>CM035836.1:300107820-301606570 GCA_020510985.1 Pholidichthys leucotaenia | reverse complement strand
AGAAACAGCTTTGACATACTTATGCATGGCACTAACACACATGAAGCTGTCTACATAAGAGTAACATGCTTAGTTTCTAATTTTTCCCATCAGCCCTTGAAGCTGCATTCACACAGAAGACTACAATATTTATGAGCGAATTAAAAGTAACTGTCTTCATTTGTGCCACTCAGCTCCTCATATGTTAGTGAAGCACTTAAATCTAAATTTAAAATACAGTATCTCACAAAAGTGAGTACACCCATCACATTTTTGTAAATATTTTATTATATCTTTTCATGGGACAACACTGAAAATATGACACTTTGATACAATGTAAAGTAGTCAGTGTACAGCTTGTATAACAGTGTAAATTTGCTGTCTGCTCAAAATAATTCAACACACAGCCATTAATGTTTAAACCGCTGGCAACAAAAGTGAATACATCCGTAGTGAAAATGTCTAAATTGTGCCCAAAGTATCATTTTGTTGTGTGGCCACCATTATTTTCCAGCACTGCCTTAACTGTCTTGGGTATGGAGTTCACAAGAGCTTCACAGGTTGCCACTGGAATCCTCTTCCACTCCTCTCTGACGACATCATGGAGCTGGTGGATGTTAGAGACCTTACGCTTCTTTACCTTCTGTTTGAGGATGCCCCACAGATGCTCAATAGGGTTTAAGTTTGGAAACATGCTTGGCCAGTCCATCACCTTTGCCCTCAGTTTCTTCAGCAAGGCAGTGGTCATCTTGGAGGTGTGTTTGGGGTGATTATTATTTTGGAATACTGCCCTGTGGCCTAGTTTCCAATTGTGCTCTCAGTATGTCACAGTACATGTTGGCATTCATGGTTCCCTCAATGAACTGCAGCTCCCTAGTGCTGGCAGCACTCATGCAGCCCCAAACCATGACACTCCCACCACCATACTTGACTGTAGGCAAGACACACTTGTCTTTGTACTCTTCATCTGGTTGCCGCCACACACGCTTGACACAATCTGAACCAAATAAGTTAATCTTGGTCTCATCAGACCACAGGACATTGTTTCAGTAAGCCATGTCCTTAGTCTGCTAGTCTTCAGCAAACTGTTTGCAGGCTTTCTTGTGCATCATCTTTAAAAGGGGCTTCCTTCTGGGATGACAGCCATGCAGACCAATTTGATGCAGTGTGCGGTGTATGGTCTGAGCACTGACAGGCTGACCCCCACACCTTCAACCTCTGCAGCAATGCTTGCAGCACTGATACGTCTATTTTCAAAAGACAACCTCTGGATATGACACTGAGCACGTGCACTCAACTTCTTTGGTTGACCATGACTAGGCCTATTCTGTGTGGAACCTGTCCTGTTAAACCACTGTATGGCCTTGGCCACCATACTGCAGCTCATTTTCAGGGTGTTGGCAATCTTCTTATAGCTTAGGGCATTTTTATGTAGAGCAACAATTCTTTTTTCAGATTATCAGAGAGTTCTTTGCCATGAGGTGTCATGTTGAACTTCCAGTAACCAGTATGAGGGTGATAACACCAAATGTAACACACCTGCTCCCCCATTCACACCTGAGACCTTGTAACACTAACGAGTCACATGACACCAGGGAGGGAAAATGACTAATTGTGCACAATTTGGACATTTTCACTAGGGGTGTACTCACTTTTGTTGCCAGTGATTTACACATTAATGGCTGTGTGTTGAGTTATTTTGAGGGGACAGCAAATTTACACTGTTATACAAGCTCTACGCTTTTGACTCAGTCCAAAACGCACAAGGATTTCCCAAACAATCCCAAAGATCGAAAATTGGCCCAGTCTCTCAACAATCTTCGTGCTGTGTAAAGAGGTCCTAGCAAGAAATTGGTCTCATGTAAAACAAGTGTTATTACTAAATTACTAAATGAAATGAGTTTCTAAAAAGATTTGCTGAGTAGTGAGGAAAAATCTTGACTTTGATATGGCTTAATACAGGTCCCAATGGCAATTACCACAATAGAAACTTTCAGACACAGATATGCAAGGTTTTGTCTTTTTATTAAAAGGATGAAAGTGGGGTGTGGACTGGAACTGACCTGGGAGAGGAGACGAGCATGTAAGTGTAACAATACTGAGGAGATGTTCAATAAATAGAGAAACTTATTGTTGGTAAAGAGGGAGCAGCTTCAACTTCTTCAGTTGTTAATAACACTGAGGAATAATGATTAATTAGAGTCTCTTCACTTACAGTTTCAGGGGAGGAGATGACGGTGAGAGAAGAGGCCTTTGTCAGGGTAAGTACATGGAGAATTAAGATGATTATTTCAGGTCTTGGGAAACGTCAGTGTTGATCCCAGGCCCAGGGAATATCCGGTGAATATTGGATTAGGATATTTTCACTTAATGTTGAATATTGACTCACTTATTTTCCTTCCAGGGTGAATGCAGGGATAGGTAAACCAGGATGACAGGAGGCTGGGAGCACAGTGGAGAGAAGAGCAACATCCCTGAGTTTAACAGAATTGTTTGCAGGCTTATGTGAAATCCTGTTGGGGGGTATGGTCTTGAGAATTTGAGGTATGAGGCAGGAAAATCAGTGTTGACAGCAAGTTCTGAGCTGAGGCAAACCCACGAGGGAATGGGGACCTGTTCTGTGTGGAACCTGTCCTGTTAAACCACTGTATGGCCTTGGCCACCATACTGCAGCTCATTTTCAGGGTGTTGGCAATCTTCTTATAGCTTAGGCCATTTTTATGTAGAGCAACAATTCTTTTTTCAGATTATCAGAGAGTTCTTTGCCATGAGGTGTCATGTTGAACTTCCAGTAACCGGTATGAGAGTGATAACACCAAATGTAACACACCTGCTCCCCATTCACACCTGAGACCTTGTAACACTAACGAGTCACATGACACCAGAGAGGGAAAATGACTAATTGTGCACAATTTGGACATTTTCACTAGGGGTGTACTCACTTTTGTTGCCAGTGATTTACACATTAATGGCTTTGTGTTGAGTTATTTTGAGGGGACAGCAAATTTACACTGTTATACAAGCTCTACGCTGACTACTTTACATTGTATCAAAGTTTTGTATCTTCAGTGTTGTCCTATGAAAAGATATAAAAAAAAATACAAAAATGTGAGGGGTGTACTCACTTTTGTGAGATATTGTATAAGTAATACTTAACAGAGGTGACAACGAAGCTTGATCAGGGTAATTTGGTACATGTGCAGAGCTTGAAGTACTTCCGGTATAACAAAATATCACTTCTCCTGATGTCTTTTGCTGTTATGTTTCTAAGCTGCAGACATGAGGCAGAAAATGAAACTCACAATTAAAAAACTTTGTTTTACACAATGCCCTAACTTCATTGGAATTGTGGTTTGTACATATTAAAATAATTAAAAGTAATTTATCTTTTTTGTGGCTTTAATTTGCCCTAATTTACTGTTTACCTGTTGACTTTAACATAAGTTAAAAGTCTTATTTTATCTGGTCATGGTCCTCTCTCAGTCTAATGAAGCTTCTCCTGTAAAAGATAAATACAATATAAAAAATGACAAAAATGAAATTCCATCTCTGTCCAAAATGTTGGAAAAAAATGTTTCAACTGACCATGTTATCATTGCTAAGTGATGGGGTACTGTGTAGTCATTGAGACATATGTCATCAAAGACTAGACCATCTCATTTACAGCCATAAATCAGCCTTTAGATGAAGTCTACCCGACTTCCGAATGGTCTGGCTTCCTGGGCCAAAATCTGCAAGGCTGCAACTCCTGAATTGAGACACAGCAATTGTTTTCCTTTTCAAGAAAGAGGACAAATGTGAGACTGTGTGAAAACTACAGAGGGATTCCTCTTCTTGCAATTGCAGGCAAAATCCTTGCGAGGATCCTTATCAGCCATCCTGTCTCTTTATCCAAAAAGCTACTTACTGAATCACAATGTAGTTTTCAACAATCTAGAGGCACAGTAGACCCGATCTTCACAGCAAGACAACTGTAAGAGAAATGCTGAGAACAAACCTTCCACTGATTATGGCATTCACAGATTTATCAAAGGTGTCAGAGCGTGGGCTGAGTCTCATGCCATCATCCTGATTTATAATTGTATTATCTTGTCTTCAGGGAATGGGCCTCAGCCCTCACCCTCGCTTTAAGTTTCATTTTGGGATTTTCTGTATTTCACTTTGATTATTATTATCCTGGGTTGCCATTATTGCCATTATCATTTTTCTGTTTTATATATTTATTTCTCCTTGGGTCATCCTCTTAGTTTATTATTATTATTATTATTATTATTATTATTCTCACGTTCTTGTCTCCCCTGGTTCCTGTCACGCCGCGCCGCTCATCAGCGGCGCCAGCTGCACGCATACCTGCACGTCATCAGCGGCGAGGGATTTAAGCCGCCTCGCCCTGGGCTTCGGCCTGAAGCCGTCAGACTTCATTACTGATTGCTGTGAGTTCTGTCTCATCCTCAGCAAATATAGCGGTAAGACGATCTTACCTTTTTCTCTCCCAAGTCTGCTCCCCTGTGCACAGGTGGATTTCCCGGCGGCGGACTATTCCTCTCCATCGCCTATTCCTCGCTGCTGCACCGGGCTCTCCAGGTGGCTGTCTACCGGACCTCGTTCCTTGCTGTGCCAGTCATCTGCCCTTTCCAAGTAAGCTCTTCTCCAACTTGTTTATCTCCTGTTTTGGTGTGTGCCCGTCACCCTTTTCCCTGTGCTTTTCCCATAGGGTTGTCCAGCTGTACGGTCTCCTGCCTCTGTGCCCGAAGCAGACGCCGCCACCAACACATTCACATCTCGCAGACACACACTCATACACCCTTGTTGTCAATAAAGCTATTTGAGCTACTCTGAGCCTGTGTGTGTGCGTCTCCTGAGCCATGCGTTATGTCAGTACGGCTTCAGCAGAGCGGCTCGGCAGACGGCGGGCTCGCACACCGGCTTTCCACTCTCGAGGCTCGAGTGGACCAAATAGCTTATCAGCAACAGGTGACACTCAATCAATTAATCAGTATAACTAACCAATTGGACCGCTTGGTTCCCCAACAGCCATTCCCCCCGGCTCGTCAGGGTGGCACGGCTCCTGCTGCTCCAGCGGCCGTCCACCAGGCTCCGGGAGCACCGACTCGGCTCACACCCATCCCAACCCCCGCCCGCTTTAGCGGTAAGCTCGGCGGAGCGCGAGGGTTCATAATGCAGTGTGAGTCCTTGTTCCACCGTGTTCCCGGAGACTTTCCTTCAGATCATAGCCGAATTGGTTATATCGGGAATCTCCTAGAGGGGCGAGCACTAACGTGGACCTACGCCGTAATGGCGAGGCCCAGTTATGCCACCCTCACGTATGACCAATTCGTGAGACGCTTCCTGGAGGTCTTTGACCACTCTCTTACCGAGACGGTCCAGGTCGATCGGCTTCTCAGCCTCCAGCAGGGAAGCCGGTTGGCAGCGGACTATGCGGTCGACTTCCGGGTAGCGGCGGAGGAATTGGGCTGGGAGGAACGCTCCCTCTGTGGCCTTTTCCTCCGCAGTCTCAACGATGATCTGAGGGATGAACTGGCTGGACGGGATATCCCGGAGACTCTAGCGGAGCTAACGTCCCTTGCCATCAGTTTGGATAACAGGCTGCGCGAGCGCTCCTCGGGGCGGAAGTCGTCTTCTTCTCGCCCTCGTGGAGCCTCGTCGCGCCCGTTCCTAGCTCGCCCCCCTGGCGACGCCGCCACCATCGCGCCCCGAGGAGTCGGAGCCGATGGTGACGGGCTGGAGAAAGCTCTCCCCGGCAGAGAGACAACGCCGCCATGAGTTGAATCTCTGCATGTATTGTGGGGACAGTCAACACACGGTAGAGCTTTGTCCACAAGCCAAATGGCGGGGTCCGCGAGTCACTGTAGGGGGCCTCGCGGACGTCAATCGGTTAAGTTCCCTCACCCAATTGAAGCTGCCCATCCGATTTTGTCACAACTCCACTGGGCATCTCACTCACGCACTGGTGGATTCGGGCGCGGAGGGCAGCTTTATTTCACAAAGCCTGGCAACCCAATTGGGCATCCGTTGCCAGGCATTAAAGACCCCTATCTCCCTGGTCAACCTCTCCCGTGTCACCCTGGGGAGAGTAACACACCAGACCGTCCCCGTTCCGGTTATCATCTCTGGAAACCACCGGGAGGAGATAACCTTCTACGTCCTGCCCAACTCTGTGTCGCCCGTCATCCTGGGGTATCCCTGGCTACGCCTCCACAACCCCGTTTTGGATTGGAAGTCTGCCGGGGTGTCGGCATGGAGTACATTCTGCATGAGCACCTGTCTACAGTCCGCTGCTTGCTCTCCGTCCTCTCCTCCATCATCCACGGACGCTGCACCCCCGGACCTGTCCCTGGTGCCATTGGAATTTCACGACCTGGGTATGGTATTCAGCAAATCCAAGGCGATGTCTCTCCCTCCTCATAGGCCCTATGACTGTGCAATCAACCTCCGCCAGGGGGCACCCTTACCCTCTGGACGACTCTACAGTCTATCGGCGCCGGAGAAGGAGACCATGAACTCTTACCTCAAGGAGTCGCTGAGTGCTGGAATAATCCGCCCATCGTCATCACCTGTGGGGGCAGGATTCTTCTTCGTTGGTAAGAAGGACAGATCCCTCCGTCCTTGCATTGACTATCGTGCCCTTAACGACATTACGGAGAAGGATCGCTACACCCTGCCCCTCATGGACACCGCTTTCCACTCCCTCCAGGGGGCGACTTGGTTCACCAAGCTGGATCTACGCAGCGCATACCACCTCGTCCGGATCCGGGAGGGAGATGAGTGGAAGACAGCCTTCCGTACCCCGAACGGCCACTTCGAATACCTGGTGATGCCGTTCGGGTTGACCAACGCTCCAGCCGTCTTTCAGCGCCTCATCAATGACGTCCTCCGGGATTTCATCGGCCTTTTTGTGTTCGTCTACCTGGATGACATACTCATCTTCTCCAAGTCCAGGGACGAGCACCAGGTCCACGTGAGGCGGGTCCTCCAAAGGCTGCTGGAGAGCCGGTTGTACGTGAAGGCCGAGAAATGCGAGTTTTACGCCAAGACAACATCCTTCCTCGGGTTCATCATCTCCCACGACCAGGTGCTTCCGGACCCAGAGAAGGTGCAGGCGGTGGTGGAATTGCCCACACCTGCGTCAAGAAAGCAGGTGCAGCAGTTCGTTGGGTTTGCGAACTTCTACCGCCGCTTTGTCCCAAATTTTGGCACCATCGTCGGCCCGCTGACCCGCCTCACGTCCCCTAAGGTCCCGTTCCGGTGGACCGAAGAGGCCGCGGCTGCCTTTCAGGCGCTGAAGGCGGAGTTCTCCTCCTCCCGGGTCCTTAGCCAAGTCAACCCTGCGCTGCAGTGCATCGTGGAAGTGGACGCTTCGGACACAGGAGTGGGGGCGGTGCTATCCCAACGGTCGCCAGATGACGGAATCAAACGGCCCTGCGCCTTCTTCTCCCGGCGCTTGTCCCCGGCGGAGAGGAATTACGACGTGGGTGACAGAGAGCTCCTCGCCATCAAGCTCGCGCTACAGGAGTGGCGTCACTGGCTAGAGGGGGCGGACCTGCCGTTCGTGGTCCTGACGGACCACAAGAACTTGGAGTACCTTAGATCTGCCAAGCGCCTGAACGCCCGCCAGGCGCGCTGGTCCTTGTTCTTCGCCAGGTTCCAATTTACCATCACCTTCAGGCCTGGCTCCAAGAACGGCCTGCCCGACGCCCTCTCTAGGCAATTCGCCCCTGAGGAGTCGGAGGACACGGTCCACACCATCCTACCCAGGTCGTGCGTCGTGGGAGCCGTCACCTGGGACATTGAGAGCAAGATCCGGAAGGCGCAGGAAGTGGAACCTGACCCTGGCGGCGGACCGGAGGGGAGGCTGTTCGTGCCATCCACGGTTCAGGGGGAGGTCATCCACTGGTTGCACACATCCAAGCTCACCTGTCATCCTGGCTCCTCCCGGATGATTGACCCCCTCCAGCGGTCCTTCTGGTGGCCGGGCCTGTGGAGGGACGCTGCCCGCTACGCCCGGGCCTGTCCAGTGTGTGCCACCAACAAATCGGGTAATGCCCCTCCAGCAGGTTTGCTCCAGCCTCTGCCAGTCCCTGGCAGGCCCTGGTCGCATATCACCCTGGATTTCGTCACCGGACTCCCAGTCTCTAACACCTACGACACCGTCCTGACCATTGTGGACCGCTTCTCCAAGGCGGCACACTTTGTTCCCCTACGAGGTCTCCCAACTGCCCTGGAGACGGCGGACCTCCTCATCCAGCACGTGGTCAGGCTGCATGGGATTCCGGTGGACGTGGTCTCGGACCGAGGGCCCCAATTTTCTTCAGAAGTTTGGAGGTCGTTCTGCAACGCTTTAGGAGCCAAGGTGAGCCTCTCCTCCGGCCATCACCCCCAATCCAACGGGCAGTGTGAGCGGACCAACCAGGAGCTGGAGGCTGCGCTCCGCTGTGTAACGGCGTCCAAACCAACATCCTGGAGTAACCACCTCGCCTGGGTTGAATACGCCCACAACACCGCTCGCTCTTCTGCTACAGGGATGTCCCCCTTTAAGGCGTCCCTGGGTTACGACCCCCGGCTGTTCCCGGCGCAGGAGAGTGAGGTAACTGTCCCCTCAGTACGGGCGCATCTCAGGCAGTTCCGCTTCATCTGGGCGTCAGCGCGCAATGCGCTTTTACGCACGGCGGAGCGCAACAGAGCCGTGGCGGACCGGCACAGAAGACCTGCCCCGGCGTACAGAGTTGGTCAGCAAGTCTACGTGTCAACCCAGGACGTGATTTTAAAGGGCGAGAGGAGGAAGCTGGCACAGCGCTTTATGGGCCCATACCCCATCACCAGGATCATCAACCCGGTGGCTGTGCGTGTAGCTATCCCCCCCTCCCTCCGCATCCATCCCACCTTCCACGTGTCCAAGGTGAAGCTGGCAGTCTCCGACCCCCTTTGCCCTCCTCCTGCTGCGCAACCCGCGCCCCGGATGATTGATGGCCATCTGGCCTGGGCCGTCTCCTCCATCCTGGACTCCCGGCGCTGGGGTCGTGGGTTGCAGTACTTGGTGGACTGGGAGGGCTATGGGCCTGAACATCGGCAGTGGGTACCCTCGTCGTTTGTGTTGGACCCATCGCTCATCGCGGATTTCCACCGAGCGCACCCAGAGAAGCCATCACCAGGAGGCGCTGCTAGAGGGGGGAGTACTGTCACGCCGCGCCGCTCATTAGCGGCGCCACCTGCACGCACACCTGCACATCATCAGCGGCGAGGGATTTAAGCCGCCTCGTCCTGAGCTTCGGCCTGAAGCCGTCAGACTTCCCTACGCATCGCTGTGAGTTCCTTTCATCCTCAGCTGATCATTCTGGTAAGAAGACCTTACCTCCTTTCCCTTCCAAGTCTGCTCCCCTGCGCACAGGTGGATTTCCCGGCGGCGGACAATGCCTCCCCATCGCCTGTTCCTCGCTGCTGCACCGGGCTCTCCAGGTGGCTGTCTACTGGACCTCGTCCCTTGCTGTGCCAGTCATCTGTCCTATCCAAGTAAGCTCCTCTCTCGCTCATATATCTCCTGTGTTGGTGTGTGGCCGTCACCCTTCTCCTTGTGCTTTTCCCATAGGGTTGTCCAGCTGTACGGCCTCCTGCCTCTGTGCCCGAAGCAGACGCCGCCACCAACACATTTACATCTCGCAGACACACATTCATACACTCCGGTTGTTAATAGACTATTTGAACTACTCTGAGCTTGTGTGTGTGCGTCTCCTGAGCCGTGCGTTATGTCACGGCCCTGCGCCTTCTTCTCCCGGCGCTTGTCCCCGGCGGAACACAATTACGACGTGGGGGACAGAGAGCTCCTCGCCATCAAGCTCGCGCTGCAGGAGTGGCGTCACTGGCTAGAGGGGGCGGACCAGCCGTTCGTGGTCCTGACGGACCACAAGAACTTGGAGTACCTGAGATCTGCCAAGCGTCTGAACGCCTGCCAGGCGCGTTGGTCCCTGTTCTTTGCCAGGTTCCGGTTTAACATCACCTTCCGGCCTGGTTCCAAGAACGGCCTGTCCGACGCCCTCTCTAGGCAATTCGCCTCTGAGGAGTCGGAGGACACGGTCCACACCATCCTACCCAGGTCGTGCATCATGGAAGCCATCACCTGGGACATTGAGAGCAAGATCCGGAAGGCGCAGGAAGTGGAACCTTACCCTGGCGGCGGACCGGAGGGGAGGCTGTTCGTGCCATCCACGGTTCGGGGGGAGGTCATCCACTGGTTGCACACATCCAAGCTCACCTGCCACCCTGGCTCCTCCCGGATGATTGACCTCCTCCAGCGGTCCTTCTGGTGGCCGGGCCTGCGGAGGGACGCTGCCCGCTACGCCCGGGCCTGCCCAGTGTGTGCCACCAGCAAATCAGGTAATGCCCCTCCAGCGGGATTGTTCCAGCCTCTGCCCATCCCTGGCAGGCCCTGGTCGCATATCGCCCTGGATTTCGTCACCGGTCTCCCAGTCTCTAACACCTTCAACACCGTCCTGACCATCGTGGACCGCTTCTCCAAGGCGGCACACTTCGTCCCCCTACGAGGTCTCCCAACTGCCCTGGAGACGGCGGACCTCCTAATCCAGCACGTGGTCAGGCTGCATGGGATTCCGGTGGACGTGGTCTCGGACCGGGGGCCCCAATTTTCTTCAGAGGTTTGGAGGTCGTTCTGCAACGCCCTGGGAGCCAAGGTGAGCCTCTCCTCCGGCCATCACCCCCAAACCAACGGGCAGTGTGAGCGGACCAACCAGGAGCTGGAGGCTGCGCTCCGCTGCGTCACGGCGTCCAAACCAACGTCCTGGAGTAACCACCTCGCCTGGGTTGAATACGCCCACAACACCGCTCGCTCTTCTGCTACGGGGATGTCCCCCTTTAAGGCATCCCTGGGTTACGACCCCCCGCTGCTCCCGGCGCAGGAGAGTGAGGTAACTGTCCCCTCAGTACGGGCGCATCTCAGGCAGTTCCGCTCCATCTGGGCGTCAGCGCGCAATGCACTTTTACGCACGGCGGAGCACAACAGAGCCGTGGCGGACTGGCACAGAAGACCTGCCCCGGCGTACAGAGTTGGTCAGCAAGTCTATGTGTCAACCCAGGACGTGATTTTACAGGGCGAGAGGAGGAAGCTGGCACAGCGCTTTATGGGCCCATACCCCATCACCAGGATCATCAACCCGGTGGCTGTGCGTGTAGCCATTCCCCCCTCCCTCCGCATCCACCCCACCTTCCACGTGTCCAAGGTGAAGCTGGCAGTCTCCGACCCCCTTTGCCCTCCTCCTGCTGTGCAACCCGCGCCCCGGATGATTGGTGGCCATCCGGCCTGGCCTGTCTCCTCCATCCTGGACTCCCGGCACCGGGGTCGTGGGTTGCAGTACTTGGTGGACTGGGAGGGCTATGGGCCTGAACTTCGGCAGTGGGTACCCTCGTCGTTTGTGTTAGACCCATCGCTCATCGCTGAATTCCACCGAGCGCACCCAGAGAAGCCATCGCCAGGAGGCGCTGCTAGAGGGGGGAGTACTGTCACGCCGCGCCGCTCATCAGCGGCGCCAGCTGCGCAATTAATGCAAATGATTCAATGTAATAGTGGAATAGTAAAATAAATCCAGAGAAAACTATTCAAAAATGGCATTTATTGAATGCCCTACAGAACCTTTAGTTCTGAGTGTAGTTTGCAAGGAAGAATGAAAGGTTTATGATGAAAGAGAAAATGCAAATTCAGTGAATTATGGAAAAATGGGGAAAGAAGATTGAGGAGTTGAAGAGGGGGAAGGCATGTTCGGAAGGAGAGAGAAAAGGAAAGCTTGAAGTGTGGAGGTGAGAGGAGGGACTTAAATGTAGGGACTATGGCTGGTAAAGGCAGAGAGTTGGCAGATATGATGGAGAGATGAAAGGTAGTATTTTTTTGTTCAAGAAACCAGATGCTCCTAGCAAGGCTAGGAGCATTGGAGGTGGATTTAAACTGTTCTATCAGGGTGTAGATAGGATGAGAAATGGAGTAGGAGTAATCTTGAAGGAAGAGTATGTGAAGAGTGTTCAGGAGGTGAAGAGGGAATAAGACAGAATCATGAGTTTGAAGCTACAAGTCAAAGGTGTGGTGTTGAATGCTGTCAGTGCATATGCCTCACAAGTTGGATGTCAGGTAGAAGAGAAAGAGGAATTCTGGAGTAAGTTGGATGAAGTGGTAGTGTGTTCTCAGGGGGGAGAGAGTGGTGACTGGATCGGACTTTAATGGACATGTATGTTAGGGGACAGAGGTGATGAGGAGGTGCTGGGTAGATATGGTCTTAAGGAGAGAGATGTGGAAGGACAGATGGTTGTGTAACATTTTTACTCTATTCCCATTGATTAAAGTAGCACCAAGGTCTTCTGGCCTTGACGGATGTGCTTAGTTCAGGAAACTGCAAATATAAGAAAACAAAACCTAAAGTATGAGATACACAGTTCACTTTTCCCTTTGCTGAAAGTACCTAAGCTGAAAGTACACTCATTACATCTGAAGCTGAATTTGCTTATACACACTGTAAATGTTTAAAATCTTCTCAGCATTTTATTTTCACTCACCAACCTGGTGTCAAAAGATTCAAGACATTTAATTTTCTAAGATATTTTCAAACCAGAGTTTTTTTTATTGTGGGTAAAATTCATAACACAAAATTGCACCCCATCCTATCTAAACAGCAGTTACATTGATTTCTTTTTCACTATTAAATGTCTGTTTTCATGTTCATGCCCAGTTAACAAAACCTCTGAAAAGGAGTTTCATAACTCTGTAATAGAGTGACAATGGACTTACAGGCTTAAATTTCCATATTAATGAGAATATCACAAAGAGCCCTTTACCTTATGCAGCATACACAAGCACTGACTTCCACAGAGACTGATACACAGTGGAAAACTTCTATCTTTTAAAGCTGCTTCTCATCCAAAGCCATTTGCAGCTTGTGTAGCTACTTGATTGTTAAAATGAGCATCCTGATGATTACCATCAGTGCTAAAATGATTGAGCTGAATGAAAGTAAGCTAGAGAAGCTATGTAGGCACTAACAGATTGATAGGGAGTACATATGAAAACGGCAGCAAAACTGAGGGGCAGGGGAGGGGTGTAAATAGTAAAACGTGGTATTTACCAACAACATGCCAATGGAGGACACTCGTCCATTCTCAACCTTCAGAGAAAAGTACAGTATAGTCAATGTAAAAATTAATGTGGCTGCTTTTGTAAAGAAATTGTGTGTAAATTGTGTTACTGTCATATCCGGGCAGGATCCTAGGATCATGCTTTGTGTTTATTCCTTGTTTTCTCTGTGATTATTTATGAGTGTTGAGTCATGGTTTTGCCACTGCCCTCTCTGTATGTTGTCCTGCACGTTCATTGTCAGGTCTCCAGTGTATCCCTTGTCCGAGTGTCAGTGTAGCCCCGCCCATCCTGTTTTCCTCACCTACTGCCCTTCATTGTCTGCCCAGCTGTCTGATGTTAAGTTGACTATTGTCACGACGGCCCTCACGGACCGTCACAAGACGCCTCAGTCACCAGAGAGTTTGCAGTGGTAATTTATTGAGGAGAAGGCAGAACACTCACAGAACACATACAGTGGCTGGGTGACGTCTGAGCCGGGGAACACCCGATGCGCCAGACGGACAACAGTGAGAGTAAAGTCTCAAGGGAACATACCTGAGAATAACAGAAGCACAATCGGAACGTAGATGAACACCACAGAAGAGCATAGCAGGTGATCATAACAGGATATAACAGAGACTGCCGCGCTGGAGGACATTTAGCACCCGCTTATATCTCTGGCGGCTAATGACCCCAACGCGGCACAGCTGCTGCTAATGACAGCAGAGCAGCAGCTGACTTTGACAGCAGGGAGCTCCCCCGGGCGCCTTCACAATAAGAGCCCGAGGAGCTGGAAGGAACCCTCAGCTGCCAAAGCCAGTGAACAAAAAGATATGAGACCCGAGTGTGGCCAGAACCGACACTCGGGTTATGACAGTACCTCCCCCTCAAGGCCGAGCTCTGAGCGGCCAGAGTAACACCCAAGCCCCCCCCACCCCCCTAGGGTGGGTGGATGGGGCGCTGGCAGGAGGGAGAGAGACAAACAACCAACAAGGCTATAGAAAAAAAAAAAACATAATCCCTTAAACGTGGGTAACAAGAACAAAACCACAGGCAATATATATATATGGGCAAACAACGAATTGACATAAGGTGGAGGGAAAGGACCACCAAACATTGGAACAAGAAAGGAGTGAGCCACAAAAATCACAGATCAAACCCCCACCCCCCCACCCCAACAGTCTCACAGACAAACAGAAACCCCGGGAGGAGTGTAGTTCTGACCCAGAGGGGCGGAGGCAGAAAGTTCGGGGGGCCGACCGGCAACAGGAGGCCACAAAAAAGGCAGGGGGAGAAAGAACAGTTCGGGCGGCCTACCCCAGTCCCATGCTCGGAAGCAGAGAATCTCAGGCAGCCGGACCAGGTCGCCACACAGGGAGTCCAAAATGTCGGGAGGCCGACCCAGAGAGCCAAATTGGCGAGACAGTCTTTCGGGCGGCCGACCCGCATCGCTAGCCCACCAGAACCGTTGAGTCAAAGTAGCCGGCGGTTCCGCTGAAAAGGGGAGAGATGAGGGAGAACCGGGCGAAGCAATCGGAACCCCAACGGCCCCAGGTGAACATGGGCAGCGCGCCTCAGGGAGACGAGGAGGATGACAATGGAGATGAGGGTGAAGAGGGGAATGAGTCTGTCTAGCATCCGGTGGCCGGGGACCTGCAGCTCCCTCACCGAATCCAGGACCTGCTGGTGCTGCACCCACGTCGGACCCCGATTGGGCCTCCGGAGCCGAACCCGCGACGGACCCCGACTGGGTCGGCGTGGCACCAAACTCGACCTCCAACCCCGAAACCGGAACCTCTGGCACAGCAGGCGAAAGCAGCCCCTCGCCGGCGACCCTGGGAGAAGGCTCGAAAGAGAGAGAAAACCCGGGATCAGGATCACCGGCAGCGCCAGAACCCGGTGAGATAAGCTCGGACGCAGCGGGCGGCTGCACCCGGCTCATCTCCCCTTGAGACAGGCAAAAATGCTCTAAGAGGTGAAAAAGAAAGACAAAGTAGAGCACTTGCCTGAGCTCGGGTTCTGACGCCGTCCAGGACTGCGAAGATCCGGGCTCAGATGTCAGGAGGTCGTCATCAGGCTCCCACTCAGCTGCGTCGGGCTCCGCAGCTGGCATGATGGTGCGTGCAGCCAAAGAGTCCTCCGGCACCGATGTCCACGCCGGTGGCCCGCATGGCGTGGTGGCAGGAGAATCTCGCCCTGTTGGACCAGACCGCTCCTCCGTGGAACCCCGGGGACGCTTCTTCACCGGCGATGGCTCCATGCTGCAGTCCGCTCTCCTCCTCCGCCCACGGCGTGGCTGCGGAACCGGAACCAGGCTCTCCAGAACCGCAGGCCCCCTCCTCATCCAGCCACGTTGGCCTGACGTCGAGGACCGCTCAGCAGAGGGAGACACAGAGGAAGCAGGATTAATACTTTCATCCACAGCAGGTGGAGGGAGCTCGGGGGGCTGCATACCCCGAACTCCACCCCTAGGAGTCAGACAAGGCACAACAATGTCAAGAGGAGAGAAATTATCATGCACTCGCCTTTCCCCTAAGGGTAAGATGGTCTCTGCTGTGGGGGACGTCATTCCTTCCTTTCCCCGCTGGATGGCGACAGAGGGCCCTCTGGGAAGACGAGATGAGGCCACTCGAGGTGGATCCGGAATGAAGCTCGCCGAAACGGAGCTCTCGTGACACACAGCAGCCAGGATAGGCGACGAGGAGGAGGGGGCGACAGCCGGGGTCAGTTGGGCATGGGGCGCTGACGGGACAGCGGGCGAGGGCCCGGGAGAAGACGAGGCTGCGGGGATTCCCCTCTGACGAGGCGCAGGAGTGACAGCTGTGTGGGGGGTTGAGCCCTTGCGGCGACCCGGAACAGCATCCAGACGGGGTTCTAGCCGAGGTTGGAAGCCGGAGTGACGATGGTTCCTTGTAGGGGGAGAGGCGAAGGTGAGGTCCGGAAATCGCTGTTCCTGCACAGAAACAGCGGCAAGCAAGTCGGCGAACTCAGGAAACTTACGCAGCGCCGGATTCCTCTCCACCAGTCTAACCGCCACCACCACATGCTTCATACACGCTGGAGGATTCTCAGCGGAGCAAGCAGCTGCCACCCGGTCCCAGATCTTGTCTGCTGTCATCTGCAGCTTCTCTGGGGGAATCCCGAGTGACGACATGCCCGATGGGAAAAGACCTCCGGATGTGCGAACTCCCGGGCCGGAACAGAGGCAGGAGCGGGATCCCGAAGCGAGGGGCGACGTCTCCTCCGCTTCAGCTTCCTGCCAGGATTTCCCTCCAGCCCTCGGAGTATCTCACGCTGGGCGGCGATGTCATCTCTCCTCACGCTTACCTCTGGATGATTAGTGAAGCGGGGGAGAGAATCCAGAATTTCCTCGGCTAGGTCCAGGTACCAGGGCACTTCGCTGTTGTATTCGAGGAGGGAGGCGGCGACAAGGACTCTGTCCACGCGCTCGAGGGTGTCAGCGAGAACAGCGTCCTGCCTCCGAGCACGAGACCTCCACGATGGCATGCTTCAACACGGCACCCAGACAGGTAGGAACAAACAGTCCACTACTGCAAACTACACGGTGAATGGCGTCTCAATGCAACGCCTCCTCTCCGGGCGTCTGGCGGCAGTCTACTGTCACGACGGCCCTCACGGACCGTCACAAGACGCCTCAGTCACCAGAGAGTTTGCAGTGCTAATTTATTGAGGAGAAGGCAGAACACTCACAGAGCACATACAGTGGCTGGGTGACGTCTGAGCCAGGGAACACCCGATGCGCCAGACGGACAACAGTGAGAGTAAAGTCTCAAAGGAACATACCTGAGAATAACAGAAGCACAATCGGAACGTAGATGAACACCACAGAAGAGCATAGCAGGTGATCATAACAGGATATAACAGAGACTGCCGCGCTGGAGGACATTTAGCACCCGCTTATATCTCTGGCGGCTAATGACCCCAACGCGGCACAGCTGCTGCTAATGACAGCAGAGCAGCAGCTGACTTTGACAGCAGGGAGCTCCCCCGGGCGCCTTCACAATAAGAGCCCGAGGAGCTGGAAGGAACCCTCAGCTGCCAAAGCCAGGGAACAAAAAGATATGAGACCCGAGTGTGGCCAGAACCGACACTCGGGTTATGACAACTATCGGTTACCCTATTTATGTGAGTTTTTGCATGTGCTCTGTCTGGCATCCTCGCCGCTGATTCACCGTTGTTTCTCCATTGATTACCCAGTCAGCAAGGGTGATGTGGGCCAGATCTGGTTTATCTCTGGCATGTCTGGGGTAGGTGTGGATGTGGGGTGTCTGATGTGGGCCAGAGGTGGGTCACATTACGGGCAACAGTATCCAGTTTGAGTCATTCAGCCCAGATGTGGCCCAAGTCATTAGCGAAGTGTTCCCCCACCCCTGGGGGTGTCTTGGCGGCGGTGCCACCAGAGGGCGCTGTCGCGCATGCGCCAGGAACACATGCGCCAGTTTCGTGAACAGTCTGAGTGAACAGCCAGGAGTACACCGTGCAAAACGTCCTCAAATCTCCACAATATTATACGCTGTAAGAACAGTGTCGGAATGGTGAGTTGCATTTATTTCATTACTATTGTCATTGAAAAACAATGGGTGGTGGCTTTGCAAGTCAGTAGTTGATTCATTTCATGTAAACAATGCCTCGAATGAACAAGAGGAAAGACAAAGGCGAACCACGTGTTTCACTGCACACACAAAATACTCTGGTCAAGGCTTGTTGATGTATAGCTTAATTTTTATGAACATGCAATACGGAATCTTATTCAAATCTGTGGTAGTACAATTGGGGAAAATGGTGCCTTGATGTTGTAAAGATGTCCACATTTGTGTTTGAGTTCAGTGGTGAGGTCTTGCTTGTATCTTTGCTTGTGTAATGGGTCCAATGACCTACTTTTGACTTGCGTGTCCAGCATGGTAAATCTATTTTTAGATACAGTGTAAAATGTGAACCAGACTCCTTTTATGTATTTCTGCCTCTGGACAATTTCATGCACTGTTACTGAAATTATTACTTAGTAAAAATTTTAGTAAAAATAACAATTTTTTAGTAAAAATTTTTACTTAGTAATAATTTAAGCAATAGCTTTGCTAAACGTTACATTTTACTAAGTAATAATTTCAGTAATAGCTAAGTAAAAAAAGTTGTCAAAAAACGAGTAATTAGCAATTCCTAAGTGAATTATGTACCAGTTTTGGGCATTAGAAATGCTTGAAGTAAGTAATATTTTACTAAGTAAATCACTTTTTGTGTGTAAGTAAAAGTAAAGAATTTTTTTGAGTGAAGGCAATATCTGTCAGAAATTGAAATAGAAAATTATTAGCATGATACATTTAATGTTCTGCCTTCTGGTGTCAGTTGTGGCAAATGTTGGCACAGTCTTTCAAAAAAGTAGAAGAAAAGTTTTTACCCTCCGCCTGACTATGTCAGAGGAGGGTATTGTAATCGGCAGCGAAAAAGTTTGTCCGTCCGTGTGGGCGGGCGGGCGTTCGGGCGGGCATAGACCAGCAGTTTCCGGGCCGTATCTTGAACACTATTAAACTTAGAGTCTAAATATTTTACATGGACATAGTGTCTATGATGTAGTTGTGCCTTTTGATAGTTTGATTGATAGAAAATAACTACTTTTTCTGAAATTGTGAAAAATAAAGAAAAATAATTTTTCATTTCTGGACCAGAACTCCTAAACTTTCATGTGAAATGCATAGTTGGACCCTTAGATATATCACAAAATGGCCCTAGATGTGCTTTTTGGGGGTTCTGATTTATGTAATGTGACCAAGTTGTGAAAAATAGCCAAAAATCTATTTTCCAGTATTTTCATTATCTTTTGCTGTCCAGCTCATTCACTTATTGAGACAGACCATTCAAAATGTGAATAGTCTTTGAAAAAAGCTGAAAAAAGTGAAAAAATTGCAGGTCACTATTAGCTCCCCTACTCACTCAATACTACTCCTACACTGGTCAAAGTTTGCACAGATCATCTTTCTTGGAAGCCAGATAGAAGATGAAGGTAGAGCCTACCTAGGAGTAATAGTTTTGAAGTGACATAGGAAATTATACAAAATTAATTCTATGAGATTGCTGACTTGAAATCAGTGCTGTGTGTAAGCTACAAGTGGATATTACATTTATACCTATTCCAAATGTTTTCTAATTCTTGTTTGTTTAGTTATGCTGAGGAATGTCAGTATTTCAACCAGAAAAATATTTTTGTCTATTTTATGCAGGGGTTCATATAGGGTGTATGGATACTAGTAGTTTCCAGATGATATCTTTAGCACTATTGAACCTACGGTCTGGATATTTTATATGGACATAGTGTCTATCATGTAGATGTGCCTTTTGATAGTTTGATTGATAGAAAATAACTATTTTTTCTGAAATTCAGAAAAATAAAGAAAAATATTTTTTTTCATTTCCGGACTAGAACTCCTATACTTTCATGTGAAATGCATAGCTGGACCCTTAGATATATCACAGAAGGAGCCTAGATGTGCCTTTTTGGGGTCTGACTGATGTTATGTGACAAAGTTGTGAAAAATAGCTAAAAATCAATTTTCCAGTATTTTCATTATATTTTGCCGTCCAGCTCATTCACTTATTGAGTCAGGCCATTCAAAATGTGCATGAGGAATAACTGAGGGACACCGTTTAATGGTTTGATTTAAGTTTTGACAGATCTGGTTTAGTCGTTAAGAAAAGCTGGAAAATATGAAAAAATCGCAGGTCACTATAAACAGTAATAGCACCCCTACTCAATCAATACTACTCCTACACTGGTCAAAATGTGCACAGATCATCTTTCTTGGAAGCCAGATGTGTGTACAAAGGAAGAACCTACGTAGAAGTAATAGTTTTGAAGTGACATAGGAAATTATACAAAATTAATTCTGTCAGATTTCTGACTTTGAATCAGTGCTATGTGTAAGATGCAACTGGATATTACATTTATACCTATTCCAAATGTTTTCTTATGCATATTTGTTTAGTTATTCTGAGGAATTTCAGTATTTCAACAAGAAAAAGTTTTTGTCTATTTTATGCATAGGTTGATATTGGGTGTATAAATTCATGATGAGCAGAAATGATGGCTATCAACGATGTTGGAGACATCAAGGAGAGCGCTATGCATCAGCCACTGCTGTCACCAGACGAGTCTTTGGTGGTGATGGTGTTACAGTCTGGGCAGGTGTGTCTAGTCAATACAGAACTGCCTTATACCTTGTGAATGATACAGTGACAAGCCGATACTACCTGAATAACATCATTAACCCAGTCATTGTGCCCATGCATGAACAACACAGGCCTAATTTTATCTTCATGGACAACAATGCTCTAGCTCATCAAGGTCGCATCATTAGGGAACGGTTGCTGGAGGCTGGACTATCTCAAATGCAGTGGCCTTGACTTTCTCCAGACTTGAATGCCATAGAAAACCTATGGGCTTAGCTGAGTCACCATGTAGAGGCTCGTAATCCTGCACCCCACAACCTCAATGACCTGAGGGCCACCCTTTAAGGAGAGTGAAATGCCATGCCTCAGCAGACAATAAGTCTACTTGTGAACAGCATGAGACATTGTTGTCAAGGTGTAACGGACGCTCAAGGGCATATGACAAGTTATTGAGACATTAACATCTGTTTTTGGCTTTTGTTTCAATAAATTGTTTAAGATGAGGAAATCACCATTTCATTCTTCTACTTAAATGCCCTCATTTCATGACATAATATCGCTATAGCATGAACTTTTTACATTTTCCATAAATTTCACACAAAAGCCGAATGTCCATAACTTTTTTGTGAGTAATGCATATCATCGTTCATACAAGCTTCTCTTTTAAACCAAGAAAGAGCAAGCCTTTCATCTTGGCCTGATTTCATATAGTTGTCCAGGCAGTTTTGCTTTCCCTGTATAATTCCTTCTTCTATTATGCCATGTGTGTCTCTGTTGTTTTGGCTGTCTACTGTATCATGCTGCTGTTACACTGTAATTTCCTCCTTTGGGATTATTAAAGTACATCTATCTATCTATCTATCTATCTATCTATCTATCTATCTATCTATCTATTTCAAAACAACTGTTGGGATATTTTAATTTTGAATCATTCTTTTCAAA
Organism: Pholidichthys leucotaenia; assembly: GCA_020510985.1. Classification (NCBI taxonomy): domain Eukaryota; kingdom Metazoa; phylum Chordata; class Actinopteri; order Cichliformes; family Pholidichthyidae; genus Pholidichthys; species Pholidichthys leucotaenia. The sequence goes on along the minus strand of CM035836.1, from coordinate 301,585,341 downwards.
GAATGACAGTGAATGATGTTAATATTGTAAAAACTGTAAGCATTAGAAAATGAATATGGGGTTTGTGCGAACTTACCTTTCATCTGCTGGGTCATGGAGAAGAGCAGCTGTTTACTCGGTAGGGCAGACTGTTTCGGCAACAAATTGTTCCCTGTTCATTCATTCATGAATTTATTCCTCTAAAAATATAATACAATAATGCCTGTCTATAGACTCCAATAGTAAGTCCACAATTAAAATTAGAATGTGGATGGATTAAAAAAAATCTTTAGTGTGTGTATGTTCATATAAATAAAATGATTGGTGATTATACTATGACTGTTACAACTCTCTCCATTAAAATAACATAAAATATCATTAAATGTCATTTAGTTTTTGACATGGTACAGACCCAAGAATCAGACACGACTCAGGAAACACAGTTAATGTTTTATTAATAATAGTGTGAATGTATGGATGCGTGTGTGAATGTCTGTAGTGAGTGTAGTGAGTGGATGAGTCAGCTTGGGGCGAGCAGAGCACCGTGCAACCTGGCAACCCTAAGGACAGAGCAGAGAGACAATTAGGAGCAATCCTGACAGGAGAAGCGCCAGATAGAACTGTCCTTACTTTCTGCTGAGTTGGAGAAGCACACAGGTTAGCACATCGGCCCAGGCCAGGAGGACAGTGCCAGTCGCCCCGCTGGAGATGTAGCAGGCAGGTGAATGAGGCAGGGAGGTCCGCCGCCAGGTGGAAGAGAATCTGCTGCCGAGAAGACACCGCTTGTGCACAGGGGAAGGAGATGGATGAGAGGAAAGGTTCAGGCTTACTTGTTTGCCGGATGGTTAGGAGACCCTAGGCGAACTGAAGCACTGGAAGATGATGAGGCTGGAAGCTCAGTGTAAAGTTGGCAAGTTCAGATTCCTCAGGAAGGAAGCAGACGACTCCGCGTTGATCCCTGGGTCTCACAGAATATATAGGTAGAGCCAGATAGCAGACAGGTGTGTGCGCAGGTGCGCCTAATTGGCAGCCATGACAGTACTCCCCCTCAACGACACGCCTCTCGGCAGTTGATCCATCCTACCTGGGTGCACCTGGTGGAAGTCCCTGATGAGTTCCTTGTCCAGCATGAAGGAGGGGCACACCCAGGATCTCCATCCCGGCCGATAGCCCTCCCAATCCACCAGGTACTGTAGACCGCGACCCCGGCGTCGGACGTCCAGTATGGAGTTGACCTTCCAAGCTGGGTCGCCGTCGATCATCATCGGTGGTGGTGGGTCCCCGGGTGGTGGTCATAAGGGGCTCGAGCAGACAGGCTTGACTTGAGAGACGTGAAAAGAAGGACAAATGCGGAGGGGGGGTGGGGAGCTAGTCACACACATAATGGGTTAATGATTTGTGTGATGGGAAAGGGTACGATGAACCTTTGAGACATCTTTCTCCTCTCACCCTTTAAATCAGTATGTTTGGTAGACAGCCATACCTGTTGGCCCACCTAGTAGGCGGGAGCTGGAGCCGTGTGACGGTTGGCCACTGCCGTGTTGCGCTCGGCTGTGCGTTGCAGAGCGTCCCGGGTAGTCCTCCAGATCCGACGACACTGCTGCAGGTGAGCAAGAACCAAAGGAACAGCGATATCCCCCTCCTCCTCCGGGAACAGCGGGGGATTGTATCCCAATGAGGCCTGGAAAGGAGACATGCCTATGGCTGATGAGATGGTGGTGTTGTGGGCATACTCAATCCAGGGAAGGTGGGGGCTCCAAGATGAGGGGTTGGTGGTGGCGACACCCCGCAGCGAGGCCTCAAATTCTTGGTTTGCTCATTCACACTGCCCATTGGTCTGAGGATGGTAGCCTGAAGATAGGCTCGCCGTGGCCCCCAAGGCGCTGCAAAGCAATCTCCAGACTTGGGGAACAAACTGGGGACCCCGGTCCGAGACAATGTCCAAGAGGATGCCATGAAGACGAACCACATGCTGGACTAGGAGGTCTGCCATCTCCTTGGCCATGGGCAGCCCCTGCAGGGGAACGAAATGGACAGCCTTGGAAAATCTGTCAACCAGTGTAAGAATTACTGTGTTGTGGTTGGATGATGGGAGACCGGTGATGAAATCCAGGGCCACGTGGGACCACGGCCTGCCGGGGATGGGGAGGGGACAGAGTAATCCAGCTGGAGGAGAAGAAGACATCTTCCCGGTGGAACACTGAGGACAGGCCCAGATGTACACCCTGACATCCCTCTGCAGCGACGGCCACCAAAATGTCCTCTGGATCAGCTTCACTGTGCGTTCCTGCCCTGGCTGACACGAGAACTTGGATGAATGACCCCAATGAATAACCTCATTCCGGATGGCTGATGGAACAAACAGTCTACCCACTGGCCCCCCACCCGGGTCAGGCTCATCCTCCAGAGCCTTCAACACCTTGTCCTTAATACCCAAGGAGATGGCACCCACGACACACAATGGAGGTAGGATAGGGTGCTTGGGCATCTCCGTCGTCTCCGAGGCAAACTGGTGGGACAAGGCATCTGGCTTCATGTTCTTTGACCCGGGACGATAGGTAATAGTAAAGTCAAACCTTCCAAAAAACAAGGACCAGCGGGCCTGGCGGGAGTTCAGACGCTTGGCCGTCCGAAGGTATTCCGAGTTCTTGTGGTTAGTCCATACAATGAACGGCTGGGAGGCCCCCTCCAACCAATGACGCCACTCCTCCAAGGTGAGTTTGACGGCCAACAGTTCCCTGTCACCCATGTCATAATTGCGCTCTGCCAGAGATAGGCACCGGGAGAAGAATGCACAGGGTCGAATTTTGCCATCCGCCGGAGACCTCTGGGACAGGACTGCTCCCACCCCCGAGTTCGAAGCGTCCACTTCCACCAAGCACTGGAGTGAGGGGTCTACCTGCGTCAGAATGGGAGAAGAAGATAACCTGGACTTCAGTTCAGCAAAGGCCGCCGCCACCTCCTCAGTCCACCGGAAAGGAACTTTAGGAGAGGTAAGACTGGTTAGGGGAGAGCAATCCGGCTGTAATTCTGAATGAAGCGGCGGTAAAAGTTGGCAAATCCCAGAAACTGTTGGAGCTGCTTTCCGGATGATGGGGTAGGCCATTCAACCACCGCTTTGATCTTGCCCGGGTCGGGGAGGATCTCATTATGAGAGAGGTTAAAACCCAGGAACGAAGTCCGGTTAACATGAAACTCACGTTTTTTCAGCCTTCACAAAAAGTTTGTTTTCCAATAATCGCTGCAGTACCCACCTCACGTGCACATGATGCTCCTCCAGGGACTCCGAAAAAATCAGGATGTCGTCCAGATAAACAAACACAAATGTGCCCAAGAAATCCCTCAATACATCATTAATCAGCCTCTGGAATACGGCAGGGGCGTTGGTCAGCCCGAATGGCATCACGAGATACTCGAAGTGTCCACTCGGGGTCCGGAATGCCGTCTTCCATTCATCGCCCTCTCGGATACGCACCAGATGATAGGCGTTGCTCAGGTCCAATTTCGAAAACCAGGAAGCACCTTGGAGGGAATCAAAGGCTGAGTTAATGAGAGGAAGAGTGTACTTATCCTTGACAGTTATGTTGTTTAACTCCCTAAAGTCTATACACAGTCTCAGTGAGCCATCCTTCTTGCCAAGGAAGAAAAAGCCTGCCCCCACCACTGACGATGATGGACGTATTATGCCTGAGCTCAAAGACTCCTTGATGTATGTCTCCATTGCTTCCCGCTCCGGGGCAGACAGGTTGTAGAGTCTGCTGGATGGTAGAGGAGCTTAATGGCACAATCATAAGGGCGGTGGGGGAGAAGGGAAAGGGCTTGTGTCTTGCTGAAGGTGGCCCCTAAGTCATGGTATTCAGGAGGGACCTTATCCAAATCGGGAGGGGCAGGGATCAGGACACTTAGCGGCACAGACGGCAAGCATGCAGCAGACTAAAGGCAGGCACTTAAACAAAAAGAACTCCAGGCACGGACACTCCCGGACCACCAGTCTATGGAGGGGTTGTGCAGGCGAAGCCAGGGATAGCCGAGGATAACCGGGGATGAAGAGATCGGCAGTACATATAACCTCAGCTACTCCCGGTGATTGCCCGATGTAATAACAGACACTGGGATGGTCCGGTGGGAAAACGTAGCGAAAGGGGCTTTAGAGAGGGTGATCAGTCTCAAGGGGGTCTCCAATAACTGAACGGGAAGCCCCAATCGGGTTGCCAGTTCCCCAGAGATGAAGCTCTGCTCGGCCCCGGAGTCAATGAGTGCATGTGTAGTGAATTCCTTATGTTTAAAACAGAAACGGATGGGAATCTGGAAGCAGGAGAGGGGATTTGACTGGGGCCCATCCGTGAGTCCCCCTACTGCGACCCACGGACTCCCCCTTTTGGCCGTTCGGGACATACCTCAAGCTTGTGCTCCTCAATCCCACAGTAAATACATAAGCCTAGTTCCCGACGTCGCTGTATCTCAGCAGCCAACAGCTTAGCTCGACCTGTCACCATGGGTTCTGGCTCATCCGGGGAATTGGCTGGAGGTAACGCCAATAGGGGGTGCTGCAAGGAACGGTGAAACTGACTACCCGAGCAACCGGAAGTCTTACGCTCAGCCACCCGTTCCCTCAATCTGTTGTAAAGACTAATAGCTAATGAAATCTGCTTGGTCAAGTTGGAGGGTTTCTCTAAGGGAGCTAACTCATCCCGCAGGCTAGGACAGAGGCTTCTGATGAAGATACTACATAATGAGGCATCCTCCCACCCCACCTCTGTGGCTACGACCCAGAAGTCTACGGCGTATTCGGCAACAGCCTTCGCCCCCTGCTTCAAATTCAACAACCGGGAGGTAAGCACACTATCTTGGTTGGAGTGATCGAACACCTCCTTAAACTCCCTAACAAACTGTGAGTAGGTGAGAGAAGCGTAGTCAGCCCTAGCCATAACGGCGTAGGCCCAAGCCAAAGCTCGCCCCTCCAACAAATTAATCACACAACCTATTTGGCTATGGTCTGAAGGAAAATCCCCCGACACCCGCTGAAACACAATGTTGCACTGCAGTAAAAATCCCCTAGCTTCTCCTAACTTACCACCGAAACGGGTGGGAGTGGGTACGGGAGTAAGACGGTACGGAGAGCCTGATGTAACCTGGCTACTGGCAGAGCTAACAGGGGCAGGGGAGCTAGCGGGAGCTGGAGGGAAGGTCTGTGGGTAAGCTAGGCGATCCAACCGATCAGTAGATCAAGCTAGCTGTGTTAATATGGTTTGCTGCTGGTAGGCTAACTGGTCCACCCGAGCTTCTAAGTTATTACCCTTGCGCACTAGCGCGCTGTCTTCTGGGTCACTCTGGTGGAGTCGTACTGACATGGTACAGACCCAAGAAGCAGACACAACTCAGGAAACACAGTTAACGTTTTATTAATAATAGTGTGAATGTATGGATGCGTGTGTGAATGTCTGTAGTGAGTGTAGTGAGTGGATGAGTCAGCTTGGGGCGAGCAGAGCACCGTGCAACCTGGCAACCTTAAGGACAGAGCAGAGAGACAATTAGGAGCAATCCTGACAGGAGAAGCGCCAAATAGAACTGTCCTTACTTTCTGCTGAGTTGGAGAAGCACACAGGTTAGCACATCGGCCCAGGCCAGGAGGACAGTGCCAGTTGCCCCGTTGGAGATGTAACAGGCAGGTGAACGAGGCAGGGAGGTCCGCCGCCAGGTGGAAGAGAGTCTGCTGCCGAGAAGACACCGCTTGTGCACAGGGGAAGGAGATGGGTGAGAGGAAAGATTCAGGCTTACTTGTCTGCCGGATGGTTAGGAAACCCTAGGCGAGCTGAAGCGCTGGAAGATGATGAGGCTGGAAGCTCAGTGTAGAGTTGGCGAGTTCAGATTCCTCAGGAAGGAAGCAGACGACTCCGCGCTGATCCCTGGGTCTCACAGAATACTGTATATAGGTAGAGCCAGATAGCAGACAGGTGTGTGCGGAGGTGCGCCTAATTGGTGGCCATGACAGATGCTGCATTTATAGTTAAAGTACTAGATTCTATTCAACTGAATGTATTAACTCATTCTGATTGCTGAGGGCACAGTAAAAAAGTATTTTAAATGTAACACAGTCTTTGTAAAATCTACTTTACTGAAGTACAGCTACATGGAAATTGTGGTTAAATACAACAACAAAGTACTTTTTTGTCACATTCCACCACTGGCTTTTTGCAACATGTGTATTTCCCAAATATATGTTTTAAACTTGGTTTGGTTAACGACCACTCATTTCTGTTTTTTATCTAGGCAAGAGGAAAACGATCCACCCCAAACTGGACCTTATGTCACTATTTCCAGAGATGTAGGCTGAAGATCTGCTGAACCGGGACCAGCGTGAGCAGCACATCCAGTTGCTTCTCAGTGAGGGAAGGGAGCATGAAACTACCTTGTGAAGGGAGGATATGGCTCAAAATGCTGCCTTCAATCAAACATTCCTTGGTGTGTTGGGCCACCGTGTGAAGGCGATGAGTGACCAGCGTGTGTGACCCATTCACCAGTTTTGTTTTGTTTTTGTTTTTTTTTACAGTTTAGAGTTTGAATTTTGCACATTCTAAATAATTTGGATTTTGCTGCTGATTGTATTAAACAGCTTAGTGACTTATGTATGTGTTTGCATCATGATTTTCTATTTTGTCTGTTCAGACACCGGGCGGAAAAGGGTCAACAGTACAAACCATTTATCAGTGACGTTGAAAATAATGGCTCATTTTTGAGAAAAGTTACCAAAAACAATTATTTTTTTATTTATTTTTTACTGAAGACTGTATTGTTGGATGTGCCAGTGCAGAAGACACTGCACACTTTAGTGATAGTACCGGTATATGGAGAAATTCTATGCCATATTAGCATCTGTATTTCCTAATAATGGGTTAGGGCAGGGGTGTCCAATCATGTGCCATGGAGGACCAAGACCCTGCAGGCTTTAACTTCAACCAGTGTCTTCAACAGCAGATTTCACTGAGTTTCTTCCCACTGATTGCTGATAAGTGAAAACACCCGCTGAAGAGACTGTATAGAAGAGAAACCTGAAGGGCCTTGGCCCTCCATGGCACATGATTGGACTCCCCTGGGTTAGGGTTTAACGGGATTTAACATTTGAACACAAACTGCTTTATGGCTCATAATTCTGTTGACAGACTTACACCAAACAAAAAGTGATTTCTCATACTGCTGGATTATTCTTAGACAGCTTTTCCAATCTTTCAGTATTTAATTTATGTCCCTTGTTAGTAACCTTCACAAATAATACAAGCAAAAGTGGAGATACATCTGCAAAACGTACAAAAGTTTATTCTCAAAATTCCTAGTGCAATACTAAATGAATACATGTATAGTACATTGTTGAAGCAGAGAATATATGTTTATACAGTATCTACATGTATATATCCAGTAAATCCATGTATTTCTCCATGTGAGCTTGTGACTGCAGTATTTTAATTGTTTTTGATCCTAGATCAAGTTTGTTTTTAAAAATGCATTGTAATTGTTAAATATATCTTATTATACCTAACTCAGTACTGTTTACCTGTTGAAATATATATTTTACGGCTAATATAACCCCACAACTATAATATGCCACCTGGCAATCAATTTTTGACAGGTGATTGCTTTTAGCCACAACGCCACCACAGACTCAAGTGCTGATGGAGCAGTGCATCCCATGATGTCTCAACAGTCTGTGATTTTCACACAGATCAGAGCAATTTGTTGCACAGAAAGATAAACATTTCTACAGACAAAGTTCTGCAACCACTGTGCATTCATGAAGCTGGGGTTAAATCCCACCACTGAGAGGCTCGGTTGAATGACCAGATCCACAGTTTGAAGAGATAATTTTGCCACAAGAGAGCCATCTGAAACACACACACAGCATACACATTTTAGTCCCTAATAGCAATAACTTGCCACCATTACAATATAGTACGGGGGATTAATTACAGGGGATTAATTAATAACAGTAGAAAAACTAGAATTTGTGATGATCCAGTCTGCACTCTGTGTTTCAGTCTCCCTAATTAATTATGCCCTACAGCTGCTGCAGCTCCACCAGCCGTTTCTCATTAGGGCAGCCTTTAAATGGAGAGGAGAGCTTCACTTCAGCACAGGGATGTTAGACTACACATGCTACAGGTGGCAGCTCCTCCTCATACAGACTCACCCTCTCCTCCAAAGTGGGACAAACCGTAAGCACTAAACCCATTTTTCAACTCTACTTCATCTTTTCTGTTGTCCTTTATTTACCTGTGCACAGGTGGATCTTCCTCCGAGTGGACTTAGGATTCATCCTCTCAGCGGTTCAGGATTATTCCCCCCAGCAGACTCAGGATTCATCCTCCCAGTGGTTCAGGATCCTTCCTCCCGATGAATCCAGGACTCAGTCCTCCCAACGGGAAGGAGCACCCCCTGTCACCCGTTACACCTGTAAGTGGACACTGAGTGTTTTTGTTTCAATTCATTCAACTCAGGAAAGGTTCATCACTTCACTGTAAATATCTGCACTGGAATCTCACCCATGCACCAGTCACAACAGCTGGGAAAGGAACAAGGAATGCCGGCGGTCCAACAGCCTGCAGTCCTCTGCATTTCAGACAGTAAATCACAACATCATTGTCAGTTAATTGCCATAGATGCTCATCCCTCTCATCTCTTCTCTTCACAGGCTTACCCAACTCTCCACACACATTTCGTCACTTCTTGCACAATAAATAGATATACAGATGTACTTTATTGATCCCAAACTGGGAAATTGGAGTGAAACAGCAGCCTGACAGTAGACGACCAAATGACAGAAACACACACAGCATAATGGACAAAGGGATTACCCATGGAAAGTAAAACTGCTAAAGTTATATACATCATAGATGAATTGATGGTGACCCGAATAGGTACATGAATCATACCTGCTGTACAATGCAGGACGATCAGGCGCAGAGTGAAATGTGATGCACCAATTTGACTGTAATGTGCAGTATGGTAGCATAGTTATGACCAGAATTCAACATTAGAGTGAGTTATTGTACAGTGAAATTGCATGTGGCAGGAATGATTTCCTGTACCTAACAGTTCGGCAGCGAAGTTGTAGCAGTATGCTGGAAAAAGTGCTCCGCTGACTGTCCAGTGTGTGGTGAAGGGGGTGATCAGGATTGTCCATAAATGGATCAGTTTATTTATTTAGTGTCCTCTCCACCACAGTCTCAAGTCTCCGGCCTGAGACCTATTACAGAGCCAACCCTCGTGATAATCTTGTCAAGTCTGTTGGTGTTGCTGCCTCTGATACTGCAACTGACAGAAGCAACAAAGATGGCACTGGTGACAACGGTCTGGTAGAAAAGCTCCAGCATCCTGTTGCACACGTTGAAGGATCTCAGCTTCCTCAGAAAGTAGAGTTGGCTCATCCCCTTCTTGTACACAGCATCGGCATTAGATGACCAGTCATGTCCGTTGCTGATCATGACACCCAGGTATTTGTAGTCCTCAACTACCTCCCCATCCTCCCCCCCTAATCTGCAATGGCTGTGAAGGTGTCCTCTTCCTCAAGTCAATCACCATCTCTCTGGTCTTGCTGACGTTAAGCCTCAGGTGATTCTGCTTGGTCCACTCCACAAATCTGTTTACCAGTGCCCTGTATGTCCTGCAAATAGCTGTTAAACTAACTGACTCCGTAGTCTACTTCTGGGTCTAAATAATGCAATCATGTCAGTACATCTCCGTCACTTAAACCCATCAGGCGCTGCTAACAGCGTGAATGCACATCGGCTTAACACCATCGAGGTTTGATTCAAATTCAATTCAGCTTTATTTATATAGCACCATATCACAACAAAAGTCGTCTCATAGCACTACCAAATGCAGGGAAAACCCCACATTTGCAGAAAGACCCAGCAATCAGACAAATTGATCAGCAACTGGTGATTTTGAACCAACTTGCGCAATTTAATGAATGTCTTGATCAACTCACGGCTGCCCACCACGATTTGGCCACTTCAGTAGCTCAAGTTGTTTCTGTCTTCCTCCCCTCCTTTGACACACTCTCAGCGTATAACACCCACGCCGGCCCGTTTTTCCGGTAAACTGGGTGAGGCCCGAGGTTTTCTTATGCAGTGTAGCTTTGTTTTTCAACGGGTACCAGAGGATTTCCCCACTGATCATAGCCAGATTAGCTATGTAGTTAACCTGCTGGAGGGGCGAGCGTTAGCTTGGATGTATGCTAACATGGACCATCCCGATTATCAAAATTACACCTTTAATCGGTCTGGGATAGAGTTCACTCAGGTTTTCGATCATTCCGATCGAGATTACATTAATACCACCCTCCTTCTTAATCTCCGACAGGGAGTCCGCTCCGTGGCTGATTATTTGGACTTCCAGGTTGTGGCAGCGGAGGTGGGGTGGGAGGATGTGTCCCTTTGCAGCATTTTTGTATGGAGCCTCAGTTGTAGTCTTCATGATCAACTCGACCGGTTAGAGAAGTCCTCGTCACTAAACGAGTTCATTTCTTTGGCAATTAAATTAGATAACCTCCTTCATAATGCTCTTTTGAGCAACGCCAGGTGGGTGACTCAGCTTCTCAGCCTCGTTTCCCAGATCTCCCATCTCTAGGTACCGTGGACTGGAGTGAGCCTATGGTTTTGGGCTGGTCTAGGTTGCTACCTGCCGAGTGTCAGCGCTGCTGTGACCTTGGGTTATGTACTGTATGTGTTGTGCCAGTTCTGAGCATGAGATGACAAACTGTCCTAATCAGCCAAGGGGTGGGGGGGCTTCGTCGCAGGAGGGGGACTAATGGGCAAGGAGCCCACAAAATCCCTTACACGTTTTCTGTTACCCATTTGTTTTAACCACGGGCACACTGAAGTTGGTACCCCTGCTCTCATTGACTGGCGCAGAACAAAGCTTTATTTCAGAGTCTGGCAACCTGACTGAAGCTCCCATGTCGATCTCTGGAGGTTCCATTAAATTTGGTAGCCGTCTCAGGAGAGCCACTCACTAGAGTTTTTAAGAAAACAGAACCCATTTCTAGTTTAGTTTCATCGGGAGCAGTTATGTTTTTTTTGTGTTACCCACCTCGTCTTCTACCCACTTCATCTACCCGTGGTTATGGCTACACAACATTGTCATTGATTGGCAGGAAGGCAGGCAGGATTATTTCCTGGAGTTCTTTTTGTTTATCTGCTTGGTTGCGATCAGCTGCATGTTGTCCAGTGGTTCCCCTTAATCCATTGCCCACTGAGACACCAGACGTTATCAATGTTCCTCCTGAATACCACAATCTGGCCCTAGTTTTCAACAAGGCCAAGGTGCTTTCCCTTTTCCTCACCACCCCTATGATTGTGCTATCAACCTCCAGGCTGGGGCCACCTTACCCTCTAGCAGACTGTATAGTTTGTCAGCCCCAGAACGTGAGGCCTTGAAGAAATATGTTAAGGAGTCTTTAAACTTAGGTATTATCAGGCCTTTGTCATCGGCAGTGGGGGTGGGTGTTTTTTGTGGGTTAAAAAGATGGATCCCTTCAGCCCTGCATTGACTTTAGGGAGCTTAACAACATCACCATCAAGGATAAGTACTCCCTACCTCTTAACTCAACATTAGACCTTTACAACGCTTACCACCTGGTGTGGATTAAAGAGGGCGATGAGTGGAAGACACGGTTTCGTACCCATCTTGGACACTTTGATTATCTGGTGATGCCGTTTGGGTTAACTAGTGCTCGAGCCATATTCCAGTGGCTCATCAACAATGTCCTAAGGGATTTTTTGACTCATTTGTCTTTGTTTACCTTGATAACATCTTGATCTTCTCTCGGTCTCTAGAGTAATATCAGATCCATGTCAGGGCGGTGTTGCAACAGCTACTGGAGAACCAGCTGTCTGTCAAGGCGGCGAAGTATGAGTTCCATACATCCACTTCCTCATTTTTGGGATTTATATCTCATAAACAGATCGTGGCAGACCCCAGCAAGGTCAAAGCTGGCACCGACTGGGCTGCCCCTCCCTCCCGGAAGCAGCTGTAGCAGTTTTTTGGGGTTTGCCAACTTCTATCACCATTCCATTTGGAACTACAGCATGGTAGCCCTGCCCCTCACCAAACTCATCTCCACTAAGACCCCTTTCAGGTGGTCTGATGAAAGTGACCAAGCCTTCGCTGCCCTAAAGGCCTTATTTTCTTCTGCTCCAATCCTTGCCCAGGTGGACCCCAAGCTGCAGTTTATCTTGGAGGTTGATGCCTCTGACTCTGGGGTGGGGGCAGTGCTATCTCAGCGCTTGGTCACCAACAATAAGGTCCATCCATGTGCTTATTTTTCTTGGTGCCTTAGCCCTGCCAAGAAGAATTGATGTCGGTGAACGGGAGCTGCTGGCTGTCAAACTCGCCCTGGAGGAGTGTCGTCACTGGCTGGAAGGGGCCACACAGCTGTTTGTGGTTTGACCGGACCATAAGAACTTAGAGCCAGGCTGGTAGGTAAGGGTGAACGTGAACAGGTTTAAAAATAAGGACCAATGAGCCTGTCTGGGATTCAGACATTTAGCAGATCCCAGGTACTCCAAGGACATCAAGCCAGATGCCCTCTCTAGGCAGTTCGCTGTTGATGAATCCCCACCAGAGCAGCATTCCATCCTTCCCCCGTTGTGTGTCAATCTGTGAGATTGAGGAGAGGGTTAAGAAAGCCCAAGAGACTGAACATTACCCCGGGGGGGGGGGGGGGGGGTCCTACGGGTCGGTTGTATGCCCCTTCCGCTCTTCGGGGGACTGTCATCGACTGGTTGCCCAAGAGTTGGTTCACCTGTCATCCTGGGGTTTTCTGTACCTTATCCCACCTCCGGAGGAGATTTTGGTGGCCGTCTGAGGATGGATGTTGATGACTATGTGAAGGCTTGCCCGCAGTACTCCACTGGTCTCCTTCTGCCCCTCCCACTGGACTGTTGCACAGTTAACCCATCCCCAGCAGGCCCTGGTCACATGTGGCTTTGGACTTTTTTACAGGACTTCCTCCCTCAGTGGGCCACACCGTCATCCTCACCATTGTGGACCATTTTTTGAAGGCGGTACACCTTATTGCTCTGCGTAAACTTCCATCTGCAAGAGAAACAGCGGATCTTTTGGTTCTCCACGTTCACCTCCATGGTATCCCATCAACGTGGTTTCAGACCGGAGTCCTCAGTTTATCTCCCAGGCTTGGTGATCATTTGGCAAGCTCATTGGGGCCACGGTTAGCTTATCTTCAGGTTATCACCCTCAGAGTAATGGCCAATGTAAGCGTGCTAACCAGGAACTGGAAACAGCCCTGAGGTGCGTCATGGCAACCAATGCAGCATCCTGGAGTTCATATTTACCCTTTATTGAGTATGCCCACAACTATGCCACCTCCACCACTATGGATCTTTCCCCCTTTGAGGCCTCTTTGGGATACAATCCACCTCTCTTCCCCACATCAGAAGAAGAGGCTGCAGTACCATTTATCCAGGCACACATTAGATGCTGATGCCATTTTTGAAAGACCACCAGAGCTGCCCTTCGCTGTACCACTGACCGAAACTCCGAGATCGCAAACCGACGGAGGACCCCGGCTCCTGCCTACCGTGTGGGACAGAAGGTATAGTTGTCCCCTAGTCACATTAACCTGAAAACTGATTGCAGAAAGCTCTTCCCACAGTTCATTGGGCATTTTCCCATTTCGAGAATTATCAACCCTTATTCTTTGTCTTGCTCTCCCTTCAGATCTCTGTATTTGCCCTACTTTCCATGTCTTGCAGGTGAAGCCCATTTCCACCAGTCCTCTCTGTCCACCCTCCAAACCACCACCACCTCCAGAAATGGTTGAAGGGGGGCCAGTCTATAAGATCAACCAGATCATGGACATTCAACACAGAGAGTGGGGCTTACAGTATTTGGTCAACTGGGTGGGATATGGTCCGGAGGAGAGATCTTGGGTTCCTTCATTAATGACCCCCAGATGATGCGGGCTTTTCACCGTGCTCAACCGGACAAGCTGGGTCAGACGCCAGGATGCGCCCCTTGAGGGGGAGGCACTGTGATGATCCAGGCTGCAATCTGTGTTTCTGTCTTCCTAATTAATTATGCCCGACAGCTGCTGCAGCTCCACCAACTGCTTCTCATTAGGGCAGCCTTTAAATGGAGAGGAGAGCTTCACTTCTGCATGGGGACGTTAGACTACACACGCTACAGCTGACAGCTCCTCCTCATACAGACTCACCCTCTCCTCCAACATGGGACAAACCGTAAGCACTAAACCCTTCTTCTACTCTGCCTCATCATCTACTCTGTTGTCCTTCACTTACCTGTCCACAGGTAGACCTTCCTCCCGGCAGACTTATAATTCATCCTCTTGGCGGATCAGGATTATTTCTCGCAGCAGACTCAGGATTCATCCTCCCATTGGTGCAGGATCCTCCCCCCCCCCCCCCAGCAGACCCAGGACTCAGTCCTCCCAGCGAGAAGGAGCACCCCCTGTCACCCGTTACATCTGTAAGTGGATATTAATTGAGTGCTTTTGTTTCAGTTCACTCGACTCAGGAAAGGGCCAACAGTTTACTGTAAATATCTGCACTGGACTCTAACCCAAGCACCAGTCATAACAGCTGGGATAGGAACGAGGAATGCTGGTAGTCCAACAGCCTTAAGCCCTTTGCTCATAAGACTGAAAATCATAACATCATTGTCAGTTAATTGCCATAGTTGCTCATCCCTCTCCTCTCTTCTCCCCACAGGGTTGCCTGACTCTCCACACACATCTCAAGTCACTTTCTGCATAATAAATCACTGCTAAACTAACTGAGTCTGTAGTCTGCTTCTGGGTCTAAATTATGCAATCACATCAGAATTAGCAATCATTGACTAACTCTCACATGTGATCTAGTTCGTATTCTCACGTCTTTGGCTTTAAACCGTTCCATGGCTTCCTAAACGCTCCAGTACTTTTCCAGAGTGTTTCATCTCGCTGCCTGTAGCCTTCTCTGGCATTCCTTTTTTGCCTTTACTCTGAAAAAAAGCCAGCAAGCAACAGGCTCACCTCGATATCCACCATCTTGTGTTTTGCTTGTCACATACAAATGATGTCATGGGAGTGTTGGCTCCCTTGCCTTAAAGATCCCACCCACTTTGAGGTGGTATTCAGCTGTAATGGAAAACAAACCACACTGTGTCGAACTGAGTAGAGTCAAGGCGAAGCAAGTTGGGCTAAGTAGTTACTAGTGGGAAAGTGACTTAAGACAGAAACCCATAATACTGGTCAGGACACAGAGAGAATACCAGGAGAGCAGCAGCATGCATTTTACAGAGACAAGGCTTCACTCAAACATCACGGATGACAACATCGTGTTACCCGCCTTCAAGAATATCCGAGCGGACAGGGAAGTTATAGGAAGCGGTAAACGGAAGGGAGGAGGAATTGCACTTTTTGTGAACAAGAAGTGGTGTAATCCCAGACACATTTATAAAAAGGAACGTCTCTGCAGCCCGGGCATTGAACTGCTCGCTGTGAGCATGCAACCTTATTGCATGCCAAGAGAGCTCAAGTGCGCCATTGTAATCACTGTTTACATTCCTCTATCAGCTGATGCAGCGGCAGCCTTTGACGTCATCAGCTCCACTGCTGCCACTCTATTGGCCCAGCATCCTGACACATTAATGGCCATCACATGATATTTTAACCATGTCTCACTGGACAAAACATTACCAAACTTCCACCGATTTGTTGACTGTCACACCAGAGAAAATAAAATGCTGGATCTCCTTTATGCCAATGTCAGACATGCATACAGTACTACAGCTCTACCCCCACCCCCCAGTAGGTCTGTTAACCCCCAGGTACGTTCCTCTTGTACAAAAGCGGCCTGCTCACACACTCCACTGTTTCCCCAACAACAAACCATGGATCACCGGTGACCTGAAAGCACTTCTAAACAAGGGCTTTAAGGTCTGGAGACAGGGAGGAACTGAGGAAAGTGTCCCCTCACTCTTCTGTACAACACCCCTCTCCCCTTTCACCCCTCCCCCTCATCTGAAGACATCAGCACCAACCCCCACATCACTGACTACAGGCCAGGTGAGGAAACAGCTGGAGAGACTTCACCAGTGGAAGACTGCGGGCCCTGATGGCATCGCTGCCTGGATCCTGAGGACCTGTGCCAACCAGCTAGCTCCTCCTACTGAAGCACCTATACAAACTGAGCCTGAGCTTGGAGAGAGTACCAGTGCTGTGGAAGACGTCCTGCCTGATTCATGTCCCCAATAAATCATTTCCATCAGACCTGAATAACTATCGACCAGTTGCCCTCCCATCACAAGTGATGAAGGTTCTGGAGAGACTGGCTTTCACCCACCTGAGGCCACAGGTGAAGACGTGGCTTGACCCGCTGCAGTTTGCATATCAGCCCAATTTAGGAGTTGAAGACGCCGTCATCTACCTGCTGCAACGAGTCAATTTGCACCTGGATGGCAGAGGAGACACTGAGAATCACGTTCTTTGATTTCTCCAGTGAATTTAACACCATTTAGCCACTGTTGCTGGGTGGGAAGCTGCGGGTAATGGAGGTTGGCAGCTCTGTGACCTCCTGGATTACTGACTACCTGACAGGGATTCTACAGTTTGTCTTGCTGGGAAGTGTCTGGTTAGTGATACGGGAGCTTCACAGGGGACTGAGCTTTCTCCTTTTTCTCTTCATCTTATCGACCACCGACTTTCAGTACAATTCCAAGTCATGTCACCTTCAGAAATTCTCTGATGACTCAGCTGTTGTTGGGTGTATAAGAGGGGGAGAGGAGGGGGAATACACAACACTGGTAGACACATTTGTGAACTGGACCAAGCAGAATCACCTGAGCTTGAACATCAGCAAGACCAGAGAGACTGTGATTGACTTCAGGAAGAAGAGGATGCCTTCACAGCCATTGTGGATTTGGGGGGGGGGGGGGATGTGAGCGTAGTGGACTACAAATACCTGGGTGTTGTGATCAGCAATGGACTTGACTAGAAGTCTAACAGCAATGCTGTGTACAAGAAGGGGATGAGCAGATTCTACTTTCTGAGAAAGATGAGATCCTTCAATGCATGCAGTAAGATGCTGGAGCTCTACAATCAGACTGTTGTTACCAGCTCCATCTTCTCTACTGCTGTTTGTTGGGGTAGCAGTATCAGAGCAAGCAACACCAACAGACTTGACAAGATTATCAAGAAGGCTGCCGCTGTAATTGGTTTAAGGCCAGAGACCTTTGAGACTGTGGTGGATAGGAGGACACTGAACAAACTGTTATCAATCATAGAGAATCCTGATCACCCCCTCCACCACGCACTGGACAGACAGCAGAGCACTTTCTCCAGGAGACTGCTACAACTCTGCTGCTGAATGGCCAGGTACAGGACATCTTTTCTGCCACATGTCATTTCACTGTATAATAACTCACTCTAATGTTGAATTTTGGTATTTATTATTCACTTCCGCCCTCCCAAGAGAGCAGACGCTTTTTTCTTCTCTCCTGCTGATTTTTTCCTCCCCTCCTGTTACTAGATCCCAGCTTGCTGTTGTCTGCCTGCGTCTAACTGCGACCGCCGAAAAGAAATTATGGAGTTAATAAGCTGGGCTTTGAACACAATTGACACTATTTTTTCAACAAGGAAAAGTGCTCCGGGGGAAGCTGTCTGCCCCGCTGGAACGGCTCCAGTGGGCTATCTATGTGACACGGGTAAATGGAAAATGCTGTGTCTCTCTAATCTTTCTATCGAAGATATTGAAGATCTGTTTATCTTCGTAATCTTGGTGATTGGGATAATTCTGATTGGGACGGGAATTGTCTTGGTTTACCGCAAATTGCTGAAGATGGATTCAACCTATCAAAATGCTGGCCAGGCGAGGTGCATCCAACAAATTGAGAAACTGGAGAAGACCATGATAGCGACTACTGGAGAACTGTCTCGTAAGGTGGATTACATCATGGGTTCGCTCAGGTCTTTCCACGACGAATTCAAAGCTGCGCAATGAAGGATTAATGTACTGAATCTACAGAAGAAATACAAGTCTTCTCTGTGATCAGTCCTATTTGGCATTATTATTCCCCATGAAAATTCCTCCTGGCTGTCTGCAGATTGTGTTTTTTTTTCAAAATCATGAGCACAAGGCCTTGGACAGCCAGCTGCAGCGCCAGATAAGACTGGGCGCCAGACAGACAAAACATCTTCTGCCAAGGGTCCTTGGGTCTCTCTTATTATCATCAACACTGCTCAACACCGCACACACATTGATTCATGAACTGATTAAGATACTGTACACTGCTCTCTTGTGTCTTGTGAATTCTATTGTATGCTAATGCATGAGGGTTTTTTTCTGTGTAGTCAAAATTTGGCTCACATATGAGCGTTTATTCTGATTACTATGTTTTTTCTCTCTCCTATTGTGTTTTCTTCCCCCTCCTCGCCCCTCTTTACCTCCACTGTTGACAGGCGCCTTGTATGGCGACGCGTCATTGGATGCGCCTAACGTGCGCGTCTAATGTCAAGTCAAATTCCTTGTGTGTTTACTTGTAAATATACTTGGCAATAAAGCTGATTCTGATTCTGATTCTGATTCTAACACTGGTGCCACACTGCACCTTACAGTCTAATTAGTACCTCACATTTCACCCTGCACCTTATAATCCTTGTTTGTACAGTCAGTACAAATCTGTCTGTCTGTCTGTCTGTATCAATCCATATATTATCATAACCTATTATTTATTATTATTATTATTATTATTATAACCTATTATAACCTATTTTTTTTTTTTTTTTTTTTCTCCTCTCGGCGCCACACCAGTCGGCTGCCTTTTGCAACAGCGGCTCGATTCCGAGTTTTTTTTCCCTTCCTCTCTCTTTTGATCACTTTTTTTTTTCACCCCACTTATATCACGGACACACAGATCATCCCAAATGTCTCCTGAGCCGGTGGACGGAGCCACTGTTTATAGCAGGATACGATATAACAGGGAAGAGCTGCTAGCATTTAACCGCCACCCGGTCCCACTGGAAAAACTCGACATACCGAGAGAACTGAGGCGAAAACGCCGCGGCTGCCGGGCTGGAGTAAGGCGGAGGACAAAAAATATAAGGTACAGACCCTCCCTTCCATCTGTTGTCATGGGAAATGTACGGTCGATACTGGGAAAGTTAGATGAGCTAGCGGCTATCTCCCGTTATGATAGCACTTACCGGGAGTGCTCTCTCCTTTTGTTTACTGAGACGTGGCTAACTGAACTAGCAGCAGATGCTAACATTGAGCTGGAGGGTTTTCACACGATACGAGCTGACCGAACACCAGAGAGTGGCAAAACTAGGGGCGGTGGAGTGATCATGTATGTTAACAACAACTGGTGCAGACCGGGACATATCACTGTTAAACAATGACACTGCAGCAAAGACATTGAGTTGCTAGCTGTTAGCATGAGGCCTACATATCTCCCGAGAGAACACTCACACGTGATCTGCATTGTTGTTTATGCAAATCCGACGGCGAACGCTGGGACAGCGCGTGACATCATCCATTCAGTAACCAGCAGGCTGCAGACAGAACACCCAGATGCTCTTCTCCTCATCTCAGGCGATTTCAACCACGTTTCACTGTCTCCCATTCTGCCCACTTTCACCCAGTATGTCACATGCCACACTAGAGACAATAAAACACTGGATTTGTTCTACGCAAACACTAAGGAGGCGTACACCTCATCACAACTCCCCCCACTTGGGAGATCGGATCACAACTTGGTTCATCTCCGACCGGTGTACAAACCCCTAGTGCACAGACAACCTCCGGCCATGCACACTGTGGAGTTATGGTCTGAGGAGACAATGGACACTCTAAAGGACTGTTTTGAAGCCACTGCCTGGAAGCAGCTCTGCGATCCACATGGTGAGGACATCGATGGCCTCATTCACACCTTCACGGGCTACCTCAGCTTCTGTGTGGACAAATCCGTTCCCACCAAGACCATACGGCGTCACTCAAACAACAAACCCTGGATCAACCCTGAGATAAAAACACTTCTGAGAGAGAAGAAGAGGATCTTCAGGTCGGGGAACAGGGAGATGCTGAAGTCCGTACAGAGGGAGCTGAGGAGAAAGATCAGAGAAGGCAAGGACAGCTTCAGGAAGAAGATGGAGGACAAGCTGCAACAGAGCGACATCAGCGGGGTCTGGAGAAACCTCAAAACCATCTCGGGGCTCCAGAATACCTCCCCCCAGGCCACGGGGGGCAGGGAGTGGGCGAACAACCTGAATCTGTTTTTCAATAGATTTGACCAACCGCCCTCCCCCCTGTCTGCACAACAACCACTGCTGCCTCTAAGAAATCAAGTCCTGCTACCCACTCCCCACTCCACCGACACCCCCCCACTCCCAACACACAGCCCCCCATCCTGACCCTGACCAAGACCCAGGTGAGGACGGAGCTGAGGAAGATCAAGGCGAGGAAGGCGTCGGGACCGGACGGCATCAGCGCAAAGCTCCTCAAGTCCTGTGCAGACCAGCTGTGTGGGATTGTGACGTATATCTTCAACATGAGCCTGAAACTGGGGAGGGTACCACAGCTGTGGAAAACATCTTGTGTGGTACCTGTACCAAAAACTTCCCACCCCAAAGACCTGAACAGCTTCAGACCGGTGGCCTTGACGTCCCACTTGATGAAGACCCTGGAGAGACTGCTCCTTGCTCATCTCCGCCTCCTGGTGGAACCAGCGATGGATCCACTCCAGTTCGCCTACCAGCATGGCATTGGGGTGGAGGATGCGGTGATCTTCCTCCTTCACCGTTCTCTGTCCCACCTGGAGAAGCCCGGGAATATGGTGAGGATCATGTTCTTTGACTTCTCCAGTGCTTTCAACACCATCCAACCGATGATCCTGAAGGACAAGCTGCTGCGCGCAGGGGTGGACCAGCACCTGTCATCATGGATCCTGGACTACCTCACGAACCGGCCTCAGTTTGTGAGAACCCGGGACTGTGTTTCCGACACGATCATCAGTAGCACGGGGGCCCCCCAGGGAACGGTGCTGGCTCCCTTCTTGTTCACTCTTTATACTGCGGACTTCTCACACAACACAACACATTGCCATCTACAGAAGTTCTCTGATGACTCTGCGATCGTTGGTCTCATCTCCAGCGGAGATGAAGCTGAGTACAGAGGGCTTATCCAGGACTTTGTGGACTGGTGCCATCGGAACTGCCTCCAGATCAACACGAGGAAAACTAAGGAGCTGGTGGTGGACTGCCGCAGGCATGGGCAGCCCCTCACAGCACCAGTAAATATACAGGGAACAGACATCGAGATGGTGACATCCTACAAGTACCTGGGTATTCATCTGAACAATAAACTAGACTGGTCACACAATACTGACGCACTCTACAAGAAGGGACAGCGCAGGCTGTTCCTGCTGAGGAGACTCAGGTCTTTTGGTGTACAAGGGGCGCTGCTGAAGTCATTCTATGACACGGTGGTGGCATCAGCCATCACTTTTGGAGTGGTCTGCTGGGGCAGTGGCATTACTGCAGCCGATAGGAAGAGACTGAACAAACTGATTAAGAAAGCTAGCTCTGTCCTGGAGCAACGCCTTGATCCGATGGAGGAGATAGGAGAGAGAAGGACGGTGGCTAAACTGTCATCTCTGCTGGAGTCCGAGTTCCACCCTATGCAGGACATACTGGATGCACTGAGGAGCTCATTTAGCAGCAGACTACATCATCCCAGGTGCACAACCGAGAGGTTTCGTAGGTCCTTCCTACCAACGGCTGTCAGACTGTACAACCTAAGCAGGGCTGCTCGCAGAGATAGCAAAAAGACGTAACAAACTAATAGTTGTTTTTTTTTTTGTTTTTTTTTTGAATGCAAAAGATGCAATAGACTTACACAATGGTCCTCTCCGGCATACAACTAGGAACATACCGGTCGCTATGGAGGGTGAGAATATGTATGGGCACATAATCATACCATGTAGGATAACTAAATAGACGGTTATGCTGTTTCATCCCACCTAGCAACAATGCTCTGCACTGTGTGTGTTTATATATTTACATATTTATTCCATCTAGCTACAATGCTCTGCACTGGGTGTGTTTATATTTATATATCTATATATTTATTCCATCTAGCTACAATGCTCCGCACTGTGTTTTTATATATCTACATATTATTCCATCTAGCTACATTGCTCCGCACTGTGTGTGTTTATATACTTGCATATTTATTCCACCTAGCTGCAATGCTCCATACTGTGGGTGTTTATATATTTACATATTTATTCCATCTAGCTACAATGCTCTGCACTGTGTGTTCATATATTCATATATTTATTCCATCCAGCTACAATGCTCTGCACTGTGTGTCTGTGTGTGTGTGTGTGTGTGTGTGTGTATATATATATTTTATAGTAATATGTACATATGTATATTAGCTGCTCTTGCTTGCTTGTTTTTTCTTGCCTTCTGATTGTTGCTCTGAGTGTTGCTATCCCTGTGCTGTTGCAATCCTGGAATTTCCCCGTTGTGGGACTAATAAAGGCTTATCTTATCTTAACCTTAGTTTTCACTAAATGGCTCTATATTTTCTTTGTCTGAAAAACTATGAGTGTCAACCCTATAAATTTAATTAGTTAAGATTTTAAACTTTGATCAAATTTATAATTAAAATTAAAATATAGTTAAAAATAACAAGCAGTATCATTCCATTAACATCCATATCATATCTGATGCAAATTATTTAAGCAATATTACACAAGAGGGAGTTACGGTATCGATGAATATTGTAACTCCAGGTGTGGTACGGCTGATGGCCTCCACGTAGCCATTGAGTCAGTACTGCAGAAAACCCGAGATCAAAACCCCGGTCGTCAGGACACTGGTAGCTAGTAGATGGCATGCTAGTGATTTAGCATGCTTCCCTCAATTTTCTTTGCATTTTCAGATGAAACAAAGTGTCCATCGCCACAAAGGTATTGTATTTTTGTAAATCAAGACAATAAATACAACTGTAGCACTGCCTAATTTGTTAAACAGATGTGAAACAGCTTCACCATGTTTATAGAAGGTTAGGATCCCAGGCTTTTTTGAAAAGGGTGGGACTTCTGGGTCAGGTAAGAAATCTTTTTCAAACAGTGCCTCACTGTGGAGATTAAAGTATTCAACACAGTACTGCATTTGTCACAGAGTTAGTTGACAGCAAATTAGTGTAAGTAATTAACGGTTACATGAACACCTTTGAAGCAGAGTGATACATATCCGGTGAAATTGGAGTGTAACTATCATGGATTTTAGTAACTTCTGGAATCCCTACTTTCAAATCAAATCGCTCGGTCGGAACTAACTGTTGTATAGAAGATTCTAAATTTTGATGCTGGGGCAGTGCACCGCTTCCTTAAACCGGAGAACAGCGCAGTGGAGTGTCTCAGGCAAAGTGATGGTAATCTGTTAGGCTGATCAATAATTGAAGTATCAATTATCACAGTGAAAATCACACGGATGTCATCCTGATTTTTGCAGCTTTCATCTGAGAATTGGGCTTCGCCTCTGAATTAGAGTGCACCAGGGGACAGCTTGATAAATGATTCTGAGACAAGACTTTATGTATTTTCATAAACTAACATTTTACTATGAAATGAACAAAAGTAAATTTTTACACTTTTTTAAGGACACAAAAATATCTCCTATGATCTGCCAGATTCTTTCATTTTTTTGCTGGTCCTCTGATTCCACTGCTGATGCCATTTAAATTTTGATTTTTGTTCTGATCCAAGACATGAGAACTTCAGTTTCACTGAAGTTTTTTTTTTTTGTTGTTCTTTTTTTCCCCCCCTTTGGATCATCAAGATGCTTTTTTTGGAAATATAAGGCAAGCCATTGTGTTCTTTTTAAGGTCAGCAATGGTTTTCACCTTGGAACTCTTCCATGGATCCCATTTTTCCCCAACCTCTTTCTTGTTGTTGCATCATGGACCAGTAGCCAAACTGAGGCAAATGAGGCCTGCAGTTCTTTAGTTGCTGTTTTGAGCTTTTGTTTCTCACTTGTGTTGCTTTTGAAGATCTTTAGCCTACTTCACATTACCAGACAGGTTTTATTTAAGTGATTTTTTTTTTTTTTTTGATTACCCAGGTCTGGCAGTAATCAGGCCCAGGTGTGGCTAGTGAAACTGAACTTGGCTTTCCAAAAAAATGTAGTTAAAGTCAGTTAAATTCTAAGTCCATGATTCAGATGATTACAAATCTATATAAAACATGTTGAAATACTGTTTTTTTTTTTTAAATGGAAAATAGAAAGGTATTCTCATGTAATAATCAACCGTTTTAATGAAAGCTGTGCATGACAGCATTTGGAGACTTTATTGGAACCGTACAAAACATGAAACACAGGCAAACTTTAGGACTTTTTGGAAATAAATGCTTTCTTCCTTTCTCTGTTTCTACAGAAAAAAACAGTTGTCTTTTATTTATGTTTAATGAGGGTTTGGGGTGAGCAGGGCAACATCTCCTTCCTACAGCATGCAGCTCTGAAGAAGGAAGCTTAAAATTAGAACTTTAAATGTGGCCATCATTTACTCTTTCTCTGACGCTACTGTCTTTTTCTACCTTTAAAATGCTTCCTCACTCACAGAAAACATTCCTCTCTCTGAGTTGCTCATTTTGAGTTTGAAAATAACCACTTTATTGCAAAATAGTAAGTGTGCTGTGGCACTAACATTATTTCATAAACACATCACATACACTATGATACACTTTTCTAACTATTCACATTATGCAATGCATGGCACTTTGGGTAACAACAAAGAGGGTGAGTACTACACATGCTACATTACAGTATATGTGTTAGGTATAGGTCATCATCATATCGTTGTTTTTTTTCCCTCAGCCTTAAATTCTTCTGCCCTACTTTTATGCTTTGTGTTTTTTTTAGGAATTTCTCATGAGGAAAAGGTCAGTTAAACAATAAGAGGTCAAGAGGGCAGAGTGGAGCAGTTTGGGCTTGTAGGTGTTGCAGCTCAGCAGGCAGAGGTTTTATTAGGCAGCTCATCTGAGCAGCCGGGGTTTGTTTGCTCAGTGTTGCAGAGAACAGAAGGACTCCTTGATACTCTGTTGACCACAGAGACAACTGTTAAGGTTTATATTTTATTTAAGAGAATCTGGCATTGATAACATAGCCTGTGAGCAAAAAAAAAAAAAAAAAAAGTGTAGTTTCAGTTTATGTAACAAATGTAATGTTATATTTCCAGGTTACAGGTGTGACTAACTCAGACATTCTTGCTAGTGTAGCTTTGAATTAATTATGTGACTTTCTCTAGCAAATTGATTGCAGTTAAGAAAAAAAAGTTCTTTATGTAGTATTTAATGGTGGAAAGAGAATTGAGTTTGTGACAAATTAGATAACCACTGCAAATAAGAAAATTTATTTTACTTAATACATTTGGTAAAAATTAAAGATTGAACTGGGGTACTTGAGTTTAATTCTTATCTGTTGAGTTTATTAACTTTATATGTTCTTTTCTCTCTCCAAGGTTATCAACCTACGCTGTCATTCCTTGAATTTGTTTAAAAATCAAAGGAAAATCATGAGTGGACTTGTCCAGTGTCCTCTGTTGGTTGGCAATGCTGAGTCGAGTTTAGGCAGGCATTGAAGCTTCATTTCAAATAACTCGACAGTTGATGACCAGTGCATGCAGCGTGGATGTGGTCAGGAAGATAAAAGGTTTCAAATGTCCAATAAAGAGTTACAGATGCAAGGATGTAGAGCTGGTCAAGTCCTTGAGTCCAAGATGGTGGAAGATATGCTGGGAAAGATTGTTAAACAGCTCAAGAGGGAGAGGACTACAGCCATAAGCATTTTCATCGGACAGGCCAACTTCTTCAGTAAGGATGAAGACAACATGGTTGAAGCAGAGCTGAAAGAAGAGTTCAGCACACTCACCAGCTACTTCAGGAAAGTCCTTGAAGCAAATGATAATTACAGGATGGGGCTGTTGGCTGAGACAACTAAAGAAGAAGAAGAAGATGATGTTGTCAAAGAGGCATTAGAAGGTGAAACTGAGAGGACAACAACTGAAGCTGAAGCAAGGTTTAAAGCAGTGAGAGACATGGTCCAACTGAATTTGTGGTCAAAATATGGTTAACATGAGCTCACCACTGCAATCCAAGAAACAGAAAGAAATAGCGAAGAAGAAAGTAATGTACCTGTTGGGAGTCCCTACCTAGAAGGCTACGAGATCCATCTAACTCTCCTGGAGAAGAGGTTACAAGAGGCAACAAGAGTCATGTTAGCATCAGAGCAATGGATTCCTCTGCAAGAGAGATGGGATCTGGATGGAAGAATTAAAAATCTGAATGCAACCAGCAGCAGACTTAAGTTGAGGAAAGTGGTTTGTCACTGTACCGAAGGTTGCAGAGGAGGCAAGGGCTACAGAAGTGTCTGGTGAGAGGGAAAGCCCACTTTATACACCTGCAGAACCAGTACCTGTTGTGAAAATCAAGACAATATTTCTCCCCATCTTCAATGGTAATAATAGAGAATTGCACAGATGGAAGAAAGACTGGTAGAGTCTACAAAGGCAGGAAGGGCAATCTGGATTAACTGAGGCCAAGAAAATTTGACTCCTGAGTAGTGTTGATGAAAGGATTCTAAAGGATCTCAAGCTGTCAACATACAGTACTGCTGTGGAGACATTCAGAGTCTTGGAGAACAGGTATTGGGAACAAGTCAACCATCACTCCAGAAATACTTGAAAACCTCAAGAAAATACCTCCTGTCAAATGCAATTAGCCAAGGAAAGTCATCAATCTAATACAGTCAGTAGAAAGAGCCTTAGATGATCTAACAGAACTTGACAACTCTGGTGCAATAAAGAGTCCAATGGTGATTAAAGCAATAGAAAAAAAAATACCAGACTTAATTAAAAGACACTGGTTAATCTTCATTGTGGAGCCCATCAATAATGTCACTCTGTTACGACCCGAGAGTTGGGTTCTGTCCGCGCTTGGGCTACGCACAGCTCGCTGCCGGCCTTGACAGCTGTGGGTTGTATTCTGGCCTCTCCGGGCTCTTATTGTGAATGCGCTCGGTGGGGCTTCCGCCTGTCAAGGTTGGTCAGCTGTCTGTCATTACTGCTCGTTAGTGTTCGCCTTTATAAGGCGGGCACTGACAGCAGTTAGATCGCAGGAGTATCGTCAGACATCAAACAATTCTCGTGAGGCCTCATTAGACCTTCATGTCAGGTTTGTGTTCTTTTGGTCTTGTCATAGTTTAGCTGGTAGTGGCTAGGGTTAGCCCTACGAGCCCTTATATCGCTTAGTGTGTGTTTTTGCCCTTAGCGGCTCATAGCTTTGTGTCTTGTCTTGTTTTATTAAGAAATTACCATCATTGCAAAACTCACCGGTGGACTCTTGGCATCTTATGGTGATCCGCGAGGGTCACCGCATGACAGTATACTCCTGCCAGACGTCTAAATGGAGATGCCACTCCGAGACGCCTTTTTTCACCATGAGTTTTGCCATTGTGTGGAGTTTTTTCCTGTAGTTGGACTTGGTAGGGAGATGCCTGCTAGCGAGTGTGATTATTGCCCGGAGTGGATGGAAGAGATTGATGGCTATCTGGCGGAAGCCACCCTTCTCATGCCCACCCAAGCGGCTGGTTATCACTTAGACCTCACCCAGCGGGCTGTGCACCGTTATCATCAAGCCTATATTCCGGAAGGAGAAAAGAGGTTAGCATAGATTGTTGCACAACGCACATTAAGGGAGAAGGCGCTTCTGGGAACCCCTCCACCTCCTGCAAGGACAGCATCCCTGGTGAGAGTGGACATTCGTCGGCTGGAGGGAAAGACCGGCAGGGGACCTGTGGATCGGGCTCCAGTGCCTGCCGCCCGCCCAGTCCCAGCATCATGTGTTCCTGGGCCCTTCGCCACTCCATCGGCCAGTAGGCCCCATAACCATGCTCCTACCAAGCCCCAACGAGAATCGCATCCGGATCCAGCTCTGGGTCATCGGAGGGACCCAGCCTCCCTGTTGGCGGCATCATATGCGTCACGACAGAAGGGAATCCCCGCAGCCGCCACCCACGGGTCATCTGTTCCATCTGCGCTGTCAGCTCCTCGTGCCCGCGTCGCCCCGACTGCCATGTCCTCCTCGGTGACGGCACCCCCCACGGCTGGGAATG
The DNA here is from genome assembly GCA_020510985.1 of Pholidichthys leucotaenia. Lineage (NCBI taxonomy): Eukaryota > Metazoa > Chordata > Actinopteri > Cichliformes > Pholidichthyidae > Pholidichthys > Pholidichthys leucotaenia. The sequence continues at coordinate 301,557,173 of CM035836.1, read as the reverse complement.
CTGTGAGTCGTGCTTTGACGAAGCCGGTCAGCAAACCACGTCGAGCGGCTCCTCCTTGTGGCCCTGTGGAGCCTGTCGTTTTCTCCCAGAGGGATGAAAGGAGAACTCCACCTGCTGCAGCAGGCACCACCTTCTCTCCAGGAGACAGGCAAGTGCAAATTGTTTCTTTCCATCATGTTTATGATCTGCCTTGTCTGACTCCTGGAGCCGGAGTTCGGGGTTCGCAGCCCCCCGAGCTTCCGCCACCTGCTGTAACTATTATTCCTAAACCTGCTGCCTCTGTGTCCCCCACTGCTGAGCGGTCCGCAACGTCAGGCCAATGTCTTCAGATGAAGAGGGGGCCTGCTGTGCTGGAAAGACTGGATCTGGCCCTGCAGCCACGTCGTGGACGGAGGAGAAGCGCGGACTGCGGCCCGGAGCTTGAGCCACCGATGAAGCGTCCCCGGGTCTCCTCGCCGGAGTGGTCCGAGCCAGTGTGTCGAGTGTCCTCTGTGTAACCCAGTGTTAAAAACTTGACTGGAATTATGAATGTCGATACCACTTTAAGAAGAAGGGGGGGACATTCATTTCACAATGGGAGTAGATAGTTTAAAGTGAATTAAATTATAAATATTGACACCGCTTTTAAAAAGAAAAACACCCATTTCACAATGGGAATACATAATTTGAATATGAATATTTAAATAAATATATATTCATAAATAGTAGGAACATTTTCTAGAAGGTTCTGATAAAGTTCCTAGTATTGTGTGTTGATATTTCGAGTAATCAATGCCTGCGCCGTTGCTGGGTCACGCCACCCAGTGGGTTAAGCACTCTCTCCCTGGGTCTGGGATGACTGGCATTTTTGGCTCAGTCACGCCAGACGATGAAAGACACAGACCAGAGAAAGAGACGGTCCTTGGTGATATGGCGACGCTAACGTGCTGGTAGCAGCCTTTGCCTGGATAAAATCCTTGAAATTGATTGGGATCCAAAGGTTGTCGACACCGTTGAGCGCGGGAACTCCATTGAAGCACGAGCCACTTGGCATGGTCAGGTTCTTTTTTAATTTTTTTTTCCTTCCTTTGGACTGGCTTGACCAGAGCGTGGATTCTCCAGATCTGGATGGCGAGCCGAAGCCCGAACCCTATGAACTGCTAAAGGTGACTCCACTAGTCACCTGGAAAGGACCAAAACTAGAACTGTGAATATTGTAAATATAATTTGAATTTATGGATTGTGGTTTTTTTTTATCGCGCTGTGTGTTTGTTTATATATGTACATATTTTGAAATATACTTAGTTCCAAGTTCCATATACAGCTGTGATTGTGTCATCTCTTGCTGCACCTCCCAGGCTCCTATGAACCCAGAGTCGGTCTGACCTGGCCCAATTATCCCTTTCCCTCAGGTAGTAAAGTTAAGGTAAATACATTGCCATAACACAACACTACTTAAAGGGTACTACACCTAAAGTGAGTAGGGTGAGTGGGTGTTAGTGAGGGTTACACACAAAAATCTGGCAATCGCAGGTGTTAGTGGGTTTTACCCAATTATCCAATCCCAGTGATATTATAACCTAATTATACCCATTCTATTACAGTGGTATATTGTTACAAAATTTGGCGAGACAAGTAAGTGTCACAGCGTTACAATAAAAAGTGGCGAGCCAGCCAGAAGCCTGGAGCGTTGCACAACAGATGAGAATTCTGTTTTGACCCCTGACTAAACAGTTGATATACGGTCAAAATGGATTTTGTGGAAAAGTATGGTGTCAAAATACCTAACGCAGTCATTGTCAGTGGTGTTGTTGATAAAGAAAGAGACACAGATGTTTTTGAGTTTCTAGAGCAACATGGCACAATCCGTAGGGTGCTTACCATTAATGATAACTCATCTGACTTTGACAAAAGTCATATTGTAGAGTTCGAGTCTGGATTAACCTTTGAAGCATTATCACCTACGTTGCCGTGCTCCTTTCCATCCACTGACAATCCTGATGTTAAATACTGCATTCAAGCCTTAACTGATGTCTACACTAAAACTGTAGGGGGCAGTGTTACTGAGGCTTATCTTAGCAACCTGAGGGGTTTAGCTAAGCTAAGTGGAAAAGGTTTTGAAGAGGTGTTGCGGGAGGTCATGTCCACAATAGGGAAGTCTATTGAAGCTGCTGAGACAGCTGAAACGGTCTCTGCTGACGTCGATCCTGCTTTCCCTACTGTAGAACCCACACAAAGTGGAGTCTCTCCTCCACTCCAAGTTGAAGTGCCTCGCACCTCAAAAACCACTCAAGCACTCTTCCAAAGCCCTCTTAGACCAAACTTGACACCTCAAATGTTGAGCCCAGCTGATTTCAACCCACCCGAGGTTCAGAAAATTGTAGTCGAGCATGTCATTAAACATGCAGAGAAGCCATCAAACACCCATTCCTTCTTGAGAATCAGAGCTTTCTCTGTCAAAACGCCAAGACCATATACTGAAGCTGACTATGAAACATGGCGTTCACATGTTGACCTGATGATGGAAGATACTTCTTTGTCTGACTTGGAAAAATCTCGCAAGATCCTTGAAAGTCTTCTTGCTCCTGTGTCTGATATTATTCGTTCTCTTGGGCCTGAAGCCACCTCTGCCGACTATCTTAAGCTGTTGGATTCAGCTTTTGGGACTGTTGAAGACGGTGAGGAACTGCTTGTGCGATTCATGAACACTTTTCAAGATTATGGAGAAAAACCCTCTGCATATCTGCATCGTTTGCAGGTGGCACTCAATCTCACAGTGCGTAGAGGCGGTCTAGAGCCCCGGGAAGTGGACAAACAGCTTCTCAAGCAGTTTAACAGAGGCTGTTGGGATGACAATCTGCTAAAAGAGCTACAGCTGGAACTAAAAGATAAACATCCACCTGAGTATGCAGAGTTATTGCTTCACCTTCCCACTGTTGAAAACAGACGAGAAGTTAAAAGCACCCGCATGAAAAAACACTTGGGTGCCACAAAACCAAAAGCAGCCTCCTACGAACAAACACTCACCGAAACAAGTACAAATAGTGAAGTAGAGTCTGACAGTCTTAAAGAACTGAAAAAGCAAGTCGCTGATCTAAAAAGCCAATTAGCTGCTGTCGTGAAACAAAAGAAACAAGCACCACCGAAGAAAGACCCAACTAAGAAATCTGAAAATAAAAAACCTGGCCATGCCAAACCTGAAAACTTACCTTCGTCCAGCCGTCCCAGTACTAGGTCCAGACCATGGTATTGCTTCCGCTGTGGCGAAGATGGGCATATTGTAGCCACTTGTGAGTCAGAGCCAAACCCTGCACTTGTAGCTGCAAAACGCAAAGAACTAAGAGTAAAAAGACAGATTTGGGACAGTCAGAACCCCCAATCTTCTTTAAAACTGAAGTCTACTCCTGTTGCGGAACAAACAGAGGCTAGTTCAGAGATGACCCGTCCCAAACCAAAAGCTTCATTCAAGACACGTGCTAAACTGAAGTCACACTACAAAACAGACCCCTTTAACTTTCCTAATGGTCTAATTGGTACACAAAGTACAGCACAAGTGAAAGTGAATGGCTGTACTGTGAGCTGTCTGTTAGATACAGGCTCCCAGGTGACTACTGTCCCTGAGTCCTATTACAGACGGTACTTATCCAACCATGAGATTAAGCCACTTTTTGAGCTGTTAGAAGTGGAGGGAGCTAACGGTCAGAGTGTACCTTACTTAGGCTACATTGAAATGCATGTCACTTTCCCAAAAGACTTTTTCGGCATTAAAGCCGAAGTATCAACACTTGCCTTAGTGGTTCCTGATGTACGTGCAGCTGATCAGTCCTTAGTGTTAATAGGGACAAACACATTAGATGTACTTTATGAGCTGTACTCTGATGCATGTTCTGAACTGCAGCCAACCATGTCACTTGGTTATAAGGCAGTGTTAAAAGTCCTTGAGCTACGGCACAGACAGTCCAAAGACACTAGCCTTGGTTTAGTGACCATGCACAATAAAGAGCCACAGTTAGTTCCTGCAGGCCAAACAGTTGTTCTAGATGGCGCTGTATCTGTGTCAGCCGGCAACAGTGAAAAATCTGTCTTGTTAGAACACCCAGCAATGTCAGCTTTAACTGGTGGTATCCTGGTAAAACCATGTCTCATAGACTTACCTGAAAGAGCACCTTACCTTGTTCCAGTTATACTCACCAATGAATTGGAACATGACGTGACAATCCCTCAGAAGTGTGTCATTGGAGAAATTTGTGCATATCAACGAGTCCTATCGCAAGAACACTCCGTGAAAGTTGCAAAGTCCAAAACTGAACCAAAGTCCACTATGAAGTTCAACTTTGACTCTTCCCCCATTAGCGTTGAATGGAAAGAGTGCCTAACAGAAAGACTCAGTCAAACGCCTGAAGTATTTGCACAAAACGATCTTCACTTTGGCAAAACGGATCAAGTGAAACACACAATCAAATTATCAGATGAAACACCGTTCAAACACAGAGCACGTCCCATACACCCAAATGACCTGGAAGCGGTCCGTAAGCATCTCAAAGAACTCCAACAAGCAGGCATGATAAGAGAGTCCACTTCCCCATTTTCTTCGCCTATTGTAGTGGTGCGAAAGAAAAATGGTGATGTCCGCCTTTGTATTGATTACAGGAAGCTTAACATGCAGACTGTAAAAGATGCTTACGCTCTCCCCAACTTGGAGGAAACGTTTTCCACCTTGACCGGTTCGCAGTGGTTCTCCATCCTCGATTTAAAGTCGGGGTCCTACCATATTGAGGTAGAGGAGCTGGACAAACCAAAGACGGCGTTTGTATGGCCCATGGGCTTTTGGGAATTCAATAGAATGCCCCAAGGCATTACAAACGCCCCCAGAATGTTCCAGCGCCTCATGGAGAAATGCATGGGCGACATGAATCTGCATGAGGTGATTGTGTTCCTCGATGACATCATTGTATTCTCCAAGACGCCCGAAGAACATGAGGCTTGCTTAATGAAAGTTCTTAATCGCCTAAAAGAGTACGGGCTTAAACTCTCCCCTGAGAAATGTAGATTTTTTCAAACTTCTGTCAGATACCTCAGTCACATTGTGTCCAGTAAAGGAGTTGAGACCGACCCCGAAAAAGTGAAAGCCCTAAGTACCTGGCCTGTGCCCCGTGATCTCAAGCAACTCCGCTCGTTCTTAGGCTTTTCAGGGTACTATAGGCGGTTCATTAAGAACTATTCCAGCATCGTTAAGCCCCTCACTGACTTAACAGCAGACTACCCTCCTTTGCGAAAGAGCACAAAGCCCAAAGCTAGGCCTGCCCAGTACCACGACCCAAAGACACCATTTGGCGAGCGGTGGACTTCTTCCTGTGATCTTGCATTCAAAACCATCATTGAAAAGCTCAGTACTGTGCCTGTCCTGGGTTTCGCTGACCCTCAGTTGCCATATACCCTCCATACTGACGCCAGCACTACAGGGCTTGGCGCCGCCCTCTATCAAGAGCAGGAGGGCCAGACTAGGGTCATAGCTTATGCAAGCCGGGGGTTGTCTAGAAGTGAGTCCCGTTACCCCTCCCATAAATTGGAATTTTTGGCTCTAAAGTGGGCAGTAATGGAGAAGTTTGCAGACTATTTATATGGCAATCATTTTACTGTTGTGACAGAGAGTAACCCCCTGACGTACATCTTGACTACTGCTAAGATGGATGCCATGAGTTATAGGTGGCTAGCTGCTCTGTTAAAGTTTAACTTTAAGCTCCAATACAGAGCAGGCAAGCTTAACTCAGATGCAGATGGCCTCTCTAGACGGCCACATGGCGAGTTACTTGATGACGCAGTGTCCCAAAAGGAGTTTGACCGCATACAGCAGTTCACTCAAACTCACTTGTCTCTTCCTGAGAACAGTTTAAGTTCCGAGGTAGTGTCTGCTATATGTGAGAAACACCTTGTCTGTAGCTCTCCAGACAACACCTTCCCTTTGGTTCACTCATTAGCCCTCTCTGTAGCCACCATTCCAGATGGCTACGCCGATGAAGATGGCTGTGGTGGTCTTCCAGTTGTACCCCACATGACTCCTGAACAGATCAGAAACGAACAAAGAACTGACCCCTGTTTAAGAGAAGTGAATTCACAGATTGAAATTGGGCTAGAAGTTCCACCAACTGTACGAACTGAACTTCCTGACATCAACTTGTTACTCCGAGAGCTCGGTCGACTTGAAATGTGCAATAACATCCTCTACCGCACTCGTCAAGACGGAGGAAATGTTACTTACCAGCTCATCTTACCTGAACAGCTCCGTGATTCAGTCTTTCAAAGCCTCCACTGTGACATGGGCCATTTAGGCACAGAGCGTACTTTGGATCTTGCCAGAACAAGGTTCTATTGGCCTCGCATGGTGGCAGATATTGAAAAGAAGATCAAGACATGTAATCACTGCGTAAGATGTAAAACCGCTCCAGAACGAGCTGCTCCGCTGGTCAACATCAAGTCCACCCGACCGCTTGAACTCGTCTGTATGGATTTCCTGTCCATTGAGCCCGATCAAAGCAACACAAAGGATGTGCTCGTGTTAACTGATCATTTCACGAAATACGCTATAGCCATCCCTACCAGCAATCAGAAAGCTCAGACCATTGCAAAGGCACTTTGGGACAACTTTATAGTCCACTACGGGATACCCGAACGGTTACATAGTGATCAGGGTCCTGAATTTGAGTCCCATATTATAAAAGAACTTTGCAAAATCATGGGCATTTGCAAAATGCAGACGACACCCTATCATCCCAGAGGTAACCCGGTAGAACGTTTCAATAGAACGTTATTGAGCATGCTGGGTACTCTGGAGGAAAAGAACAAAACTCATTGGCACAACTATGTGAAACCATTTGTACATGCGTACAATTGTACGAAGAATGACACTACTGGTTTTGCCCTGTATGAGTTAATGTTCGGTTGTCAGCCGAGATTGCCCATCAACCTTGCATTTGGGCTCCCGTTTCACAACAAAAGTTTCAAGTCACATTCCCAGTACATGGAAAAACTGAAGACAACTCTACAAGAAAGCTACAAACTAGCAACAGAAAATGATAACAAGATGGCTGAAAGAAACAAAACAAGATTTGATATGCGAGTGAAACACTCAAGACTAGAACCAGGCGACAGAGTTTTGGTACGTGCAGTCCGCCTTAGAGGAAAGCACAAACTAGCAGACAGATGGGAAGCTGAAATTCACATTGTGGTGAACCAAGCAGGTGACTTGCCTGTTTACACTATAAAACCTGAGACAAAAGATGGTCCTGTTCGCACCGTTCACCGCGACCTCTTGCTTCCCTGTGGTTTTCTTGCCCCTGTTGAAGACGAACCTGTCCAACCAAAACGCGTCCGCAAACCTAAGACAAGACAATCACCTGAACAAAGTGAGGAATGTGAGAATTCAGAACCGGAAAATGAAGATGTCTATTGGTACAGAGAAGAACCAATCCAAACGCCCATAAAGCTCACTCGAGTTTATGAAATTCCCCATCCAAAGACATTCTTTAAAAAAGACATTCCTGCTAAAAATTACTTACCTGAGAATGACAACCAAATGGAAAATGTCACTTCACCTGGATGTGACAACCTACCGAATGATGGAAACCTGGAGGAAACTGAAACAAATGAGGAACAATCGAACAATGAGAATGGAACTTTAAGTGAAACCAACTTGCCTGATAAAAGTAACTGTGATGAACCTGTGGAAGAAAAAGAACCTGAAAAAGAAGTCCCACAGACTGTGAGACGTTCCGAGAGGACAACCTCCCAGCCAGAAAGACTACAGTATAGTCAGTTGGGAAACCCTCTCCTAACTGTTGCCCAGTCCCTGTTTCAAGGATTAAACCTGGCTTTTACCAGAGCCTTAACAGAGACAGATCCTAAGATTATTCCCATGAACACTAGCTCTCCCGTCAATACCATTTAGCTAATCCCATGCAAAAGGACTTGCATGATTCTAAGGGGGGATAGTGTAACCCAGTGTTAAAAACGTGACTGGAATTATGAATGTCGATACCGCTTTAAGAAGAAGGGGGGGCATTCATTTCACAATGGGAGTAGATAGTTTAACGCCAATTAAATTATAAATATTGGCACTGCTTTTAAAAAGAAAAACACCCATTTCACAAAGGGAATACATAATTTGAATATGAATATTTAAATAAATATATATTCATAAATAGTAGGAACATTTTCTAGAAGGTTCTGATAAAGTTCCTAGTATTGTGTGTTGATATTTCGAGTAACCAATGGCTGTGCCGTTGCTGGGTCACGCCACCCAGTGGGTTAAGCGCTCTCTCCCTGGGTCTGGGATGACTGGCATTTTTGGCTCAGTCACGCCAGATGACGAAAGACACAGAACAGAGAGGGAGACGGTCCTTGGTGATATGGCGACACTAACATGCTGGTAGCAGCCTTTGCCTGGATAAAATCCTTGAAATTGATTGGGATCCAAAGGTTGTCGACGCCATTGAGCACGGGAACTCCATTGAAGCACGAGCCACTTGGCATGGTCAGGTTCTTTTCTTTTTTTTTTTCCTTCCTTTGGACTGGCTTGACCAGAGCGTGGATTCTCCAGATCTGGATGGCGAGCCGAAGCCCGAACCCTATGAACTGCTAAAGGTGACTCCACTAGTCACCTGGAAAGGACCAAAACTAGAACTGTGAATATTGTAAATATAATTTGAGTTTATGGATTGTGTTTTTTTTATCGCACTGTGTATTTGTTTATATATGTACATATTTTGAAATATACTTAGTTCCAAGTTCCATATACGGCTGTGATTGTGTCATCTGTTGCTGCACCTCCCAGGCTCCTATGAACCCAGAGTCGGTCTGACCTGGCCCAATTATCCCTTTCCCTCAGGTAGTAAAGTTAAGGTAAATACATTGCCATAAGATTGAGATTGAGATTCAACTTTATTGTCATTACACATGTATGAATACAAGGTAACGAAACGTGACTTAGCATTTGGGCACGCTCTGCAGAGCGCATCCAAGGCCGGGGCAGCCGCTAGGCGCCAGTCATAAAGAAGAAAGGAAAAAAAAAAAAAGAGAGAGGATATGACACAATAGGCGAGAGAAAAAAACATGTTTTATCAAATTGACGCTTAATGAGTAAGCGAAATTTTGATTGCAGGCAAAAAAACCCTCAATGCATATTTAGCAGACATTTAGTAGACAAATCACACGCAGAAGGAGAGCAGTGTGTGTATATCGTATGCATGTAGTGTTGTATGCATTGTGTAGTGTAAATGTAACAGTTGTTAGTGAGCAGCAGAGGGCGCCTCCTGGCAGTGGATAGATGTTATAATCATGTGACTTATAAACAAGTCCAGAGTCCAGAGTCTCTCTCTCTCTCTCTTTCTCTCTTGCTTGGAGAAGGCACATGGGCATTGTCCTCGGGGGTCCAATCCGCTGACGACAAACAACTGATTTTTGATTGTTTGGGTAGACATGAGCCGATCCTTCCACTTATCTCAGTCAGGAGGAATGTAAACACAGGGCAAACAAGGTCAAATCAAATCAGCACAGTGCATTCAGAGAATAGAATTTGTCCTCATCCGTGTAGTTCTGTGCTTTCATTATATATGCAGGCTTAAACTGTTTTTCCATAGAGAGCACAGGGCTTCAGATGTATTCCTTCACTGAATCACTGTCATTCAGTTCACCGTTGCCGCTACTCGTGCCCTCCCCAACTGGTCGAATTTGATGAAGGAGCTTGCTGGGTCCGCTTGAACAGCTCTCTCACTTTCCTTCAATTTCTGATGCATCAGGGAACTCCACAGCCAAAAATAGAAGTCCTGAGATCATAACCAATAATGTTTCCATAGACGCATGAATTCCAATGTCCATGAGTCTCCTCGTAGGTTCCAATTCTTGGGCTCCCCCTTGGCCCAATTCTTGTTGAAAAAATAGTGACAATAGCACATTTAAGCCGCTTCCAAATCCATAATTTCCATTTAGATTAAGATTCAGCAGAAGAAGAGCGACTAAACACAGACAAAAACACAACATTGCAAAAGCTGGGAATAGATCAGGAAGGCAGGGGAGGAGGGAAGAAAAATGCGACTGCTCTCTCTCAAGGCAAGATGGAAAGAGATGGACTGGCTTGACCAGAGCGTGGATTCTCACACACAACACTACCAAAAGGGTACTACACCTAAAGTGAGTAGGGTGAGTGGGTGTTAGTAAGGGTTACACACAAAAATCTGGCGAGCGCAGGTGTTAGTGGGTGTTACCCAATTACCCAATCCCAGTGATATTATACCCTAATTATACCCATTGTATTACAGTGGTATATTGTTACAAAATTTGGCAAGACAAGTAAGTGTCACAGGGTTACATCTGTCCCCACACCATACGGGTCATCGGCATGGACAGCGGTGCGGGAGGAACCTCAGGCTGCAGACGACATCTTGCCAGCTGCGGAGCCCGACGCAGCTGAGTTGGAGCCTGCTGACGAGAGTCGCCGCCCTGAACCTGGATCGTCGAAGTCCTGGGTGGCAACAGAACCCGAGTGCAGGCAAGTGCTCCCTCTTGTGTCTCTGTCCCCTGTTTTGGAGCATTTTTGCCTGCCACTCGGGGAGGCGAGTGAGGCGCAGCCGCCTGCTGCGCCCGAGCTCATCTCGCTGGGTTCTGTTGCTACCGGTGATTCTGATCCCAGTTTTCTTCTTGTTTGTGAGCCTCGTTGCAGTGTCGCCGGCATGGAACCACTCGGAGTCACTGGGTGGGAGGTCCCAGGTTCGGGGGTGGAGATCGTCAGCGGAGCTGCACCGACCCAGTCGGGTTCCGTCGTGGAGGCTGCTGTGGCCCAATCGGGGTCCGACGTGGGTGCGCCAGAGGCTCAATCGGGGTCCACCGCAGGTGCGGTTTTGGCCCAATCGGGGTCCGACGTGGGTGTGCCAGAGGCTCAATTGGGGTCCAGTGGAGGTGCAGCGCCGGTGTGGTCCGCGGACGGGGGAGGAGCTGCAGACCTTTCACCGTCGGACGGATTACAGGCTCATCCTTGCCTTCTCTCCCCTCTACTGAGTCACCGCCCCTGTGCATCATCGCCGGGGGCCGTGGGGGTTCCTGTTCGCTCGCCCCGGTTCTCCTGAGTTTTGTCCTCGTCAGGGAGGCCGCCGCGGGCTGTTTCTCCCGGGACTGGTGGCTGAGGGACATGGGTCGGCGGCCTGAGGAACTGCTTCGCCGGTTCGGCGCCCCGGGTCGGCCACCCGAAGTGTTATGTGTTTCGTTGGGTGACCTGGTTCGGCCACCAGAAGAGCGGATGTGCTGGGCGTTGGACTGTGGTGAGCCGCCTGGTCATGTTCCGCCTCCCATGACAACCCGCCGGCCATTGGACGCGGGGAGACCACCTGAACTGTACCTATGGTGCCTGGTCTCCGCCGGTCGGCATAAACTGTTGGGGGGGTAGTGGTCGTTTTCTGGTGATGATCTGTCCCAGTGATTGTTCTGTTTTGTTTTGTTTTTTTCCCTTGCTATCCTGTGTGATTTGTGTTATGGCCATTTGGGTGTCTGTGGGTATTTGTTATGTCTTGCCATTGCCCTAGTTTGTTTTGTGTGTAGTTAGGTATGAACCAGTAATTGCTCTGTTTTTCTGTATTTGGTTTTTTGAAAACTCTCATGAGAATTCACACAGGTGGGAAGTCATTTTCTTGTGTAACATGTGGGCCAAGATTTAATTTTCTCGTGCTGTCCTGTGTTTTCTGTAGCTGTTATTTGGGGATCCTTGGCAATTTGTGTTATGTCCTACTGTTGCCTTATTTTCCTCCATGTGTATTTTATTTGATTTGAATATTCGGTATTTTGACATTGTCCTGTATTTAGTTTTTCTGACCCAGGGATTCTGTTTTGTTTTGTTTTTTTCTCCATGTTATCCTGTGCAATTTTTTGTGATCGTTAGTTGACCATTTGATTTAATCTGAGTAGTTGGTATTCTTGTCATTGTCCTGTATTTAGTTGTTCTTGCCGGGTTTTGATTGTTTCTGGGTTGGGTCAGCCACCCACCCTGGGGGGTGGGGGGGCAGGGTGGTCCGTGGGCGTTCTGAGCCTGCCCTTGGAGGGAGGGTACTGGTACGACCCGAGCGCTGGGTTCTGTCTGCGCTCGGGCTACGCACAGCTCGCTGCTGGCCTTGACAGCTGTGGGTTGTACTCTGGCTTTTCCGGGCTCTTACTGTGAAGGCGCTCGGTGGGGCTTCCGCCTGTCAAGGTTGGTCAGCTGTCTGTCATTACTGCTCGTTAGTGTTTGCCTTTATAAGGCGGGCACTGACAGCAGTTAGATCGCAGGAGTATCGTCAGACATCAAACAATCCTCGTGAGGCCTCATTAGACCTTCATGTCAGGTTCATGTTCTTTTGGTCTTGTCATAGTTTAGCTGGTAGTGGCTGGGGTTAGCCCTACGAGCCTTTGTATCTCTTAGTGTGTGTTTTTGCCCTTAGCGGCTCATAGCCTTGTGTCTTGTCTTGTTTTATTAATAAATTACCATCATTGCAAAACTCACCGGTGGACTCTTGGCATCTTATGGTGATCCGCGAGGGTCACCACATGACACACTCCAGACAATCACTTTGATGTGTTGTTGAGATTCCTAAAAAATCAAGAGGGCATCCTCAAGAGGCTTGAGTAACCTAAAGTGGAGAAGAAGTGGAAATTAAATCTTCATCCTGCAAAAGAAATCTGAGAAAAAATATGCCTCTACAAAAAAAGCAAAGAAAATGCCTGAATATGTCTGTGTTGTGTGCAGTCATGGAAGGCACACTGACACTGGTACTAATCACTATAGTTCAAGAAGGGAAGTCACTGAAAGTCATGCTTAATGAAAAAGAAAGAAAGATTAAAGTACGGGAACAAAGGCTAGACGAGTTGGAGCAATATACTAGAAGGGATAACCTGGTTCTCACAGGACTGGAAACCAGGCATCATTCCTATGCCCAACCCTTGGCAAGCACAGATACAACAGAAGATGCACCTGATGAAGAACTATTGACACTTGAAAAACAAGTGGTAAACTTTCTACAGAATAAAAATATTAATATTCAAAATGAAGTAATGTATACTTGCCACAACTTGCAGAACAAGACAGTGAAATCAAAACCGGCAATTATAATAAAATTTATCAGTAGAAAATAAAGGAATACTGTGCTTTCACAAGCGAAGAAGCTCAAAGGCATAAATGTACATATAAATGAACATTTAACAAAGAAAAATGGGGATATTGCATGTGAAGCAAGGATGTTAAGAAAAAGTCATATCAACATGGACCAGAAATTGCAATGTTTGGATAAGAGAACAAGATGGGTCACAGGCAAAGATGATAAAGCAAGTAAAAGAGATAGAGAAGTTCAAAGAAGCAGAATAAAATAAATTCTTGGAACTCGCAGCATAGTAACACATACCAGTGGACTGACAGGTGGAAATGAACTAGATCTGTTGTACTGTACCAAGCATGGATACAAAATTCAATGAGGAATTTGACTGTAAAATATATATGTACCTATTATGATTTGGTGAATGCACTCTCCCCCGCCCGTCTGGTTCAACTTTCATCTACTCTGCAGGCAATCATCTCCACCTGTGTGATGACACGCACCTGTTAACTCGGACTCACCGGCGCTTAAATAGACCTTCTCTTCAACACCTCGGTGCTGGCTTGTTGGGTATACGACCTGCTTCAGCAGTAAGTCTTACTTTCCTCTAAAAATTGAAAAACCTTCTGCTTACCTCTCCACAGGTTGCTTCCTCCCTCATGGTGCGTCTCCAGGGTAGTTGTGCTCTCACCTGCCTCTTTATCACCATGTCAGCGACCATCATCACCCGGTCAGAAACCTTACCCAGCTCCACTCCTGCCAGCATCGCTATTTGGTTTGCTGGAAGTGCTGGGTTCTTCTGCCGGGCTCTCTGATACTCCCACGTGAGTATTGTCCTATTTTCCCTTATCTGAGTCTCCCTCCTAATCTACTGCCCTCGTCTCTCTCTTCTCAGACTGAGTGTTCCCCTGGTAAGTGGCATTTTTCTCTTGCTGAGCTTTCCTCTTTCATTAATAAAATTCAACTCAGATTTGCTTTTCTGTATCATAGTGTGCTTTCTCTGTTGTCACTCACTGCACATGAGCTGTCAATTAATACCAATCCTGAGGGAACAAGCCAGCCACCGTGCAAGCTCACGAGTGGCATCAGCAGAACACTTCGCTTTAGACTGTTTAGATGCCGCAGAGAGGCAGGTGGCCATGCTTTTGCAGCAGCAGCAAACCATTACGCAGCAGCTGAGCACGGTCGCTGAACATTTGGCCCATTTGTCTCTGCCGGGTTCCACTCCGCCGCCTGTTGCCCCAGTTTCTTCCACCGTGTGCCGAACTGCCTCTGTTCCCTCACCTGCCCCGTACGCGGGGGAGGTGGGGAAATGTAAAGGGTTTTTGTTCCTTGTTTGGCTCTATTTCGGCCAGGTCGGGGAGGAATACCTGGACGACACAGCTAAAATTCATTTTATGACCCTCCTGCTGCGAGACAGGGCCCTCAGCTGGGCCCAATCTATTCTCGACAACTTGGAGGGTCCCACTTATTCATTTGAGAGATTTGTGGCCAAATTCACTTGCGCATTTGACCATTCAGAAAGTGAAGGGAACATTATGAGCCGATTAATGTCACTCCATCAGGGGAGATGGTCTGCTGCCGACTACTCTGTGGAGTTCCAGGTCATTGCGGCGGACTCTGGATGGAACGAGGTTTCGCTATGCAACATCTTCCTCCGGGGTTTAAATGAAAGCCTCCATGACAAAGTAGCGGTTCATGCCATTCCCTCCTCCTTGGACGCTTTAATTGATCAGGCTGTCAGTCTTAACAACCAATACCGTGAGCACGCAAAGGAGCACAAGGCCTCCTCTAACCTCCCCAGTGCGCGCTCACTCGCTTCGGCTTCTGACACAGGTGGAGCCGACTCCTCCACTGAGCCTATGGAATTCGGTCAAGTCCATCTGACTCTGGAAGAACGCCTGACGCGGAGGAGAGTTGGCGCCTGCATGTATTGTGGCTCCCTAAAGCATACGCTGCAGGGGTGCCATCTGAAGCCTAAAAGATGTGGCCCATCAGTAGCCATGGGGGAGTTGACATGCAGAAAATCTATTCGTTCCTCCGGTAATTTCTCCATTTCAGCTCTTATTCAGTTGCTGGGGGTTGAGAGGAGAGCTATGGCTTTAATTGATTAAAGGGGCGGAGCAGAATTTCATCTCTGTGCGCTTCGTGCGGGATGTAGGCATCCCCACGATCATATTGCCCATGTCCCTTAATGTTACTACATTGTCGGGCGAAAGAGTGGCCACCATCACCGCTAAAACGGAGCCGGTGTTCGTCCTTCTTTCTGGCAACCACCGGGAGACTATTTCGTTTAATATTCTCCCTAAATCTGGTCACCCAGTGGATCTTGGTTACCCATGGCTCCAGAAACATAGCCCTATTATTAATTCGGCAACAAAAATCCATCTCTTGGTGGAGTCTGTATTGTTTGGCTTCCTGTCTCAGCTCTGCCGAGTGTTCACTTACTCTGCCCATCTCTTCCACTCCAGTAGAGCTGCCGAACTTCAGCCTTGTGCCCGAGGTCTATCATGACATCAGAGAGGTCTTTAGCAAATCTAGAGTGCTTTCTTTACCTCCCCATCGCTCTTATGTTTGTGCTATAAACCTTCTCCCTCATGTGCAGCTGCCGTCAAGCTGGCTGTACAGTATTTCTAGGCCAGAGAGGGAGGCGATGGAGAGCTATATTAAGGATTCTCTTAACGCTGGCCTCATTCAGCCTTCATCAGCTCCTCTTGGGGCAGGGTTCTTTTTTGTCGGGAAGAAGGACGGTTCCCTACGCCCGTGCATTGATAATCATGAACTCATTGCTACAACAGTTAAGGACAAATATCCTCTGACCCTGATAAACTTTGCGTTTGAGTTCCTTCAGCATGTGCGAGTACATACCAAATTGGACTTGCGGAACGCATATCATCTGGTTCGCATTCGTGAAGGGGACGAATGGAAGATGGCCTTTAAAACACACCTGGAGAAATTCGAATATCTGGTGATGCCATTCCGGTTCACCAATGCCCACACTGTCTTCCAACATATGATCAATGACATCCTCCACGATATGGTCAGTCAATTTGTTTTCGTTTATCGCAATGACATTTTGATTTTTTCACACATGCCAGAGAAACACACAGTCCACGTCAGGGCCATTCTACAACGACTCCTGGAGAATCAGCTTTACGTTAAAGCCGAGAAATGTGCGTTTTCCACCCGCTCTACTTCTTTTCTGGGTTTTATCGTGGCTGAGGGAGAGCTGAGGGCCGACCCGGCCAAGGCGGAGGCTGTGTGGTGATCCGAGCGCTGAGGTTGTCCACGCCCGGGCCACTCAGTATTCTCTCTTTTTTTTCCCCCGTTTATTTCTGCTGGTTATTATTGTTCTTCCAGGGCTTTTATTGTGACAGCACCGAGGCCAAACTTCTGGCTGTCAAAGCCGAGCCGGCACTGTCACAGCTGATCTTGATTTTGGTAATTACATTTCCCCCTTTCCTGTTTGATCCTTTGCTTTTGTGATCAGTATTTAAGGGAGCAGCTAAGGCTCACTCCTCGCTGCGACCTGCGTCTACCAGGACTGGAGTCCCTATCCCCGGCTCCAGTCTTCCATCTATGTCTGATTCATCCTCGCTTCATCAGGCATAAGTGTGCATTCTATAGTGTCTGGTTCCGTTCTCGCTACGCTCTAGCACTGATGTTAGTGTTCTTTATTTTGTGTTCAAGTTTAGTGTATGTGTTTTGCCCCACGTGGCTCTTTACTTTGTTCTTTCTTGTCAATAAACAAACAAACTCTCTGTTGGCATCTGGCACCTCATTTATGCCCTGAAAGGGGGAAACATGACAGGCTGTGCTAAATTGGCCCACACCCAACTCCCTCCAGGAGCTTCAACACTTCTTGGGGTTTGCAAATTTCTATCGCCGTTTCATTAGAAACTATAGTGGAGTAGCACAGCCTCTGACCCAGCTGACCTCGGTAAAAGTGCCCTTTAGTTGGTCTGAGGAAACTGAATAGGCCTTTCACAAATTGAAGGGTTTGTTCTCCAACGCGCCTATCTTGGCCCAGGTCAACCCCAAGCTCCAGTTTATTTTAAAGGTGGATATTTCTGACTCAGGGATGGGCGCTGTTCTATCGCAGCGTTCAGCCTCAGATCAGAAGCTCCATCCTTGCACATATGTCTCTCGGCGGCTCACGGATGCCGAGATGAACTACGACGTAGGAGACCGAGAGCTGTTGGCCATTAAGTTGGCCCTTGAGGAGTGGACACACTAGTTGGAGGGAGCGGTCCAGCCCGTAATTGTGTGGACTGACCATAAAAATTTTGAATATCTTCGGTTGGCCCGCAGGCTGAATGCCAGGCAGGCCCACTTGGCCTTATTCTTTGCTAGATTTAATCTTACCATTACCTACGGGCCTGGCTCCCACAATGTTAAATTGGATGCTCTCTCTTGCCAGTTCTGCCTTGACTTTCCTCCCCCTCCCCCCCCAACCCATTGTGCCACCTTCCTGCTTCCTCAGAGCGCTCACATGGGACATTGAGCAGAAGGTCCGGCAGGCTCTATCCACAGGACCCATACCAGAAGGGGAACCTGACGGTCAACTGTTTGTGCCGACCGCTCTCCGCAGCGACATCATCAAGTGGGGCCACACCAGCTTCTTTGCATGTCATCCTTGGATCACTCAGACTATCAATCTCATTCGTCGGGTGTTCTGGTGGCCCACAATGCAGACTGATGTCCGGAATTATGTCAGCCCTTGTCAAGTCTGTTGCCACAACAAATCGAACTCCTCACCCCCTTCTGGCCTTCTCCATCCACTCCCCATCCCTCACCAACCCTGGTCCCACATTGCCTTGGACTTCGTTACCAGACTTCCCCCTTCTCAAGGCAACACCGTTATCCTCACCTGCGTGGATCACTTTTCTACGGCGATCCACCAGGTCCCCCTTCCCAAACTCCCCTCTGCTTTTGAAACAGTGAACCTCCTCACTAATCACATCATCCGCTTACACGGAATCCCTATGGATAATGTCTCTGACTGGGGCCCTCAATCCATCTCCCAAATCTGGAAAGCCTTCTGCCGCTCCTTAGGAGCCACCGTCAGTCTCACATCGGGATACCATCCACAAAGCAAAGGGCAGGTTGAGTGTGCCAACCAATCCTTGGAGGCCACCCTTAGGTGCATGGCAGCTTGCAACCCAAGTTTATGGAGTATTAATCTGGCCTGGGTAGAGTCCTCCCACAACACTGCAATCTCAACAGCCACCAGGTTTACCCCATTCGAGGCATCCATGGGAAACCCCCCCCCCTTTGTTACCAATGGTTAAGAGGGAAATGGCGGTTCCATCGGTGGGGGACCATGCACACCGCTGTCGCCGGATGTGGAGGGCCACTCGTGCTGTCCTCGCCGAGTCATCTGAACTCAATCGCCAGGACGCTGACCGCAGGTGGACTCCAGCTCCAAAGTATGCCATTGGACAGCAGGTGTGGTTGGCAGTGAACCAGATGTCATTAGGAACTGAGTCCAGGAAGCTTTCTCCTCGGTTCCTTGGTCCATTTACTATTTAAAGAATCATCAACAATGTCACGGTCCGCTTAAAGTTCCCACCAGCGATGAGGATACCCCCCACCTTTCATGTCTCTAAGATCAAGCCCCTCTCCGGCAGTCCTCTCTGCCCTCCCCCAAAGCCGCCTCCTCCACCTCGGATGATCGATGGCCAAACCACCTACACGGTCCAGAGGATTTTGGATGTTCACTGTTGGGGCATATCTTGTCCACTGGAAGGGCTATGGACTAGTAGAAAGGTCGTGGATTCCTGGTTCCAACTTCCACGACAAGGGGATGGTCCGGGCCTTGAACAAACCCCATCCCACCAAGCCCAGTGGACAGCCAGGAGGCGTTCCTTGAGCGGGGGAGCACCGTTATGATCTGGTGAGCGCACTCTCCCCCTCCCACCCAATTCAACTTTCACCTACTCTGCAGGCAATCATCTCCAACTGTGTGATGACATGCACCTGTTACCTTGGACTCGCCAGCACTTAAATAGACCTTCTCTTCAACACCTCGGTGCTGGCTTGTTGGATATACGACCTGCTTCAGCAGTAAGTCTTACTTTCCTCTAAAAATTGAAAAACATTCAGACCTTCTGCTTACCTCTCCACAGGTTGCTTCCTCCTTTGTGGTGTGTCTCCAGGATAGTTGTGCGCTCACCTGCCTCTTCACCATCTCCATGTCAGCGGCCATCATCACCAGGTCAGAAACCTCACCCAGCTCCACTCCTGCCTTCCAGCATCGCTATTTGGTTTGCCGTAAGTGCTGGGTTCTTCTGCCGGGCTCTCTGATACTCCCACATGAGTGTTGTCCTATTTTCCCTTATCTGAATCTCCCTCCTAATCTACTGCTCTCGTCTCTTTCTCCCCAGGCTGAGTGTTCCCCTGGTGGGTGGCGTTTTTCTTTTGTGGAGTGTTCCTCTTGCATTAATAAAATTCAACTCAAATTTGCTTGTCTGTGTCATAGTGTGCTTTCTCTGTTGTCACTCCCTGCACGTGAGCGATCAGTTAATACCAATCATGACAGTACTTTGTAAATAGGAGAAACAAAAAAGGTGGAGGTGTAGCCTTATATGCTAATCCAATTCTTAAATGTCAACAAATCAGTAATATACGGTAAGTGTTGAGGACAAGATTGAAATCATTACTGTGGAAATTATTAGCAAAAAAAATGCTGTCATCAGCTGTGTGTACAGGTCACCAGGTTCTTGTGTGGAGGCTTCTGTTGATAAAATAATAGAGATGTTTGACACTTTCCAAAATAAATTACATTTTTTATGTGGAGACTTCAACATCAGTCTTGATGATACAAAAACTCTATGTACAGCTTGGACTTCACTAACTTAACTAGCCAGAATCACTGTGCAAAGTGCAACAACAACTGATTACACTTACTAATATAACGGGTGAATTAGTGGAAGGTGGGATCTTACTGGCGTAAATGACTATCTACCTGTTTTTAGATTGCATAAAGATTATTATAAAATAAGTAAAATCAATAGAGTAAAAGTTGTAAGAGAAAGATAAAAAATAGCCATGGATTCATTGAAAATGGAGCTAAGCAAACAAAACTGGAATGATGTATATGTAAATGATGTTAACACTGCATATAATTCAGTCATCAAAATAAGGCGCTTTTCCACTTGGCCCAGTTTGGCCTTGTTTGGCCTCGCTTCGCATGGTTCGGCCTCCTTTGTCCGCTTTTCCATTCGGCACCCAATGGCCTAACAGTTCTGTTATTTCGGAACTGTTCCACTTTTATCGGCACCAATCGAAAGTAGGTCCAAAGGGTACTGGCACGGTTTCGTCATGCTGCTGCAGGCCATTCATTGGTCTGGGCGTAGCGTCATGAGAGTGGGTGTTACGCTGACTTTCGAGAATCGCTTGCTGGCTGCCATTTGCAATTTCTCGTCAGTGAGCCCGCGAACAAGTGATATTATAAACAACAACGATAGAATGGCTTAACAGAAATCAGCAGAAATCTAACACCGCGGTCCAGCAGAGTTTTCTGTGCGTTTCGGCTGATGACAGAATGCAGAGGGAAGCAGACTGAGCTTGCAGTGGGGCGCACAAGCAGACCCACCACAAAATAGACGGAGACGCACCGGGAATTAGACCCAGCCACCCGAATTGAATTGAATGTACAGCCGCGACGCACCCAACTTCAGCAGTTGAAGCCATGATACTGTGATATAGAGGACGGTGAGTGATGTGATATTCATGTTTTATGTTATTTTTTCCAACAGTGGAAAGTTTACTTAGGACAGACGAAAACTTAATCGTGTTTAAACGATGACCTAGCTCAATGCTACGTCCGCCCTTGTATGTTTCTTTTTTGTGTTGACAATATCTGATGAAATAAGCTAGTTGTAATCCTGGTTAATTTTTTTTTTTTTTTTTTTGCATGTTGCACTTTCGTGCTGTGCATGAACTTAATTTGTGTGTATTTCATTGTAGAGTCCAAACAGGATCTGCTCAGAATGGCGACGTTTTGACACCAATGTATTGTGACAGGTAAACAACACATCATATTTATAGTCAAATCTTTTGCTTTTTAAAGCGAGGTAGTCGGATACGCAAAAGCCGATGATGTATAGAACACGTACTGTATATTAGGATGTGAAATGTCGGCATCGAAACTGCTCCCGTTTAGCTGTAATTAATATTCAAAAATGATATTTTCAAGGGGAAAGAATTCAATTTAAACAGCCACGGACCAAAAAACGTACATTTGCTCGTGGAACAGGTCATTCACACTCGCAGACAATCACGCTATATGTGTCTGTAGGATTTTCTTTCCATGCACGCAAAAAAAGCATTTTTTTTCCCGGATCCGACTACCTCGCTTTAAGTTAAAGTTTAGGTAAAGTGCCAAATTTAAAGTAGCACAATTTCCACTTAATATGAAAAGGACTGAACTGAGATTTATTTGATTGCGTGAATATTATTTACAAAGTAACTGAAAATGAATGGCACATCCAATAATAGCCACCGTAGACCGCTTGTTTATTAATTTTTTTTATCAGATCACTTCTGTGATCCTTTGAGTTATAGTCATAATAGTGTATCTTGCACCTTGGGGAATGGGAGTTGTTCAGTCACCATTAGAATTTAGTTTATATGTGTATAGTATTTCATCTTTAAACTCATTCAGTAATAGAACACATTACAAATATTTGAGACCCATTGTAGTGCTTCCTTTTATATTTTAGCAATACTAGCACAAAACACCACCCACACTTGAAACCAGGGCGACACAGTGGTTTTATTGATAACGTTATTTCACACCATCACAACAACTCAGTATTTAAACTCAGTATAAATGGTGTAGAGATTGAAAGGGTATCTAAAATTAAAATCCTTGGTGTAATAATTGATAATAAACTGTGTTGGAAGTCACATATTAATTACATTAAAGGTAAAATATGCAAATCAGTCACAATACTGCGCAGAGTGAAATATTTGCTGAATCAACCCACACTATAGACTTTGTATCATTCATTAATACCCCCATACATGACATCCATCCATCCAATACCAAGGTGTTCCCAGACCAACTGGGAGACGTTGTCTCTCCAGTAAGTTCTGGGTCTGCCCTGGGGTCTGAGAACTACTACCAAGCAACACTGTGTTTCAGTGCAAGGAGTCAGACTGTGGAATGCTTTTGGACCTGAATTAAAATCATGTACAAAGCTTGGACAATTTAAACAAAAACTAAAGGAAGAAATACTCCAAACATACACACGTAGACAAAATTGTTGGTACCCCTCTGTTAATGAAAGAAAAACCCACAATGGTCACAGCACAGTGACTACTTGTCACCCTTTAAATAGGCCAATTGATTACAAGTTTGTAGACACCTGTGATGTTAATTAGAGGACACATCTTGGTTGAACATGTCCCTATGGTCATGTTCATGTCCCTATGGCCTATTTTCAATCTTTTCTAGGAGTACCATCATTTTTGTCCAGGCCTGTTTCATGAGTTTGTTTTTTAAAATAATTCTGTTGAACCACAATTCAAAAGCATTGTCTGATTTTCATTGGTTAATTTTCAAAGAATTTTTATTTATTACCACTTTTGTCAGATTCAAGTTATTTCTGTGACTATTGTGGGTTTTTCTTCGATTAACAGAGGGGTACCAACAATTTTTTCCATGGCTGTATATACAAAACGACATGTAAAATCACACAAGGATTATCATATCCAGTCTGTGTTGTGCTGTTGCTTAGTTTTTGTCACGTTTTGTCTTAGCTTTGTTCTGATTTGCAATCACTCTTATTTTATTTTATTTTTGAATTTTTAGCTGGAACATGGGTGGGCAATATAAGCTGCGGCTTCACCCATCACCCATTTCGGATAAGTTATGTTGAATTGTATAATCCGAGGAGTTCCTGTTTAATTTGACCTTATTGGATTTTTTCCCCCTTTGTTCTATTATTCTGTTCCTTTCTTTTAATCTAATCTATCCAAAATAAAGATTCATTCATTTCTCAAATATGTTTTAAACTTTCTTTAATTATCCACCACCCATTTCTGTCTTTCATCTAGGCATGGGGAAAACGATCCACCCAAACCAGACCTTGCCTCACTATTTAGAGGTGCAGGCTGAAGATCTGCTGAACCAGGACCAGTACGAGGGGCCGATCCAGTTGCTTCTTAGTGAGGCAGTGTGGCTGGCGTGTGTTACCTATTCCAGTTTTTTTTTTTTTTTTACAGTTTGAATTTTGCACATTCTAAATAATCTGTAATTTGCTGCTGATTGGAATAAACAATTTAGTGATTTATGTGTTTGCATCATGACTTTCTATTTTGTCTGTTCAGACACCGGTGGGAAAAGAGTCAACATTACGAACCATTTATCAGTGACTTTGAAAATAATGGCTTATTTTTAAGAAAAGTAACCACCACAATTATTTGCTGAAGACTGTAAAACAAAATAGAGACATCTGCAAAAGTACAAAGGTTTATTGTCAAAATTCCCAGGGCAATACTATATGAATACAAGTATAGTTCACTGTTGATGCAGAGAATATACGTATATTTATACAGTATCTACATGTAGTCAGCAATACTCAATACGATATATTTCCAGTTAATCCACGTATTTCTCAATGTAACCTTGTGACCGCATTATTTTAATTACTTATAATCCTAGATCCATTTGTTTTGGCTTAAAATGCATCATAATTGCTAAATATATCTTATGCCTAACTCAGTACTGTTTACCTGTTGAAATATATATTTAACAGCTCATATGCTACTATATGGCACCTGATCCATGTTTTGCCACGACACCACTGGCTGGAGCAGATAAATTCCATGACGTCTCAACAGTCTCTCCATGATTATGACACAGATCAGATCAATTTATTTCACAGGAAGCGAAACATTTCTACAGACATTATAGCCACTTCGCGTTCATGAACTTGGGGTCACATCACTGTGCTGAACGTTCACACCGACCGTTTGAAGCAATATTTTTGCCACAAGAGAGCCATCTGAAACACACACACAGAATACATATTTTAGGACATAATATCGATAACTTGCCGACATTACAATGTTGTACGGCGGACTTAAAAGCAAAGTAGCATTAGCAATCATTAGCTTACCGTCATACGTAATGTAGTTCGCATCCTCATGGCTTCTAAATGCTCCAGTACCTTTCCAGAGTGTGTCGTATTGCGGATTTGCCTTCTGTTCTCCATTTTTGCCTTTATTCTGGCAAAAACAGCCAAAGAACGCAGACGCCTCATAACCTGCCAACTTATGTTTTGCGTAACGTTACACTTGATTTACGCCAGTTACGCTTATTTTACGTAGCGGGAGGGAGAGGGTTGCTCCGCCTCCCTTTTAACTATTTCCCACCCACTTCAAATGACACCTAGTGCAGCAGAAAAACATGCAAGCCGAACTGTACCGTGCGAAACGAGGCCAAACGAGGCCAAACTGGGCCAAGTGGAAAAGTCCCTATACTGACTGAGGAGTGTGGAAAAAAAATACAAGCTGAAGAAAATCTCCAAGAGGAATGTGGTTGATAACCCATGGATGACTAAAGGACTACAAAATGCCTGTAAGAAGAAAAAAAAAACATTTGTATAGACAGTTTGAGGCAGAAGATAGATATAAGAAATATAAAAATTAAAATGTATAAAAAGAAGGTATTAAAAGGAATACTATAATCATATATTGAGTGAAAAAACCAAATATGAGGCAAACACGGGGAATCATTAAAGATATTCTATCAAAAAATAAAGTAAAATCATCTCATCAAAACTATTTTATTAAAGAAAAGTTTGATTTTTATGACAAAACTGAAATAGTTTAACTATTTTTTTTCAATACATGCAATACATTGAAGTACAATAATAGATAATGCTAGTAGCATATTTGTTAAAGTGGAAAAAGAGGAAATACTTATTAAAGGAAGCGCAGAGAGCGTGGAGGTGTGAAACTACGCCTGAGGAAACGTCAGTTTGGTAACATTCCTCTTCCTTCTATGATTTTTGGGAACGTACAATCTCTGAGAAACAAGGTGGATGAAATTCAAGGGAATGTACGCTACCAGAAGGACTTCAAGAACTGCTGTGTCATGGCTTATACCGAGTCTTGGCTTACTGCGCATGACCGGGACACAGACCTGTGGATTGATGGCTTTGGAGCCCCACTCCGCTCTGATCGGCAGGAATAGGTAACAGGGAAATGTCAGGGGGGCGGCGTATGTTTATATATTAATAAGAAGTACTGCACATCTGTCACGGTCAGAGAGCGCATCTGTACACCCAATGTGGAGCTTCTGTCTGTGTCACTACGCCCCTTTTATTTGCCTCACGAGTTCCCCCAACTCTTTATCAGGACTGTGTACATCCACCCGAGGGCAGACGCTGACTCCGCCTCCAGCACTGTCTTTGATGGGGTGCAGCGGCTGCAGTCAATTTCTCCAGAGGCGCCAAACTTTATTCTTGGGGATTTTAACCATGTTTCTTTAAAGAAGACGCTTAAAAACTTTTATCAGTATGTCTCCTGCCCAACCAGGAAAAAAAAGACATTGGACCTGTGCTATGGATCCATAGAGAGGGCCTATAAATCACTCCCCCTTCCTCCTTTAGGATCCACATATAAAACTGCTCTCAGAAGAGGCAAGGTGGAGACCAGAGACATAGATGTGTGGACAGAAGATTCAGTGCACAGCCTCCAGGAATGCTTTAACTGTACAGACTGGGAGATGTTCACACTGTCCTGCGGGGATGATTTGGACTCTTCGGTAGACGTCACATGCTCATACATGGCTTTCTGTAAAAATATGATCGTTCGACGTAAACGTGTCAAAATATATCCCAACAACAAGCCATGGGTTACAAAATCAGTTAAATCCTGCTTACAGAGGAAAGCACTTGCCTTTAAACAGGGGTCTGTTTCTGAGCTGCAGGTTGCCACAAAAGAGCTGATTGTGGTATATATTACTCATATATTCCATACCTACATATGTTAGAGCAAGTGGAAATGTTTTGTGACAGCATATGTAAGGAACTTCACACCTCTGAAAGGACAAAGGAATCTCACCGCCGTGTGAAGATCAATGACGTCACAGGACGCGGCGGAGACAGACTTGACACCTTCACCCCCTAAGGCGAGGAGAGGTTTTCCCATCACCTCCCAAGACGTGGGGAGGAGTTAACAGGGAGTTGACATGGGGGGATTAAGATAACGGGGGATGTCGGCTTGTGTTTTGCATGTCTTTGATGTGTGCCTGTATTTAACCAGCGAGCTGGGCAGAAATCTCTCTCTTTGCCTTCTGCCAAGCTCTGCACCAGATGAGACAAGATAGGAGAGCTGTTCATTAAAGACTCTGTTTTTAATACAAAATCGCCTCATCATTTCCAGCTCTTCTACACTGGTGACCTTGACGCGAGTATGGACCGGAGGCGTTCTTCAAGCGACTCATCCGTGGCGACTCTGACATACGCCAGCAACGACGCAGACGAGGGAGCAGACAGACAGCTGTCCCCTCCGGCAGAAGGAATTGAGAGGGCTCAACCGAGCTTCAGCACCGCCGTGAGAGCCGAGGCAAGGCACTCTCACCCGGCGGGCACAACAGTGATGGTGTGCACGAACGCCGTCGCTGTCCAGCTGCCAGACTTCTGGCGAGAAGACCCTGCCTCTTGGTTTCTACAAGCTGAAGCCCAGTTCATACTGGCGGGCATCACAGCAGACGATACAAAATTCTACCATATCGTCTCCAAACTCGACTCCGCCACTTCGAAGTGTGTGCGGAGCTTGATCCGGCGACCACCGGCCCGGGACAAGTATGAGACGCTCAAAGCGACCATCGTGGCGAACTATGTCCCACCAGCGGAGGAAAGAGCCGAGGCAATCCGAAGGCCCTCATGGAGGATTTGCTGCAGCTTAAGGAGGAGGACAATGACAATTTCCTTTTCCAGTTTATTTTCCTCAGCACGCTTCCACCACACATGAGAGGGACACTCGCCAATACGAAGTGCAACACCCACCAAGACTTCCGCACACTGGCCAGCGAGGCTTATCGGCTCATCAACGCCTGCAAGGAGCGGACACCTACAGCGGCATCCGCGGACCTCAAAACTGACGCCCCGAGCCATGGAGAGCCACAACCCACGGAGCAGACCCAGCCCACGGTGACAGTGGCGCAGCCCAAGCGTTACAAACAGATCGACGTCTGTTATTATCACCACCACTTCGCCGAGAAAGCCCACAAATGCGTTCCCCCCTGCAAGTTCACGATGTCGGGAAAACGCCAAAGCCAAGGGCCGTTAACAGCAGCGGTGCTCGACGAGAAAAATAAGCTGTTATACGTGACGGATGGACACACAGGCAAGCAGTTCCTCATCGACATGGGAGCTCAGCTGAGTTTCGTCATGCCCTCCCACGCAGATCCAGCCATAGGCACCCGGGGCAACGGAGCAGTGGCAGCCAACGGCTCTGACATCGACACGTTCGGGGAAAAGAGCCTGCACCTCCTCATTCACGGCCGCAGCTACAGATGGACATTTGTTGTAGCGGCGGTGAGTTTTAACTTGTTAGGCGCAGATTTTCTGTGTGCACACGGGTTATTAGTGGATCTAGCAAATAGGCGCCTGGTTAATGCACCATCTTTTACTTCTATTCCATGCTCAGCTCGAGTTTCTCCACCACCTGTCCAGGCCAACGTCACCACGGCAGGAGGTAAGTTTGAGCAACTCCTCACCCAATTTCCAGCACTCACAACCCCCAAATTCTCAGCCACTGTAGCCAAACACTGGGTTAAACACTTCATTCCGACAACGGGACCTCCCGTTTTTGCCAAAGCTTGCCGCTTAGACGCGGCCAAGCTCAACATAGCATGGGACGAGTTTACAACTCTCGAAAAATTGGGCATTGTTAGACGTTCGAAGAGCCCCTGGGCTTCACCACTTCACATGGTTCCGAAATCCGACGGTTCTTGGAGACCGTGCGGAGATTACCATAGATTAAACAACGCTACAGCGCATGACCGCTACCCCATCCCTCACATTCAGGACTTTTCACTGCATCTAGCGGGTGCGCGCATTTTTTCAAAGATAGACTTAGTCCGCGGTTATCACCAAGTCCCAGTCCGAGCTGAAGACATTCCTAAAACAGCGGTTATAACCACTTTTGGCCTTTTTGAATTCCTGCGAATGCCTTTCGGCCTCAAAGGCGCTGCCCAAACTTTTCAACGTATGATGGACGCAGTCCTACACGACCTCCCCTTTGTTTTCGTCTACCTCGACGACATGCTGGTAGCCAGCCCGTCCGAGGAAGAGCACGAGCAGCACCTCACTACCGTTTTTCAGAGGCTGGAAGAGCATGGTATAATAATCAATCCAGCCAAATGCACATTTGGCGTATCGCAAATTGATTTTTTGGGACATAAAGTCTCCCCGAAGGGGGCAGTTCCGCTTCCAGACAAAGTTCATGCGATAGTAGGTTTTCCACGGCCCCAAACGGTCAAATCGCTACAGGAATTTTTGGGGATGGTTAATTTTTACAACCGCTTCCTCCCCCATGCAGCTCAGCTCATGCAGCCCCTATATGACGTGCTTAAAAAAAAGAAAGCTTCCAACGCGGTCGAATGGACCCCGGAGCGCGAACGCGCTTTCGCGGAAGTAAAAAACGCCCTAGCTAACGCCACAATGTTAGTCCACCCAGATCCCGCGGCCCGCATTGCACTAACCACAGATGCTTCAGACCTGGCCATAGGGGCAGTTGTAGAACAACTTGTCAGCGGGGTCTGGCAACCTTTAGCATTCTTTAGCAAATCGCTAAACCCAACTGAACGCAAATACAGCACTTTTGACAGAGAGCTGCTGGCGCTTCATTTGTCCATCCGCCACTTCCAGTTTTGGTTAGAAGGGCGGAGTTTCACGGCTTTTGTGGACCATAAGCCGCTCACTTTTGCTATGGCTAAAATTTCAGAACCATGGTCAGGCAGACCACAAAGACAGCTAGCTGCGATTTCAGAGTTCACCACAGACATTCGACACGTAGCAGGCAAACTTAACGTAGTAGCGGACTGTCTCTCTCGCGCTGTGGCACTGCCAGAGCGCGAGGAGACAGATTACACTGCCTCAGCAGCGGAACTCTTCACTAACGCAGACACATATGCAGCACCTATCCATGAAGGGATAGATTATGCAGCCATGGCGGAAGAACAAAGCAGTGATGCAGACGTGCGCGCGCTCCTGTCTGGACCAACAGGGTTAAGGCTGGAGAAAAAAGGGTTGCGCGACGGCGTGCCCCCCCTAATATGCGATGTTTCAACCGGCCGACCTCGCCCGTTAGTACCAGCTGCTTGGCGCCGCCGCATTTTCGACGCAATTCACTCCCTCGCGCACCCAGGTGTGCGCGCCTCGGTCAAAATGGTTGCCGAAAAGTTTGTGTGGCCAGGCCTGCGCAAAAACGTAAAAGAATGGGCAAAAACTTGCATTCTTTGTCAACGCGCCAAAACACACAGACACACAAAAGCCCCTCTGGAGCCTTTTCCAATCCCTGCTAGAAGGTTCGACCACATTCATGTCGACCTCGTGGGGCCACTACCTTCCTCCCAGGGTTTCACACACCTGCTAACAATGATAGACCGCACCACGCGCTGGCCAGAGGCAGTCCCTCTAGCGGCAACTACAGCGGAGGAAGTCGCTCGCGTTTTTCTAACAAATTGGGTGGCACGTTTCGGCGTCCCATCAGACATCACGTCAGATAGGGGGCCTCAATTTGTCTCAGAGCTCTGGTCAGCCATGTCCAACAGTTTAGGGGCAACAATTCACCGTACCACCGCTTATCACCCTCAGGCTAATGGGTTATGCGAGCGTTTTCACAGGTCCTTAAAGGCCGCCCTCAGAGCCTCATTAACGGACACAAATTGGGTAAACTTCCCTGGGTTTTATTGGGGTTGTGTGCGGCACCTAAAGAGGATTTAGACGCTTCCCCTGCAGAATTAGTCTTTGCTCAGCCTATCAGACTACCAGGTGAATTTTTACCAGAAAACCCGGAACCAGGGCACCTCCCAGTCCCAAGGTTTTTAGGCAGTAACGAACCGGACTCTCTCCACGGTCCAGCTCATCACTCCTTTCCACGAGTTTTTGTTCCTCAAACTTTAAAAAACGATGAGTTTGTTTTTGTTAAGCATGAAGCTCTAAAACCAACGTTACGCCCAGTATACGATGGCCCGTACAGAGTGCTGGAAAATGGTGACAAACACTTTGTGCTTGATTATGGGGATAGAAATTAAACGGTCAGCATTGACAGACTCAAACCTGCCTTCTTGTTGAGAGACGAACCTGCACAGCTGGCTCGAGCACCTCGGCGAGGTAGACCCCCCAAGGGAAAAGTCTCAGACCCCAGGCAGGGAACAAATAATCTCTCCCCTTCCCACACTGCAGATTCCTCACAAGAAGGTCCCAGCAGGACGCCTAAACCAACCTACAGCAGTTTTGGGAGAAGATTAAAACCCAGACAGCACAGGGACTGATATTAACCACTCCGCAATTATTCATTAATTGTGCTACAACATTTTAGGACTGACTTATGATTGTACTATGCTGTTATGTTTACCACTGAACTCTCTTAGGAGCATGGCTGCTTGAAAGTTTCTTCTGTGGCAACAGCTGTAACACGTAGTATGTCGTAGTAATTACCCTAGACTGTGAACC
Organism: Pholidichthys leucotaenia; assembly: GCA_020510985.1. NCBI lineage: Eukaryota > Metazoa > Chordata > Actinopteri > Cichliformes > Pholidichthyidae > Pholidichthys > Pholidichthys leucotaenia. Next base: position 301,526,386 of record CM035836.1, on the reverse strand, counting down.
TTTCTGTGTTCTTTCCTAGTTGTTTGGGGGGCCTGTGGTATATATTACTCATATATTCCATACCTACATATGTTAGAGCAAGTGGAAATGTTTTGTGACAGCATATGTAAGGAACTTCACACCTCTGAAAGGACAAAGGAATCTCACCGCCATGTGAAGATCAATGACGTCACAGGACGCGGCGGCGACAGACTTGACACCTTCACCCCCTAAGGCGAGGAGAGGTTTTCCCATCACCTCCCAAGACGTGGGGAGGAGTTAACAGGACATGGGGGGATTAAGATAACGGGGGATGTCGGCTTGTGTTTTGCATGTCTTTGATGTGTGCCTGTATTTAACCAGCGAGCTGGGCAGAAATCTCTCTCTTTGCCTTCTGCCAAGCTCTGCACCAGATGAGACAAGATAGGAGAGCTGTTCATTAAAGACTCTGTTTTTAATACAAAATCGCCTCATCATTTCCAGCTCTTCTACACCGATGTCTGAAATTTTAAGAGCAAAACAGAATTATAAATCAGAGTTGGAAAGCAAGATGGCAACAAAGAAACTTGGTTCAGCCTGGGCCAGTATGAAAACTATTGCAGGCCTTCAGAGCACAGAGCGCAGTAATCGTGTGTTTTTAGATGGTTTTAATTCAGACACAGAGCTGGCTAATGCTCTTAATTGTTTTTATGGTCGTTTTGACTCCTTTGATTTTAGCACTGACACCCAAGATCTGAAATAGAAACTCAAAGACAATCATCACTTTAATATTGAGGTGCAGGATATTAAAAGGGAGTTCTGTGCTGTAAAAGTGAGTCCTATATTTCATTATATTTTCAATAAGTCCTTACAGACAGAACATGTGCCTAAGATCTGGAAAGATGCTGTGGTTGTTCCCGTTCCAAAATCCAGCTGTCCTAAAATGGTAAACGACTTTAGACCAGTTGCTTTGACTTCAATTTTAATGAAAATTTTTGAAAAACTGGTCAGATGTGAGGTCCTAAAGCAGACTGAGCATGCATTTGATCCTCTGCAGTTTGCCTATAGGCCTCACAGAGGAGTGGAGGATGCCACTGTCACTCTGTTTAACATGCTTTTTAAACATCTGGATTTTAATGGGACACACGCCACGCTTTTTTTTTTGTGGACTTTTCCTCCGCCTTTAATACAATCCAACCTCATATTTTAGTTGAAAGGCTCCTGCAACAATTTGATTTGAGCAATAATCTGGTGGGTTGGATTCTGGATTTCTTAACCAACAGGACGCAGAGAGTAAGGGTCAATGGTACATTGTCTGACCTAAAGTGCTCTTCTACTGGCTCTCCTCAGGGGTGTGTGTTGTCACCACAACTCTTCATTCTGTACACAAACATGTGTCGGAGCAGACATGACAACAGATACATTATAAAGTATGCTGATGACTCAGTTATTGTCAGTCTACTCCAGGATGGTGAGAGTGGCCGCGGCCCAGTAGTTGATGATTTTGTTCACTGGTGTGAGGATTCCTACCTGCAGCTGAATACGACAAAAACTAAAGATATGATTATTGACTTTAGGAGGAAAACTCCCAGGCACAAAGTCACCGTACTAAAAGGCCAGACCACTGAATGTGTACAATCCTAGAAATACCTTGGGACGATTATTGATAGTAATTTAAACTTTGTAGAGAACTGTGAAAGGATGTGCAAAAAGGGTCAGCAACATTTGCATTGCTTGAGGAAACTTGCACGCTTCCAAATTGACCGAACAATAATGACAATGTTTTATCGGGCTTTTATTGAATCTGTTTTATCCTTTTCTTTAGTGTCAGGGTTTGGTCAGATAAAACTGAAACAGAGGAAATCCTTGGATCAGGTAGTTAGATGGTCCAGTCGTTTGCTTGGTGAGTCACAGCTGAGCCTGACATCCCTGTACACCAGACAAGTACAGAGGATTGCTACCTCCATTTTAAATGATGTCTCCCACCCTTTGCACTGCAACTTTCAGCTTCTTCCCTCAAGACAGAGGTTTGCTGTCCCAAAAAGTAAAACCCAGCGCTACAAAAACAGCTTTGTTCCTGCTGCTGTCAAAGAGTTGAACAAGTTGTAACAATATATTGCACATAATTTAGGTACCTATTTATTAACTGCATTTTATATTTACTTATTTTTGTAGGATGTTATTTGGGTTCTAAATATTTTATTGGGTTTTAGACCTTTGAGTTTTTAACCTCTTTGACTAGTTTTTAACTTTTTAATATGATCCTTCTCTCTTACCTCTGGTTTTTCTCTCATCTCTTTGTCTTTATACCCTGATTGATGGAGCCTTGAGTATTTTTAGCCTTGAGTATTTTTATCTTGTTTATAGTCAGCTTCATGTGTGCCTGTGTTTGTGTCTATGTTGAATGTAATTGTGGCTTGTAAATATGGATGTCACCAGACTGCAAAACAAATCTACCTACGGGTACAAATAAAGTAACCTGAACCTGAACCTGAACCTAAAAAAATGTGCAAACAAGTCAGACTGATTTTGTTACATGACTGTAGTCAAAAGCATAATTGATCTCGTCACTGAACCATTCACCTACATGTGTAATCTCTATTTTTAAACAGGAACATTTCCCTACTGCATGAAAATAGCCAAAGTCATTCCACTTTACAAAATCGAAGATAAACATGTTATAATTATAGGCCCATATCACTGCTTCCACAGTTTTCAAAAATGTTAGAAAGATTTATAAATGGGCTGGATATTTTTTTTTAATAAACACAACATTTTATGCAATAGTCAGTATGGATTCAGGGCCAATCACTCTACGTCAATGGCACTTATAGACCTTACAGAAGAAATAGCAGGCGTCAGTACTTAGACCAAAACTGTTCAGCCTGTATATACATGATCTTGCTAAAGTATATCAGCTCCTCAATTGCATTTTATTTGCCAATGACAACTTTTTTTCTACTCCGGGGAGAATTTAAGAGGTGATGAAGGTGATAGCAAAAGAATTTATGCAGATAAAAAGTAAGTTTCATTTGAACAAATTGAACTAAAGCTTAGTAAAACTCACTATACGATGTTCTCTAAAAAAAACAACAACACAGATACAAATGTCTCCATCAATATATTGTATATATTGATGGAGACTGCGCCACTGCGCCACCGGGCTGCACGGTGGCGCAGCGGTTAGCACTGCGGCAGCACAGTTTACCCTTGGCCGGGGGATTGTGGGGATCGTGGGATCGTGGGTTCGATCCCAGCCCCCGACCAACAGTGATCTGTGTGGAGTTTGCATGTTCTCCCCGTGTTGCGTGGGTTTACTCCGGGATTTCTCCGGTTTCCTCCCACATGCCAAAAACATGCAGGTTAGGTTAATTGGAGACTCTAAAGTGGCCCTAGGTAAAGACATGCATGTTAGGTTAATTGGCTGTTCTAAATTGTCCCTAGATGTCTGTTTCCTATCGGCCCTTAGAATAGAGGGTTAGTATTAATGAAGGCGCTTTGGGTGGTCTTTGTGACTAGAAAAGCGCTATATAAGTGCAGGTTAGTTATATAAGGTATTGCTGTCAATAGAGTCAAAGAAACCAAGTTTCTAGGTGTCATTCTGGATGAAAACTTAAATTTGAAATCACACAAATATAAAATTAAAAAAGTCAAAAACAATTGCAGTTTTATACAAAGTAAAGGACTTTCTAAATGATAATACACACAGGGTGTTGTACAAAGCTATGATTGTTCCTTATCTCACCTATGGTGTTGAAGTCTGGGGAAATGTAGGGAAAACAATCATACAGTAACTTTTCATTTTACAAAAGAGTCATTAGAATAATCAGTAGGACATCATATAAAGAGCAAACAAACCCCCTGTTTCACCAACTAAAACTGTTAAAATTTCAGAACTTAGTGGAATACTACATATTACAAATTATGTTTACAGCTCATAAACACTCATTACCTGTCATGATTTAATGTTGTTGAGGAGGCTTAAGTGCAGGGCAAACCACTTCAGGAGAACACTTAGACACAGATGAAAAGTTAACACCACTTTAATGAAAACCCAAACCCTATAAAAATATGCTAACTTAAAGAACATATACACACACACCACAATTAATGAAAACCCGCAACCAAAATGTCAACTTATATACAAAGAAAAACTGTTGCACACTGGAGCCACATGCAGCCTAAGAGAAAAGAGAGGAGAGGAGTGATTCATACCGATTATGGCTCTCACTGGGAAATGACAACTGAGGAAATAGATATTACGATATGAGCAGAGAGCCCGGCAGTGAACTCCAGAGTGGGAAAGGTGAAGGGAAAATGGAGAGTGCAGAGAAGGAAGAGGAATTACTGGGGAACCTGGGTGGAGAAGCCGTTGTCTTGAGGATGGATGATTCAAGCAAGCGTGCACCACTGGAGGTGGCAGCAAACCAGAGGAGAGGACAAAAGTAGTGATGGGATGGCAGGCTCTGAGCTCATCCAGGAAATATTTGGCAAAGCATGTATTGTGACATATGTGTTGATGTCGTACCATGTGACTGGGTCAGGAAGCCAAACATGATTTTGCATGCAACATGAAATAAAGTGAGCAGCGATACACAATGGAAATCCCAGTCCCTCACGTTTTGTGTTGTCAATGTTTGTGTAAGGGATTTGTCACAGCCAATTTTGTGTGTGAGCGCGGTGTGCTCACCATGCTCATGCTTTCAGTTCATTTTTGATTATTTCCTGTTTTTTCTCATCTCAGTGTCATTATTTGACTTTATGTTTGGTTTTGGATGTATTATGTGTTTTGAGTTTGACAGTTGTTTCTGTTTATGTAAGTTTGTGTTTTTAGTCTTGTTATTATTATTCTGTCATTTACATTAGGCGTCCTTGACCATTCAGCTTCATAGTATAAATATTATCCACCTGTTAGACATGAGCCCCTCAACTTTTCCTCCAGTCCACCTTGTGTAATATTGATATTAGTTTTCCAGTGTTTGCACCCCTTGGGTTTTGTATTTATCTTGTTGTCACTTTGATGTTTTTTTTCCCCTTTTATATTCTCTGGTGTGTATTGTTTTCTAATCATTCTATATTTGTAGTCAATTACCTTTTGTCATATCCTGTTGCACTTTTACTTTGACAGTGCTAATTGTTTACTTCCGTTGTTAGCTCAAGTTCACGGTTCATCACAGCTGTCAGATGTAAGTCTGATTACACTTGCTCCTGTACCCACACCGGTAATCATTTGTTCAATTCTTCTGTGCGTTATTAATAGGGAGTTGCAATGGTACTGTTTGCAGCGCTCTTCTCAACCGCCAGACTTAAGTTTCACATCTCTATTTCTCTGTGTATAACTGTGTGCTACCTTGTGTTTTAGTGGGTGTGCTCCATCTTTACCTTAGTCTCTTTTGCCTCTGTATCTCGGTGTTCCTGCACGCTCCTAGCCTGGTTTCGCCCAGGCTGTTCTCCTGTTTTTTCTCCAGACATGAGCCCCATTTTCCTCGGCATTTCTGTACATCATTATTCCCTGTATATCCTGCTTGCCTAGTTATTGTCAGTTTGGTTGTTATGTTATTTTTGTGTCTATTAAATTCACCAGCAACTCACAGTTCAGTGCCTGGGTCTTCATCCCCGCCCTGAAGGGCATTTACAACAGAAGAACACAGCCAGTAAGTGACTCAGCTGCAGTGAGTTGCTTTTTGATTTTCCCTCCCATGATTTTTGTTTTAGTCTGTTTTTCCCACTGTCATGTCAGCCAATACAGACTACTGGTTACTCGGGCTGGATGAGGATGAGTGTTGGGCTGCACAATTATATGAAGAGCTAATCTCGGATGCCCGCCCTTCCTGTACTCCCGAGGGAGCCCTGGAATGGCTGGACTGCACAGAGTAGGTGATCAAGGCAACCCCCAGCCTCCGGAGTCCTCCAGGACTCACAAGTCACCGAATCTTCATTCCCAATCTTCAACACATGCTCCACGGGCTGGTAAGAAGCTCTCCACCTGTACCTGCACTGACGAAGAAGTGTCCCCGGGTACGGAAGTCTTGCTCACCTTGTCATGAGCCTATGTCCTTGTCCGCTAGCCAGATGACCTCCGCTGTTCCTGGAGGAGCTTCATCTGGACCCACAGCAGCAGTGACCATCACACCCCGGGAACTAAAGCAATTACATTTTCATTCTTTAACGTGTATGAATGAATTGTCTTGCCTTATTCCCTGTGGTGAGGCTTAGCAACAACAGCCCAAGTTGGCTAAGCCCTTACCACTTGCTGCTGGACGCTTTCCTCTATCCTCACCTGCTTCTCCCATGTCCCCCTCTGCTTATCCTATGTGTCTGCGGGTCCTGGGAGGGAGCCACCGGATGATGGAGGGGCCTGCAGTTCCTAAGGGCCCAGTTTCAGCCACACAGCCGCACTCTGGATGGGAGAGGAGCACCCCGTGTCCTGAAACCTGAGCCGAAAAAGGAGTGTCCCCTGGTTTCGGCATCGCGGGACCCAGTGCCATCGGTGAGATGATCCCTAGCTTCAGCCACCACATCTGGGGGCGCACCAGCGTCAACCGTCATGTCTGAGGGTCCGTCAGCGGCACCTGCCATCATGTCTGCTGTGTGGGCCACCGCAGCAGAGTCGCCGGAATCCTGGACAGTGGTGGAGCTCGAGTTGAGGAAAGTTCTCTTTCCTGTCTCTCCATTATTAGCCTTAGAGAAATCTTGTCTTGCTCGTGGCAGGGAGAATCAGCTGCAGATGCCCTCTGCTCCTGAGTTCACCTCACCAGACTCCACTACCTCCAGTAAAAGTGTTCCAGTGTCCATCTCTTCCTTCCCATCCGAGGTGGCCGAGTCAGTAATGGATGCCCAGACGGAAGGAGTCAAGATGCCCCAGCTTGATTCGTCGGAGTCCTGGATGGCAGTGGAGCTCGAGCCAAGGCAAGTCCTCTTTTTGTTTTCACTTTTTCAGTTTTAGAGAGGTCTTGCTTAGCTCCTGATGAGAAGAACCAGTTGCAGATTCCGACTGCCTCTGAGTTTATCTCATCGGGCTCCACTGCAGCCTGTGATTCTGACCCGGTATTTGTCTCTGTCCTTTTGTCCGAGCCATCGCCTGAGGTCACCAAGGATTGTCAGCCTTCGCTGGCGGTCACCGAGGGTCCTCCATCTCTGCTTGAGGTTACTGTGGGTCCCCCTTCTCCACCTGAGGTCACCATGAGTCTTTCTTCTCCGCCTTCGTCTGGTTCCCTGCTGATCGATCATCTTCTTTGCCAGGTTTTCTCGTGGGTGAGTCGTTTGGTTTCACCTTGGTTCCTCATGGGTCCTCCTTCTCCGCCTGAGGTCACCGTGGGTCCTCTGTCTTCACCTGAGGTTGTTGAAGGTCATCCATTTTCGCCTGAGGTCGCCGCTGGTCAGCCGTCCTTTTCGTTTGGTTTCCCCGCTGATCAGCCATCCTTTTCACCTGGGTCTAGAAGCTAGACACACATTTGGATGATGACAAAAAAGCATTACTGGGGCTCTTCCTAGACGAAAAGTTGTCTACCTGTAAGGCGGACTTTGATGAACTCAGAGTTATTCTCCAGAATGCTGCCACACATGTCTTCGGCAAAAAGAAACGAGTGCAGAATGACTGGTTTGATGATCAGGACCAAGAAGTTCAAAAGCTGCTTCAAGACAAGAACTTGGACAGGCATGTTCTAAGAAGGTGGATCAGAGAGCTAAAGAATTACTGGTTTCAGCGCAGAGCTGAGGAGGCAGAGTGGCACTCTCAGGAGAAGAACCACAGAGAGTTTTATGCTACCCTCAATGCCATCTATGGCCCTAGATCCAGAAGCACCCATCCTGTGAAGTCCAAAGATGGTGAGCTCCTGACTGATCCTGACAAGATAAAGGACAGATGGGTTGAACACTTCAGCGACTTATTAAACCAACCAACGGATGTTGACTTGAGCATCGTCGATGACATAGACCAGCTTCCAGTTATCGAATCAATGAGCCTTCCAATTGAAGACCAAGAATTTGCCAAAGCCCTTAGAAACACCCGATTAGGAAAGAGCCCAGGTCCAGATGGTATTCTACCTGAAGTACTTGTGCATGGAGGACGTCGCTTAAGAGCTTTCCTACTTGTCCTATTCAACATCTGCTGGACTACAGAGATTATCCCAACCGACTGGATAGACGCCATCATTGCAATTCTGTTCAAAAAAGGTGACAGAAGCCTCTGTGGCAATTACAGAGGAATCTCACTGCTCAGTGCTGTCGGTAAAGTTTTCGCGGGCATTAACTTACAGAGGCTTTACCTGTTAGCAGAATATATCTACCCCCAGTCGCAGTCAGGGTATCGAAATGGTAGAAGTACAATAGATGGGATTTTCACCCTTCACCAGCTGATGGAAAAAACAAGAGAGCAGCGCAGATGTTTGTACATAGCCTTCGTGGATTTTGTGAAGGCGTTTGACATGGTCAATCGCGAGCTCCTCTTCATCATCCTTGGCAAACTTGGCTGTCCTCCAAAGTTTATAAGAATCATCAAGAGACTATACACGGACGTGCACGCCTGACTTGCTGTCAATGGTGAACTCACCCAATCCCTTGAATACAACAGCGGGGTCAAGCAGGGGTGTAAACTAGCTCCAACACTCTTTGGCATGTACGCAGCAGTCCTACTTCGGCTCGCTTTCAAAAAAATCAAGCACACCTCCAGCGTACAGATCAGACTGTGTTACGATGGCGATCTTTTTGACCTCCGCAGATTAAAAGCGAAATCCAGAGTCCTCACAGAATATTTTAGAGAAGCTCAGTATGCTGACGATATTGCGATCTTCAGTGATACACCAGAGGGCCTGCAGACGTTATTATCCTCCTACAATGACGTCGCTAAGAGAATGGGTCTCTGCATCAACACAGTCAAAACAGCGACCATGTGTATTGGCAATACAGCTGAGTTCTTTATTGACGACATCAAATTGGCCAACGTTACTCGCTTCAAGTATGTCGGCAGTTATGTCAGCAGTGACTGCTCTATGAAGGAGGAACTTGCATCTCGCATCCAAGCAGCATCTTGTGCTTTTGGCCGTCTGCGCAAGAGGGTGTTTGATTCGCATGACCTCACAGTCTCTACCAAAGTCGCAGTTTACAATCAGTGCCTTATGCCCCTCCTGTTGTATGGCAGCGAAACCTGGACCCTTTACCAGCATGAAGTCAGGCAGCTTCGCATAATCCAACAGTGTCACCTTCGCCTGATACTCAACATCAAGTGGGACGATTTCATCAGCAATGAGGAGGTGCTGCGGCGGGCACACGTCGAAGACATCGAGATCAAGCTTGTAATGAGTCGCCTGCGCTGGTTAGGTCATGTCTGTCGAATGAATGATGATAGGCCGGTGAAGAAACTCCTGTATTGTGAGCTGGCTCATGGTTCTCGTAAAGTAGGTCGACCCATACTCCGTTTTAAGGACACATGCAAAAATGCATTGAAGTGTGCCGATGTTTTAGATCAATGGCCCCTGCGGTCCGCAGTAGGCACTAGTTCCAACTGCTGCCTCAAGGAGGGGGAGTGTCATGCCCCACGGTCCATTGGCTCAGGGATGCTGGAAGGCCACCCAATGAACTACTCCATCTGTTTAGGTTGCTCAAAGACTCTGGGAGACCACACAACAGACTACGTTGTTTGCTTGGGTGGCTCAAGCGCTCCAGAAGGCCACCCGACTCATTCCACCACATGATCTGGCAGTTTTGGGACTCTAGTCGGCAACCTGAACTGCATTTTTTTCTCGCCCAGTGGGCCTAGATTTCTGTTGCCACCTGTTTTGCCCTGTTTGTGAGTCAAGAGCGAGTGTCTTGTTTTGGTCCATCCTTGCTTGTTTTTTTCCACCGCCATCCTGGGCTGGGTTAATTTTCTATTCCGTTTGGGGAGGGGGGAGGTTGTGTTTTCTTTTCTCCTTTTGATGTTACCTTGGGGTGTCTGGTGTGCTCACCGTGCTCATGCTTTCACTTCATTTTTGATTATTTCCTGTTTTTTTTTTTATTTATTTATTTTTTTTACCTTATCTCAATGTTATTTCACTTTATGTTTGATTTCGGATGTAATATGTGTTTTGGGCTTGCCAGTTGTTTCTGTTTATGTAAGTTTGTGTTTTTAGTCTTGTTATTATTATTCTGTCATTTACATTAGGCATCCTTGACCATTCAGCTTCATTGTATAAATATCTGTATCCTGCTTGCCTAGTTATTGTCACTTTGGTCTTTGTTATTTTTGTGTCTATTAAATTCACCAGGAACTCACAGTTCAGTGCCTCGGTCTTCATTCTTGCCCTGAAGGACATTTATGACAAGTGCAGAGCCAGGAGGACTGTATAGAGTATGTCAGCCCCAACTCCCTCTTGTTAGGATGAGCCAGTTCAAGAGGGGACCCAGGAGACTTCCAGTTTTAGGGCTATCCATAAAAGAGGCTCCAAAGTATCCAGGGGGAAGTAAACAGATTCTGGAAGAAGTGGTGACAGTTAGCTGGTTCTAATCTGTTCATAACACCCAAGTGGCATAACAGAGAGGAATGTTGCTTTGGGAGATATAGTTTGGCTGGCTGAACCAAATGCACTGAGGGGCTAATAGAGGTTGGCGAGAGTCACCAGTGTCAAGACAGACAGGAAGGGCACAGTGAGGGATGTAAATGTAAGAAACTTCCCCAGCTACCCTTTCCTAGTCAAGAAGCCAACCTCAGGGAATGCATAAAATGGACATGGTAGAAGACACTCAACTAAGAACTGTACAACCATCCTTCAAAAAGATGTTAGACACCTGGTGGTCCTTTTTCCCATTGAAGAGCAAGCAAGAACTTAAAAGGACTAAAAGACTTTCATGACCTCCTTTGGCTGAGTAACCAGGAGCTCAGGTGGGACTTGTTAGGTCATAGGCCATCATGTTGTTGTTGTTTTTTTCCTCAGCCTATAATTCTTCTGCCCTACTTTTACGTTTGGTGTATTTTAGAAATTTCTCATGAGGAAAAGGTCATTTAAACAATAACCGGTCAAGAGGGCAGTATGGAGCAGTTTGGGTTTGTAGGTGTGGCAGCTCAGATTCAAAGATTCAATTAAATATTCAAAAATGTTATTTTTCAGTACTTCAGTATGTACAGGACATACAGGAGAATTGAAATGCTGTTTCTCTCTCTCTTAGTGGTGTGTGTAATATGTAAGAAAAATAGAAAAAGTCATCTCTGTTGTCAATCAATCCATACAGCCAGTCATGTACAGTAGAACGAAATTATGTTTCTCCTATCTACAATGTTAATCATATGCAGAATCAGAAACGTTGCTGCTATGCAAGGTGCCGCCACAAACAACTTCACCTTTCCCCATTCTATTAAGCTGCGCACCAAGCTAGAAGGAAGGAAGTATCATTTTTATATGGTCTTTGGCATGACCCAGCCGGGACTTGAATCCCCATCCTCCCAGTTGTGGGATGGATGCTCTATCAACTACGCCACCACTCTGGAATAAGGATGAAAAAAACAACAGCAGTCAATATACAGTAATGCTACCTGTTGTGCAAATCAAGATAAAGCATAACAATCCTATATGCAGTTATATTGTAATACCCCTAATTGCAAATTCAGTGCAGTAGCGGAGGTGCAAACAGTGAGAGTTTCAAATACGCATGATCAGTAGTGCAATAACAGACAGCAGCAGGTATGGCATTTGTGCAAATGGTTTCAGTAAGGTGCAAAGACATCCCACAGCAGATGTAGTACCTTTGGTGTGCCGAGTCTTTCTGTGCAAACAGCAGGTAGAGTTATTGTATGTGTGAGTGTGTTTGTTACAGTCTCAGGGCATTGTGGGGGGAGGGATTGTTGGGGGGGGCGGAAGTGGGTAGATTTCAGCGTCCTGATGACCTGGTGAACAAAGCTGTTTAGCAGTCTTATGGTGTGGGCTCAGAGGCTCCAGTACCTTCTTCCTGAGGGCAGGAGGCTGAAGAGGGGGTGTGAGAAGTGTGAGGTGTTGCCCGCGATGTTGATGGCTCTGCCGGTGAGGCAGGTGTGGTAGATGTCTGAGAGGGAGGGCAGAGGGGCACCGAAGATCTTGCTGGCTGCTTTCACTTTGCAATGTAGAGTCTTCCGGCAGGTGGTGGTGCAGCTTCTGTACCACACAGTGATGCAGCTAGTGAGGATGCTGTCAATGATACCCCGGTAGAATGAGCACATAGTGGGGGGAGGGACTCATGCTCTCCTCAGTTTGTGGAGGAAACAGAGGTGAGTTTGAGCCTTCTTGGCCAGTGATGTGATGTTGTTGGACCAAGAGAGGTCCTCAGAAATGTGCATCCCCAGGAACTTGGTACTGCTCACCCTCTCCACAGTGGCTCCATCAATGATCAGAAGGGGATGCAGTGTGTGTCCTCTCCTGAAGTCAACCACAGTCTCCTTGGTTTTTCCCATGTTCAGGAAGAGATTATTGTCTTTACACCACTGGACCAGTTGGCTCTCCTCATTTCTGTAGTTGGCTTCATCATTGTTTGTGATATTTGTAGTGTGCTCCACTAACTTGTCTCGTACCAACCCCTTGTCCAAGTCTCCATACCCACATGCACTAGCCAAACAGCGGAGGTTGGTGACAAACTGCAGGACTGAATTGGCGCTGGAGAAACCTGAATCATGTAGCTACCACACTCTCTGGCCGGGGTACCAGACATGCTTCCATCTTCAGGAAAAATGTTGGTATTTCCTCCTGAAGACCAATTTTTCTCCTTGTCACTATTGTTATGTCTGCGAATGAGGGACAGCAGAGGTGGTGGCTGTGCTGACCAGTAGCTTTATTGAAGAAAGCTGGTAGCACGTGGAACGTGCAGAACAGTAAGCTAGGAATCTAGTAATGCAGGGGTACAGGCTGTGCTAGGCTAGAGGTGGGGCGCCAAAAACCCGGGCTGCCCAGTGAGCCTATAGGTACAGCATGATGATGTCACCGTGCCTGCTCCATCATGTCTGTGCTGTGTATTGGTGTTATTACATTACATAACAGGTAAGATTCATTTTAGGGATGTACGACTACTTTAGTAAAACAAAAAAAAAATCTGTTTGAAAGATTTATACGCTGAATCATTCGGTGCTGTACTGGAGCTCTAACTGTCTACCACTCACTGAACTGAGAGTCTGCTGAGTGGAACAGCAGGCGGGGCTTGTTTGCTGCCCGAAGGCCTATACATACTTCACAAGAACAGAAAAATTTGTTCTCTCTCCCAGGGCTGCAAGAACAAAATGACATAATTTTGTTCTTGCAGCCCTGGTTTGGGAGTTCTTGCAGCTTGTTCTTGACACATCATCGTGGCAGAACATTTTTCTTGCGTGGTGTCCAAGAACTATTGCTACTGGTCAGAAATTGAAATTTCCTAGGAGTTCTGCACTTGATTTTCTTGTGAAGTATGAAATGTCCTGGCAAGAAAGAACTTTGTGCATGCCACCTCAAGAAAAAGAAAAAAAAAAATCTTTGTTCTTGTGGAGTAAAGGCCTTAAGCTAGTGACTAAGTTGGTGATCCCTGCTTTCCAGTACAGTTCTAGCAAGTGGTTCAGTACAGTATGTTCACCCATAAAAAACTAGTACATTTGAATGAAATATTTGTTAATGTTACAGCACTACATGACAGTAATGGGCTCACTGGGCTGGAGCATTGCAGCATCCGCGGTGGCTCTGGGCTGGTCCCATTGCAGCACCCATGGTGGGTCCGGGCTGGAGCATTGCAGCACCCGTGGTGGCTCTAGGCTGGAGCATGGCTGCACCCTCTGTGGGCTTGGACTGGGCCCTAGCTGCACCCTCAGTGGACCCGGGGCTGGGCCAACGCTGCACCCACAGTGTACCCTGGGCTGGGGCATAGCACCCATGGTGAGCCCATAGTGGAACGCAGCACCAATGTTGGATTTATGCTGGGGTGCAGCACCCATGAGGGTCCCCGACTGGGACACAGCACCCACGGAGACTCTGACCGAGGAGGAGGGACCCAGATGACAGCCTCGGGCAGAGGATGAGCTGCACCTTCAGTGGTCCTGGGCTGGGACAGAGCACCTGCAACGACCTCCACAGCAGGGAAAGCTGGACCCAGGGTGACCTTGGGTGATGAACCTGGACCCACAGAGACATCTGGCTGTGCTGGACCCTCCTTGATGACCCTGGGAGAAAGCTCTGATGGTACAGACAAAGAGACAGGGTCAGGGTCACTAGCAGCGGCGGAGCCGGAGGAGGTGAACTCAAGTGAAGCTGATGGCTGCACCCAACTCTCCTCACCAAGAGCCAGGCAAGATCTCTCCAGAACAGATAAGAGAAAAACAATGGAGAGCACTTGCCTGAGCTCGAGCTCCACCGCTGTCCAGGAATCCATTGATTCAGACGATGACAATGTCTCGGGCCCGGTCTTTTGGAGGTCCAACTCTGTCGCTAACTCTGCTGCGGCGGCCTCTGCAGCAGGCATGATGGTAGATGCAGTCTTGGTGCTCCCAGGTGAAGTGGACCACACTGGTGGCTCGTCCGGTGTGGCAGCTGGGGGTCGGCTCACCGCTGGCACTAGAATAGGGTCCTCCAGGGCCACAGGCTCCTCCATCATCCGGAGGCTCAGTTCCAGGGCCAGCGGACACTCAGGAACAATAGGAGGAGACATGGAGAGGGCAGGTTAGGATTTATTAATTGCAGCAGGTGGAGAGAGCTCAGGGGACTGCACACTCTGAGCCTCTCTACCGGGAATCAGGCAAGCCATATTTTAAATTGAAATAGAATGAAATGAAACTTGCCTGTCTTCCCGGTGTGCGATGCTATCTGCTGCAGCAGGTGAAAAGTCATCCCTCTCCATGGCTATGGTGAACATGGGCACCTCTGAGGATTGTGGAAGAGCCACCCCTGTAGTCACGGAGGCGGACATAACCGGGGTAAAAATAGAGGACCTCTCAGCAGCAGGAGGAAACATTGAGGGGAAGGAAGTCGCAGCAGTAATGGAGGGAGAGGTGGCTGATGGGATAGCCAGCGATGGAGAAGAAGAGAGAGGAACTGCTGCGAGAATTGTCGGGTTCAGTGTCAGGGAAATGGCTGCCCAAGTAGGCAGGAGGATTCCTCGGGCAGTCCAGAGAGGGACAACGGCGCCATTGTGGAGCTGACGACACGCATGCTGGCACTGGAGCTAGTCAGCCGGGAGAGGAGGTGGATGTCTGCTGAGGAGAGCGCCTCCACGACGGCTTCATTTCTGCGGGGGGGGGGCGACCCCATCGTCAGCCGGGGAAACGCTCGCTGAAGTGCGGAGACCATGGATAGCAGTTCAATGTATTGTGGATATCTCCATAAGCCAGGGTGTGCCTCCGCTCCTTTCACACTTTCCCAGGCCTTTTTGAGTCCACAGGCAGTGAGAGCTTTATCCACAAAGCTTTGGATAAAGTCCGCCGCCAACTCTTCCTCCAAGCTCGGAGACCCCATTCTCCCTTTCAGTTCTGCCATTCTCCCTTTATTTGCGTGAGGCCGGTGAGCCGGGGACATGATGAGCTCCAGTGCACAGGTGAGTGAAAAAATCAAAAAGGACAAAAACGAAAAATTCACTACTGCAGCAGCTGGGTCTTAATTCTGGTGGCAGTCTTCTGTCATGAATGGCCCCTCCAGGGCAGAGAGACAGACTAAGGCGCTGAACTGCAGCAGTGACATTTAATAACAAAGATTCCAAAACTGTGCAGACAATACAAAAATACAAACAAGGGTAACTTACTAGGAAGACACTGCACAGCTGGAATTGCTCTGGAGGAGATGAGGAGAAAACTTACAATGGAATGAGGTCAGTTAACATCAAGACTGCCGTGGTGAGAGACTGTTAGGTTAATTTCCAGCATAATTATTCTGAGTCTAAGATCAGGCAGAATATTTAAATGTAAATAAATTTATTCCCCATGGCCAACGAGGGAGAAGCGATACATGCAGTAGCCCCAAGTCCACATGAACACACACTTCTGAATTCAGTCACCCATTGTTCAAAATTTTATAGTGTTGGTGGGAAGCGGAAGAGTACGTCCTTGACAGTCTACCTCAGTACATCTGGCGAACAACAGATAGTCTAATCTCCCTTGAACTAGGGAGTCACGCATCTTCATTCACACAAGAAACTAACAGGATGAACCCAAAAATAAAGATAGACAGTATGTCACCTGAATCATCATTATTTTCTGCTGACCCGGTCACACACACACACACACACACACACACACACACACACACACACACAGACTCGGTGGCATAGTGAAGACCACATGAACAACATAAAATCACAAATATATATCAGACATGGAAATATAAAGGACATGGAATAATATTTTAATAATATCAAATTTTTCTATCATATTCCCCCCTTGATCCTTAATAAAGCATCACAATTAAAAGAAAAATAATCAAACAAAGCGATAGTAAAGAAATGTTAATTGAATAATAATGAATAATGATATAAAGATATACAGTGTACAGTGATCCCTCGCTACTTCGCGCTTCACCTTTCGCGCCCTCAGTGCATCGCAGATTTTTCAAAAATATTCATCAAAAATTCAAAATTGAGAAATAATGGGCGGGCGCTAGCAGAAGGCAGGGAGACTACATTAGACCATCAGGTATCAACACGGAGAGCCACACAACTCAAAAAATCCACCTCTCTGTTCACTGTTCTTGTGTTGGCTCGGCTCGGAAATCTCGCAAGCTGATTGGCCGAGACATTTCACCCCGCAAGCTGATTGGCCGAGACGTTTCACCCACCTCCTCTCCCTGCCGTGCGCCCATGAAGGGAAGGAAGACCGCATTCATTGCTCTTTATCGCTCATGTTACGTAGTCTCGCAGCGTGGAACTTTTTGCTGTTCTCTTGTGCCATTTTGTGCGAAATAGTCTTCCCGTCGAGCCACTACGCCACCTCCTGCAGCTTCTCCAGCTCTATCGGAAGCTGCCCTCGACGATCCTGCGCTTCTAGCACCTGACGATGAGGCGTCACCTGAGGAGCAGTAAAGCTCTCATTAACCTGTGAAGTAAATCATCTTCATCTTGAGTTACGTATCTTGTTATAAGAATAAAAGAGTTCTAAAAACATATTTATGTACACTTTATTTACATCTACGTATGTATGTACACGTACACACACACACACACACGTATCATATGAGAGAGAGAGAGAGAGAGAGAATGAACGTACGTATTATTTATGGATGACGTCATTAAGGGTGACGCTACTTCGCGGTTTTTCACTTTTCGCGGTCGGTTCTGGAACCCATTAACCGTGATAAGTGAGGGATCACTGTATATATATGTGTGTGTGTGTGTGTGTGTGTGTGTGTGTAAGGATGTACATGTTGTTATGTGTCTGCAGACTAGCAGCAATTTTATGAGGTAGTTTAAACTAAAACAAAGCTATGATAAAATGTGAAGCAATAAAAGTGAATATGTGTAAAGATAAGTGTAAATGTGATCAAAATCAATTAAACTCTGTAAAATAAGAATGTAGCAATTAATGATATAATAAAAAGTGTAATGTGATAATGACATGGAAAAACTTTAAACAGATTAAGACAATATTGCAAACTTCCCACAATTTAAGGGTAGTATCGCCCCTTTACCATCCTCATCATCTGCAGCAATTGCATCAAGACATATCACTCAGTTTACATGAACCAGCCTCATCATCATATTATGGACACAAGGACTGAAGCAGGAAAATACCAAAATTATCACTATAACAATCACTAACAATTCATGATGAGACTTCTCCATGAAGAGAACAACTAATTTAATCAATTCTATGCATCAGTGACATTATTCTTGGCCACACCAGCCTGCAAGGCAATGAGGCTGTGTATGACCGGAGTAATAATGTGATCATCTGCATTATTTTCAGGGATAAAAGTACAACAATAACCTCCTATAATAGGGCACATGCCCCTACGGGTGGCAGTTAATTTATAAAGGACCATTCTACTTTGTGCCATCATAAGCCTCATAGCTGTCATCTCTTCCTTTCACCGGACCAAGCAGATAAGGAAAAATTTACAAATGATTGTAGCCTGTAGTTAAGTGTTTAAATCCATAAGGTGTTCTTGCCCACTCTCACCCAAGGAAACGGTGAATGAAGGACCCTCACTCCTGTGCTTTCCATCTAAAATTGCTCTGGTACATCTGTGCCCCAAATGGCATCATGTAGCAAAAGGGTAGCCTGCCAATATAATGAGGGAATGAGGGTATGCTCAGTCACCAAAACGGGGTACACAACCCTCTCCAATTCCTGGCCAGGTGTGGGTACGCCCAATGACCACATGACCACAATCCCCTGGTATTGACAATGTAGATCTTGAGGATAACACTTGCTCGCGTCGTTGGTCAAGCAGGTGGCAGTACAGGGGAGAGACGCACTGTAAGCCATTGCACACTTAGAGAGTGGTAAGCTGCTCAGGAGAAGTTCCCTGATAAAATTAACCTTGCCTTCACAGAGTAAGGAATGTCATCACATTTCCAATTAGTGGAGTGGTAAGTGTTGTGACAGGTGTGATTCAAAGTAATGTTTGCTGTGTTATTTCTGTATATCTTAAGAAACAGACAGCCTATGATAGCTGCATTATTGTAGCAGTAGCAGATAATCTGTCCAGCTGATAGTGGCATTAAGGAACAAACATAACAATTCGAACAATTAGCTGATTTAGCTGTGTGATAAACATGTCTCTACCGGACATTGTCAGCATAAACAAGATAATAATGACCTGGAGCTTTCAGCCAGTCATAGTGAGAGTGTAATAAATCCTCCTCTACAGTGTATAGGCTTTGGAGCAGCTAAGAAAAACCAAAAGTGTTTCTACGAGAATGATGAGGATGAAAAGGAAACAACACCAACCGCCTTCAGTTGCCAACCTTCTTTTCCTTGCATTTTTTCCCCTCCATGAAAAAACAAACAGTTGCTTCACTATGTAAAGCCATGACTGGATGCCAGGGGTACAGTCAGCCGGCACTTGCATAGAGAAACACTTAACCAGTCACTTGCTGAGGATTTTTTTTTTTTTTTTTTAGTGAGTTCATAATGTGTATTAAACAGTCTCTTGCTGAGGGTTCCAAGTGGGGTAAAACGTTAGATGCACCCAAGAATCATGTCCTTTGCCTTTCACAGCTGTTGGTGTCACCAGGATAACCTCTGTGTTTTCCTTGCCAGGGAGTATTTGTCCAGTTTTTGTCCAGTGGTTTGGCCAAAAGATGGGTGCACCTCCCATGGTTCTGTCGTCACATGGTCCCTCCTGGGAAGGTGGCATAGATAATATCTCTGTCAGTTGATACCCTTTGCATGTAATCAACCAGAAACCCTTCCTCATCACCTAAATTAAATGGCTTTGATAGTAGGGTTTGCCATTCATAACTTTTCTATTTTTCTTTGTCACTGTTTTCCTAAGCCATCTTTCATAATCCTATTTGTGCATTATGCTAATCCTGTAAATTGTTGATGGTAAGCTAAATGGTTTCCTAGGTAAATGTTGAGTACTGTACCTAAATGTGATATGATTTGATTTACAAAGTGTATTCCATTAAATGTATTCCATTATCTAAGTGAATCATTTCAGCTATTTTAAATATTGATATTGTTTCAGTTAAGGTTTCAGTGCTGCCATAGCAGTATTTGGATTAGTGCAATGGAAAGCTTTTGTCTATTTAGTAAGTATGTTGATAATTACCAAACAACATTTTGCCTTCACACTTATTTAACTCAATGAGATCCATGCAAAGGTTTTGAAAAGAATAAGTTTGTGTCGGGAAGGTCAAATTATTTTTGCTTTGAGCTCCCTTAAGCATTGTTTTCCTCTTACATAACTGAGTAAAAATCTGTTTTGTCTTTGTGGCAGATTTTAAATTGAGTCTCACAGTAAGCTTCATCAGCATAAATTGGACTTGCCTTAGATATTTGGAACTCTTCCCATAAATTTGCATGGCTTTTCTGTTTCCTTATTAGTTTACTTTATTTTTAATAAACATATTTTTTCTCTTAATTTTACTGTATTTTGTATAAAGTCTTTGGATCTTTTTCCAACAATAATCTGCAAATATTTTTATCACATAATTTTCTTAAATACCTGCAAATTTATTGATGTAAATTTAACTTCTCCTATTCAATGTTGCGACTCCATTACCAAGCTGTTTCACCTATATTTTTCTTTCCTACATTATTGATCAATTATTGATCATTCTTATTCATTATCTATTATTCATTATCTATTTTTCTGACAATTTTTCTAACTAATAATTGTGGTATCCCCCTCCCCCCCTTGATGCATGGAGAGTGCCATGCATCAAAGTGGTGGCTTACTCAAACCGTGTGATAGTTCTTTCCTTCCTTTTTTTTTTTTTTTGTTAGAAGAAGATTTTATTTTTTTAGGCAAGTGTTTTCCTTAGAGATACAGTCTGCACCATTAATATTTGTGGCACATTTACATATGGTTAATTTAGATGAAATTTTATGAGTAGTATAACACCCTTAAAATGAGGTTTCTGTAATCATGCCTCTTTTTGTGAGTTTCTTCCCTTGGCCTAACTTACAAATTTCAGTTAGAACAATTAACCCAGCTCTCTGTGCAGATTTAATGTGATTTAGCATTTATTGCAACCAATTCTGAATTATTCATTAAGGTCACATCTGCTTGTCCTTTTGACCACAGACAAATTGAATTTGTGTTAGTGCATGTTTGTGAAAGGTTATGTCCCACTCCTTCTGTTAATGGAAAGGTGGACATATTGCTTAATTTTAATATGGCTTCATTCTGCACAAGAAATGCTTTATTTCCTAGGTTTCTTCCTAAATTTTGATGTGGCCTGTAGTCCTGGGGCGTGGCTCGGCCAAGCACCGCAAACACAGCCCAGCTCTTTAGCACTTCAAAATCATTCCATCCTGGAATTTCCCCGTTGTGGGACTAATAAAGGCTTGTCTTATCTTATCTTATCTTATCTTACAGCACAATTATTCCTTATTCCCGTCACATTTCTGAAATGTGATATTGTCATACCATTATGTGGTGAGAGGCGTCATTGCAATGTGTCAGACCTGCAATGTCCTTTCAGATAAACATTGCATTTTCAAAGTCAATGTCAGGCAATTGATATGTGTTATGTCATTGTCAATGTCATTTGTTTTACTTAGCTTCAGGTCTGCTTGTCACATGTTGTGGTTCGCCTGTGAGGTCCTCCTCCCCACACGCTGCCGTCGCCCCCAGCCAATGGCCCTGATGTTCAGTGTGATGACAAACATCGTATTCTCCTTGCCGCAGCCAGCCTGCCCCACACCTCTCTCCATCCTCCTGTCCACCATGAGTGTCCAATATCGGTGCCATCCTGAAAAAAATAAAGTCGGGGGAAGCTGTAGCCCCCCCCCCACCCCCCTCCGCATCAGAAATCACACAAACAGGAGTTCAATTTTTTTCTTCTCATAAATGTTTGTAAGTGTTACAGTTATAGTCATTAAACTTTTGTCCTTTTAAGTTTTTAGAGTGCTTATTGTAATGCTGGTAAAATTTGTAGTCTAACTAATGGTTCAGTTTTTGTTTTGCATGCACAGTTAGAAAAAAATGACCAAAGCTTATTTTCTAATATTTTTGCTGGAGTGGGAGAGATGTTTTCTCTCCTCATTTTAAATCTTTTGAACTCTTCCCAATTATCTGTGGAAGAGATCATAGAGATAAGTCAGCCAGGCAGCAGTCCATCTTTTCTGCTTAGACTGCTGCCCCTGTGAGTAGATAAGTGGTAAAGGATTGATTGATGACATTCGAGGGCTTACATTCCACAAGGTGCTTCCCATGCACTATGTCATTCTAGAAAAATGTTTTAGTGCAATGACTGCTATCTCTTGTACCAAGCCGTTAAGTGTATTCCATTTCAGTAAAGGAAAACAATTCACAGACTATATACTGTTTAAATAGGAAACTCAGACTGGAACCATCTGAGTCCCTTTTTTAGGTAAAAGTTTAGGCACTATAGTGTTTTTTTTAATTATTATTAAGGAGTAACATGAACTTATTTTCTTTACATTACTTAATCCAAAAACTCGTCAAAAGCAACATCTTTATGTTCTTTGATATTTGAGTCATTTCCTTTAAGTAAATACCATAAATGATATTTTTTTATTTTGAATTTTAGTGATTCATTTTCAGTAGGTTAGAGAAAAAATAAAATGGTCCCTTTTATTCAAGCACACCCATAGCAAAACAGGAAAAGTTGATGATTTTAAAGTATTCCAGTAGTGATTTACATAGCTGCCTGTCCTCATAAAGTCCCTTAAGTGATACATGCATATTACAATGTCAACTTTCACACAGTCTGTAATTTCTTTAAATTGACAAGACAGTAAACCAACCAGCTGGTCTTTTTTTTTATAATGTCAAGGGAATAAAATCTAATCAGAGAGCCCAGTACTGGGAATTTTTCCTCTGTTTTTTTTTCCCCCTAAATCCTACAATCCTTCAGAGCTTTGTTGTTTTGTCATGAACAGTAAAAGGGTTAAAACTTTAATAATCACATAGTCATTCCTTAAGAGTGACTTTTAAGCCTAACAACACATCAATGTACTCACATTTAAATCCCGACTGTAGAGTTCTAGACCTGTCACCTATCCTCCTGCTCTCAGTCACCCGGAACTGGTAGCCTTCACTACAGTAACATCCTGGGAAGGTCTTACATCAGCTGTGCACTTGCTGAAATTGGGTGGGGCGGCCAGGGCAGGAGCAGGATGTTGGGTCCCTTGTTTGGAGCACCAAATGGTAGGTTAATTTCCAGCATAATTATTCTTAGTCAAAGATCAGGCAGAATATTTAAATGTAAATAAATGTACTCCCCATGGCCAATGAGGGAGAAGCGATACATGCAGTAGCCCTGAGTCCACATGCACACACACTTCTGAATTCAGTCACCCATTGTTCAAAGTTTTATAGTCCTCAGTGGTGGTGGGAAGCGGAAGAGTATGTCCTTGACAGTCTAGCTCAGTACATCTCTCAGTACATCACCTCTGCGTGTGATCTGTCTACTAAATGTCTGCTAAATATGCATTTAGGGGTTTTTTGCCTGCAATCAAAATTTTGCTTACTCATTAAGCGTCAATTTCATAAAACATGTTTTTTTCTCTCGCCTATTGTGTCATATCCTTTCTTTTCTTTTTTTTTTTTCCTTTCTTCTTTATGACTGGCGCCTAGCGGCTGCCCCAGCCTTGGATGCGCTCTGCAGAGCGTGCCCAAATGCCAAGTCACGTTTCGTTACCTTGTATTCATACATGTGTAATGACAATAAAGTGGAATCTCATCTCATCTCATCTCATCTGGAGAACAACAGATAGTTTAATCTCCCTGGAACTAGGGAGTCACACATCTTCATTCACACAAGAAATTAACAGGATGAACCCAAAAACAAAGATAGACAGTATGTCACCTGTATCATTATTATTTTCTGCTGACACAGTCTCATACACACACACACTGACTCGGGGGCATACTGAAGACCACATGAACAATATACTGTAAAATCAGAAATATATATCAGGCATGGGAATGTAAAGGACATGGAATAATATAAGAATAATATGGAATTTTTCTATGAGACTAAACTGACAGTCCTTAAATAAGAGACAAATTAATGAGCAGCAGTTGCAGGCGGCTGAGCAGATGATCAATCAGATTTTAATATTTGACAAAGATAACCCAAGTAAATACAAAATGCCTTTTTTAAAATGATGATTTAAATTATTAATGAAAAAAAGCTATCCAAACCTATTTGGCCTTTTATGAAAAAGTAATTTCTCCCTCTTGTTGCATGATGAATTAACTGTGGTCAACCCCATTTTATGGAAAGCTGAGTTCAGTTTTACTAGTCATACCCAGGCCTGATTACTGTTAGGCCTGTTGAATCAAGAAATCACTTAAATAGAACCTTTCTGACAAAGTGAAGCAGGCTGAACCATCTCAAAAAGCAAAATATTTTGCTGTGATCTAAAAACACTCACAATAGATGAGAAACAAAAACCAAGAAGAACATCTAAAGAACGACAGGCCTCATTTGCCTCAGTTTGGACACTGGACCATGATTGAACAATTAGAAACAGACTAGGCAAAAATGGCGTCCATGGGAGAGTTCCAAGGTGAAAACCACTGCTGACCAAAAAGAACACAAAGGCTTATTTCAAATTTGCCAAAAATATCTTGATGATCCCCAAGATTTTGGGGAATTTTTTCTGAGTACAAAGTTCAACAAAAGTTGAACTGTCTGAAAGCCATACATCCCATTACATCAGGTGTAATACTAACATAGCATTTCATAAAAAGAATGTCATACTAACAGTCAAACATGGTGGTGGTAGTGTGGTGGTCTGGGGCTGCTTCACTGCTTCAGGACCTGGATGGCTTGCTGTAATTGATGGAACCATGAATTCTGTTCGCTACCAGGAAATTCTGTAGGAGAATGTCTGGCCATCAGTTTGGGACCTCAAACTTAAGCCCTCCAATGTGGCTGTATTAAAACAATTATGAAAAGAAGAGTTGGTCAAGATTTCTCCACCGTGACGTAAATGACTCATTGCCAGTTATCACAAATACTTGATAGCAGTTGTTGCCGCCAAGGGTGGAACCAGCAGTTATTAGGTTTAGGGGGGAAATTACTTTTTCACACAGGACCAAGTCGGTTTGGATAGCTTTTTTCCCTGAATAAATGAAATCAACATATAAACTGCATTTTTTATTTACTTAGGTTATCTCTGTCTAATATTATAATTTGTTTGTTGAGCTGAAACATTTAAGTGACAAATATGCAAAAATATAAAAAATCAGGAAGGAGGAAATACTTTTTCACAGCACTGTATGATAGTGCCAGCATAGACTATGGCTGAATATCTGATTCTTTAAAGTATTAAAACAGTTTTACTGTGTTTTATGTGCTTTTCTATTATTTTTTTTTAATGTTGCTCAGACATATATTTTATGGACTGGTAGTGTTACTTGTTTTGTATGTAATTTGGTTGTTGACATGTTTTTGATTGTAATTATCTTTGCCATTTTACAAAGACATATTTCTCACTCATATGAGAGTTTCAGATGGAGTTGTCCAGCTCTGCTTATAATTGGTCCAAATTAAAAAAAAAAAAAAAATCTCAATCATCCAGACGACAATCAGATAACAATCAGGATAATGGAAATAATAATCAGGATAATGGAAATACATACAGTGATGTGAAAAAGTGTTTGCTTCCTGATTTCTCATTTTTTTTGTATGTTTGTCACACTTAAATGTTTCAGATCATCAAACAAATTTTAATATTAGACTGTGGAGATTGTGTGGAAAGGATGAGGCAGAGTTATTTCTCAGGTTCCATTTTATTCACAACACACTCTCCAACATTCAAAGGCAGAAGAAGGAAAAACCCCCAACATCTGCCAGTCTTATACCCCTGACATCAAAGTACAAAATCCTATTGTCTTTAAATCCCGAACACAATGCATCCCCCCTGCAGTTCCTCTCGCTTCCACCCAAACCTGGGTGGTCAGGAAATCATTCATGTCCATCTCTTTGCATATCAAAAGGCCAACTCTCTCATCCTCCTCTTATCCCTAGGAGGTCCAGACCTTTTGTTCCTCTTCAGACGTGAAGCCAAAATAAACACACAGGAATATACATGAGAGCATATGAACAGTCATATACATGTGAGCCCGTGAAACTACATATGTGCACCACATATAACCCCCCCCAAACGTCTAAGATGGAACAAACTAACACAGATTGCATGTCATAATAAAATCGCCACACATCAGTCCACATGCTGTCTTGGTCTCAACCGTCTGCCGTATCTGCTGCAGGCGGGCTTAACCTCTTCCGCGGCGTCCTCCTGCTGTGGAGCTGCTGTCTGGGGATTAAAACTGTTAGTCAATCTCTGTGGGTGTACTGGGGAATGCTCCCTAGGGGGTCTACCCCGTCGCAGGGCCCTCGCCAATTGCACAGTTTCGTCAGCCATCACAAAAGCAGGTTTGAGTCTGTCTATGCCAATCATCTCCTTTCTGCCCCCCAAATCTAGCAAAAAATGCTTATCACCTGTTTCTAGCACTCTAAATGGTCCATCGTAAGGCGGTCGCAGAGCTGTGTGGTGGGCATCATGTCTGACAAAAACAAACTCCGCATTTTTTAAAGCTTTAGGCACAAAAACACGCGGAAAACTGTGGTGAACTGGGCCTGGTAGGACACTCGGGCCCATGCTATTCTGCAACCGCTGAGCCGAGGAGAACTCTGGCGCTGGGTTGTCAGGGAGAAATTCTCCAGGCAGCCGAAGTGGCTGTGCGAACACTAGCTCCGCTGGGGAGGCGTCTAAATCCTCTTCAGGTGCAGAACGCAACCCCAATAGAACCCATGGTAGTTTGTCAACCCAATTTGCATCCGTAAGCGACGCTCTGAGAGCCGCCTTCAGCGACCTGTGAAAACGTTCGCATAACCCATTAGCCTGCGGGTGATACGCGGTCGTGCGGTGGATCGTTACCCCCAGGCTGCGGGCCATCGCTGACCAAAGTTCGGAAACAAATTGTGGGCCTCTGTCAGACGTAATATCCGACGGAACTCCAAAACGCGCTACCCATGCAGTTAAAAAAACGCGCGCCACCTCCTCGGCTGTGGTTGATGACAGGGGAACCACTTCTGGCCAGCGCGTGGTGCGGTCAACCATTGTCAGAAGATGTGTGCACCCTTGCGAGGGCGGTAGGGGGCCTACGAGGTCACCATGGACATGATCAAACCTTTTAGCTGGAATATGAAACGGCTCCAAAGGAGCTCTCGTGTGTCTATGCACTTTGGCCCGCTGACAGGCCATGCAGGCTGCCGCCCACTCTCTAACTTGCTTGCGCAGGCCCGGCCATACAAATTTCTTCCCTACCATTTTGACCGAAGCGCGCACCCCCAGGTGCGCCAGCGAATGGATCGAGTCAAAAACGCGGCGGCGCCACGAGGCTGGAACCACCGGACGGGGTCACCCGGTGGAAACATCGCAGATTAGGGGGGGTATAGATAACTTAAGTAAACACAAAATGCAATTTTTAAATGAAGGTGCTTATTATAAAGGGAAAGAAAAACCCAAACCTACATGGTTCTGTATGAAAAAAGTGATTGACTGGTTGGGTCACACATAGCAGCAACAAAGTGTTTGCAGTAACTGGCAATGAGTCTTTTACAGTACTGAGGAGGAATTTTGGCCCACTCATCAAAGTGGCCGCATCTTCGTCCTGCTCGCTCCGCTGCGTCGCTCCTGCGCCGAGGGCCTCCGTGACGTCACCGAAAGGAAAAGCATCGGGTAGCGGTAGGACACACACAGTTCCTCCTCTGGCAGCGGGAGTCCCATGACTCCCACCGCTGCCAGGACCTCCCAGTCGGCCGCTGGCCCGCGTCCAGGCGCCCAGCCCCTGCCGATCCCGAGAAAAGACCGGATTTGTCCTGCTCGCTCCACTGCTGCTGCGCTCCAAAGGCCTCTGTGACGTCACCTGCCGGGGGAAGCATCTGCAGGAGGCGGCTTTTTCCCCGTCCATGCCACCTCGCTCTAATTTAACGTCGGCGAGGGGCCAGTTTGTCGTGCGCTGTGTGCGGGGCAGTACCATGCCATGTACCCTGGCTCTGTGCAGCGGAAGCCGTCCTTCCTCACTTCGCCACGGCTGTTTCCTTCGTGCACGCGCTGCTGTGATCTGCCGTAGCTCCTCCTCCACTCGCTCTCAGCGCGGCAGCCAACTCAACCTGGGCCAGGCGGTCATCCGACAGGTTCTCGCCGTTGTAGCGGGGAATCTTGGCCCGCTGCTGGATGGATGGGACCGTCATCTCCCGGTCGATTGCCACTCCTAATTGCTCTGGAATCGCCAGCCCGTCCTGCCCTGAAAAGGGCGGGAAACGGGGCTGGTTTGCTCTGCTCCGTCCATCGCGGCGAAGCTCTCCAGGGGCCGGCGTCTCAGCTCTACACTCCGTTCCCGGCTGAGCGATGAATCGCTCTGGCCGCTGTACCTCCGCCTGGATCCTCATCTTGCTCCATATCCCACTTCTGACACCAGTGTGATGTCTGCAAGGTTCACACAAAGAAAATGGAGCAGATGGCTGTGATCAACCAGATTTATTTTGTACACCCCAACCCCAACTTGCCTCTGTGCTACAGAGTGGAGGGGAGGTCATTCTCCCAGACCTCCGTTTCAATCATGGTTACACACACAGATACATCTTGCCCTAATCCTGCTAAACACTGCTGGGTCATTATAATGCAGTTATAATGACACAGCAGTGTAACTCAGAAATAACACATTTAACACACACACAGTAACGTTTCAAACTGGCAAAGCATGCTGGGAAATCCCTGCCCCCTTAAAATGGCCCCAACGTTACACTATATTTACATATTTATTCCATCTAGCTACAATGCTCTGCACTGTGTGTCTGTGTGTGTGTGTGTATATATATATATATTTTATAGTAATATGTACATATGTATATTAGCTGCTCTTGCTTGCTTGTTTTTTTCTTGCCTTCTGATTGTTGCTCTGAGTGTTGCTATCCCTGTGCTGTTGCAATCCTGGAATTTCCCCGTTGTGGGACTAATAAAGGCTTATCTTATCTTATCTTATCTTATCTTTGCAGAATTGTTGTAATTCACCCACAATGGAGGGTTTTCGAGCATGAACCACCTTTTTAAGGTCATGCTACAGCATCTCAATCGGATTCAGATCAGGAGTTTAACCAGACATCTCCAAAGTCTTCATTTTGTTTTTCTTAAGCCATTCAGAGGTGGACTTGCTGGTGTGTTTTGGATCATTGTCCTGCTGCAGAACCCAAGTGCACTTCAGCTTGAGGTCACAAACAGATGGCCAGACATTCGCCATGAGAATTTTTTGGTAGACATGAAAATTCATGGTTCAATGTACCACAGCAAGTCCTCCAAGTCCTGAAGGAACAAAACAGCCTCACACCATTACACTACCACCACCATAGTTTACTGTTGGTATGATGTTCCTTTTCTGAAATGCTGTTACTTTTACGTCGGATGTAATGGGACGCACACCTTCCAAAAAGTTCAATTTTTGTCTCATCAGTCCACACAGTATTTTCCCAAAAGTCTTGGGGATCATCAAGATGTTTTCTGGCAAAACCGAGATGAGCCTTTATGTTGTTTTTGCTCAGCAGTGGTTTTCATCTTGGAACTCTGCCATGCAGGCCATTTTTGCCCAGTCTTTTTCTTATGGTGGAGTCATGAACACTGACCTTAACTGAGACAAGTGAGGCCTGCAGTTCTTTGGATGTTGTTGTGGGGTCTTTTTGTGACCTCTTGGATGAGTTGTCGCTGTGCTCCTTGGGGTAATTTTGGTCAGCTGGCCACTCCTGGGGAGGTTCACCACTATGCCATATTTTCGCCATTTGTGGATAATGGCTCTCACTGTGGTTCGCTGGAGTCCCAAAGCTTTAGAAATGGCTTTATAACTTTTTCCAGACTGATGGATCTCATTTACTTTGTTTCTCATTTGTGACCCGTGCTTGCAAAGTGAGTCGGAATGTGCACCGCATCATTACGAGCAGCAGGCAGGAGAAGTCGTAAATCCTGACTCATTCTTTGTTTGCTAGCGGCAAGTCCTGGGAAAAAAACCATGAGTGCCTGGTATCATTGGAAAGCTTAGAAAACATACATTCTAAAAATACATATGGTTTTGCAGAAGGCATAACTCCTGACCGGTCGAACGCGAATTTTAAACCTAGCCAAAATATAAACAAATCGTATTTTTCCCATGTCCGTTTTTGCGTACTTCCTACA
This sequence comes from Pholidichthys leucotaenia, assembly GCA_020510985.1. NCBI lineage: Eukaryota > Metazoa > Chordata > Actinopteri > Cichliformes > Pholidichthyidae > Pholidichthys > Pholidichthys leucotaenia. Next base: position 301,496,667 of record CM035836.1, on the reverse strand, counting down.
AATTAAATATCATTTTGAAAGTATTTCAATACAGAATATGGAAAAAAAATGTTACCTCAGTTTTGATAATTTCCTCAAAATGACTCATTTTGCAAGCACGGGTCACATTTGTTCCTGAATTTCTTTGGGTTGCAGCCTGATGTCCAGCATTAGAGGATCTTTTGGTTGACTTCACTTTTTCCGGCAGGTCCTTGTTAAGTGATTTCTTGATTGAGAACATGTGTGGAAGTAATTAGGCCTGGGTGTGGCTAGAGAAATTGAGATTGGCTTTCCAAAGATGTGATAAACCACAGTTAATTTATATTTTAACAGGAGGGGGCAATCACTTTTTCACACAGGGCCATGTAGGTTTGGATTTTTTTTTACCCCTAATAATAAACACCTTCATTTAAAAATTGCATTTTGTGTTGACTTGTGTTATCTTTGTCTAACATTTAAATTTGTTTGAGGATCTGAAACATTTAAGTGGGACAAACATACAGTACAAAAAAAAAAGAGAAATCAGGAAGGGGCAAACACTTTTTCACACCACTGTAGTCCCACATTGCATTTTTTTAAAATTAAATTTCAAAATCTATGGTTCAGTAAGTGCATTTATTTGCAAAATATTACATAACCATTACACTGTAAAATCTTATATTTCCAAATGTGAGTTGCTTCCCAGATAAGGGTGTTGGAAATCCATTTTACTCATGACTATTACTACTACGACCCTCTGGATGCTGTCCCACGGCTGATACTGTGTTGCAGGTACTTCTTCATGCACCATTTGATTAATAGATTAATTCCAAAGTAACGTGGCCTTATTCATTGTTTTCTCTGGTGGGACTCCATAGTGGAAATGTTGATTAATGGAACAGACTGTGAAAATGGTAATCTGCACTTTTGAAATTCATGACCTACTTTATGTACTTAGCCAAAGCAGAGAAAGCTGGCTCTTTTCCTGCCTCTGTCTCATATCATATCTGTAGTAACTTGCTATGATGCTGAGACGCATAATTCCCTTGGGCCAATTTGTTTATATCTGCAATAAAGTGCCAGTGTCATGTTAAATATGGTACACTGGTAACAGGGGAGTATATATTTAGTCTGGGGCTGTCAGTGAGTTGAGTGTTTCCAGGGCCAGCTGTGGTTTCTCTTCATGCCTTTCACACTAATGAATTGGTCCAATTAGTATACCATTTAAGAACACAGAAAACAGTGCTATCAAGGAGTCGGTCTGGGCTAATGCATCATACAGTGACCAGGCTTGACATATTGATAGGACTTGTTATATTTTACTGAGGTACGTCCACCTGGGATTCCATCCTCCAGAGACCACCTGGCAACAGGAGGCGCGGACGGCATGGTGTCAGGTCCTTTGGCCATGCCTAATGAAAACGGCTGATAAACAACACCTCACAGCAATCAGCTGGCCTTTCTGAAGATGCCTGCAGGTGTCAGTCAAAACATGTTAAGGTAAAAAGCAAGAAGAAGAAGCCATCTCGATTGTCATTCAGTCCATACAGCCAATTGTATACAGTAGAACAAAATTATGTTTCTCCTATCTACACTGTTACTCACATGTAGAATCAGAGGGGCATGCAAGGTGCTGCCATAAACAATTTCTCCTTTCCCCATTCAATTACACTGAGTACCAAGTTAGAAGGACCATTTTTATATTGTCTTTGGTATGACCCAGCCAGGACTTGAACCCCTTCCTCCTAGTTATGTGACAGATGCTCTATCAACTAGGCCATCACTCCAGTTGTGGCCGAGTTGATCATCTACCCTTCTGTCTGACAAAAAAAAAGAAACTAAATTAATTTGTTGTATTTTAGATTGATCGGGTATGAGGATGAACACAGATCTGACTAATATCTGAAGGTAAAAAGTGAATGTTTCTTTGTGCTTTTGTGTTGGTCCTTTGATGCACTGGGGGAAGCCATGCCAACCGCCGAGGAGCAATGTCTGACTTTAAAAGTTTCAAACATCTCTTAAATAGATTGGGTGAGAGATGGTATCAAGTCAGATTCTTCATGCCATACGTTTATATTTGCTTTCCTTTACAGTAAGTTGCTATTTTTACTTTCACAATCACCCACTTAGGTTAGGCACTGAGCATACTTTTGAGGGTTACGGAAAGACTGTAGGTTTAGGGTGGCCCTGCTTATTGATATTAACTTTCTCTCTCCGTTCATATATTCAAGTAACACCAGATATGACAACGGAAGTGCAGGACCATGATTATATCATAGCTGTGATGCATCATAGGCATGAGGCTGCAGGTCGTGATTTATTTGTGCACTGTGTGGCTTATATTAATCATATATTCCATACCTACATATGTATAGACATATTAGAATGTTTAGTGATTACATATGTGGAATGACCTCACGCCTATGAACAGGACAAGAGGTCTCAACCGCCAGCGAGGATCAGAGAGCAGACAGAGTCGCAGCGGTGGAGACCGGATCGATCTCCCTGACCACCCAGGGTCAGGTGGAGGAGACGGAGGACAATGGAGGGGGGATTATGTTAATGCGGGATGTCAGCTTTGATATGCAATGTCTTTTGTTGAGTGTGGGTATAAGTATGAAGGTCTGACTGCGTTCGACCTCTTATTCTGCTTCTGCACCGAGATGAGACATGTTAGGGAGGTGAAGCTGATATTAAACTTTGATTTATAAAAGTCACATCGCTTCTTTATTTCTAACTCCCTACACTGGTGACCAGACGTGAGGATGGAACAGAGACGTTCTCCCGCGATTAACTCATCAGAGGCGACCCAAGCAAGTGCCGGCGCCCATGCAGACAGGGGAACAGATGGAGGACATTCCCCCACAGCAGAAGCTACAGAGAGGGCTCAACCGAGCACCATCCCCAGCCCCGCCGTGAGAGCAGAAGAAAGGCGCTCTCACCCGGCGGACACATCAGGGACGGCCCACACAAGCGCCGTCACCGTCAAGCTGCCAGAATTTTGGCGGGACGACCCGAGCTCGTGGTTCCAGCAAGCTGAGGCTCAGTTTGCACTAGCGGGCATAACAGCGGACGAGACAAAATTTTATCATATCGTCGCCAAACTCGACGCTGCCACGTCAAGATGTGCGCGGAGCATAATCCAACAGCCGCCCGCCCATGACAAATACAGAGAACTTAAGGCGACCATCGTCGAGAACTTCGTCCCCTCAGCCGAGGAGAGAGCAGAGAAGATCCTGGCGATCTATGGCCACAGAGGATGCAGACCCAAGGCCCTCATGGAGGACATGCTGCAGCTCAAGGAAGAGGACAACGACAACTTCCTCTTCCAACATATCTTCCTCAGCACTCTGCCACCACACATGAGAGGGACGCTGGTCAACATGCGGTGCAGCACCCAGCAGGACCTCCGCGCGCTGGCCCGAGAAGCGCAGCGGCTCATCAACGCCTGCGGCGAACAGATGGCCACAGCAGAATCCGCAGATCTCAGCGCGAAAGCCCAGAGCAGCGGAGAACCACAGACAACCGAGCAGATCCCGCCCACCATGGCGGCAACACGGCCAAGGGGCAGCAGGCAGAACGACCTCTGCTATTACCACCACCGTTTCGCCAAGAGGGCGTACAAATGTGTGCCCCCCTGCAAGTTCAAAAGTTCGGGAAATGCCAAAGCCGAGAAATCATTAACAGCTGCGGCTCTCGGCGAGACAAATAAACTGCTTTATGTGACTGACGGACACACCGGGAGACAGTTCCTGATCGACACCGGAGCTCAGCTGAGTTTTATCACCCCTTCCCACGCAGACCGGGCCATGGGTCCCCGGGGAAATGGAGCGATGGCAGCCAACGGCTCAATCATCGACACTTTCGGCGAAAGGAGCCTGCCTCTTTGTATCCACGGCCGCAACTATAGATGGACATTTATTGTAGCGGCGGTGAGTTTTAACTTGTTGGGCGCTGATTTTTTGTGTGCACATGGGTTGTTAGTCGATCTAGCAAATAGGCACTTGGTTAATGCACTGTCATTTTCTTCTATCCCCCGCGCAGCTCAACTCATGCAGCCCCAGTCGTGGAACAAAATGTTGGTGGAACCTGGCAACCTTTAGCATTTTTTAGCAAATCTTTAAACCAAACCGAGCGTAAATACAACACTTTTGACAGGGAGCTGCTAGCGCTTCATTTATCCATCCGCCACTTCCAGTTCTGTTTAGAAGGGCGGCGCTTCACGGCTTTTGTAGACCACAAACCGCTCACTTTTGCGATGGCTAAAATTTCAGAACCATGGTCAGGCAGGCAACAAAGACAGCTAGCTGCAATTTCAGAGTTCACCACAGACATTCGACATGTGGCAGGCAAACTTAACGTGGTAGCAGACTGCCTCTCTCGTGCTGTGACATCGCCAGAGCACGAGGAGACAGATTATACTACCTCAGCCGCAGAACTCTTCGCCAACGCGGACGCGTACGCGGCCCCAATTCACGTAGGGATAGATTACGCAGCCATGGCAGAGGAACAAAGCAGCGACGCGGACGTGCGCGCGCTCCTGTCTGGACCAACAGGGTTAAGACTGGAGGAAAGGGGTTTACGTGACGGTGTACCCCCCCTAATCTGCGACGTTTCAACTGGCCGACCTCGCCCGGTAGTCCCAGCTGCATGGCGCCGCCGCATTTTCGACTCAGTTCACTCCCTCGCGCACCCAGGGGTGTGCGCCTCGGTTAAAATGGTCGCAGAAAAGTTTGTTTGGCCGGGCCTGCGCAAAAATGTAAAGGAATGGGAAAAAACTTGCATTAAAGCGGCATGATAAAATAAAGGCAGCGATGGAGTTTTAAGTTGGTTTATTGAATCATACCGCCTTCATCGGAACACCTCCCCAGCCTTCGTGCTGCGGGCTGAGGTGATGTCCTCAGGCTCTCAGAGAAGAGGAGACACACAGTGCGTGTGTCCAGCAGCAGCTGAAGAGTGAGTGAATGAGAGGCAGATTTACAGGACAGTGCAGCATATATACCCAACTCAGACAATACATCAAAGACCTTCACAACAGTCGATCTGAGCATTTGCATATCAGAGGTACAGACAGGATGCATGAACACAATGCATGGATGACACTTTAACCTCACAGCTGTAAACTCAGCATGCAGTGGAAAAAACCCAGGAGTAACGAGCTGACTGTCTCTGTGTGTTGTGGGGGGGTTGAATCAAACCCGCTACACTGCTCCCCCCCAGAGGGCACGGCAGGGGCCGAGACCTCGATGTTGCAGTTTGGGCAGCGAGCAGGGAAAAGCTCTTTGCAGGTGGAGGGGGAAGGGGAAGGGGGGTAGTAAGTGCGGTGAAATCGTTCGGGCCGCACCAAAAATTGTTTGCTGCTCCGCGATGTCGAGGGGCTGTCCCGTTGAACTTGCGGAGATCACCAGAAGAAAAATTAGTCTCTGACTCCTCTCGTGGCCATGAAGAAAAACAGGAGCGGTGAGGTTGCGTAAACAAAAGCAGAGGAACTTGGCGTGTTGACTTTAGGAGCGTGCACAGCCCTAAAGCCCTCGGGAAAAGCAGACGGCTGAATCCTTTGTGCGCCGTGGCTGAAACCATCAGTGAATCCTGTGGGCGCACTGCGCGCGTGCTTGCTTCAGGTGAGCACGCAGCCCTGAAGGTTCTGCGTGCAGCTGCGCAGGACGATGGCGGTCTCTGGAGCCATTCTTGTTCCGTGCGTGTTGCACCATCCTCGTCACCCCCGGTGCGTGTGCCGGGGCTCCTTGCGTGGGTGGGCCCGCTGGAGAGGAAACCAGGGTCGGAAACTTGGTGGAGATCGGCGCAGTCGGCGCCAAAAAACATCTATGATGAGCCGTGGCTGCAGATTAGTCATGGTGCGTTGGAGCATTGAGGGGAGATAGCCAACTCAGACAATACATCAAAGACCTTCACAACAGTCGATCTGGGCATTTGCATATCAGAGGTACAGACAGGATGCATGAACACAATGCATGGATGACACTTTAACCTCACAGCTGTAAACTCAGCATGCAGCGGAAAAAAACCCAGGAGTAACGAGCTGACTGTCTCTGTGTGTTGTGGGGGGGTTGAATCAAACCCGCTACAGCATGTCTTGTCAGCGCGCCAAAATACACAAACACACAAAAGCTCCTCTAGAGCCTTTTCGAATCCCAGCCAGAAGGTTTGACCACATTCATGTCGACCTCGTGGGACCACTACCTTCGTCTCAGGGTTTCACATACCTGTTAACAATGATAGACCGTACTACGCGCTGGCCTGAGGCGGTCCCTTTGGCGTCAACCACAGCTGCTGAAGTCGCTCGCGTTTTTTTAACAAACTGGGTGGCACGTTTCGGTATCCCATCGGACATCACGTCCGATAGGGGGCCTCAATTTGTCTCAGAGCTATGGTCAGCCATGGCCAGCAGCTTAGGGGCAACAATTCACCGCACCACCGCTTATAACCCTCAGGCTAATGGGTTGTGCGAGCGTTTTCACAGATCTTTAAAGGCCGCCCTCAGGGCCTCACTAATGGATACAGATTGGGTGAATAAACTTCCCTGGGTTTTATTAGGGTTGCGTTCTGCGCCTAAAGAGGATCTAGACGCCTCCCCAGCAGAATTAGTTTTTGCACAACCTCTCAGACTCCCAGGTGAGTTTTTACCAGAGAACCCAGAGCCCGGGCATCTTCCAGCCCTGAGGCCTTTAGGCAGCACCGGACCGGACACTCTCCCCGGACCGGCACATCACTCCTTTCCACGGGTTTTTGTCCCCCAAGCTTTAAAAAACGCCGAGTTCGTTTTTGTTAGGCACGAAGCTTTAAAATCAACCCTCCGTCCACCATACGATGGGCCATTCAGAGTGCTGGAACCTGGTGATAAGCATTTTGTGCTTGATTTAGGGGACAGAAAAGAAACAGTCAGCATTGACAGACTTAAGCTCAGCTCCTCAGCTCCTCAGAGGGAGCTGAGGAGAAAGATCAGAGAAGGCAAGGACAGCTTCAGGAAGAAGATGGAGGACAAGCTGCAACAGAGCGACATCAGCGGGGTCTGGAGAAACCTCAAAACCATCTCGGGGCTCCAGAATACCTCCCCCCAGGCCACAGGGGGCAGGGAGTGGGCGAACAACCTGAATCTGTTTTTCAATAGATTTGACCAACCGCCCTCCCCCCTGACTGCACAACAACCACTGCTGCCTCTAAAGAAATCAAGTCCTGCTGCCCACTCCCCACTCCACCAACACCCCCCCACTCCCAACACACAGCCCCCCATCCTGACCCTGACCAGGACCCAGGTGAGGACGGAGCTGAGGAAGATCAAGGCGAGGAAGGCGCCGGGACCGGACGGCATCAGCGCAAAGCTCCTCAAGTCCTGTGCAGACCAGCTGTGTGGGATTGTGACGTATATCTTCAACATGAGCCTGAAACTGGGGAGGGTACCACAGCTGTGGAAAACATCTTGTGTGGTACCTGTACCAAAAACTTCCCACCCCAAAGACCTGAACAGCTACAGACCGGTGGCCTTGACGTCCCACTTGATGAAGACCCTGGAGAGACTGCTCCTTGCTCACCTCCGCCCCCTGGTGGAACCAGCGATGGATCCACTCCAGTTCGCCTACCAGCATGGCATTGGGGTGGAGGATGCGGTGATCTTCCTCCTTCACCGTTCTCTGTCCCACCTGGAGAAGCCCGGGAATATGGTGAGGATCATGTTCTTTGACTTCTCCAGTGCTTTCAACACCATCCAACCGATGATCCTGAAGGACAAGCTGCTGCGCGCAGGGGTGGACCAGCACCTGTCATCATGGATCCTGGACTACCTCACGAACCGGCCTCAGTTTGTGAGAACCCGGGACTGTGTGTCTGACACGATCATCAGTAGCACGGGGGCCCCCCAGGGAACGGTGCTGGCTCCCTTCCTGTTCACTCTTTATACTGCGGACTTCTCACACAACACAACACACTGCCATCTACAGAAGTTCTCTGATGACTCTGCGATCGTTGGCCTCATCTCCAATGGAGATGAAGCTGAGTACAGAGGGCTTATCCAGGACTTCGTGGACTGGTGCCATCGGAACTGCCTCCAGATCAACGCGAGGAAAACTAAGGAGCTGGTGGTGGACTGCCGCAGGCATGGGCAGCCCCTCACAGTACCAGTAAATATACAGGGAACAGACATCGAGATGGTGACATCCTATAAGTACCTGGGTATTCATCTGAACAATAAACTAGACTGGTCACACAATACTGATGCACTCTACAAGAAGGGACAGCGCAGGCTGTTCCTGCTGAGGAGACTCAGGTCTTTTGGTGTACAAGGGGCGCTGCTGAAGTCATTCTATGACACGGTGGTGGCATCAGCCATCACTTTTGGAGTGGTCTGCTGGGGCAGTGGCATTACTGCAGCCGATAGGAAGAGACTGAACAAACTGATTAAGAAAGCTAGCTCTGTCCTGGGGCAGCGCCTTGATCCGATGGAGGAGATAGGAGAGAGAAGGACGGTGGCTAAACTGTCATCTCTGCTGGAGTCCGAGTTCCACCCTATGCAGGACATACTGAATGCACTGAGGAGCTCATTTAGCAGCAGACTACATCATCCCAGGTGCACAACCGAGAGGTTTCGTAGGTCCTTCCTACCAACGGCTGTCAGACTGTACAACCTAAGCAGGGCTGCTCGCAGAGATAGCAAAAAGACGTAACAAACTAATAGTTTTTTGAATGCAAAAGATGCAATAGACTTACACAATGGTCCCCTCCGGCATACAACTAGGAACATACCGGTCGCTATGGAGGGTGAGAATATGTATGGGCACATAATCATACCATGTAGGATAACTAAGTAGACGGTTATGCTGTTTCATTCCATCTAGCAACAATGCTCTGCACTGTGTGTGTTTATATATTTGCATATTTATTCCATCTAGCTACAATGCTCAGCACTGGGTGTGTTTATATATTTATATATCTACATATTATTCCATCTAGCTACATTGCTCCGCACTGTGTGTGTTTATATACTTGCATATTTATTCCACCTAGCTGCAATGCTCCGTACTGTGGGTGTTTATATATTTACATATTTATTCCATCTAGCTACAATGCTCTGCACTGTGTGTTCATATATTCATATATTTATTCCATCCAGCTACAATGCTCTGCACTGTGTGTCTGTGTGTGTGTGTATATATATATATTTTATAGTAATACGTACATATGTTTATTAGCTGCTCTTGCTTGCTTGTTTTTTTTCTTGCCTTCTGATTGTTGCTCTGAGTGTTGCTATCCCTGTGCTGTTGCAATCCTGGAATTTCCCCGTTGTGGGACTAATAAAGGCTTATCTTATCTTATCTTATCTTACTTAAACCTGCCTTCTTGTTGAGAGACGAACCTGCACGGGTGGCGAGAGCACCTTGGCGGGGTAGACCCCCCAAGAAAACAAACTCAGCCCCCCTGCAGGGAACAAATAACCACTCTCCTCCCCAAGCTGCAGATTCCTTACAGGAGGGTCCCACCACGACACCAAAGCGGACCCACAGCAGATTCGGGAGAAGATTAAAACCCAGACAGCACAGGGACTGATACAAATTGACCAAAAGCTGTTAACTGTGTTATCAGATTGTGCCGTGACAGTTTTAAGGCTGATTTGTGATATTACTATACTGTTGTTACCACTGAATTCTCTACAGGAGCATGACTGCTGGAAGGATTTTTCCCCGTTTTCCCTGTCAAGAGGTTTAACAGTATAATATGTCATAGAGATTATCTTAAACTGTAAACTTAATTTGATTGTCCTTTTCTTAGTCGTTTGGGGGGGGGCTGTGGCTTATATTAATCATATATTCCATACCTACATATGTATAGACATATTAGAATGTTTAGTGATTACATATGTGGAATGACCTCACGCCAATGAACAGGACAAGAGGTCTCAACCGCCAGCGAGGATCAGAGAGCAGACAGAGTCGCAGCGGTGGAGACCGGATCGATCTCCCTGACCACCCAGGGTCAGGTGGAGGAGACGGAGGACAATGGAGGGGGGATTATGTTAATGCGGGATGTCAGCTTTGATATGCAATGTCTTTTGTTGAGTGTGGGTATAAGTATGAAGGTCTGACTGCGTTCGACCTCTTATTCTGCTTCTGCACCGAGATGAGACTTGTTAGGGAGGTGAAGCTGATATTAAACTTTGATTTATAAAAGTCACATCGCTTCTTCATTTCTAACTCCCTACACACTGCACAATATTGAGTGTCATATTGAATTTATACAAGTCAACACATGCAATATATTAGTAAACAGCAGTAAGTGACAACAGATTAGAATTTGCTTTTCATGTAGTCAGTTTTATTGTCTGCCAAAACAAATGACTTGATGGTCACTTTAGTCACATGTACCTCATTTATCGATTGTCCACAAGTTAAAGTTAAATTAGTTAAATCAATCTGACACAAGTTAAGTAACCTATTGACAAAAGTGATAAGCGGGTGTCAGGTGTACTATTATGAATCAACTGAATACATCATCAACCTGTTCTTAAAATAAGTGAACAGTGAAAATATGAAAAAATAAATCAATTTACAGAAAAAAATAACCTGAAGACAATGGCTTAGTTTCATTTTCAGTTTTTTCCTCTAATCAGTATTACAAATGCTGCACTAAAAGAATAAGAGTTGTTGACAAAAATAAATAGTAGCTTCTATAAATAAAAAATCATTTATTAGCAGTACACTTGTACAGATTATTAACTTTTCAATAACTACAAGCTGCATAACCCAGGTCTTTAAGATTTCACTAACAATACCAATATTCAGAAAAACAGAAACATCCACTTTTGTCATCTAACTAATGATCAACCTCTAATCTCCCTTTGTTTCTTAAAAATCTTAGAAAGAAATATGTCAAATCAGTTATGTGAATTTTTACAAATAAATAGTTTAACTGAATTTAGAATAAGCATTTCTGAAGGAAATATGTTGCACTTGTCAATATTTACTTTTTATTACTACATTTCAGTACATTAGAATCATGCGGAAAAAGTCAAGGATTTTGTTTTTGCAATATAATTCAAAATAAAAAAACTTTAATATTTCCAATATCAATTACACCCAGGGTGAAATAGTTAATATTCAAATTTTCTGTGATACCCTAGTAATATTTTGCTGTAGGTTTAAATTGCTTGAATCAACTTGAGATCTTTAATCTGGATTTTAGATTGATGAATCTAGCTTGTTATCTTTTATAAAGTGTACCAGATTGAGGTATTGCCACAAATTATCTTCCACTGCTTTACAAAAATAGGGGCCACCAAACACAATCTTGCATAGGGCCCCCAGAATGCAGGAAATGGCCCTGCTCAGCACAACGGATCATCTGCTTCCATCCCACCCTATCCATTATATTTTCCTCTGTAACACCAAAGCTCTCCATGAATCTTCTCTTTTCCTCCTGTCTGGCAACTCCATCTTCAACACCCTTTGTCCAATTTATCCACTCTCTCTCCTACGCACATGTCCAAACCATCTCAGCCTCGCCTCTCTTACTTTGTCTCCAAACCGCTCAACCTGAGCTGTCCCACTGATTTACTCATTTCTAATCTTGTCCCTCCTAGTCACTCTCAGTGAGAATCTTATCATCTTCGACTCTGCCACCTCCACCTTTTTCTCCTTTCATTTTGTCAGCGCCACTGTCTACAAACCATACAACATAGCAGGTCTCACTACTGTCTCACTAAATCTTCAATTCTGTCACAAATCACTGTTGACACTCATCTTCACCCACTTCACCCTGCCGAAACTCTCTTCTTCTACTCTTGTGTATTTTCCATTGCTTTGGGTGGTTGACCCCAGGTATTTAAACTCATCGACTTCACTACCTCTGCTCCTTCCATCTTTACCATTACACCTGCCTCCCTCTCATTCACACATGTATTCTGTCTTGCTTCTACTGACTTTCATCCCTCTTCTGTCCAGTGCATACCGCCACCTCTCCAGGTTCTCTTCCACCTGCTCCCTACTCTCACAACATGTCACATGTCTTACCTGACAATGTCATCTGCAAACATCATGGTCCCCTGAAACTCCTGTCTGACCTCATCTGTCAGCCTATCTATCACCATGGCAAACAAGAACGGGCTTAGAGTTGATCTCTGATGTAATCCCACCCCATCTGTAGTATTCTTTCTTGGCCTGAAACCATACTGCTTCTCACTGATTGTCACCTCTCTTTTTAACCTTACTTCAACAACTCTTTCCCATATCTTCATTCACCGTTTCACTTATCCATCCTCTTCTCTCTCTCATTTTCTTCATTCATCAGTTCCTAAAGGTCTGTTCAGACCAAACACGAATGGGCAAACTTTCTGTGCGGCATGATTACATTTTAACTCGATGTTAACATGTGAAGAGATGTGAATTCGCCATCTGAGTGAGTTGCAGATGGACGAGTTGTCGCTGCAGCTGTGTTCAACCTGTTGTGGAAATCCACAAAACACTGTCATGTTTAGGTTTACATTATCCAATCTCAGCTGAAAAAAATTGTCCCTGGCATTTCACTTGGATAATGGGTGTTTACACTACTAGTCTTGTTAACACTTCTGTGGCAGGAGTCCGTGGGTTAATAAATCTGCCATTCCAATTCAGCTGCAGAGCTCCCAGTCCATCTGTCTGTAGGTGAGTGGCAGTCTCATATTCAAACTAGTTTACTCTCCAGGGTTGATACTTTTACTCCAGTGATGGCAGAAACTCAAGGCCATTACTAGGTAGCGCTATCCCTCGGATGTGAACGTGTGAATGTGCATTTTCATGTGTTTACATTAACTTTATATGTATTCACACTGCGATTGGTCTGAACACACCTTAAGAGTACTCCTTCCACCTTCTCAAACACTTTCCTCACCCATTAGTACATTATCATTTCTGTCCTCAATCAGCTTAACCTGCTGCACATCCTTTCCAGCTTGATCTCGCTCTGTCTAGTCAATTGATGCAAGTCCTTTTCCCCTTCCTTAGTGTCCAGCCTCACATACAACTCACTATTCGACATTTATTTTTACCTTTTCTATCTCGCTTCCATAAGCCTAGACGGCAAATACTCCTGTCACTTTTCTTTATCTCCCTATCACACTTTTTTCTTTGTCAACCAAAAGTCACCAAAAGTCTCCTTGTCTTCTTTCCTCTGTCCAGAGGTAGCACCACATACCTTTCTAGCTGTTTTCCTCAATATTTTAGCTGTACTTTCCCAGTCATCTGGTAATTCTTCCCTACCACCCAGAGCCTGTCTCAAATCCCTTCTGAAGATTCAAGATTCAAGATTCAAAGGCTTTATTATCATGTGCATAGTTAAGAAATGCTACATTTCCTTAGCAATGAAATTCTTTCTTTGCTCTCCGAATGAATGCCAAGGTAAAAGGTACAGAAACAATTCTACTAGGTCATGACATACTAACACAGTAACTCAATCTTAATACTAACGGATGCTAATAACACACACAAGAGGAATGGAATTGGAAATTCACTGGATGACTAAAGTGATCATGGTATATTGATATCAGAGATGATGTGAACTTGAGATGGCATGAACCTCCTGTATGTACAGAGTGCAAATGAGAATTGCGCAACCTTATGTGAACCTGACATGGCATAGAGTTATGTACTATGTGCAAATGAGCATTGTGCAGTGAGCAGTGTATAATTACAAATGTAGCATCATCGTCCTCCTCCAAAAAACCAAGACAGAAGATCACTTCTCTCCAGTTTACAGGAATTTCATTTTATTCATTACACAGGAATATCACCTTTCTGCCTTCTCAGGAATATCACTGGTTTTTTTGTTGACTCATGCAGGCTTCTTCCAGACCTGACCAAAGATGCTTGCTTTCCCAGGACCTCAATGTAAACAGTCGCCGCTTTCAGAGATTGTAAGGATCAGAGCTTGCTTTTAAAGGCTCAAAGTAACATAAAACTCAGGAGACCAGACCTCTCAACATGAACACTGCATTTGATAACGTACCTTTTCACAGGAAACCAATGTTTTTAAAAGAGTCATAAACCACTTAATCTGACGGTTTTATAGGCTATGCTGTCCAGGTACTTTCGCCAGATAATAAAGGAAATCATATACAGCTCAACAGTACCTCCTAGCAGATACCTACGGAATGTGTTTTCAGTACGTAGGATGACTTTTAATTTGTTCTAAATATTAAGTTTCTTTCAGCTTATCCTGGATCCTAAGGACACTGAAAATCATCCCTCTTATCACCAACCATGGTTTGCTGCATGTTCTGCTGTTCTAATCTTGATCTAAATGTGAATGCATGTATTACAATTATGTATAAGAAATGTTATATTCATGAGTGTTATTGGAGTAATGGTTTAAATGCATGATCACCATATATTAGCCAAGTCATTTAATTTAGTTAGATTTTATATTGAGCATTTATCTTATAAGAACTGACTGAGTGTTGATTTTTCCCTCTGAAATTTCATGGGATGGTGTCTTCATTTGGTTGGCTGCTCTCAAACAAAGAAGTGTTTTCACATTGGATAACAGCCATTTCAAACTGCTTCTGAAAGAGCCGATTGGTCAGTCTTGCGATTACATCATCAGTTTTACGACCCGGCGAGGTAACTTTAAAAGACAGAAGTTAGATTTGAGTTGAGCACAGTTAAGAGTTTTGAAAAAGTCAGAGATCAGACACAGAACAGGCAGGAAGATTAGCTAGAAACAGAATTAAGAATTAGAAACACAGAAAGAAGAAAGAAAGAGATTTTGAGAAGGATTAGGAACTAAATTAAGATTAAAGAAGCAGAATAGTAATCTAGATCTCAGAAGAAGATTTTATTCCACCGCTTCAAGGCCTTGTGAAGTTTTATTTTATTCTCTGTGTGTTTGTCAAGTCTTTTCTTATATTCTGGAAACTGAGGAGAAACCATTTTTCTTTAGAGCTCGTCCCTTTTTAGAGAATCAAATTCTCAAACTTTTTCCTTCACCTCAGAAGCCATTCTTATCCTAGTAAATGTTTTTCTAACATTTTTTTTATGACTTTTCACGCCATTACAGTGGACCTTTAAGTTGCCTAGTTTAAAGTGAACAGAGACTGAGAAGATTTTCCTTCAGTTTTTTTTGGTCTATCCCGCTACAAGAGACCCCAAATTTGGATTCTTTTCCCAAGGACTTTTCACGCCGCCCTGAGACAAACCACCCACGGCTGCAAATGTCTCTTTGAAGGGCCCCCCAGCTGAGTTATCACCCCACGGCTGTGAGTGAGGACAGCAGCCGCTTCCTCCCGACGTCCTAGCTTCAAAATTCAGCGGTACCGACCCGCGGGACTTGGACCTACGGCCGTGTGTGAGTGAGACTTATTTCTCCTATTTCTGGGTTAAAAGGTGATGTCCTAACAATTAAATTACAATTGAATATGGCCCGTATTTCAGGGCTCAATTAATCTCAGCCACAGGATAGGACTGTAAACTGAACGAAAACTTTCAGTCATTTTTTAAGTAACTGCCCTTAAATTTTGTAGATTAATTCAGGAGTCATTTTTAGATAATTAGCTTATGAATTTTCCCCATAAAATTGCGTTGTTTTGTTAAAACATTCCAGCCTCATTTACCGTTGAAACATAAGTCTAGTTCTCCTTGGTTCTGCAGAGGTGTAAAGCTGGATTGTATGTTCAGGAACCCAATATCAGTTGATGTGATATTTTACGCTGTCATCATCTGAATCTGTTTATTCATCATTTGAACGCCATGCCATGTAACCTGAATGATTTTAATAAATGAGTGAATAAGAGCAGTTGAAGCGTTTTCCTTTCGCATATACAGGTTTCCTAATCACGGCAGGACAAAAACTCACTGAAACTTTGAGACTGATTCATTAAGCAATTTAAGGTACAAAATTAATTAAAACTAAAGTTAATTTTATTGTCCTTAGGACTGGTGCCCCTTTTACGAGTGCTTTTATTTAATTTAGCGGGTGTAGAAGTGATGGTTCAACTCCGCCCCCCTTTCACACCCACTATTAAATAAAATAAATAATTCCTGTACCTTATGACAAATAATTTTATAGGCTCTTAATCCTACACAAATTACAAATAAGCACCCGGTGCTAATTTCTGTAACGATAGTACCAGTAGACTGTGCATGATAAGTAGCAGAAGAGATGATATGGACATCAGACGGGTGAGTCTATATTTACTGTACAGGTGAGCAGTGTGCAAATTTAGCAGCCGGTGTGTGAGTTCCTTTATGCAAAGCTGTGTTACAGAGTTTTGGGAGTTGTTATCTGTTCAGGAGTCTGATGGCAGTGGGGAAGAAGGAGTTTTTCAGTCTGGTTGTCCTGCATTTCTCACTTCTGTACCTCCGGCCTGAGGGTTGAAGTGTGAACAGTCTGTGCTGGGGGTGGGTGGGGTCCCGGTGGATGGCGTCAGCTATCCTTTGGACTCTGTGATGGTAGAGAGGGGAGTGGAGTTCTGATGATCTTCTCCGCTGTCTTCACCACTCTCTGCAGGCATTTGCAGTCCAGGGCAGTGGTGCTGCTGTACCACGCAGTGATGCAGTTGGTCAGAATGCTCTCAATGATGCAGCTGTAGAAACTGTTGAGGATACTGGAGGACATGCCAAACTTCTTCAGCCTCCTCAGAAAGTACAGCCGCAGTTGAGCTCTCTTAACCAGCTCTGTGGTGTTGTGTGTCCACTTAAGGTCCTTGCTAATGTGGATGCCAAGGTATTTAAAGCTGCTCACCCTCTCCACCTCAAGCTTCCGGATGAACAGTGGCCGATGCGGTCTCCTCCTCCCTTTCCTCAGTTCCACTATTATCTCCTTTGTCATGTCTGTGTTGAGGGTGAAGTTGTTGTCCTCACACCATGACACCAGGTTGGCCACCTCCCTCCTGTAGGATGTTTAGTCATCACCAGTGATGTGTCCTATCACTGCTGTGTCATCGGCAAACTTTAGGCTGATATTGTCCTTGTGGGAGGCAACACAGTCATGGGTGAAGAGGCTGTAGAGAATGAGGTTGAGAACATAACCCTGTGGGACACCTGTGATTGTGATGATGCTGGCTGAGGTCCTGTGACCCATCCTGACAGACTGGGGCCTGCCAGTTAGGAAGTCCAGTAGCCATTCGCAGAGGGTGGGGTGCAGGCCAAGTGAAGAGAGTTTGTTGGTGAGTTTGTGGGGGATGATCGTGTTAAAGGCAGAGCTGTAGTTGACAAAGAGCATCCTATTATAGGAGTCTTTATCTTCCAGGTGGGAGAGAGAATAATGGAGTGCTGCAGTGATGGCATCTGAGGTGGACCTGTTGGGCCGGTAGGCATACTGCAAGGGGTCCGGGGTACCCGGTATGCTGTCCTGAATGAGGTGCACACCGCTCTCTCGAAGCACTTCATGATGATTGGCATGAGTGCAGTCTGTAATCATTCAGACAGGTCGATGGGCTCCTTTTGGGGAGGGGGA
This sequence comes from Pholidichthys leucotaenia, assembly GCA_020510985.1. NCBI lineage: Eukaryota > Metazoa > Chordata > Actinopteri > Cichliformes > Pholidichthyidae > Pholidichthys > Pholidichthys leucotaenia. The sequence continues at coordinate 301,479,276 of CM035836.1, read as the reverse complement.
TGATGGTTGTCATTTTGAAACAGGAGGGGACTATGTTTTGGTTGAGAGAGAAGTTGAAGATTGCTGTGAGAATGTCGGCCAGCTCTGCAGCACATGCTCTGAGGGTCCGCACAGGTATGTTGTCTGGTCCTGCTGCCTTGCGGGGGTTGATATTCCTCAGTGCTTTGTTTACCTGGCGTGGTGAGACTCTTAGTGGGGGGGGGGGTGCAAGTGTGTGTCTCTTCTCTGTGCTGTGGCTGGTGGTATCGAAGCGGGTGTAAAAGAAGTTGAGATCGTCCGGCAGGCTGTCTATAGAGCTTGTGGTGCTGCTTTTGGTCCTCTTGTAGTCGGTGATGTGTTGCAGGCCTTGCCACATGCGCCCTGGGTCAGGAGTGGAGCAGAGGCGGTCCAGCTTTTCTCTGTACTTCCTCTTGGCTGTTTCTTTCTCACTCCATACTTTGCAACTTTGTACTCAACCTCACAGCCTGATTTAAATGCACAAGAGCGAGCACGCAGCCTCTGACATACCTGACTGTTGATCCAAGGCTTCTGGCTGGGGAACTTCCTGACCTGTATGGTGGGTATGATGGTATCAACGCACGTGCTGATGTACCCAGTCACGTATTCAGCATAATCCTGTATGTTTACAGAAGAGTCCTCTCGGGTGGCTGCAGCTTTAAACACATCTCATTCAGTGCAAGCAAAACAGTCTTGTAGGGTGCTCTCAGTCTCTGGAGTCAGGCACTTAATTTGCTTAACAACAGGGTTTGTTTGTTTCAGCTTTTTTCTGTAGGCTGGGTACATAAACAGTGAGATGTGATCTGACTGTCTGAAGTGGGGGTGGGGTGCCGCTCTGTAGGCACCACTTATGTTGGAGTAAACATGATCCAATGTGCTTTTATCGCGGGTGTAAATGTCGACATGCTGGTAATATTTGGGGAGTACAGTCCGTAAATTGCACTGGTTAAAGTTGCCAGCAACAATAAAAACAGCATCAGGATGTGTCGTCTCTACTGCGCTGATGACGTTATGGAGTTTGTTTAGTGCTGCTGTCTAGTTGCTCTGTGGACAAATGTATACAGTGGCCAGAATCACAGTGGTAAATTCCATCGGTAAATAATAGGGATGGCATTTTAGCTGTAAAAACTGCACATCGGGCGAGCAGTGCTTGCAGATGGTTTGTACATCTCTGCACCATGAGTGGTTTATAAATACACACACACCCCTCATCTCACCAGAGTCTCCTGTTCTGTTTGCCAGGTGTGTTGAGCGTGTCTGTAGCTGAATAGCGCTCTCCGGATCTGAAAGCCAGGTCTCGCAGAAAATTAGGGCACAGCACTCTCGTGTCTCCCGCTGGTCTTCAGTCCTTGCTCTTAGTTCGTCTAGCTTATTTTCCAAATACTGAACATTTGCCATTAAGAGACCTGGTAGTGGTGGCCAGCTGGAGTGGGCCTTTAGCCTAGCATGTAGCTCTCCTCTCTTGCCTCGTCTTCGGTGCCTTCGGCCCCACCTCCAACGCACTCTCTTGGGGTCAGCATGCTCATGCAGGCTCGCTGCTTCGGGGCCTTCCTGGGGGTGCTGATGGTCACCGCAGGGGCGGACGATGCATTGCAGGTCGAGTGGTATAAAGCCAGTAAACTCCGTGTGGCTGCTTGACTTGGCGATATCTAGTAGTGTCTGTTGGTTGCATGTTAGCAGTGCATGACCTCCATGCACTGTAGAAAGAACAGCAACTATGAAAAAAAGGAGAAAAGTTGGCATTCGAGAGTGGAATGAGCAAAGACATTCGCCAATGGTGGGCGCCATCTTGCAAATCTCTGAACTCTCTGCCACAATCTTCCTTCTGTAGCTTCCACCATTTAGTCCTTGCCTCTTCCTTCACTCTCTTCCTCTTCTTGGTTTTCAGTCGTCCTAAAGACTACCATTTTTTGATGCCTAGCAACATCTGTGTGCACCTTCCTCCACTCCTTTAGAGTTACCCTATGTTGATCTCTCTTCTTGAAATATATGTTCACCACAGCCATCCTTTTAGCATAATCCACAACCATGTGTGCTTCCACATTTCTCTTGTTAACACCATACCTACCCAGAACCTCCTCAACACCTGTTTCCTTCAGCTATATGTCCATTAAAGTCTGCTCCAATCACCAATCTCTCGCCCCCTAGGGAACACTCTCTACCACTTCATCCAACTTACTCCTGAATTCCTCTTTCTCTTCTACCTGCATCTAACTTGTGCGGCATACATACTGACAACATTCAGCATCAGACCTTTGACTTCTAGCTTCAAACTCATGATGCTTTCTGACTCCCTCTTCACCTCCTGAACACTATTCACAGTCTTCCTTCAAGATTACTCCGACTCCATTTCTCGTCCTATCTTCACCATGGTAGAACTGTTTAAATCAACCTCCAGTGTGCCTAGCCTTGCTTCCCTTCCATCAAGTTTCTTGTACACACAATATATCTACTTTCTTTCTCTCTATTGTGTCAGCCAATTCTCTCCCTTTATCAGTCACAGTCCCTACATTTAAATGTCTTACTCTCACATCCATGCTTCTGCCTTTCCTTTTCTCTTTCTGCCGCCAAACACGTCTCCTTCCCCCTCTCCTTCTCCTCTATCTTCGACCAACCATAGCCCAATTTCAACCAGCACCCTGTAGGTTAAGAGCACCAGTGGTGGTTGTTGTCAGCCCGGGCCTCGACAGATCCAGTATAGAAGTCTCATTCAGCATGGTTCAAATGTTTGATTTGGCAAAGATTTTATATCAGATGCCCTTCCTGACACAACCCTCCCCCATTTACCCTGGCATAGGACCGACACTAGGAGTACACTGGCCTGTGCACCGTGCCTGTGGCTGATTTCAAAATACAAGTGAGAAGAGTTTGTAACAATTTTTCCTATTTTTCTTCGTCATGTCTGAATGGAAATGGTTCAAATGACATGACAAGGCTGTTATATGCTACATATACATTTTCTCCAGATGGATGCCCACATACTTTAAAGTTTTCTTTTAATTCATAACTCAGACAAGCTGTCAGTGTATGTCACCAATGCAAGCAGCATGAAACATGTTCATTGAGAAAAAAATAATTTAAGAGGAGATGCTGAATGTGCTGATGAAAGCAGGTAGCTTTCACAGAACCATTAAGCTGAACAGTCACCCAAGGTTTCAGTTTACTGTACTAAGCCTGAGGCACAGAGTTAAAACACACACATGCAGTGGATGATGTATTCATGCAATCTGGAACACTTCACAGTAGCACAAAATGAAGAGATGAAGTTGTAGAAATGAAAAGAACTTCTTATTTATAAAGCTTCTGTCAGAAGTAAAAACAATAAGTTAATTCACGGTAAACATTATGACAGTTCCTAATCTTTGATCTACAACCAAATTAAAAAGAAAAAAAAACATATTTTGAAATGCACAGTGGTGTGAAAAAGTGTTTGCCCCCTTCCTGATTTCTCATTTTTTGTATGTTTGTGTCATGAGGTTGAGCTTGTTTTTTTTTTTGTTTTTTTTTTTTTTCTCCACCGTGCTCATGCTCTCACTTTACTTATGGTCATTCAGTGTATTGTAGCATCATCTCACTTTGGCTCATCAATAGGATTATGCTTCAGCTTAAAGACATTGTTTCACCCAGGAAAAAGACAGCCAGGAAACTGCTCTTTTACCCCAGGCCACAACTGAACTCACATTCCTTTGTTAAAACCAGTCTAAGGAATTCACCCTAATGCATTTCCTGTTTTGACTTTTATGGCCCATAAACGTTGGACATAGAACAGAACCCTGGAGACAGCATGGGAAAAGCAAATGGACTCTTGATGTTTATTCTGGACAATCAATAATAGGTTTGAAATGTATTAATCCTTGATTTAAATATCTGCATGCTAAAATTGTTTAAATGAATGTTTATCCCTGCATGTTAATTTATAAGCACTGGGTATAAGATGCAAGAATTATACATAGATGTATAGAGGAATATTGCAGTATTGAAACTTGTGTATTAGAATTTGCAAAACGTATCTCAAATCAATTGACTGCCAGCAGCCAATCTCTGCTTGACAACAGCTCTCAGTGTTTGTTCCAGACAAAAGACTGTTTGCTCATTGGACTAAAGTTCATAAAGCCCGCCCATGAAGGAAGCCTATTGGCTGGGGGCTCCTGTCAATCACGGAGGCCCGCGAAGGTTCTCCACAGATAAAAGGGAACTTCGTCATCCCTTCAGCTTCGGCTTTTCACTTCTATTGTCTTTGTCTCTACACAGCAGAGAACCACTAGAGAACAAAGGACTTATCACACGTGTTTCTGTTCTACGATAACAGAGCCCGAAGTACCATGTTTTGTTTGTAACCTCTTTGAATTTTAATGTTTTTTTCTTTTCTCTTAAACGTCTGGGAATTAATTCTTTTCTTTTGAGCTCAATCCTAATTAAGAGTTTAAAACTCTAATCCCTGACATTTATTTCTATCACTTTTTCCTGTTAAACTTTCTGTAAAACCACCGTTTTTAATTTTAATTTAAATTTTAATATTGACTTTATTTTTAATTTTTATATTGACCAACTTACACATTAGAAACTATTTTCATCTCCACTAGTCCGAAAATTCTTTTAATTTTGCCATTTGATCAGATCCTGAGGTAATGACTCTCGAATCCTCTCATGAAGTCATTGAACCACGGCCATTACACAGCTGAAGAGTTCGACAAGCCACAAAAAGGGAGACACTTCGGCTGGACTTCAGCCATTGGAATAAAACATCAAAAATCTCATCCTGAGACAACAGACTGCAAAGAGGCCTGTCCTTGTTTGAATATTTGCTGGTCAAATATTCCATTTTTTGGCCTTTCTCCACATCTAAAGCTTCTCGGAACGACAAAAGAAACCGCCATCAGGTGTGGTCACATAAGCCTCATCTTCCTTATCCATCTGCTGAATCAAACATCTGAGATTTGAGAATCATTCAATATTTGATCAAATGCAAAATTAGAGCCATTAACATAACCTTTCTTTTCATTAAAATCCCGTTTTCATTTTCTTAAAGAGTAATCCAGAACTTTTTATATAATTAGTAAAACTTTCTACATAAATTTGCGTTATGTTTTCCATAATCTGTTAACTTCACACTGATCTAAATTCATTTCACAGTTAACCCTGGTTCTGCAAACATTCAATGTCATATTGTTACTCTCATTTACAAGTTTAATTTTGTGGTTAATGAAATCACTGCAATGTCTTTTAATCATCATTTCATTTATTAAATATGTGAAAATGAGAGAAGTTATTGAGAATTTATTTCATTCTGAGTCTGGTTCAAGTCCCCAGTATCGAATTCACTAAAATTTTGAGACTGATTATTAACTAATTTATTGAGTGATTAAACAGGTATAAAGTGAAATTAAAGATTAAATTGCTTCTTAGAGATAGAAGCTGGTGCCCCACGAGTGTTATTAATTTTTCTGGTGTATATGGACCGAGAATTCATCTCAGGTTCCAATACATTAATATAAATTAAATAATTTTTATTCCTGATCATAATTATTAATTCATTTTTTGTTACAGTATTCTCTAAACTTACTTTTGATTATTTCCTGTATTTTCTCAGTTTGTGTTATTATTTTACCGTGTGATCTTTCTGGATGTAATATCTATGTTTTGGTTTGACATGAGCTCCCCACCTTTCTTCTCCAGACACTAACACTTTGTTATCTTCCAGTATTTGTCTCTCTCTCTGCCATTGGTTCTGTTCACAGGTCATCAGCGTGCACCCACCTAGTAATCATGTCAACCTGCCCGCTCATGTGATTCACACCGGCTGTCATTCACTGTCATTGATTTCATGCCTTATTTAAGACTGCTGTTTTCATCCACTCCTTGTTAGAGTCCCATCATTGTTCCCCGTCAGAACCCCTTCACTGTTCTGACGTGTACTCCTGTGTTCATCTTGCCAACTACCTGTTCTCCTCTATTGTAACTTTATTTCTGTGCACTGTTTGGGCTTTGTGTTTTCCCTAATAAATACCACAAACTGCAGTTCAGCACCTGGGTCTTTCCTGTCTGCTCCGTAGGGGCCAATTCATGACAGTTTGTCACACTGAAATGTTTCAGCTCATCAAACAAATTTAAATATTACACAAAAATAACAAGTAAACAAAAAATGCAGTTTTTAAATGAAGGTGTTTATTATTAAGGGTAAAAAAAAAAATAAAATTCTAACCTACATGGTCCTGTGTGAAAAAGTGACCCCCCCCCCCCGTTAAAACATAAATTAACTGTGGTTTATTACATCTTTGGAAAGCTGAGTTCAATTTTTCTAGCCACACCCAGGCCTGATTACTGCCATACCTGTTCTCAATCAAGAAATCACTTAAATAGGACCTGCCTGAAAAAGTGAAGTAGACCGAAATATCCTCAAAAGCTAAACATCATGTTGCAATCCAAAGAAATTCAGGAACAAATGAGAAACAGTAATTGAGCTCTATCAGTCTGGAAAAGGTTATAAAGCCATTTCTAAAGCTTTGGGACTCCAGCAAACCACAGTGAGAGTCATTATCCACAAATAGCAAAAACATGTAACAGTGGTGAACCTTCCCTGGAGTTGCCGGCCAACCAAATTTACCTCAAGAGTGCAGCGATGACTCCTCCAAGAGGTCACAAAGACCCCACAAAACATCCAAGGAACTGCAGGCCTCACTTGCCTCAGTTAAGGTCTGTGTTCAGGACTCCGCCATAAGAAAGAGACTGGACAAAAATGGTCTGCATGGCAGAGTTCCAAGATGAAAACAACTGTTGAGCAAAAACAACATAAAGGCTCATCTCAGTTTTGCCAGAAAACATGATGATCTCCAAGACCTTTGGGAAAATACTCTGTGGACTGACGAGACAAAAGCTGAACTTTTGGCAGGTGTGTGTACCATTAGATCCGGCGTAAAAGTAACACAGCATTTCAGAAAAGGAACATCATACCAACAGTAAAATATGGTGGTGGCAGTGTGATGGTCTGGGGCTATTTTGCTGCTTCAAGACCTGGAAGACTTGCTGTGCTAAATGGAACCATGAATTCTGCTGTCTACAAAAAAATCCTGAAGGAGAATGTCAGGCCATCTGTTCGTGACCTCAAGCTGATGCACACTTGGGTTCTGCAGCAGGACAATGATCCAAAACACACCAGCAAGTCCACCTCTGAATGGCTTAAGAAAAACTAAATGGAGACTTTGGAGCGGCCTAGTCAAAGTCCTGACCTTAATCCAAGTGAGATGCTGTGGCATGACCTTAAAAAGGTGGTTCATGCTCGGAAACCCTCCGATGTGGCTGATTTACAACAATTCTGCAAAGATGAGTCAGCCAAAATTCCTCCACAGCGCTGTAAAAGACTCATTGCCAGTTATCACAAACGCTTGATTGCAGTTGTTGCTGCTAAGTGTGGCCCAACCAGTTATTAGGTTTAGGGAGCAATCACTTTTTCACACAGGGCCATGTAGGTTTGGATTTTTTTTTTTTTTGCCCTTAATAATAAACACCTTCATTTCAAAACTGCATTTTGTGTTTACTTGTGTTATCTTTGTCTAATATTTAAATTTGTTTGATGATCTGAAACATTTAAGTGTGGCAAATATACAAAAAATGAGAAATCGGGAAGGGGCAAATATTTTTTCACACCTCTGTAGATACAGTTCAGTTACTTCAATTCTTTCAGTTCATGTTTTGACATGATTTTGTACACAGCCCAATTGCAGTTGCAACAACAGATTCCCACATGAACTGATTGCAATTTTTTTGTATGTTTATTAAAAGGTTGAATGCTGGAACTGGACCGAGGTTGACCTGGAGTGGAAGAGGTGTAGGAGGTGTTAGTACACTGGAATAGCTCATGGATAGTTGTCAGAGATTGAGCAATCTCACTGTTAGTAAGACGGAAGGAGCTGCCACCTCTTCAATGGTGGTAGCAGATGAATGTTGGATTAGTAGAATAATTATTTCCTTTTACTTACAGATGGATGACAGATGATGCTGAGGAAGGAAGAGGATTTTTGGATGGTGAATATGGAGACAACGATGAAGACTGCTGTCCTGAACAATGGTGAGTTTGATGGTCCCGGGAACTTCCTGTGCACCCTGTTATCAGTGCAAAGTAAAAAAAGCCAGTATCTGTGTTGGTATGGGGGTGTGTAAGTGTCCATGTCATGACTAACTTTCACATCTGTTAAGGCAAGGTTAAGGCTGGATGGTACATACAGGCTTTGGAGCAATACAAGCATGGATACTCGTATATGCTGCCATCCAAGAAACATTTTTTTTTTTTTCCCCAGGGGCGCCCCTGCTTATTTTACTAAGATAATGAAAAACTTGTCTTCCACTGAAAATGCATGGTGCATTATGAAGTGCAAAAAATGTCACTGGAGACCCTGGACTGTTGGGCAATTGAAGTTGTACACCAAGCAAGAATGGGAAAGAATTCCACCTCAAAGCTTCAGCAATTAGTGTCCTCAGTTCCAAGATGCTTATTGAGTCTTGTAAAAAAAAAAAAAAGGTGATGTAACACAGTGGTAAACATGCTCCTGTTCCAGCTTTTTGGGAACGTGTTGCAGGCATTAAATGAAAAATCAGTGAATCTTAAAAAAAAAATAAAAAAAAAATATATATATATATATATATATATATATATATATATATATACACAGAGTGTATATATCAGTTTGAACATTAAACGGTGTGTGAATGTGTGTGTGAATGGGTGGATAGCAGGATCTGTATAGTGCTTTGGTCATCAAGAGATGAGAGTAAAAGCGCTATATAAGTGAATGCCATTTACCATTAAGGATCTTAGCTTTGTAGCGTATTCAATTGAATATAGGCTGAACAAGGTTTGCAAATCATTGTATTGTTATTTACATTTCTCACAATGTCCCAAGTTTATTGGAATTGGAGTTTGTACAAATAAAATATTTGCTCTAATGGTAGCATAGCAGAATAAAACTCATTTCTACTTTACTGCAGTATTGGCTCAGTGAATTCCCAATAATATTCTACTTTATACAGACAGAGTATGAAACAATGTAGGAAAATGAGAGCTCAATGCAATTTCACGAATAACTAACTCTCGAGCCCTTTACAGTGTGAGAGGAAAGTGGATCCATTTGACATCATTTTCACTCCACCTTAGTTGTATTTAAGGATATCAGCTGTTCCTCAAAGTTTTGTGACACAACTGAAAATGCTGAGTTCCCAACATGGGGATGCAAACTCTAAAGCAAACCAGCACAGTGCAGAGAAAGAGGAGAAAAGAGAGCGAGAGAAGCAGATCAAAAATAAATCCAGTACAATCTTACTCATCAAATTGCTAAAAGGCATCAAAAGAACATCTTGGATTATTACTGTCTCAGAGAACAAAGATCCATTTTGAAAAATGATCCCCACCATCTCTCTCTCTCTCTCTCTCTCTCTCTGTCTCTCTCTCTCTCTCTCTCACAACACACACACACACACACCTAATCTGTAAATATGTTGGAATCCTTGTCAAAGGAGAAATCCTTAAATCATCTTAGTGCATAACGGCCTTTTTAGCAAAACTGGGTCATTTTAGTTACTTTACCTATTGCACAAGACTTTTCATTTTTTTTTTTCCAGTGGCTGATGTACAAATGATGTCTCTAAAATAGGAAACAAAATCTGGGCTGGCAGCTTAACGCATGAGGGGAAACAATGTGCACAAACCAAACTGCTGCAGGGATGAACATACGTAGGGTGTTCAAATGTTTCTGTTACTTTTGTATAGGTGACATTAAAAACACACATCAAAGAAATAGAATTTAGGGATTCTCATTTGATTAAAACAGGAATGTGTGTACTGCTGTAGAGCTTTCAGAACAGACAGAAGTCCACACTTAAAACACCAACATTCAAATGTTCCCATCCATCATTCAAGAGTTCCACGGTGAGAACAGAGCTGCTGAGTGTAGGCCAAGGCTTGGTAAAGTACCACCCTCGCCATGCTTTCAACAGGAGAACGGAGCGACAACTTCACTGCCCAGAAGCGTATGACACAATTAGGAAAAAAGCTTATGTTTAATGTTTCATTTGGCCCGGTTTTTGAATAATGCAGAACTAAATCACTGAAATGTTTCTTTGTATGCTTGACTCCATTTTTTTTGCATTTCAGAGAAACTTTGAGAGGAGCTGAACCGTGACCCTCCTTCATTTTGCTGACAAAAATTCTTGTATATTTGCTTTAAATTTTAATTACCTGATAAATTATTAAGAGTGTTAGAACTTTGCACACCCACCCAAGGACACAGGCTACCCATGCAATAGCACGGCAACAGCCCAGCTGTATGTGCAGGACTCCGCCGTGTCACTGCACTAGATGCCTCACAACCAACTTTGGAATCATGATAAAATGCTCTGAATAATAATTTGTTAAGGCTGGGCACTGCAGTAAGTATATGAAAGTTGTCAAAGGTTTTATGGGGGCAACTCTGATGAAATAGTAAAAACGTCCTCGGCATCTGTTCTCTCTACTTCAGGGGAGCTGCCTGTTGAGAAGCAGAGACACACGGGGTTATCCTGTGCCTCTAATCTGTTTTTTGTCTGGTGGTGGCGGGGGTGGAGGTGGGGGATAAATTGAACATTATTTTTATATTTCTAGTATACTTAATTTCAAGGGCAGACCCCACAGTTGCAGAAAAGACCCCAACATTTGGGTAATTCCCTGTGAGCACTCACTTGGTGACGGTGGAGAGGGAAAACTCTGTTTTAACATGAAGAATCTTCTAGCAGAACCAGGCTTAGGGAGGGGCAATCATCAGCTGCGACTGGCTGGGGGTGACGGGATAGAGAAGAAGAAGAAAAGAGCAGACATGTTAAAGAACAAACAACTGAACTTTTAGAGCTTTTTTGAGTTTCATATGTGTCACAACTTTTCCATAAACTTAAGATTTAAGAAGTAAGGTGTTTATCAGAATCAGAAAATTATTTAATGAGAATTTTCATGGGACTTCGTCTTTTGGCTGCTCCCCTTAGAGGACATTAGAGCGGCTCACCAACCTCCATCTCACCCTCTCCCTGACATCTGCTTGTGTCTCACCATGAATCTTCTAAAGTCGTTTTCTGTTCCTCCTGCCTAACAGCTCAGTCTTCAACATCATTTGTCCAATATATCCACTATCCCACTCAACCTGAGCGGTCCCTCTGATAAACTGTTTCTAATCCTGTCCCACCTAATATAGTGCTATGAGATGACTGTTGTTGTGAAATGGCGCTATATAAATAAAGTTGAATTGAATTGAACCTAATCACTCCCAGTGAGACTTTTAGTATCTTCATCTCTGCCACCTCCAGTTCTGTCTCTTGTCTTTTTCGACACTCACCCAAACCACCCTGCCTGAACGATCTAATTCTATTCCCATGTATGCTGTCCATTGCTTTCAGTGGTTGACCCCAGGTATTTAAATTCATCCACCTTTACTGTGTCAACTTGTCATGGATTTGGGTGATCTTGATTATTTACTTCCTGCAGTGTTATCGATCTAGCTTTCCTTCCAGGAATTTGAGTCGAGTGAATCAACAGCAGTTTATGGGTTGTGGGGGAAGCAGTCTAATGGTCCACTGGCCATGTTTTAATGGAAGGCAGATGTATTGAGTGTGTGTGGCCATGAGACATAACCTGAGGCCCGTACTACAAAGCAGGTTAAACATACCCAGTGTAGGTTTCGTCTGTCTGACTTTACTAAGTCAGACATTCAGGATCGGGATAATCTGTACTATGAACATGATTATCAACTCAGTAAGTAAACCCTGGGTTATTTTTTCTGGCTGCGTGCACGCTGACATAAAAGATGTGGTGATCACAGCAGATGTCCAATAGGAGAATGAAAAGGCAACAGATCGATGTATGTCACTGGTAAAGAACAACGTGTCAGATAAAATAAATATGAATATTACTGGTATGTAAAAATGGCTAAAATAAACAGATGCAGCAGTCAAACAATGAAAGAAGAATGACAAAGAAAAAAAAGGCAGACATTGTGAATGTTTAAATTGACTTTTTTTAATATTATAATATTTAAGTAATATAAATATCATGGAGCTACAGTGGTGTGAAAAAGTGTTTGCCCCCTTCCCGATTTCTCATTTTTTTGTATGTTTGTCACACTTTAATGTTTCAGATCATCAAACAAACTTAAATATTAGACAAAAATAACACAAGTAAACACAAAATGCAGTTTTTAAATGAAGGTGTTTATTATTAAGGGAAACAAAAATCCAGACCTACATGGCCCTGTGTGAAAAGTGATTGCCATCTGTCATGAATGCCCTTCGGGGCAGGACTGCAAGACCCACGTGCCGAATTGTGAGTTTGGGGAATTTATTGACAAAAACAACAAACGAAAAGTTCAACAAAGTGCTCAAAACACAAAGTACAAACAAAGGCAAAAACTCACAGATTTTGAGCACCAGAGCAAGGCAGGGCTCTGGTGGAGACAAGGTGAGTGTAATCAAGACAGCGGTAATTAGAAAATGAAAATAATTCCCCTTAAAAACCCTTTACATAATTAGTGACAGGTGTGGGTATCTGAACAGGCAGGGGAAGGCATAATACGGACCAGCTGGGGCAGAGAGAGAGGCAAACCAAAACTGACAGCTGACAGGGCAGCACCCACATAAAGCCTCACACCACCGACAGCTGTCAACCAGTAAAAAAACAATAATAAAGATATAAAAAATAAAATAACAATCCCCACTTACCAAAATATAAATGTAAGTAGATACAAAAAAAAGTCACAAAACTAAAACACAAACAGAAAAATGGCAAACAGAGCATGAATACAAAAACCCAAGAAGGCATAAAATGCAATAAATAAGTAAATATAAAGAAAAAGCCAAGAGACTGAGCATGGCAGAAACTGCCAGTGCTCTGCTCGTGACAGAGGCCCCCTCTCAAGGGCTGGAACCCAGACATCCTGGGGTAATATCAAAACAAAAAGAACCTGCCCACCCCAAAAGGAGCAGAACAATAACCCACCCAGAGTGGGTGGTGAGGGGAACAGGCTAAGAGGGAATGAAACAACCCTGCTCAGGACCCACAACAGGCTAAACCAGGCCTCCTAGGCCAAAGAACTAAACAGTTCAGGCAGCCAACCAAAGTCCCAGGCCTGACAGACGGTGAGGTGGTACAAGTCGGGTGGCCTGCCGGTGAACATGGGCCACCCAACCCAGCAGCTCAGTCTGTCAGGCGATCGATCAGAGTTTTTCAGCTACCTAGACAGAAGGGGTAGCCCAGGAGGCGGCTCCCCCATGGGGAGGCCCAGCAAAGGGAAGGAGAGCTGAGGAGGGGGATCCACAATGGCGTCTGGCAGAAGAGAGGGGACCATCACGGGCCTGGAGCCGAGCTGTGCCCACGGTGGCTCCGGGCAGGAGTGGAGCTATGCCCGCGGTGGCTCTGGGCTGGAGCGGAGCTGGCTCCGGGCCTGGAGTGGAGCTGCACCCGCAGTGACTCCGGGCCTGGAGCAATGCAGAACCCTCGGTGGGCCTGGACTGGACCAAGACTGCACCCTTGGTGGGCCCGGACTGGGTCAATGCTGCTCCCTCCGAGGTCCCGGGCTGGGATGGAACATCGGCGACTACCTCAGCAGGAGGAGCTGGACACACGATGATCTCTGGTGGTGAACCTGAACCCACAGAGACAGCTGGCAGAACTGGGATAACCTTGGTGACCCTGTAGAAGAGCTCAGACACAACAGGTGGAGAGACAGGGTCAGGGTCACCGGCAGCAGTGGAGCCCGGCAAGGTGTGCTCATTTGGAGCTGACAGCTGCACTTGGCTCTCGCCGCCAATAGCCTGACAAGAATTCTCCAAAACTGTGACAATGAAAACAAAGGAAAGCACTTGCCTGAGCTCAAGCTCCACTACCGTCTAGGACTCCGTCAATCCAGGCGACAATTTCTCAGGTCCGGTCATTTGGAGGTCCAGCTCAAACTCTGCTGTGGCGGCCCCTGCAGCAGGCTTGGTGGTAGATAGTCTCCAGACTCCCAGGCAAAGTGACCCACGCCAGTGGCTAGTCCAGCGTGATGGCTGGGGGTCCACTTCCTGCGGGCACTGGATCCAGTGTAGCTGAGGTCTAGGGACACTTCATCGTAGGTGCAGACGTCAGCACGGTACCAGCACTTCCTCTCTGACCAGACTGTGGCTGAAGGCTGAGGCCAGGTCCTGCAGGACCACAGGCTCCTCCATCATCCGGCTGCTCGGCGGGCACTAGGAAAGCATGGGAGGAGGCACAGAGAGGGCAAGTGTAAGGCTTACAGCTGCAGCAGACAGTGAGGGCTCAGATGACTGTATGAATTGAGCCTCACCATCGGGAATCAGGCAAGGTACTCCATGTTTAAGTAACTGAGAATGAAAAACACTTGCCTTTTTCCCGGGACGTGATGTTTTCTGCTGCAGCTGGCGTGGTGTCGTCCCTCTCCGTGACTACAGTGGATATTGGCCTCTCAGAGGATTATGAAGGGGCAGCCCCAGTGGGCACGGAGGCGGGTGGAGGCAGAGGAAAAACAATCGACCTCACGGCAGTGGGAAAGAGTGCCAGGGAGAAGCAGGGAACAGGAGCTGCGGAGAAGTGAGGCACTGATGATTCAGCCAGAGATGAAAAACACTGAACGCACACTGCTGAGGGAGGCTTCTGACTAGGCATAGGAGGAGCTGCTGGCTGAGAGGTGAGGGTGTTATTCCGACAGGGTTTTTTTTTGATCAGTGGCGATGAACAGCAGGCGGAGGTGTAGGCTCACCGTAGAGAGGGAGAGGCTCCAGATACAGGGGGTGCTCAATCATCAGCTTCAACTCCGGTTCCCTGGGTGAAAACTCCTCCAATTCCTGAAACAAATCCCGGAGGAGCCATGGCTTCACCTCTAGCAGGAGGTCAGTCTCTGCCAGTAAAACCTGCCTGCACTGCTCCAGCTCTTCCGCCAATGGAGCGGCCCAAAGCTCGGGAGGAGGAGGCGAAGCTGCCGCCACAGAGAGGCGAGAGGCTGGAAGCTTTCTTGTGCGCAAGCGCTTGCTCATCTTTGGCACAGGCGCTGGCATTGGAGTTGGTTCCCTTGGCTCATTGCTCATTGATGGAGGGGAGATTATGGAAAGAAGTAGGTCTGAGAGCTCCGGGTGATCCCACAGGCTGGGGCATGCCTCAAGCACTTGTGCCGCGCCCTCTAGACACTCTTGGGCTTCCTCAAGGGTACAGGAGGCTCAAGCCTGTAACAGGATATGCTCCAGCAAGCACACTGAGCACCGCTTCACTTCGTCTAGTCCCAAGGTGGACACTTCCGGGGTAACAGACATGGTCGTCTCAGTGTAAAGAGAAAAAATCAAAAGGGAAAAAAATGGAAAAACCAAGGAGCTTCACTGCCAAGGAGTGAAAAAAAAAAAAAAAATCAACATCCTCACAGCAGCTGGGTCTCTACTTGGCCGCTGTCATCTGTCATGAATGCCCTTCGGGGCAGGAAGGCGAGACCCACGCGCTGAACTTTGAGTTTGGGGAATTTATTGACAAAAACAACAAAGGTCAAAGTGCTCAAAACGCAAAGTACAAACGAAGGCAAAAACTCACAGATTTTGAGCACCAGAGCAAGGAAGGGCTCTGGTGGAGACAAGGTGAGTATAATCAGGACAGCGGCAATTAGAAAATGAAAATAACTCCCCTTAAATAGGGATCAAAACACTTTACATAATTAGTGACAGATGTGGGTATCTGAACGGGCAGGGGAAGGCATAACGTGGACCAGCTGGGGCAGAAAGAGAGAGGCAAACCAAAACTGACAGCTGATAGGGCAACACCGACAAGAATCCTCATGCCACTGACAGCTGCCAATCAGTAAAAGAACAATAATAAAGATATAAAAAATAAAATAACAATCCCTGCTTACCAAAATATAAATAAATACAAAAATAAAAATGTAACAAAACTAAAACACAAACAGGAAAATGGCAAACAGAACATAAATACAGAAAGCCAAAAAGGCATGAAATGCAATAAATAAGTAGATATAAAGAAAAAGCCACAAGACTGAGCATGGCGGAAACTGCCAGTGCTCCACTCATGAATGCCCCCTTAACCTAATAACTGGTTGGGCCACCCTTAGCAGCAATAACTGCAATCAAGCACTTGCGATAACTGGCAATGAGTGTTTTGCGGCAATGCGGAGGAATTTTGGGTCACTCATCTTTGCAGAATTGCTGTAATTAAGCCACATTTGAGGGTTTTTGAGCATGAACCACCTTTTTAAGGTCATGCCACAGCATCTCACTTGGATTAAGGTCAGGACTTTGACTAGACAAATCCAAAGTCTTCATTTTGTTTTTCTTAAGTCATTCACAGGTGAACCTGGTGGTGTGTTTTGATCATTGTCCTGCTGAAGAACCCAAATGCGCTTCAGCTTGAGGTCACGAACAGATGGCCGGACATTCTCCATCAGGATTTTATGGTAGACAGCAGAATTCATGGTTCCATTTACCACAGCAAGTCTTCCAGGTCTTGAAGCAGCATAACAGCCCCAGACCATTACACTACCACCACCATATTTTACTGTTGGTATGATGTTGCTTTTCTGAAATGCTGAGTTACATTTTGGCCAGTAGTAATGGTACACACACCTTAAAAAGAGTTCAACTTTTGTCTTGTCAGTCCACAGAGTATTTTCCCAAAAGTCTTGGGGATCATCAAGATGTTTTCTGGAAAAACTGAGATGAGCCTTTATGTTGTTTTTGCTCAGCAGTGGTTTTCGTCTTGGAGCTGTGCCATGCAGGTCATTTTTGCCCAGTCTCTTTCTTATGGTGGAGTCACGAACACTGACCTTAACTGAGACCAATGAGGCCTAAAGTTCTTTGGATGTTTTGTGGGGTCTTTTGTGACCTCTTGGATGAGTCGTCGCTGCGCTCTTGAGGTAATTTTGGTCGGCTCGCAACTCCTAGGAAGGTTCATCACTGTGCCATGTTTTCGCCATTTGTGGGTAATGTCTCTCACTGTGGTTCACTGGAGTTGGAAAGCTTTAGAAATGATTTTATATCCTTTTCCAGACTGATAGATCCCAGTTACTTTGTTTCTCATTTGTTCCTGAATTTCTTTGGATTGCAGCATGATGTCTAGTGTTTGAGGATCTTTTGGTCTACTTCACTTTGTTAGGCAAGTCTTATTTATGTGATTTCTTGATTGAGAACAGGTATGGCAGTAATCAGGCCTAGGCATTGCTCGAGAGATGGAACTCAGCTTTCCAAAGATGTGATAAATGTAAACATAAAGTGTTTTAACAGCGGGGCCAATCATTTTTTTTCACACAGGACCACGTAGGTTAGAATTTTTTTTACGCTTAATAATAAACACCTTCATTTACAAACTGCATTTTGTGTTTACTTGTGTTACCATTGTGTGTTATTTAAATTTGTTAGATGATCCAAAACATTTAACCTTTTGAGTGTGTCTGTCCCCTAACTGCGACATAACCCCTAGTGGTCAAGAGTGGTAAATATTTTTGTCAATAAAATAGTTCAGATTTCCAAGGCTATCACTTGAAAGTGGTCAGAGATAATGGCTTACTGTCAATTAGAAAGATTTAAAATATGATCCAAAGTTTCAGATAGGAATAAATTTAAGCATCTAATTTGCATAATGTCGCGGCACCTCTTTAGATTCCATAACGCAGTCAAAACTGGACTTTGGACGTATTTACACAAAGAATGGTTCAGTCTTTAGACACCGTCTTTTGTACAGAGGTACCTCATCATCTTATCTTCAAAGTATTTGAACAAGAAATCAGTACAATATTAAAAAAAAAAAAAACAGAAATTCCTCACTTACCAGCTTCTAAGGGGGCTCGCTCATTGCCGTGGTGGCTGCGTTTTCACCCATCTTGGTCGTTATTTTGCATTCTGTCAGCCATTTATGCTCTCTACCACTTCTACAAAGTCTTATGATTATCCCACATAAATTTTGCTTGTATCCCGCAGCTATTTTTCACGTACAAAGCCGACTAAGTGATGGTGACGATGACTGATCGCGGCCATATTAGCTTTCTGGGCTAAAATGCTAAAAACAGGAAAACAAAATGAGGAGTTCTTCTTCTTTGGTGTATTACGTGTCATCCATTGAGTCCTCCAACGGATGTCTGCCACCTTCTGAAACTGGCAGATCAGTACAAATCAGTACAAATCCTGAATGGAGCCGATCATGTCCGAGTGAGATGACAGGTGCAGCGCTGCACTCTGCCACTAGGGGCAAGCAAATTCACACACTCAGAGGGTTAAGTGTGACAAACTAAAAAAAATGAGAAATCAGGAAGGGGGCAAAAACTTTTTCACACCACTGTATACCTACTGTTATAAATCGACTATGTAGAAATTGCAGACAATTACTGGCAACACCAGATGGCAATAATGAACAACATCATCCATTAGCCCCAACCAAATTTAAAAACTATAGTATGGTGGCTTGAGCCTTCATTCAGCTCACCTCCATCAAGACCCTCATCACCTGGTCTGAGGAGGCTGACAGAGCCTTTTCCCACCTCCAAGCTCTGATCTTGAACATCTGCATCCTGGCACAGGTTTATCCAAGTCAGCAATTTATTGTAGAGATTGATGCCTCCGACACTGGGGTGGAAGCTGTGTTGCGACAATGAACATTCACTACAATAAAATTCAGCTGTGTGCTTATTTCTCTCAGTGCTTGTCAACTGCCTTGAGAAATTACAATGCTGCTGACTGGGAGTTGTTGGCAGTCAAGCTCAACCTGGAGGATTGGAACCATTGATTGGAGGGGTCCTCCCAACCCTTCAGGGTCTGGACAAAATCATTTGAACTTGGAATAACTGACGTCCCTAAGCAACTTAATTCTTACCAGGCATGGTGATCTGTTGTTTTGAGTTCACCCTCACCTATAGGCCTGGATCCAAGAACATCAAGCCCAATGCCCTCCTCAGGGAATTTGTCCCTGACCCTTGATCATCATGTGAGGAGCCTATTATCCCTCCCTCTTGTGTTGTGGGGACACTTTCTTGGGATATGGAGGAAAAGTTGAGGAAGGCACAAGGAACAGAGTTGGACTCTGGTGAGGGGCCTGCTAAATGCATATACATTCCTTTGACAGTCAGGGGCAAGGTTATTCATTGGTCGCACACAGAAAAGTTCACTTTCCATCCCGGGGTGTCTTGCATGTTTTCCCAACTCAAACAATCCTTTTTGTGGCCATCTAAATGGCATGTGGGTGTATGTTCAGGTCTGCCTGCAATGCTCAGCTGGCAAATTGTTGTCCACATCTCCTGCGCAGTTGTTGCGGCCACTCCCAGTCCCTTGCTCCCACTCCCTCCCAGTCATCCCTGGTCCAATATTACGTTGGACTTTGTCACAGGTCCCCCCCCCCATGGTTATATGATCATGTTGACCATTGTTGAGAGGCTCTCTAAAGGTGCACAGTTTGTTCCATTATTTAACCACTTGCGCTCCGTTGTTCCGTGGGCGGGCAAGTCTCTGCGTCCTATGACGCACGAGGGCGCACGAGAGCGCGCTCGTGCGCCCTCGTGCGCATGACGCATGATAAGGATATTGATGGTGATGGTGTAGATGGTGTGCCCTCCAAGCGCCACTGAAAAAAAAATCTGCAAACACAGCCGCGAACAGATTAGTTCATCTGATTGACCTCTCATTCGACTAATAAGAGTCTTGAATTGGGTTTCTGAAACCTTGAGGAGCCAATGAATGAAAATCTAGGAAGGAGGACTCGCCTACTGTGAACGCAGGAGCCAATTGAAGCACAGAAATTCAGGCTGGGTGAAGCGATATTTACTGCTGCAGAAGGACTCTGTACGAATCTACTACAGACCCAGGCTCACCCAGCAGCATGGAGAACACCCACAAGTGGGACCTGCACTCATTCCAGCAGAATAGACGGAGGCCGACGACAAAAGTCGTAAATCATTCGCCAAAACGGCAATAATGGAATTATGTTGATCGGGATCCACGAGCGGAGTAGCGTCGCGTTCGTCTGACAATGGGGGAAGAGCTGTTCACCGCGACTCTGCTGCTTTGAAGAGGTAAGGTGTTATAAGCTAAATTATTATTTATCCCTGAAAACTGTAATCCAAAAATGACTTTTGACCGATCGGTAAATTACAACTGTACTGCACACGAAGTACGTGCGCCGCGATAAACGGTTCATTTGCCGTGTTCGGACCGTGAACGCCCCCCGCCCCCACTGCAGAAGAGGAGCGGGGGGGGGGGGGCACGGTCCGAACGCCCCCTGGTCCGCGGGAGGAAGCATATCAGTCTATTCCATCATGTAGCGATGGCCCTCTTCTGTAGCAAGGGGGGGGGCGTTCACGGTCCGTTCACGGTTCCCCCCACACACACACACACACACAGTAGCGAGGGGGGGGGGCGCTGTGAAAGCATGCAAGGAGTGTAATCCATCATGTAGAGGGCCGAATTTGGTCCTTGGTAGCGGGGGGGGGAACGACCCCCCGCCCACACACACACACACACAGACACAGCCCTGAGTGTGACCTTTCATTAGAGCCTAAAATGAAGATTCTACATTGAATTATTCAAAAGTTACAGACGTTTTTCCAAACTGTGCCATTTGGCACAATTTGGCACAGTTCCAAAACGCCTGGGAACAGCCTGAGAACAAAGCTGTATAAAATATTCATTTTTTGTGGTATTGTTACCAAATTTGGATCTCAGCTGGATAACACTTGGTTCTACATTTCTGTTGCATTTTCCAGCCAGATCGGACAGCTGTGTGTTATTTACAAGCATTTGTATCCAAAAAAACACTGTGTCCAATTTTTTTTTCTTCAAGTTCAGTATGTTTAGATGACTGTAACTCAGTGGCCGGAGCACGTAGAGAGATTATGTTTTTTTTTGCCAAAAAATTCAAAGTGTTTTCTTTTAAATGAGACCAACCCCATGAAGATGCTGCAAAGGGTTGAATAACAGCTTTCGATTTACTTTGGGCATGTTATTTTTTGGCATTTTTAGGAAAATTGCCCGGAGTGCAAGTGGTTAAGTTGACATCTGCTAAAGAGACATCTGAAATTTGTGCTTTATTTATTATTATTGATTTATTTATCCATTTTATCCTGGTTGAGTGATTTATGGCTTATATGGCTGTCTTTGTTATGATTCCACATGCGCTTTTACGCAGCGCACAGAGGAAGGAATTAAAACTCACGAGCAGAGTATAATGCATGCAATTCATTGAACAAAAATAAACATTCAATCCAGCAAAGTTATGATGAACAAGAGAAGGATGAATTAACTGTCATGGAGGACACCAGGAGAACAGGGACACAAACAAGAGGCTCAACAGCCCAGGGAGAGAATGCCTAGTGCCGCAGGACAGCTGAATGGCACAAGGTGAAAGGCAAAAATAGACTTACGGGCTGGAGTGGTCCAAGGCAATCCATGCTGTCCGGTGAGAGCAGGTGAAACAGGAACAGCAGCTAACACCAGGTAACAAATGAATGTCAGCAGCGTAAGCAGAAGACAACGTAGTCAGGCTGAAAACACAATGCAGGTAGTGGAGTTCAATAAACAATGATCTGGCAATCTCTCCCCGCAGACCCTGGCCTTAAGAGTACTACCACTAATGATGAGAGAGATCGCCGGTGTGCTAGAGTGAATGAATGCGTGGGCTGGAATGAGTGAAACCCGGTGTGCATGATTGAATGTCTGAGCAAGTGAGTGAGGATGTGTGGGTGTATGTGTACGGGAGAGTGCATGTGAATGTGTATGTGCGTGGCACAGAGAGTGACAGGGAATAATGAGGAACAACTGATCCCACTGACAAGAGGAGGAGGCGTGGCTAAGCTGTCAGGGAGCGAAGGACCCCAGAGGCTCCCAGACAGTGCCTGATGGAAAATAAACAACACAAAGGGACAACATAGCCACAGCATCAGAACTGGGTTTGGAACACCAAACCCAAGTTCATGACAGTCTTAATTAATGCTGTTGGGTTAGATTTAAAGGTGGATTCACACTACAACATTTGGACTGACTTTTACTGATGTTTTGGCAAACGACTGACTCTGCTAGCAAAAATTTGATAAAAGTTAATGATATTGTGTTTGTTGGCAAATGCCGGGGAGAGTTGTGTTCTTTTAAAATTTTTAATATGCTTAAAATTTGCTGACGTTTGGAAATACACATTGGTGCTCGCTTAAGTTGGCAAAAGTTAATCTCTATTGGCAAACGAAATGTTGGTAGAAGCAGATGTTTTTAGACCAAAACTCACTTCAAACCTTCACAGACACAAGAGAAATGTCAAAGAAGTGTCCCTATCCATGGAGCTTGAATGTCGAAAGCCGAGAGAAGGGAGGATATAAAAAAGAAAACATATACACCAGGGAAAATTGGTACTGAACACATCAACATTTTTCTCATTCAACATATTTCTGATGGAACCATTAACCAAAGATTTTCCCCAGATATCAGTAACAACCCAAATTATCCACACATATGAAGAATTCAAAGCAACTGTGTTCACAAAACAAATTATATTTATTCAAGTGGAATGACAGAAGGAATAAGTATTGAACACAAGAAAAAGAGGTGCCAAAAGGCATAGAAAGACAAGAAACCAGCTGAAATCCATTAGAATTTAGGAAGCCATCCCATCCCCCATCAGTGCAAATTATTTTTGTCTGGTTAAGTCCTGATTGATGGCTTTTAAAAAGGTCTGTGAATATCAGATTGTCACACCACAAAGAACTTATGATGGGTAGAAGCAAAGACCTCTCTCAAGACCTTCACAACCTTATTGTTGCAAAACATGATTGCATTGGTTACATGCACATTTCTAAGCTGCTGAATGTTCCAGTGAGCACCGTTGGAGCCATCATTCGGAAGTGGAAAGAACATCATTTTTCCATAAACCGGCCATGACGAGGAGCTCCTCGCAAGATTTCTGACAGAGGAGTTAAAAGAATTATCAGAAAAGTTATCCAAGAGCAAAAGACCGCTCATGGAGAGCTTCAAATTCATGAAACAGGCCTGGACAAAAATGATGTTACCCTTAACTTAATATTTTGTTGCACAGCCTTTTGAGGCAATCACTGCAATCAAACCATTTCTGTAACTGTCAGTGAGACTTCTGCACCTCTCAGCAGGTATTTTGGCCCACTCCTCATGAGCAAACTGCTCCAGTTGTCTCAGGTTTGAAAGGTGCCTTCTCCAGACGGCATGTTTCAGCTCCTTCCACAGATGTTCAATAGGATTTAGATCAGGGCTCATAGAAGGTAACTTTAGAATAGTCCAGTGTTTTGCTCTTAGCCATTCTTGGGTGTTTTTAGCTGTGTGTTTTGGGTCATTATCCTGTTGCAAGACCCATGACCTGCGACTGAGACCAAGCTGTCTGACACCGGGCAGTACATTTCTCTCTAGAATACCTTGATAGTCTTGAGATTTCATTGTACCCTGCACAGATTCAAGACACCCTGTGCCAGATGCAGCAAAGCAGCCCCACAACATAACAGAACCTCCTCCATGTTTCACAGTAGGGACAGTGTTCTTTTCTTGGTAGGCTTTATTTTTGCGTCTGTGAACATAGAGCTGATGTTCATTGCCAAAAAGTTCCAGTTTTGTCTTGTCTGTCCATAGGACATTCTCCCAGAAGCTTTGTGGCTTGTCAACATGCAGTTTGGCAAATTCCAGTCTGGCTTTTTTATGATTTGTTTTCAACAGTGGTGTCCTCCTTGGTCATCTCCCATGAAGTCCACTTTGGCTCAAACAACAACGGATGGTGCGATCTGACACTGATGTACCTTGACCATGGAGTTCACCTGAATGTGTTTAGAGATTGTTCTGGGCTCTTTTGCTACCATTTGTATTATCCGTCTCCTCCTGCAGCCACATCCAGGGAGGTTGGCTACAGTCTCGTGGATCTTAAATTTCTGAATAATATGTGCAACTGTAGTCACAGGAACATCAAGCTGCTTGGAGATGGTCTTATAGCCTTTACCTTTAACATGCTTGTCTATAATTTTCTTTCTAATCTCCTGAGACAACTCTCTCCTTTGCTTCCTCTGGTTCATGTTTAGTATGGTACACACCATGTCACTAAACAGCGCAGTGACTACTTGTCACCCTTTAAATAGGCCGACTGACTGATTACAAGTTTGTAGACACCTGTGATGTTAATTAGAGGACACATCTTGGTTGAACATGTCCCTATGGTCACATTATTTTCAATCTTTTCTAGGGGTACCATCATTTTTGCCCAGGCCTGTTTCATGATTTTATTTTTTGAAGTAATTCTGTTGAACCACAATTCAAAAGCATTGTCTGATTATCATTGGTTAATTTTCATAGAATTTTTATTTATTACCACTTTTCTCAGATTCAAGTTCTGTGACCATTGTGGGTTTTTCTTTCATTAACAGAGGGGTACCAACAATTTTGTCCACAGCTGTATAACTGAAAGAAAGATAAATGGACAAATATACAGATACATCTTTGATAAGAACCTGTTGCCATCTGCCAAGATGCTGAAAATGAAATGGGGGTGGGGGGTGTCATGAACGCCCCTCCGGGGCAAAAAACAAACCCAAATGCTTGACTGCAGTCAGACAATTTATTGATAGACAAACATGACAGTCCAAAAGTTACGGTGCAAACAAATCCCAAAAAGCCAATAAGGAAAACTTAACACAGAGTAGATGCTCTAGAGTTAAGGAACTCTGGAGAAGAGGAGGGGGCGACTGAGCTACGAGATAAGTTCAGTCTGGACACAATTGAGGCTGCTACAAAAACAGGGTGGAAAGGCAGAGTTTAAATACATGAACAGAAATGGGCAGCAGGTGCGCGAGCCAGGCTGAGGAACACTGTCTAACTGCCATCAGCTGAAGGGAAAGTGGCCTGAGAGCAGAGAGAAGGACAAAAGCAAGAGACAAAAAAGAAACACTATCACTCGCAACTGAGGAACAGACACAGACTGCGAGTGGAGATAGCTGTCTGGAATGGACGAAAAGAGGCTCATATCACCAACACAACTTAACAGAACTAGCAGGAAAATAATAATGAACAGGAAAAACACTAAAAACTACAAAGGAAAGTCTGAGCGCTGAAGACAGACACTCAGACATATGACAGAGCCCCCCCCCCCCCAAGGGGAGGATTGCAGACACCCCAAAGTAACATCAAAAAAGACCCCCCCCCCCCAGAGAAGGAGTACAGCAAAAAAAAAAAACACCCCGGGAGGGAGGTGGGGGTGGGGGGGGGGAATGGCCAGTAGGGAAAAAATAAACCAGCTTAAAACTCACACCTGTGCCCCGACAGACCCCTAATCCCCCACGGTCTCAGAGCTCCAGGGTTCAGGTCGACTGCCAGATCCCAGGCCAAGCAGACGGCCCGATGAAGACAGTCAGGTGGTCTGTCTGAGAAAATGGGCCACCTGACCCAGAGACTCAGTCCTTCGGGCGGCTGGCCAGCATTGTTGAGCCACCAGGACTGGAGGGGTGAACGAGCAGGTGTTTTTCCCACCGAGAGGCTCAGAGGCAGGAATCTGGACCGGAGGAGGGGAACCCCAACGGTGTCCAGTGGCGGAGGAAAGTGGACCACAACTGCACCCGGGAGAGGAGGAAGACGAACCCCGAAGGTCTCTGGAAGAGGGGATAAGGCCTTGGCGTTCTCAGGCTGGGCGGCAGCACCCTCGTTGGTCATGGCTTGGGACACAGTTGCACCCATGGTGGCTCCAGGCTGGGGAACAGCTGCACCCGCGGTGGCTCCTGGCTGGACCACAGCTGCACCCACGGTGGCTCCGGGCTGGACCAACGTTGCACCCACGGTGGCCCCAGGGCTGGAGCGTAGCACTCATAGTGGCCCCACACTGGAGCGCAGCACCCAGGTTGGGCTCAACCTTGGGCACAGCACCCATGGAGACTCAGACTGAGGAGGAACCCAGACGATGGACTCAGGCAGGGGAGGTGCTGCACCCACAGAGGACCCAGCATGGGTTGAAGCTGCACCCATGATGATCTCTAGTGGCGAACCTGGACCCACGGAGACCTCAGGTGGTGCTGGAACATCTCCGATGACCCTGGGAGAGAGCTCAGAAGGAACACAAGGAGAGACAGGGTCAGGGACACCGGCAGCGGTGGAGCCCAGCAAGGTGAGCTCAGGTACAGCGGACTGCTTCACCTGGCTCTCCTCACCAAGCACCAGGCAAGATTTCTCTAATATGGAAAGGAGAAAAACAAAAGAGAGCACATTGCCTGAGCTTGAACTCCACCACCGTCCAGGTCTCTGACGATCCAGGTGATGTCATCTCGGGCTCATCCCTGGAAGCTTGGAAGCTGGCTCCACAGCAGGCTTGATGATTGTTGCAGTCTCCTGACACCCAGGCAAAGGGGACAATGCTGGTCACTTCTCCGGCATGGCAGCTGGGATACGGCTCACCATTGGCACTGGAACAGGGGTTGCCAGGGCCACGGCCTCCTCCATCGTCCGGCGGTCTAGTTTTGGGGCTGGTGGACACTCAAAGGGAATAGGAGGAGACACGGAGAGGGCTGGTGAGTACAGCTTGACTGCAGCAGGTCGAGAGGTTTCTGGGGACTGCATACCCAGAGTTTCTCTCCCAGGGATCAGGCAAGATATATTATCAATAGTTGAAATGGAATAGAAAGAAACTTGCCTGTTCTCCTGGTAAACGATGTTCCCTGCTGCAGCTGGCGAAGAGTCATCCCTCTCTGTGGCAAGGATGATTCTGGGCCCCCCTGAGGATCATAGAGGAGCAGCCCCTGTGGCCACTGGAATGGGAGTTGCTGGTGGAAAAATGGAACACCCCTTGGCAGCAGGAGGAAGCACCGAGGGGAAGGACCTCGCAGCGGTAGTGGAAGGAGGTTGGGTAGGCAAAACTGCCAGTGAGGGAAAGGAGGAGCGGGAGACTTCTGTGGGAATAGCTGGACTCGGTGAATGGGGAGCGGCTTCCAGCAAGGCAGGATTATTCCTCCCATGATCAGGGACTCGACGCTGCCGTGGAACTGGCGACGAGCACTCTGGAGCTGGAGATGAAGCGAGAGGAGAGATGGCCGCAGGTTGTGGAGAGTGTCTCCGCTTCAGCTCTGCGAACAACAGCCCCCTCCTCAGGTCTGGAAGTGCTTGCTGGAGTGTGCACACCGAGGATAACAGCTCTGCGTACTGTGGATAATTCCAGAGGCTGGGATGTGCTTCCAGAATAGCCACAGCTCCGTCCAGACAACTCCACTTCTTCTTGGGTCCGTGGGCTTCGAGGGCTTCATCCATGAAATCTTGGACAATGTTCACCACCTACTCCTCCTCCACAGTCAGAGACCCCGCTGCCAATCCTCCTCTGTCGATGTGGAAAAGACACGCCGGGGACATTGTGAGCTCCAGAAATAGGTGAGTGAAAAAAAAAAAAAAAAAACACGCAAAAGGTAAAAAATGCCCCTTTGCAGAAGCTGAGTTTTCACTGGTAGCAGCTTACTGTCATGATTATGCATTATCTATGCAAACACTAAGGAGGCGTACACCTCATCACCACTCCCCCCACTCGGGAGATCGGATCACAACTTGGTTCATCACCTGCCAGTGTACAAACCCCTAGTACACAGACAACCTCCAATCATGTGCACGGTGAAGTTATGGTCTGAGGAGGCTATGGATGCTCTAAAGGACTGTTTTGAAACCACTGCCTGGGAGCAGCTCTGCAATCCACATGGTGAGGACATCGATGGCCTCACTCACACAATCACGGATTACATCAACTTCTGTGTGGACAACACCGTACCCAACAAGACCATACGGTGTTGCTCGAACAACAAGTCCTGGATCAACCCTGAGATTAAAACACTTCTGAGAGAGAAGAAGAGGATCTTCAGGTCGGGGAACACGGAGATGCTGAAGTCCGTACAGAGGGAGCTGAGGAGGAAGATCAGAGAAGGCAAGGACAGCTTCAGGAAGAAGATGGAGGACAAGCTGCAACAGAGTGACATCGGCAGGGTCTGGAGAAACCTCAAAACCATCTCTGGGCTCCAGAATACCTCCTCCCAGGCCACAGGAGGCAGGGAGTGGGCGAACAATCTGAACCTGTTTTTTAATGGGTTTGAAAAACCGCCCCCCCCCCCCCCAACTGCACAACAACCACTGCTGCCTCTAAAGTCATCGAGACCTGCTGTCCACACCCCACTCCACCAACACCTCCCCCACTCCCAGCACACAGCCCCCCCAACCTGACCCTCACTAAGACCCAGGTGAGGACGGAATTGAGGAAGATCAAGGCGAGAAAGGCCTCGGGACCGGACGGTATCAGCACGAAGCACCTCAAGTCCTGCGCAGACCAGCTGTGTGGGATTGTGGAGCACATCTTCAACCTGAGCCTGAAGCTGGGGAGGGTACCACAGTTGTGGAAAACATCTTATGTGGTACCTATACCAAAGACTTCCCATTCTAAAGACCTGAACAGCTACAGACCAGTGGCCCTGATGTCTCACATGATGAAGACCCTGGAGAGACTGCTCCTTGCTCAGCTCCGCCCCCTGGTGGGACCAGTGATGGATCCACTCCAGTTCGCCTACCTGCATGGCATTGGGGTGGAGGATGCAGTGATCTTCCTCCTTCACCGTTCCCTGTCCCACCTGGAAAAGCCAGGGAACGCGGTGAGGATCATGTTCTTTGACTTCTCCAGTGCTTTCAACACCATCCAACCGATGATCCTGAAGGACAAGCTGCTGTGCGCAGGGGTGGACCAGCACCTGTCATCATGGATCCTGGACTACCTCACTAACCGGCCACAGTTTGTGAGAATCCGGGATTGTGTGTCTGACACAATCATCGGTAGCATGGGCCCCCCCCAGGGAACGGTTTTGGCTCCCTTCCTGTTCACCCTTTATACTGCAGACTTCTCACACAACACAACACACTGCCATCTACAGAAGTTCTCTGACGACTCTGCGATCACTGACCTCATCTCCAACGGAGATGAAGCTGAGTACAGAGAACTTATCCAGGACTTCGTGGACTGGTGCCATCGGAACTGCCTCCAGATCAACTCGAGGAAAAGTAAGGAGCTGGTGGTGGACTGCCACAGGCAAGGACAATGCCTCACAGCACCAGTAAACATCCAGGGAACAGACAATGAGATGGTGACATCCTACAAGTACTTAGGTGTTCATCTGAACAACAAACTAGACTTGTCACACAATACCAAGAAGGGACAGCGCAGGCTGTTCCTACTGAGGAGGCTCAGGTCTTTTGGTGTACAAGGGATGCTCTTGAAGACATTCTACAACACAGTGGTGGCATCAGCCATCACTTTTGGAGTGGTCTGCTGGGGCAACGGCATTGCAGCAGCCGATAGGAAGAGACTGAACAAACTAATCAAGAAAGCTAGCTCTGTCCTGGGGCAACGCCTTGACCCAGTGGAGGAGATAGGAGAGAGAAGGATGGTGGCTAAACTGTCATCTCTGCTGGAGTCTGAGTCCCACCCTATGCAGGACATACTGAACGCACTGAGGAGCTCATTTAGCAGTAGACTACATCATCCTAGGTGCGTGACCAAGAGGTTTCGCAGGTCCTTCCTACCTATGGCTGTCAGACTGTATAACCTAAGCAGGGCTGCTCGCAGAGATAGCAAAAAAACGTGACAACCTAATAGTATTGAATGCAAAAGACGCAACAGACTTACACAAATGGTCCCCTCCAGTATACAACTAGGACAATATCAGTCGCTATGAAGGGTGGCAATGTGTATGGGTACATATTCATACCATGTAGGTTAACTAAATAGACGGTTATGCTGTTTATTCCATCTAGCTACAATGCGCTGCACTGTGTATATATATTTATATATACTGTCAAAAAAATAAAGGGAACACTTTGAAAACATCAGATTTTAATGGGAAAAAATACGCTCAATATCGAATTTGTGGCAGGCTAGTCCAGTTTACTCAGATTAAAAAGTGTTCCTTTAATCTGAGTAAGCTGGACTAGCCTGCCACAATTTTGATATCCAGCTTATTTTTTCCCATTAAAATCTGATGTGTTTTCAAAATGTTCCCTTTATTTTTTTTTGAGCAGTATATTTATGTGTACATATTTATATTCACTGGTCTTATTTTCTTATCTTCTAAATTATTGCTCTGAGTGTTGCTATCCCTGTGCTGTTGCAATCCTGGAATTTCACTATTGTGGGACTAATAAAGGCTTATCTTATCTAATCTTATCTTATGAACGCCCCTAAAATAAACCCAAGTGCTTGACTGCAGTGAGACAATTTATTGATAGACAAACATGACAGACCAAAAGTTACGGTGCAAACAAATCCCAAAAAGCCAATAAGGAAAACTTACACAGAGTAGATGTTCTAGAGTTAAGGAACTCTGGAGAAGAGGAGGGGGAGAGTGAGCTGCGAGGTAAGTTCAGTCTGGACACAATTGAGGCTGCTACAAAAACAGGGTGAAAAGGCAGCATTTAAATACATGACCAAAAATGGGCAGCAAACACGTGAGCTGGGCTGGGGAACACTAATTGTCTAACTGCTCTCAGCTGAAGGGAGAGTGGCTTGAGAGCAGAGGGGAGGGAAAAAAGCAAGAGACAAAAAAGAAACACAATCACTCGCAGCTGAGGAACAGACACAGACTGCGAGTGGAGATAGCTGTCTGGAATGGAGGAAAAGAGGCTCATACTACCAACACAACACAACACAACAGAACTAGCAGGAAAATAGTAACGATCAGAAAAACACTCAAAATTACAAAGGAAAGTCTGAGTGCTGAGGACAGATGCTCAGACATATGACAGGGTGGACATTTCAACATGACAATGATCCCAAATACACAGCCAAGGGTGTTTAGAGTCAGTTTAGAGTCTCAACTGACTCCAGAGAAGAAAAATAAAGCTGTGAGAATGGCCCAGTCAGTCACCTAACCTGAATGCAATTGAAAATCTAAGGAACAAACTGAAGATCAGAATTCACTGATACCCACAGATCCTTCAATATTTGAACACAGTTTGTGTGGAAGAATGGGCTAAAATCACTCCTGAGCAATGCCTGTGCCTAGTTTCTCCATATAGGAGGCATCTGGAAGCTGTTTTTACCAACAAAGGCTTTTCTACTAAATACAGTATTAAATCAATTTCACCATATGTGTTTAATACTTATTCCCTGTGTCATTCCACTTTCTTTCTGAAATAGAACTTCTTTTGTGAACATGGTGGCCATGATTTCTTTGTATTGTAGCATCAACGTCTCCTCAGGCCAAACTAGGAGATGACTTTCATTCATTTTAAAGAAATTTCAGTTTTCTTCATTTTAAAGCAACTCTCACTCAAGGTCTGGTCAAGAATGCTGTGTGTCTTCAACAGGACCCCAGTGTAAACAATTTCACTTTTGTAGAGAGACTTGATAAGGATTTGCTTTTAAAGGCTTAAGTGGACCATAAACTCTTGGAGTCAAATCCCCAACTGGACAGTTCATGCTGATAGTATCCGTTCGTGCCAGGAACTAATACTCTTAAAAGTCATAAACTTCTTAAGCGGGCAGATATATGGCCTTCTTCCTTCTTTTAGACATTTCCCAGGACCCTCTAGGCCCCCTTGCTCACATCCCAAAGACCTAAAAATTATCTACAGCACAACAATACTTCCTAGTGGACATCTACGGAATATGTTTCATTGTGTAATCTGACTGTTAATTCTGACCAAACATTAAGCTTTTCTTTC
The DNA here is from genome assembly GCA_020510985.1 of Pholidichthys leucotaenia. Classification (NCBI taxonomy): domain Eukaryota; kingdom Metazoa; phylum Chordata; class Actinopteri; order Cichliformes; family Pholidichthyidae; genus Pholidichthys; species Pholidichthys leucotaenia. Next base: position 301,447,581 of record CM035836.1, on the reverse strand, counting down.
AGCTATCATCTCCCCAGGATTCTAAGGACACTGTGAAAATCATCACCCTCTTTATCACCAATAATAGTTTGCCATGATTCATAAATCCTTGATTTAAATGTGAGTGCATGTCTTAGGAATGTTTTATTTTTATGAGTGTTATTCAAATGAATGATAAAATTATTAGTAATGGTATAAATGCATGGTCACTGAATATTAGCCTTGAGTCACTTAAATTAGATTTTATATTGAGTAGATAATTCCATAAGAACTGAATGTTTTATGAATCTTTGTCCATCTTCCCTCTCGTGATAACCAATCACCATGCTGCCTTTATTGCTGGATAACGTACTGGCATCTAATTGGCTGTTCACAAACAAAGAAATGTTCCCTCATTGGACAAAAGCCCATTCAAAATCCTCTTTATGGAAGATGATTGGCCCATCTTGCAGCCAGCCCCATTTTATGACCCAACGGCACACTTCAGTTAAATGCTCCAGAGCCACCCTGCATACAGAGAAGAAATGATGAGAAAGGGAGGTTTTCCGTTCTTTGTACTTCTTTGCAGTTTTCTTTTGTCTAAATTGTTCTGTGAGTTTTAAGAAGTCTTTTATGTTTGTGAACCGTGCCAAATCCTGCGTTAACTTTCCTAAATCATCTTTTTTACTTGTTTTCTGATTCCTGAAGTAAGGAGAAATCTTTTTTTTTTCTATGAGCTCGCCTTAAACAGAGTTAAACTCTCAAATTTTGTTTCCTTCCCCTCAGAAGCCACTCTTATTCTATTTGCAGTTAAAGTGGACTTTTTTAATTTTCCTATTTTAAAGTGAACTGATAGAGATTTTTGAAAATTTCTTTTCCAGCCTCATCCACGTCTGACTCCGTCAAGAAATCAGGAGCTCGTGGGTGAAACTGACTAGAACATTCTTCCTTCAATCTTTGGTTTTGCTCTGCGGGACAGAGTCTATGCCCTCGAGTCTATGCTTCTCACATCTGTGAACAATCTGAAAGCCGACCAGCAGTCAGCTTTGCCCCGGTGTACCGAACACTGTCTGGAAGAGCCACTGAGCCTTCTCGAACTTATACCACCAGCTGGTGCTGACCACCACTGAACACCTGGACTTACAGCTGTTCGTAAGTGAGACTCCCATTTTCCTGTCTGCTGGGTTTAAACGTGATGTCCTAAAATATTAATTACAATTGAACATAACCGATATTTCATGGTACAATTAGTCCCTCAACCATAGGACAAAGCTATAAACTGGGCGGCACGGTAGTGCAGTGGTTAGCACTGTTGCCTTACAGCTAGAAGGTTCCTGGTTCGAATCCCCAAGGTGGCAGGGGTTGGAACCTTTCTGTATGGAGTTTGCATGTTCTCCCTGTGCTGCGTGGGTTTACTCCGGGGGCTCCGGTTTCCTCCCACAATCCAAAGACATGCATGTTAGGTTAATTGGTTGTTCTAAATTGTCCCTAGATATCTGTTTCCTATAGGCCCTTAGAATAGAGGGTTAGTATTAGTGAAAGCGCTTTGAGTGGTCTTTGTGACTAGAAAAGCGCTATATAAGTGCAGGTTAGTTAGTTAGTATAAACTGAAGGAAAATTCTTATTCATTTTTAAGTAACCTCCTTTCATTTGTGTAGATTAATTCAGAAGTTCCTTTTTAGATAACCAGCTTATGGAATTTTTCCCCATAAAATTGTGTTCTGGTTTTGTTAGATACTTCAGCCTTCCATTACAGTTGAAACATAAAATCTGGTTTCCTCTTCTGGTTTCCTCTCTTCCTCTTCTTCTTTCCTCCTCCACAAAGGTTTAAGTATAGATTTTATGCTCAGGAATCCACTAACGGTTGATGTGATATTGAACAGCTGTTTATCATTTGTATCTGTTTATTCATCATTTCAATGCCATGTCATGTAACCTGAATGATTTCATTTAATAAAATTGTAAATGAGAGAAGTTGAAGCGTTTTTCCTTTGCATATATGTTTTCTGGGTCATGGCAGTAAAAGAACTCACTAAATTTTGAGACTAATTCATTAAGTAATTGAAGGTACGGCAATTAATGAATTGAAATTAATTAATTAACAAGTTGTTCTTTTAGAACTGGTGCCCCCTTTTTATGAGTGCTTTCCTATTATATTTAGTGAGTGTTGGGGTGACGGTTTAACTCTGTCCCCTCGCACACCCACTATTAAATAAAATAAATAATTCCTGTACCTTATTACACTATATTTTATTAAATATCACTACAGTATGTATGGATTACTTGGGTTGTTATTGATAGCTGGTAAAAATCTCAGGTCAATGGCTCATCAAAAATATGTTTAATGAGAAAAATGTTGAATTGTTCAGTACTTATTTTCCCCATATTTTAACCTTAAAAGAAAAGAAAAAAATCTCCTCATTGCAAAATTTACCGTTTTTAATTTTCTGCTCCTTGCATAATCATTCTCCAGGATTTATTGGTTCAACTTCCATTGTGGGGAATCAAAATGCGCTCATATGGTGTCAAAAACTGTCATGGCCGCCAATTAGGCGCACCTCCGCACACGCCTGTCTGCTATCTGGCTCTGCCTATATATTCTCTGAGACCCAGGGATCAGCGCGGAGTGGTCTGCTTCCTTCCTGAGGAATCTGAATTTGCCAACTCTACGCTGAGCTTCCAGCCTCATCATCTTCCAGCGCTTCAGCTCGCCTAGGGTCTCCTAACCATCTGGCAGACAAGTAAGCCTGAACCTTTCCTCTCACCCATCTCTTTCTCCTGTGCACAGACAGTGTCCTTTCAGTGGCGGACTCTCTTCCACCTAGCGGCGGACCTCCCTGCCTTGTTCACCTGCCTGCTACATCTCCAACGGGGCGACTGGCACTGTCCTCCTGGCCTGGGCCGATGTGCTAACCTGTGTGCTTCTTCAACTCAGCAGAAAGTAAGGGCAGTTCTATCTGGCGCTTCTCCTGTCAGGATTGATCCTAATTGTCTCTCTGCTCTGTCCTTAGGGTTGCCAGGTTGCATGGTGCTCTGCTCGCCCCAAGCTGACTCATCCACTCACTACACTCACTACAGACATTCACACACGCATCCATACATTCACACTGTTATTAATAAAACGTTAACTGTGTTTCCTGAGTTGTGTCTGCTTCTTGGGTCTGTACCATGTCAGTACGACTCTGCCAGAGTGACCCAGCAGACAGCGTGCTAGTGCGCAAGGTTAACAACTTAGAAGCTCGGATGGATCAGTTAGCCTACCAGCAGCAAACTATACTAACACAGCTAGCTCGAGTTACTGATCGGTTGGATCACCTAGCTAACCCACAGGCCTTCCCTCCAGCTCCCCTGCCCCTGTTAACTCTGCCAGTAGCCAGGCTACATCAGGCTCCCCGTTCCGTCTTACTCCCATACCCACTCCCACCCGTTTCGGTGGTAAGTTAGGAGAAGCTAGGGGATTTTTACTGCAGTGCGACATTGTGTTTCAGCGGGTGCCGGGGGATTTTCCTTCAGACCATAGCCGAATAGGTTATGTGATTAATTTGTTGGAGGGGCGAGCTTTGGCTTGGGCCTACGCCGTTATGGCTAGGGCTGACTACGCTTCTCTCACCTACTCACAGTTTGTTAGGGAGTTTAATTAGGTGTTTGATCACTCCGACCAAGATAGTGTGCTTACCTCCCGGTTGTTGAATTTGAAGCAGGGGGCGAAGCCTGATGCCGATTACGCCATAGACGTCTGGGTCGTAGCCACAGAGGTGGGGTGGAAGGATGCCTCATTATGTAGTATCTTCATCAGAAGCCTCTGTCCTAGCCTATGGGATGAGTTAGTTCCCATAGAGAAACCCTCCAACTTGACCAAGCTGATTTCATTAGCTATTAGTCTTGACAACAGACTGAGGGAACGGGCGGCTGAGTGTAAGACTTCCGGTCACTCGGATAGTCAGTTTCGCCGTTCCCTGCAGCCCCCCTGTTGGTGTTACCTCCAGCCGATTCCCCGGATGAGCCAGAACCCATGGTGACAGGTCAAGCTAAGCTGTCCACTGCTGAGAGACAGCGACGTCTGGAACTAGGCTTATGTGTTTACTGTGGGAGTGAGGACCACGAGCTTGAGGTATGTCCCGTACGACCAAAAGGTGGAGTCCGTGGGTCACAGTAGGGGGACTTATGGACGCGCCCCAGTTAAATCCCCTCTCCTGCTTCCAGATTCCCATCCGTTTCTGTTTTAAACATAAGTAATCCACTACACATGCACTCATTGACTCTGGGGCCAAGCAGAGCTTCATCTCTAGGGAACTGGCAACCCAGTTGGGGCTTCACGTTCAGTTATTGGAGACCCCCTTGAGACTGATCACCCTCTCTATTTATTTATTTATTTATTTATACAGGGACATGCACAATATACATTGACCTTAAAAATGAAAGATGCATTGTACCAGGTTATAGCACTAGTGCTAATTTCCACCTGTAGTCTTTCTGCTGCACATCCACCAACCATAATGCTCCGCACTGTGTCTATATACAGTATATATATATATATATATATATATATATATATATATATATATACTACCTGCTTTTGTTTTTTCTTGCCTTCTGATTGTTACTCTGAGTGTTGCTATCCCTGTGCTGTTGCAATCCTGGAATTTCCCCATTGTGGGACTAAAAAAGGCTTATCTTATTCCCTGGGCAGGCTGGTGTTAGCATTAATAAAAGCAGACATTTGCTAAAACTACAAGTAAACATTAATAAAACACTTAATCCAAACATTGATTTAAAAAACTAAAACCAAGCATTGCTAAAAACTAAAACAAACTTTAATAACATTAATAAGAACCCAAAACATTGATAAGAACTAAAACATACAATAATACATTTTATAACTCCATCCATATAGACAATTCACATCCACCCACTGGCTCTTATTGGTCCCACTGTCGTCATCACACACTCTAACATCTTTACATCACAGTACATTATGGACACAGGTTTGCTTAGAGATTAACTGTTTTTTCACCAAGCATGAAAATGTGTGATAGTCTGTAGCTGCAAGTAACTCCGTTGGTAACATGTTCCACTGTCGCATAGCCACACATGAAAATGTTGAATTTGCTAATGTTGTCTTGTGCTTAGGAAACCAGCACTCGCCGTGTGCTGTTGATCGAGTTGTCCGAGATGTATTTACAGAGCTTAATGAAACAAACCTTTTTAAGGGAGGAGCAGCAGAGTTATGGATTACCTTAAACAAAAGACACACATTTGTATACATGATTAGATTTTCAAAGCTCAACAGGTTATATTTGGACAGGATAGGGCAGTGATGGAACGTTTGTCTTTTCTTGTCATGAATCTTGATAGAATATTTGTATAATGATTCCAGAGGCCTCAGGGCAGATTTACACGCCTGTGACCAACTGGTCATACAGTAAAGAAAATGTGGAATTATCATAGCATTTAGATACATACTTGATGCTTCAGTAGACAGTGAATTTCTGATATGTTTGAAATTAGCACAATTAAATTTGACCGTGTTTGTCATCCTTTTAATGTGTTTTTTAAAACTTAAATTTGAGTCAAGTGTAACACCTAAACATTTAAATTCTGTCACATTCTTAATTTTTTGTCCTTCTATCAAGATATGACAAGAATTCTTGGATTTGTAGCGATTAGTAAAAAACATTGACACAGTTTTATCGACGTTTAAGGTTAAACAAGAATCCCTCTGTTATGACTTGCCGCTCATCAGCGGCGCCAGCCGCGCGCACACCTGCTCCTCGTCAGCGGCGGGGTATTTAATCCACTCTGCCCTGGGCTTTGGCCTGAAGCCGTCTCTCTACTTCGGCCCCTTTGCTACTACGGATCTCAAACCGACTAGCGAAGATATCCTGGGTAAGCTCCCCTTACCTCTCTCCTCTAGCTTTCCCCTGTGCACAGGTGGACATTCCCGGCGGCGGACTTCATCACCTCGCCATTGGCTCTACGCTGCTGCCACAGGTACCGCAGGTCGCTGTCTCCCGGGCTCCGCCCTTGTCAACGCCAGCCACCTGTCACAACCAAGTAAGCCAGCTACCATCATTATTCCCTCCATTGGTGTGGTGCCCGTTACCCTTCTCCCTCTGCTCTCTCCCACAGGGTTGTCCGGCTGTACGGCCTCCTGCCCCCGTGCCTGACGCAGACGCCACCACCAATACATTCTTATTCCACAGACACGCAGCCATACACTTCCTTGTTGCTAATAAAGCTGTTAAATCTATCCTGAGCCTGCGTGTGTGTCTCCTGGGCCGTGCATTATGTCACCCTCAACCAATGTGAGACTTTCTCCATTTCTTGTGTTAATTTTTCAGTCACCTCTTCAGTCGTTTTACCATGAGTATATACCACAGTGTCGTCAGTATACATAATTATATTTGCATTACACACAGACGGGAGATTATTAATATATAATGTAAACAGCAAAGGCCCTAAAATAGAGCCCTGCGGTACACCCATGCTGCATGCTTTTAAAGGAGATGTAACATTGTTTACAATTACACACTGCTGTCTGTCACTGAGGTATGACCTTATCCAATTTTGTGTATTTTTATGAAAGGAGAATTGTGATAATTTGTTTAAAAGTAACTCATGTTTGACTGTATCAAAAGCCTTTCACAGGTCAAGAAAAACAGCCCCCACTACCCCTCCCCCATCCAGGCTGGATATGATGTTTTCTAATAGTTAGGAACATGCTGTTTCAGTGGAATATCCTTTCCTGAAACCAAACTGAAAGGGGTTAAGTGTTGTCATGGAGTCAAGGTGGTCCACCAGCTGTTGTGCTACAGCTTTCTCCAAGCCTTTGGAAATGGTTGGGAGTATGCTGATGGGTCTGTAATTTGCTACCTGGAGCTTATCACCTGATTTGTACACTGGCCGTACAACGGCTGTTTTCAAAATTGTGGGAAAGGTACTCTCATTTATGGATTGATTTATAATTTTTGTTAATACTGGTGTTAAAATTTCTTTGTGTTCTTTCAGAAAAGCTGTATCCATTCCAAATAAGTCTTTAGCTTTACTATTGTTAAGATTGGATATGATTTTAGAGATATTCCCTTCATCTACATTACTCAATTTAAAAGAATGAGCATCACAGTGGAATTCATGAGTGCAGTTTGGCTTAGAAAAACTCTTTGCCAATTGTGACACAGAGTTTATAAAATAATCATTTAAATGTTTTGCCAGCTCAGTGTTGTTGTTTTGGATAACGGAATTTATTTTTAGCTTTAAGTCATCACATCTTGATTTTTCTTTTCCCAATAGCTTATCCATACTTCTCCAAATAAGTTTATTGTTGCCTTTTGCATCCTTTATTATATTGAGAAAAAAGTTAGCCTTTGCTTTTCAAAGTTGTATAGTGACTTTATTTCTCAAACTTCTATAAATGTAATAATCAGGGGTTAGTCCTGACTTAAGAAATTTTTTGAGGGCCATATCTCTTTGTTTCATGAGGCCCCAAAGAGAGGTGTTAAACCATGGCAGCCTCTTTTTATTGGACTTTCTTTGTTTCAATTATGTATATTTTGCAATAATATCTGTTATAGCTGTTATAATATTTCTGCATGACTGGTCACAGGTTTTGTCATATTGAAACTCTGTGTTTATTTTACTTAAGTCATTCTCAAGGAAGAGTTGATTTTTCTTTAGAATGTAAGAAATTTTAGATGATTTTTTAATTTGCTGTTGATCCCTGTGCCTTAATTTGTTTAATTTTCTGGCTACTAAAGTAAGATTATGGTCTGACAAACCTGTTATCAAATTACATGTTTTGGTTACCCTATCTGGCTTATTACTAAAAATTAGGTCAATCAAAGTTTGTGAATTTTTAGTCAGTCTTGTAGGTTTATTTATTAATTGTGTCATTTGTGTAGAATTGGTAATATCTTTCAGCTTTTTTCTTCGTGCTTTATCGAGCCAGTTTATATTAAAATCACCCATTAGCAATATTTCCTTTCTTTCATAGTTCTTTAAGATTCCGGCCAAACCAGAATAAAAGTCATCTGTTGCGTTTGGTGGGCGATATACAGCGAGTACAATGAATGACATTTGGGGAGATAGCCTTATTGTGACCCCGACACATTCCAGAGTTTGATCGGAGGTGTCTATCTGGTAACTGTCAATGCTGTCTTTAACGTAAATCAAAACCCCGCCCCCCTTTCCTTTCCCTCGGTCTCGTCTGTAAACATTGTATCCGGGGATTGTAAACACAGATAGAGGAGTCATGGTGTTCATCCAAGTTTCTGTGAGACACAGGTAATCCAGATTTGAGTCCGTGAGTAAATGTTCCAGTTGTTCTGTTTTTGAAATGACGCTGTGTATGTTTAAATGCCCTCCAAATATTCCCTTTGGCTTTGTTCGCGGGTTCCACAGTACAGATGCATGATTGACAGTTTGAAAAAGTTTGGTTTTGTATTGTTTGAAGGCAACAGCCGTCTGTAACGAGTTTAGTTGCTTACAGGAGCTGTTGTTGTTTGTCATCTTAGACACATGGCGTGCGTTACCTTGAAACGTGATGGAATCGTTTCGGATACAGGTCACTGGTGCTACTGCTGCTGTAGTCACCTGCTGCGGCTGCTGGGCGTCTACCGGCCCGGGGTTCAGGGAGCACAGAGCAGTAAAATAATGCAGAGTAAAGCAGCATTACCCCAATGGACTTTTGTCGGAGCAGCTCTCTGTGTGTGATGCACGTTATGCTTAATTTGAGCAAGTGCCCGTCCTCCATCCAACACGTTGGAGTAGATGATGTACTGGCTCCAAGAGTCCAGGGGTACAGCTGGTCGGTCAGATGAATCAGCTTGATGAGTTCCTGTGCATCCGCGGGCAGCAGCCCAGCTTCCATACAGTTGCGTGGTAGTGAGAACCATCAAGTAGAGCGCTACGATTAACACATTAAAAGCCTGGGCTTTGACGCATTTGGTTGATGGCCACAGAGTCCAGGTTATTAGTGCATTTGTCAAGTCAGGCGGCTTCCTAGATTTCATTTGAAAAGGTAAAGCATCAGCACCTGCCAAGCCGCTGCTACTTGCTGCCGCCATCTTGATTTCTTGCCCATCTTGAAATAGATAGATAAATAGATATATTAAATAGATAAATAGATATATATAGATAAATAGCCCCTTTCACTATGGTTTCCCACCGGACCGTCCCAGTGTCTGTTATTACATCGGGCAATCACCGGGAGGAGCCGAGGTTATATGTACTGCCGATCTATTCATCCCCGGTTATCCTCGGCTATCCCTGGCTTCTCCTGCACAACCCCTCCATAGACTGGCAGTCCGGGAGTGTCCATGCCTGGAGTTCTTTTTGTTTAAGTGCCTGCCTTCAGTCTGCTGCATGCTCACCGTCCGTGCCGCTGTTGAACTCTGTGAATTCAACAGGCGGTCACGTCTCTGCATCTTAGTGCACCTCAGTGCGCACTGAAAAAAAAAAGAAAAGAAGCTGTATTTCCGGTCTTCCAGTACAGACACAGCCTTGTTACAACCTGAGAAAAAAGCTGTGTAATATTTTCATTTATTGTGGTATTTTTACAAAATTTTGACCTGAGCTTGAAAACACTTGGTTCTACATTTCTGTTGTGTTTTCCAGCCAGTATCTGACAGCTGTATGTTATTTGCAAGCATTTGTATCTAAAAAAACACCCAGGCGAACTTTCTTGTTACTCAGCGGCAGGAGAACTTAGAGAGATTATGACTGTTTTGCAAAAAAATTCTGAGTGTTTTCTTTTAAATGAGACCAACCCCATGAAGATGCTGCAAAGGGTTGAAGAACAGCTTTTGATTTACTTTGGGCATGTTATTTTTAGGCGTTTTTAGGGAAGTTGAACAGAGTTCAACAGGTTAAATTACTTTTTTTTACAATTACATTTTTACAGCACTGTTTAAGTTGCCATTTCTGTTTTGCTTCAAGTAAACAATGTATAGCTTACAATTGCTGAGTACGTAATTCCACTGACACAGGGCAGTATGAAATGAGCAGGCCAAGCTGACTACAAAGTCAAATACATATGTTATTATTTATCATACAGGTTTTAGTTTTTTGTTTTCATCATGACCGTTCTTTTATTCTTTTTGTAACCCCCACTCTTATCTTATTGATCTTTTTGTGTTTTTTATAGTACTATTTATTATAGCACTCTCTTTAATGGTTGGTTAGATGTGACTTTTAGTTTCTTCCTGTATTGTCTATTGTCTCTGGTGTTTGCACAACTTGGTGCATCAATGTACAAGTTGCTTTTTAAAGCAATTGTCCCTTGAGGGATAAATAAAGTTGTTTGAATTGAACTGAATTTTAACACAGACAGTGCAGTGTTTGTAGCATTGTCCACATTTATAACTTACAGTATGTGTGTGAGATGCAAAATCCTGTCAGCAAGAGAGAGCATCTCCTTCAGCTGTTATGATCACAAGCGCCAGCATATTTCATCAAAGAGGGCTTCTGAAGCTTTGCAGGGTGGGTCAAAGAACCTATTGACAGGCTCTTCTGCAGGGTTACCACTGGAAGTTTGAGTCAGAGCTGTTGAAACTGACCCCCTACCAGGAGTGCTACCTCAAATGCTAAAAAGGACGTAAACACTGTGGGCAAGTACAGCCCTGTTTCATCAGCCCACACTGATCATGCAATGTTTTCAACAGGGAAGCAAAGGGTCTGCTAAGAAGATGTTGAAGTAAGAGTGGGGAATGTAATGCCACATTTCCACTATATAGTTCTGCTCTACTCTTTTCTTTAAAGCCGAGTATTGCTGGGGGTGGGCGGGATTGAGGCGGCGCCACACTCTGCTGACATAAAGGACGTGACCGACTCCTCCACAACAAAGAAAAAAATGGCGGATTACGAGCGGAGGATTTCCACGGTGGTCACTATTCTTCTGTGGGTTTTTAACACAATGAATGTCTTTAACGAGACAAGAGAATTTTACAGGAGAAGACGACGTGGATTGAGACAACACACGTTGGAGCAGGAGAGGAGAATAGCGTTTGCCCAGGAGGAATCTGAAGCAGCTGCATATGAAGCAGAGATCATTCAGAGATCATTTCATTTGTTCAGTGTTCATGTGCATACATATGTCAAACGTGTTTTTTAAATAAAATGTTGTGCACTTTTCATCTACGTCGCCTCTGTTGTTCAAAACGGTTAAATGTTAACAGACGGTTAATTAAATGCTAAAACACCGGAGTAATTTAAAATAATGCAGAAGCTTAATCCTAAACCCCTTTAACTTACCAAATAATTTATATTATAAAAAAGCCAATCCAAATTTAGGCCCATTTTGTGTATTGTGTAATAATGATACACTGATGATAAACTGACTTCCCAAAAAAAGCAGCAGCTAGACGACGCACTTTTGGTTTGATGGAATTGCCAGTTGACCTTGGAATTATATGTGGAAACTTGTTATACTTCCAGTTAACTTTAACTTACAAAATAATTAAAAATATTATAAAAAAAAGCCAATCCAAATCTAGGCCCATTTTTTGTATTGTGTATCATTTGAGTATCATTTTACAATCTATTGTTCTTTATAAGGGTTATCTGTTCTGTGGTGGCTAATTACACACTAAAACAACGTAGAAAATGACTGCAAAGAAAATGCTGCAGCTAGACAACTCACTTTTGGTTTGATGGAATTGCCAATTGACCTTGGAATTATATGTGGAAACTTGTTATACTTCCAGTTAACTTTAACTTACCAAATAATTTATAATATTATAAAAAAGCCAATCCAAATCTAGGCCCATTGTGTATCATTTGAGTATCATTTTTCCCATCTATTGTTATTTATAACGGTTATCTGTTCAGTGGTGGCTAATTACACACTAAAACAACGTAGAAATGACTCCCAAAAAAATGCTGCAGCTAGACAACTCACTTTTGGTTTGATGGAATTGCCAATGAACCTAGAAATTTTATGATGACACTTTTTTTAATCCTATTAAATACTGTGACATTGTCACACTGCCCAACACCAAATTATAATTTTCTTTTTCAAACCGAAGATCACTATGGATCTATTGAATCACAATAGCATAGGTTTATCATATTCATGTCAACGTTTACAACATCGAAAATGTTATATTTGGGTTTACATGTATGGGTATTTTCGCTTTATAATATACTAGACTGCTTATAATGTATTTGAATTCTCAGAATTTGGAATGCCGATAGAACATTCAATTCACATGTACTTACCTTTTACCTAATTCGACTTTTACCTTTATCAGTGTCTACTGCTGAATGTAAATTACACCTGTGCAACTGCTTACAATTTTACTTAAAAACTGTACCCAATGTAGAGCAATGGATACAGCAGTGGTAATATTTATTAAATTTAACAATAACAATTACATTACCATTAAAAATCTTGACACCTTTATGGCTGAACAGCAGGATTAGGGTCATATGAGGCAATGGAATGTGTATGTAATTATTCGCCTTTATCATCCAGTGTTATAATATACAAACCACACTTTTATCCAAAAGACTAACATTTTATTACATTATAAATATTCCCAAAACATGTTTACAAATGGGGAGCTTTCAGTACTTCGACCAGACTGCCAAAATGGTTTAGGAAGGCTCCGTGGAAGGAAGCCGTCTCTGTCAGCTCATCCCTTCTTAATGCGGCTTCCTGCTCCTGGGCTAACTACAGGTGTCTTTCGCGCTGTTTGTGCTGCCGTTGATGCTGTTCGAGCATCCTTTCATGCTGTTCGAGCATCCTTTCATGGATCCGCATCTCCTCAGCATGATTCTGGGCCATCAGTGATGCAAGGTCTGCAGTGTTGTTGGACCTTTTCAGCTTGCCTATATGAAAGACAGAAGTCATTGTATTTAGATAACACTGGATCAAAACATGTCAGAAAAAAATATTATGGAATTAAACTGTTGAAAGCCTGTGGTGGGATGCTTCGTTGCTGTATTTAAGCTCAACTGTCATGTTGCTGCCCCTCAGTAAAGTGGATTGTGCAACTTCTGGGGTACTGTGGTTAGGTCCCCCTTCATTTCAAAAAGGATTAATTGTAAAAAGTATTTTGATTTAATGGCTTATTTTTAAAAGAATTTCTTTGTACTGTGGCCTCATAAATCAGAATGGGTTAATAGTGTTAGCTGACTTGAAGAATTTCAATCAAGCATGTTGATTTTAAGTCGGTACATGTGCTCCTTTTTTTTTGTAAAAATACAACAGTATTTCCACCACCACCACACCTATAACACTGGGCCACTGTGGCTATGAACACCCCTGAATCTAGTATTTTTATAAACGTAGAAAGACATTTTAAATTCCTTATTATGCGTCTATAGAAAATAACAATCACATATAAAAACAACCGGGTGGTAAGTTTCAGTTTGTTGTGCCTTACCAGCACTTGACCGGGAGATGCCAGATGGTGATGGACCTGGCGGTCCAGTGAGGTGGACCCCTGGGATTTGAAAACTGTGTATAGAAGGAAAAAACACACAATAAAGCTCACAAACAAAGTGCAACATGTACCGCAAACACAAAACTTTTTAACCAGGATACAATAAGCTTACTTCAGCGTTTTGTTCATGTGAATACTGAAATAAAAGCGTGATTCAGCAGCTTGATGCGAGGTAGCAGCAAGGTACGGAGGTAGCTAGCTATTAGCGAGCTAGCCATCACCACAATTGCCCACAATCAAACAACTTTCTTTATTGCTTAAATAAAGTGCGCTTTTGACCGAAAGGTGAGAAGACGGACAATAACAAAACAACACTCACCGTCACCGTTTTCCAATTGCGTGGCCGTGTCGAGTCCAAATTCTCTGCCATTGCTAGCAGGCCGGACACCTCCTGGTATATTTTTTCATTGCGAGTTGCCCCATCCAACTCGCTCTGGATGTAGTCATCGGCTACGAGGGACAGAAAAGTCTGCACCTCCTCGTTTGTTCATGGAATAAACTTGCGCGTGGACATCGTTATATGAGAACACAATTGTGAATCCAGTCACCGCGGTTACTCGCTGAAATTACAAATGGCGGTCGTGTAGCTTCAACAGAAAACAGAAAACGGACGCGTTTTGTGACGTTACGCCCTGACCAATCAGCGGTTAGCAGTCGATTGACGTCAAATCACACCTTGCTTTTCGCTCGGTTATACCCTGCCTCTTAACAGGCACGAAAATCGTATCGGTTAAACCGTGAGGACTTAGGTGGAAATGGCGTAAAACAGAACCAAGTAAAAAAAAGTAAAGCCAAGGTGATACTGGTGGAAATGGGGCTTAAGTGCCCAGTAGCCATACAAGGATAGAGATTAGCTTAGTTTCCTCTCAGCTAGAAAATTGGTCTCTGGTTAGCAGGGACTAGAGTTTATTTCCTCCATGTGATCCACTTTCCCCCATAGTAGAAAGACAAATTAAATACACTGTCCATAAATGACTAAAAGGGCTTTAGTGCTGACAATAAACAGCAGGTTTATTGTGGCTTGTGATTAAAAACACTTTGAGTAGACAGACAAAGGAATTGATACAAGTCACAACATTATTAATCCCTATAGTCATGGGCATTGCATGGGTGTTGTGGGTGTTTTAACACCCACAGTTGTCAAGGGGCCACTGTTGATCACCCACAGTTTTTCCGTTTCCCCACAAACGCCACTCAGTTTCTCTGGCCTCTGTGCGAGCTGCTCTCCCTCTCCCTCTCCTGTTCCTTGAAACATGATACAGTTGACTGGCTGACTGTGACCGCCTGATTTGTGTTCCTGTAAAGTTGAAAGCTTCACAGATGAGCAACAAAATAAATGTAGGATTAAAATAACTACATATATGTTTTTCTTAGTTACAGTGTGTGAAAGAGATCTACTGAAGGAAGAGTGGCCACACTTGTATGTGTCATGGGTGGTGCTTATTTCCATCCAAGGTGCACTCATGTCTGGAGGGTGGGTGTGTTTATGAAAACAAAATTCCCAATTTCATGTGATGTTGCATAATGATGCTCTTGTACTGTCCCTTTCAACCCTAAGTGCCCTCCTGGAGAGTTTTTATATGCAGTTAGTGGTTTATTTTTAACAGGGGGATGTTCATAAATGTAGTACATGGTATAAACATAATTTCAGTACAAATTTGAAGAATAAAGGTGCAAAAATATGCTAAAATATAGCGGCAAGCAGTGACCATTGGGTTCCAATCAGTTGTGGATTTCAGCGTCTTGTAGTGCTTGTTAACAGCATTTAAAAAAATCCTAAGGTCTGCTACGCATTAGTTTTTAAAGCAGCACTATGTTACTGTCTTGTACCTTGTAGAAACAATGAAAAGGTCACTGTCACGGTCCATGTGCTGACTTTGTCGGCACTTGGATTGTCTGGTTGTTCTCCGTTCTCTCCTCAGGTGCACCACTAAGCCTCCGGGCTTTTATTCTGACAGCGTCTTGGTGGGGCTTCCGGCTGTCAGAGCGGAGCTTCACTGAATGGCGAGATTCCAATCAGCTGATGACCCTTCATCAGCTGATTAATCTGTCAAAGCCCTATTTAAAGGAGCAGCTCTGTTTGCTCGGGGCTGCAACCTCGCTTATGGATAACGCTGGTCTCCCCAACGTTAGACTGGAGTCCCTACGCTACGGCTCCAGTCATCCTCTTTTTCTTGCAACACTCTGTAAGTTTATTCCTTAACCTGTGTTTATAGTCAGGGTGCTCTTGCCTTTGTCCTTATTTGTGTTTTGCCCCTCGTGGCTCATTATTTTGTACCTTTTGTCCTGTATTAATAAATACGCAAACTCACTGGTCGCCTATAGCGTCTGATTAGCGGTCCGTGAGGGTCGCACCGTAACAGTAGGTCGCAGCCAGACTGAGACGCCGGTGACCGTGAGTTTGTTTTTGGACTTGAGATTTTTCCCTTCTCCGGGGAGCTCATATCGGTCAGCATGTTCGCTCTCGAGCGTGGGTATTGCCCGAGTGGTTTCAGGAGGTAGATGGCTACCTGGCAGAAGCCCGTCGCCTCTTGCCTACCTACGCAGCATAAGAGCCCCTGGGTCTCGTTCAGAGAGCTTTATTAAAATACCACCTAACCTCCTTTCCGGAGGGAAAAGAGCGAGTGACGTGGATTGTCACACAATGTACACGGATAGAGAGAGCGCTCGAGAAGGCAGCCAAGGAACCCTCACCTCCTTCCCCGAGAACGGCGTCACCGACGAGGAGGGAGATCCGTGGACAGGAGGGAAATCCCGACAGGAGGCCAATGGTGGGGCATCTCCATTCCTCGCCTCGGGAGTCAGCTCCTATCGCCTGTCCAGCCCAGGTGCAGCGTTTCCCTGGCTTCTCCTCGCCCTCTGCCAGTAAACGTCATCACACAGCCACCTGTAAGCCTCTGCGAGAACCCTGTCTGGATCCAGTTCCGGGTCATCGGAGGGAGCTGCTTCTTCTGCGTCTCGTCAGGAGGGAATTCCCACAGCCTTTCCCTCCGGGTCATCTGTCCCTGCTGTCCCGTCAGCTCCTCGTGCCTGGATCGACTCGGCTGTCACCCCCTCCTCCTCGACGTCTTCCCCGGCTGCTGTGAGTGCCACGAGTCCTGCTTCGGCGAGGCCCGTCATCGATCCATCGCGAGCGGCTCCTCCTCGTCTTCCCGGGGGGTCCTCCGTCACCATCCAGCGAGGGAAGGGAGAAACTAAGTCCACTGCAGTGGGTTTTATCAGGCCTCAACGGATCAGGCAAGTGACTCTTCATTCTTTTCCTTCATTGGGTGAATTGCCTTTCTTGATTCCTGGGGGTGGAGTTCGGGGTTCACAGTCCCCTGAGCTTCCTCACCTGCTGCAGTAACTAATTATGGACCTGCTACTTTGTGTCTCCTTCCCCTGAGCGTTCCGCGGCGCCAGGCCTACGCCATCGGACAAGGAGGGAGCCTGTGGGCTTGGAGAGCCTGGTTCCAGCCCTGCAGCCATGACACGGGCAGAGGAGGAGGCGGACTGCAAGTTGGAGCCTGCGCCGACGACGAAGCGTCCCCGGGTCCTGTCACCACGCCGTGCGGGTCGTCGGCATGGTCGTCAGCGTTGGAGGGTCCTCAGACTGTGGTGACCATCATTCCGGCTGCGGGGCCCACCGTAGCCGAGTGGGAGCCGGAGGAGGTCCTTCTTCGTCCTGAGCCCGGATCGCTGAAGTCCTGGACGGCGACAGAACTTGAGATCAGGCAAGTACTCTACTTTGTCTTCCTTCTTTCTACTCTGGAGCATTTTTGCCTGTCTCTCGGGGAGACGAGCCGGGTGCAGTCGTCCGCTGCATCCGAGCTTGTCTCGCCGGGTTCTGTCGCTACCGGTGATCCTGATTCCGGTTCTGTTCCCTCTCCTGGGCCTTCTCCCAGGGTTGCTGTGATGAGTCGGTCCTGGTCTCTGCTCTGGAGGTTCCAGGTTCGGGGTTGGAGGTCGTCCTTGGTGTTGTTCCGACCCAGTCGGGGTCCATCGTGGGTGCAGCCATGATCCAATCAGAGTCCATCATGGGTGCAGCGCGGGCTCACCTGGGGTTCGACAGAAGGACAGCGCCTGTTCTGGTGACGTTTGGAGGTGGAGCTGCAGACCCTCCGCTGATCTTAGCTGGACTGGCCCCTCGTTCTGTTCCCGTTTCCTCTTTCCCTCCATCGGCTCTCCTTCGCCGCTCCTCGCCATAAGGAGGCCGTCTCCGAATCTCCCCCTGTGGTCCTGTTGGCCTGACGATGCAGATCGGCCGCCTGGGAAACTTTTTCGCCGGTTTGGCATTCTGGGTCGGCCACCCGACGAATTGTACTTTCTACTGGGCAACCTGGTTCGGCCGCCGGAGGTTCCTTCTCTCTGGGCTTGGGACTGGGGTAGGCCACCCGAACTCTTCCTTTTCCCCTCATTTGTCATCTGGACGCTAGATGCAGTCAGGCCACCTGAACTTGTTGTTTTGTTTGTTTGTTTTTTCTCCATTGTGCTCTGCCTGTCGTCGCTCCTGTTCCCTCCCTCCTCTGAGTGAGTAGGGATGTTTTTGTTTGAAGTCTTGCACTGTTTTGAACTATTTATCGCCACTCTTTTGCGTGTGCCTTTTTTTTCCTTCCTCGATAGTCTGAGATGTGCTCTGGTGTTGTCTATGCCAGTTCTTGTTTCTCATTGTACTGTATGTATTTGCCGCTATTTAGCATGTTTTTTTTTTCTCCTCTTCCCTCCCCTGTTTGAAGGATGATTGTTGCTGTTTATTTCTTCTGCGCCTGTATATTTTGGGTTTTTTATCTGGTATTTCTGTTTGTGGCCTGTGGGCTTGATATTCTGTTATTCGTATTTATTGTCCTGACTGGCTGCGATCTGTGCATTATGGAGTGTTTTTTTTCTCCCTATGCTCTGTAATTGCTCCATGGTTTATTTTCTGTGTTTGCCTTTGTCTCCTGGTTCTGACCCTCCTTGGCCTTTTTTCCCCCTCCTCCCTCCCTGGGGCGGTCATGATGACCTTCCAGTTGGGGTGGGTGGGGGTGGGGGGGCTCGATGGTACACCGCCTCTGGAATCCGCTTCGTGAACGGTAGCAACTGTCATGGTCCGTGTGCGGACTTTGTCGGCACTTGGATTGTCCGGTTGTTCTCTGTTCTCTCCTCAGGCGCACCACTAAGCCTCCGGGCTTTTATTCTGACAGCGTCTCGGCGGGGCTTCCAGCTGTCGGAGCGGAGCTCCCCTGAACGGCGAGATTCCAATCAGCTGATGACCCTTCATCAGCTGATTAATCTGTCAAAGCCCTATTTAAGGGAGCAGCTCTGTTTGCTCAGGGCTGCGACCTCACTTATGGATAACGCTGGTCTCCCCAATGTCAGACTGGAGTCCTTACGCTCCGGCTCCAGTCATCCTCTTTTCCTCACAACACTCTGTAAGTTTATTCCTTAACCTGTGTTTATCGTCAGTGTGCTCTTGCCTTTGTCCTTATTTGTGTTTTGCCCCTCGTGGCTCATTATTTTGTACCTTTTGTCCTGTATTAATAAATACGCAAACTCACAGGTTGCCTATAGCATCTCATTAGCGGTCCATGAGGGCCGCACCGTAACAGCCACAACCACAGCAACCACGACCCCAGTCCCAACAGCCAACCACAGGACTTTTGTTGTTGGTGGCTAAAGTCGTGCCCTGTGATCTGCTGCTGGAGCCAAGGCCACAGACTGAGGCCACATTTACTTTCTGCTCAGTAATCACACCAAAAGAGAGAGATGATGAAGGCAATGTGGCCCACTGAGGCTATGGATGAAGTGACATTCACTTGGTCAAATCTTGGTGTACCATCAAAATAATTTTGCAAACATTATTTTGAGTTGAAAATCTAAAATAGTGCTGTATTAAAATGTAGAGGACAGTCTTTTCTTCAGTTGTTTTTTAGAACAAGATCTTAAGATTCAAACCCAGGACCGCTTGCTAACCAAGCACTCACGTAATCACACCACCACACACTGCTTTAGCTTTCATGCTTTCTCAAATGATAAATGTTCAATTTAATGGATTCCCAGCAGCAGTGGTACAGCATTTAAAAAAAAATAATGTGCATTACACCTTGTTTTAAAATGCACAGAGGACTATGGAATACTCATAGGAATGACATGTTACCAGAAGGATTTGAATCCAGGGCTCCTGCATGACAGATAGGTAAACTAACCCCTACACCACACAACTGCTTTGGGACCCACACACAAAAAAAAAGTTCCACTGACAAGACAAAATGGTTGACAGATTTCATAAAGATAATTTTTTGAACATTAACAGAATTGCATGAAATTTGCTGGTTAGCTGAAGGATACTATTGTGATTATGAGTCTGAGCTATCATCAGTCAGGGAATGAGTATATCTGGAGTTAAACCAAAACCTACATGCCAAAGAGAAACTGTACAACTTCATTGGCCTAGAAAATCAAACTGGATCGATATTTTAACAACTTTTCATTTTCATTGTCTGGAGATAATCTCTGCTTAATTTCAAGCAACTTTGATGAATGGCCTAGGAGGATTCTCGAGAGGGTGAAGGGCTTGTCCGATATGCCATGACCAGGCCGAAAACCACATTGCTCCTCCTGAATCTGAGGTTCAACCAATGGCTGGACTCTCCTCTCCAGTACCTTGGGATAGACCTTCCTAGGGAGGCTGAGGAATGTGATCCCTCTAAAGTTTGAAAACACCCTCCGGTCCCCCTTCTTGAAGAGAGGAACCACCACCCCTTTTTGCCATGCCAAGGGCACTGTCCCAGACCTCCATGCAATGTTGTAGAGGTGTGTCAACCATGACAGCCCTACATCATCCAGGGCCTTGAGGTACTCAGGGCGAATCTCGTCCACCCCTGGGGCACGGCCACCAAAGAGTTTTTTAGCCACTTTGACGACCTCAGCCCCTGTGATGAGCAAATTGTCCCCCTCATCCACAAGCCTTGCTTCCTCTTTGGAAGGCGTGTCAAGTGTCAATGGGATCGAGGAGATCCTTGAAGTATTCCTTCCACCGATCGACGATATCCCCAGCTGAAGTCAGCAGCCCCCCCCCATCCGCACCATACACAGTGTGAAGAGGGCGATCCTTCCCCCTCCTGAGTCACCGGACAGTTTGCCAGAATCTCTTTGAGGCTGACCAAAAGTTTTGTTCCACGGCCTCGAGTGTTTGTGGGAGTTTGCCCAACCATTTTACATGTGTTTTGTGGACTTGGACAAGGCATTTGACCACGTCCCTGGTGTTTTTTTGTGGGAGGTGCTTTGGAAATATGGGGTATTGGGCTTGTTGTTATGAGCTATCTGGTCTCTATACAACCATTGTGAGAGTTTGGTTTGTATTGCCAACACTCGCTTTTACTCATTTCCAGTGAGAGTTGGACACTGCCAGGGCTGCCCTTTGGCACCGATCCTGTTCATAATTTTTATGGACAGGATTTCTCGACACAGCTAGAGAACAGAGGGTGTCATGCTTGGTAATCAAAGGATCTCATCTCTTCTGTTTACAGATGATGTTGTCATGTTGGTTTCATCCAGCAATGACCTACAGGTCTTACTTGACAGTTTGCTGCTGAGTGTGAAGCGGCTGGGATGAGAATCAATACCTCTAAGTCTGAGTCCATGGTCCCCAGCCGAAAAAGGTTGATTTTCCTCTTGGGCTGGGGACAAGCTCCTGCCCCAAATGGAAGAGTTTGGGTATCTCATGGTGTTATTCACGAGTAAGGGGGGAATGGCGTGAGAGATTTAAAGACAGATGGAGCAGCATCTGCAGTGATGGGGATGTTGTACCGGTCTTTTGTGGGGAAGAGGGAGCTAAGTTTGAAGGCAAAGCTGTTGATTTACCAGTCAATCTACATTCCTACCCTCACCTATGGTCATGAACTTTGGGTGATGACCAAAAGAATGAGATCGTGGATACAAGCTTTGTCTGTAGGATTGTTGGACTCACTCTTAGAGATAGGGTGAGGAGCTCAGTTGTCCGGGAGAGGCTCAGAGTAGAACCACTGCTCCTCCACATTGAAAGGAGCCAGTTGAGGTGGTTTAGGCATCTGCTCGGGATGCCTTATGGACGCCTCCCACTGGAGGTGGTTTGGGCATGTCCCACTGGGAGGAGACCCCAGGGAAGACCCAGGACTCACTGGAGACACTATGTCTCCCAGATGGTCTTGGAACACCTTGGTATCCTATCTAAAGAGCTGGTGCAGATTGCCGAGGAGAGCGAAGTCTGGGCTTCTTGAACAGCTGCCTCTGTGACCTGGACCTCTGGAAAAGCGGTAGAAGATGGATGGATGGATGGATGGATGGATGGATGGATGGATGGATGGATGGATGAATAGATGGATGGATGGCCTAGGAGTAGTTCCTTTTTAGTTCACTTGCACATTTTTGAAAATACCGTAGTAAATAATTACAGTTACTAGTTACTTTGTTTCAAAAGTAATTGAGTTACTTTACCAATTACTGCATGATTAAAGTAACTAGTTACTTGGAAAAGTAACTTTCACATTACTTTTAAATGCATACGTAAATCATTTTGCACACATTGCAAGATAATTTAATTAATGGATTACATTGTGTGTTTATTAATGTCAGGCTGAAAAAAGAGCTTTTAGAACATGTTCAGTCTGCGTTATCCTGCCTTGAGAGCTCTTATTGTGCGAAAAATCTGAAGCAAATCAACATGATATTGCCAGTAATTTCCTCATTTTTGAGTGAGAGTTGGCAACACTGCTGTGAATCACACAAAATGTCCATTATCCATAGTCAAAATGTCAGTGGTGAGGAGGAAATGGGGTACTTTTCATCAAACTTGACAGGTCTGTTCTTCTTTCTTTTGATAGGTCTATTGTTCTCAAGATGAAAGACATGACCTTTGACCTGACCTGACCCGGCTAATTAATTCATTTTCTATAGGGAGAGCGTGAGAATAGAATAAATTCTATTCTCACGCTGGTCAACACGCTGGTCACTGGTCAACACCAATTTTATTGTCTAAGTTTTTTTTGCTGATTTAGGACAATTTTGATGTGCTGAATCCAAAAAATCACATCGGTTTTGTTCAATCAGGTCAACTTTTTGAAGTATGGCCACATGTTTTTTTTACATTTTTGTTTGCATGTACAGGTATTTTCACTTTATATGATGCAAAATTCTTTTTTTATTTCTTGAAATTTCTCCAACTCTGAAGATGGAGAAATTTGCATGTGCCAATTTATGACATGATGTCATAAATTGTCATGATGGCTGATTACTGTTGGACTCTGACGAGAGACATCCCTGCCGCTGAGCATTCTAGAGGTTCGAATAAACGGAAATTAAAGCTCGGAATTTTGAACAATGATGACCTAACATTCAATTTACATGTACTTACCTTTATCAGTGTCTACTATTCAATTTACAGTAATTGAAGTTTGTAACATTTAATCAATAAATTGTGTTAGAAAACAATTTTTTCTCTTAAAAACCTTACCTGATCTAGAGAAAAGGATGTCATTTTCGGATTCAGCGGTGGAAAATTGTCTTAAATCAGTTGAAAAAACACAGACAACTTACAAAAAATTATTTTTGTAACCCTGTGATATTAATTATATATGGATAAAAAGCCATATTGTTCTCAAGATGAAAGGTGTGACCTTTGACCTGACCTGACCCGTGACCTGACCTGGCTAATTAATTCATTTTATATAGGGTGAGTGTGAGAATGGAATATTAATTATATATGGATAAAAAGCCACATTGTTTGTTGAGATGAAAGGTGAATAACCTTTGACCCGTGTTGTGAGAGATTAGCATGAGAATGGAATATTGATTATATATGGATAAAAAGCCGCATTGTTTATTGAGATTGTTTACTGGACTTAACGACTGCAGACCTGTAGCGCTCACTTCTGTAGTCATGAAGTCCTTTGAGCGCCTGGTCCTGCCCCACCTCAAGACCATCACCACTCCCCTCCTGGACCCGCTGCAGTTTGCCTACAGAGCCAACAGGTCTGTGGACGACGCAGTCAACCTGGCCCTCCACTCCATCCTGCAGCACCTGGACTCCCCGGGAACCTACGTCAGGATCCTGTTTGTGGACTTCAGCTCTGCATTCAATACCATCCGCCCCGCTCTGCTCCAGGACAAGCTGTCCCTGCTCAACGTGCCTGACTCCCTCTGCAGGTGGATCACCGACTTCCTGACGGACCGGAGGCAGCATGTGCGGCTGGGAAAGACTGTCTCAGACTCTGTTAGCATCAGCACCGGATCACCCCAGGGCTGTGTACTTTCCCCCCTGCTCTTCTCCCTGTACACCAACTCCTGCACCTCCAGCCACCAGTCTGTCAAGCTGATCAAGTTTGCGGACGACACAACCCTCATCGGGCTCATCTCCAACGGCGACGAGTCCGTCTACAGGAGAGAGGTGGCCCAGCTGGCGTCCTGGTGCAGCCACAACAACCTGCAGCTGAATGCTTTGAAGACAGTGGAGATGATCGTGGACTTCAGAAAAGTCACAGCCCCTCTGCCCCCCCTTACCCTCACAGACTCTCCCATCACCACTGCGGATTCCTTCCACTTCCTGGGCACCACCATCACCCGGGACCTCAAGTGGGAGCCGACCATGAACTCGCTCATCAAAAAGGCCCAGCAGAGGATGTTCTTCCTGCGGCAGCTGAGGAAGCTCAAGCTACCCACCAAGATGTTGGTGCAGTTCTACACGGCCATCATCGAGTCCATCCTCACCACCTCCATCACTGTGTGGTACGCAGGAGCCACCGCCAGGGACAGACTAAGACTGCAGCGCGTTGTGCGCGCTAAGAAGGTGATCGGCTGCAAGCTCCCATCCCTCCAGGACCTGTACATCTCCAGGACCCAGAGGCGTGCAGGTCGGATCATAGCCGACCCTTCACACCCTGGACACGCACTGTTTGCCCCCCTTCCCTCAGGCAGAAGACTTCGGTCCATTCAGACTAAAACCTCCCGCTACATGAACAGCTTCTTCCCCTCTGCCATCAGACTGCTGAACACTAAGTGACTTATTAGACTCTCGTGCACTACGTACAACAGCTCAACCGGACTCATGACAATTATCACTGTTTTCTTTTTTCACTACCGACTGCACTATGTGGAACTCCACAATATCTGCTGCTTGTTAATATATTTAAAAATTGCATTTTTAAATGCAATTTCAGGTCAGGTCACGGGTCTACACTGCTTGTAGTACTTATTCATATTTTACCTTTTATTGCATGCATAGTTTTTTTATTTTTATCTTTAGTGCTACTCCATGTTTAATGTTGCAGCATTGCACCGAGACAAATTCCTAGTTTGTGTACTACATGAACAATGACAATAAATCTCATTCTCATTCTGATTCTGATTCTGATTCTGAAAGGCAAATAACCGTTGTGAGAGATTAGCGAGAGAATGAAATGTTGGTTGATTTAAATTTTAACAAAATAAAATGGTGATAGCGCTTTCTCATCTCAGGCTGAACAAGTCAGCTTGAACAAGTCAGACTGAACAAGAAGGCACTTAAACATACACACACACACACACACACACACCACACACTCACACACACTTACTCTCACACACACACACACACACACACACACACACACACACACACACACACAGAGTAACCCTGTCCCCCCCCCCCCCCCTTTCAGGTCCATTGGTCAGTGAAGCAGCCGCCAGTGCCTGAAACCTTCTGTTTATTGATTGGCCATCAAACCCCCAAGAGACTCATTGCCAGTCAACCACCAACAATGTGCAAGAGAATTGAATAATAAGTGCAGCATTGGAATCTACTTAACCAGCCACAGACAACACCTGCCAATCCGCTGAGATGCTCCAGCATCATCAAATCTTTTCAAGACAGAGGTCTTTTCTTTTTCTCACCCCCGGGTGAAACAAGCAGAGCCTGCTATACAAACACACACCACATTAACACATTGATACACAAGCACTGGTCTGACCTACAGGGAGCAAAGACTGTTTCTTCAAATTAGATTTTCACAAACGTGTATCTTCAACTTTTTGTATTTTCCTGAGCACATTCGGATAAGGGTTTAGAGGCAGACTGACGTGAGGAATTCCTGTCAGGCTCCTCCAGCAGCCCGCAACACATCCTCTTCCCATCAACAATGCCGGCTCCTCCAAGAAAAGTGCATGTCTTCCCCTCTCCTTAGCGGCTCTCCCTTTGTCCTGCTCTGCCTGTCACAGAAGATGTGGAATGTTTATAGTTGGCTTTTTTTCCTACAGAAAAAAAAATATATTGCATAAACAGCTGATGTGATTAAATTTTCGAACAACTAAATACTTAAGTAAGAAAAGACCGTTCTCTTAGCTAAACAGAGAGGAATATTTCCCTCTCTAAGGCTCTGGAACTGAACACCGATGATAACAACCGTCCTAAAGCTCTGAGTTCCACAGACTTTGAATGTGACTGTAGGGGTGAAACCAAAACTTTTGTTTTATTCTGAGATGTTATGTTCATTCATCCCCAAAAGCGTCTTTCAATCCCTCTGTCCGCCGGGGTATATGACATCAGGCTTAACAAACACACACACACACACACACACACACACACACACACACACACACACCCTCTTTAAGGTTCTGGCTACTGTCTCTATTGGTCGACAGAGCAGTCAGCAGAGTGCAAGCAATGCCAAAGAGTAAGCCCGCCACAGTCGGGGGTGACTGTGACAGTTCAATATCAATTTATGTGAGGAAAAAAGTCAGAAAACCACAATGGTAACAAGCGTAGGATTCTGAACCACCCTTACCAGCGGCACCGTGAACCAAAGCTTTTGTTTTATTCTGGGATCTTAGGTTCATCCATCCCTAAAAGCCTCGTTCAAGCACATTATGGCTCTTCCAAAACATACTTTTGTCTATTTATTTATCAACTTAAAATACACCAATTCTATGTACGCTGTTTAATAATTTTCAAATCTAACACCATGAACAACCCCTTCCCTCCCTACACTCAGCAGCATCATAACCCTGTCTCCTGGGGTCAGCACACTGCTTACATTTTTCAGCATTGGTCGGTCATTCAAACAGAATCATGTTTTT
This sequence comes from Pholidichthys leucotaenia, assembly GCA_020510985.1. Lineage (NCBI taxonomy): Eukaryota > Metazoa > Chordata > Actinopteri > Cichliformes > Pholidichthyidae > Pholidichthys > Pholidichthys leucotaenia. Next base: position 301,421,137 of record CM035836.1, on the reverse strand, counting down.
TATTTATTTTTTTTTTCTGATAATACAGACATTTTTTTTTTAACATTCCATCCAGTCCCCCCCCCCCCAGTGATACAAACAATATTTTTCACTCTACAGTCGGTAAATGTAAAAGTAGCTGATCAATAAATCGGACTAAAGTGAGTTGAGGACAAATATTCACGATTCACCCCAACGGTTTCCACACAGGAATTAGTCAATTATATTTAGGGAGTTTAGGTTTATACGGTTTGGTTTAATAATACATAAATAGTATATGATAGGGCATCCGGACGAAAAAACATTGTACACAATATTTACCAGTGGGTAAATTATTTTACTCAATTTATTTCAAATCTTTATAATTTGCAAATGTATTTACCACAGCAAATTCTAATTTAAAATCAGAAAAATTAAACAATCTTCATGTAAAAGACAGGAAAAAAACTCACCGTGACCTAGAGGCCGAGAAACCTTCATCTGATTAGCGAGACACCCGTCTCCACCTTGCTACAGAGCGCTCCGGGATTAGCACCAAAAAACAGAATGTTGTATCCGTGGAGTATCCATACCCCTGCAACCGGGAGTCTTCAGGAACAATGACAGCTAGAAGCCGGAGGTAGATGGGGTTATTTGTTCAACTACACAAGCAGCGAACTGTGTTTTTACCAGTTGGATGAAGGAGAAACTTTTGGCCTGCTCTCCAGAAAAGCCACACTTTCGGCAATGGACTGGAGCGTACTGCGACACGTGATTTACACCAATTCAAAAACAAGCGATGTACATCGCCAACAGACGGAGGTGGAAGACGAGCCTGCTATAAAAGACCAACAGTTCCAGACACCGGTGCGAGTGAAAGAAGAGCAACTACCGGTATTCATTACCGGAAGAGTGTTGGCAAGTAGTGTTTGGGAGACGAAGACGTCCCCATCTGGGAGGTGGTACTTCCAAGCCACTCGTGAGGTATCAACGGGTGACGTCCCATCCGACGACAAATTTATCTTGCAATACTTCAATTCCAAACGTGGTGTGTTCCAGACAATGTTATGCCTGTCTACAATGGTGTGGATCAAAATAGTTGATGAGAAAGGGGAAAAGCTCAAGGCCCTCTTCATTTCCAGCCGTACCTCGAGAGATGTGGTCATGAAGACCACCAACCACCCATTTAGACTAAACCAAAATGGAGGCAAACCCATGTGTGACTCTCCAAGGGTATTTTCAACAAGACCCTTGGCAAAAATTATCGCCTCTGAAAATATCGCGAGAGGATCACCGCCCTCCTTCACAAACATGCTCCCTGGATACTGAGGGTCCTCCTCAATCATCTTCACCTACCTTTCCTTCTGTAACGGAGCGTATCTGTTCTATGGATGCAGAAGAATACACCGCTGACCCTCCACATCGTTCTCCCTCTAAAGGCCTTGACCTGGTTTTTGAGGAAGATGACCCAATATACACAGCAGATCATTTACCTCCCATGTTTCTGGGCATAGTAAAATTTGGGTTGATAAGATTTGTGGAAGTTACCATCAGCAAATACAGAGAAGAAATATGCAACGGTTGTCAAATCAACCACTTCGATCAAAACCACTATGTTTACCCGGTGGAGCACGAGTATTTCTTCCTGACCCACTTTGAAGAGATCACAAAAAGACTGTGGAATAGGCACTTTATTCCAGCGCTCCACAGACTGATCAAATTAAACTTCATGTATAGATGCATACCGGTGTACGTTGGAATTACAGAGGTTTTCCTTCACGAACTTAGACAAACACAACGCTGCGGGTGCATGCGCACGCAGCGACCAGCAGCTGGTGAAAATAGTCCGTCGTCTGTGTGTCTGTTTTTAAGCACTTTAATATGTTTTAACGAAATTCTCTAGGTCATTTTTGTCCTGGAATGTTTGTGGACTGTATAATGAAGAGCTCCCTGGTTCCATCAATATGGATTTCCTCCCCATTTTTGCACTGCTGCTTCTTTCCCACCAGCTCTGTGTCTCTGAGGTAAGCGCGATCGTGATCATGCCGGGGAGAATACAATATTCCAGGGACATGTTACTGCATTTAAACATGGATAATGCAGCATCTGTGATTGAGTCTATGCCGCAACTGCCGGACTTTATTTTAAGAGACGTTCATGGACACAGTGATGAAAAGAGAGACAAGAGAAGGAAATGAAGAAAGCGTGGAGGCGTGAAATTACACCTGAGGAGACGTCAGTTTAATAGCTTTCCTCTTCCTTCCATGATTTTTGGGAACGTACAATCTCTGAGGAATAAAGTAGATGGAATTCAAGGGACTGTACGCTACTAGAAGGACTTCAAGAACTGCTGTGTCATGGCTTACACGGAAACGTGGCTTAAGGCGCATGACCGGGACGTGGACCTGTGGATTGATGGCTTTGGAGCCCCACTTCGCTCGGATCGGCAGGAAGAGGTAACGGGGAAACGTCAGGGGGGCGGCGTATGTTTATATATTAATAAACAGTACTGCACATCTGTCATGGTCAGAGAGCGCATCTGTACACCCGATGTGGAGCTTCTGTCCATATCGCTACGCCCCTTTTATCTACCCCGCGAGTTCCCCCAACTTTTCATCACAACTGTGTACATTCACCCGAGGGCAGACGCTGACTCTGCCTCCAGCACCATCTTTGGTGTGGTGCAGCAGCTGCAGTCCATTTCTCCAGAGGCGCCAAACTTTATTCTTGGGGATTTTAACCATGTTTCTTTAAAGAAGACACTTAAAAACTTTTATCAGTATGTCTCCTGCCCAACCAGGCGAAAAAAGACATTGGACCTGTGCTATGGATCCATTGAGAGGGCCTATAAATCAATTCCCCTTCCTCCTTTAGGATCCTCAGACCACAACTGTGTACATTTGCTGCCCACATATAAAACTGCTCTCAGAAGAGGCAAGGTGAAGACCAGAGACATAGGTGTGTGGACAGAGGATTCAGTGCACTGCCTCCAGGAATGCTTTAACTGTACGGACCTGGAGGTTTTCACACTGTCCTGCGGGGATGATTTGGACTCTTTGGTGGACGTCACATGCTCATACATGGCTTTCTGTAAAAATATGATCGTTCCACATAAACGTGTCAAAATATATCCCAACAACAAGCCATGGGTTACAAAATCAGTTAAATCCTGCTTACAGAGGAAAGCACTTGCCTTTAAACAGGGGTCTGTTTCTGAGCTACAGGTTGCCACAAAAGAGCTGAAGGCCGAAATTTTAAGAGCAAAACAGAATTATAAATCAGAATTGGAAAGTAAGATGGCAACAAAGAAACATGGTTCAGCCTGGGCCAGTATGAAAACTATTGCAGGCCTTCAGAGCACAGAGCGCAGTAATTGTGTGTTTTTAGATGGTTTTAATTCAGACACAGAGCTGGCTAATGCTCTTAATTGTTTTTATGGTCGTATTGACTCCTTTGATTTTAGCACAGAAACCCAAGATTTGAAACAGAAACTCAAAGATAATCAGCACTTTAATATTGAGGTGCAGGCTATTAAAAGAGAGTTCTGCGCTGTAAAAGTGAACAAAAGTCAGGGCCCTGATAATATATGTGGGCGCTTGGTAAAGTCCTGTGCACGTGAACTGAGTCCTGTATTTCATTACATTTTCAATAAGTCCTTACAGACACAACATGTGCCCAAAATCTGGAAAGATGCCTTGGTTGTTCCCGTTCCAAAATCCAGCTGTCCTAAAACGATAAACGACTTTAGACCAGTTGCTTTGACTTCAATTTTAATGAAAATTTTTGAAAAACTGGTCAGATGTGAGGTCCTAAAGCAGACTGAAGATGCATTGGATCCTTTGCAGTTTGAATATAGGCCTCACAAAGGAGTGGAGGACGCCACTGTCACTCTGTTTAACATGCTTTTTAAACAACTGGATTTTAATGGGACACATGCCAGGCTTTTATTTGTGGACTTTTCCTCCGCCTTTAATACAATCCAACCTCATATTTTAGTTGAAAGGCTCCTGCAACAATTTGATTTGAGCAATAATCTGGTGGGTTGGATTCTGGATTTCTTAACCAACAGGACGCAGAGAGTAAGGGTCAATGGTACATTGTCTGACCTAAAGTGCTCTTCTACAGGCTCTCCTCAGGGGTGTGTGTTGTCACCACTACTCTTCATCCTGTACACAAACATGTGTCGGAGCAGACATGACAACAGACACATTATAAAGTATGCTGATGATTCAGTTATTGTCAGTCTCCTCCAGGATGGTGAGAGTGGCCACGGCCCAGTAGTTTTTGATTTTGTTCACTGGTGTGAGGATTCCTACCTGCAGCTGAATACGACAAAAACTAAAGATATGATTATTGACTTTAGGAGGAAAACTCCCAGGCACAAAGTCACCGTACTAAAAGGTCAGACCACTGAATGTGTACAATCCTACAAATATCTTGGGACGATTATTGATAGTAATTTAAACTTTGAAGAGAACCGTGAAAGGGTGTGCAAAAAGGGTCAGCAACATTTGCATTGTTTGAGGAAACTTGCACGCTTCCAAACTGACCCAACCATAATGACAATGTTTTATCGGGCTTTTATTGAATCTGTTTTATCCTTTTCTTTAGTGTCATAGTTTGGTCAGATAAAACTGAAAGAGAGGAAATCCTTGGATCAGGTAGTTAGATGGTCCAGTCGTTTGCTTGGTGAGTCACAGCTGAGCCTGACATCCTTGTACACCAGACGGGTACAGAGGATTGCTACCTCCATTTTAAATGATGACTCCCACCCTTTGCACTGCAACTTTCAGCTTCTTCCCTCAAGACGGAGGTTTGCTGTCCCAAAAAGTAAAACGCAGCGCTACAAAAACAGCTTTGTTCCTGCTGCTGTCAGAGAGTTGAACAAGTTGTAACAATATATTGCACATAATTTAGGTACCTATTTATTAACTCCATTTTATATTTACTTATTTTTGTAGGATTTTATTTGGGTTCTAAATCTTTTATTAGGTTTTAGACCTTTGAGTTTTTAACCTCTTTGACTAGTCTTTAACTTTTTAATATGACCCTTCTCTCTTATCTCTGGTTTTCTCACATCTCTTTGTCTTTATATCCTGATTGATGGAGCCTTGAGTATTTTTATCATGTTTATAGTCAGCTTCATGTGTGCCTGTGTTTGTGTTTATGTTGAATGTAATTGTGACTTGTAAATATGGATGTCACCAGACTGCAAAACAAATCTACCTACGGGTACAAATAAAGTAACCTGAACCTGAACCTGAACCTGAAGCATCACCCCCAAGATTTCTGAGATTTCAGAAACACTGTTTGTGGGCCATGAGAAGATGGCTCATCATTTGCAAAGAGCTGAGGACTAATGGCAGGGTCGTCTGGATGGTGAGAACTTTTGGGAGGAGGATGTTGTGGGTGATTCTGACAGCAAGAAGGGTTGTAATATGGACGGTGATACAGATCCAAATATCCATTCTGACAGCAAGAAGGGCTGTGATATGAACGGTGATACAGACCCAGATATCGATCCTGACGCAGACTCTGAAAAAACTCATACTGAAATGTAATAAAATGCTTTTTTAATTAAATTTGCATGCTTTTACTTAAACTATCTTTGTTCCACAACAAATTGCCTGCTAGGATGAAATAAAAAAGACCCGTTCATCGCAACATATATCGCTGTATAATTTGCTTTTAGGTAGTGTTTTTTTTTTTCTACTTGAATGCATGGAGAATGTAAATGTGTGTAAAAAATGTGTTTTACAATATTGGAGTTTTTTGTTTTTGTCTATCCTTTACCGTGACTGTAAGAACAATACAATCTGTTCAATTTACTGAAGTATGGATTACTTCTTTTTTTTTTTGTCCAAATGATTCAAAAATGAATAAATAGTTGAGAGTTTTGTTGTTCCTTAGGCCTTGTCTTTTATTACGCTGCAAAATTGTACTTACACCCTATAGGGTGGATCTTGTCGGTGTTGAACCGAGCCTTTTAATTTCTGCAAATGCCTTGTGACTCAGTTTTCATTTTTGATGATAATATTGATTCAAATAAATCAACAGTTTTATATAGCCACTGAATAGGGCTAGGAAATCGGTTCCAAGATGCTCAGAAGTAAACCGGAGCCGAGTCCGCCCTGTGGAAAGAAAAATCAGTTGTCAACAACGAACCTGATATCCGCTATTCGATAAAATGCTATTCAAGAAATAATATTGTGTTTATGGTTTGGATCACATTGAAGTTGTCAAAAGGTTAAGTTAAGTTGAATGTTTATTTGAAAGGGACATAAGTACAAATGTAAGTATGCTGGATTTAGCAATCTGGTTGTATGGAAAGAATAAACTACATCAAAAGCATCTCATCGAGTAAGATTCAGGGGTCCTTATGGTTTTTCACATTACACGTTAATCGGGTTGAAGCAATTACCTTCTTTTCTGAGATTCTACGTCTGTATTACTTGTGGCTAGGTAGAGAGCTAAAGTTTCCTTGAGGTATTGTGGATTTTTGATTTCTCCACCGAAAAATACTGCATAAGCAACCGGTATGTTATAAATAACTGTTGATAAAATATTGTGCTGATATATTTGAATCAATATTATCATCAAACATGAAAATGAGTCACAAGGCATTTGCAGAAATTCAACTCCTCAGCATTGTGGCAGCACAGCAACTCACCCTTGGCCGGGGGATCCTGGGTTGGATCAACTCTGTGTGGAGTTTGCATGTTCTCCCCGCGTCTGTGGGGGTTTACTCCAGGATTTCTCTGGTTTCCTCCCACATGCAAAAAACATTTGTTAGGTTAATTGGCATCAACTGGGGATTCTAAATTGACCTTAGGTATGACTGTGAGAGTGAATGGTTGTCTGTTTCTCAGTGTTGGCCCTGCGATGGACTGGCGATCTGTTCAGGGTGTACCCTGCCTCTTGCCCAAAGATGCTGGGATTGGCTCCAGCCCCTCCGCGACCTGAAAAGGATTAAGCGGAAGAAGATAGATGGATGGATGGATGGATAAAAGACAAGGCCTAAGGAATGACAAAACTCTCAACTATTTATTCATTTTTGAATCATCATTTATTGATCAGTCGCTTTTACATTTACCAACTGTAGAGTGAAAAATATTGATTGGATCATTGGGGGAAAAAAACTTGATGGAATGTTAAAAAAATGTCTGTGTTATCAGAAAAAAAACAAACAAACAAAAAAAAACATGATACTGTTTGACCGACCAACACTGAAAAATGTAAGCAGCCTTCTGACCCCAGTGACATATTATTCGGCCCAGGAAACACGCACGCAGGCTCAGGTAGCTTTGAAAGCTTTATTTTCAATCAGTGTAACGTATTTGGATGCGTGTGTGTGATATATGAATGTACTGTTGGTGGAGGATGTAGGCCGGGACAGAGCAGCACGCCGTGCAGCCAGGCAACCCTATGAATAAGAAGAGAGCAGGGGTTAGCTGGGCAAACCACACAGGAGAGTGACAAGGTAATGTGCTTACTTGCAGTAACTGTGGTGGCTGGTGTTGGCAAGATCCCAAGCCTGGGAGACAGCGTCCTGCTGTGCGTCCTAGGAGGAGCAGTGTGGCAGAGGAGTGATGAAGACGAGGGAGAGGATGTCCGCCGCCGGGAAATCCACCTGTGCACAGGGGAAGGCTGAGAGGACAGGTGAGACAAATAGACAGCTTACATGTCGTGGTGTAGATCAGCAGGCCTGGAAAAAGGAATCCGCTGAGGGTTAGAGCATGAAGGAAGACAGACGGCTCCAGGCCGATGCTCAGGGCGAGGTGGAATAAGTAGCTGCGCACTAACAAGGTGCAGGTGTGCGCGCAGCTGAGGTGGATGCCCGTGAGCGGCGAGTGGTGACACCCAGGAGACATGTTTCTGATGCTGCTTGGGGGGGAGGGGTGGAAGGGGTTGTTAGTGGTGTTAGATTTGAAAATTATTAAACATCGTACATATAATCGGTGTATTTTAATTCGATAAATATATAGACAGAAGTACTTTTTGGAAAAGCCAAAATGCCAATCCGTTAAAGTGTTTATTTTTAGCTGTTTAAAGGTTATACTAGTTATACCAATATTTTCAGAATTCAGTTTACGTTTTTCTCGGAGCCAAAATGTGTTGGCAACACAATTTTTCAAGCAGAAGGATCTTTAACCATTTTTTAGACAACCTCAGGCCTTAGGTCACCAGAAATTGTTGAGCCCAGGTATTTAAACGTTGAGACAAAGTTAGTTATGCTCTTACTCCATTCGAGGCCTCCCTTGGGTACAACCCCCCACTGTTCCCGGAGGAGGAGGGAGACATCTCTGTGCCCTCTGTGCAGGCCCACATGAAGTGCTGTCGGCGGCTGTGGAAGGCTACCCGGGCCGCACTTCGGTGCACGGCGGACCACAACTCGGACATCGCCAACCACCGCAGGACCCCGGCTCTGTCCTACCGGGTCGGACAACAGGTATGGGTGTCCACAAAGAGCATCAATCTTAAGACTGAGTCCAGGAAACTATCCCAGCGCTATATTGGTCCTTTCTCCATCACTTACATTGTTAATCCTGTCGCTGTATGCCTGGCTCTCCCCCCTCCCTCCAGGTCTGTCCCACCTTCCACATCTCTCAGGTTAAACCATTTGTTTCCAGCCCTCTGTGCCCCCCTCCCAAGTTGCCACCTCCACCGGTGACGATCGATGGCGACCCCGCTTGGAAAGTCAACTCCCTCCTGGACGTCTGATGCAGGGGTCGTGGCCTCCAGTACCTGGTGGACTGAGAGGGTTATGGTCCAAAATGAAGATCCTGGATGCGTCCCCCCTTCGCGATGGATCCACAGCTCATCAGGGACTTCCACCAGACGCATCCAGGTAGGTTGGATCGGCCACCGAGAGGTGTCCCATGGGGGGGGGAGTACTGTGGTGACCTGCTCTGCGTGCCTGCTGACCTAATTGACTCCACAGCTGTGCGCACATCTGGTCATCTCATTAGACAGCCTTCTTAAGCCGTGCTGCCCTGTGGTCTGCACGGAGACGTCAATGCTCCTCTGGTCTGGAAGGACCTCCTCGACTAAATTTGTCATCCTGCTCCGGAGAACCTTCTTCTTCGCCAATCCTGCTCCATCAGTTCTTCTGAGGGCCAAAGCTCTCCAACATCTGGTAAGCCTCTGGGATTCCATCCCTTCTACGCCTCACCTTTTCTCGCCCATGCACAGGTGGAAACCTCCTGGTGGCGGACCTCCTCCTCCTGGCGGCGGACCTGTGCGTCTTCCCGCACACTGCATGAGCACCGTATACTCACCTGCTAATCCTCACCTCACTCCATGGCGACAACACGGACACGAAATGGACTGCAGCTGGTTCGGAGCCTCTGGGAGTTCTTCAGCACCTCAGCCCTTCATACATTCTGTAAGACTGTACATTCACCTGTTTACCCACCCTGTTCTCAGTAAACTCATCCGCCTGTCTGTCCTCTCTCCTAGGGTTGCCAGTTTGTACCATGCTCTGCTCGCCCAGCTGCTCACTTTCGCACACACACACACCTTCACATTCACTCACACTGCAATAAAAGATAATTGTATTTATTCCGAGTCTGAGTCTGCTTCTGGGTTTTACCAAACATGTCAAAGAAAGGTCTTTTCTTATTTAAGTATTTGGTTGTTTGAAAATTTAAACGCATCAGCTGTTAATGCACTTTTTTTTCTGTAGGAAAAAAGCCAACAAACTATAAACATTCCACATCTGGGTAACCAGTCCGACTCTTCCTGTGGTAACATATTGTCACTTTGTTGCTGGCTGTTGTTGTGGTTTGCTTTGTGGTTCTCTGTCCTGAACATTATTGCCTTTAATTGTATTTTAATCATTTTTTTCTATCTACTGTCACCTCTCACTTCTGTTTATCAAGCCTCTTGCACCTGTGTGCACACTCAGTGTCACCTAATCACCCTCTTTAGCCTTTTTTTCACCTTTCATCGGTGTTTGTGTTAGCTTTGGGTTAGCCACTAGCTATGGCTACTAGCTCTCCTTCCCCTTCTCCTCTGGTGTGCTCTCTATGTCAGATGTTTAGCTACACCTCTGCCTCTTTTAGTGATAATGGTAAATGTAATAAATGTTGTCTTTTTGAGGGGCACGAGGCGAGGTTGTCTGATTTGGAATCCCGGCTCCGCTGCATTGAAACACCGTCTGCGCCAGTTAATAATGACGGACTCCCCTTAGCTGCAGCTGAGCTCCCTAGCATAGGACGGCCTGCTAGCAGTCCCCCGGCTCCAACCTCTCCAGAGCAGCCAGGAGAGAACGGGTAGGTGACTGTGAGAAGGAAGCATAGCCACAAGCCCATGGGAAACCACCAACCTGTTCATGTTTCTAATCGCTTTTCCCCACTCAGCGACACACCAACTGAGGAAAAAACTCTGATCATTGGAGACTCTGTTGTCAGAAATGTGAACCTAGAGACTCCAGCGGCCATAGTCAAATGTATTCCTGGGGCCAGAGCAGGCGACATTGAGTCAAGTTTGAAAATACTGGCTAAAAGTAACTGTAAATACTCCACAATTGTTATCCACGCCAGCATTAACGACATCCAACTGCAGCAGGCGGAAGTCACAAAACTTAATGTGGAATTGGTGTGTGAATTTGCAAAAACAATGTCTGCCTCTGTAGTTTTCTCTGGGCCCCTCCCCAATCTGACCAGTGATAACATGTTTAGCCGCTTGTCATCCTTCAACCACTGGCTGTCTGTGTGGTGTCCTGCAAACAATGTTGGCTACATCTAGACAATTGGAACTCATTTTGGGGAAAACCTGGTCTTATTAGACAAGACGGCATCCATCCCACTTTGGATGGTGCGTCTCTTTTATCTAACAATCTGGCATCATTTTTATCCAAATTTTCAAAACATTGAAAACTCAGAGGTGGGACCAGGAAGCAGAGTTGCAGTCTTACACGCCTCTCTGCAGCTCCTCTTCATCCGCGACCCCTCAACTTAGCCCCTGTCTTCCCCATCAGAGAATCATTGTCTGCTCCCTTCAAAGTAAATAAAAATATAATGAATAAGCATCCCAAAGTGATTAAACAAAAAGTTGGTAAAACTCAAATTAAACATGAAGCCTCTAAATTTAATGATTTGGCCTCTGTTCCTCCTCATAATTTAAAAATTAAATGTGGTTTGTTAAATATTAGGTCTCTCACGCCCAAGTCTCTGCTAGTCCACGATCTGTTAATTGATCATCAGATTGATTTGATATCCCTTACAGAGACTTGGTTAGGACAAGAGGATTATGTTGGTTTAAATGAATCAACTCCCTCTGTTTATTTAAACTGTCAAAATCTCAGAAGTCCTGGTCGTGGAGGAGGAGTAGCAACATTTTACCATTCCAAATTACTACTTAATGTAAAGCAAAAAGCATGTTATCATTTCTTTGAGGGCCTGGTCCTCAGTATTGGGCATTTTAGCAATTTTAGGTTAAACCCAGTTTTATTTGCCATAGTTTATTGTCCTCCCTCAGCCTACTCAGAGTATTAATCAGAATTTGCCAAATTCTTAGCTGATTTAGTACTGAAATCAGATAGAATAATTATAGTAGGGGACTTGTAGACGTAGGTAGTGATTGTCTTAATATGGCAATTAATTCCATATTAGACTCGATTGGGTTTTGTCAGAAAGTAGGAAATTCTACCCATTATTTCCACCATACATTGGACCTTGTTCTAACATATGGCATAGGAATAGAAAATCTGGTAGTGTCTCCTCATAACCCTGGACTGTCAGACCATTGTCTGTTAACGTTTGATTTTACTATTTCTGACTATTTGGCTCCAAAAGAAAATTATTACTACAGTAGACGTCTCTCAGATGATGTTTCCAAATTTATGCAGATTGTTTCCTGTCATGGACCCTCCAGTGCGTTTTTCCACAGTGCACGGCGAGGGGTGAAATAATGAGGATTTACGTGCAGGGATCCACCAACACACATTTATTAACATAAAGATTGCAAAAAGGTACAACAAAACACTTACAGTGGACGTTCAGGGGCCGGCATCGCCCCACAAACGCATGAGATAAGACGTGTATCTACGTTGGCGTCCCACAGCCGGAATCACTATGAAGTTTGTCCCGCAGGAACAGCGGCCACGGGCTATTTGAAGGACACAAGTAATTGGAAACTCTTGTGCCTGTGTGATCTCTCTATCGAAGATGTTGAAGATTTATACATCTTCGTAGCAATGGTCATCGGAATCTTACTGATTGGATCTGGGATTATTCTGGTGTACCGTAAATTGATGAAGATGGATGGAGCCTATCAAAATGCGGACCAGGCGAGGCTTAACCATCAAATTGAACAATTGGGCAGGACTCTGACAGCGGCTAATGGAGAACTGTCTAGGAAAATGGATTACATCCTGATCACGCTGAGAGCCGTCCATGAAGAATTCAACGCCCAGCAATGAAGGATTAAAGTACAGAATCTGTAAGAGAATATAAAGGTTTTTTTTTCTCTGGAAACAGTACTATTCGACTTATCTGACCTGCCCTTACAATCAAAGTCCTCCAGATTATCTGCAGTTTTTGTTTTCAAAACATTTGAGTTGCATTGACTCTCATGGACAGCCAGCTGCCTGGCACAAGGACAAAGCGCCAGACGCTAGACATAACATCTCCTGCTGAAGAGACTTTGTTGTTCTTAACTGATATAAACACCTTCACTCAACACTACACTCACACTGACTCAAAAAACTGATGAGAAGATCATTCATTCACTGCTCTCTTTGTGTCCTTGTATACATTCTATTGTCTGCTAATTGTGCATTGAGGGCTTTTTTTCTTGTAATCATAATATTGATCATTTATGACCGGTATTCTGACAATCAATGCTTTTTTGCTCTCTCCTATTGTGTTTATCCTTTTCTTCCCTATGCTTCCTGTTCCTAGTCTGCTGACAGGCGCGTTATCGACACTGCCGCGTCACCGGAAATGCATGTCGTTTTCAGTGTCAAGTCAAATCCCTCGTATGTTATCAGTTGTTTACTGTTAATGTACTTGGCAATAAATCCTTTTCTGAGTTCTGAGTTCTGAGTTCTGAGTTAAGATGCAGGAGAACCATGGGCTGCGTGGTGTGGATACACGCCATAGTGGAGCTGACAGTTCATTGATGCATGCACAAGCAGGCAGTCGATCAGTTAGACAAAGACCCAGCAGAGCGTGACTAGCAAAAGGCGCTTAAGTGCACGTACTGCTGGTTATTGTGTAATGAGGAGCACCTGGGCAAGAACCGGGAAAGATGATTAACGGGGCTGGGAACAGCTGACGGTAATAAGAGAGAGGGGTGTGTGGCCGGACCGGCAGACTGTTAGCAGTGCTCACAGAAAGTAGGTCACAGCGGCTGTATAACAGCTGCCGGTCAGACAGTGGCTATGGATACGGAAGGCAGACTGCAATACATAACATACACATATGCTGCGGCACCTAGACCCACAGAGAGGGCAGGACTGAGCCGGGGAAACCAAGCCGGCTCGGTTCCAGACAAGGGGTGGATTCTCAGACACCCAAAGTAACATCCCGAGGACGCCCCCCCCCCCAACAGGAACAACAGGAAGAAACTACATGGACCGGGTAGGAGGTAGGGGGAACAGGAAAGGAGGGAACACAATACCCTGTCCAGGGCCCACAATCCCCCCCCCCCCCACGTCCAAAGGCAAGAAGGATCGAGAGGCCGCCCAGAGTCCCAGGCCCAGCAGGCAGTCTGGTGAACCGAATCCGGTGGCCTGCTGGAAAATGTGTGCCATCTGGCCCAGAGATTCAGTCCCTCCGGCAGTCAGCCAATGTTGTAGCACCACCAGGACCGCGGGGATGGAGCAAGAGGCGAACTGCCCACTGGGAGGCTCACTGGTGGGTGACCGGACCGTTGGGAGGGGACCTCTACAGCGTCAGACTGGAAGGAGAAGGGGACCCCACCAGCATCAGGCTGAGGAGTAACGGCCCAGGCGTCCTCAGGCTGACCGGCAGCACCCTCGATGGTCCTGGCCTGGGACACTGCTGCACCTGTGGTGGACCCCGACTGGGCCAAAGCAGCACCTGCGGTGGCTCCCGGCTAGAGCTCTGCAGCACCTGCAGTGGCTCCCGGCTGAAGCTCTGCAGCACCTGCGGTGGCTCCCGGCTGGAGCTCTACTGCACCCTTGGCAGACCCCGACCGGGCCACTGCTGCACCCTTGGTGGAACCCGTGCTGGAGCATGGTGTCCATGATGAGTCCGGGCAGGAGTGCAGCACTCACCTCGGGCTGATCCTGGAGCACAGCCTCCACGAGGGTCCAAATCCAGCGTGTTGCACCCACGGAGACTTAGCCTGCGGAGGGACCCATACGACAGCCTCAAGCAGCAGGGGAGTTGGACCCACGACGTTGTCAGGCAGCGAGACCGGTTCCGTGAAGACCCCCGTTGACCCTGGTTCCTCTCTGGCGACCCTAGAAGAACACTCAGGAGCGAGAGAAGAAACAAAGTGGTTAGGATCGCCGGCACTGGCGTGAAGTGAAGTGAAGAGAGTTCAGATGCAGGTGCATGCTGCGCCTCACTCTCCTCACCTAGAGCCAGACAAGCACTCTCAAAAACTGACATTAGAAACACTAGAAAGAACACTTGCCTGAGCTCGAACTCCACTGCCATCCAGGACTCCGTCAATCCTAGCGATGTAGTCCCGGGTCCGGCCTCCAGGAGGTCCAGCTCTGGCTCCCGCTCCGCTGCCGTGGCCTCTGCAGCTGGCAAGATGGTCATTGCAGTCTCTTTCAATTCCTGCAGCGGCTCCAACGCTGGAGATTCCACCAGCATGGCTGCAGGAAAGCACCTCCGTGTGGGCCCCTGGGCAGGATCATCCAGGGCCCAAACTCCTCCACCGTCTGGCAGCTCGGTTCTAAGACCTTCGGACACTCAGGGATAATGGGAGGAGAAACAGAGGGGATAGGGAAAAGGTCAGCCTTGGCAGCTGGAGGAGAGGACTCAGTGGACTGCTGGAACTGAGCCTCTCCCTCGGGAGACAGACAAGGTTCAAAATAATTGAATTCAATTAGATGAAAAGACTTGGGATCAGTCCGCCAAGGTCTCCGCCTTTGACTGCCACCTAATCCACATAGCACCGGACTTCCATGATCCCTCCTGCAGGTGGTGAACCTACTGGAGGGCGGACCCATGTAACTCCTTCGGGCTGAGCCCGGCCGGGTCCCATGGGTGGAAACCCGGCCACCAGACGCTAGCCTTCGAGCCCCTCCCCCAGGCCTGGCTCCAGGGTGGGGCCCCGGTAACCCCATACCGGGCGGGGTACACTGAATCCTTGATATACAATTTATCATGAGAGTCTGTTGGATCGTTCTTCGTCTGGCCCTTCACCCAGGACCAGTTTGTCTTGGGAGACCCTATCAGAGGCAAATTGCCCCGGACAACATAGCTCCTGGGATCACTGGGGCACGCAAACCCCCCCACCACGATAAGGTGACGATCCATGAGGGGGGATGGAACCAGAACCATGTTCTCCACCTCTGTTGTTGAAGCGGCAGCCCAGAGCTGCGGCCGCAAGGTGGTCGGTGCATCTCGTGGTGGCAACCCCCGAACCAAGTGGTGGACACCAGTGGTGAGGGGGGCCATTAAGCTGAAGAAGGAGTCCTATCAAGCTTGGTTGGCTTGTGGGACTCCCGAAGCAGCTGAGGTGTACCGGCAGGCCAAGCGGAGTGCAGCTCGGGTGGTTGCTGAAGCAAAAACCCGGGTATGGGAGGAGTTCGGTGAGGCCATGGAACAAGACTTTCGGTCGGCTTCAAAGAGATTCTGGCAAACTGTTCGGCGGCTCAGGAGGGGAAAGCAGCTCCCCGTCCACACTGTGTATGGTGCGGATGGGACACTGTTGACTTCAACTGGGGATATCGTCGGGCGGTGGAAGGAATACTTCGAGGATCTCCTCAATCCCACTGATACGCCTTCCACAGAGGAAGCAGGGTTTGGGGACGAGGGGGATGACTCGCCTATCACAGGGGCTGAGGTCGCCAAGGTGGTTAAAAATCTCCTTGGTGGCCGGGCCCCGGGGGTGGACGAGATTCGCCCCGAGTACCTCAAGGCCCTGGATGTTGTTGGGTTGTCATGGTTGACACGCCTCTGCAACATTGCGTGGAGGTCGGGGGCAGTGCCTTTGGCATGGCAAACCGGGGTGGTGGTTCCTCTCTTCAAAAAAGGGGACCGGAGGGTGTGCTCCAACTTTAGAGGGATCACACTCCTCAGCCTCCCTGGGAAGGTCTATGCCAAGGTACTGGAGAGGAGAGTCCGGCCGTTGGTCGAACCTCGGATTCAGGAGGAGCAATGTGGTTTTCGTCCTGGCCGTGGCACATCGGACCAGCTCTTTACCCTCTCGAGAATTCTTGAGGGTTCGTGGGAGTTTGCCCAACCAGTTTACATGTGTTTTGTGGACTTGGAGAAGGCATTTGACCGCGTCCCTCGTGGATTTTTGTGGGGGGTGCTTCGGGAGTATGGGGTATCGGGCTTGTTGTTACGAGCTATTCGGTCTCTGTACGACCGTTGTGAGAGTTTAGTTCGCATTGCCAACACTCGGTCGGAGTCATTCCCAGTGAGAGTTGGACTCCGCCAGGGCTGCCCTTTGTCACCGGTCCTGTTCATAATTTTTATGGACAGGATTTCTAGGCGCAGCCAGGGAATGGAGGGTGTCATGCTTGGTGACCACAGGATCTCATCTCTGTTGTTTGCAGATGATGTTGTCCTGTTGGCTTCATCCAGCAATGACCTACAGCTCTTGCTGGGACGGTTTGCCGCTGAGTGTGAAGCGGCTGGGATGAGAATCAGCACCTCCAAGTCCGAGTCCATGGTCCTCAGCCGGAAAAAGGTGGATTGTCCTCTCCGGGTTGGGGACAGGCTCCTGCCCCAAGTGGAGGAGTTTAAGTATCTTGGGGTCTTGTTCACGAGTGAGGGGAAAATGGAGCGAGAGATCGACAGACGGATTGGAGCAGCATCTGCAGTGATGCGGACGTTGTACCGGTCTGTTGTGGTGAAGAGGGAGCTTAGTTCTAAGGCAAAGCTGTCGATTTACCAGTCAATCTACGTTCCTACTCTCACCTATGGTCACGAGCTTTGGGTAATGACCGAAAGAACGAGATCGCGGATACAAGCGGCTGAAATGAGCTTTCTCCGTAGGATTGCTGGACTCACCCTCAGAGTTAGGGTGAGGAGCTCAGTCATCCGGGAGAGGCTCAGAGTAGAACCGCTGCTCCTCCACATTGAAAGGAGTCAGTTGAGGTGGTATGGGCATCTGATTAGGATGCCTCCTGGACGCCTCCCACTTGAGGTGTTTCAGGCACGTCCCACTGGGAGGAGACCCCGGGGCAGACCCAGGACTCGGTGGAGAGACTATGTCTCCCAGCTAGTCTGGGAACGCCTTGGTATCCCCTCTGAAGAGCTGGAGCAGGTGGCTGGGGAGAGGGAAGTCTGGGCTTCTCTGCTTGAACTGCTGCCTCCGCGACCCGGACCTCCGGAAAAGCGGTAGAAGATGGATGGATGGATGGATAGATGAAAAGACTCTTGCCTGTCATCCCGGCATGTGATGTTTGCAGCTGCAGCTGGCTGGCAGTTACCCTTCTCTATGTCCACGATCATACCGGTCCTTTCCAATGCCAACGGAGAAGCCAGATCTGACGCAGATGACTCTTCTGGCATGACTGCAGGGGACCAGCTCCGTGCTGGCTCCGGAGCGGAATCCTCCAGGGCCCCCAGCTCCTCCATCGTCCAGTGACTCTGATCACACTCGAGGATAGATGGGGGAGACATGGAAAGGACAAGAGAAGCATTTACCTCCGAAGCTGGAGGACAGAGCCCAGCGGACTGCTGGAACTGGGCCTCTCTTCCAGGAGAAAGATAAAGTTTATCATCATTACATTGAATTAAATGAGAAAACACTTGCCTGTTCTCCCGGTGCTCGATATTGACAGCTGCAAGCAGTTGGCCATCATCTCCCCCCCGTGTCACTGGCTGTTTTGGCCCCTTCACAGGATAGCTGAGGAGCTGGCTCCGATGACTTGGAGGTGGGCGTTGTGGGTGGCGGATTGGCGGAACTCTTATGGCGAGCCCTCCGGGAACGGCGGCGATGGGAAAAGATAAGCAGCGGGAGTTCCAACTCCCCTGGTGACAGCCTCTCCTGCATCTGGGGTCCATCTCCCTGCATAGACGATGGAATGGTCAAAACAGGAGAGACAGATGAACAGTCAAGGTCACCAGCTGTCACCTCCTCAGGAGTCAGGCAAGCAGTTTCAAATGACAATAAAGTGACTGGATAAGTACTTGCCTGAATTCCTGGGAGGTGATGACGTCAGCTGTCATCTCTGGATCGGGGAGGTGTGGCGACTTCATGGTCGGGGACCACTCCTCCTCGGGCTGATGCTCCTGTTCCCATGGGGATTTATCCTCCAACCTCCCAGCCAACTCTGGAAAGAGCCACGGTTTCGCCTCCAGGAGGAGATCAGTTTCAGCCAGAAGAACCAGTCTACATTCCTCTAGCTCCTCCGAAGACGGTGTGAGCCACGGCTCGGAGCGAGGAGGCGGGGCTGTCATCGGAAGGGCCGGAGGCTTCTTTCGGCAAGGCTTCTTTCTCTTTGCGGGTGGTATGGGCAGCAGATAGTCCAGAATTCTCATCACATCACTGGGCTGCGAGTCATAAGTCATCAGCGCCGTGTCCTGAGCCTGTCGAGTCGTCTTGGAGGAATAGGGCTCCAGCGTCCACAAAAGAATCTCTTCCAGGAAGCACAGCGAGCACAGCTCCCTCTCCAAAAACACAGCCATGGCGCCCGGGAAACAGATGAGTGGGAAACGGGAAAAATTGTCAGAATGAAAAAAGATGTGTGGGTGCACCCACTAAATCCTCCTTTTTTGCTGAGTCTTTCTGTCATGGACTCTCCCATGTGCTTTTCCACGGCGCACGGCGAGGGGTGAAATAATGAGGATTTACGTTCAGGGATCCACCAACACACATTTATTAACATAAAGACTTACAAAAAGGTGCGACAAAACACTTACAGTGGACGTTCGGTGGCCGGCATCGCCCCACGAACGCATGAGTTGAGACGTTGATAGAAAAATTCCAAATTATCTATCATCATCATCATCATCATCATCATCATCATAGCAGTCTGTCGGGGGCGACAATGACTGTTTCATTTAGGTCTGATTAGATTCCTCCACACAGCTCTGTAATTTGTCTTCCACTGCCAGGAACTCCTAACCTTTTTAACCTGGGTGATGTCTATACTATTAATATTAATCAATTATTATTATATTTGAGAAGCATCATACCTTTCATATGCCATGTTTAATGTTTATATGTGCATTCCATATAGGATAAGTTCTTGGCCTGTTTCTGTGAGCAATTTCAGCAAGTTCAGACTGAGGATCAGTACATGCGTAAGGAATGATCTAAGCCATTTATTATAATCTCTTTGACATGCCCTGTTTTGGGTCACAGGAATGCACAGGAACTCCTCATCTTATAGATTAGTGTTTCATAGACATTCTCTTAGTTTTATGGATCTCATGTCTTCATGACCTATGTCTCCAGAGTGTCTGATGTCCGCCTGGATAAGCTGAGTTATCAGGACTGTCCCGTTCTGTCCCTTCCCTTATCCTCATCATCCCTCTCCTTTCTCCTACCTATATACAGTGGGGCAAAAAAGCATTTAGTCAGCCACCAATTGTGCAAGTTCTCCCACTTAAAAGATGAGAGAGGTCTCCAACTTTCATCATAGATATACCTCAACTATGAGAGACAAAATGAGAAAAAAAAATCCTGAAAATCACATTGAAGGATTTTTAATGAATTAATTGATAAATTCCTCGGTAAAATAAGTATTTGGTCAATAACAAAGGTTCATCTCAGTACTTTGTTATATACCCTTTGTTGGCAATGACAGAGGTCAAACGTTTTCTGTAAGTTTTCACAAGGTTTTCACACACTGTTGCTGGTATTTTGGCCCATTCCTCCATGCAGATCTCCTCTAGAGCAGTGATGTTTTGGGGCTGTCGCTGGGGAACACGGACTTTCAACTCCCTCCAAAGATTTTCTATGGGGTTGAGATCTGTAGACTGGCTAGGCCACTCCAGGACCTTGAAATGCTTCTTACGAAGCCACTCCTTCATTGCCCGGGCGGTGTGTTTGGGATCATTGTCATGCTGAAAGACCCAGCCACGTTTCATCTTCAATGCCCTTGCTGATGGAAGGAGGTTTTCACTCAAAATCTCACGATACATGGCCCCATTAATTCTTTCCTTTACATGGATCAGTCGTCCTGGTCCCTTTGCAGAAAAACAGCCCCAAAGCATAATGTTTCCACCCCCATGCTTCACAGTAGGTATGGTGTTCTTTCTCCTCCAAACACGACAAGTTGAGTTTTTACCAAAAAGTTCTATTTTGGTTTCATCTGACCATATGACATTCTCCCAATCCACTTCCGGATCATCCAAATGCTCTCTAGCAAACTTCAGACGGGCCTGGATGTGTACTGGCTTAAACAGGGGGACACGTCTGGCACTGCAGGATTTGAGTCCCTGGCAGCGTAATGTGTTACTGATGGTAGCCTTTGTTACTTTGGTCCCAGCTCTCTGCAGGTCATTCACTAGGCCCCCCATGTGGTTCTGGGATTTCTGCTCAGCGTTCTCGTGATCATTTTGACCCTACAGGGTGAGATCTTGCGTGGAGCCCCAGATCGAGGGAGATTATCAGTGGTCTTGTATGTCTTCCATTTTCTAATAATTGCTCCCACAGTTGATTTCTTCACACCAAGCTGCTTACCTATTGCAGATTCAGTCTTCCCAGCCTGGTGCAGGTCTACAATTTTGTTTCTGGTGTCCTCTGACAGCTCTTTGGTCTTGGCCATAGTGGAGTTTGGAGTCTGACTGTTTGAGGTTGTGGACAGGTGTCTTTTATACTGATAACGACAGGTGCCATTAATACAGGTAACGAGTGGAGGACAGAAGAGCCTCTTAACCCCTTGCACTCCGGCCAATTTTCCTAAAAATGCCAAAAAATAACATGCCCAAAGTAAATCGAAAGCTGTTCTTCAACCCTTTGCAGCATCTTCATGGGGTTGGTCTCATTTAAAAGAAAACACTTTGAATTTTTTGGCAAAAAAAACATAATCTCTCTATGTGCTCCGGACACTGAGTTACAGTCATCTAAACATACTGAACTTGAAGAAAATAAATTTGGCCACTGTGTTTTTTTGGATACAAATGCTTGCAAATAACACACAGCTGTCCGATCCAGCTGGAAAATGCAAAAGAAATGTAGAACCAAGTGTTATCAAGCTGAGATCCAAATTTGGTAACAATACCACAAAAAATGAATATTTTACACAGCTTTGTTCTCAGGTAGTTCCCAGGCGTTTTGGAACTGTGCCAAATTGTGCCAAATTGCACAGTTTGGAAAAACGTCTGTAACTTTTGAATAATTCAATGTAGAATCTTCATTTTGGGCTCTAATGAAAGGTCACATTCAGGGCTGTGTCTGTGTGTGTGTGGGGGGGGGTTTGTCCCCCCCCGCTACAAAGGACGGAGTTCGGCCCTCGCTACATGACGGATTACACTCGTTGCATGCTTCCACAGCAACGCTGTCACAGCGGCTCCCCCCCCCCGCTACTGTGTGTGGGTGTGTGTGTGGGGGTTGTCCCCCCCCCGCTACAAAGGACGGAGTTCGGCCCTCGCTACATGACGGATTACACTCGTTGCATGCTTCTACAGCAACGCTGTCACAGCGGCTCCCCCCCCCCCGCTACTGTGTGTGGGTGTGTGTGTGGGGGTTGTCCCCCCCCCCTCGCTATAGAGGACGGCCATCGCTACATGACGGAATAGACTCATATGCTTCCCCCCGCAGACCGGGGGGCGTTCGGACCATGAACGCCCCCCCCCGCTCCTCTTCTGCAGCGGGGGGGAGGCGTTCACGGTCCGAACACGGCAAATGAACCGTTTATCGTGGCGCACGCACTTCGTACTTCGTGCGCCGTACAGTTGTAATTTACCGATGGGTCAAAAGTCATTTTTGGATTACAATTTTCAGGGATAAATAATAAATTTAGCTTATAACACCTTACCTCTTCACAGCAGCAGAGTCCTGGTGAACTTCTCTTCCCCATTGTCAGACGAACGCGATGCTGGTCCGCTCATGGATCCCGGTCAAAACATAATTCCATTATTGCCGTTTTGGCGAATGATTTACGACTTTTGTCGTCGGCCTCCGTCGGTCTATGATGACGGAAGAGAATCCTAAACATCTATTCTGCTGGAATGAGTGCAGGTCCCACTTGTGGGTGTTCTCCATGCTGCTGGGTCTGTAGCAGGTTCGTCCAGCGTCCTTTTTTTTCATCAGCTGCAACAGTAAATCTCTTTTCACCCAGCCTGAACTTCTGTGCTTCAATTGACTCCTGCATTCACAGTAGGCGGGTCCTCCTTCCTAGGTTTTCATTCATTGGTTCTTCAAGGTTTCAGAAACCCAATTCAAGGCTCTTATTAGTCGAATGAGAGGTCAATCAGATGAACTAATCTGTTTGCGGCTGTGTCTGCAGCTTTTTTTTTCAGTGGCGCTTGGAGGCCAACACCAACTAAATCACCACCATCAGTATCTCTATCATGCGTCATGCGTCCGAGAGCGCACAAGTGCGCTCTCGTGAGCCCTCGTGTGCCCTAGGACGCACAGACTTGCCCGCCCGTGGAACAACGGAGTGCAAGTGGTTAAAGAAGAAGTTACATGTCTGTGAGAGCCAGAAATCTTGTTTGTTTGTAGGTGACCAAATACTTATTTTACCGAGGAATTTACCAATTAATTCATTAAAAATCCTTCAATGTGATTTTCTGAATTTTTTTTTCTCATTTTGTCTCTCATAGTTGAGGTATACCTATGATGAAAATTGGAGACCTCTCTCATCTTTTAAGTGGGAGAACTTGTACAATTGGTGGCTGACTAAATACTTTTTTTGCCCCACTGTATATCAGACTTACAAGAATGGATCCTTTAGAGATTTTAGGTGTGTCTGAATGTCATGCCTTGTAACCTCTCCCCCAAGGTGGCCAATGGGGTGATTGCTTATATTTTTGTAATAAATGAACATAAATTCAACTTTCCGCCTGATTATTTGACTTTGAATAATTTAAGCTCAAAATTATTCCAATATTTTTGCGTCCGAACAGCAGATCCACATATCTCTGTCTTTTCCGTGCCTCTGCTTGATCTCAGCAATTGCACAGCTGATAAAAAGACCTTCCCAGGCTGAGTGAAAAAAAAAAAGGCTCAGTGTTACCGCAGTGAAGGCATTTCAGACCGGGGCGCTGGAACTGACTGAGTGACGGATTTGAGAATCCTATAGGTGGCTTGAATGTAAGTACATTTGTTGTTGTTTATGGATAAAAGATAGTGAGATTCCCCGAACCAATAGTACACTGCAAAATACTGAAAGGAGTGAAACTAGCGGCCTGAGTGCTGAGTTATTTTGTCCTTGGTGACCGATATCGTAATAAATCCCTTGGGAGGAACGAGGTTTTCCTTTGCAAACGGTGACCGATATCGCAAGACCCGGGGTGATTCTTAGAAATCCGCCGCTCTCTACGGTCCAAGTAAGTGCAGTGGAGGTGCCAGAAGTTTGCATGCAAAGAAAAACGGGAAAGATTTGTGGTCTCATTCCTGTGTGGAAGAGTGTCGCGTGATCCCAGAGAAGTAAATTTTTGGGGACAGATTCATGCCTCTTGTGACCACTTCTGCTTATGGTCCAGCGTTTGGACCTTCAGCATTCGTGGGGAGGTTATGTGAACCCCGAAGGGAAAAGGTTTTTTCACGGAAGATTTGTGCCCTTACCGGGTCTGCATTATCACCCATGGGACTTCCCCCGCTATGGTGAGCTATTGCAAGATGCCGGGGGAGGAGGTCTTACTTTGGGCTTTAGACACTTTAGGGGTTAACGTGACCACTGAAATATTTTATTTGGTGAGTTTTAGATAAAAGTTACTGCAGTCTGGGTTGTTTTGTCTCTGTGTAATCTGTTCCGGTGTGGAAGAGAGAGAAAAAAAAAGTGAGAGTTCTCCACGGAGGCAGAAGGGACAGGTTGTAAAACTGTTGTTTGTGATTTTTTAGCATAAAAGGATTGATTAGTTAATTGTTATCCTTTTGAGAAGTGTTTAAATTTAAAGGTATTTGAAAATAGTAGTTTTGAGCAAAAACAGATGACTGGTGTTGTGTTTTTACGGCAGTGTAAAAAAAAAGGGAGCTTCACGCTGTATTGACAGTGTGGGGGGGTGCCATGTGTGAGATTTCTCCGCTAAGAGTTGCCAGTTCCGGAAATTAATTCCGGAACTGGAACCCCTCCGGCATACAACTAGGAACATACCGGTCGCTATGGAGGGTGAGAATATGTATGGGCACATAATCATACCATGTAGGATAACTAAGTAGACGGTTATGCTGTTTCATCCCATCTAGCAACAATGCTCTGCACTGTGTGTGTTTATATATTTACATATTTATTCCATCTAGCTGCAATGCTTAGCACTGGGTGTGTTTATATTTATATATCTATATATTTATTCCATCTAGCTACAGTGCTCCGCACTGTGTTTTTATATATCTACATATTATTCCATCTAGCTACATTGCTCCGCACTGTGTGTGTTTATATACTTGCCTATTTATTCCACCTAGCTGCAATGCTCCGTACTGTGGGTGTTTATATATTTACATATTTATTCCATCTAGCTACAATGCTCTGCACTGTGTGTCTGTGTGTGTGTGTGTGTATATATATATTTTATAGTAATATGTACATATATATATTCGCTGCTCTTGCTTGCTTGTTTTTTTCTTGCCTTCTGATTGTTGCTCTGAGTGTTGCTATCCCTGTGCTGTTGCAATCCTGGAATTTCCCCGTTGTGGGACTAATAAAGGCTTATCTTATCTTATCTTATCTTAATTGAAGTAATTCTCATGCTGTTTTGGGTTTTGACATGAACCTAAAAGTCTTTATTGTATGACCTTGTGGAGATAATGCGAAAAGAGAGCTTTCTGTGTGGGCCCTGTGTCTGTGTGTGTGTATGTGTTTTTCTATCTGTGTGTCCTTGGGTGAAAGAAACAGACAGCGAGAGAACTTGGGAAAAAATAGAAAAGGCTGTGTAGCTACTGATTAGTGTGTAAAAACTTGGTAAAAGGGAAGAAGAAAAAAAAAATCTATATATGGGCATTTTTTGCAAAGTTTGGGGGTTTTACTTTTTCTTTCAGTCTAACTTTGTGGGTTTTCACTCTAATGTTGCATACGTGATGAACTATTTACATGTTTTTAAAGCCAATATTTTCATTCCCTCCAGTTTTTTTCTTTGGAAAATGAAAAACATTGAGCAATTTTTATTCAATTTTTTGACATATCACTGACTTTTTTTTTTCGTTGACTGAAGCATAACAGTGCACTTTACAGGGAAAAAAGGACGCAGGACTGATGTTCTTCTTCCCCCTGCCAAAACAAAACCCGCCTCTGAGACCCAGCCTCCTCACTGTAACCTTTCCCTCCATCAACATCAAAGAGGCGGCTTAACATCTAAGTTAAGTACAAATGCTTGCATCTTAATCAATGCTACAAGTATGACAATGATGAGATTAACTGAACATTACAATATCATGCTGTCACTTAATAATGCCGATAATGTTAAAATGTTTAAATGAATGTTTATTCCTGCATGTTGATTTATAAGTTGCATGAACACTGAAATAGGTTAGTTATACATAAATGAACAGAGGAATATTGCAGTATTGAAACTTGTGTATTAGTATTTGCAAAGCGTATATCAAATCATGTGGCTGCCAGCAGCCAATCTCGGCTTGACAACAGCTCTCAGTGTTGTTTGTTCCAGACAAAAGACTGTTTGCTCATTGGACTAAAGTTCATAAAGCCCGCCCACGAAGGAAGCCTATTTGCTGGGGGCTCCTGTCAGTCATGGAGGCCCGCAAAAATTCTCCACAGATAAAAGGGAATTATCCCACATGTTTTCTTTTCTACGATCACAGAGCCAGAAGTATCCTGTTTTGTTTTGTTTTTTTGTAATCTCTTTGTATCTTAATGTTTCTTTAAATCCCTAGGAATTCTTTCTCTCTGAGCTCAAATTCTAATTAGGAGTTAAACTCCAATCCTAGATGTTTATTTCTATCACTTTTTCCTGTTAAACTTTCTGTATAACCACCGTTTTTAATTTTAAGTTTCAATCTTGACTTTCTTTTTTTTATTTTATATTGACCAACTTACACACTCGAAACTATTTTCATCTCCACTAGTCCGAAGATCTGTTGATTTTGCTATTAGATCAGATTTTTAATTATCCTTAAATTCCTCATGAGAAGCCACAGATTCTCGATGCAGCTCGCCACTACCACACACAGCTGAAGAAATCACCACACCATGAGGAGGAGATGCCTTGGGCCAGATCGCAGCCCAAGTGATCAACACATCAAAATCTCATCTTGTGACAACCAAATGTTTGCTGGACAAATATTCTTGGTTTTGGCACTTTTCCACATCGAAAACTTCCAGACGGCGACACAGGAGGATCTTCATTTTCAACTACCATGCAAGGAATCACATGAGTGACATTCTTGTTCATCTGCTGAATGGAAAGTCTGAGATTTGGATATAATTTAATATCTGATCAGATGCAAAATTAAAGAGCAAGCAATATAACCTTCCTTTTCATTAAAATCCTGTTTTCATTTTCTTAAAGAGTAATCCAGAACTTTTCATATAATTAGTAAAACTTTCTCCATAATTTTACATTGTTTCCATAATCTGTTAACTCCAAACTGATCTAAAACATTTCACAGTTAACCCTGGTTCTGCAAATGTTGACATTGTTAATCTATCATTTACAAGGCTGCACGGTGGTGCAGTGGTTTAGCACTGTGGCAGCACAGTTTTACCCTCGGCCGGGGGACCGCGGGGATCATGAGATCGTGGGTTCGATCCCAGCCCCCAACCAACAGTGAGCTGTGTGGAGTTTGCATGTTCTCCCCGTGTTGCGCGGGTTTACTCCGGGATTTCTCCGGTTTCCTCCCGCATACCAAAACATGTAGGTTTAGGGCGCTCGCGCACGCAGCGACCAGCAGCGGGTGGCTTGTCACCAGACTGCAAACCAAGTCTACCTACGGGTACAAATAACAAAAAAAAAAAAAAAAAAGTTTAATTTCATGGTTAATGAAATCACTGCAATGTCTTTTAATCATCATTTCATTTAATAAATATGTGAAAATGAGAGAAGTTGTTGATAATTTATTTCATTCTGAGTCTGGTTTAAGTCCCCAGTATCGAATTCACTAAAATTTTGAGACTGATTACTAATTAATTTATTGAGTGATTAAACAGGTATAAAGTGTAATTAAAGATTAAATTGCTTCTTAGAGATAGAAGCTGGTGCCCCACGAGTGTTATTAATTTTTCCTGTGTAGATGAACCGAGAATTCATCTCAGGTTCCAAGACATTAATATAAATTAAATAATTTTTATACCTGATCACAATTATTAATCCATATACTGTTACAGATTATGGTGCTGCCCGTGCAACGCTGGGTTTAACTTGAGTCACACACAGAATGAAAAATTAAGACAAGCTGTGTGTAGTTCTGGTCAAAACTTATAACTTTTAAAAACAAAGGTAGTTCGTTTGTCTGCAGGGCTGATGCCTGCAGCCATTGTCTTTGTCTCTGTGTCACAAAGGGGAGGGGGTGAACTCAGCCTGCTGCTGTGTGTGTGTGTGTGTGTGTGTGTGTGTGTGTGTGTGTGTGTGTGTGCTGATCGCGAGGGGGGGGTGAGGAGAACGCTCCACCCCACTCTGCTCAGTTACTTGTTTGTTTAATGCGTGCTTAAGAAGCGTGATTACACGCTGAATAATTAAAATAGGCCTAGGACCGAACAGCGAAGCAATCCTGTTCATGCTCCCGTTAGCTCAAAACCCCGCAGGCGAAGCAAACCCTTGGGGAATTTAATGGAATTAATCATTGTATAAACTAGTTTGAATAAAGTTTTAGGAAGATCGAAGCTCTCCCGCTTTTGAAAAGCAAGGCGTGGTGTCGACTGAGACTCGCACCCGCATCCACGTGTCACATGCACGCTAACAGTCATGGTCATCAGTCTTGCACGGGAAAACTGCGCATATGTAGATCGGCTGAGCGACGCCATCTTGAGTCCACTTAAGGCAAGTTCCCTTTAGCCGCCATTTTGAGTAGAAATCCTGGACTCCCCGAGTGATGTCATTGGGTTTCCTCTTCTGGGAGTGCAGCCGAAAACTGCCTCCATCTTGTGGTGAAAGATAGGGACTGCATTTTTATTTTTAATTTAAACCCTTAATCTTTAAAGCCAATTTATAACCAAATTAAGTCTTCAAAGTAACTTCAAAGCAATTCATATCATTCGGAATAAACTAAACTTAACACCAATTCAAAGTTTTATGTCAAGAACAAAAGGAAATAGACCTGTTGGCTGCTGAAAGTTTTTCTCAGTGGTAAGACCCCACTCACTGCATATATACCTACAGCAGGGACATATACAAACACCCCTATTGTATTTAATCACTTATGTAACCACATATTGTAATCTTTTGAGTTAAAATCAAACATATTTACCCACTTTTAAGCAAAAAGTTGGAAACTTTGAAGCTATATCTGTCCTTATTTTGCTGTTTTTAGATGTGATATGGTGATTCCTTTCCCACAGAAACCCAGTTTTAGCTTAAGGATTCTAATGCTGATGTTTACTCAAGAGTAATCTTAAAGTAGGATTAAACCTGTGCATTTTAACAAATTTACAGTTTCACTGAATACCATATCTATAATTTTTTTTCTCAAGTTTAGGAAACCACCTTAAGCAATTAACACTTAAAAGCTCTAGGTGTTGTTTAAACTCATTGTCATTTCTTGGTCCGTGTTTTCTCCACAGGAAAAGAAAAACATTTAACCAACTATCATAATTTTAAAATTTTCCCAGGATTTAAAAGAAAAGTCAAAAAGGTGCAAACACTGATTATTCTGTAAATAAGAAATTTATAGATAACAATCAAAACAGAACACGATTAGCTTCAATCCTAAGGAATCCTTGGATACCAAATACCCAAAGCAACTCACTCGTTTCTAATTTGTAAATATTTAAAACATTTAATGCTTCAAATGAAAATAGGGTTTTACAAATACAGTAAAACCACAGGAAAGCCTTAACTTTAAAAGAAAGTGGAAACATATAACTTTAAATTTTTAAAGCATTTTACTCCTTTTGTTTTTGTATTTCTTGTTGTAAATAAAATCCTCACTTTCAAAGAGACATTCAGGAAATTCCAGAGCTAGTTATTGATGAAAAATTCCAATACTAGACTTTGAAAATCAAAGTAAAGAGGTCAATCCACACAATTGAAATTCCCGTTTTGTTTTGTGAAACACAAATTCAACCCAATTTCAATTCAACTTTATTTATCAAAATACAGTTTCAACAAACTAATTAATTGAAATATCTCCACATTTCTAAATAATTTCAAAATTCTACTTTCCATCTTGCAAGCCTACAAGTTGGAACAAATTCTAAAAAGAACTTTCAGCTATCAAGGTTGTAAAATAAACACTCAAGGTTAAACCTTGTCTAAC
The DNA here is from genome assembly GCA_020510985.1 of Pholidichthys leucotaenia. Taxonomy (NCBI): domain Eukaryota; kingdom Metazoa; phylum Chordata; class Actinopteri; order Cichliformes; family Pholidichthyidae; genus Pholidichthys; species Pholidichthys leucotaenia. The sequence goes on along the minus strand of CM035836.1, from coordinate 301,391,533 downwards.
AAATTAACAATAATCAACAAGTTGTTTTTTTTAAGTTAAATAACAACAACGGTAAAACATGACGAGCCAACAGAAAACTGACAGACCAAACTGGATGACCTTCAAGCAACACTGGAAGCATGGACTTCTGATTTAATTTCTACCTTTACAACACGAGTCAAGGAAACACAGCCCAAAGATTTGAAGCAACTCACTGAAGAAATCCTGAATGACCACACTGGAACGCCACCAGAAGGAAAGGACCTCACCAGTGTGTTAAGTAAGTTCGCGCTAACATTAGTCGCGAAATTAAAGGTAGCCGAGAACGAGCTATCAAATCAACAAACAACAATCCTATCTCTCCAAGAAGAGAACGAAACACTGAAAGAAAATTTGGAGCAATCTCAGAACGACAAGACTCCAGATCAACTTGATGAAGCGTTACAAGATTTGGACCGTGCAGAGTCAGAAAATAAACGGTTGATGCATGACAATGGCATGCTTCACCAAGACAACAATGAACTTGAAGATGCCCTTCAAGACACAAAGAAGGAACTCAGAAAAGTTGAAGGTCAACTTGAAAATGTGAAGAATGACTACAAGGGATGTCAACTGCTCCTAAAGGAAGCACATGAACACTGGGACATCCGCCGCGTTCCCTCGCCCAATTCCCGCTCTGAGTACGGACGACCGCATGGACAGCGTGTGTGTGCCCCTTCAGATTGCAACCTTGACAAGATTACGCAAAATGTCACAAAATTTGATTCAGGTCCTACAGGTTCAAATGATGCCAAAGTCTATTTGCAGGACAATGATTACTACCTACGTAAGTATCCTGATGCTACGGCTGACGATCACATCTATTTGATTAAACTAACATCTAACAGGTCAGTATCAAAATTCATAGACAGACAGCTGGCAAATATCAAAGCAGACTACATCCTGCTCTACAAAGCCATCGAAAAGGAGTTCTCCGACGACTGCCTACAGGCAGGGCTAACCCACAGCCCTAGCCGTGAAGCAAGGATGCTCAGAGCCAACACAGGCCTACTACCAGCAACTCCTACTTGCATATTTTGGATCTCAAAATACACCAGGGATGGAAGAAGACCACAATTTCAAGACCCTCTTCATCCAAAACCTCCATCCCACTGTGAGTCATTACCTTGGAGTTACAGCTAACCCAAAGTCAAACTCAATAAGTCAGCTGAAAGAGAGTTCGCACACTATGCGTTCCAAAAACAGCAACAAAGTCGCAACAAGCACGCTGAGCCTGCCACAGTGTTTGCTATCAGTGATGCATCTAACACCTTGGAGTTGGAAGGAGCTCCTCTCTCTACTCCACCTCCTACACCGCGAGTACATAAACAGCCGAAACATTTTTCCAACCGACCTCACCAAGGTCAAAACCAAACTAGGTCCTCTGGATATCACTTTGGACCAACTTTGCAAAAACCCGACTACCATCATAGACCAGATCCACGGGATAGGTCGCGAGAATGTGATACGGACTACCATAATGACGGATACCGATACGAAGACACGCGTAACCACAACAAATGGTCTCCATCTCATTACAGAAGCTCAGAAGTAGAGACCTACCACAAACCTTGGAAGAAAGAAGAAACTCCTACCCTCAGTAGAGAAAATATTGAAATTGTCAAACACCTCCTAGCAGAGATTCAAAGCCGCAAAGAAAATAAAACTCAGAGGGGGGTGATAATTGCCAATGCCCATAACATTCCAGCTGCAGAACACAAAAGCGTCAAAACGACATACAAAGCTCCCAAGGCTGTATTTCAAAAACATTTGGACCTATTCGCCAAATGACACAAAGTGTACAACGACCAAAAACTCTTGCATGACAAACTGCAAAGGGGGGACAAGATCTTCCACCCCACATTTGTACCGCAAACACCAGAAATCAATTTACAGGAAGAGAAAATCACTCCTAAATTCCTGCCCGAGTGGATGAATCCGCACATTGTCAACAACAAACTTTGGCCACTCAAGTGCCAAATCCAAGACCCCATTTTCAAATGGGCTCACCAAAATCAGAGCAAACTTTACTAAAACCCCATGGGACTTGTCAGGCACAACACTGTCAAAGTAAGTCCTTAAATAAGTTTAAAATCAAGCCTATGTCTGAGAAATAACAGTAGCTAACTACTAGCCTCAGGTACACTCAGTCAAATTTCTCCAAACAATTAGTTAACTGCATCAAAACTTCCAAAAAGAAAAGGGTAAATTAAAACCAAATTATCCCTTAAACTAATTTCAAAGGCCTCTGTAAAATCTAATAAAGTTCAATCAACTTACTATTGTCAAATAGTACACACAAAACATTCAACACCATTAGTTTGAGCTAACAACATCAAAATTCCCATCAAAGATGAAAAACAATCTAAGGTTCAGAGTTCAATCTCCTAAAGAAATTGTTCCACCTCTGAGAATAATTTTCATTTGCCAATCAAGTATCGAAAGAAAAATCAACAAGAAGATTAAGATACAAAATCACTTGTTTTTCTGTTTGCCAGGATGATGGCCCTCTTGTTTATCAGTTTAGCCATCTGCCTAGCAATCACGCCCACTGTTACCCAGTCAGAACTGGACCAAGTCAAAACAAAAAGCCAACGATCCTCAGGTGGATTCTCAAGAACAGCCTCGTCGTTAGAGCCTCTTGTTAGCCTTAGCATGCCCACTGTTAACTCGGTCAACACCACTAAACCAAAACGCCAGGTCGTCGAACCACAAAAGTTACTAAAATCTTACAAGACACTGTGTTGATTTTGAATGCTTGCTCCGAAGCTTCAGTCAAACTCAACAAGGTCTTGAACTCTTTGCTCTTTGTGTTAAAGGTTGACTATGCTCACACACAGCCAATGTCCATGTTACTCTCAGAAGTAGCTAGAAACATTAGCTTTTAAGTTAACACTTTAGCAATGAATATGCTCTCACATCATCTTATCCTTTTCACAGTAAATCCAAATTTACTTTTTGTTGCCATTCAAAGCATGATGATGACATCCCATGTCCACCCAGTTTTTCTGAACAAAAGCCTCAAACACCCTATGATTTGGACATCTGTGGAACCATGGTTTAGTCTAGCTAAACCAATTCAATTTGAACCTCCTTGAATCACCTCAATATTGATTACTCTAAACCTCTACCTCAAATATGAGAGAGAATTTTTATAACTTTGCTTTTTGACCTAGACTCCAAAGATTTTTGAATACATGCATGTGTATATACAAATATATATCCTTTACACTCTAGTTAGATTGTATGCACATTTAAACTACTTTTGAAATTTTGAATAGATATTTTAGGGCAAACCCAAAACATTTATATCAAGTATGTCAAAACCCACATACTTCTAGTTCAACTTTTGTACCCAGAACTTTTAAGCCTTTACCAGCATATACAGAATTTTAGTGTATCCTAGACAATTATACAATGTTTATATTTGGTCATACCCAAATTATTTTTGAAAATTTCTAGAAGTTTCCCAGAAAACCAAATTTAAGGATCTACACTTTGGAATAGATACTGTTTACAAGCTAAAGATTTATGGACATCAGAACCTTTAGTTCAGCATTTGAATCAAGAATCGCCAAATTGGAATTTGATGCCTAGGTTTGGTATCGACACTGAATAAAACTCACCATCAATACCAAAAAGGGGGGACTGTAGCATCATCTCACTTTGGCTCATCAATAAGATTTATTCTTCTGCTTAAAGGAAGGTTATCCTTCCTCTTGTGTTAGGGTCAGCACCAACCCGTTTTAATTTTTAAATGCATAAAAGAATCACTTAAAATTTGTTTATTGCATCAAGGCTTTTTGACTTTGTCAGGAACCTTGATTCAACAAAATTAAACATTTTTTTTTTCACTACATTATAAAATGCTCTGGTTGAAATTATGTCCTTTGTGGTGTTAGGGTCGGTTTCAACCCGGTTATAAAAAATAAGATTATAAAGCAATAATTAGAGCCAAAATTGAAATCATAAGTGCACTGTCAGCCAACACACTGACAGCCACCTCCTCTCCCAATCATGTGAGCTTCAGGGGATGCTCATTTGTCTAGTATAGCTGCAAAAAAACAAAACAAACAAAGACGGGCATGTCCAGACATGTGAGGTCACTTCACTCATTTGACTTGCAGAGGGCACATCTCCAATTTGCAGCATGCAAAAATGAAAAGAAGATTTACGGTGAGCCAAATTCTAGATAGAAAATATATATGGGTAGAAACTGGCCCATAACACCATAGATGTTACTATAGTTATTAATTTTAAAATGAAAAAATACATCAAGCAAATTCATTTCAGAGATGTGTTCTATACCCCTCGGTAATATTCAGGTAACACAACAGCCGGTTATTTATTTATATGATTCTCTTGAGGTTAATTTTTCTTTTTTTTTATTGAAATCGAGAGGTATACTGATAAAAAAAAGTCCCAGAGACCCACACCAAAAATATTAAACCCAACACTTTCATGGATAAGGAAGCCTAACAAGGTAACCAATGGATGACAAAAAAATTTGATGATAGGTTATTGTTTTTAGTGTATTTTAAAGCTGATTTAAGACACGGGTCGAAACCAACCCGAACGCATCGGAGATGGTAACAGAAAGCTAACACAGGAGGAAGGTTAAAGACATTATTTTACCCAGGAAAAAGACAGCAAGGAAACTGCTCTTTTACACCAGGCCACAACTGAACTCACATTCCTTTGTTAAAACCAGTCTAAGGAATTCACCCTAATGCATTTCCTGTTTTGACTTTATGGCCCCATAAACGTGGTGACACGGAACAGAACCCTGGAGACACCAGGAAAAGTAAATGGACCCTTATGTTTTAATGTGAAAATCAATCAATGGGTGTGAAATATATTAATCAGTGATTATATATATATATTCTGTCCCACACGGATAGACAGAAAGGTTTCCCCCCCAGACAACAGCTCCCCGAAGGCATGGCAGCGCCGCGGAGGCGGTGAATTCTGGTTACAGCACATACGGGAGAAGACTGAAGCCCAAGCATGTGGACTGATGTTTAATGGTTCTATCACAGCATGTGGACTGTTATCCTTTTGTCCTATTTAAGATGCTGGGGGTGGTGGTGTGGCACCTGGGGAGAGCCTAATTGTGTACCATCTCAGACAGGAACAAAGAGCAGGGGTTCCCTAGTAAGATAACAGGGAGGTGTTAAAGATGAGTGGGTTGAATGCAATGTGACACGAAGGTCATCTTTTGTGTGTGTGAAGATTCTAGAAGAATGCCATGATATTTAAGAGAGGAGCTTCTACTGGAATGTCATTCTGTCTATGCTTGAAATGTGAGAGTGTGTAATAAAGATAAGATAAGATAAGATAAGCCTTTATTAGTCCCACAATGGGGAAATTCCAGGATTGCAACAGCATAGGGATAGCAACACTCAGAGCAACAATCAGAAGGCAAGAAAAAACAACATCTAGTAAACATATGTCCATATTACTATAAATGTATATATACTGTATATAGACACACAGTGCAGAGCATTATGGTTGGTTGGTGAATGTGCAGCAGAAAGTCTAAGCTCTCTCTTCGCGGATGCAGCGGGCCAGCTGGAAGTCTTTGGGCATGATGGTGACCCCCTTAGCGAAGAAGAGACCACCAGGTGGGCCTCGCTGGTCTCCTGCAGAGCCATGACGGCGAAGCTCAGGAAACGCAGGACGGTCTTGAAGTCCTGAGCGATCTCCCTCACCCGGCGCTGGACGGGCAGCTTACGGATGAGCAGCTCCGTGGATTTCTGGCAGCGACAGATCTCTCTCAGAGCCACGGGCCTGTGATGGCGAGGCCTCTTCACTCTGCCGGTGGCCAGAGCGCCTCTCCGAGCAGCCCTGGTGGCTAGCTGTCTCCTGGGGGGGGGGGGGGGGGGCTTCTTCCTCCAGTAGATTTTACGGGCGGTCTGCTTGGTTCTTGCCATCGCTCTTTATTATTCTGTCTTATATTTCTTTCACGCCGCCTAAACTCCAGCACGGTACCCGCGTCATTTTTCGCTACAGCTCCCGGTATGTCGAGTTTCCCATTAGCACCGGGCAGCGGCCAAGTGCTAGCTAGCACTAGCTCCTCCCCGCTGTAACGTCTCCCGCTGCAAACCGTGGCTCCGTCCGCCGACCTGGGAGACCCCCGGGGTGATCCGTGCGTCCGTGATATATATACAGAGTGAAAGGTGTAGAAAGAAGAAGGAAGATAAAAAAAAAAGGCTGTTGCAACAGGCAGCCGACTCGTGTGGCGCCGCCGGTCCGGCGGAACCGGAACCGGAACTGGCTGAGCGGGACTTTCATGCGCTAGCCCGGGAGGCAGACCGGATCATCATCGCCACCAGGGCATTCACGACCATCGCGGCGGCGATGGAGCTCAGCGAGACAACCAGAGGAGGCGAGGAGCCACCGACGGCAGCAGCAGCAGGGGCCAAGGAGCGCGAGGGAGACACGCTTTGTTTCTACCACCGCCGCTTCGGAGAGAACGCCGAAGCACGCAGATGTACACCACCGTGCCAATTCAAGCGCTCGGGAAACGCCAAGACCGGTGGTCGGTAGCAGCCGCGACCCTCGGGGAGGAGAACAAGCTGCTCTACCTGACGGACGCACGCTCGGGGAGGCATTTCCTCGTGAACACCGGCGCCCAGAAGAGTTTCATCCGACCGACCTACGCTGACCGGCTGGCAGGATCTAGCGGCCCCGAGATGGCAGCAGCAAACGGCTCGGAGATTAAGATTTTTGGTGAGAAGACTTTACTCTTGTCTCTACACGGCCGAACATATGAGTGGACTTTTGTCGTAGCAGCATTGAATTATCATATACTGGGGGCTGATTTTTTGTGTGCACATAGTCTACTGGTTGATGTTGCTAACAGGCACCTAGTTAATGCACTGTCCTTTGACTCTCTACCCTGTATAGCTCGAGTGACCCGGCCAACAGCACAAGCCAACGTCACAGCAGCAGGCGGTAAGTTCCACACACTGCTCACTCAGTTCCCAGCACTCACAGTCCCGACGTTTTCGGCATGCCATCGCTAAACACGGGGTGGAGCATTTTATCACCACCACCGGGCCGCCCGTTTTTGCACAACCTTGGCGCTTGGACGTAGCTAAACTGGCCATAGCGCGCAAGGAGTTCGCCAACCTGGAGAGGTTGGGCATCATCAGACGCTCAAACAGCCCATGGGCATCCCCGCTACACATGGTCCCTAAAGCTGAGGGTTCGTGGCAACCATGCGGGGATTTCCGCAGGTTGAATAATGCCACAGCGCACGACCGCTACCCAATTCCCCACATACAGGATTTTTCCTTTCACCTTGCTTGGGCGTGCATTTTTTCCAAAATAGATCTGGTCCGCAGTTACCACCAAGTCCCAGTGTGCGCTGAGGACATACCCAAAACAGCAGTAATAACTCTGTTCGGTTTATTCGAGTTCCTGCGCATGCCATTCGGGTTAAAAGGAGCGGCACAGACGTTCCAGCGCATGATGGATGCAGTGCTGCGCGATCTCTCGTTCGTGTTCGTCTACCTGGACGATATCCTAGTAGCCAGCGCGTCCGAAGACAAACACGAAACCCACCTCACCGGAGGTTGGAAGAGCACGGGTTAATAATCAACCCAGCGAAATGTCAGTTCGGAGTGACGGAGATTGATTTTTTGGGGGCACCACGTCTCTCCCGAAAGAGCGATACGGCTGCTTGACAAGGTGCATGCAGTGGCGGATTTTCCCAGGCCGCAAACAGTCAGGGTGCTACAAGAATTTTTGGGAATGGTGAACTTTTATAACCGTTTCCTTCCCCGCGCAGCACAGTTCATGCAACCATTGTACACCGCGCTCAAAAAACAGAAACCCGCGGATAGGGTCGAATGGACACCCGGAGCGAGAGCGGGCGTTCTCGGAAGTCAAAGCAGCCCTGGCAAGCGCCGCATTGCTGGCACATCCAGACCCAATGGCCCGCATAGCGCTCACCACTGACGCTTCAGATGTGGCCATAGGGGCTGTCGTGGAGCAGCGTGTAGCCGGGGCTTGGCAGCCGCTCGCCTTTTTCAGCAGGACTTTGCTTGACAGTGAACGTAAATACAGTGCGTTCGACAGAGAGTTGCTGGCTCTCCACCTGGCCATTCACCACTTCCAGTTCTGGCAGGAAGGGCGCAGTTTCACCGCATTCGTTGACCACAAGCCGCTAACATTTGCGATGGCCAAGGTTTCAGAATCGTGGTCGGGCCGGCAGCAGAGACAGCTGGCCGCGATCTCAGAGTTTACTACCGATATTCAGCATGTGTCGGGTAAACTGAATGTAGTGGCAGACTGCCTCTCGCGCACCGTGGTGGCCCCGGTCTGCGTGGGGATAGATTACGCAGCCATGCCCGCGGAGCAGGTTAGTGAGGCGGACGTGCGCGCGCTCCAGGCTGGACCAACAGGGTTAAGGCTGGAGAGCAGGGTGCTGCAAGACGGCATGCCCCCCCCCTAATCTGCGATGTCTCCATGGGTCGCCCGCGTCCCGTGGTCCCAGCCGCATGGTGCCGTCGCGTGTTTGAGTCGGTTCACTCTTTGGCACACCCAGGAGTGCGCACGTCGGTCAAAATGGTAGGAGAAAAATTTGTGTGGCCGAGCCTTCGCAAACAAGTGAAAGAGTGGGCAGCAGCCTGCGTGGCGTGCCAACGAGCCAAAGAACACAGACACACGAAGGCTCCTTTGGAGCCGTTTTGTATTCCGGCTAAGAGGTTCAACCATGTTCACGTGGACCTCGTGGGCCCCCTCCCGCCATCACAGGGGTGCACGCACCTCCTGACAGTGGTGGACCGCACCACGCGCTGGCCGTGAAGCGGTTCCGCTGGCGGCAACCACATCCGAGGAGGTGGCGCGCGCTTTTTTAACAGCATGGGTGGCGCATTTTGGAGTCCCGTCAGACATTACGTCCAACAGAGGCCCTCAATTTGTTTCCGAACTCTGGTCAGCGATGGCCCGCAGCCTGGGTATTACAATTCACCGCACAACCGCGTACAACCCACAGGCTAATGGGTTATGCGAACGTTTTCATAGATCATTGAAAGCAGCTCTCAGGGATTCATTGACGGATGCAAATTGGGTAGACAGGCTACCGTGGGTTTTATTGGGGTTGCGCTCCGCGCCTAAAGAGGATCTGGAAGCTTCCCCGGCAGAACTCGTTTTTGCGCAACCACTCCGGCTGCCTGGGGAGTTTCTGCCAGATAATCCCGCGCCGGGAAGCTGCCCGTCTCAGCTTTTGCAGCGTAGCGCAGACACAGGCACGCTGCCGGGCCCTGCCCACCACAGTCTTCCGTGCGTTTTTGTGCCTAAAACTTGAAGAACGTGGAGTTCGTGTTTGTCAGACACGACGCCCATCGCCCTCCACTGTGCCCACCCTAAGATGGACCGTTCAGAGTGCTGGAAACAGGGGATAAGCATTTTTTGCTAGACTTAGGGGGTAGGAGGGAAAAAATTGGCATAGACAGACTCAAACCCGCTTTCGTTGTGGCGGATGAGCAGGTGCTGTTGGTGAGGGCCCCTCGGCGTGGAAGACCCCCACGGGGAGCTCCCCAGAGAAACGATTCTCCAGAGCACCCACACAGACAGACAGAAAGGTTTCCCCCCCAAACAACAGCCCCCTCCCCCCCCCCAAAGGCATGGCAGCGCCGCGGAGGCGGTGAATTCTGGTTACAGCACATACGGGAGAAGACTGAAGCCCAAGCAACATGTGGACTGATGTTTAATGGTTCTATCACAGCATGTGGACTGTTATCCTTTTGTCCTATCTAAAATGCTGGGGGGGGTGGCACCTGGGGAGAGCCTAATTGTGTACCATCTCAGACAGGAACAAAGAGCAGGGGTTCCCTAGTGAGATAACAGGGAGGTGTTAAGGATGAGTGGGTTGAATGCAATTTGATGCAAAGGTCATCTTTTGTGTGTGTGAAGATTCTAGAAGAATGCCATGATATTTAAGAGAGGAGCTTCTACTGGAATGTCATTCTGTCTATGCTTGAAATATGAGAGTGTGTAATAAAGCGTCTGAAACAAATCTGCCTCTTCATTTACACGCTCTACTATATATATACAGTATATATACAGTATATATAGTTCGTCGGCCTCCGTCGGTCTATGATGACCATGGAAGTGAATCCTAAATGTCTACTCTGCTGGAACAGCACTGCCTGTGGCTGAACAGGCCGATGCGTGAATGGCAGTCCCTGTCACACAGGTCGCACTTGTGGGTGGTCTCCATGCTGCTGGGTCTGTGGCGGTTCTTCCTGCGGGTCCTTTTTTCATCTGCTGCAGCAGTCAGTCTCTCTTCACCCGCCTTGAGCTGTCTGGTCAGGGTGCCTCTCCATTTGGAGCGGTCCATTGCAAGGTCCTCCCAGCGCTCTGTGTTGATCTCCAGGGCCTTCATGTCTCTCTTGCAGACGTCTCTAAAGCACAGCTGTGGGCGGCCAACGTCTCTCCTGCCAGTTGCCAGTTCTCCGTAGAGGACGTCTTTTGGGATTCTGCCATCCTCCATACTGTCACAACGGCCCTCACGGACCGTCACAAGACGCCTCAGTCACCAGTGAGTTTGCAGTGATGTTTATTTACAGTGCAGGTTTAGACAGGCATAGGAATATATATAGTGAACAGGTGACGCCTGAGCCGGGGAGCACCCGATGCACCAGACGAGATAATAATTAAGGTAAAGTTACAACAAGCGTACCTTAACGACGGGACTGCTAACAGGCGGGTAACAGGGGATTCCCAAGTCCGTTCACCATGATGAGCAAAAATAACAGGAACACAACAGAATATAACAGAAGATAACAGGATATAACAGAGACTGCCGCGCTGGAGGACATTTAGCACCCGCTTATATCTGGTGGCTAATGACCCCAACGCGGCACAGCTGCTGCTAATGACAGCAGAGCAGCAGCTGACTTTGACAGCAGGGAGCTCCCCCGGGCGCCTTCACAATAAGAGCCCGAGGAGCTGGAAGGAACCCTCAGCTGCCAAAGCCAAGGAACAAAAAGATATGAGGCCCGAGTGTGGCCAGAACCGACACTCGGGTTATGACAGTACCTCCCCCTCAAGGCCGAGCTCTGAGCGGCCAGAGTAACACCCCAGCCCCCCACCCCCCCACCCCCCTAGGGTGGGTGGATGGGGTGCTGGCAGGAGGGAGAGAGACAAACAACCAACAAGGCTATAGAAAAAAAAACCCATAATCCCGGGTAACAAGAACAAAATCACAATAAGTACAAAATAGGCAACACACCCTTGGGCAAACAGAGTGACACAAAAACAAAACAATCCCCCCCCCACAAACACCCCAACAGTCCCACAGACGATATCAGGAGCCCGGAAAGGGCGCAGTCCAGGCCAGGAGGGATGGGGCAGAAGGTTCGGGGGGTTCATCCGGCAACAAGAGGCCACAGAACAGGGAGGGGAAAAGAGGACAGTTCGGGCGGCCTACCCCAGTCCCATGCTCGGGGGAAGAGAGTTTCAGGCGGCCGGAGCAGGTCGCCGCACAGGAAGATAAACAGGTCGGGGGGCCGGCCCAGAGAACCCAACCAATGAGACAGCCCTTCAGGCGGCCGCCCCGCAACACCAGCCCACCAGAACCGTTGGGAGGAAGCAGCCGGTGATCCCGCAGAAAAGGGGGGAGATGAGGGGAAACCGGGCGGAGCGTTCGGGACCCCAACGGCCCCAGGTGGAGATGGGTAGTGCTCCTCAGGGTGACGAGGAGGATGACTGTGGAGAAGAGGGTGATGAAGAAAACGAGCCTGTCCAGCATCCGGTGGCTGGGGATCTGCAGCTCCCTCACCGAACCTAGGACCTGCTGGTGCAGCACCCACGGTGGACCCCGATTGGGCCTCCGGAACCAAACCCACGGTGGACCCCGATTGGGCCTCCGGAACAGCACTCCCGGTGGACCCCGATTGGGCCTCCAGAACAGCACTCCCGGTGGACCCCGATTGGGCCTCCAGAACAGCACTCCCGGTGGACCCCAACTGGACCAGAACAGCACTCCCGGTGGACCCGGTCGGCGTGGCACCAGACTCGACCTCCAACCCCAAAACCGGAACCTCTGGCGCAGCAGGCGAGAGCAGCCCCTCGCCGGCGACCCCGAGCTCGGGTTCTGACACCGTCCAGGACTGCGATGATCCGGGCCCAGAAGTCAGGAGGTCGTCCTCAGGCTCCCACTCAGCTGCGTCGGGCTCCGCAGCTGGCATGATGGTGCGTGCAGCTAGAGAGTCCTCCGGCACCGATGTCCACGCCGGTGGCCCGCACGGCGTGGTGGCAGGAGAATCTCGCCCTGCTGGACTGGACCGCTCCTCCGTGGAACCCCAGGGACGCTTCTTCATCGGCGATGGCTCCACGCTGCAGTCCGCTCTCCTCCTCCGCCCATGGCGTGGCTGCGGAACCGGAACCAGGCTCTCCAGAACCGCAGGCCCCTTCCTCATCCAGCGACGCCGGCCTGACGTCGAGGACCGCTCAGCAGAGGGAGACACAGAGGAAGCAGGGTTAATATTTTCATCCACAGCGGGTGGAGGGAGCTCGGGGGGCTGCATACCCCGAACTCCACCCCTAGGAGTCAGACAAGGCAAAACAATGTCAAAAGAAGAGAAATTATCATGCACTTGCCTTTCCCCTAAGGGTAAGATAGTCTCCGCTGTGGGGGACGTCATTCCTTCCTTTCCCCACTGGATGGCGACAGAGGGCCCTCTGGGAAGACGAGACGAGGCCACTCGAGGCGGATCCGGGATGAAGCTCGCCGAAACGGAGCTCTCGTGACGCACAGCAGCCAGGATAGGCGACGAGGAGGAGGGGGCGACAGCCGGGGTCAGTCGGGCATGGAGCGCTGACGGAACAGCAGGCGAGGGCCCGGGAGAAGACGAGGCTGCGGGGATTCCCCTCTGACGAGGCGCAGGAGTGACAGCTGTGTGGGGGGTTAAGCCCTTGCGGCGACCCGGAACAGCATCCAGACGGGGGTCTAGCCGAGGTTGGAAGCCGGATTGACGACGGTTCCTTGTAGGGGGTGAGGCGAAGGTGAGGTCCGGAAATCGCCGTTCCTGAGCAGAAACGGCGGCAAGCAAGTCAGCAAACTCAGGAAACTCACGCAGCGCTGGATTCCTCTCCACCAGTCTGACCGCCGCCACCACATGCTTCATACACGCCGGAGGATTCTCAGCGGAGCAAGCAGCTGCCACCCGGTCCCAGATCTTGTCTGCTGTCATCTGCAGCTTCTCTGGGGGAATCCCGAGTGACGACATGCCCGATGGGAAAAGACCTCCGGATGGTGCGAACTCCCGGGCCGGAACAGAGGCAGGAGCGGGATCCCGGAGCGAGGGGCAACGTCTCCTCCGCTTCAGCTTCCTGCCAGGATTTCCCTCCAGCCCTCGGAGAATCTCACGCTGGGCGGCGATGTCATCTCTCCTCACGCTTACCTCTGGATGATTAGTGAAGCGGGGGAGAGAATCCAGAATTTCCTCGGCTAGGTCCAGGTACCAGGGCACTTCGTTGTTGTATTCGAGGAGGGAGGCGGCGACAAGGACTCTGTCCACACGCTCGAGGGTGTCAGCGAGGACAGCGTCCTGCCTCCGAGCACGAGACCTCCACGATGGCATGCTTCAACACGGCACCCAGACAGGTAGGAACACACAGTCCACTACTGCAAACTTCACGGTGAATGGCGTCTCGAAACAACGCCTCCTCTCCGGGTGTTAGGCGGCAGTCTACTGTCACAACGGCCCTCACGGACCGTCACAAGACGCCTTAGTCACCAGTGAGTTTGCAGTGATGTTTATTTACAGTGCAGGTTTAGACAGGCATAGGAATATATATAGTGAACAGGTGACGCCTGAGCCGGGGAGCACCCGATGCACCAGACGAGATAATAATTAAGGTAAAGTTACAACAAGCGTACCTTAACGACGGGACTGCTAACAGGCGGGTAACAGGGGATTCCCAAGTCCGTTAACCATGATGAGCAAGAATAACAGGAACACAACAGAATATAACAGAAGATAACAGGATATAACAGAGACTGCCGGGCTGGAGGACATTTAGCACCCGCTTATATCTGGTGGCTAATGACCCCAACGCGGCACAGCTGCTGCTAATGACAGCAGAGCAGCAGCTGACTTTGACAGCAGGGAGCTCCCCCGGGCACCTTCACAATAAGAGCCCGAGGAGCTGGAAGGAACCCTCAGCTGCCAAAGCCAAGGAACAAAAAGATATGAGGCCCGAGTGTGGCCAGAACCGACACTCGGGTTATGACACATACGGTGAACGCGGCCTAGCCAGCAGAGCCTGCGCTGCCTGAGTAGAGTGAACATGGAGGGAAGGCCGGCGCGGGACAGAACTTCTGTGTTGGGCACTTTGTCCTGCCAGGAAATGTCCAGGATGTGGCGAATGCAGCGCAAGTGGAAGGAGTTCAGTCTCTTTTCCTGCCGGGCGTATGTTATCCACGTCTCACTCCCATAGAGCAGTGTGCTGATGACGCATGCGTTGTACACTGCCATCTTCGTCTTGACAGAGAGTTTGGGATTCTCCCACACTCGTGTGGTGAGGCGAGCGAGTGTGAAGGCTGATTTTCCAATCCTCTTGTTGATCTCTGTATCAAGGGAGAGGTTGTTGCTGATCCTGGACCCCAGGTACGTGAACTGATTCACGACCTCCAGCTCGTAGTCGTCGATGGTGATGGTTGGTGGTGCTTCCGTGCCTTGAGCCAAGACGTTAGTCTTCTTCAGGCTGATGGTAAGCCCGAAGTCCTTGCATGCCTGGGAGAAGCGGTCCATCAGGGTCTGAAGCTCCTGCTGTGTGTGGGTTGCGACTGCAGCGTCGTCTGCGAACAGCATGTCTCTGATTAGAGCCTCGCGTACTTTGGTTCTGGCTTTCAGGCAGGCGAGGTTGAAAAGCCTGCTGTCAGATCTTGTGTGCAGGTAGATTCCCTCTGTTGCTGTGCTGAAGGCATGCCTCAGGAGCATAGCAAAGAAAATCCCAAAGAGGGTTGGCGCAAGTACACAGCCCTGTTTCACTCCACTGCGTATGTTGAATGGCTCTGAGACGTTGCCATCGTGCTGCACTATCCCCTGCATGTTGGTGTGAAATGATTCGATGAGGCTTTGCAACTTTGGTGGGCATCCTATCTTTGGCAGGATCTTAAAAAGGCCCTCTCTGCTGACCAAATCGAACGCTTTGGTGAGGTCGACGAAGGCGACGTACAGGGGCATGTTCTGTTCTCTGCATTTCTCCTGGAGTTGGCGGATGGAGAATATCATGTCTACCGTCGATCGTGCAGCGCAGAAGCCACACTGAGACTCGGGGTAGACACGTTCGGCAAGCTTCTGTAGATGAACGAGAACAACTCGTGCATAGACTTTGCCAACAACACTGAGGAGGGAGATGCCCCTGTAGTTGTTGCAGTCGCTTCTCTCCCCTTTGTTTTTGTAGAGGGTGATGATCTTGGCGTCCCTCATGTCCTGTGGTACGGCACCTTCCTTCCAACACTGGCAGAGGACGTCATGCAATGGCAGCAGTAGGGCGGTCTTGCAGTGCTTGATCAGGTCAGGGGGTATGCCGTTGTTGCCGGGTGCCTTGCCACCGGCCAAGCTATCAATGGCCTTGCTGAGTTCGTCGATGGTTGGCTCGGTGTCAAGTTCGTCCATGGATGGCAGGCAGTCGATGGCATCAAGGGCTGACGGTGTCACGGTGTTCTCTCTGGAGTAGAGGTCGGAGTAGTGTTCCACCCATCTCTCCATCTGCTTGTTCTTTTCTGTGATCATCACCCCATTGAAGGATTTGAGGGGGGCCGTCTTGCTCTGAGCAGGACCAAGTGCTTTCTTGATGCCATCGTACATACCATGGATGTTGCCTGTTATGGCAGCGGTTTGAATGTCTTGGCTGAGCTGAGTCCAGTACTCGTTGGCACAGCGCCGAGCAGTCTGCTGAACTTTGCTTCTCGCAGCCCTGAGAATCTGGAGATTCTTCTCGTTTGGGTACTTCTTGTACTCAGCAAGTGCTGAGCGCTTGGCTTCAATGACGGGGGTCATCTCTGTCAACTTGGCATCAAACCAGTAATGTGACTTCGAGGTCTTCGTCCCAAAGGTAGCCAAGGCTGTGCGGTGGATGGTGTTTTGCAGCACTCCCCACTTCTGCTTTGCAGATTCTCCTTCTTGTAGTACACCAAGTTCCTTCTCAAAGGTGGAGGCAAATTGCTCAGCAAGTATATATATATATATATATATTGCTCAAAAAATAAAGGGAACACTTTGAAAACACATCAGATTTTAATGGGAAAAAATAAGCTGGCTATTGAAATTCCTGCAGGCTAGTCCAGCTTACTCAGATTAAAGGAACACTTTTTAATCTGAGTAAGCTGATTTAAAGGAACACTTTTTAATCTGAGTAAGCTGATTTAAAGGAACACTTTTTAATCTGAGTAAGCTGGATTAGCCTGCCGCAATTTCGATATCCAGCTTATTTTTTCCCATTAAAATCTGATGTATTTTCAAAGTGTTCCCTTTAGTTTTTTTGAGTAGTATATATATATATATATATATATATATATATATATATATACACTACCGTTCAAAAGTTTGGGGTCACCCAGACAATTATTTTGTGTTTTCCATGAAAAGTCACACTTATTTACCACCATGAGTTGTAAAATGAATAGAAAATATAGTCAAGACATTGACAAGGTTAGAAATAATGATTTGTATTTGAAATAATAATTTTTTCCTTCAAACTTTGCTTTCATCAAAGAATCCTCAATTTGCAGCAATTACAGTATTGCAGACCTAACATGATTGCACAAGGGTTTTCTAATCATCCATTAGCCTTCTGACGCAATGAGCAAACACATTGTACCATTAGAACACTGGAGTGATAGTTGCTGGAAATGGGCCTCTATACACCTATGTAGATATTGCACCAAAAACCAGACATTTGCAGCTAGAATAGTCATTTACCACATTAGCAATGTATAGAGTGTATTTCTGATTAATTTAAAGTTATCTTCATTGAAAAAAAAGGGCTTTTCTTTCAAAAATAAGGACATTTCTAAGTGACCCCAAACTTTTGAACGGTAGTGTATATATATATATATATATATATATATATATATATATAGATAGTGGGGCAAAAAAGTATTTAGTCAGACACCAGTTTTGCAAGTTCTTCCACTTAAAAGATGAGACAGGTCTCCAATTTTCATCATAGGTATGCATCAACTATGAGAGACAAAATAAGAAAAAAAAATCCTGAAAATCGCATTGAAGGATTTTTAATGAATTAATTGGTAAATTCCTTGGTAAAATAAGTAGTTGGGCAATAACAAAAGTTCATCTCAATACTTTATTATATACCCTTTGTTGACAATGACAGAGGTCAAATGTTTTCTGTAAGTTTTCACAAGGTTTTCACACACTGTTGCTGGTATTTTGGCCCATTCCTCCATGCAGATCTCCTCTAGAGCAGTGATGTTTTGGGGCTGTCGCTGGGCAACACAGACTTTCAACTCCCTCCAACGATTTTCTATGTGGTTGAGATCTGGAGGCTGGCTAGGCCACTCCAGGACCTTGAAATGCTTCTTACGAAGCCACTCCTTCGTTGCCCGGGCGGTGCGTTTGGGATCATTGTCAAATGCTCTTGCTAATGGAAGGAGGGTTTCACTCAAAATCTCACGATACATGGCCCCATTCATTCTTTCCTTTATAAGGATCAGTCGTCCTGGTCCCTTTGCAGAAATACAGCCCCAAAGTATGATGTTTCCACCCCCATGCTTCACAGTAGGTATGGTGTTCTTTCTCCTCCAAACACAACAAGTTGAGTTTTTACCAAAAAATTCTATTTTGGTTTCATCTGACCATATGGCATTCTCCCAGTCCTCTTCTGGATCATCCAAATGCTCTCTAGCAAACTTCAGATGGGCCTGGACATGTACTGGCTTAAGGAGGGGGACACGTCTGGCACTGCAGGATTTGAGTGCCTGGCAGCGTAGTGTGTTACTGATGTAGCCTTTGTTACTTTGGTCCCAGCTATCTGCAGGTCATTCACTAGGTCCCCCCGTGTGGTTCTGGGATTTTTGCTCACCGTCCTCGTGGTAATTTTGACCCCACGGGGTGAGATCTTGCGTGGTGCCCCAGATTGAGGGAGATTATCAGTGGTCTTGTATGTCTTCCATTTTCTAATAATTGCTCCCACAGTTGATTTCTTCACACCAAGCTGCTTACCTATTGCACATTCAGTCTTCCCAGCCTGGTGCAGGTCTACAATTTTGTTTCTGGTGTCCTTTGACAGCTCTTTGGTCTTGGCCATAGTGGAGTTTGGAGTCTGACTGTTTGAGGTTGTGGACAGGTGTCTTTTATACTGATAACGAGTTCAAACAGGTACCATTAACACAGGTAACAAGTGGAGGACAGAGGAGCCTCTTAAAGAAGAAGTTACAGGTCTGTGAGAGCCAGAAATCTTGCTTGTTTGTAGGTGACCAAATACTTATTTTACAGAGGAATTTAGCAATTAATTCATTAAAAATCCTTCAATGTGATTTTCTGGATTTTTTTTTCTTATTTTGTCTCTCATAGTTGAGGTATACCTATGATGAAAATTGGAGACCTCTCTCATCTTTTAAGTGGAAGAACTTGCACAACTGGTGGCTGACTAAATACTTTTATATATACTTTTATATATATACTTTTATATACTTATATATATATATATATATATATATATATATATATATATATATATATATATATATATATATATATATATATACTGTATATGCATGTATATACATGTTAAAATGTTTAAACAAATGTTTATTCCTGCATGTTGCTTTATAAGTTGCATGAACACTGAAATATGTCCGTTATACATAAATGTATAGAGGAATATTGCAGTATTGAAACTTGTGTATTAGAATTTGCAAAGTGTATATCAAATCATGTGACTGCCAGCAGCTAATCTCTGCTTGACAACAGCTCTCTGTGTTGTTTGTTCCAGACAAAAGACTGTTTTCTCATTTGACTAAAGTTCATAAAGCCCGCCCACGAAGGAAGCCTATTGGCTTGGGGATCCTGTCAATCACGGAGGCCCGCAAAAATTCTCCACAGATAAAAGGGAGCTGTGTCATCATTTCAAAGCTCTCTTTTGGCTTTTCACTTCTATTGTCCTCGTCTCTACACAGCAGAGAACTACCGGAGAACAAAGGGACTTATCCCACGTGTTTTCTTTTCTACGATCACAGAGCCTGAAGTATCCTTTTTTTTGTAATCTCTTTGTTTCTTAATGTTTCTTTAAATCCCTAGGAATTCTTTCACTCTGAGATCAAATTAAACAACTTAAACTCCAATCCTAGATGTTTATTTCTATCATTTTTTCCTGTTAAACTTTCTGTATAACCACCGTTTTTAATTTTAAGTTTTAATCTTGACTTTCTTTTTTTATTTTATATTGACCAACTTACACACTAGAAACTATTTTCATCTCCACTAGTCCGAAGATCTGTTGATTTTGCTATTAGATCAGATTTTTAATTATCCTTAAATTCCTCATGAGAAGCCACAGATTCTCAATGCAGCTCGCCACAACCACGCACAGCTGAAGAAATCGCCACACCACGAGCAGGAGACGCCCTGGGCCAGATCGCAGCCCATGTGATCAACACATCAAAATCTCATCTTGTGAAATCCGAATATTTGCTGGACAAGTATTCTTGGTTTTGGCACTTTTCCACATCAAAAACTTCCAGACGGCGACACAGGAGGATCTTCATTTTCAATTACCACATAAGGAATCACGTGAGCGACATTCTTGTTCATCTGCTGAATGGAAAGTCTGAGATTTGGGTATAATTTAATATCTGATCAGATGAAAAATTAAAGAGCAAGCAATATAACCTTCCTTTTCATTAAAATCCCGTTTTCATTTTCTTAAAGAGTAATCCAGAACTTTTCATATAATTAGTAAAACTTTCTCCATAAGTTTGCATTGTTTCCATAATCTGTTAACTCCAAACTGATCTAAAACATTTCACAGTTAACCCTGGTTTTGCAAATGTTGACAGTGTTAATCTATCATTTACAAGTTTAATTTCATGGTTAATGAAATCACTGCAATGTCTTTTAATCATCATTTCATTTAATAAATATGTGAAAATGAGAGAAGTTGTTGAGAATTTATTTCATTCTGAGTCTAGTTTAAGTCCCCAGTATCGAATTCACTAAAATTTTGAGACTGATTACTAATGCATTTTTTGAGTGATTAAACGGGTATAAAGTGCAATTAAAGATTAAATTGCTTCTTAGAGATAGAAGCTGGTGCCCCACGAGTGTTATTAATTTTTCCTGTGTAGATGAACCAAGAATTCATCTCAGGTTCCAAGACATTAATATAAATTAAATAATTTTTATACCTGATCATAATTATTAATTCATATACTGTTACAGAGGTTCAAAAGAGATTGATAATTAATGTGTTTGTGCATATGATTTGCCAGAGACTACTGATTAATTGGGCTGCATGGTGGCGCAGTGGTTAGCACTGCAGCAGCACAGTTTACCCTTGGCCGGGGGATCGTGGGGATCGTGGGATCATGGGTTCGATCCCAGCCCCCGACCAACAGTGATCTGTGTGGAGTTTGCATGTTCTCCCCGTGTATGCGTGGGTTTACCCTGGGATTTCTCCGGTTTCCTCCCACATCCCAAAAACATGCAGGTTAGGTTAATTGGAGACTCTAAAGTGGCCCTAGGTGTTAATGTGTGTGTCAATGGTTTAGGGATAGCGCCGTATCATGGCTGCTTCATCCATCCAAGTGGTGGATGACCCTCAATTTCCCCTCTGGGGATCAATAAAGTATACTAAATCTAAAAAAAAAAATATCAAACAGAGGTCTTGGTAATTGTATGTCATATTGTTGCTTTGTTTAAATAATACTATTACTCGCTTTTTAATAAATGACATATACAATCTTATTTACATTCTGACCCTAGGCCTGTCCATATAAAAAAAGGGGGGGGGGGGGAGAACGCAAGAGCGGGATCTGAGACAGTTCATGTTGTGACTTTTTCCTTCCTAAAAGAACACAGCAAGATGAGAATGAAAGTTTTTTTAGTATCGGGAGATGGCAAATTAAAAAAAAATAAATAAAAACACTGACCATGGATTGTTGTCCTGTGCCATAAATTCCTGAAAACAGAATAGGCCTGCATTTCCAGTTACTACTTCTAACTGCTGCATTGGTTTAAGGCTTCTAACATATGATACTGTCCTAAACTAGTGATTACCCATGTCAATTGGTAAAACATTTACTGATTCAAAGAGTATTTAGCGGATACTTGCTGTGAATAGCAAAAACACATTCAAATTGTGGAAGCTTTAGGTGTGATTTAAAGGTTTTTCTGCTATTCTTCATTCTTAGTTTTTCAACAGGAAAGGGAAAGCATTCACAATTTTTGTTTTCTTTTTCACTTGGAATTAGATTTGCCAAATTAACAAGGAATCATAACATCACCATTACCTTTCAGTTTAATAAATCCTTGGTGACATATGCAATATGTAATAAAATAATTAAAAAAAACAATAATTCTGTCATGCAGTGACCCTCGCGGATCACCATTAGATGCCAAGAGTCCACCGGTGAGTTTTGCAATGATGGTGATTTATTAAAACAACAAGACAAGACAAGACTATGAGCCGCTCAGGGCAAAAACACACATTAAGCAATACCAGGGCTCGTAGGGCTAACCCCGGCCACTACAAGCTAAACTATGACATGACATGAGACACGAGCCTGACATGAAGGTCTGACGACGCTTTGACAAGGATTGTTTGACGATACTCCTGCGATTTAACTGTCGCTAGTGCCCGCCTTATTCAATTCAATTCAATTCAAACGTTTATTTCAAACTCAGGGTTCATATTACAAATAGATAAATAGATAAATAAATAAAGTATATACAGATCAGCAGACACTCGGCGCTCTTGTAACAACAAAAAATATAATGGGCTCAGTATAAAATGGAACGCCACCACTTCCAAATGCTGGAATGAAGTGTGAGTGACGAGTTGACAATTGCTGATATAAGGTGATTGTTACATTCCAGCAGTCTTCTCAAAAAACTGTAAACATTCTTACGTATCAATTCTCCAAAAGACGGAATGTTCACAGACACAAACAGCTTGCTTGCACTCGACCTTCGTGGTACATCTAACAACCTTCTTAGGGAGTTATTATATGCAATGCGGATTTTGTTCCTAACAGCAACATTGCTATTAAACCATAAAGGCGAGCAGTACATTGAGGTACAGAAGGTCTTGAACAACATACATTTGACTTCAGGAGAACATCTATGGAAATTACGCAACAGTAAATTGGTTTGAGTGTACAGTTTCCCGAGGTGCCTGTTACAATCAGCATTGGTCTTATCAGATTCAATCCACACACCTAGGTATTTGACTTTTTCAACAAAGTTCAAGCTATTACCACAAAGTGACATAACAGGATTCGACGTATTGACGCCCTTTGGTTTGAAAGCCATACACATAGATTTAGTACAGTTGAACAGGATGTCATTTTTTTTACCAAATTTTTCACATACAGAAAGGAGATGTTGCATCGCTGCGGTAGATAAACTTAACAAACAGAGGTCATCAGCGTAGAAAATGTGATTTAACAGTGCACCGTTAAAGGAGCCGCCCACATTAGTATTGTTCAACAGTACACTGAGATCATCAACACAGACATTAAACAACAAGGGTGACAGTATACCACCTTGTTTAACACCGTTGGTCACATGAAATTTGGATGAGGTGACATTGCCTCATCTAACAACCATAGACTGCCTTCTGTACCAGTATAGCAGGATGCTAACAATGTAAATAGGGATACCTCGATCGATCAATTTTCTGAACAAACCCCAGTGGTTAATCCTGTCAAAAGCTTTGCTAGCATCTAGGAACGTAGCATAAACACTAGTGGAGTGGCTTCTGAAGTAGTCAACAAATTCATGGAGTAGGTAAACAGCCTTGTCAGTTGAAAGAGCTGATTTGAAACCAAACTGATTGTCGTTTGTCCACAGATAATCCTCAATTATGTTCAGGAATAAACCCTCTAACAGTTTAGATATAACATTAGCAATAGCTATAGGTCTGTAGTTGTTCATGTCAGAAAGACTGGCACACTTGTTTTTCACCAAAGGAATAATAACAGAGTCCATCAACATGTCTGGCATGTAACCATGAACAAACATACAGTTAAAACACAATGACAACAAAATACACAAGTTGAAATCGGCGTTGATGAGGCATTCACTGGTGAGACAGTCAGGGCCAGCTGATTTGCCTTTCTTAAGAACTTTGATCAGTGAATCAACTTCAACAGGAGTAACAGCAGAAATATCAGAGGCATCAAACATATCGTTATACAGACGAATATCATGCATAACAGAATCCTTCATTGAAACATTCTTGACTGAGTTGAAAATAGCTTCATAATGACATTTCCACTTTTCAGCAACGTCACCAGTCACACCATCAATAGTGTTTGATCTGACAGACCGGTGGGAGCTCATAGCCTTCATTTGTTTCCAGAATTCTACCATGTTCAGTTCACTCATGTGATTAGCTAGCTGGTCACATTTGATACTTTCTTCATTGCGCCTGCATGCTCGTAGAGCATATTTGAACCTAGGCCTGCAATTTTTCATGTTTTCAAATATTGGACCAGAACGTGGTTTGCTATTACTCCTCCACCACAAAAAAGCATCCCGGGCAGCTGTGTGAGCCTCGCTAACTACATCATTCCAGCCTGTGACGTTATATTGGGTGGCCACACTGTGACTAGGAATGCATTCACTCACACAGTAATTTAGAGCATCAACAATATCACTGTAGAACCTGTCGATATCGTCCCTGTGTGCCGTACAATTACGGTCGTGACACCTGATGGCGTCCATAGGAGCACGGATGTTACAGAGTTTCCTACGAGTAAGTTTCTTATATCTGGACAGGTCTGACGTTGTGGCATCACGCCATTTGTATGTTCTACTGCTCGTTGTGGCTGAGGGGGCTTCCCGGGGGCCATTTACAGCACGAGATACCTCAATATCTATGGATAAAGGTACATGATCAGAACTCACATAGTCAAGCAGAACATTGATATTGGATACGTTATCATGGCCTGAGGATGTAGTCACACAGTGATCAAGCCATGATGTAGAGCCGTGGGCCAAGCTAACATGAGTAAAGGTATCACCTGGTAAGATAATCCTGTCCAAGAT
Organism: Pholidichthys leucotaenia; assembly: GCA_020510985.1. Taxonomy (NCBI): domain Eukaryota; kingdom Metazoa; phylum Chordata; class Actinopteri; order Cichliformes; family Pholidichthyidae; genus Pholidichthys; species Pholidichthys leucotaenia. Next base: position 301,367,258 of record CM035836.1, on the reverse strand, counting down.
GTGTAGGGAGTAACTCTCACAAAAAGACACCAGTTCGTTTCCAAAACAACTAGAATGTGCTGTATTAGCGTTGAAGTCACCAATTGTGAACACATATGGAGTTGGAAAGTCCTCGGTGATACATTTAACAAGACTCAGGCAATGCAAGTATTCATCCAAGTTTTCAACATTGTCATAGGGGAAATATACACATAATATAAGACAGTGAAAGTCACCCAGGTTGACTTCAATACCTATAACTCTTAAGCAATCGTAAGTTTTCACAACACAACTGTTCGCAAGTGACTTCCGCCATAGGATACCGACGCCGCCATAGGGGCGACCTAAAATAACACGTTCTTCCGTATCCATAAAGGAGACACCTTGTCCTATAAAGTCACCATGTAATCTGCTCAGAATAGACAATTCGTTTTTGAATAACCAGTGTTCCTGCAACAACACAATGTCATGGTTATCACATAAACTGGAGATCTCATTAGATGAAGTTTTTACATTCTGGCAGTTAAATGAACATATTCTAAGGTTGGTCCTACTATTGAATGAGTATAATGACAAACACAATAATGACAGTCACATGTAAATCATTTCCTCTCAAAAAACTGTTGGAGGTATAAACCAGATGGCCACACATTTTTGTCAAGCAATTTCTTGCTGCAACTGGCAGGACATGTAATCTTAAAAGAGGCATAACCATCATACTTGGTTTCTAGTTGCTCAATCTTGATATTGTCATTTAATTTAACATGGGTTTTGATGTAGGACCGTACATGATGGGGTCTGGTGGTGGGGTCAAGTCGACTGATGAAGACTTGGTGCATCTTATGACCTTGACCTTGACCCTGATGTCCGCCAGACCTCCTACCAGACTTTGGTACAACGCGTAACTGTGGGTGGGGGCGTGTCTTGTTGACAGCCTGTAGCTGGTTCGTGGTCTGCTTGTCAGACGGCTGGTTGTCAGACGATTGAAGAGCATCAGCGTAGGACCTCTTCTTCTTCTTGGAACGACAACTCTCAACTTCCTTGAACTCACTCTCGCGTTCTTCAGCAATTACAGCAACTTTGGCAGCTTTGGCAACCCCAGAAGGGTTGCTGCCGACAACGTCAACAAAACTGGTCTTTGTAGAGTTGGCGGCCTCGTCCGCATTCTCCCCTTCGGCCGTGGCAGTAGGTGGAGGACCACGGGCTGCAATGGTGACCGGGGCGTGGTCGACAGCTGCTACCACAGTCTCCTCATCGCTGGGGATGTTGACAGCACTCTGAGTACTGCAAGCCTCATCGTCATCTTCATCATCATCTTCCACGACCCGGACGTCAGCTGGAGGGGGTGTGTCGCCGAGTTTGGACTTTATTGCCGCCATGTCGTCCTGGATAGCTGAGATCGTTTTGAACGCGGTGGCAAAGCTCTCTCCAAGGGACATCACACGGCACACATCCTTAGACAGCCTGGCAAGGTCAAATGACTCCAACGAAGCTGGTGGCAAATCCTTGAGGTTCAGGGCAACGTATTGTGGTGCCAGCTGACCAGCCTCATTCAGCTTGTAGTAGATATCGGCGATGTTGTCTTCCTTCTTCATCCTCTTCTTAAACCGCGATTTTCCCTCTGGACACTGCTTGAACAGCAACTTCTTTGCTCCTTTAACCTGGTTCTCATCATAGAAGTCGCTAACCAGTTTCACAAGATGGTCCATCGGGGCAACATCCATCTTGTTCTGCATAAAGCACAGCAGCTCGCAGACGGACATCTGACGTGGGAATGCTGTAGGTGGCCCATGCGGGGGAGGGTTGTCACCAGCCATATCTGGCGTTAGTTCATTTAGTCCAGAAGACAATTCAGGTGGTTATCTAACAAGATACTGACATGTATTTAGCAAACCAGCATAGGTTTACCGAGATAGCTTTGTTAGCTTGGATAGCTTTGAAGCCCAACAGGAGTAACGTTCAGCGGGGCTGATCATTGGATTGGCGGGGCTAACGTTAGCTTAGCATTAGCGATAGCTTAGCGTTAGCTTAGCATTAGCCTTAGCTTAGCGTTAGCGTGATAGATTCAGTAAATTGCGCTCTTGTGTGAATTAATACACACGCGCTCTTGGTTCCACCGCACTGCGGATCAGTTCGCCCTCCGGGGAGTAACGGTAGACGACACCATTATCTATTTCATCACACACAGATGACCATTTGCCAGACGTAAAGAATACCTTCTCACTGCTGCAGTTTCTCTGGGTTAGCATCTGGGTTAGCATCAGAGGCGAGCCTTTAGAGGTCGGAAACGGGGCGAAACGGAGCCAGAGCTGCCAGAACCTTCACCAGGTCAGCACTGGGTTGTAAGGGTATTCCCCACGTTTGTTGGTAGCCAACAGAAGTCCTTATTTTGATGGTTTTGCTTAAAATTCTCGGCTCATATCAGACATATCAGACATATGTCAGACAGTTGCAATGTCTGACATATCAGACATTGCAACTGCACCGGAAGTCACCGGAAGTAAAAACTTATAAAGGCGAACACTAACAAGCAGTAATGACAAACAGCTGACCAACCTTGACAGGCCAAAGCCCCACCGAACGCCTTCACAATAAGAGCCCGGTGAGGCCAGAATACAACCCACAGCTGTCAAGGCCGGCAGCAAGCTGTGCTTAGCCCGAGCACGGACAGAACCCAGCGCTCGGGTCGTAACAGTACCCTCCCTCCAAGGGCGGGCTCAGAGCGCCCAAGGACCAGCCTGCCCCCACCCCCACCCCCCAGGGTGGGTGGCTGGGGGTAGGTGTGGAGGGAGAGAGGCCAAACCCAGAAACAATCAAAACCTGGCAAGAACAACTAACGATCACAAAAAATTGCACCGGATAACATGGACAAAACAAACAAACAAAAAAAACCCAGAATCACTGGATCAGAAAAACTAAATACAGCACAGCATGAGAAAATTAAATCTTGGCCCACATGTTACACAAGAAAGTGACTTCCCACCTGTATGAATTCTCATGAGAGTTTTCAAAAAACCAAATACAGAAAACAGAGCACTTACTGGCTCATACCTGACTACACACAATACAAACTAAGGCAACTGCAAGACATAACCATAACACAAAGCACACAGGATAGCAAGGAAAAAAAAAACCCAGATCACTGGGACAGATCAACACCGGAAAACGACCACTACCCCCCCCCCCCCCCAACAGTTTATGCTGACCGGCAGAGACCAAGCGCCACAGGAACAGTTCAGGTGGTCTCCCCGCATCCAACAGCTGGCGGGTGGTCATAGGAGGTGGAACATGACCAGGCGGCTCACCACAGTCCAGCGCCCAGCAAGTCTGCTCCTCTGGTGGTCGAACCAGGTCGCCCAATGAAACACACAACACGTCGGGTGGCCGACCCGGGGCGCCGAACTGGCGAAGCAGTTCCTCAGGCTGCCGACCCGTGTCCCTCAGCCACCAGTCCGGGGGAAAAATAGCCCATGGCGGCCTCCCTGACGAGGACAAAACTCGGAAGAGCCGGGGCGAGTGAACAGGAACCCCCACGGTCCCCGGCGATGATGCGCAGGGGCGGAGACTCAGTGGAGAGGCAAGAAGGCAAGGATAAGCCTGTAATCCGTCCGACGGTGAAAGGTCTGCAGCTCCTCCCCAGTCTGCGGACCACACCGGCGCTGCACCTCCGCTGGACCCCGATTGGGTCCCAGCTGCACCCACGTCGGGCCCCGATTGGGCCAGAACCACACCTGCGGTGGACCCCAATTGGGCCTCTGGCGCACCCACGTCGGACCCCGATTGGGCCAGAACCGCCCCTGCGGTGGACCCCAATTGGGCCTGTGGTGCACCCAAGTCGGACCCCGATTGGGCCAGAACCACACCTGCGGTGGACCCTGATTGGGCCTCTGGTGCACCCACGTCGGACCCCGATTGGGCCACAGCAGCCTCCACGACGGACCCTGACTGGGTCGGTGCAGCTCCGCTGACGATCTCCACCCCCGAACCTGGGACCTCCAACCCAGTGACTCCGACTGGTTCCATGCCAGCGACACTGCAGCGAGGCTCACAAACAAGAAGGAAACCGGGATCAGAATCACCAGTAGCAACAGAACCCAGCGAGATGAGCTCAGGCGCAGCAGGCAGCTGCTCCTCACTCGCCTCCCCGAGAGGCAGGTAAAAATGCTCCAAAACCGGGGACAGAGAAACAAGAGGGAGCACTTGCCTGCACACAGATTCTGTTGCCACCCAGGACTTCGACGATCCAAGTTCAGGGCGGCGACTCTCATCAACATGCTCCAACTCAGCTGCGTCGGGCTCCGCAGCTGGCAAGATGTCATCTGCAGCCTGAGGTTCCTCCCGCGCTGCTGTCCACGTTGATGACTCGTATGGCGTGGGGGCAGGGGACACTCGGCCCACTGGCTCGGACCACTCTGGCGAGGAGACCCGAGGAGGCTTCATCGTCGGCTCAGGCTCCGGGCCGCAGTCTGCTCTTCTTCTCCGTCCACAACGTGGCTGCAGGGCCGGATCCAGGCTTTCCAGCACTGCAGGCCTCCCTCTTCATCCGACGACGTTGGCCTGGCGTCGCTGACTGCTCAACGGAGGGGACACAGAGGCAGCAGGTTTAATCGTTATCTCTACAGCAGGTGGAGGGAGCTCGGGGGGCTGCGAACCCCGAACTCCGCCCCCAGGAGTCAGACAAGGCGGGTTACAATTATGATGTAATAAATTAACATACACTTGCCTTTCTCCCAGAGAAGAGATGGTTCCTGCTGTAGGGGACGTTGTTCCTCCTTCTCCCCGCTGGATGGCGACAGAGGGCCCCATGGAAGGACGAGGTGGAGCCGCTCTCAGAGGTTCGCTGACGGGTTTTGCCGGCAGCGGGTCCAGCCGGGGATTCTGCTGAGGATCGCCTGGGCCGCGGCTCCGATGTCGTCGTCGGCCCCCAGATGGCGCGGACTCCTGGACCAGGTCAAGGGCAGGAGCGGGATTCCAGCACGGGGAGCGAGGATGCCTCCTCTGCTGCTTCCTGCCATAGTCCTCCTCCACCATACGGAGTATCTCGCGCTGTGCGGCGATGTCAGCCCTCCTCGCGCCGACTTCAGGGTGGTCAGCGTAGCGGGGAGAAAGATGATTTAGCACATCCTCAGCGCAGTCCAGGTACCATCGTACCTCGCTGTCGTAGTCGAGGAGGGAAGCAGAGATGAGCGTTCATCCACGTACTCAAGGACGTCCGCCAGCTCGTGGCTCGGACTCCGAGCGCGGCCCCTCCGCGACGGCATTCCTTCAGCACGCCGTACCCAGACAGAAAAAGAACAAACATCCAAAAAAAGCAAAAACTCACAGTGAAAAAGGCGTCTCCGTGTGGCGTCTCCGTTTAGACGTCTGGCAAGAGTATACTGTCATGCGGTGACCCTCGCGGATCACCATAAGACGCCAAGAGTCCACCGGTGAGTTTTGCAATGATGGTGATTTATTTAAACAACAAGACAAGACCAGACTATGAGCCGCTCAGGGCAAAAACACACATTAAGCAATACAAGGGCTCGTAGGGCTAACCCCGGCCACTACGAGCTAAACTATGACATGACATGAGACACGAACCTGACATGAAGGTCTGACGATGCTTTGACGAGGATATTTTGAAGAGGATTGTTTGATGATACTCCTGCGATTTAACTGCCGCTAGTGCCCGCCTTATAAAGGCGAACACTAACGAGCAGTAATGACAAACAGCTGACCAACCTTGACAGGTGGAAGCCCCACCGAGCGCCTTAACAATAAGAGCCTGGTGAGGCCAGAATACAACCCACAGCTGTCAAGGCCGGCAGCAAGCTGTGCTTAGCCGGACAGAACCCAGCACTCGGGTTGTAACAAATTCACTTGTGTTTCTTAACATTACACGTTATAATAAACAACTGGGATAAACATTTAAGGGACACAAAAAATAATGATGATCACTGGAACATTAGTAAAATCAATTTATGAGGTGATAAAATTTGCAGCACTCCTGTTGATGTAAATACTGAAGGTGCAGACGGGGAAGCCGTCAGGCTTTCCCCAATTTTTTCTTTGCAGGATGGCACCGACATTTGATCTTTGTGGGAGATGGGAGGAGGCCGGACGGTGTGTATGTGACGGGCTCATTGGCTTGAGGGACCACAGAGGGAAGGACCTCTTAGCTGACAAACATTTTTGAAGCTAAGTAGAATAAATAACATTGCAAATGACATTAAGCATAACAATTTAAATGACTCTGACTTTAAAAATGTAATGTTCAAATGACTTCACACTGCAAGATACATCTGATGCCACTCACCAAATAATGGTGTGACAATATCACATTTCAGAAATGTGACAGTAATAAGGAATGTGTTTTCCTGATGCTCAGCCGCGGCCGAGCTGGGCCTCAGGACTACACTCCACCCCATAATTTAACAAGGAATGTATTAAAATGAGTCATTCATTGCACAAAATTAAGCCAGATTCTAATTAGGCAAAATGTCCACCTTTCCATTGACTGAAGGAGTGTGACACAACCTTTCACAAGGATTCACTTACACAAATTCAACCTGTCTGTGTTCAGCTGGACAAACTGATCTTAGTTATCAATGCTAAATCATATCAAATCTGCACAGACAGCTATATTGCTTTTTCCTAAATGGAATTTGTAAATTAGTTCAAGAGACATCACAAAAGAAACCATGATTATTGAAACCTCATTTTGAAGGCGCTGTACTACTCACAAATTTTAATCTAAATTAACTGTGTGTTCAGCTATTTTAAATCATATAAAAGAGATTACACGCTTCCTTCCAGTAGACACTACCCATAAGACACTACCCATTAAGCAAATACCCTGTAACTTTGCTGCATTTTCATCTCCATGCATCAAAAGGGGGTGCCAAAGAAATTAATAAGCAAAAAATAAATAGCAATCCTCATAAAAATAGATAATACATACAAATTATCAATAGATGATCAATAATGAAGAGAAAAATATAAATTAAACTGCTTGGTAATGAAATCACAACATTCAATAGGAGAAATTAAATGTTACATCAATAAATTTCCAGATATTTCAGGAAATATCTGTAGATTATTGTAAAGGAAATATCATATTTATAAGGAATAAGGTAAACTGATAAGGAAGAAAACCATGCAAATATATGAGAAAATTTCCAAATGTCTAAGGAAAGTCAAACTTGTGCTGAATTTATGTTTACTGTGGGACTTGATTTAATATCTACTACAAAGACAATACAGATTCTTACTCATTTATGGGAACAATGCCTGAGGGAGCTCAAAGCGAAATAATTTGATCTTCCCTGCATAAATTTAGTTTTTGTTTTTTTTTTTTTTTTTTTTTTCAAAACCTTTGCATGGATCTCATTGAACTAAATAAGAGTGAAGGTAAAAAAAAAAATGTTTAGAAATTATTTACACACTTACTGAATATACAAAGGCTTTACCCTGCACTAATTTAAATATTGCTACTTATTGTTTTAACTAAAACAATATCAAGATTTAAAAGAGCTGAAATGATTTACTTAGATAATGGAAATGGAATACACTTTGTAAATCAAATCATGTCACATTTAAGTGCAGTTCCTAAATTATTAGTACCAAAGAGGAGGCCAGGAGACCACTTAGCTTACCATCAACAATTTACAAGATTAGTATAATATTCAAACAAGAAAATAGGGAGATTGTGAATGATAAACCCTATAACTGAAGCAATTTAACTTAGGTGATGAGGAAGGGTTTCTGGGTGATTATATGCAAAAAATGACAACTGACAGCGATCCCATCCATACTGCCCTTCTCAGGAGTTACCATGTGACGAAGGAACCGTGGGAGGTGCACCCATCACTTGAGCAAACCAGGGGATCTGGTCATCAAAGGAAACTGGACCAAAACTCCCTGGCAAGGACAGCACAAAGGTTATCCTGCTGACCTAAATAGCCGCGGAAAGTGAAGGACATGACATTTGGGTGCATCTAACATTTTACCCCACCGCAACAGACTGCTTAAAAAAAAAAAAAATAAATAAAATAAAATAAAATTATATATATATATATATATATATATATATATATATATATATATATATATATATATATATATATATATATATATATATATATATATATATATACATTACCGTTCAAAAGTTTGGGGTCACTTAGAAATTTCCTTATTTTTGAAAGAAAAGCATTGTTTTTTCAATGAAGATAACTTTAAACTAATCAGAAATACACTCTATACATTGCTAATGTGGTAAATGACTATTCTAGCTGCAAATGTCTGTTTTTTGGTGCAATATCTACATAGGTGTATAGAGGCCCATTTCCAGCAACTATCATTCCAGTGTTCTAATGGTACAAGGTGTTTGCTCATTTCATCAGAATTCTCCAGATTACCTCAACAAATTAACAGCTAGAATGCCAAAGGTCTGCAATGCTGTAATTGCTGATAATGGAGAATTCTTTGACGAAAGCAAAGTTTGAAGGAAAAAATTATTATTTCAAATACAAATCATTATTTCTAACCTTGTCAATGTCTTGACTATATTTTCTATTCATTTTACAACTCATGGTGGTAAATAAAAGTGTGACTTTTCATGGAAAACACAAAATTGGCTGGGTGACCCCAAACTTTTGAACGGTAGTGTGTGTGTGTGTGTATATATATATATATATATATATATATATATACTGTATACTGTATATTGTATACTTCCATCCATCCATGTTCTTCCACTTAATCCTTTTTGAGTCACGGGGGGCTGGAGCCTATCCCAGTATCTATGGGCGAGAGGCAGGGTACACCCTGGACAGATTGCCAGTCCATCGCAGGGCCAACACAGAGAGACAGACAACCATTCACTCTCACATTCATAGTTAGTTAGTTAATTCCCTTCCACAACATGTGGAACACCATTTCTGGCGCCTATCTCCTTTTCTCTGACCCTAGGCCACACAGCTACTGTAAGTAGTGAAAGCTACAGTGGGGGGGGGGGGGGGTCAGTCCTCTGGTAGTTCTGTGCATAACTTTCCTTTCCCCATTCTATTATGCTGAGCACCACGCTAGAAGGCGGAAAGTACCATTTTTATATGGTCTTTGGTATGACCCGGCCAGAATTTGAACCCCTGCCTCCCGGGTGTGGGGCGGATGCTCTACCAACTGAGCCACCACTCCGGTTCTCACATTCATACCTAAGGACAATTTAGAATCCCCAGTTTGATGCCAATTAACCTAACTTGCATGTTTTTTTTGCCATGTGGGAGGAAACCGGAGATATCCCGGAGTAAACCCACGCAGACATGGGGAGAAAATGTAAACTCCACACAGATCACTGTTGGTCATCAGCTGACACTTGCACAGAGAAACAATTAGACAGTCATTTGTTGTTTTCCTTTTTTTTTTTCCCCAAATAAGTACTTATTTGGGAAAAGTGTCAGCAAGTGTCAGCTGATGACTTGGCGTCCAGTAATGACCTCTGCTAATAGAGAAGCAGGCTGTTTCTTTATCATGACAAGGGAAAAAAATACAAGGGAAGGAAAGGTGTGTTTAGTGTTGTTATCGTATCATCCTCATCATCCTCTAGTAATACTTAATATTGGTTATTAAGTTGTTCCTTTGCTTTTACATTGTAGAGAATGTTTCCTCCATAATAACATCAGCAGTTAGGCAAAATATATTTATTGCTAAAATAATGCAGCTATTGCAGGCTGTTTGTTTTCTTTTCTTTCCTTTTTTTTTTTTTTTTAAGAGAGGCTATATACAGAAAAAAACATAGCAAACTTCATTTTGAATCACACCTGACACAACACATAAATCCACTGATTAGAAACATGACACTCCTTACTCTGTGAATGCAAGGTTAATTTCATCAGGGAACAACTCTTTTTGAAGTGGGGATGTCCCCTTTTCAACAATTTAACACTATCTGAGTATGCAATGGCTTACAGTGTGTCTCTCCCCTGTACTGCTACCCTGCTTGACCAATGAAGCAAGCGTTATACCAAGGATCTACATTGTCAGAGGTAATTGAATGATTGGGCTTATTCGCATCTGGCTGGACACTGGGCAGATCTTTGTACCCCGTTTTGGCAACTGACCATACCTTCATCGTGTCGGCAGGGCAGGTGGGCAGGGTGAAGAGAGATGCTTTTCTACCACATGATGCCATTCATGAAGCATAAATGCAATTTCAGATGTAAAGTGCAGGAGGGAGGTTTTGTTCAGTGTTTCTTTGAGTGAGAGTAGAAACAAAATACCTTAGGGATTAAAACACTTAATTGTAGACTACAATTATTTACAAAATTATGACAAAGAATAGAATGGTCCTTGATTGACTAATTACCACCCGTAGGGGTGTAGGCCCTATTATAGGAGGTTATTATATTACTTCTATGATGATGAGGATGGTGAGAGGGGCAATACTGGCCTGAGGATGTTTTTGAAGGTCACAATATAATTTAAGGCTGCTTTTAAGGCTGTTTCATATTATTTTCATGTTCTTATTTGACACTGTCTGAGATTACTTTTGGTCACATCACACATATTCACTTTTGATATATTCTATACATGTTTTTAACTTGCAAAGACATATAACATCATGTAAATTCTTACACGTATTAATTAATTCACTTTATTATTTTTCTTTTAATCCTGATGCTTTATTAAGCATCAAGGGGGGAATATGATTGATAATAATAATAATAATAATAATAATAATAATAATAATGTATTATTACATTTGAGAAGCATCATACCTCTCATATGCCGTGTTTAATGTTTATGTGTGCATTCTATATAGGATAGGTTTATATATTCTTGGCCTGTTTCTGTGAGCAATTTCAGTGAGTTCAGACTGAGGATCAGTACATGCATAAGGAATGATCTAAGCCATTTATTATAATCCCTTTGACATGTTCTGTTTCAGGTCACAGGAATGCACAGGAACTCCTCATCTTATAGATTAGCATTTCATGGACATTCTGTTAGTTTATGGAGCTCATGTCTTCATGACCCATGTCTCCAGAGTGTCTGACGTCCACCTGGATAAGCTCAGTTATCAGGACTGTCCCGTTCTGTCCCTTCCCTTATCCTATATGGAATGCACATATAAACATTAAACATAGCATACGAAAGGTATGGTACTTCTCAAATATAATAATACATTATTAATATCAATAGTATAGATAATATGGAATTTTTCTATAAGACGTGTATCCATGCTGGCATCCCACAGACGGAATCGCTATGAGGACACAGGAGAATCACGGTGTGCGTGGAGTAGATACACACCGTAGTGGAGCTGATGGTTCACTGATGCACGCACAAGCAGGCAGTCGATCAGTTAAAGACCGAGCAAAGCAAAAGGCGCTTAAGTACACGCACTGCTGGTTATTGTGTAATGAGGAGCACCTAGGCGAGGACCAGGAAAGATGATTAACAGGGCTGGGAACAGCTGATGGTAATGAGAGAGAGAGGGGGTGTGGCCCAACAGGCAGACTGTCAGCAGTGCTCACAGAAAGTAGGTCACAGCAGCTGTCTAACAGCTGCCGGTCAGACAGTGGCTATGGATACGGAAGGTAGACTGCAATACATAACATACACATACAGTATGCTGCAGCACCTAGAACCACAGAGAGGGCAGGAAAGAGCCGGGGAAACCAAGCTGACTCATTTCCTCACAGTTTCCTCTATGCCATGTGTCAACAAATGGAAATTAGCTATAGATAGCTTGCTCCTTCTGTAATTGATAGCATGGTAGATTGTGTTACAGCTTCTCTGCATCATACTCTAGACATGTTGGCCCCTTTAAAAAAGAAAAAAAAGTCTAATCAGAGATTTTTAACTCCTTGGTTCAACACAGAAACATGTAGCTTAAAACAGGAGACTCACCAATTAGAAAGAAAACGGCGCTCCACTAAATAAGATGAAATCTATTTAGCTTGGAGAAATCATATTTTAATTTATAAAAAATATCTTAGAAAAGCTAGAACAAGTTATTATTCTGCATTAATAGAAGAGAACCTTGGTTCCAAGGTTGTCATAGCCAGGTGCGACACTGGGGTTAAGCTCCTAGTGCTCATAAAATGCTCCTTACGGCGTGCGTCTCGAAAAGCCTCTGACAGCTAAGTCCAACTCCTAGCCTGCCTGTGTGGTTTAGTCTCTAAGCCCGGCGGAACTGCTTTTACTAAAGGAGAAGGGGCGAGGGCGGATCTCTGGCGCCTTAAAACCAGATGCTTCGGGTAGATGGTGGCTCGTCAACCTGGGAAGGTAGCCCATCTAGGGGAAGGTAAACCCTGATTTCAAACCTCCGCTGCCTTGCGGCACACCCGGTCACGGGAAAGGCTTCGGGAGTCAACCCTGAGGAAAAATCCGGAGTCGGTGCCCCTAAGGCAATTCTCTGTTGTGCTCAACATCGTTCTGGCAGCTCCTGCGACGGCGCTGGTGCCAAACTATAGCAGCCCTGCTGTTCCTTTGGATTCATCAGTGACGTGGAGAGGGGGGACATGCTGCATGGGTAACATCTTGTCCTCCATATCTTCCTGCCCAGGCTTGAATCCTACCAACACCCAACGCTGGAAGGTAGAACACCGGTGTGCATCGGCCTGTTCAGCCACAGGCGGTGCTGTTCCAGCAGAGTAGACGTTTAGGATTCTCTTCCATGGTCATCATAGACCGACGGAGGCCGACGAGAGAAGAGAACACGAATAATCCCAGGTTTCTTTTCAGCACTGTAGCCAGGCTGACAAAGAGTCAGGACTTTGTCAATCCTAGCATTCCCTTAGAGCTTATAAGTCAGGCCTTTATGAACTTTTTCAATAATAAAATTTCATCTATCAGAGATAAAATCAGTCAGATTCTTCCCACTGTTAACTTAAATACAGTAACTACTACAAGTCCTTCAGTTCATATCTGTTTGGATGAGTTTACTCCAATTGACCTTTTAGAGTTAAATAAAATAATTTCCTCATCCAAGCCTTCAACTTGTCTTTTAGACCCTATTCCTACCAGGTTATTTAAAGAAGTCTTCCCATTTATTGGAAGCTCTATTTTTCAAATAATCAATTCTTCACTAACATTAGGCCATGTACCGCAGGCTTTTAAAACTGCTGTATTTAAACCCTTACTCAAAAAGCCAATGCTGGATCCAAGAGTTTTAGCTAACTATAGACAAATCTCTAATCTGCCTTTAATTTCAAAAATCTTAGAAAGAGTTGCTCCCACCCAATTATTTGACCCCTTGCAGGGAAATGGTTTATTTGAAGATTTTCAATCTGGGTTTAGAATCCATCATAGCACTGAAACAGCCTTAGTAAAGGTCACTAATGACCTCCTTTTTGCATCTGATATGGACTTGTTTCTGTACTGGTCCTTTTAGACTTTAGTGCAGCTTTTGATACTATTGATCATAATATTCTACTTGAAAGATAACACTAAAAGGCTGTGTGATGTGTCTAGTGTGTTATAGAAGTGTACACTTTTGTCCCGCCGCTAGCTAGCCTGCTGTTTACAGCAAGCGAAAAGGGAGCCGAGTGCGTAAGTCTCCTCTGCTAGTACATAGCCTCTCCACAGCAAGCCCCATGCACACCTCCTTGTGGTAATGGATGGAAACTGGGTACCGTGAGGCCCCAGGCTAAAATGCAGGGACTCGGAGGAGGTTTGGCCCCCAGACTTGCGGTACTCACGGCCCACCGGCGTGTGGACATGCCCTGATACCCATGAACCAAATTCCCAACTATGGGTTAAATAGTATACGGACTACATAGTCCGTTTGGAAAGTCCCCAATGGCAAGTAGTCTACTACTTTGGCGGATGAGGGCAGTGCCTGGCGGGTAGGTGCTAGAGAGGCGGGCCTTGATAAACAAAGCACCCGGCAGCCCGTTGCAGCCAACTTCATGAAAATCGCACGTTTCGGCCTGCCGAACCGCGTTGGACATGCTGATGGCCAAGAGCGTGTGCGTGGCCCTCACGCAGCCACGACCACCCTAAACAAATTAACAAGTGATTGGCCTTCGTCTTCAACTCGGATGATTCCTTCAAGCCCAACGGCGATGGAACTGCGAGTAACGGGGGCAGGTTTGGTATGACTGGAAGCCTCTAGCTCGCAGCCACACATTGGCGGCAGATCTAAGATGATCGCCTTCCAATGAACTCTGCGGTGACATTGGATTTTGGTAGCTGGAGCCGCGACTGGGCTGGCCTATTTAGGACTCCCGCAGCCCACCCCATATGGGGAGGCCCCTAGAAAAGGTCGGGCAAACATCGGACACTGCAGACTAATCTGGCTAGCATGCCGCGGCTGGCAGATTACCCATCGCAGCGGTCAACCTACATATCAAAACCATAAAAACTGGAATCATTAGCATGGGATATCTCGCTTGGGGGTCGAATGACTGCTATTACCATCCTGCCAGCTGCGGAGACTACTGCAATGGAATAGGAGCCTGAGCTGGACTTCCTAGAGGCCTGGCCCAAGACTTCATCGCCAGGATCGACGGAGTCCTGGACAGCGGTGGAGCTTGCGCTCAGGCAAGTGATCTCTTTTGTGTTTCTAATGTCAGTTTTAGAGAGATCTTGTCTGGTTCTAGGTGAGGAGAGTCAGGGGCAGCCCTCAGCTGCATTGGAACTCACCTCGCCGGGCTCCGCCGCTGCCGGCGACCCTAACCACTTCTGTTCTCCTGCTATTCATGAGCCTTTTCCTAGGGTCACCGGAGAGGTTCCCCCATCACCAGGGGTCTTTGTGGGTTTGGTCCAGCCAGCAGACGATGCCATGGGCCCAGCTTCCCCTGCCGCATTCGTCAGGGCTCCTCCAATCGACCACCTTCTCAGCTCGTTGCTCGTGCAGGTTGGCCCACTCACCGCGGGTGCAGCTACGGCCCAGGCCCGGTCCACCGCAGGTGCAGCTACGGCCAAGGCCGGGTCCACTGCGGGTTCAGCTAAGGTCAAGGCCGGGTCCACCGTGGGTGCAGCTATGGCCCAGGCAAGGTCCACCATGGGCGCAGCTACGGCCCAGGCCGGGTCCACCGTGGGTGCAGATACAGCCCAGGTCGGGTCCACCGTGGGTGCAGCTACGGCCCAGGCTGGGACCTCCGAGGGTGCTGTCAGCCAGCTCGAGAAGGCCGGGGCCTTCACTTCTCTTCTGGACGCCGTCGTGGTCCTCCATCCTCCACCATGAGTCACCGTGGTGGTTCCCCTCCTTCGGTCCGGCCACCGACCTTTAAGCCTTCTGGTGGGTAAGCCACCTCCTTGCTCTCCTCTCCGGTCCTGGTGGCTTGACAATGCTGGCCGGCCACCCGAAGGACTAACTTTGCAGGTCTTGTGGCCCGTTTGCTCCGGCAGACCACCTGATGCTGTTCAGCGGTCTGCGTGCAGGGCTTGGGACTCAGGCAGGCCACCTGATCAGTCTTGGCCCATTGCCCACTGGACCTGGGATTTGGGTCGGCCCCCTGAACTCTGGGACTCTTGGCCTGGTGGGCTTAGTCTTTTGTCTCTGGGTTCTGGGGCAGTGCATGTTAGTGTTTTTCTGTTGCAGTCTTGAGCAGGGTTGTTTTTTGTTATTCCCTCCTAGCCTGTTCCCCCCACCACCCATCCTGGGTAGTTTGTTCCAGTTCCGGTTGGGGGGGGGGGGGTTGTCTCTGGTTTTGATGGTACTCTGGGTGACTGGAATCCACCCCTTGAGAGGGGGGCTCTGTCATGGGCCGAGCTGGTAGTTCCCAAGCTCAGGCTTCATGATGGTTTCCTGTTCCATATCATCTGTGTTTTATGCTACCTTTGGCTTTCCATAGGTTTTTCTGTACCTCCTGCCTCTGGTAGCCACTCCCCCCCCTCTCCTGTCAGTTTCTGACAGGTGATTCCAATCTGTCATTGTGTGTTCCTCTCCCTGCTCAGGTTAACCCATTCATGCCTACACACACAATCATTCACACCTGCTCTCACTCAACCCAACACACACCCATTCAGTCCTCTCTCACACACACTCTCCCAGGCACACCGGCAATCACTTTAGTCATTATGTTTGGTATTATTTATGCTCTGCTTGCACTCCTGTGATTGCCGGTGCATTGTATTGTCATCTGCCTGCACGCAGTAAGTTGTTCTGTTCAGCCTTTTCCTCGTTTTTGGACTTTTCCCCCTGGACTATGTTTGCTGTTGTTTCCTCAGAGCTTTGCTCCAATACATCCATGTAAGTCGTCCTTCCTGGTTTACATTTCTTGTTTTACCCCAGCGGCCAGTGTTACCCTAAGGCTGAGGTGAACTGTTATTCTGTAGTCCAAAACTTGACTTTACTGAACTGTATTCGCCTGCTGTGAAGCCTATCTTTAGGAATCTTATGTTGGGGTTGTAGCCCTTTGATTCATGGTAATAAAACTCACTCTTCATTCGCAAGTGGGCTCATTTCTCCTCATTTGTGTGTGCGTAAAGCGCACATTCGTGACATTCTTAAGGAAATCAAAACTTGGATGACTTGCAATTTCCTTCTATTAAATTCAGATAAGACTGAAGTCATTCAAGTTGGTCAAAAAAAACCCCAAAACCTTAGAAATACCTTTCCAAATCAAACTCTTAGTTTGGATGCAGTTACTCTATCTCTGAACACTTCTGTGAGGAACTTTGGAGTTATTTTTGATCAAGAGCTCTTTTTCATTTCACATCCTAAATTTGTTTCTAACACTGCCTTCTATCATTTGCGTAATATTGCCAAGATTAGGAGCATCTTGTCTCAGAGTGATCCTGAGAAACTGATCCGCACTTTTGTTTGCTCAAGATTAGATTATTGTAACTCTTTATTATCAGATTGTCCTAAAACATCTTTTAAAAGTCTTCAGTTGATCCAAAATGCTGTAGCAAGAGTTTTAACAGGTACTAGAAAGAGAGATCATATCTCTCCGGTTCTGGCCTCCCTTCATTGGCTTCCCATAGAGTTTAGAATTAAGTATAAAATCCTTCTCACTTACAAAGCTCTAAACAATCAGGCCCCTTTTTATTTAAACAATCTGATACTACCCTATTATCCTAACAGATCACTATGCTCCCAAAATGATGGATTATGTGTAATACCTAGAATCTCCAAAAGTACAATGGGAGGCAGAGCCTTCAATTATCAAGCTCCTTTCCTGTGGAACCAGCTGCCAATCTGGATTTGGGAGTCGGACTAGATCTCTGTTTTTAAGAATAGGGTTAAAACCCTTCCTTTTTGATGTAGCCTACAATTAGGGAGGGATCATGTGTCTCTGAACCCTCCCTTAGTTATGCTACTAATAGGTATAGACAGCCGAGGGACCTCCAATAATGCACTGGGCTTCGCTCCTTCACTCTCAATGAAATATTTTTGCTGGTCATTAACATCTGTTTGTCCTCTCCCATATATTGAGTCCCCATCATGCTGTTTGCTCGCTACATGTCTGTTCTTTTCATCTTCTCTATCCCCTCAGCCCCCAGCCAGTCATAGCAAATGACTGCCCCTCCCTGAGCCTGGTTCTGCTGGAGGTTTCTTCCTGTTAACACTAGAAGACCCAGACATTAGCCCTCTTGTGGCCACTTGATGGTCCCCCTATGGGTTTTCTAGCCAAAAAGGCCAAATGGCCCCTCTCTGGGTCTTCTAGTGTTAAAAGGGATTTTTTCCTCTCGATCATCGCCAAGTGCTTGCTCACAGGGGATTGCCTGATTGCTGGGGTCTTTCTGCAATTGTGGGGGTTTCCCCTACAGTTGAAAGTGCTATGAGATGAATGAATGAATGAATCTTTTATTTTGGGTAGATTAAAAGTAAAGATTAAAAAAAAAGAAAGAATAATATAACAAAGTGGGGAAAAATCTTACAAGGTCAATCAAATAGTAATTCCTCTGATTATACAGTTCAACATAAGTTATCCAAAATGGGTGATGGCTGAAGCCGCAGCTTATATTGCCCACCCATATTCCATCCAAGAATTCAAAAGAAAAACAAAAAAAGAGTGATTAGAATTCAGAACAAAGCTAAGACAAAACTTGACAAAAAACTAAGCAACAACACAACACAGACTTGATATGACAATCCTTATTTGATTTTACATGTCATCTTGTATGTATGTTTGGAGTATTGTTTCCTTTAGTTTTTGTTTAAATTGTCCAAGCGTTGTACATGATTTTAATTCAGGTCCAAAAGTGTTCCACAATCTGACTCCTTGCACTGAAACACAGTGTTGCTTGGTGGTAGTTCTCACTGAAGGTTTTTGAAATATACATGTTCCTCTGAAAGTGTCTCCCTTATTTGGAACAACTTTTGGATATTTGTGGGCAGTGATAGATTCTTCATTGTAAACATTATTACTGCAGTTTTAAAGTCAACCAGATCTTTCAACTTGAGAGCTTTTAATTTAAGAAAAAGTGGATTTGTTGGTTCCCTGTAAGCAGCTTTGTTTATTATTCTAATTGCTCTCTTCTGAAGCATAAAGATTGGATAGATGCTTGTTTTATATGTATTTCCCCATACTTCAGTACAATATGTAATGTATGGGAGTATTAATGAATGATACAAAGTATATAATGTGGATTGATTCAGCAAATATTTCACTCTGTGTAGTATTGCAATTGATTTGGATATTTTCCCTTTAATATAATTAATATGTGACTTCCAACACAGTTTATTATCAATTATTACTCCAAGAAATTTAGTTTTGGATACCCTTTCAGTCTCTACACCATTTACACTGAGTTTAGATACTAAGTTTTTATGATGGTTGTTAAAAACTATAAATTTTGTCTTACTTAAATTGAGCGTTAATTTGTTTGAATCAAACCAAGCCCCAAAACTGAACCCTGTGGTACTCCGCAAGTAACCTTCAGTAACTGTGAGTTTTTGTTACTAACCCATACATACTGATCTGATATCTACTCTTTAAGTAACTACATAACCAGGACAGTGCTACCCCCCTAATACAACAATTTTGTAGTTTCTTTAATAATAAATTATGATCAACTGTATCAAACACTTTTTTAAGATCCAGGAATACCCCAAATGAATACTCTTTATTTTCAACGACAGTTGATATTTGTTCTATAAATTCCATTAGAGCAAATGCAGTTGTCCCCTTGTGTCTGAACCCATATTGCTGCTCACACAATAAATTTTTCTTCATTATGAAGTTGTCAATTCTCTCACAGAATATTTTTCCAAGTGTCTTGGAAAATTGTGGCAATAGTGAAATTGGTCTATAGTTTGAAAATTTCCCTCTGTCACCCGTCTTGTATATCGGAATTATTTTAGCTATTTTCATTGCATTGGGGAATATACCTGTTTGGAGAGACAGGTTTCAAATATATGTCAGTGGTTTCACTAAGCATTCAATAATAGTTTTGACTAAGAGCATGTCAATATCATCACAGTCCGTAGATGTTTTACTTTTAAACAATTTAACAATTTCAATGGCCTCTCTCTTGTCTGTGTTCTTTATGAAAATGGAGTCTTTTATAGCAATGTTTTTGCTTATTGTATCACCTGTAGGTGCCGTAATGGGTATTTCTCAAGCCAAATTAGAACCAATGTTAACTCCTTGCACTCCAGGCAATTTTCCTAAAAATGCCAAAAAATAACGTGCCCAAAGTAAATCGAAAGCTGTTATTCAACCCTTTGCAGCATCTTCATGGGGTTGGTCTCATTTAAAAGAAAACACTTTGAATTTTTTGGCAAAAAAAAACATAATCTCTCTACGTGCTCCGGCCACTGAGTTACAGTCATCTAAACATACTGAACTTGAAGAAAATAAATTTGGACACAGTGTGTTTTTGGATACAAATGCTTGCAAATAACACACAGCTGTCCGATCCGGCTGGAAAATGCAACAGAAATGTAGAACCAAGTGTTATCAAGCTGAGATCCAAATTTGGTAACAATACCACAAAAAATGAATATTTTACACAGCTTTGTTCTCAGGTAGTTCCCAGGCGTTTTGGAACTGTGCCAAATTGTGCCAAATGGCACAGTTTGGAAAAACGTCTGTAACTTTTGGATAATTCAATGTAGAATCTTCATTTTGGGCTCTAATGAAAGGTCACACTCAGGGCTGTGTCTGTGTGTGTGTGGGGGGGGTTGCCCCCCCATCCGCTACAAAAGACGGAGTTCGGCCCTCGCTACATGATGGATTACACTCCTTGCATGTTTTCACAGCGCCCCCCCCCCCCTCGCTACTGTGTGTGTGTGGGGGGGGGGTTGTCCCCCCCCCCTCGCTGCAGAAGACGGCCATCGCTACATGAAGGAATAGACTCATATCCTTCCCCCCGCAGACCGGGGGGTGTTTGGACCGTGAACGCCCCCCCCGCTCCTCTTCTGCAGCGGGGGGGGGGGGGGGGCGTTCACGGTCCGAACACGGCAAATGGACCGTTTATCGCAGCGCACGCACTTCGTACTTCGTGCGCAGTACAGTTGCAATTTACCGATCGGTCAAAAGTCATTTTTGGATTACAGTTTTCAGGGATAAATAATAATTTAGCTTATAACACCTTACCTCTTTACAGCAGCAGAGTTGTGGCGAACTTCTCTTCCCCATTGTAAGACGAACGCGATGCTGCTCCGCTCGTGGATCCCGATCAAAACGTAATTCCAATATTGCAGTTTTGGTGAATGATTTACGACCTTTGTCGTCGGCCTCCGTCGGTCTATGATGACGGAAGAGAATCCTAAATGTCTATTCTGCTGGAATGAGTGCAGGTCCCACTTGTGGGTGGTCTCCATGCTGCGGGGTCTGTAGCAGATTCGTCCAGCGTCCTTTGTTTTCATCTGCTGCAGCAGTAAATCTCTCTTCACCCAGCCTGAATTTCTGTGCTTCAATTGGCTCCTGCATTCACAGTAGGCGGGTCCTCCTTCCTAGGTTTTCATTCATTGGCGCTTCAAGGTTTCAGAAACCCAATTCAAGTCTCTTATTAGTCGAATGAGAGGTCATTCAGATGAACTAATCTGTTCACGGCTGTCTCTGCAGTTTTTTTTTTTAGTGGCGCTTGGACGCCACTACATCACCATCACCACCTACATCACCACAATCTGGACTATGCGTCCGAGTGCGCACGAGGGCACACTCCTGCGCCCTCGTGCGTCCTAGGACGCAGAGACTTGCCCGCCCGCGGAACAACGGAGCGCAAGTGGTTAACAAAAAAGTTATTAAATTCATCTGCAGGTGAGACTGCATTCACACTCTGAGTTGTTTTATTATTATTATTATTTTTTTTTTGAAAGATTGGTTGGGTAGCGGCTGAAATGAGCTTTCTCCGTAGGATTGCTGGACTCACCCTCAGAGATAGGGTGAGGAGCTCAGTCATCCGGGAGAGGCTCAGAGTAGAACCGCTGCTCCTCCACATTGAAAGGAGTCAGTTGAGGTGGTATGGGCATCTGATTAGGATGCCTCCTGGACGCCTCCCACTTGAGGTGTTTCAGGCACGTCCCACTGGGAGGAGACCCCGGGGCAGACCCAGGACTCGGTGGAGAGACTATGTCTCCCAGCTAGTCTGGGAACGCCTTGGTATCCCCTCTGAAGAGCTGGAGCAGGTGGCTGGGGAGAGGGAAGTCTGGGCTTCTCTGCTTGAACTGCTGCCTCCGCGACCCGGACCTCCGGAAAAGCGGTAGAAGATGGATGGATGGATGGATGGATGGTTGGGTAGCTTGTATTTCTGTTTTTATTTCCAAGAATATTGTTAAGTATTGTCCATGTATTTTTAATAGTGTCTCTCTTTTTCTCCAGTTCTTTACTGTAATAGTCTCTTTCACTACATCTCATTATATATGTTAACTTATTTTTGTATGTTTTATACTGCTGCTCTGCTTCTTTTGTCCTTTTCTTTAGAAAAGCTTTATACAATAATTGTTTTTCTTTTTACACGCCTTTTGTAATCCTTTGGTTAACCATGGCTTGTCGACAAGTTTATGTTTTAGCTTTTTCTTTACTAATGGACAATTTTTTTTTTCATAAAGAGTGGTTACAATGTTCATAAATGTGTCATAGGCTTCATTTACATCTGATACATAGACTTTTGTCCAGTCTTGCTTCAGCAAGTCTTCTTTAAAAGAACTGATTGCCTTTTGTGATTTGTATCTGAAAGATTTTAATTTTTTTTTCTGTATTGGCCCCTGTGTGGCCATGGATAAGTGCAAAGGTTGGCAAATGGTCACTTATATCATTTATCAATAATCCACTTTCCATTTTCTTATCAATAATATTAACAAACAGCTTATCAATAAGTGTAGCAGCGTGAACTGTGATTCTACTGGGATGTGTTATTGTGGGATATAAACTCATACTGTACATAGAATTCATGAACTCTGTAATTACATTTTGTTGAAATGGATTTAGTAAATCAATATTGAAATCTCCACAAATTACAACTATTTTCTTACTAGTAATATTATTGCACAGCTTGACTAATTTATCTCTGAATGTCTCAATGCAAGTTCCCGACATTCTATATATACAACTTATAATTAGATTTTTTTATTCTATCTTGGTGAATCTCAACAGTAACACATTCCAGAATCCCTGGTAGTGCAAAGGACATTCCATTTACAAGCTTACACCTATACAGGTCATCAATATACAGTGCAACACCACCACCCTTTTTTTGAGATCTGTTAATATGAAACATCTGATATCCCTCTATTGCCATCAGAGGAGCCTGCTCTTCATTAAGTCAAGTTTCAGAGACTGCGATGGCTGTAAATTTTCTGTCTAACTGTTTTAAATAGTCCTGAATCTGTGGAAAGTTTTTGTTAAGACTTCTGCTGTTGAAGTGTATTATTGATAGTTTACCATCTAATTGCACTTGACTTTTGAATTGCTTTTCAGTACAATATTCACATTGATTATGAATATTATTGAAAAAGTGGTTATCAGGATCAATATCATTCTCCATCTCTTGTAGTTTATGTTAAGCATAATGGCATATTTTCAGAGTTTGAATTTCCTCACTCTCTGTCAAATGACTTCCTCCAACTGGGGATAATTGATGTCTACTCAAGTCAGTCACAAGTTTTTTTGTTTGTTTGTTTTGTTTGTTTGTTTGTTTTTTTCTTCAAGTACATTGACATGGTATGTCACAAAAGAACTATTCTTGCCATGTGTGTGGATATGGATTATCATAGTCTCTTAATTTTCTTAATCAGTGTTCATCTATATTTATTTAAATCGGTGAAATCTCTGATTATTATGGCCTGTGGCCCATATATTGAGTTCATATTTCCCCACAAATGTATGACTGTATGTGTATTGGGGGCTTCACGTCTCGTGGGACAAAAGAGGTCTGGGCCCGCAGAGATCTACAGGAGATGACGAGTAGGTGTGAGTTTTTGCCTTTGTCTCGGAGAAGATACCCCAGGAGGATTCCCGGACCATCGAGGGATAAGAGACAATAGTGAAACATCAAAGAGTGCATTGTGACTGAGATTATGTACCATGTGATTATATATTTGCTAAAGCATCATGTGACTTAGGTTCGTGGCTCCAGCAGAGTATAAGAGTGTGGTATTTGATTGCTCAGTCTCTTTCCTTGCCTAGAGATTGATAGAGCATGTGTTCACTTAATAAAGCTGAACCTGAGAAATAAACTCAGCCTCATCCTTGAACGCATTCTCTACAGGCCTTTGCTTCCTCAGGTGTTCCATTTAGTTTGATCCAAACTCTACAATTTCTTGTCCATGTTGCCTGTATCTTATTTTGTCTTTTCAGCATCCGTGCTTGCCGTGCTACTTCAACATTAGTCTTTGTTAAATGTTCATTTCGGTAAACTTCTGTTCCCCGTAGCTTTCTGGCCTGCCTCAGTATGTCATTCTTTACCCTTCTGTTCACAAAATGCATCCCAATAGATCTCTTTTTTTTATTATCCTTTCTGGGTAAAGTATGACAGGCTGAAATTGCATTTACATCAACCTTTATGTTTCTGCTTTCAAGGAACTGAAGCACTTGGTTTTCCAGGGAGACTGATTCACTCAGGGGAGCCTCCTCACCTCTCATTCCTCTCATTCAGGCTGCACGGTGGCGCAGTGGTTTAGCACTGTGGCAGCACAGTTTTACCCTCGGCCGGGGGATCGCGGGGATCATGAGATCGTGGGTTTGATCCCAGCCCCCGACCAACAGTGAGCTGTGTGGAGTTTGCATGTTCTCCCCGTGTTGCGTGGGTTTACTCCGGGATTTCTCCGGTTTCCTCCCGCATACCAAAAACATGTAGGTTTAGGGCGTTCGCGCACGCAGCGACCAGCAGCCGGTGGCTTGTCACCAGACTGCAAACCAAATCTACCTACGGGTACAAATAAGTAACAAAAAAAAAAACAAAAAAAAACAAAAAAATTCCTGCTGTAACATTGGCATATGATTGGTATTTAATGTCTAGTCCACTTATAATTAGATCATCTATACGAGAATATTGTTCAAGATCCTCGACATGTTGCTCCAAGTCTGCAATTTTTTTTGTCTTTTTCCTTAATTGTTAATTTTAATTCTCGGACTTCTTCCATTAGCCCTAATAGTTTAAGCTGTTGACTGGCCACTTTGGTCAGTTCTTCTGACAAGAAATTTTTTGATCTCTTCCATTTCCTCCTTCTTTGGTGGCATTTTTACTGGCCTGTTTATAATAAAGCAATCTCTGCTGGTGTTGCCGCTATCCGATCCGATCGACCTCGAATCCAGCTGGGGCCTCAGCTAGCCCCCTCCGTTGCTAGTTCCGCTGCTTACCGCCGCTGCAATTGAGCTCCTGTCCAGCCGGGGTGCTGGCAGCTCCTCCACCGAGCCCCGCTGCCCACCGCCGCTGTAGTTGAGCTCCGATCCTGCTCCTGTCCAGCTGGGGTCCCGGTAGTTCCTCCGCTGAGCCCTGCCACCTACCGCTGTCTTCCTCAGTAGTTCCTCCGCCAAACCCCACCGCTGTAACTGGGCTCCGATCCGGCTCTTATCCAGCTGGGGCCCCGGCTGCTCCTCCACTGGTCCCCGTCTCCTACCGCTGCTGTAGTTGAACTCCGATCCGGCTCCCGTCCAACTGTTGCCTTGGTTAGTTCCTCCGGCAAGCCCCAATCACAAGATTCTAAGAATCTGCAGGGGAGGCTCAGCCGTTATCTACTGGGCCGATGCCGGGTCAGTGAGACGAACCGGGGACAGAGTCGCTCCTTTGTATCGGTGTTAGGTGCTACAACTAGCTATGGCTATAGCAATAGCATTAGCTTAGCACATTAGCTTAGCACATCCCATGGCTCCTTCCACATTCAGTCTGACATTTACAGACGTTCATCCAAGTAAAGGATGACTGTTGTTGTGAAATGCGCTATATATATAAAGTTGAATTGAATTGAAATGAATCTTCTGTGATGGGCAGAGAGGACAAGGGGAGAGCCGCTAAGGAGAGGGGGAGACGTGCACTTTTCTTGGATTAGCCGGTGTTGTTGATGGGAAGAGGATGTGTTGTGGGCTGCTGGAGGAGCCTGACACAAATTCCTCTGGTCAGTCTGCCTCTAAACCCTTATCTGAATGTGTTCAGGAAAATCCAAAAAGTTGATGCTACACTTTTGTGAAAATCTAATTTGAAGAAACAGTCTTTGATCCCTGTAGGTCAGACCAGCGCTTGTGTGTCAATGTGTGAATGTGTGTGTATGTTTGACTAGCAGGATCTGCTTGTTTCACCTGGGGGTGAGAAAAAGAAAAGACCTCTGTCTTGAAAAGATTTGATGACGCTGGAGCATCTTGACTGATTGGCAGGTGTTGTCTTTGGCTGGTTATGTAGATTCCAACGCTGCACATATTACTCAGTTCTCTTGCACATTGTTGGCGGTTGACTGGCAATGAGTCTCTTGACGGTTTGTTGGCCGATCGATGAACAAAGGGTTTCAGGCACTGGCGGCTACTTCATTTACCAGTGGACCTGGAGGGGGGGGGTTGGTGTGTGTGTGTGTGTGGGGGGGGTATGTTTAAGTGCCTTCTTGTTCAGCCTGAGATGATAAAAGCGCTATCACCATTTTATTATGTTAAAATTTAAATTGACCAACATTCCCTTCTCTCACTAATCCCTCACAACACAGGTTGAAAGTTATTCACCTTTCATCTCAATAAACAATGCGGCTTTATATCCCTAGATAATTAAAATTCCATTCTCACGCTAATCTCTCACAACACGGGTCAAAGGTTATTTGCCTTTCACCTCATAAAAAATGCAGCTTTTTTATCCGTATATCATTAATATTCTATTCTCATGCTCACCCTATAGAAAATGAATTAATTAGCCAGGTCAGGTCATGTCCAAGGTCACGCCTTTCATCTTGAGAACAATGGATCTGTCAGAACAGAGAACAATAGACCTATCAAGTTTGAAAAGAAGAATCCCCTTTCCTCCTGCTGTGACAGAGATGTGATCCAGTCCCTCAAATTCCTTTTGGAGATCAAAATCCATTTTTGAATAATCTTTATCCAGGTAGCAAGTAAATGTGTTCTAACTTCAGTAGATCAGTCTCAGCTGTCTGATGGAAAGTCACTGTTTATATCATATCTTCTGTCTGTAATGACGTATCTGGCAGTCAGTCGGTTTAATTCTTGCTGGGTCACAAACTGTCAAAATGCTTACCTGTGCTTGAAATCCATTTGTGGCTGTTGAGACAAGAGTATTTCCACTTTACATCCCGCCGTGGCAGTTCAGAGAGTGCAGATCAACTAACACGGTGTTGCTAGCTAGCCATTACTTAGCACTAACTTTGTCAGAGCTTTGTTGCTGTTTTCAAGCGCTTCTCAAGATTGCAGTAGGTCTCAACCGGCACTTTATGTTGCAACCCGGATCCAACCCAGTAACACCAAGGTTTATATTGGCTTTATGTAGGGCTGTGTGATATGACCAAAATTTCATATGCCAATATAGGCAATCTTTTACCCCAATAACAATATATAGCCAAATATATATTTTCTGTAAATTCCATAGTTGATATATAATTCAACGCATAGGAAGGATCATCCCGTTATTAGCATTTTATTAACATGTTAAATT
Source organism: Pholidichthys leucotaenia (assembly GCA_020510985.1). Classification (NCBI taxonomy): domain Eukaryota; kingdom Metazoa; phylum Chordata; class Actinopteri; order Cichliformes; family Pholidichthyidae; genus Pholidichthys; species Pholidichthys leucotaenia. Next base: position 301,340,306 of record CM035836.1, on the reverse strand, counting down.
ATATGTTGAAAAAATCAATTGTAGAAATTCATCCCTCATTAGTTTTCTTCTTTAATTTAAAGATGTAATAATATCCATGTAATTTTCCTCTAATTTTTACTCCTCTCCTATCTTAACCTCTTGCACTCCGGTGTACCGCGGGCGGGCACGTCTCTGCACACTGTGCGTCCTAGTGCGCACTGAGAAAAAAAAAACCCCTGCATTTCCATTCTTCCATTACAGACACAGCCGTGAACAGAAAGCCAAAGTAGTGCTTTGATTGGTTTAGATGTGATTGACCTCTCATTCGACTAATAAGAGCCTTGAATTGGGTTTCTGAAACCTTGAAGAACCAATGACTGAAAACCTAGCAAGAAGGACCAGCCTACCAACGGCTGCGAATACAGCGAGCCAATTGAACCACAGTAGTTCGAAAGCGTGCCTCCCTTGCAAAATCTGTTTTGTGTAAGCCGCTGGGTGACACACACACATTCGCCAGTCTTTTTTTCTTACTACTGTTCTTATTTGTTTTGAAAAATCGTTCGCCAAAACCGCAATCATGGAAGCGCAAAACCGCAATAATGGAATTATGGTTTGACCGGGTCGCGTGACCAGAACCACGAGTCCATAACAAGCGGACCAGCGTCATGTTCGTCTGACAATGAGGAAGATAAGTTCACCAGCGACACTGCTGTTGTGGACAGGTAAGTGTTATAAGCTAAATTATTCTTTATCCCTGAAAATTGTAATCAAAATGACTTTTGACCGATCGGTAAATTACAACTGTGCGTAGTAGACCGCGGCGCACGAGTCCAGTCCGTGCGCCGCGTCCGGACCGTGAACACCCCCCCCCGCCCCCGCTACTGTTCTGTAGCGGATTGCAGATATTATTGCATATATTTTAGTACAACTGTGCATAGTAGACCGCGGCGCACCGTCCCCGCTTTCCATCATGTAGCGATGGGCGATGTCCGTCCTCTGTAGCGGGGGGTGGAGGGGGTGGGAGTTGTTATCTTCTACATTACAGATATTTTAGTATAATTTTTAGTGCACTGTAGGTTATTTTTTCTTGTAAAAAAAAAAGCCACACATTTTTTACGTGGCATGCTTCTTTGCGTGTGGGGGCTTGTTTGTTCATTCATTCATGAATGAATGAATAAACAACCCCCCCCCCCACACACACACACACACAGCCCTTCACCTTTCATTAGAGCCCAAGATGAAGCTTCTATATTGAATCATTCAAAAGTTACAGACGTTTTTCCAAACTGTGCCATTTGGCACAATTTGGCACAGTTCAAAAACGCCTGGGAACAACCTAAGAAAAAAGCTGTGTAATATATTCATTTTTTTATGGTATTGTTACAAAATTTTGACCTCAGCTGGATAACACTTGGTTCTACATTTCTGTTGCATTTTCCAGCCCGGATCTGACAGCTATGTGTTATTTGCAAGCATTTGTATCCAAAAAAACACCCAGGCGAAATTTATTTTCTTCAAGTTCAGTATGTTTAGATGACTGTTACTCAGTGGCAGGAGCACATAGAGAGATTATCGCTGTTTTGCCAAAAAATTCAAAGTGTTTTCTTTTAAATGAGACCAACCCCATGAAGATGCTGTAAAGCGTTGAAGAACAGCTTTTGATTTACTTTGGGTACGTTATTTTTTGGCGTTCTTTGGGAAATTGACCAGAGTGCAAGGGGTTAATGTCTGCTTTGAAAACATTAAATATAACGAGGTTTACTTCCACACAAACATTTATTCAAATGTTTTACATGGTTGTTCCAGTACATTAAATCATACGTGGCCTACTATGATTTTCTATTTGTGAAATACATTTATATACATCCAGAAACTCACCAGTGAGTAGATGAATTGGCCGCCATTACCCCTTCCATCTTTGCAAGTATTTGTTATACAGCTTTCTCCAAGCAAAAGTCTGTTTTTCTGTTTGACTCCGGTGTTTAGTTTTTTTAGGCTGATGATTCTTTAGTGCCCCTTATTTGTAAATGCTCTTTGTTGTCTCTCACAAGCATGCTTCTGGCAGAGGTCGCCATGTTGGAACATGCTGGGACCACATCGGCTGGGGCACACTGTGTCCTGACTGCTCATCCACAGACCACAAACCATCACCAGAAGGACGTAAAGACCCTGCCATAAACAGTGTGTTTTACAACACCTCGATATAAATTACAGTTTTATATGAAACAATAGACGTTTTTATCTCATCATCCAGTTCCGGTTCCGCCGGACCGGTGGCGCCACACGAGTAGGCTGCCCGTTGCAACAGCATTTTTTTTATCTTCCTTCTTCTTTCTACACCTTTCACTCTGTATATATATCACGGACGCACGGATCGCCCCGGGGGTCTCCCGGGTCGGCGGACGGAGCCACGGTTTGCAGTGGGAGACGCTACAGCGGGGAGGAGCTAGTGCTAGCTAGCACTTGGCCGCCGCCCGGTGCTCATGGGAAACTCGACATACCGGGAGCTGTAGCGAAAACGACGCGGGTGCCGGGCTGGAGTTTAGGCGGCGTGCAAGAAATATAAGACAGAATAATAAAGAGCGATGGCAAGAACCAAGCAGACCTCCCGTAAAATCTACTGGAGGAAGAAGCCCCCCAGGAGACAGCTAGCCACCAGGGCTGCTCGGAGAGGCGCTCCGGCCACTGGCAGAGTGAAGAGGCCTCGCCGTCACAGGCCCGTGGCTCTGAGAGAGATCCGTCGCTGCCAGAAATCCACGGAGCTGCTCATCCGTGAGCTGCCCGTCCAGCGCCTGGTGAGGGAGATCGCTCAGGACTTCAAGACCGTCCTGCGTTTCCTGAGCTTCGCCGTCATGGCTCTGCAGGAGACCAGCGAGGCCCACCTGGTGGTCTCTTCTTCGCTAAGGGGGTCACCATCATGCCCAAAGACTTCCAGCTGGCCCGCCGCATCCGCGGAGAGAGAGCTTAGACTTTCTGCTGCACATTCACCAACCAACCATAATGCTCTGCACTGTGTCTATATATATACATTTATAGAAATATGGACATATGTTTACTAGATGTTGTTTTTTTCTTGCCTTCTGATTGTTGCTCTGAGTGTTGCTATCCCTGTGCTGTTGCAATCCTGGAATTTCCCCATTGTGGGACTAATAAAGGCTTATCTTATCTTATCTTATCTTAAATCATGCACTAATAAACAGAAGTTATATATCTCTAGATGGTCTAACACATTCACACTACAAAACCTAGAATAGGGAGGATGGGTGAACTGCTGTCCTGCCCACATGGCAATGTGGATTATTCTGCCACCTTCTAGAGTAAATTAAAGTCCATTAATAACTAAAATTGTATGCCGTGTTCCTAAACTAAAACAGAAAAAAAAATCCCTTATATGACATTCTTCATAACATTAACATTCAATATATAACATTCTATTTATTTTAACAACAACACCAACACAACAACAGAACTTCAATATATACTATGTACAACCCAAGTATTCAAGTGGAAAGGGCATAAATGGTATGGGGGCCCAGGGCACCCTCTCAGCCGACGTGCCCCTGGAAACAGCCGAGTCTGAAGTGCGGTGAGTCCAGTCTGTCCACTATGCGCAGACACTCCCAACGCTCCTGGGGTTATCGTCTGGCCCATCTTTGCTGCAGGCGCTAATCATCTCGCATCTGGACCCAGTCTAGGACCCTCCACAGGGCCCGGCTCGGCTTGAGGCATTGTTGCCGATCCCGTCAATCTCTCATGCTCATCGGTCTTGTCCCGATCTCTTCTAACGCTGGTGTAACGTGTGCTCTAGTAGCCACTAACTAGCTGTCCCACTGTGGCTAGACTCTGGAGACATCTGGGGCTAACCCATCAGCGCCACTCACCAGCACAATTGCGTGCCTTGCCATCATGCTCGGTACTCCACTGGACTGTTTCCCGATCACCGGCAGTGAGACCCTTCTGCGCTGGCCCTGAGCAAACTTGGTCCCGCTTGACTGTCATGGCGTCTGGTAATTCTTCATCCCACACCACATCTTCATCAGTCACATGACTCAGTGGGTTCCACTGGCCACAGTCTGACCACTCCTCCCCAGCATTGTCTTTCATGGAGAAACCTAGCCCATAAAATAAATCATAGCCCACGATGTTATCGCCCCGTGCTGTCACGTGGAATGTGAAGTCGAGCATCGTTGCTGACTTGTACTGAACAGTCAGCTTCAAGGTCCCCACCGGGTCCAGCCTTCCACCTCCATAACTGTGCAATGGTGCTGGGTTGCCTTTAACTCTGTGGTGGGAAAAAAAAAAAAAAACCCTCTTCACCATGGTGCAATTTAGCAGACATCCCTCCTCTCACATGTCAATCAACAGTGGCACCTCCACATCATCCAGCCTCACCGTGCAAAACGTGTACACGTTCGTTTTGGGGAACACCTTGTGAATTGTTGTCTGGGGCGGGCGGAGTGCTCTCTTCCGTGGGCTCTCCGGTTTAACTTCTTGGCACATCCTTGCAAAATGGTCCAAGCAACCACATCTGTTACACCATGCTCCCATCGCCAGGCAGTCCTTAGCCTTTTTCCGGTGCGTCTTAGACCCACAACCCATACAGAGGGACTTTCCCAGGGCCGACCCCTGGTTCCTAGCATTGGCTTCCATCTCCAGCTATCTTTGCTGTGTAGGTCTGTGGCATTTGCCATGACAAGAGGCTCTAGCGGCTGCTGCGACTGGTTCCCAGTTTGCTCTAGAGCTAGCTTGTCTGCGGCTTCCATCGGGAGAGCTAGATTGACGGCTCTGGCTAACGTGAGCTCATTTGGTGCCGTAAGTAGTCTAGCTTGCAATTTGGCGGTACAGGTATGCTCTGCCAGCTGGTCATGAATCATTTCCTCCTCCCAGGCTTCAAAACGGCACTCGCTAGCAAGCTGTCTCAAATCGGTGATAAGCTGCTAGGCGGGTTCACCAGCCCATTGACGTCACTGTCAAAAGTGGATCCTCCGGACCGTCACATTATCCAGGGTGTCAAAATAGCTAGCTAGCAGCTCCACTACCTCTTCAAGGGTGTCCACAGCACCGAGCAGTTGCAGGATCCGCTGGCCATCTATGCCCAAATTGTGCACCAATAGCACCCAGGCTTTCTTCTTGCTGAGCTCCTCGAGCCCAGGTGCAGCAAAGTAATTGTGAAAAGCCTCATACCACCTAGGCCAGGGCACCAGCGGTTCTCCAGGTGTCTCAAGGAAAGGGTGAATGGGGACCATGCACACTTCCATAGTTTTATCCGACGTCGTCAATGTTTTGTCTGATATTACCTGCTGAACAGAAGGGGCAAGGTGACTTGGAACACAGCTTTATTTAGTTTAACTCACACTGACAACTATTGACAGGTCACCAGCTAAGCTCAGGCGAGAGAGAGACTAATAAGATGATCGACCTGGCCTCATATAGGGCGGGGCGGAGGCGCCACCTGGCGGTGCGTGTCCATCTTGCATATCTCACACCCAGCTCTAAGTGGGGATGTGAGTGTGTCATCTTTTTGTATCATGTGAAGGACTTGCAAGGTGTGCAGGATGTACTCGTCATCTGTGTCACGAAAATTCTTCTGTGACCTGGAGCAGGGTTTTAGAATTTGTTGCTTGCATGTTTTAAGGTTCCAAATGTTTGCTAAAAGGGGTAATGTGGAAAATAAGAAACTAGTGTTAGTGTATTTTGCATGATTGAAATTGGGACAGCAATCATAAAAAGGTAATTGGTGTGTTTGACAGTATCAGATTTATTTATTTATTTATTTTTTAAGTGCTGATTTTAGTGCTTTGGTGGTGAGGTTTCAGCAACGCAGCTTTTGCCTGTGACAAATGAAAAGAAAAACAACAATCATTCAAAATATTTCTCAGCTTATTTTTGAGAATTATGATATAAAGTCCACACACATCTCTTTTGTGGGTGGCAGAATGATGATAAAGTTGAACTTGACAGATTTCTTCCTTAATCTCCTAGACTGCAGATGTGAAAAGTCACCAGTCATTTAGAATCTGGTCTTACATCCAGTGTCTTTTATTTATGCGCATGGTGACTGCTTCACACAGTGCAGAACCCACAAGCTTTTTTCTCACAAGGTAATATGAGTTTATGTCAGTTGATATGAGCAGCTCACAGGAGGTGTGAGACTGTCTTTGAACCGGTGTTGACAAGCGAGTGACAGGTGACCAACAGCTCAGTTTTTTGTCATCACTGAGCTGCTTTGTGATCCAAGATAATTTGTGTTTTGTCTTCCCAGAATGACTGTCAACTCTTTGAAATCTTTTTTTTTTTTTTTTTTTTTTACCCAATAAGCTAAATTTAATTTGCAGCTTGTGAACATGTTGAACCTGGAAATGTAAGAGCCATCTTCCATAGCAATTCTCTGGAAGGAAGACTGGATCATGAGCTCATTCTCTGTGGATAAGGGAAGTCGAGGGCAGCTCATCTGACATGGAAGGTTATCAAAGACACAGACTAGCTTATGGACATTTGTGCACCTATGTTTGGAATAGTGTAGAAGACAGATGTATAAATAAATCTGTCCACATGGATAGGGAAAGAATAATTCCCTTTGTTCATTTCTTTGAGGAATTGTTCTCAGATGCATCCTCAAGCATCTATGCTATGAGATCAAATGTTGCTTTTCACATATCAAATAAGGTAAAGCAGGATATTTCATGGACATTAGTTTGACATTAACACTAAGGGTCTTAAAATATGGATGCAAGCTGAAATCAATCTACTCTCCAAAAGCCGTTTTGTTCCACTGCTGATCACAACCCCGTTACTTATGCATACTGTATGGGACCTTACTTTGGAAAAAAAAAACTCCATGCAAGTAAATGACAAGAAGAAATGATCTTTCGATCCAAATCAAATTTTGCCATGAGTTATACATATGTTTGCAAATTTAGAATATCATTTTCCACATGAAATTGTCAATATGATGGAGAGGGTTGTAAACATTCCATCATGACCCATTGTAATCCATCATAAAGAATATATATATATTTAATAATAATTTTGGTCAATATATTTTTTTCTAGCATCAACTGGGGATTCTAAATTGTCCTTAGGTATGAATGTGACAGTGAGTGGTTGTCTGTCTCTTTGTGTTGGTGCTGTGATGGACTGGCAATCTGTCCAGAGCAGTTTTGCCAGATGGGAAATGTTGAAGTATCATACCAGTGGTTTAAAATTAGCGTATTTTGAGGAAAATTATTATACACATCCAGTTTTCATTCTGACGTGGCTCAAGACCAATTGCTTCAGTAAAACATTATCACAGATTGTGCATATTATGGCCTATAACACAGTTTTATCTTTAAATAATCTATCAGATCAGTAAAAAAAAGTGCCTCTTGGAGACCAGCACCTCTACCTGTGTGGAGTACAGGATGAGCCCTTGGCCTGCACTGAACAGCTCAGAATATCAGTCATAATTAACCATCTTCTATATGCCTTCTGTTGAATCATCATCTATCAATGTCTTCCCTCATAAATAATTTGAGAGGTATTCTGTTTATACGGGGGGGGGGGTGAAAAGTTCATAGGCTGACTGAGAAGGAGTTATGTCTTTGAGGATCAAGAAGAGAGCTTCTATACTGCAGGGATCCAACCTCTGCAACACCGATGTTGAAATGTTGAAAAATTAACCACATTCAGTCAAATTTGACCACTGCATCATATTCCTCTGATAATTGAAGTAGAAACCTGGTTCACAGTTTTGAGAACCACAATCCAGTGACATTTTTGCCAATATCTGCACTTTGCAGCTGCGACAGAAAGCTTTAGTGCTAATGCCAACAACAGGGTTGAACAGACTAGTAAAACTGGGATGAGTTTCACTCCATTCACTTCTCAGCCTGCTGATGTTCCTTACTTGTTGAGTCTGTTGTGTCTACATGCTGTGACGTATGCGAACGATTCGATCGAGTGTACTAGTTTTTATTTGTGAATGTGCTGTACTGAATCACCTGTGTTGGGAGTAATGTGTTACAAAGTAATGTGTTACTGTAACGCCACAACTTTTGCAGTAATGTGCTGTGTAACAAAATTACTGTTTAAAAATTCAGAAATGCATTACAGTTTGATTAGGTGCGTTACTCGTTACTCGATTTATTAATATGGATAGATATTTTTTAGCGCAAATAAATACAAAATTACCTTACCGTAGCTGACGCAGCCATCAGTCAAAGTGACCAGTTGCAGAGAGCTGAGTTTTCACTACTGACCTGAGGAAAAGATGGCGCTACTTTGTTTTTGTGGAAAGAGACAGAATATTTTTCCTTTGTCACCGTTAAGGACAAAAGCATATTGGTGGGTTGCAAGCTAAAGTGCCAGCTGAGACCAGATGCAATCTTCACAAGTGCTTGAAAACAGCAACAAAGCTCTGACAAAGCTAGTGCTAAGTAATGGCTAGCTATGCTAACAACACTGTGAAGAGGATCTACTGTATTCTGAATAGCCACGGCTGGATGTGAAGTGGAATTACTTTTGTCTCAACACCCACGGCTGGATTTCAAGCACAGGTATGTATCTGGACTGTTTGTGACCCAGCAATAATTAAATTGACTGATTGCCAGATTCGTTGTTACAGAATGAAGACATGATAATAGTAACTTTCCATCAGACAGCTGAGACTGTGAGGCACTTAAGTTAAAACACATTTACTTCTTCTTCCTCTTCAGGGGGACTTGGCCCTGCTGAAAAACTGGAGGCCCGTGGCTCTTCTTTGCACGGACTACAAGGTGCTTTCTAAAGCCCTGGCAAACAGACTGAACACTGTCTTGGGTTTGATCATAGATAAGGATCAAACATATTGTATTCCTGACTGAAACATTATGGACAATGTTTTCCTCATACGTGACGTTCTCCAGCTCAGTAAATGTCATGACTTACAGTTCGGGATTGTGTCTTTGGACCAAGAAAAGGCTTTTGATAGGGTTGACCATTCCTATTTGTTTTCCATCCTGAGGGGGTTTGGTTTTGGCAATATGTTTTTGAGGTGGGTCAATCTGCTATATACTGGAGCTGAGTGTTTGGTAAAGATGGGGGCAGGCCTGAGTCAGCCAATCCCTGTACACCGGGGAATACGCCAGGGGTGTCCACTCTCGGGTCAGCTGTACAGCTTGGCTTTTGAGCCTTTGCTGTGCAGGTTGCACGCTCGGCTGGGTGGTCTGGTTCTGCCGGGACCATCAAGCTGTTGTCACCCGATCGTCTTGTCTGCTTATGCGGATGATGTCAACATTTTCATCACCTCCCATGGGGATGTGCAGCGTCTGGTGGACACTTTGTCAGTTTATGAAAGGGCAACTTCTGCACGGGTGAATTGGGCCAAGAGTGAGGGTCTATTGGTGGGCCACTGGTCGCGTCAAGGCGTCCCTCACCTACCCGGCAGTTTTCAGTGGGGGACGGCCGGCCTCAAAGTGTTGGGGGTTTTTCTGGGTTCGGAGGCTTTTGAACGAAAGAACTGGGAGGGTGTTAAGGACAAGGTGTGCACGGTGGCGCAGTGGTTTAGCACTGTGGCAGCACAGTTTTACCCTCAGCCGGGGGACCGCGGGGATCATGAGATCGTGGGTTCGATCCCAGCCCCCGACCAACAGTGAGCTGTGTGGAGTTTGCATGTTCTCCCCGTGTTGCGCGGGTTTACTCCGGGATTTCTCCGGTTTCCTCCCGCATACCAAAAACATGTAGGTTTAGGGCGCTCGCGCACGGAGCAACCAGCAGCCGGTGGCTTGTCACCAGACTGCAAACCAAGTCTACCTATGGGTACAAATAAGTAACAAAAAAAAAAAAAAAAAAAAAAAAAAAAAAGGTGTGTGCTCGCTTTTCTAAATGGAAATGGTTGCTACTACAGCTGTCATATAGGGGCAGGGTTCTGGTCGCAAATAATCTGGTCGCCTCGGCTCTTTGGCATAGGCTGGTGGCTTTGACACCGCCCAGGAGCCTCGTGGAGGAGATTCAGAAGATCATCGTGGACTTCTTTTGGTCTGGTCGCCACTGGGTCCGTGCGCCTGTTCTCTACCTGCCTGTGGCCGAGGGGGGACAGGGCCTGGTGGACATACATTCCAAGATCGCCTGCTTCAGGCTTCGAACTGCACAACGCCTCCTTTACAGATGCGGACCCTGCTGGATGGACACTGCTAAACTGCTCCTGAGGAGAGTTAGTCGCTTGGGCTATGATAAGCAGCTCTTCCTCGTGACATCTGGGGAGGTGGACCTTACTGGACTATCTGCTTTTTACACGTCCGTCTTGCATGCATGGCGAGTCTTCACCGTGGCCCGCTTCCATGACGAGACACCGGGAATGTGGCTGTTCGAGGAACCACTGTTTTTCCATCGATTCATCGACGCTGAGGTGATGCAGTCTGTCAGCCTGCGGACTTGTTTGCGGGAGGCACGCTGTACCAAGCTTGATCATCTTATAAAGATGTCGATCACATCGATGGATACGCTGAGGCGGAGTGCCAACATTACATCTGTCAGACTGCTGTAAAGGGTGGTGGGGGACTGTGCACCGCCCTGCCACAACCGCTTCGAGCGTTTGCGACAAACCGCACTCTTTCCAGTCAATGGGATGACGACGCTGTGTCCACCTTTCCTGCAATTTCCATAACTCCAGCTGTGGGGGAGTGGCAGGGAGGAGAGGATCACCTGCTGACCTCCAGACTTCCTCGCCTGGGCAAGTTCCAGTTTGTCGGGACAAGGGTGGTGTATCACATCTGTGTGAAGGTTCTGAATCTGCGCTCTCTGATGGATGTCACAGAGTCGAGGTGGGCGGGGTTTTTGGGGCCAGAGGTCTCCCCGAAAGGCAGCTGGCGGTGCATGTACAAGCTACCTATTGAGAAACGGACAGCAGATCTCCAGTGGAGGATTGTGCATGGGGCAATAGCTAAGAATAAATACAGACCACGCCTTGATCCTACTGTGGGGGGGGGATGTTTGTTTTGTTCCCAAGTTGAGACCCTGGAGCATTTGTTTGTCCAATGTTTTCGTTTATCTGGACTTTTTGATATTTTGCGCCAGTGGTTTCAGGCTTTGGGTGAATGTTTCTCTTTTGGTCTGTTCATTTACGGTCCAAAGTATAAAGTGGCAAGGAAGGCTGCCCACACTTTGATGAACTTCCTATCTGGTACTGCTAAACTTGCCATCTTGCTGACGAGGAAAAATCGGGCTAGCAATGCTGGCAATGTGGATCCGGTGTCTGCTTTCAAGGTCTTGTTGAAAGTCAGACTCCAGGTGAAGTTCGCTTACTATCAAATGGTGGACAATTTGGAGGCATTCATCAATAGATGGACTGTAGGGAACGTTTTGTGTTCTGTGGGTCAGGGGGATGAGTTATGTTTGCACTTTTGAAATGTGACACACTTGGGCCAGTGATATTGGTCTTTTTGCATTTTTGGAATGTACAATAAAGCCTTTTTTCAAAAGTCTTCTTCTTCTTCTTCTTCTTCTTCTTCTTCTTCTTCTTCTTCTTCTTCTTCTTCTTCTTCTTCTTCTTCTTCTTCTTCTTCTTCTTCTTCTTCCGGCTGCTCCCTTTAGGGTCTCCACAGTGGATCATCTGTCTCCATCTAACCCTATAACCTGTAACACCAACCCTCTCCATGCCCTCCTTTACTACATCAATGAATCTTCTCTGTGGTCTTCTTCTTTTCCTCCTGCCTGATAGCTTCATCTTCAACATTCTTTGTCCAATATATCCACTATCCCTACTCTGCACATGTCCAAACTATCTCAGCCTTGCCTCTCTTACTTTATCTCCAAAGAACTCAACCTGAGCTGTCCTTCTGATTTACTCATTTCTAATCTTGTCCCTCCTAGTCACTCCCAATGAAAATCTTAGCATCTTCAGCCACCTCCAGCTCCACCTCCTGTCTTTTTGTCAGTGCCATCATCTCCAAACCATACATCATAGTATTTGTATTTATTTTACTTGTTTATTTGTCAGGGACAGTGCAATAAACATAGACAAAAAAGAAAATCTGATGTGTTGCACATAGAGTGTATAGCATTAAGCTAGTTTGCAACTCTTGTCCCTGGAAGGGCTTTACAGAAAAGAAACAGATAAAAAGAGAAAAAGATGAAGAAAAAACAAAATGAAAACAGTATAAACATTATCCACATACATCAATGCAAACAAAATTATAAATACACAATATAAAAACCTGATTCACATTTGCTTATTACAGTAAAATGCCTGTTCAACATTTGCCTTCCCTTCTTCACTCACACCCTGCAGACAATCATTTCATACATGGGTATATTCTTGTTTACTTTTCAGCCAGTTTTTAACCTTTGTAATAAATGTTTTAAAATCCGTTATTATTTTGATTTCATTTGGCATTGTGTTCCAGATATGACTGCCCTTTATAGAAAAAGCTGTTTGTCCAAATGTGCTTCTGCGGTGAGATATTTTACAGTTATTGTTAACAGAACACCTGGTGGCTCTGCTGCTGTCCTGTCTTTGGATGAATCCAACAAGTGGCTCTGGCGCTGATTTATGGAAACTAATTTCAGAAAACAAAGGTCAATGAAACTCTCAAAACTAACGTCAAAACTACTCAAAACTAGGTCTCACTACCGTCTTGTAGATCTTCCCTTTCACTCTTGCTGCTACCTTTCTGTCACAAATCACCCCTGACACTTGTCTTCACCACTCCACCCTGCCTGCACTCTCTTCTTCACCTCTTTTGTGCATTTTCCATTGCTTTGGATGGTTGACCACAGGTATTTAAACTCATCTACTTTCACAACCTCTACTCCTTTCTTCATCATGATTACACCTTCCTGCCTCTCATTCACCCTCATGTATTTTGTCTTGCTTCTACTGACTTTCATTCCTCTTCTCTCCAGAACATACCACCACCGCTCCAGGTTCTCTTCCACCTGTTCCGTACTCTCACTATAGATTACAATGTCTTTTGCAAACATCATGGTCGACGGAGACTCCTGCCTGACCTCATCTGTCAGCCTGTCCATCACCATGGCAAACAAGAAGGGGCTCACAGCCAATCCCTGATGTAATCCCACCCCCACCTTGAATTCATCCGTCACTTCTACAGCACACCTCACCACCATCTTGCTGTCCTCATACATGTCCTGCACCACCCTCACATACTTCTCTTTCACTCCTGACTTTCTCATACAGTACCACACTTCTTCTTTTGGCACCCTATCATATGCTTTCTCTAGATCCACAAAGACACAGTGCAACTCCTTCTGACCTTCTCTATACTTCTCCATCAGCTCTCTTAAAGCAAACAATGCATCTGTAGTACTCTTTCTTGGCATGAACCCGTACTGCTGCTCACTGATTGTCACCTCTCCTTTTAACCTGGCTTCAACAACTCTTTCCCATATCTTCATAGTGTGGCTGATCAACTTTATGCCTCTGTAGTTACTACAGCTCTGAGGATCACCTTTGTTCATAAAAATTGGTATCAAAACACTTCTTCTCCACTCCTCAAGTATCCTCTCACTCTCCAAGATTTTGTTAAACAATCTGGTTAAAAAGTCCACTGTCATCTCTCCTAAATATCTCCATACCTCCACAGGTATGTCAACTGGACCAACCACATTCCCATTCTTCATCCTCTTCAAAGCTGCCCTCACTTCCACCTGGCTAATCCTTGGGACTTCCTTATTTACTGTCTTTCCTTCATCCATCCTCCTCTCTCTCTCATTTTTTTTTATTCATCAGCTCTTCAAAGTACCCCTTCCACCTTCTCAACACACTCTCGTCATTTGTTGGTATGTTATGATTTCTGTCCTTAACTACTTGAGGTTTTCTGTCACAGAGCCGCACCGTCCGCCTGCACCCTCTAGTGGTGAAGATTTTTTTCAAGAAACTCTTCAGTTTAAATATCACAAATTCCAAAGGCTGTAACTTGAAAGTGGTAAGAGATAATGGGTTACTGTCAATGAGAAAGATGTAGAATATGATCCAGAGTTTATGATAGGAGTAAATTGGTGCATCTAATTTGCATAATGTCATGGCAGCAACATCAGATTACATTACTTTCAGTCAAAGTGGACTTTGGACATATTTACACAAAGGATGCTGTGTTTATTTTTTATCTTATCTTCAAAATATATGAACCAGAAAATCAGTAGAATGCAAGCAAAGTGGTAAAAAACACATCAGACCTACCACTCGTCATGTGTCTCCAAGCGTCTGTGTACTCATCCGTGTGCTCACCCCGGTCCTTATTTTGTCTTCTGTCAGTCATTTTCGCTTTCTCTTCCACTTCCAGAAAGAATCACATTTATCTTCTGATTTATTTCACCTCAATTTCGGTTAGATTTCCCTGGGGAACTGGCAGTATTGTTCTCTCCATCACGTGCAGCTTCGTCAATGGCGGACGAAAAGTGTTCCGTTCCAGTCCATCTTGTGCTGTCCAGAAGGTAAATATTTCCCTTCAGAAGCTAAATAATCCCTTTTAGAATCATAGTTGGAAAAAATTTGGAGCAAATGCTTCCTCCCTGTGGAAATATACGTTGTGCAGTTGTTTATATGTCTCTTCTTCTGCACCCCAGAAGTGATATCAAATTTGATGTGGTTCTGGTATTGCTGATCTCGGTCCTCCAGTGCAGACCAGTAAGCTATATGTGTCTGCCATCTAGTGATGTGAAATGCTTGGTACAACTGGGCTTATTTTGTTAGTTTTTTTTTTAACTTTTTCACCAATCACGCGACAGACGCAGATCTGCGACACCAGCCACAGGAGATGGCAGATCAAAAGATGGAAAAGCCCCCAGGAAGCAGCTGGCCACCAAGGCTGCTCGAAAAAAGCGCTCCGGCCACCGGCGGAGTGAAGAAGCCTCACCATTACAAGCCCGGTACCATGGCTCTGAGAGAGAGCCGTCGCTACCAGAAATCCACGGAGCTGCTCATCCTAAGCTGCCCTTCCAGCGCCTGGTGAGGGAGATCGCTCAGGACTTCAAGACCGACCTGCGCTTCCAGAGCTCCACCGTCATGGCTCTGCAGGAGGGCAGCGAGGCCTACCTGGTGGGTCTCTTCGAGGACACCAACCTGTGTGCTATCCACGCCAAAAGGGTCACCATCATGCCCAAAGGCATCCAGCTGGCCCGCCGCATCCGCGGAGAGAGAGCTTAGACTTTCTGCTGCATATCCACCAACCACAATGCTCCGCACTGTGTGTCTATATATATATATATATATATAGTAATATGTACATATGTATACTCGCTGCTCTTGTTTTTTCTTGCCTTCTGATTGTTGCTTTGAGTGTTGCTATCCCTGTGCTGTTGCAATCCTGGAATTTCCCCATTGTGGGACTAATAAAGGCTTATCTTATCATGTAATCAAATGTAATCCTTAAGAAATTTATCAACCTAACCTGCTGTACATCCTTTCCAGCTTGATCTCTCTGTCTAGCCAGTTTATACAACTCCAGTTCTCCTCCCTTAGTGTCCAGCCTCTCATACAACTCACCATATGCCTTTTTCCTTTTCCTTTGCCTTTACCGCCTCTCTCTTTGCCACGCGCCTAGATTCCAAATACTTCTGTCTACTTTCTTCATATCCCACTTTTTCTTTGCAAACCTCTTCTTTTGGATACTTTCCTGCACTTCCTCATTCCGCCACCAAGTCTCCTTGTCTTCCTTCCTCTGTCCACTGGATACACCACATACCTTTCTACCCATTCCCCTCAATATTTTTGCTGTACTTTCCCAGTCATCTGGTAATTCTTCCCTACCACACAGACCCTGTATCAACTCCTTCCTGAACTCTGTGCGACCTTCTTCCCTCTGTAACTCCCCCCACTTAATCTTTGGCTCTGCCTTCATTGTTTTCCTCTTTTTGCATTCCAAAGTCATCCTACAGACTGCCATCCGATGCTGTCTAGCTACATTCTCCCCTGACACTACCTTGCAGTCTCCTGTCTCTTTTAGATTTCTCCTTCTGCATAAGATGTAGTCCACCTGTGTGCACCTTCCTCCACTCTTGTGAGTTACTCTGTGTTCCTCTCTCTTCTTGAAGTATCTGTTCACCACAGCCATTTCCATCCTTTTAGCAAAATTCCTTCCACATTTCTCTCCTTAAGATCATACCTCCCCAGGACCTCCTCATCACCTCTGTTCCCTTCACATGTCCATTAAAGTCCGCTCCAATCACCACTCTCTCCCTCCCCGGGAACACTCTCTATCACTTCATCCAACTTACTCCAGAATTCCTATTTTCTTCTACAGTACCTAACATCCAACTTGTGGAGCATACGCACTGACAACATTCAACATCATGCCTTTGACTTTCTATCATCAAACTCATGATTCTGTCAGACTCCCTCTTTACCTCCTGAACACTCATTACATACTCTTCCTTCAAGATTACTTCTACTCCATTTCTCTTCCTATCAACACCATGATAAAACAGTTTAAATCAACCTCCAGTGCTCTTAGCCTTTTTTCCCTTCCATCTGGTTTCTTGAACACACAGTATATCAACCTTTCTTCTCTCCATTATATCAGCCAATTTTTTGCCTTTACCAGTCATAGTCCCTACATTTAGCATCCCTGCTCTCACCTCCACACATCTACCTTTCCTTTTCTCTCTCTCCCTCCTATTACGCCTTCACCCTCTTCTCCTCCTTGATCGTCGACCAACAGTAGCCTAATTTCAACCATCCCCCTGTCGGTTAACAGCACCGGTGGAAGTCATTGTTAACCCGGGCCTCGACCGATCCAGTATGAAAGTCTCATTCATCATAATTTGGCAAAGGTTCTACTTTGGATGTCCAACCTGACACATCCTTCCCCATTTACCCGGGCTTGGGACCGACACTAGGAGTACACTGGCTTGTGCACCCCCTGTAGGTGGGTTAACTATGCAAAAACATTCAAAAATACAAAAACTACAAGTACTGAAATTAGCTGCCACTTGACTGTATAGTGGCTGTCTAATGTATGTGGACTATACATTAAAATTAATGAGAATTTTTTTTTAAACGCTATTTTAAATACCACACTTCTCCACTCTTGCTGACTGATTTAACACTACTTCAGCCCCAAACCAGAAAATGTCCCAATAATCATTTCGACAGCAGTCCCCTCAGGAATGAGGTGTACAGGTACATCTCAAAAAATTAGAATATCATGAAAAAGTTCAATAATTTTTGTCACTCATTTCAGAAAGGGAAACCCATATATTATATAGATTCTCAGACCTTTATTTCTTGAAATTTTGATGATTTTGAAAATTAGAACATTCCATAGGATCAGTCAAAAAAACGATATTTTAAACAGAAAGGTCAGGCTTCTAAAAAGTGTATTCATTTCTATGCACTCAGTACTTGGTTGGGCCTCCTTTTGCATGAATTACTGCATCAATACGGCGTGGCAGGGAGGTGATCAGCCTGTGGCACTGCTCAAGTGTAATGGAAGCCCAGGTTGCTTTTATAGCGGCCTTCAGATCATCTGCATTGTTGGGTCTGGTGTCTCTCATCTTCCTGTTGACAATACCCCATATATTCTCTATGGGGTTCAGGTCAGGCGAGTTTGCTGGCCAATCAAGCACAGTAACACCATGGTCAGTGAAGCAGCTTTTGGTACCTTTGACAGTATGAGCAGGTGCCAAGTCCTGCTGGAAAATTAAATCAGCATCTCCATAAAGCTTGTCAGCAGAAGGAAGCATGAAGTGCTCTAAAATTTTGTGGTAGATGGCTGTGTTGACTGTGGACTTCAGAAAACACAGTAGACCAACACCAGCAGATGACATGGCAGCCCAAATCATCACTGACTGTGGAAACTTCACACTGGGCTTCAAGCAACGTGGATTCTGTGCCTCTCCACTCTTCCCCCAGACTCTGGGACCTTGATTTCCAAATACATGCAAAATTTACTTTCATCTGAAAAGAGGACTTTGGACCACTGAGCAACAGCCCAGTTCTTTTTCCCCACAGCCCAGGTACGATGCTTCTGAGGTTGTCTCTGGTTCAGGAGTGGCTTGACACGAGGACTGTGACATTTGTAGCCCATGTCTAAGATTTGTCTGTGCATAGTGGCTCTTGATGCACTGACTTCACCCTAATTCCACTCCTTGTGAAGCTCTCCCAAATTCTTGAATGGATTTTGCTTGACAATCCTCGAAAGGCTGTGGTTATCCTTTATACTGCTGCGCCTTTTTCTAACACAGCTTTTTCTTCCACTCAGCTTTCTACGAATATGCTTGGATATACCAATCTATGAACTACCAGCCTCTTTTGCAATGACCTTTTGTGGCTTACCTTCCTTGTGGAGGGTGTCAATGACTGTCTTCTGGACATCTGTCAAGTCAGCAGTCTTCCCCATGATTGTATAGCCTACCGACCAGACTGAGAGACCATTTAAAGGCTAAGGAAACATTTGCAGGTGTTTTG
Source organism: Pholidichthys leucotaenia (assembly GCA_020510985.1). NCBI lineage: Eukaryota > Metazoa > Chordata > Actinopteri > Cichliformes > Pholidichthyidae > Pholidichthys > Pholidichthys leucotaenia. Next base: position 301,321,960 of record CM035836.1, on the reverse strand, counting down.
AGTTAATTAGCTTATTAGGGTGTGACGCCATGACTTTCAAATATTGAACTTTTTCACAATATTCTATTTTTCTGAGATACAGAATTTTGGGTTTTCATTATCTGTAAGCCATAATCATCAACATTTCAAGAAATAAAGGCTTGAAATATTTAACTCTGTGTAATGAATCTATATAATACGTATATGGGTTTCACTTTCTGAAATGAGTGACAAAAAATATTTAACTTTTTCATGAGATTCTAATTTTTTGAGATGGACCTGTATATTCATTTATTTGTGCTAAAAATATCTATCCATATTAATGTAACGAGTAACACATCTGATCAAATTTTAGCAATTGTAACTCATTACTTAATTTTTAAACAGTAATTTCATTACACAGCACATTACTACCAAAGTACACTCCCAACACTGGTCAAAATATGATAATTTTAAAGCAACAGTACAATATTCCTTCATTTTCCTTCTTGCAATACTGTGCCCATGAGGCCCATTGACCCCTGAAGCAGATGGACTACAGCAGCAGAAGACCTCAAATGCAGTCTTTCTTGAGAAGATGAAACTGAGCTTGCAATTCACACAGGCTTACAAAAATTGGACAATAGAAGATTGGAAAAATGTTGCCTCATTTTAGTCTCAAGTTTTGCTTCAACGTATATCATCAGAAAAGCGGGGCCGGCTCGTGGATCTGACCGGTCTGCTGGTTTGGCCCCACCTACAAAAGTCAGCTGATAAAATGACACCTGGCAGCAATCAGCTGACATTTCTGATGAAGGCTGCAGTGCACAGTTGAAACATGTAAAGAAGGTAAAAACATCTCCTTTCTATTTTTGTCTTTAATAAGAACAAAAGGTAAATAAAGTATATCATCAGAATTTGGCATAACTACCACAAAGGACTGGATGCATGCATGAAGCATCATGGATGTGCAGTCAACAAATCTGCAGCAACTGTGTGATGCAAGCATATCAATATGGGCCAATATCGATAAGGAATGTTTTCATAAACTTGATGAACTGATGCCTCTGAGGTAATAGAGATCCATCCTAGCAAGTTGTGTCTATTAATGTGGCTGGTTGTTGGCACTGCCTTCAAAGCTAAGAGGAAGTGGCATGTAATCCTATAGGCTACATTTCCACACCTTTCTTCTTCATAATGTTATCTTTTATATAGACATCTAGACAACACACACCTCTCACCACTGTGAAAGATTTTTTTGCTTCTTTTGTGGTGTTTATTGAATTCAAATGTGGGTCTAGTTTCTTTTCGGAGGAAGTATCTACCTAAAAACCTGTTAGTGAAGATTTATCTCAAACAATATGATCGTAAAGCCTCTCTAATTCCCTTCACTTACATATATTTACACTACACAGGCTGCTCATGGACAGCTGTATCTGCACTACAAAACAGGAAAAAAGCTGCATACAATATTTACTGCCAATTATAGGCAAGGAAAGCTCTGCTCCATCATGTCTGCCCTTCTGCATCATAAACTGGCACTGGAGGTGATTGAGTGCTCTGGGGACTGAGTGATTATGGTAATCATTAGCCGTTTCTTGCTTGGGTGGGTGTTTGATCACAGCAAAGACAAAAGAAAGAGCCTACTACAGTCTCCATCCTACCATCCTCCTTGCAGCATAAGCAGAAACAACTCATTCGGGTTTTTGATGGACCAATAGTCACAACTGCTTTGGGAAAATGTTCACATATCAATCAGGGTTCAGTCTCTAATGTCCATTTATAGACACTGAATCTGAACCATTGCTGGCCTCATTTAGTTAAGTAATGGCTTTTGGGCTTTTGAATACTGCTGTCAGTTATGTAAATGTTCTATAATAGCCCTACTCAGAAACAAAGAGAGGGTTACACATGCAGCCCATGTGAGAATTGACAACCGAGAGCACTTTTATGCCAAATTGACGGGCTGCACAAGGAAAATGTAAAGGAAAAAGGTTGTCAGATATCATACAATTGTTTAAAGAAATGATTTTGCAGTTAAATAGTAAAATAAATGTCTACACATGTAGGACTTTGAATGTCTCAGTCACCATGATTGATTGATGCATTCAGTCTACCTTTATCAACCCATATTCTTGAATCCCTTAATACCATTGTAAGTGTGGCCCTTATGGTTTTTACGGACATTAAAAATGTTTGCATAAGGCCTTGCCCGTTTTCCAAATGTTGTCTTCAAATCCACTGATACCACAGAAATTTTATTATTTATTTTTATAAATTGGAGCCCGAAAAGTTGGCTCCAATTTGTTCAAAGGTTTCAGGATTCTGTTCTGTGGAGCGATGAAACAAAACTGGAACGTTTCAGGTGTATGGATAAGCGATGTTTCTGGAGGAGAAAGAATGAAGCATGTGCTGAAAAGAACACAATGCCTAAAGTGCTCTGGGGCTGTTTCACTTACTCTGCCACTGGAAACCTCCAGCATGTGGTGGATAAGATGGATTCATTCAAGTATAGGGAAATCCTGGGAGAAAATGTTATGCTGTCTGTAAGGAAGCTGAAGCTTGGGCGCCATTGGACCTTCCAACAGGACAATGATCTCAATCATACCTTAACATCCACCAAGTCTTGGAAGATACTAGAGTGTCCATCACAGTCGCTTGATTTGAACCCCATTGAAAATCTCCGGTGGGATTTGAAAAATGCAGTTGCAGCATGCAAATCCAATAATATTAGTGAACTTGAGGTATCTGCCCATGAGGAATGGGATAAGATTCCTCATGATTGCTGCCAGAAACTGGTGTCTGGCTATGCATCACATTTGCAGCAAGTCATGACAGTAAAAATTTTCCCTTCTAAGTACAGAAGATGCTAAGTACTAAAGAGGGTTGAATAGTTTTGAAACAGAAGTAATTGTTAAAAGTGGCATTTTGTGTTGACTTTGGAAAAACAACTTGTAGTATTCATTGTGTTGAGCTATTTAAATTGTTCTTGTTTGATTTGTTTACTACAAACAGCTGCAATTTTGTACATTTTGCCAGTAAACCTAATTTGCAGTAGGGGGTTGAAAGATTTTGATTGCAACTGTAAGTTAACTGTCTAGTTCTAGTAATTAACTTTTCTTTTGGTTATCTGTACTTGAGAGATTTTCATTGATTATTTTGCCCAGTTCATATTTGTGATCTTTGTTATACTTTATTAATTCCAGAGGGAAACTCAAGGGCATAAACCTGGATGAAGCAACAATTCTGCAGCACAAATCCCTTCACACCTTGTGCCACTTTAAACTATCCAGTTAACCTAACTTACATGTTTTTGGAATGTAGGAGGAAACTGATGCAAGCATGGGGAGAACATGCAAATTCCATACAGATGAGCCCTGCTGGCTGGTGGATGTGAACCCACGACCTTCTTTCTGTGAGACAACAGTGCTAACCACTAAACCATGCTGCAGCAATAGTTCTACCCACTGTACAAGGGAGGGCTGAAAAGTTCATAATGGTCAAATTTGACCAAATGGGGTTTATTTTTCAATCGCAGGGATCCAAGTGCTGCAAAACAGATGGAAGAAGTGTATGGACTGAAGGGGAGATTATGTTGAAAAATAAATCACATTTGGTCAAATTTGAATACTATGAACTTGTCAGCCTATGAACTTTTCACCTCCCCCTCGTAACACCATTTGCCCGGTAAACATTATTTCACTCACCACTGTGGTAATCAAAATGAAGCTTACAGTTTGCAATCTTATCTTCATGTTGTACAATTATGGTACAATTATGGTAATTTGAAACTACCCCATTAAAAAAAAAATCTTCTTTGCATCATCATCTTCTTTTAGTTACCTCAGCCAGGCCGCAGGCCGCAGGAGGTTATGTTTTTGCCAGGGTTTGTCTGTTTGTCTGTTTGTCTCTCTGTCTGTTGGTTAGCAAGATAACTCAAGAAGTTTTGGACGGATTTCGATGAAACTTTCAGGCGTTGATGGAAATGGTACAAGGAAGAACTAATTACATTTTGGGGATGATCCGGATCACCGTCTGGATCCAGGAATTTTTTAAAGGATTCTTTAACATTGTGAGATATGGCCATTTTCAACACAGAGGATGCGGAGAATCACCATGCTGCAGCGAAACAAGAAATGCAGCGACTCAGGCACTATTGAAGCTCGTCGAGCTTACTTTTATTTATTTTTTTTAAACGATTCTTTAACATTGTGAGATAGGGCCATTTTCAACACAGAGGATGCGGAGAATCACCATGCTGCAGCGAGAGAAGAAATACAGCGACTCAGGCACTATTGAAGCTCGTCGAGCTTACTTTTATTTTTTTTTATTGATTTTTTTTTCTTATTACCTCCGCCAGGAGGTTATGTTTTTTTAAAAGAAGATCTGCTCGATATTGCCAGTCATGCCTCGTTCAAAGTGTAAAAGTGTGAAACAGAGAAGGCAACACAGTGCAGAGTGCATGACAAAGAAAAGGCAGGGAGCTAACACAGAGGATGCTGAGAAATGAATGTTAAATTAAATAAATTGTATTTGTGTAGTTCAAATAACATTTTTTTTTTGGTTTTCTTGACCAATCATATGACATACAGAAACACATGATACAGGGAAAGAAAAATAACAAAATTAGTGTAGAATATTTATGGTATAAATCACAATACTGGGGGGGACTGTTGCTCTTGGCGGAGGTCTGCGCTCTCCGAGTGCTTTTCTAGTTCTGTATGTGATGTTGTGAATTATACCTTTATTGTGAAGTGGGGTGTAGTTGCGGCCACTTCTTCTTCCGTCACTGTACTGCCCTATAAATGCCAGGGGGCATCCATTTTAGGGTCTTTTGTCGATGCCCCTGCTTGGTGGCTTTGTTGTATGCCTGGTTGCTAATAAAGCGGAGTTCATACATTCACCTGGCCTCATCCTTGTATAAGGTATTTATCCATACATAACATTTTGTCGATGAGGATAAACCATGCAGGCATGTATTTCACCACTTTGGCCCTTCCTGGAGCTCCCAGGCTTGCCGCCTGTGCCCTGGCCAAGATGATTTGTGACCTTCCAAAACTACATCATAGCGCTCGACCTGGGTGAGCTAAATAAACTGAGGGCACGTGCATGCACCAGGCATGCACGTGCCTGGTGCACGGGGCCTCGTACTCATATGAGGACGTAGTCGAGTTACGAGCGCACCATTTTCACACCCTGGACAGCGTGATCATCTGGAGGATTCCGTTTCAGCAGGGACACCAACATGCGGGTGAGCCTATCCAACAGTTTGCCGCTGTCCTGAGGCAGCTTGCCAGTGAGTGCCGCTTTGGGCCACTGGAGGAAGAGATGGTATGTGACCAGCTGGCAGAGCACACAAACAACGCTGCAATATGAGCGAAGCTACTTACGGCGCCGGGTGACTTAACACTAGCCAGGGCTATCGAGCTAGCTCTCCAATTGGAGACCACGGGCAAACTAGCTAAATTGGCACCAGTCACAACGGCAGCTTGAGCCTCCGCCGTGGCACTAGCAGTAGACCCAGACAGCGAGGATAGCATGGATGACGACGTTATGGAAACAATGCTACCAGCCGTAGGTCTGCCCCAGAAAAACTCTTGTGGTTTGGGTTGTGGGTCTGCGAAGCACTGATACAAGGCTAGGGACTGCCTGGCTAGAAGGAAGCGTTGTGGCAAGTGTGGATGCTTGAACCATTGTGCAAGAGTGTGCCATGTATCTGAGCTGGAGAGCCCATGGAAGAAATCACTCCGCCCACCTCCAACAACAAGCCACACGGTGTCCCCGAGTACCAACAGGTAACACATATTGCAGAGTAACGCTGGATGGTGTGGAAGTGCCGCTGCAGCTCGACATGGGGGCGGAGGGATCGCTGCTGAATTGGACCACAGTGAGGAAGTTCTCCCCCCACTACAGGATAAGAGGTAACCCAGCACTGCTTTACGGTTATGGAGGTGGCAGGCTGTGCACGGTCGAAAGGTTGGAGTTAATGGTTTGGTACGAGTTGAGGGTGATGGCTGATTTCATGTTCCACGTCACGGCCTGGGGCGACAACATCATGAGCTGTGAGTTGTTTTATGGATTGTGTTTCACCATTAAAAACGATGCTGGGGAAGAGTGGTCTGGTTGTGGCCAGTGGAACCCTCCAGTTCCAGTGGTGGAGGACAACACTGTGTGGGATGAAGATCTACTGGGCACCACGGCAGTCAAGCAGGACCAGCCTCGCTCAGGCTCGATGCAGGAGAGTCTCAGTGCCAGCGTTCGGGGAATGGCAGGAGAGGATACCGAGCATGGCGGCGAGGCACCTGCGTAGACAAGTGACGCCGATGAGCTTGCCCCAGATTCCTCTGGAGCTTGGCTGCAGAGGGCTGGAGGAACTGCAGCTACAACAGCAACCACTACAGCGGCTTTAAAAGAGGTCGGGGCCAGACCGACAGACACAGAGGGACGGCATGCCAAACAGCAACATTGCAGGCCAACCAGAGCTCCTCTGAGCATTACGGAACTGGTCCGGGCTCGAGGACAGGGACGTCCATGGCAGGTATGGGCCAAAAGACAGCCAGAGGAGCTCCAGGAGTGGCTGCGCATCGTGGCTAAGCGAGGCGCAGCCTACTTCCAGCTGTCGGACGGCTCTTGGAGGCACGCCAACAAGCTACGGTGTGCCCGGGAGGAGGCTTCTGATGGCGGGTCTGGACAAGATAGGCGGTCGGTGGCGAGAAGAAGAGGCATTCTCGTCTATGAGGTCAGCTGCGACCCTGGGGGCATGCCACTTCCAGGGGCGGGTCTACTGAGGGTCTGCCCTGGGCCCCCCACAAGCTGGTTCTACCCCTTCCTGTCAGAAGGACAGTAGTATGGTTTTGTAAAAAAAAAAAAAAAGGTTGTAATGTTCATATGTATGTGTGTAAAAAAAAAAAAAAGAATAAAATGTTATTGTTCTGGGTGTGTTTATATTTTAGGAACATGGCTATGTTTTAAGTTATTAATGGACTTTTAGTTAGTTACAGGTGGCAGAATAATCCACCTTGCCGTGTGGGGTAGGATGGTAATCCACCCGCCCTCCCTAGTTTAGGTTTTATTGTGTGAATGTGGTAGGCCATTTAGTAATTTCAGTATTGTTTTCTTAGTGCGTGATTGGGGTCCTAAATTGGGGAGGGTTTTAACTTTGTATTTTTGGACTTTCTACGGGGGGGGGGGGGGGTGATGTTGTGAATTAGACTTTTATTGTGAAGAGCGATGTAGTGGTGGCCACTTCCTCTTCAGTCACTGCATTGCCCTATAAATGCCAGGGGGCATCCATTTTGAGGTCTCTTGCCGATGCCCCTGCCTGGTGGCTGTGTTGTGTGCCTGGTTGCTAATAAAGCTGAGTTCATACATTCACATGGCCTCATCCTTGTATAAGGTATTTATCCATACATAGCACTGTAGCTTACCAATGCTAGGCTAACAACTCAAGCAGTGACGACCTCTGGTTATTCATTCTTTACAATAAAGTATTTTGTGTCTGAAATATGGTTCAATGATGTGAAGGCAGGAAAAAAAAAATGGATTCACAGTGAAACGCAAACTTTAAGCTAAGCCAGGAGCTAATGTTAGCTCTGAGGCAAGTCCTGGTGCTGGACACAAAGCCTCTTTGGTATTTATCTAATACCAATTGCAAACATGCCATGTCCACTGCTGTGTTTCTCTTGAAATTATTTCACAGAGGTGGATAAATACACTAGTCAACACCAAATTTATTGTCTAAGTTTTTTTTTTTTTTTAGCTGATTTAGGACAATTTTGATGTGCTGAATCCAAAAATCTCATTGATTTTGCTCAATCAGGTCAACTTTTTGAATTATGGCCACATGTTGTTTTATACATTTTTGTTTACATGTAGGGGTATTTTTGCTTTATACGATGCAAAATTCTTTTTTATATCTTGACATTCTCTGAATTTTGAACAATGATGACGTAACATTCAATTTACATGTACTTACCTTTATATAAAGGTAAGTACATGCACAGTACTAAGTAAGTACAGGTTTTTACTTAGCACCTGATTGAGAGAAATGGATGTCATTTTCGGATTCAGCGGTGCAAAATTGTCTTAAATCAGTTGAAAAAACACAGACAACTTACAAAAATTATTTTTGTAGCTCTATGTAATCAATGTAATAGAACCAGTTATGCACCCCCCCCCAAAAAAAAAACAAAAAACAAAAAAAAACAGGATTTACTCGGCTTCCTCAAAAACAAATTACCCACACCATGCCACTGCTTTAGAATAGAATTCAGTGGGGGCAGAGAAGCGTCTTCTGGCTTGCAAAAGCTGGTATATACCTGTTCTGTTAGCTGGGTTAGGTCAAACAGGTAATTTTGGAGGCGTAATATGGAATGACTCACAGACACAACATGCCTCTGCTCAGTCACTTTATTAGAGTGTCCCTCTGTGAACAAGGTACAACATACACAGGTTTCCTACCTAGCCAGGATGTCCAGTCTCACCCATGTAACTGGGAGTGGTCCACCAGAGACCCGTGACAGATATTGTTTTTAGTTCTGCCAGGATGCCCATTTTCACCCTCCATGCCCTCGGAAGGGCAGGGTTGCTGGAAGAGTCGTCTTCGCATAGTAATCCATGCAAAAGGTACTGCACTTTGTACATTTGTAGAGAGGCTTAGGAGATTACTGAAAATATTTGACCATGACCTCTGTTAAATACCAGCAGTGCTTAATTGTAGGAAGGCACAGGTAGCGTGCAGTCCATTCAGGGGACTCTTCATTTTCAAGTGATGTACTTTGGCATGAGTGTTTTTCAAAGGAAATAAAGAAAAAAAATCCCCTTCATTCATATGCCATTTACAAGATTTTTGGATTGCACTAAGTTTTAATCATGTATTACAAATCATCCATTTTCCCCAGGAATAAATAATAAATTAATACATTTTAACTTTTAGATGAGAGATACTACAGACAAGGATGTTTAACTCTGCAAATAAAACACAGAGCTGTTCTGAAATTCAGGCCCATAAAAAAGAAGCTCCATAATCACTGCCAGACGGCCATGACCAGATGGTAGAGATGCTTCTTTGGACAAACTCCAGAGCCACTTCTGTTCTCGGAGGAGATTTCTCTGTGAAATCTGACCTTGAATCTGCCAAAGAATTTTCCCAATATCCATATGCCCATAAAAAGGTTGTTTGCTCTTTTTCTTGTTTAGCTTTCAGGATCAGATTCTCTCAAGTGAAAGTCATTCACCTTCAGTGATCAGCTTGAATGCCTGCCATCGTCTCACCACAGGGCTTCTGTGGAACCTAAAAGGGTCCAGGGAGCATGTGCTTCATATAAACCATAAAGCATAGATGCATGAGAAAGAGAAATAAGGAATGCAGTCAGCTAGAGATTGCTGACATTCAGAGTACATGCCTTTTGAACAGTTTCCTTCCAAACTTCCATTCATCACCAAGTGATATATTTCATAATTGCTCCAGTCTCCAAGCCAGTTTTACATTGGTACATCATTTCTTCTGCTCTGAATGGGCCTAAAACAAATATTCAAATCAAAATGGTTTTACTCAAGGACAAGTAAAGTCAAGGTTGTTTGGGATGACTTATTTTGATGATTCGGAGCTCTCGGAGAAGTCAGAACAGGGTTTCATGCCTGTCCTACAGAGTCCTTGATTAAAGGCGTTAGGGGAAAGCAATAACAGCAAAGCTGTGCTTGAGCATTAAGTCCTTGGAATTAGACAGAAGCTGACAGAGACAGAGGAGACAGAGGGCTTATTTTCACACGCAGCCATGTTTAGCATTCATGCAGGCCTCCTGTGAAAATGCCCAAATGTTAACCATACATTTGCTTTCTTAAAATATTGAAATTAAAGAATGTGACGTATTTCCATCAATGTGGGAAATCCCTTTTTTTCATTCACAAGGCATCTTTAAGATACATTTTTTCCATGCCTCTCTAGTAGGAAAAGAAGACATTTTACTTTTTACCCTGCAGTTATACAGGAATCTTCATGGGATGTAAAATATTACGTAAAGTGCATATTTTAGGTTAAATTTTTTAAAACATCTGTTCATAATGTTTCTTGGATGTTTACATTTTAAATGTTAGTACATGTTTCACTTTGGTTTACACCTAAAGGCAGAAATTTTGATTAGAAGCGTCAGTTTTCAGCTTTCCAAAAACAGCTGCTTTTTTCAGAAATGCATCATATTACATAAATATCTGGGAAACCTCTGTGTAAGCTCTCTGTGCAGCAGCAGTGGTAGTGAGAGATACAGTGGTGCTTGAAAGTTTATGAGTCCTTTACAATTGTCTACATTTCTGCATAAATGTTACCTAAAACATCACTGGATTTTCACACAAGTCCTAAAAGTAGATAAAGAGAACCCAGTTAAAAAAATGAGACAATTTTTTTTTACTTTTTAATTTATTTATTGAGGAAAATGATCCAATATTACATATCTGTGAGTGGCCAAAGTGTCATGATCCTGGGGCACGGTGGGTGTCGTTCCCAGTTTCCTGTCTAGTTTAGTGTTTTTTTCTGTCTGCTGCTTTTGGTTCCTGTTTAATGTTTGTCTTTTTGTATCCGGAGTATTAGTATGTACATTTTGGGGTTCTGTTGTGTTTGTATCATTATGGTTCCAGTTATGTTTTATTTTTACAGTGCTGTGCAACTTCCAGCTGTCAGACTGGTCGGAACTGTACACCTGTTATTCATTCTGTTATTTTCTCCACTCATGCATCCACACCTGTCACTAATTATGTACTGCATATAAGGGCACGGCAAACCTCAGAGGTTTGCCGTGCCCTTCTTCCTCGTTACCCCATCCTCAGGAGCAGAGCTGTTCATCCTGAGTGTGTTTGGGGCTGCTGTTGAGGAGAGTAGGAGAGCTCCGTCCAGCTATGTGTTTCCCTTATTTCCAGCCGTGAGCCCCCACAGCCTTTTGGAGAGCTCCGGCTGGATTCCGCCCCTTGCTCTGTGTTCCTGGCTTCATGTTCCCCTGGACGTTGAGCCCCATTCTCCTCCAGCGTTTGTTATTGTGTACTTTTTGCTAGCGCTATGCACGCCATGCTTCAGTTTTTGTATGTAAATGACCTTGTCTGTTTTTACGTTAATAAATGTGCAGAAACCACAGTGTGAGTTTGGTGTGTTTCAATAGCCCTTTAAAAGAGCCGTTCACGACAGAAGGATACGACCAGGGTGAACACCCGCCACTGTGCGTTTCTGCTCTTTTGTTTTTCCCATTTTTTCTGTTCTCTCGCTTTCAGTCCACTGTTGGCATGACTGGCTGCATAGACTATGGTAGTTTCGGACTGGATGAAGAGTGTTGGGCAGCTGAACTGTTGGAGGACATTGTCGCGGATGCTCACTCCTGCCACACTCCCGAGGAGGTGCTGCAATGCTGGGACGGGGCGGCTCAGCTCATGGAGGCATTTCCCCATCTATAGAGCTGCCTGAAGCTAATAGCTCTCCTCTTTTCGGTGACCAACCTGCGACACCTGCCCTGCGGGCTGGTAGGAAGCTCATTCCCGTCTGTTCCTGAGCCGATGGTATGTCCCCAGGATCAGACGTGCCCAGCCTCTCACAACTGCCCAGGTGCTTCACGCTGGAAAAGGAGGAGGGACTCCACCGCTAAAGGAGCTGACGTGACATTAGACGTGTCTGCAGGGCTGGATCCTCCATCTTTTTCAGGGGGGCCCACACCCACTGCAGCCACTGGGAGGAATGACTCTGAGCTTACAGTAGCAGCACCCATTGTGCCCCGGCAATGCAGGCAAGTGCTTTTTAATTATCCCTCACCTGAAAATGAGTTATCTGGCATGATTCCTGGTGGCGGGGCTCAGCAACTGCAGCTCACCGAGTCCTCACTGCCTGCTGCTGACACCATTACCTCACCTCCTATTCCTGTCTCTTCTCCTGTTTTCCCTGGGTACCCGGCGGTCCTGGAGTGGAGCCGCCGGGTGACAGAAAAGCCTGCAGTCCTGAAGAGCCCCATTCCAGCCCTTCAGCCATATTCCGGATGGGAGATGAGCGCTCCTCATGACCTGAAACCTGTGCCGACAACACAGTATCCCTGGGTTTCAGCTGCATGGGACTTAGTGCCAGCCGTGAGACGACCTCCAGTTCCAGCCACCACGCCAGAGAAGCCACCTGTGTCAGTCGCTGCACCTGGAGATCTGCAGGCTGCATCCACCACCATGCCTGCTGCAGGGGTCATTGCAGCAGAGTCGCCGTAGTCCTGGAGAGCGGTGGAGGTCAAACTCAGGCAAGTACTCTGTTCTGTTTTAACATCTACAGATGTTATGAATTCTTGTCTGGCTCAGGGTGAGGAGAATTGGTTGCAGATGTCCTCTGCTCCTGAGCTGTCCTCACCAGGTTCCACTGCTGCCGGTGATTTCTCTCTGGTGTTTTTCCCCTTTCCTTCTCCTGAGGTGGCTATTCCGGGTAGATATACCCAGATGGAGAAGGCAGAGACGCCCCAGCCTGGATTTCTGGAGTCATGGACGGCGGTGGAGCTCGAGCTCAGGCAAGTTCTCTTTTTTTGTTTTCATGTTATTTGTCTTCGAGAAATCTTGCCTGGTGGGGAGGGCCGGATGCAGCCGTCCACTGCACCTGAGCTCTCTTTACTGGGCTCTACTACTGCCGGTGACTCTGAGTGGGTTTCTGTGTTTTGTGTGCGTGAGCCTTCTCCTGAGATCTCCGTGGGTGCTGCTGCCCCTCCGCCTGAGGTCTCCGTGGGTGCTGCGCCCCAGTCCAGGGCCTCTGTGCATGCTGCTCCCCCTCCGTTTGAGGTCTCCGTGGGTGCTGCTTCCCCTCCGTATGAGGTCTCCGTGGGTGCTACGCCCCAGTCTGGGGCCTCCGCAGGTATAGCTATGCCCCAGTCCAGGGTCTCCACGGGTGCAGCTACGCCCCAGTCTGGGGCCTCCGAGGGTGCAGTCACGCCCCAGTCTGGGGTCACCATGATTGCAGTGCCTCAGCCTGGGACCCCATTGGTTGACTGCCTCCTTTTCCCGGTGCTCTCGCGGGTCAGTCTGGTTATCGTGGATACCATGCTCCAGTCCAGGGCCGCCGTGGGTGCTACACCCCGGTCCAGGGCTGCCAAGGTTGTTATGCCCATTCCAGTTCCACCGTGGGTGCTACGCCCCAGTCTGGGGCCACCGTGGGTGTTGCGCCTCAGCCCGAGGCAACCGTGGGTGCCACGGCTCAGCCTAAGGTTGTCATGGACTCCCTGCCCTCACCGGTCCCTATGGCGCAACCTCTTCCCTCGTCCGGCCTCCTCGCTGGTCGACCACCACCATCGCCAGTCCCCACTGTTGGCCAGCAATTTTTGTTGGAGGCCAATCCGCCACAGCGTCGGTTCCACCTTCCCCATGCAGATGACCAGGCAAGTAACTGAGAGCCTGGGTTCCAGATGCCACCACCTGGAGGGTGGAGTGTTGTGCTCAGTGGATCGGTGGCTCATTTACTCTGGGAGGCCACCTGACAGGTTTCGCCATCCGGTCAGGTGGTTCTGTTACTCTGGATGGGCACCCATAGTGCCAGACTGCCTTACACTCCGGTGGTTTTGGACTCTGGTAGGCTGCCCAAACTGCCTTCGTCCCTGTCCTAGGCCCCTGGGGTCTGGGCCACCATAGTGTTCAGGTTGTGGGTCTTTAGTGTTTTCTTTTTGGGTGTTTTTTTTCTGTTTGTTTGGTCTCGGACCCTCCGTGCCTGGGTTCCCCCTCCTCACCCCTGGGGTGGATTGTTTTTCTTGTTGGGGGGGTCTTCTGTGTTGGGGGGGGTTGTGATGTTACCCTGTGGTGTCTGGGGTCCACCCCTTTTGGAGAGGGCTCTATCATGATCCTGGGGCATGTGTGGGTGCTGTGTCTGGGTTCCACCCCTTGAGGAGGGGGCTCTGTCATGATCCTGTGGCACAGGTGGGCACCGTGCCCAGTTTCCTGTCGAGTTTAGTGTTTTTCTGTCTGCTGTGTTTGGTTCCTGTTTAATTCTTGTCTTTTGGTATCTATAGAATTATAATGTACATTTTGTGTTTTATTTTGATGGCGCTGTGCAGCTTCTGGCTGTCAGACTGGTCAGAGCTTCACACCTGTTATTCATTCTGTTATTTTCTCCACTCATACATCCACACCTGTCACTAATTATGTACTGCATATAAGGGCATGGCAAATCTTTGGGGTTCGTCATGTCCTTCTTCCTCGTTACCCTATCCTCAGAAGCAGAGCTGTTCATCATTAGTGTGTTTGGGGCCACTGTTGAGGAGAGTAGGAAAGCTCTGTCCAAGTTTGTGTTTCCCTTATTTCCAGCCGTGAGCCCCCACAGCCTTCGGGAGAGCTCCGGCTTTATTCTGCCCCTTGCTCGGTGTTCCCGGCTTCATGTGCCTCTGGACGTCGAGCCCCACTCTCCTCCATATTTTGTTATTGTGTACTTTTTGTTAGCGCCACACACTCCATGCTTCAGTTTTTTTATGTAAACGTTCTTGTCTGTTTTTACGTTAATAAATGTGCAGAAACCACAGTGTGCATTTGGTGTCCTTCAATAGCCCTTGTAAAGGGCGGTTCACTACAAAAAGTTGGTGAACCTTTGATTTCAGTATCTCGTGACTCCCTTTTGCAGCAATAACAGCAACTAAACTTTTCCGGTAACTGTTGATAAGTCCTGCATATTGGTTTGGAGGAATTTTAGTGCATTCTGCCGTACATAACAGCTTCAACTCTGAGATGTTGGTAGGTTTCCTTGCATAAACTGCTCAATACAGGTCCTTCCACAACATCTCAATTGAATTAACATCAGGACTTTGACTTAACCATTCCAAAACATTAACTTTATTCTTCTTTAACTATTATTCGGTAGAATGACTTATGTACTTAGGATCACTGTATTGCTGCAGGACCCACTTTCTCTTGAGATTCAGTTCATGGACAGATGTCCTGACATTTTCACTTTAATATTTGCTAGCATAATTTAGAATGCATTGTTCCATCAGTGATGGCCATCCTTGCCCAGATGCAGCAAAACAGACCAAAACTATGATAATACCACCACCATGCTTCACAGATGGAAAAAAGGTTCTTATGCTGGAATCCAGTGTCTTCCTTTCTCCAAACATAACACTTCTCATTCAAACCAAAAAGTTCTATTTTTGTCTCATCCCTCCACAAGACATTTTCCCAATAGCCTTCAGGCTTGTCCATGTGATCTTTAGCAAACTGAAAATGAGCAGGAATGTTCTTTTTGGAGGGCTGTGTCTTTCTCCTTTCAACCCTGTCATGCACACTGTTGTTCAGTGTTGTTCTGATGGTGGACACATGAACATTAACATTAGCAATGCGAGAGAGGCCTTCAGTTCAGACACGTAAATCCCGGGGGGGACGCAGGGGTCATGTCCCCCACTTCTTTAAAGTTGTCCCCCCAAAAAATGACATGGTAAACACAAACAGTTTTTATTTGAAGAGCATAGTAATGTTCATTGAAGGCACAATACAAGTGGTGTGACTTAAAAACACATTGTTTGAAATGTATAACTATTGAAAGGTCAGACCCCCCCCCCCCACACACACACACACAATTCCCCACGGGCGGGGCTGCTGCGGCTCCAACACACACACAGACAGAGAGGCAGCTCAGGCAGAGGGTGGTTCGGAGTAAGTGCATTGAAAGCTTAGGTTCAGGTTCAGGTTATTTTATTTGTACCCGTAGGTAGATTTGTTTTGCAGTCTGGTGACATCCATATTTACAAGCCACAAATTACATTCAACATAGACACAAACACAGGCACACATGAAATTGACTATAGACATGATAAAAATTCTCAAGGCTCCATCAATCAGGGTATAAAAAGGCAAAGAGATGGGAGAAAAACCAGAGGTAAGAGAGAAGAGTCATATTAAAAGTTAAAAACTAGTCAAAGGGGTTAAAAACTCAAAGGTCTAAAACCCAATAAAATATTTAGAACCCAAGTAACATCCTACAAAAATAAGTAACTATAAAATGGAGTTAATAAATAGGTACCTAAATTATGTGCAATATATTGTTACAGCTTGTTCAACTCTTTGACAGCAGCAGGAACAAAGCTGTTTTTGTAGCACTGGGTTTTACTTTTTGGGACAGCAAACCTCCGTCTTGAGGGAAGAAGCTGAAAATTGCAGTGCAAAGGGTGGGAGTCATCATTTAAAATGGAGGTAGCCATCCTCTGTACTTGTCTGGTGCACAGGGATGTCAGGCTCAGCTGTGACTCACCAAGCAAACGACTGGACCATCTAACTACCTGATCCAAGGATTTCCTCTGTTTCAGTTTTATCTGACCAAACCATGACACTAAAGAAAAGGATAAAACAGATTCAATAAAAGCCCGATAAAACATTGTCATTATGGTTCGGTCAATTTGGAAGCGTGCAAGTTTTCTCAAGCAATGCAAATGTTGCTGACCCTTTTTGCACATCCTTTCACAGTTCTCTTCAAAGTTTAAATTACTATCAATAATCGTCCCAAGATATTTGTAGGATTGTACAGATTCGGTGGTCTGGCCTTTTAGTACGGTAACTTTGTGCCTGGGAGTTTTCCTCCTAAAGTCAATAATCATGTCTTTAGTTTTTGTCGTATTCAGCTGCAGGTAGGAATCCTCACACCAGTGAACAAAATCATCAACTACTGGGCCGTGGCCACTCTCACCATCCTGGAGGAGGCTGGCAATAACTGAATCATCAGCATACTTTATAATGTGTCTGTTGTCATTTTTTTTTTTTTTTTTTTTTTGTTACTTATTTGTACCCGTAGGTAGACATGGTTTGCAGTCTGGTGACAAGCCACTGGCTGCTGGTCGCTGCGTGCGCGAGCGCCCTAAACCTACATGTTTTTGGTATGCGGGAGGAAACCGGAGAAATCCCGGAGTAAACCCGCGCAACACGGGGAGAACATGCAAACTCCACACAGCTCACTGTTGGTCGGGGGCTGGGATCGAACCCACGATCTGATGATCCCCGCGATCCCCCGGCCGAGGGTAAAACTGTGCTGTTACAGTGCTAAACCACTGCGCCACCGTGCAGCCCATGTCTGCTTCGACACATGTTTGTGTACAGGATGAAGAGTAGTGGTGACAACACACACCCCTGAGGAGAGCCAGAAGAAGAGCACTTTAGGTCAGACAATGTACCATTGACCCTTACTCTCTGCGTCCTGTTGGTTAAGAAATCCAGAATCCAACCCACCAGATTATTGCTCAAATCAAATTCTTGCAGGAACCTTTCAACTAAGATATGAGGTTGTATTGTATTAAAGGCGGAGGAAAAGTCCACAATTAAAAGCCTGGCGTGTGTCCCATTAAAATCCAGATGTTTAAAAAGCATGTTAAACAGAGTGACAGTGGCATCCTCCACTCCTCTGTGAGGCCTATAGGCAAACTGCAGAGGATCCAATGCATGCTCAGTCTGCCTTAGGACCTCACATCTGACCAGTTTTTCAAAAATTTTCATTAAAATTGAATTCAAAGCAACTGGTCTAAAGTCGTTTACCGTTTTAGGACAGCTGGATTTTGGAACGGGAACAACCACGGCTTCTTTCCAGATCTTAGGCACATGTTGTGTCTGTAAGGACTTATTGAAAATGTAATGAAATATAGGACTCAGTTCATGTGCACAGGACTTTACCAAGCGCCCACATTTATTATCAGGGCCCTGACTTTTGTTCATTTTTACAGCGCAGAACTCCCTTTTAACATCCTGCACCTCAATATTAAAGTGCTGATTGTCTTTGAGTTTCTGTTTCAAATCTTGGGTTTCTGTGCTTAATGTGTAAATGGTTAATATGTTATTTTTCAGTCCATGTTTTCAACAATCACATTTAGAACATGGAAAGCGATATTTCATCTCATTTGTCCAAAGTCTTGTTGAGAGGAGTTTTAGTGCACTGTGCAGACTTAAGACTTGGTTTTGCGCTACTATGGTCCAAGACAGACTGAACAATGTGGTTGTGTGTAAGGTCCATAAGGAGAGACTAGACAAACTGGACATAAAAATGATCTGCCAGGAGTTTGTTGGATCCAGTGACACCAGAAGAAAAAACATTTTGTTCTTTTGTTTAGAGAGCTGGAGACCAGTTTGTTATGACATGGTGTTCCAAAAGGGTGTGCAAGATAGTTCCCCCCTCCATTAGGAGTCAAAGAGTGTATTTACTTCAAAATACTTGGCCTATTTCCTGTACAATTGCTACAATACAAAGAAGGGCCAAATAAATAAGTAAAATGTTGCAAATGTAATACAATGCATAGATGACCCTGTTACGTCTAGAAATGATGAGGAGTCAAGGTGACGTTTTGTAGTTTTATTAACACTTGAACAAGAACACACAGGAGTCACTCCTACAAGTCTGAGAGTCCAAAGCGAAGAGACAGAGTCCCTTCTGCTGGGCCCTCTTATACTCCCTTGATGCCACCACAGGAAAGACAAGGTGTCACCTTCCACTACACCCAGGGCACCGCCATCTTAGTACACCCTAACTACTATATACTGCACTGCATTCATATCCAGCATTTTCCCACCCCTGAAGAAAATCGCAAGCACACTAATCAGCACCTCCCCAATTTGGTAACCCGATGCACACCCTAAACACACTGCAAACAATATAAATACACAAAGCTATCCATGCACACCACACCGGCCCGGCAGACCACTCCACCATTTTGATTATAACAGTCAGTGAGCATAAAAGGGCCACACACAAAATAAATTAATCCCAATGAAGTACATACATCATAGACACTCAGAATTGTAAACACTTATAAGCAAGATGTACACTAACTTAACTGCGGTCCTGAATACCTCCACCCCAGTACTCCCACCCCACAACATGGGCACATCAAACAAACAGCACTGGGGAACATTTACATTTCACTCACTCTACTATTTACTTTAACCACTCACACGTCTATGCAAACTATATTGCCCCCCCCCACACACACAGGGGCAACTTTCATAAACTTAACGGTTTCACTCTCCTTTTTTCTTTTTTTTCAAAGCACAAAGAACCATACTACTACTACTACTACTACTAATAATAATAATAATAATAATAGGAATAGCACAACTATAATTTTACACACCGCTAGCCCCCTTACTAACAGTCTTACTAAGGATCGCCCGGAGGCTTCCCTCTGGAACGTCCGTCCTGCGACCCGCTGCCAGAGCGTCTCCGTTTTCTTCTCACTGGAGATGGGCTGCACTAGTGTTTCCTCTCTCCCAAATGCCGCAGCTCGCTCAGGTGCTGTCTGGATCCAACCGTCAGCTCAAGGTAACAGTCATCATGAGTCCTCACTACCTGCAGTTGACCCTGGTCATCCCGCTGTTCTCTTGATTTGTGGACCCCTCCAAGCCGAGACTCGACCCTAGGATGCACATTATCACCCACACCCAGGGGAGAACTCACTGGCCTCCGTGGTCCGAGGCGTCATGACCTGGTTCCTGTACGGTGCCGCAGGGTCCTGCCGATCTGGCCCGAGCTCTGTTTCTGGTCCTTCCTGTGGGCACACTTAGGGCTTGTGCCACGCGATCTCACCCCGTTCGCATTCATTTTGTGCGTTGAATCAGCCACAGCAGTGCCTGGCTCAACAGTGGTACTTGGTCGGCCACTAGAGCTATGCTGTGCCTGCTTGCTGGCTCTATTCACCCCCACGGGCGTCCGACCGTGTCGTTCAGGTCCCTCGTCCAGGGTACTGTCAACACTGGCACCGGCAACTCCCAGTGATGGCGCTCCATAGTGCTGGTCGTGCCCTCCATCAATTGGTCCGTGCATGTTCAAGTCCCACACTTCACCATCATTTCCCACGTAGAAGGGTCGGTCCCATAGCCCATCACTGGACCACTCCTCTCTGATGCTGCAGGCAATGGAGAACCCGAGCCCGTAGAACAAGTCACAGCCCATCAGGTTATTTCCTTCGTGGGACACCATGAACTCAATTGTGCACACCAAAGAAGATTTATACCCAGCTGAGAGCCACAATGAGCTCACAATGTCCAGGGGGTTGTTACCATAACCATAACAAGCAATGTCTGTTCTACTCACTCTGTAGTGTGGGAAAAAGGTGTTCATTGTCACCCAATTTAGGATGGAAGTCACCGACCCTGTATCCAGCACCAGCGGAACTACCACCCCGTCCTATTTGATTTTGCATATTATGCGTCCATCAGTGCTGGGTGAAACCGTGTGGACCACCGTGGTCTAGCGAAGTGGTGAAACAGATCGCACTTTCCACAACGCTTCCCCTTTGCTGGGCATTCCCTCACTTTGTAGTAGTGCCTGGTGGATCCACAGCCGCAGTATCTCTGTTTCCCTGGGGTGGACCTAATTTTCACAACGGAGGCGTATTCGTCATCACTGTCGTCGTCCGGATCCATGGCCAGTACCTTTCACTGTTTGTCATTCTCGTTTTCGTAATCTTTTCCGCTGCCTCGTGTTGCTGTGCCAAGTCCATGGTGGCTAGGAGTGTCAGCTCACCAGCATGCGTGAAGAGATGGACCTTCACAGAGGAATACAGCACATATTCCGCCAGTTGGTCGCGAATCATCTCTTCCTCCAAGGCACAGCCATCTTACTACACCCTAACTACATACACAATATTCATATCCAACAGACTCTTTAGATAGTTAGGAAAATGTGTTTAAGTGCACATTCCCTCATTGCAGACACAAACTGTTTCCTTATCTGGCATCAATGATGATGAAAAATCATCAGGATAAAAAAAGGAGTGGGACATTTCTGTTATATTGTAACTCATACATTTTTTATGGTAGAGTAATATGTTCAGCATTTTTCGCTGTAGAAAAGTGGTTCAAATACATTGTTGCCCATAAGTTTTTTTTTTTTTTTTTGTTCATTTTTTCTAGGTTTTTCTGCCAGTTGTGTTTGTTTTCTTTGCTTATTTTGTTTATTTTGATGCACTTTTGTCTATATTTGTTCATTTCTTCAGTCAAGAGTCTTTTTGCCTCCACAAAAAGAAACATAAGTAATAATGGATGGGTATTAATCATGATTACTGTGAATTAATCCACAGTATCACTATGATTAATCTGATTAAAAATTTTTATTGTTTTACAGCCGTTGTTTCAAGACATATTGAGATTTTGCTTTATTCTTGCTTGTTAATAAATACATATTTTTGAAGAATAGTTTGATGTAGTTTAGTTATTCATTAAGGTATTTCTTCTAGTTTTAGAACTTATTCTGAGCTTTAAATTCTTGTAAAACTGTGGTGGGGATCAGACCAGTGTTCATGGTGAGCAAAGACATTTTGTTAGACCATACAGTATATGGTGTAATTGACACCGACCACCCAATACAACTTTTGGTATTGCTGGTTGATCATATAAAAACTTGTAGATAGGTAGGATATGGAGTAATAAGGAACACCATTATATAAGACATTTGAGAAAGTATCAGACAACACAGCAAAAAAATGGCATTTTTATGTCCCCCTAAAAATTAAGCTCTCAAATGTTCCTGATTATTTCCCCCCCCCCCCCAAAAAAAAACAAAAAACAAAAAAAAACAGTGAAATGTGATTTTTGCCCCTGCTTCAGTTGCTTATAATTTACCCTGGGGTCCTTTGTGACCTCACCAACTATTACACACCTTGCTCTTATATTAGTTGGTCAGCCGCTCCTGGGGATGGTAGCAATGGTCTTAAATTTTCTCCATTTGTGCATAATCTGTTTTACTGAGGATTGGGGGAGTTCAAGCTCTTTTGAAATGGTTTTGTAACCCTTTCCATCCTGATGAGCGTCAACAACATCAAAAACCCTTTTCCTTAGGTCCTCCTCTCCTTTGCTCATGCCAGTATACGCTTCCACAAACGTGTTGACATTTGATAGATCTTGAAATAAAGGATTCTTTAAATAAAACAGGGCACCCACTCACACCTGACTTTCATACCATTGTTTGAAAACACCTGACTCTAATCTCACTTTCAAATTACAAGCTAATCCTAGAGGTTCACAAACTTTTGCCACATGTGTAATCTTTGGCCATTTTCCTCAATAAATAAATGAATAAAGTAATTTTTTTCTGTCTCATTTATTTTACTGGGTTCTCTTTATCTACTTTTAGGACTTGTGTGAAAATGTGATGATGTTTTAGGTCACATTTATGCAGAAATGTCAAAAATTTTTAAGGGTTTACAAACTTTCAAGCACCACTGTATCATAATACGTTACTCAACAGTTGTAATAATTACTATAGTTGTGCAGGTCGTGCCAGCCTTTGGGTCGTCAGAACATTTGCTCTTTAATTTTTTCTAACAGAATCTTAAGATAAAATAAGCGGCTTTATTGTCATTGTGCAAAGTACAACAAAACTTGTGGGGCATTAAAAAAAATGAGAAATTGCTTGTTACTTCTCTCAATGGAAATCTTTAGTAAAAGGTGAAAGATTTATACAATCTGAGGCCACAACAGCATTTTTTTCATATGAGGTTGTTTATTTTAACATGATCTAAAGTTCAGTTCAGTTCAGCTTTATTTACATAGCCCCATTTCACAACAACAGTCATCTCATAGCACTTTCAAATTGTAGGGGAAAACCCCACAATTGCAGAAAGGCTCCAGCAATCAGGTGATCCCCTGTGAGCAAGCGCTTGGCAGCGGTGGAGAGGGAAAACTCCTTTTTAGCAGGAAGAAACCTCCACTAGAACTAGGCTCAGGGAGGGGCAGTCATCTGCTGCAACTGGCTGGTGTTATGTCTGAGCGTCTGTCCTCTGTGCTCAGACTCCCTTTGTAGTTTTAAGTGTTTTTCTGTTCATTATTATTTCCCTGTTAGTTCTGTTATGTTGTTTGGGTTATCTGAGCTCCTTTCCTCCATTCCAGACACACCCACCTCTCACAGCCTGTTTGCCCAGTCCATCTTAGCTGTGAGTGATTGATTGAAATTAAGTCACTGCCCGCTCCTGGCTGCACCTGCTGCTTGTTACTCCTCATTTCACCCCTGTACATTTAAGCTTTGAATTTTCTCTCTTTGTTTGCTGCACGATTAGTTGTCTTCTGTGATTGTCTACTGTAATCCTAATCTGTGATTACCTCCAGATCTCCTCTGCGTCCGATGGGCAAAGTCGGCCCAGGGACGGCATTTGTAAGTTTTCTTGTTATTTCATATTTTGTATTTTGCACAGTTTTTTGGACTTTGTTCTTTCTTTTATTAAAATGTCACAAGTGTATCCAGCACCTGAGGCTGTTCTCTGCTCCATAGGGGCTAGTACATGACAGCTGGGGGGTGAGGGGATAGAGAAGAAAAGAACAGACATGTTGAAAGCAAACAGCATGATGGGGACTCAGTCTATGGAAGAGAACAGTTAATGACCATCAAAAATATTTCACTGAGAGTGAAGAAAGGAGTGAAGCCCAGTGCATTGTTGGAAGTCCCTTGGCTGTCTAAACCTATTAGCAGCATAACTAAGAGAGGGTTCAGGGGCACCTGATTCCACTTTAACAATAGGTTCTGTCAAAAAGGAAGGGTTTAACCCTGTCCTTAAAAACAGAGCTCAAGTCTGACTCCCAAATTCAGATTGGCAGCTGGTTCTAAAGGAGAGAAGCCTGATAACTGAATGCTCTGCCTCCCACAGTACTCTTAGAGATTGTAGGTATTACATTGGGAGTGTCGTGCTGTGTTAAGATGATAAGGTAGAATCAGATCTTTTAAATAAAAAGGGGCCTGATTATTTAGACCTTTGTAAGTGAGAAGGATTATAAACGTAATTCTAAATTCTATGGGAAGCCAATGAAGGGAGGCCAGAACCAGAGAGATACGATCTCTCTCTCTCTCTCTCTACCACCTGTTAAAACTCTAGCTGCAGCATTTTGAATCAACTGAAGACTTTTTAGATATGTTTAAGGACACCCTGATAATAAAGACCGACAATAATCTAATCTAGAGCTAACACAGCGTGGATTAGTTTCTCAGGATCATTCTGAGACCAGATACTCCTAATCTTAGCAATATTACACAAATGATAAAAGGCAGTCTTAGAAACAAGTTTAATATGTGAATTAAACAGCAGATCTTGATCAAAAATGACTCCAAGGTCCCTCACCGTACCATTAAGAGATTTAGTAACCCTATCCAAACTAAGAGTTTTATTTGGGAAGGTATTTCTAAGGGTTTTTGGACCAACAAGAATGACTTCACTCTTATCTGAATTTAATAGCATGTGGCACACATATGTGAGTTGCTTAGGCTGCATATGTATATTACTGTTGTTTCACATCTCAGAATGAACAATAGGTCTGGGTCTCCTGGGGATAACAGGAGGTTGCGAAATGTGATCTTTAGAGATGACCTTGAGAGATTTCCTGACCACCAGGGTTTTAGGTGGAGGGGAGAAGACCTGGAGGACGATGTATTGTGTCTTGGGATTTAAAGACAATGTGACTCTGTACTTTGATGTCCCGGGTATAAAAAGGACAGATGTGGGAGGATGTGTCTCTTTTCTGTTTGAGAGGATGTTGGAGATACGTGAATGTGAATAAACCTGAATTGAGAAATAAACTCAGCTTCATCTTTTCACAGTCTCCACACTGGTGACCTTAAGACGTATCATGAGCAGAAGTAATTCCCCCGAGCCGGTCTCGTCAGGAACCAGCCAGGTGAACGCAGCCACAGTCAAGCTACCAAACTTCTGGCAGGACAATCCGTGCTCCTGGTTCCATTTGGCCGAAGCTCAGTTCGCTCTCCGGGGAATAACGGCAGATGACACGAAATTCTACCACGTTATTGCCAAGCTTGACAACTGCACAGCTCGACATGTGCAGAGCCTGGTGCAGCGCCCACCCGCAGACGACAAATACGGTGGGTTGAAGGCTGCGCTCATACAGCGTTTCACTCCCTCAGCCCAGGAGAGAGCAGAGAGACTCCTGGCCCTGAACGAATTGGGAGAAAGCACGCCTGTCGATCTGATGGAGGACATGCTGAGGCTGAGAGGCTCAGATGACGACGATTTCCTTTTCACCCACATTTTCCTGAGAACCCTACCGTTGGAGGCGAGAGCGACCCTGGCAGGTTCACAGTTGTTGGCCCAGCGGGACTTCCGCGCGCTGGCCCAGGAGGCACAGCGGATTCTCAATGCCAGCAGACGGCGCACGGCCACTGCAGCAGCGACAGACCTCGGCACGACGGCCGGGGATGGCAGGGGGCCAGAGGCGGCGGAGGCAGACCCACCGACAACGGCGGCGGGGAAGACCAAACATCGCGGAGGAGACGACCTATGTTTTTACCATCGCCGTTTCGCAGAGAGGGCACGCAAGTGTATACCACCGTGTCAGTTCAAGAGCTCGGGAAACACCAGAGCCGGGGGTCGGTAGCAGCCGCGGCCCTCGGGGAACGGAACAAGCTGCTCTACTTGACGGATGAGCGTTCTGGGAGGCAATTCCTCGTGGACACAGGCTCCCAAGTGAGTTTCATCATGCCAACCTATGCTGACCGGCTGGCAGGCCCCGGGAGTCACGGAGCATCAGCGGCAAACGGCTCGAGCATTAAGACCTTCGGTGAGAAGACTCTGCTTCTGTCCCTGCACGGCCGTACATTTGAGTGGACTTTTATTATAGCTGCGGTAAGCTTCAACATGTTAGGTGCTGATTTTCTGTGCTCACATGGGTTGTTGGTTGATCTTCCTAATAGACGCTTGATTAATGCACCACTCTTTTTACTCTATTCCCTGTGCAGCCCGAGTGACCCCGCCCACAGCACAAGCCAACATCGCTACGGCAAGCGGTAAGTTCCACACACTCCTCACCCAGTTTCCAGCACTCACAGTTCCCACATTTTCAGCAGCAGTGGCTAAACACGGAGTGGAACATTTTATTACTACAGCCGGTCCCCCCGTTTTTGCAAAAGCCCGGCGCTTGGATGCAGCTAAACTGACCATAGTGTGCGAGGAGTTCGCCAATCTTGAAAAGTTGGGCATCATTCGGCGTTCGAAGAGCCCATGGGCTTCCCCACTTCACATGGTCCCTAAAGCTGACGGCTTGTGGAGACCTTGCGGTGATTTCCGCAGGTTGAACAACGCTACAGCACACGACCGTTACCCAATCCCGCATATTCAAGATTTTTCCATACATTTGGCGGGGGGGTGCGTTTTTTCCAAAATAGACTTGGTTCGCGGCTACCATCAAGTCCCAGTGCGCGCTGAGGACATACCCAAAACAGCGGTAATAACCCCGTTTGGCTTGTTTGAGTTTTTGCGCATGCCGTTTGGGCTTAAAGGCGCCGCGCAGACGTTCCAACGCATGATGGACGCGGTGTTGCGTGATCTCCCCTTCGTGTTCGTCTACCTGGACGACATCTTGGTAGCCAGCGCGTCCGAAGATGAACACGAAAATCACCTCACGGCAGTTTTCCGGAGGTTGGGAGAGCACGGGTTAATAATCAACCCAGCGAAGTGTCAGTTCGGGGTGACACAGATTGATTTTTTGGGGCACCGCGTCTCCTCAGATGGAGCGGTTCCTCTGCCTGACAAAGTGCGCGCAGTAACAAATTTTCCCCAGCCACAAATGGTCAAAGCGTTACAAGAGTTTTTGGGAATGGTGAATTTTTATAACCGTTTCCTCCCCCGCGCAGCGCAGCTCATGCAACCACTGTATGCCGCGCTTAAAAAACAAAAACCCACAAATACAATCGAATGGTCCCCGGAGTGGGAGCGCGCATTCTCGGAGGTCAAAACAGCCCTGGCAAACGCTGCGTTGTTAGCACATCCAGACCCAAAGGCCCGCATAGTGCTCACTACTGACGCGTCACACGTGGCCATAGGGGCGGTAGTAGAGCAGCATGTTGCCGGGGCTTGGCAGCCGCTTGCCTTTTTCAGCAGGACTTTGTGCGATACCGAGCGAAAATACAGCGCGTTCGACAGGGAGTTGTTAGCGCTCCACTTGGCCATTCGCCACTTCCAGTTCTAGCTGGAAGGTCGTCGTTTCACTGCGTTCGTCGACCACAAGCCGCTGACTTTCGCGATGGCCAACGTTTCAGAGCTGTGGTCAGGCCGGCAGCAGAGGCAGCTGGCTGCAATCTCAGAGTTTACTACCGATATTCAACACGTAGCGGGTAAACTTAATGTAGTGGCAGACTGTCTCTCGCGTGCCGTAACTGCTCCAGTCCGCGTAGGGGTAGATTATACTGCCATGGCCGCGGATCAGGTTAGTGATGCGGACGTGTGTGCACTCCAGTCTGGACCAACAGTGTTAAGGCTGGAGAGCAGGGTGCTGCAAGATGGTATGCCCCTCCTAATCTGCGATGTCTCCACCGGACGACCGCGTCCGGTGGTGCAGACCGCGTGGCGCCGCCACATTTTTGACTCGATTCATTCTCTGGCGCACCCGGGGGTGCGTGCGTCGGTCAAAATGGTAGGAGAGAAGTTCGTGTGGCTGAGCCTGCGCAAGCACGTTAAGGAGTGGGCAAGAGCCTGCATGGCTTGCCAGCGAGCCAAAATACACAAACACACTAAAGCCCCCTTGGAGCCGTTTCACATCCCGGCTAAGAGGTTCGATCATGTGCATGTCGACCTCGTAGGCCCCCTCCCGCCGTCACAGGGGTGCACACATCTTTTGACAATGGTGGACTGCACCACGCGTTGGCCTGAAGTGGTCCCACTGGCATCAACCACAGCTGAGGAGGTGGCGCGCGCGTTTTTAACAGCTTGGGTAGTGCGTTTTGGAGTTCCGTCGGATATTACGTCTGACAGCGGTCCTCAATTTGTTTCCGAGCTTTGGTCAGCGATGGCCCGCAGCCTGGGGGTAACGATCCACCGCACTACTGCGTACCACCCCCAGGCTAATGGTTTATGCGAACGTTTCCATAGGTCATTGAAAGCAGCCCTCAGAGTGTCGCTTACGGATGCAAATTGGGTAAACAGGCTACCATGGGTTTTATTGGGGTTGCGTTCTGCACCTAAAGAGGACTTAAAAGCCTCCCCAGCTGAATTGGTTTTTGCGCAGCCACTCCGGCTGCCCGGGGAGTTTCTCCCAGATAATCCTGCGCCAGAGTGCCCCCCTGCTCAGCGGTTACTGAGCGACACGGGAGCAAGCACACTTCCTGGCCCTGTTCATCACAGTTTTCCGTGCGTTTTTGTACCTAAGGCTTTAAAAAATGCGGAGTTTGTTTTTGTCAGACATGATGCTCATCGCCCAACCCTGCGACTGCCTTATGATGGCCCATTTAGAGTGCTGGAAACAGGCGATAAGCACTTTTTGCTAGATTTGGGGGGCAGAAGGGAAACAATTGGCATAGACAGACTCAAACCCGCTTTTGTGATGGCTGACGAAGCTGTGCAGTTGGCGAGGGCTCCTCGACGCGGCAGTCCTCCTAGGGAACATTCCCCAGAGCTCCCACAGGGATTGACTAACAGTTCTCATCCTCAAATAGCAGATTCACAGCAGGATGGCGCTGCGGGAGTGGTAAAGCCCGCTTACAGCAAGTTCGGAAGACGATTGAAGCCCAAACAGCACGTGGACTGATGTTTGTGATTTTATCATGACATGCAGACTGTGTTGTATTGTTTCATCTTAGACGTTTGGGGGGAGAATGTGGCACACATATGTGAGTTGCTTAGGCTGCATATGTATATTACTGTTGCTTCACGTCTCAGAATGAACAATAGGTCTGGGTCTCCTGGGGATAACAGGAGGGTGCGAAATGTGATCTTTAGAGATGGCCATGAGAGATTTCCTGACCACCAGGGTTTTAGGTGGAAGGGAGAAGACCTGGAGGACGATGTATTGTGTCTTGGGATTTAAAGACAATGTGATGTTATGACCCGAGCGCCGGTTCTGATCGCGCTCGGGCTAAGTTCTGCTCGCTGCCGGCCTTGACAGCTGCGGGCTATATTCTGGCCTCACCGGGCTCTTATTGTGAAAGTGCTCGGTGGGGCTTCCGCCTGCCAAGGGCCGGTCAGCTGTTTGTCATTACCGTCGTTAGTGCTTCGCCCTTTTAAGCCCGGCACTGATGACGGTAAGACGCAGGAGTATCAGTCGACATTGGGTCAACGTTACGTGAGGATTGCTTGTGTGTCTTCATCCTGCCAAGCCCTGGGTCTGCGCCTCGTCTTACTGGAGAGTGCCGTAGACCTTCATGTCAGGTCCGTCATTATAGCTTTGTCACAGTTTAGCTCGGAGTGGCTGGGGTTAGCCCTGCGAGCCCAAGTCTTGTCTATGTGTGTGTTTGCCCTCAGGGGCTCATGGCTTTGTTGTGTCACGTTTGTCAATAAATAACATCTTAGCCAAACTCTCTGGTGAACTCTCTGGCATCTCTTGGTGATCCGCGAGGATCACCACATGACAGTATACTCTTGCCTGGTCGCCTAAACGGAGGCGGCGCATCGAGACACCGTTTCACCGGGAGTTTGTACCATAACTGGACTGTTGTTTCTTCTCGTTTGGGTGTCAACGTCTGGAGAATGCCGTCATCCAGGGGCCGCGGTCGGCGCCTGGACAAGGAGCTAGCGAGCGCGCTGGAATACGCCGATGGGGCGCTTCTCGCCGCTACATTCGACGACACCTCCAGTGACATGCACTGGCATCTGAACGTCGCTGAGGAGTATCTGGACAACCTTCCCCTCGACTATGACGATCATCCGGAGGTAATATCGTGGTGGGAGGAACTCACCGCTCAGCGCGAGGTTCTTTGTGGGCTGGAGGAGGAAGAGAGCGGGAAGCAGAGGAGGAGGCATCCTTGCTCCCTGCGTTGGTGTTCCGTTCCCGTCCTGGAGCAGGTCCAGGTGTATGCGCCGTCTGGGGGCCGACGAGGACGTCGGCGTAACGGTGCAGGCAACCCTCAGCGGAATCCCTGGCTGGACTCGCTGCCGGCGTATCCCGTCAGCGAATCTCCGAGAGCGGCCCCACCTCGTCTTCCCAGGGGGCCCTCTGTCGCCATCCAGCGGGGAGAAGGAGGAACGACGTCCCCCACAGCATGAACCATCTCTACCTCGGGAGGAAGGCAAGTGCACGATAATTTCTCACATTATGTTATTATTCTGCCTTGTATGACTCCTGGGGATGGAGTTCGGGGTTCGCGGCACCCCGAGCTCCCTCCACCTGCTGTGGAAGAAATTATTAAACCTACTGCCTCTGTGTTCTCCCCCGTCGAGCGGTCCGCGATGCCAGGCCAGCGTCGCCGGACGAAGAGGGCCCCTGCAGTGCTGGACAGCCTGCATCTGGCCCTGCAGTCACGTCTTGGACGGAGGAGAGGAGCGGACTGCGGCCCGGAGTCTGAGCCGACGAAGAAGCGTCCCCGGGTCTCCTCGCCGGAGCGGTCCGAGCCAGTGGGTCTAGGGTTCCCTGCCTCCACGCCATACGGGTCGTCGGCATGGACAACAGCGTGGAAGGAACCTGAGGCTGCAGATGACATCGTGCCAGCTGCGGAGCCTGACGCAGCTGAGTCTTATCCAGCTGACAAGAGTCGCCCAGAACCTGGATCATCGGAGTCCTGGGTGACAACGGAACCCGAGTGCAGGCAAGTGCTCCCTCTTCTGTCTCTGTCCTCTGTTGAGCATTTTTGCCTGCCTCTCGGGGAGGCGAGTGAGGAGCAGCTGTCTGCTGCGCCCGAGCTCGTCTCGCTGGGTTCCGTTGCTACCGGTGATGCTGATCCCGGTTTTCCTGTCTCCGAGCTTTGTTTCAGTGTTGCTGACGTGGAACGGGTCGGTGTCACCGAGTTGGAGGTCCCAGGTTCGGGGGTGGAGTTCGTCAGCGGAGCTGCACCGGAGGTCCAATCGGGGCCCACCGCGGGGGCGGTTTCGGCCCAATCGGGGTCCAACGTGGGTGCACCGGGGGCCCAATCGGGGTCCACCGTGGGTGCGGTTTCGGCCCAATCGGGGTCCGACGTGGGTGCGTCGGAGGCCCAATCGGGGTCCAACGAGGGTGCACCGGAGGCTCGATCGGGGTCCACCGCGGATGCAGTTCTGGCCCAATCAGGGTCCAACGTGGGTGCAGCTGGGACCCAATCTGGGTCCAGCAGTGATGCAGCGCGAGCGTGGTCCATAGGTGGAGGAGGAGCTGCAGACCCTTCTTCGCGGAGCGGATTCCTGCCTCGCCCTGCTCATCGATTCCCTCGGAGTCACTGCCCCTATTCATCATCGCCGGCGGCCATGGGGGTCCCTGTTCGCTCGCCCCGGTTCTCCCAAGTTTTGTTTTCGTCAGGGAGGCCGCTGCGAGTTGTTGATGCCCTGGACTGGTGGCTGAGGGACACGGGTCGGCCGCCGGAGAGACTGTTTCGCCGGTTCGGCACCTCGGTTCGGCCACCCGACCTGTTGTGTGTGCCATGGGGCTACCTAGTTCGACCACCGGAGAAGCGGACGTGCAGGACTTTGGACTCTGGTGAGCCGCCTGGTCTGCCTCCTGTGACCACCGGTAGACATAAACTGTCGGGGGGGGGGGGGGTAGTGGTCCCTGGGTTTGTCTCAGTGTTTGTGTTTTGTTTTTTTTTCCTTGTCTTAGTTGTATTTTGTATCTGGCGTTTCATGCCTTGCAGTAACCTCGTTGCTTATGTATAGTCTGGTTTGAGCGAGTAATGCTCTGTTTTTGTTTTGTATAGTCTGGTAGGAGCGAGTAATGCTCTGTTTTTTGTTTTTTTTTATGTATTGTCTGGTTTGAGCGAGTAATGCTCTGTTTTTTGTTTCGTGTAGTCTGGTTTGAGCGAGTAATGCTCTGTTTTTGTTTTGTATAGTCTGATATTAGCCAGTTGTGCTCTGTGTTTTTTGTTTTTTATGTTTAGTCTGGTATGAGCGAGTATGCTCTGTTCTTGCATTTAATTTTTCTGACCTTGTAGTTCTGGTTTTTGTTTGTTCCCTTGTGCATTTTCTTTGTAGTCTTGTCATTGTCTTGTATTTTTTTTTTTTTGTCTGTTTTGTTCTTGGGTTTTACCGGGGCCCCACCCTGGAGCCAGGCCTGGGGGAGGGGCTCGAAGGCTAGCGTCTGGTGGCCGGATTTCCACCCATGGGACCCGGCCGGTCTCAGCCCGAAGGAGTTACATGGGTCCGCCCTCCAGTGGGCTCACCACCTGCAGGAGGGATCATGGGGGTCCGGTGCTATGTGGATCAGGTGGCGGTCAAAGGCAGAGACCTTGGCGGACTGATCCCAAGCTTTCTAAACTGGCTTTTGGTACGTGGAATGTCACCTCTCTGGTGGGGAAGGAGCCTGAGCTGGTGTACGAGGCTGAGAGATACCGGCTAGATATAGTCGGCCTCACCTCAACACACAGCTCCGGTTCCGGAACCAGTCTCCTGGAGAGGGGCTGGAGCTTGGCCTTTTCTGGAGTTGCCCCGGGCGAGAGGCGACAAGCAGGGGTGGGTATTCTTGTATTGCCCCACCTTGCTGCCTCTATATTGGAGTTTTCCCCGGTGGACGAAAGGGTTGCTTCCCTGCGCCTTCGGGTTGGGAAACGGGTCCTGACCATCATTTGTGCCTATGCACCAAATGATGTTTCAGAGTACCCACCCT
Organism: Pholidichthys leucotaenia; assembly: GCA_020510985.1. Taxonomy (NCBI): domain Eukaryota; kingdom Metazoa; phylum Chordata; class Actinopteri; order Cichliformes; family Pholidichthyidae; genus Pholidichthys; species Pholidichthys leucotaenia. The sequence continues at coordinate 301,289,560 of CM035836.1, read as the reverse complement.
TTTTGGAGTCTGTGACTGGGGTGCTGGAGGGTGCTCCTCTTGGAGACTCCATTGTCCTACTGGGGGACTTCAATGCGCACGTGGGCAACGACAGTGAAACCTGGAGGGGGGTGATTGGGAGGAACGGCCTGCCCGATCTGAAACCGAGTGGTGTTCAGTTATTGGACTTCTGTGCTAACCACAGTCTGTCCATAACGAACACCATGTTCAAGCATAAGGGTGTCCATATGTGCACCTGGCACCAGGACACCCTAGGTCGTAGGTCGATGATCGATTTTGTTATCGTGTCATCAGACCTGTGACCATATGTCTTGGACACCCGAGTAAAGAGAGGTGCAGAGCTGTCAACTGATCACCACCTGGTGGTGAGTTGGATCCGATGGCAGGGGAGGAAGCCATTCAGACCTGGTAGACCCAAACGTATAGTGAGGGTGTGCTGGGAGCGTCTGGCTGAGGCCCCTGTCCGGGAGGTCTTCAACTCCCACCTCCAGAAGAACTTCAACCACATTCCGAGGGAGTCTGGAGACATGGAGTCTGAATGGGCCATGTTCTCCACCTCTGTTGTTGAAGCGGCTGCCCAGAGCTGCGGCCGCAAGGTGGTCGGTTCATCTCGTGGTGGCAACCCCCGAACCAAGTGGTGGACACCAGTGGTGAGGGGGGCCATTAAGCTGAAGAAGGAGTCCTATCAAGCTTAGTTGGCTTGTGGGACTCCCGAAGCAGCTGAGGTGTACCGGCAGGCCAAGCGTAGTGCAGTTCAGGTGGTTGCTGAAGCAAAAACCCGGGTATGGGAGGAGTTCGGTGAGGCCATGGAACAAGACTTTTGGTCGGCCTCAAAGAGATTCTGGCAAACTGTCCGGCGGCTCAGGAGGGGAAAGCAGCTCCTCGTCCACACTGTGTATGGTGCGGATGGGACACTGTTGACTTCGACTGGGGACATCGTCGGGCGGTGGAAGGAATACTTCGAGGATCTCCTCAATCCCACTGATATGCCTTCCACAGAGGAAGCAGGGTTTGGGGATGAGGGGGATGACTCGCCTATCACAGGGGCTGAGGTCGCCAAGGTGGTTAAAAATCTCCTTGGTGGCCGGGCCCCAGGGGTGGACGAGATTCGCCCCGAGTACCTCAAGGCCCTGGATGTTGTTGGGTTGTCATGGTTGACACGCCTCTGCAACATTGCGTGGAGGTCGGGGGCAGTGCCTTTGGCATGGCAAACCGGGGTGGTGGTTCCTCTCTTTAAAAAAGGGGACCGGAGGGTGTGCTCCAACTTTAGAGGGATCACACTCCTCAGCCTCCCTGGGAAGGTCTATGCCAAGGTACTGGAGAGGAGAGTCCGGCCGTTGGTCGAACCTCGGATTCAGGAGGAGCAATGTGGTTTTCGTCCTGGCCGTGGCACATCGGACTAGCTCTTTACCCTCTTGAGAATTCTCCAGGGTTCGTGGGAGTTTGCCCAACCAGTTTACATGTGTTTTGTGGACTTGGAGAAGGCAGTTGACCGCGTCCCTCGTGGATTTTTGTGGGGGGTGCTTCGGGAGTATGGGGTATCGGGCTTGTTGTTACGAGCTATTCGGTCTCTGTACGACCGTTGTGAGAGTTTGGTTCGTATTGCCAACACTCGGTCGGAGTCATTCCCAGTGAGAGTTGGACTCCGCCAGGGCTGCCCTTTGTCACCGATCCTGTTCATAATTTTTATGGACAGGATTTCTAGGCGCAGCCAGGGAATGGAGGGTGTCATGCTTGGTGACCACAGGATCTCATCTCTGTTGTTTGCAGATGATGTTGTCCTGTTGGCTTCATCCAGCAATGACCTACAGCTCTTGCTGGGACGGTTTGCCGCTGAGTGTGAAGCGGCTGGGATGAGAATCAGCACCTCCAAGTCCAAGTCCATGGTCCTCAGCCGGAAAAAGGTGGATTGTCCTCTCTGGGTTGGGGACAGGCTCCTGCCCCAAGTGGAGGAGTTTAAGTATCTTGGGGTCTTGTTCACGAGTGAGGGGAGAATGGAGCGAGAGATCGACAGACGGATTGGAGCAGCATCTGCAGTGATGCGGACGTTGTACCGGTCTGTTATGGTGAAGAGGGAGCTTAGTTCTAAGGCAAAGCTGTCGATTTATCAGTCAATCTACGTTCCTACTCTCACCTATGGTCACGAGCTTTGGGTAATGACCGAAAGAACGAGATCGCGGATACAAGTGGCTGAAATGAGCTTTCTCCGTAGGATTGCTGGACTCACCCTCAGAGATAGGGTGAGGAGCTCAGTCATCCAGGAGAGGCTCAGAGTAGAACCGCTGCTCCTCCACATTGAAAGGAGTCAGTTGAGGTGGTATGGGCATCTGATTCTTGAGGTGTTTCAGGCACGTCCCACTGGGAGGAGACCCCGGGGCAGACCCAGGACTCGGTGGAGAGACTTTGTCTCCCAACTGGTTTGGGAGCGCCTTGGTATCCCCTCTGAAGAGCTGGAGCAGGTGGCTGGGGAGAGGGAAGTCTGGGCTTCTCTGCTTGAACTGCTGCCTCCGCGACCCGGCCCTCCGGAAAAGTGGTAGAAGATGGATGGATGGATGGATGTTCTTGGGTTGGTTTCTCTCCCTCCGCACCTGTCCCCCAACCTCCCACCCTGGGGGGGCGGTGGGGGGCAGGGTGGTTCCTTGGGGCGTTCGGAGTCCGCCCGTGGAGGGAGGGTACTGTTATGACCCGAGCGCCGGTTCTGATCGCGCTCGGGCTAAGTTCTGCTCGCTGCCGGCCTTGACAGCTGCGGGCTATATTCTGGCCTCACCGGGCTCTTATTGTGAAAGTGCTCGGTGGGGCTTCCGCCTGTCAAGGGCTGGTCAGCTGTTTGTCATTACCGTCGTTAGTGCTTCGCCCTTTTAAGCCCGGCACTGACGACGGTAAGACGCAGGAGTATCAGTCGACATTGGGTCAACGTTACGTGAGGATTGCTTGTGTGTCTTCATCCTGCCAAGCCCTGGGTCTGCGCCTCGTCTTACTGGAGAGTGCCGTAGACCTTCATGTCAGGTTCGTCATTATAGCTTTGTCACAGTTTAGCTTGGAGTGGCTGGGGTTAGCCCTGCGAGCCCAAGTCTCGTCTATGTGTGTGTTTGCCCTCAGGGGCTCATGGCTTTGTTGTGTCACGTTTGTCAATAAATAACATCTTAGCCAAACTCTCTGGTGAACTCTCTGGCGTCTCTTGGTGATCCGCGAGGATCACCACATGACATGTGACTCTGTACTTTGATGTCCCGGGTATAAAAAGGACAGATGTGGGAGGATGTGTCTCTTTTCTGTTTGAGAGGATGTTGGAGATACGTGAATGTGAATAAACCTGAATTGAGAAATAAACTCAGCTTCATCTTTTCACGCTCTCCACAAGCAAGAAATTATACATCATCCAAGCTCTAATTTCTTTCAGACAAACCTCTAATTTGGCTAAGTCATTACTGTCATCTAGCTTCATTGACAAATACAATTGTGTGTCATCTGCATAACAATGAAAATGTATGCAGTGCTTTCTAATAATGTTGCCTAGTGGAAGCTTATATGAATTAAAAAGAATAGGGCCTTGCACACATCCCTGTGGTTGAGCTTTGAATTAGAAGAAAACTCATTACTGACATGAACAAACTGGACCCTATTAGATAAATAAGATTTAAACCATTGGAAAGAACATCCATTAAGTCCAACAAGGTGTTCTAGTCTATCAAGAAAAATCAATCAAAAGCTGCACTAAGGTCTAAAAGGACAAGTACAGAAACTAGTCCATTATCAGAGGTGATAAGGAGTTGGTTAGTGAGCACTAATGCTATTTCAGTACCATGATGAATTGTAAACCCTGATTGAAACTCTTCAAATGTTATGGTTTAAATAAGCTGACAGCTCATGTGCACAAGGCAACAGCAACAGGAGAACAACTACACGAGGAGGCATGTTTGACAGTTTATTAAATTTCAAAATGAATGCACAGCTATGGAAATAGTCACTCGCCAGAGGAATCGACCTGCGGAGAGAAGATGAGAGCTGTGAGAAGAGGAATGGAGTAAGGGGAAATGGGCGAGCCAAATTGCCACTTACTTGGGTTCCAAGGGAGAACCGGCAGGGACCCAGTGGGAAATAGATGAACCAGTAGGGTGAAGGGGATGAGCTGATGGTGCCTGACCGGGGGGAGGTTGGAAGCTGCGGGATGGTGGAGATGTGGCAGGGGAGCGTACGCAGTCCCAGAGATACACCTGCATGGTGGCAGCAACCTAAGGAAGAGAGAAAGACAAAGATAGACGACGTGTTTAAGTTAACAAACCTACACTTGCTTGTCCTTTACGAGGCAGTATATCCAGATGAGCCAGCATTGAATGTGCGGAGAGAACCTCCTTAAGAACGCTGGCTGATGAGTGGGAGGAGGTGCGTCTTCTGCCTCAGGTGCAGTGATGAATTGGTGAAAGTGAGACGGGGTGGGAGAAGTGCTCTCTCGCTGCCCATGACAGCCCCCCCCCCCTTCTAGGAGCACCTCCTGGTGGTCCAGAGAGTTTCTCCAGGTGGGCTTGGTGGAAGGCCCGGAGCATTTCTTTGTGCAGGACCCGAGCAGAAGGGACCCAGGAGTGTTCCTCTGGACTGTAGCCCTCCCAATCCACAAGGCACTGCCGGCCCCAGCCACAACGTCCAACGTCCAAGATCAGGCAGACCGTGTAGGCGGGGTGACCATTGATGATCCGGGGAGGAGGAGGCGGCTTCAGGGGTGGGGGTGGGGGCAGAGAGGGCTGACCGAGAGGGGCTTAATGTGAGAGACGTGGAAAGTCGGGTTCACCCGCAGGGTAGGCAGCAATTTAAGCTGAACCTATACATTGTTGATCACCCAAGAGATGACATATGGGACGAGGAAGTGGGGGGACAGTTTCTTGGACCTCTCCTTGAATGGAATCTGGCTCACTGCTAGCCAGATCTGCTGATCCACAACGTACTTGGGGGCGGACACCCACTTCCTGTCAGCTGCAGCCCGAGTGCGTTCTGTGGAGCAGGCGAGGGCAGCCCGGTTGGTTCTCCAGATGCGTCGGCAGCGACGGGCATGGACTCCCATGGATGTAACCGCGACCACCCTCTCAGCCATGTGGAGGAGTGGTGGCGTGTACCTCAGGGATGCTTCAAACGGGGTGAGTCCGATGGTGGCGGAGACAGCCGAGTTTAGTGAGTATTGCACCTAGGTCAGGTATGAGCTCCAGGAGGAGCTCACCCTGCTCTGCACCGCAGGGTAGCCTCCAAGGACTGGTTGGCGTGCTCCACCTGACTGTTGCTCTGTGGATGATTCCATGAGGAGAGACTCACTGTTGTGTCTAGAGTCCGGCAAAAGGCCCTCCAGACCTGAGATGTAAACTGCACAACCCGGTCAAACAGAATGTTCATGGGGATGCCGTGGATCCTAATGACATGATCAGTGAGAAGGACCGCTGAGGGCCCAGGACCAAGGCCGAGGGGAGCTTTGGGAGGGAAACCAGTTGCACAGCCTTAGAGAAGCGATCCACTATGGTGTGGATTACCGTCTTACCACGGGAGGGGGGAAGTCCGGTTATGAAGTCCACGGCAATGTGGGATCACGAACGACCAGGGGTGGGGAGGGGATGGAGGAGACCAGATGGGGGAGAGGAGCCCAACTTTCCCCGGACGCAGGTCTGAAAGGCCTTAACATATTCCTGTATGTCCTGCTGCAGTATGGGCCACCAGAACACTCGTCGGATGAAGTCCACAGTCCGAGAGGCTCAAGGATGGCACGCGAAGTGACTGGTGTGACCCCACTGGATGACATCGCAGCGGAGGACGGCCGGGACGTACAGACGGTTCTGGTGGCACCCTACTGGCACAGGCTCCTGGGACTGGGCCTGGCGGACCCTCTGCTCGATATTCCAAGTAAGGGCTCCGACGACGCGAGAAGGCGGTATGATGGTTTGTGGGGGGCACTACCTCCTCGGAATCAAACTGGCACGATAGCGCGTCCGGTTTGGTGTTCCAAGAGCCAGGCCTGTACGTGATGGAAAAGTTGAACCTCTGAAAAAAAAACAGAGCCCACTAGCCTGCCTGGCGTTAAGTCAGCGGGCCGACTGCAAATACTCGAGGTTTTTGTGGTCGGTCCACACTACGATGGGGTGAATAGCCCCCTCTAACCAGTGCCTCCATTCCTCCAGTGCCAACTTAATGGAAAGCAGCTCTCTGTCCCCTATGTCGTAATTCCTCTCAGCAGGCGTAAGCCGACGAGAGAAATACGTGCACAGGCGGTGCTTCTGATCGAAAGGTGTGCGCTGCAACAGCACAGTGCCTACCCCCGAATCAGATGCATCCACCTCGAGTATGAACTGGAGCTGCATGTCAACCTGGGCCAAGATTGGTGTTTCAGTGAACAGGTGCTTTGATTTCACAAACGCCTGTTCAGCTTCCTCGGTCCAGTGAAAGAGGACCTTAATGGAGGTCAGCTGCGTCAAGGGCAGTGCCACCCCACTGTAGTCCCTGATGAATCGCCGATAAAAGTTTGCGAACCCGAGAAAGCGCTGAAGCTCCTTACGGGAGTGGGGAGTTGGCCAATCAAGCACTACCCTCATCTTGGCCGGGTCAGCAATCAGTCTCCCTTCAGCCACTGTGAAGCCCAAGAAGGTGGTAGATGTGGAGAATCACACTTCTCGGCCTTGACATTGAGCTGGTTCTCCAAGAGCCGTTGCAGGATAGTCCTGACATGGGCTTCATGTTCCTCTGGCGAGCGGGAGAAAATCAGAATATCATCCAAGTAGACAAAGACAAATTGATAGAGCATATCATGAAGGAAGTCATTGATTAGCCATTGGAAGACGGCGGGGGTGTTGGTGAGCCCAAATGGCATCACCAAATATTCAAACTGCCGCTGGTGGGTTTCAAACGCCGTCTTCCATTCGTCGCCTTCACGAATGCTGCTCAAATGGTACGCATTTCTTAAATCTAACTTGGTGAAAACCTGTGAGTGCTGAAGGAGCTCAAATGCGGAATAAACCCTCTGAGTGTGTGAATTTGCATGCCCCTAGTGGCAGAGCACGGCGCTGCACCTGTCATCTCACTCTGACATGATAAGATAAGATAAGATAAGATAAGCCTTTATTAGTCCCACAACGGGGAAATTCCAGGATTGCAACAGCACAGGGATAGCAACACTCAGAGCAACAATCAGAAGGCAAGAAAAAAAACAAGCAAGCAAGAGCAGCTAATAAACATATGTACGTATTACTATAAAATATATATATATACACACACACACAGACACACAGTGCAGAGCATTGTAGCTGGATGGAATAAATATATGAATATATGAACACACAGTGCAGAGCATTGTAGCTAGATGGAATAAATATGTAAATATATAAACACCCACAGTACGGAGCATTGCAGCTAGGTGGAATAAATATGCAAGTATATAAACACACACAGTGCGGAGCAATGTAGCTAGATGGAATAATATGTAGATATATAAATATATAAACACACCCAGTGCTGAGCATTGTAGCTAGATGGAATAAATATGCAAATATATAAACACACACAGTGCAGAGCATTGTTGCTAGATGGAATGAAACAGCATAACCGTCTACTTAGTTATCCTACATGGTATGATTATGTGCCCATACATATTCTCACCCTCCATAGCGACCGGTATGTTCCTAGTTGTATGCCGGAGGGGACCATTGTGTAAGTCTATTGCATCTTTTGCATTCAAAAAACTATTAGTTTGTTACGTCTTTTTGCTATCTCTGCGAGCAGCCCTGCTTAGGTTGTACAGTCTGACAGCCGTTGGTAGGAAGGACCTACGAAACCTCTCGGTTGTGCACCTGGGATGATGTAGTCTGCTGCTAAATGAGCTCCTCAGTGCATTCAGTATGTCCTGCATAGGGTGGAACTCGGACTCCAGCAGAGATGACAGTTTAGCCACCGTCCTTCTCTCTCCTATCTCCTCCATCGGATCAAGGCGCTGCCCCAGGACAGAGCTAGCTTTCTTAATCAGTTTGTTCAGTCTCTTCCTATCGGCTGCAGTAATGCCACTGCCCCAGCAGACCACTCCAAAAGTGATGGCTGATGCCACCACCGTGTCATAGAATGACTTCAGCAGCGCCCCTTGTACACCAAAAGACCCGAGTCTCCTCAGCAGGAACAGCCTGCGCTGTCCCTTCTTGTAGAGTGCATCAGTATTGTGTGACCAGTCTAGTTTATTGTTCAGATGAATACCCAGGTACTTATAGGATGTCACCATCTCGATGTCTGTTCCCTGTATATTTACTGGTACTGTGAGGGGCTGCCCATGCCTGCGGCAGTCCACCACCAGCTCCTTAGTTTTCCTCGCGTTGATCTGGAGGCAGTTCCGATGGCACCAGTCCACGAAGTCCTGGATAAGTCCTCTGTACTCAGCTTCATCTCCATTGGAGATGAGGCCAACGATCGCAGAGTCATCAGAGAACTTCTGTAGATGGCAGTGTGTTGTGTTGTGTGAGAAGTCCGCAGTATAAAGAGTGAACAGGAAGGGAGCCAGCACCGTTCCCTGGGGGGCCCCCGTGCTACTGATGATCGTGTCGGACACACAGTCCCGGGTTCTCACAAACTGAGGCCGGTTCGTGAGGTAGTCCAGGATCCATGATGACAGGTGCTGGTCCACCCCTGCGCGCAGCAGCTTGTCCTTCAGGATCATCGGTTGGATGGTGTTGAAAGCACTGGAGAAGTCAAAGAACATGATCCTCACCATATTCCCGGGCTTCTCCAGGTGGGACAGAGAACGGTGAAGGAGGAAGATCACCGCATCCTCCACCCCAATGCCATGCTGGTAGGCGAACTGGAGTGGATCCATCGCTGGTTCCACCAGGGGGCGGAGGTGAGCAAGGAGCAGTCTCTCCAGGGTCTTCATCAAGTGGGACGTCAAGGCCACCGGTCTGTAGCTGTTCAGGTCTTTGGGGTGGGAAGTTTTTGGTACAGGTCAGGATTTATACTGATTTGTACTGATCTGCCAGTTTCAGAAGGTGGCAGACATCCATTGGAGGACTCAATGGATGACACGTAATACACCAAAGAAGAGGAACTCCTCATTTCCTTTTCCTGTTTTTAGCATTTTAGCCCAGAAAGCTAATATGGTCGGGATCGGTCATCATCACCATCACTTTGTCAGCTTTATACACTGAAAATAGCCACGGGATACAAACGAAATTTATGTGGAATAATCATAAGACTTTGTAGATGTGATAGAGACCGTAAATGACCGACAGAAAGCAAAATAACTACCATGATGGGTGAAAATGCAGCGACCATGGCAGCAAGCGAGTCCCCTTAGAAGCTGGTAAGTGAGGAATTTCTTTGTTTTATTTTTTTATATTGTACTGATTTCTTGTTCATATACTTTGAAGATAAGATGATGAGGTACCTCTGTACAAAACAAACGGTGTCAAAAGACCGAACCATTCTTTGTGTAAATACATCTAAAGTCCAGTTTTGACTGAGTTATGGAATTTAAAGAGATGCCACAACATTATGCAATTAGATGCGTAAATTTATTCCTATCTGAAACTTTGGATAATATTTTTCTTTCTAATTGACAGTAAGCCATTATCTCTTACCACTTTCAAGTTATAGCCTTGGAAATCTGAACTGTTTTACTGACAAAAAATATTTACCACTCTTGATCACTAGGGGTTATGTCACAATTCAGCGACAGACACACTCAAATGGTTAATCAAAGGCAAAGGATACTTGTCTTTGGTGGTAATTGCATTGAGCTCCCGGTTGCCGATGCACGGGTGCATCGAGCCATCCTTCTTTCCGACGAAGAAGAACCCGGCTCCGAGCGTTCAGCGATTCCTTGATGTATTTCTCCATCAACTCCCTCTCCGGACCAGAAATGCTATATTGCCAGCTGGACGGCAGCTTCGCCCCCCGGGATGAGGTCTATAATGCAATCATAAGAGTGATGAGGCTGTAGCGACAATGCTTTCGATTTGCTAAAGACCTCCCCCTTATCGCGGTATGCCTGGGGAACGAGGCTGAGGTCTGGCGGCTCGACCGGAGGAAGAGAGACAGATAGAGACAGGGACCACTCCGCTGAACGCAAACAATTAGCCATGCAAAAGGGGCTCCAGGAGGAGATAGTATTTTGTCTCCAGTTAAATATTGGATTATGTCTCCCGAGCCATGGGTAGCCAAGAACCACTGGGGAAAATGAAATAGGGAGAACCAGGAATGAGAGTTCCTACTGGTGTTTCCCGGAAAGGAGGATGGCGATCGGCACCGTGCTCTTGGCGACCATCGCGACCTCCCTCCCGGGAAATGGTAGTGATTCTCTGATTATGGGGCAATTTGTGTGTGGGAATGCCCACCTGCCGAATGAACTGTGCAGAGATGAAATTACCCTCAGACCCCGAATCAACCAACGCCTTAGTCCTCCTCTCGACCCCTGGCAATTGTCCAAGGGCCGAGACAGAAAAATTACCGGGGGGAGTATTTTTGGTCCTACTCGCCAGACCCCCATGGTTACTGACAGGCCGCGTTTTTTTGGCTGCTGGTGGCATTCGTCCTGACTGTGGTTCAGTGTGTACTTACTGTGGTTCAGCGAACCACAGTAAGTACACATATGTGTTAGCCCTTCTCCTTTGCTGGCGCTCATAATCGGTCAAGTGCCGAGTGAGCTCCATTGACTCAGGCGTGGAGCCGGCACTGCCAGTGTTAGTAACCACGGCGGGCGTGTGCTCAGCGAGTGGGCAAGAGGAAGACTCACGCCCCTTCACGCGCTCATGGTGCTGGTTGTCTAATCCTACAGCCTGATCTATGAGACCGTCAATAGTCTCGGGGACAGGGTGAACCACCAGATCATCACGGAGATGAGCGTTTAACCCGTGGAGGAACGCGCTGCGTAAAGCAGCCTCGTTCCACCCCTAGTCAGCCGCTTCAACCCGGAACTCCACCGAGTACTCGGCTGCTGACCGAGTGCCTTGGTGGAGCATCATCAGGCGACTCATTCTGTTGCCCTGACTCTCTGTATGGCCAAACACGCGAGAGAAAGCGTCCACGAATTGCTCAAATGTGTACTACTGTCCCTCAGAGTTATCAATGGTGGACCATGCCCAATCTAGGGCTCAGTCCCTCCCTGACCTGTTCCAAATACATATGTTCTTGAATAACAAACCCATTGCATTCCCCCACCTCCCCTGCATACGGAGTAGGCGTGGGAACGGAGGTGGTTCGACGCACCATAATGCGGGGAGCAGGTTGTGGAGGAGGAGCCTGAGGAGGCGCATTGGGCCAAAGCTGCAGCATATTCTGGATTTGTTGAGTCAACACGGCCAGCTGGTGCTCTGTCGCTGCTAAGTGATCCATGGCGGTGAGCTCCAGTGCCGCTGCCCCAGCTGAGCTGTGGTCCTGGCTGGCTCGTTCTGTCATGGTTTAAATAAGTTGACAGCTCACGTGCACGAGGCAACAGCAACAGGAGAACAACCACACAAGGAGGCATGTTTGAAAGTTTATTAAATTTCAAAATGAACACACAGCTCTGGAAACAGTCACTCGCCAGAGGACTCAACATGTGGAGAGAAAACGAGAGCTGTGAGAGGAGGAATGGAGTAAGGGGAAATGGGCGAGCCAAATTGCCACTTACTTGGGTTCCAAGGGAGAACTGGCAGGACCCAGCAGGAAATAGATGAACCAGCAGGGTGAAGTGGATTAGCTGATGGTGCCTGACTGGGGGGAGGTTGGGAGCCGCGGGATGGTGGGGATGTGGCAGGAGAGCGCGCACAGTCTCAGAGACACACCTGAATGGTGGCAGCAACCTTAGGAATTGAAAAAGACAAAGTTAGATGACGTGTCTAAGTTTGCAAAGTTACACTTGCTTGTCCTTTATGGGGCAGTATACCCAGATGAGCCAGTGTTGAATGCATGGAGAAAGCCTCCATAAGAACGCTGGCTGATGAGCGGGAGCAGGTGCGTCTTCTGCCTCAGGTGCAGTGATGAACTGATGAAAGTGAGACGGGATGGGAGGGTTGCACTCTCACTACTCATGGCATTCAAATAAACCATTTCCCGGCAAATGGTAAAATAATTGTGTAACAACAACTCTTTTCAAGATTTTTGAAATGAAAGGAAGATTAAAGATAGGTCTATAGTTAGCTAAAACTCCTGGATCCAGCGTTGGCTTTTTAAGTAAGGGTTTAATTACAGCAGTTTTTAAAGCCTGTGGTACATGGCCTAATGTTAATGAAGAATTGATTGTTTGAAGAAAAGAGCTACTTGTCATGATTCAATAAGCAGAGGCTCAAATGCAGGGTGTACAACTCCAGAACTGTGCAATTCCAGAAGACGACTTACACTCAGGGTAATAGTTAAACACAAATTTATTGCAAAAACACAAAATGACACCAAAGATAATTTTGGGAAACAAAGACTCAGAAGGCAGACTAGAAGGGCACACAGCTTGTAAACAGAAAGAGAAGAGAGGAAAGTTCAGTAAGGGACGGTGAGAATATGAGCTGGAAAACAGAGCGGTAAGGAGACTTACAAACTGAGCAGAGGGCCTTGAGACCCCACGCGCAGGGAATAATTGTTGTCGAGGATGGAACCTGAGATGCCAGCAGGAATGAGGGATGGTAAAGGGGTGAATGGGAGCTGTAGGCTGACCGGGCGAAGCAAGAGTAGACCAGATAAGATGGTGGGAAGGCAGGTATAGATCAGACGAGATGGTGGAAAGGACAGGTGAGCATGCGCAGCCCCGGAGAGACACACCACTGCAATGGCAGCAACCTGAGAGGGAGAGGGGAACATGGTCAGCAAACAGTCACAGCTTAACATAGAAAATAATTCAGCCTTAGTTGAGGCAGCAATACCCAACAGTCCAGCGAAGAAGCACTCGCAGACTGGCTCCTTTTAAAGCTGGCAGATGAGGAAGCAGCAGGTGTACCCAATCACGCAGGTGCACATAATCATCTCCGGAACCTGGAAAACAGACAGAGGGAAAACACACAAGAGGGGAGGGGGAGCATGCTCACCTGATCATCACAGTGTCCCCACTCAAGGGACACCTCCTTCCTCTCAGGACGCACCCGATGGAAAGCTTGAACCATGCCCTTTTCTTGGAAAAATGATCCCGGGATCCATGGCCTTTCCTCTGGTCCATACTCCTTCCAGTGCACTAGATATTGCAGGCCCTGGCCCCAACAGTGGACATCCTAAATCCTCTGGACGGTGTAGCTGATATTGCCGTCAAGGACCCGGGGAGGACGAAGAGGCTTTGGGAGAGGACAGAGGACACTGATGGAGATGAGCTTTATCTGGGAAACATGGAAGGTAGGGTGAATACGGAGTTATGGAGGAAGCTAGAGCCAAACGGTGATGTCATTGATGACCTTGGAGATGGTGAATGGACCAAGAAAGTGTGGTGATAACTTCCTAGATTCCGTTTTCAGAGGCAACTGTTCCATTGACAACCACACCTTCTATCCGACAGAGTATTTGGGCACCGGAGTGCATTTGTTATCGGCGTACAGGCGGTTCTGCTCGGCTGAGTGGAGGAGGCCAGCCCGGGTCGATATCCATATGCAGCGATAGCAACGAGCATGGGCCTCCACAGATGGCACAGCTACCTCCCTCTCTGCCATAGGGAGAAGAGGCGGAGTATAACCAACAGAGGCCTCAAAGGTTGTCAGTCTGATGGCAGAAGAGACAGCAGAGTTCAGTGTGTACTCCACCCAAGTTAGATGAGGGCTCCAGGTAGTGGGGTCGCAGGAAGCCACGCACCACAGGGTGGCCTCCAGGAACTGGTTGGCACACTTGACCTGACCATTACTCTGCAGGTGCTGAGGGAGCAACAAAAGGCATTCCACACTTGGGATGTAAACTGCGGACTCCGCTCAGAAACAATGTCAATCAAAATACCATGGAGGTGGATGACATGCGAGGTAAAAAGGTTGGCAGTCTCAGTAGCTGAAGGTAACTTATGCAGGGGAACCAGATGAATGGACTTGGAAAAGCGGTCTACAATGGTGAGTATAACGGTGTTACCTTAGATGGAAGGAGACCTGTAACAAAGTCTAAGGCTATGTGATCCCAGAAGTGACTAGGAACAGGTAGGGGATGGAGGAGGCCGGCTTGAGGTGAGGGGTTAGATTTTTTGGTGGCACACACTTGGCAGGCTTTAACAAAGTCCTGAACATCAGCACGAAGATTCGGCCACCAAAATACCCATTGCAGCAACTCAACAGTCTGTGAGATTCCAGGGTGACAAGGGAAGAAGCTAGTGTGCCCCCATTCGGGCACAAACTACGGGCAATATGTACACAAACTACGGGCAATATGGCCGATTGCCATATTGCCCATAGTTTCAAAAATTTTGGAGAAGATTGTTGCTGCTCAATTGATAGAACATTTAGAGTCCAACCAATTACTTTATTCACAGCAATTTGGGTTTAGACCTAAGTATTCCACAGAAACAGCTAACTGTTATTTTATTGAGAAGGTCAAGGCTTTGTTGGTTAAGGGGCATGTTGTGGGGACTGTGTTTCTGGATCTAAAAAAGGACTTTGACACGGTAAACCACACTATCCTATTGTCGAAGTTAAAAGACCTCAAGATTTCAACTGAGGCAATACAGTGGTCTAGGTCATACCTGGAGGGGAGAGAACAATGTGTCAAGGTCAATGGGGAGAAATCTGGGTTGCTCACCAATAACATGGGAGTACCACAAGGATCTATACTAGGGCCATTGTTGTTCACAATATACATCAATGACTTGCCCGATAGTTGCTCAGGTGCCAACTGCCAGATGTATGCTGATGACACCGTAATCTATCTGTCTGCCAAAACGGCTAGCATGGCAGCTGAGCACCTGACCCAGGTTTTACAGAACATCTCTAAATGGCTTGTGTTGTCGCATTTAACCTTGAATGTCAAAAAAACTGTTGCTATGTGTATCTCTATTAGAAACAGACCCAAGAATGATGTTTTTGATGTTAAAATTGGAAAAGAGGTGCTTAATGAAGTGAATGAGGTCAAGTATTTAGGGATCATTCTAGACAGGAACCTGCGATTCGACAAGCAGGTGCATTACATTTGTAAAAAGGTCAAACCCAATTTAAATTGCTTCCGTCTCATTAGAAGGGATTTGTCATTCAGAACTGCTAATACATATACTGTATGCACGCGATGATTCTTTCACATCCGTCATACTGTATCGCATCTTGGTCACAAACATCTCAAATTACACTAAAACCCATAACTGCAATATATAAACAGGCTATTAAAATGTTGGACCGCAAACCAATGCGGTGGCATCACTGTGGTATTTTAGTCAAGCACAATCTTTTTACTTTTGAAAATTTTATTATATTCTGTAATATCAGACTGGTTTTTAAATGTCTATACAATCTTGTTTCACCTCCTTTTTCTGGTTTGGTGGCTAGACGCTCGAGCTCTAGCAGAGCAAGCACACAAGCTTCCATCAACGGTGACTGCATTGTCACCATGTCTAGAACTTCATTTGGTCAGTCTGCTTTCTCCATAAAAGGGGCAAACTTATGGATCTCTCTGCCAACTCACTTAAAATTGGAGACAAATGCCAACCTCTTCAACAGAGGTGTTAAAGATTGGCTAAAATCCCACCAGCAATGTGTGCATGTCTAGTCTGAATTGTTGTGTTTGTTGTGATCATGGATCTCTTGCTCTATTTATAATTTGTAATGTATTTGTAATTTTAATTAGCTTATAAATTTTGTATGTATAGGCTAATTTATGACCTATATAAGCCACCTATGGACTGGTGTTGAGAATTAGCACTTGTGCTATATACACCTATGCAAAACATCTGGTCTCTCCTTGTGATTGTACTAATGTAATTTGTTATGTCCATATTAAATAAGAATAAAAAAAATAAAAAATCAATGATGTCGCTGCAGAGACAAGAGGGAACATACAAGCGATTAACCGGGCCTCCCTCAGGGATGGGTTCAGACAACTGAGCCTGCCGGACCCTGTGCTCAATTTCTCAAGAGAGGGCCCCAGCAATGCAAGATGAAGGCAGGATAAGTTCAGAAGAAGGAGAAGTAGCGAGAGAATCAGAGCAAGAAGGATGGTCGGAGGAGAACTTGCAAGAGAAATCATAAGGTTTAATATTACGGGAGCCAGGATGGTAAGTGATGGATAGATTGAAAAAACAAAAAGCCCAATCAGCCTGTCTAGATTTTAAACTCCTGGCAGATCATAAATACACTAAATTTTTATGATCTGTCCAGACAATGATGGGGTGAGTGGCTCCCTCTAGCAAGTGCTTCCATTCCTCCAAATCCAATTTGATGGCCAGCAGCTCACGGTCTCCATTGTCGTAGTTGCTCTCAGCTGGGGTCAGTCGCCGAGAGAAATACTCAAATGGATGCAATCATCTGGTTGGAGACGGAGCGCTGGGAGAGGACAGCGCCCACTCCCAAATCAGATGCGTCCACCTCAACCACAAACTGTGATTGAGGGTCGACCTGAGCCAGGATGGGCGTCTCAGAAAAAAGATCCTTAAGTTCAGAAAAGGCCTGCTCCGCTGCTTCAGATCACTTAAAAGAGATCTTAGTAGAGGTCAACTGGCTCAAAGGCAGGGCTACATTACTGTAATTGTGGATTAAATGGCAGTAAAAATTTATGAAGCCCAGGAAGCACTGGAGCTGCTTCTGGGACTGTGGGGCTGGATAATCAAGGACCGTCTTGACCTTCGCCGGGTCAGCCCTTAACTCGCCCTCAGATACAATGAACCCAAGGAAGGAAGTGGAGTGAGAGGAAAACTCACACTTCACGTAAAGCTTATTCTCAAGCAGATGTTGTAACACTGCCTGGACATGGACTGTTTGCTCCTCCAGCATGCGTGAAAAATTGAGAATGTCATCAAGATATACAAAAACAAACTGATTCACCATATCCCGGAGAACGTCATTAATCATGCATTGGAAGACGGTGGAGATGGTGGTGAGCCCAAAGGGCATTACGAGGTACTGAAATTGCCCTAGTGTAGAGGATGTGCTCGAATGATGAGGCTGAGTTTAGTTCGTAAACCAGCTTTATTGACAGAACACATCGTCTAGCATTCTCAAAGCAGGAAAGAGAAAGAATCATATCTCATCACCCTTTTATATGTTTCCAGCATCAGAATTCAAGTCACATGGTGTTTTCAGTAAACATACAGTCACAAAGCATCCCTTTGAATCTTCACCATTGTCTCTCATTTCTTGATGAACCGGAAATCTCTCCGGGGCATCTTCTGTGGGACAAAGAGATAAATCTCACACCTCCTCGTTATCTTCTGCAGATTCGAGTCCTTTGTCCTTGCAGACGTGACACCCTCAATACACATGCAGTCATGTCTCTGTGGAAAAGTGAGCCCACAATGTGTGTCGCCCACACTACCCCCCCCCCCCCCAAACGTCTAGTAAGGGCAAAACCTGCATGGCATAAAAAAAAAAAAAAGAAAAACACAAAACACTCCATGTATCGCTAATCAATCCACCAACTGCCTAAGTTTTAACTTTCTGACGAATCTGCTGCAACCTGGCTTTGCTGCACCTGCAACATCTCTCTGCACCTGTGGATTAAAGCTGTTAGCACCTTTCTGTGAAGATTCTGGAGAATGTCCTCTCAGCGGCCTGCCACGGCGGGGGGGCTCGTGAGCTGCACTTCCTCATCAGCCAAAACAAAAGCAGGTTTGAGCCTGTTTATGCAAATCAACTCCCTTCTGCCCCCTAAATCTAGCAGAAAATGCTTCTGCCCGGTCTCCAGCACTCTGAATGGTCCGTCATAAAACGGCCGCAAACTTGGACACTGAGCATCATGTTTAACAAAAACAAACTCTGCATTTTTTAAAGCCTTTGGCACAAAAACGTGTGGTAAACTGTGATGGACCGGGCCAGGGAGCGTGTTTGCTCCCAAGCCGCTCTGCCATGGCTGAGCAGGGGGGCCATTTGGTGCGGGATTATCGGGGAGAAATTCCCCCGGCAAACGGAGAGGTTGTGCAAAAACTAATTCAGCCGGGGACGCATGTAAATCTTCCTTAGGTGCAGAACGCAACCCCAATAAAACCCATGGAAGTTTGTCCACCCAATTTGTATCTGTCAGCGACGCTCTGAGGGCTGCTTTCAATGACCTGTGAAAGCGTTCGCATAAACCATTAGCCTGGGGGTTATACGCGGTGGTGCGATGAATCTTCACCCCCAAGCTGCGGGCCATCGATGACCATAGTTCGGAAATAAATTGGGGACCCCTGTCGGACGTTATGTCCGACGGTACACCGAAACGCGCAACCCACGCTGCTAAAAATGCTCGCACAACTTCTTCCGCTGTGGTTAATGTCAGAGGAATCGCCTCTGGCCAACGCGTGGTGCGATCCACCATCGTCAAAAGATGTGTGTGCCCGTGTGATAATGGGAGCAGGCCCACCAAGTCAACATGCACGTGATCAAAACGCTTAGCGGGGATGTGAAAAGGTTCTAACGGGGCCTTAGTGTGTCTGTGTATTTTGGCTCGCTGACACGCTACGCAGGCTTCCGCCCATTCTTTGACCTGTTTGCGCAACCCGGGCCAAACAAATTTCTCCCCCACCAACTTAATCGATGCACGCACCCCCGGGTGCGCGAGAGAATGGACCAAGTCAAAAACACGGCGATGCCACGCGGCTGGCACCACGGGGCGGGGCCGTCCCGTGGAGACATCGCAGATTAGTGGGGGCATACCACTTTGTTGCTCCCTGTGCTCCAGCCTTAACCCTGTTGGTCCAGACTGGAGCGCGCGCACGTCCGCGTCGTTAACCTGCTCTGCAGCCATGGCTGCATAATCTAACCCAACACAGACCGGGGCTGCGTGCGCTCCCGCGTCGCTGCCCGGGCCCGCGGCCACGGCTACAGAGTCTGCCCCTATGGGGCTTGGTGGTGCTACCGCGCGCGAGAGGCAGTCTGCCACAACATTGTGTTTACCCGCGACATGCTGAATATCAGTAGTGAACTCCGATATTGCGGCTAGTTGCCTTTGTTGTCGGCCTGACCAGGGTTCTGAAATTTTGGCCAAACGTTAGCGGTTTATGATCCACAAACACGGTGAAACGTCGCCCCTCTAACCAGAACTGAAAATGACGGATGGCCAAGTGTAGGGCCAAAAGCTCCCTGTCAAACGCACTGTATTTACGCTCACTATCGCGCAAAGTCCTGCTGAAAAACGCGAGGGGTTGCCAGGTACCTGCCACAAACTGTTCAACTACCGCCCCCACCGCTACATCGGAAGCGTCAGTGGTGAGCGCCATGCGGGCCGTTGGAACTGGGTGCGCTAACAAAACTGCGTTTGCCAGGGCTGATTTGACCTGGACAAAAGCGTGCTCCCGCTCCGGAGACCATTCAACTTTATTTGCGGGCTTTTGTTTTTTTTAACGCGGTGTACAATGGCTGCATGAGCCGTGCTGCGCTTGGGAGGAAACAGTTGTAAAAATTAACCATCCCTAGAAACTCCTGAAGCGCCTTGACCGTTTGAGGTTGCGGAAAATCTGTTATGGCACGCACTTTATTTGGAAGAGGAACCGCTCCTTCTGCCGAAACGCGATGTCCCAAAAAATCAATCTGCGCCACCCCAAACTGGCACTTTGCTGGGTTAACTATTAACCCGTGCTCTGCCAGGCTCTGAAAAACAGCTGTGAGGTGTTTTTCATGCTCGCCCTCGGACGCGCTGGCTACCAAAATATCGTCCAAATAAACGAACACGAAAGGGAGGTCGCGTAAAACTGCATCCAACATGCGTTGGAAAGTCTGCGCGGCCCTCTTGAGGCCAAAAGGCATGCGCAAAAACTCAAAAAGGCCGAAAGGAGTTATGACCGCTGTTTTGGGTACATCTTGCGCGCGCACTGGAACCTGGTGGTAACCGCGCACCAAGTCTATTTTAGAAAAAATGCGCGCCCCCGCCAAATGAACAGAAAGATCCTGAATGTGCGGAATCAGGTAGCGGTCATGAGCTGAAACGTTGTTCAACCTGCGGAAATCGCCGCAAGGTCGCCACGAGCCGTCAGCCTTTGGGACCATGTGTAACGGCGAAGCCCAAGAGCTTTTGGAGCGTCTAACAATGCCCAGTTTTTCCAGATTAGTGAACTCCTCGCGCGCGATGGCCAGTTTAGCTGGGTCCAAGCGCCGAGCTTTTGCAAAAACGGGAGGGCCGGTGGTGGTTATGAAATGCTCCACCCCATGTTTAGCCACCGTTGCCGAAAACGTGGGGACTGTGAGTGCTGGGAACTGAGCAAGCAATGTGTGAAACTTACCACCCGCAGCTGAGACGCTGGCATGTGCAGTCGGCGGGGCCACCCGAGCTGTGCAGGGAATAGAATGAAAGGACAGTGCATTAATCAGACGTCTATTAGCAAGGTCAACCAATAAACCATGTGAGCACAAAAAATCAGCCCCTAAACATGTTGAAACTGACTGCTGCTACAATAAATGTCCACTCAAATGAACGGCCCTGTAAGGACAGAAGCATGGTCCTCTCACCGAACGTTTTAATCGCAGAGCCGTTCGCTGCTGACACTGACACCCAGGGAGCTTTAGACGGCATCAGCCGTTCTGCGTAGGTGGGTGTGACGAAACTCAGCTGAGAGCCCGTGTCCACGAGGAACTGTTTCCCCGAGCGTGCATCCGTCAGGTAAAGCAGCTTGTTCTCGTTGCCGAGGGTCGCAGCTGCTACCGGCCCTTGGTCTTGGCGTTTCCCTGGCGCTTGAAGTTGCACGGTGGGACGCATCTGTGCACTCTCTCTGCAAAACGGTGGTGGTAGAAACACGGGCCGTACTCCGCTCCGCGTCGTCTGGCCCCCATCGCCGCCGTCGTTGGTGCGTCTGGCGCCGCGGCCGCTGGACCTGCGCTGTCTCCGGACGCCATTTCTGGGCTAGCAGCCGCGGCCGAAACCGCGTTCCGCTTGTGGGCGTCTACCAGCCGCTGCGCCTCTTTGCTCAACCCATGGTAGTCTCGCCTGGCCAATCGGGGCGACTCTGCCAGGGCCACTCTCACTGCTGGCGGCAGGGTCCGAAGGAAAAGGTGGGCGAAAATGAATTCGCCATCCTCAGAGTCTTTGAGCCTCAGCATCTTCACCATCAGATCCGCAGGTCTATCGTTTTCTGACTCCGTCAATGTCAGGAGCCCCTCTGTTCGTTGTTGGACTGAAGGGGTGAAATGGCTGATCAGCGCGTCCTTCAATGCGCTGTACTTGTCGCTGCCTGGTGGATGATTAACCAAATCCTCCACTCTCTGGACCGTGTTGCTGTCCAGCTTCGCTACCACATGGTAGAATTTTGTGTCGTCGTTGGAGATTCTCCGGAGGTTGAACTGCGCCTCGACTGCGCTAAACCATGAGCGCGGGCTGTGCTGCCAGAAATCGGGCAGCTGGTTCATGGCGGCGGCCATCAGGCTGGCTTCCGCCGAGCCCCGCTCGGGAGAATTCTGTCTGCTCCTTTCTTGTCGTAGGTCACCAGTGTAGAGGATGTGCTCGAATGATGAGGCTGAGTTTAGTTCGTAAACCAGCTTTATTGACAGAACACATCGTCTTGCATTCTCAAAGCAGGAAAGAGAAAGAATCATATCTCATCACCCTTTTATATGTTTCCAGCATCAGAATTCAAGTCACATGGTGTTTTCAGTAAACATACAGTCACAAAGCATCCCTTTGAATCTTCACCATTGTCTCTCATTTCTTGATGAACCGGAAATCTCTCCGGGGCATCTTCTGTGGGACAAAGAGACAAATCTCACACCTCCTCGTTATCTTCTGCAGATTCGAGTCCTTTGTCCTTGCAGACGTGACACCCTCAATACACATGCAGTCATGTCTCTGTGGAAAAGTGAGCCCACAATGTGTGTCGCCCACACTAGGTGAGTTTTGAGCAGTGTCTTCCATTTATCACCCTTCCATATACGGATCAGATGGTATGAATTACGGAGGTCGAGTTTAGTGAAAATGTGCACACGTTGCAGGAGCTCGAAGGCTGAGTTAATGACCAGAAGGGGATATTTATCCTGAATGGTAATGGCGTTCAATTCTCGATAGTCTATACAAGATCACAAGGACCCGTCTTTTTTCACCCACAAAAAAAAAACAAAAAAACAACAACAACAAAAAAAAAAACAGCACCGAGAGGAGTGAAAGAGGGATGTATGTGGCTGGCATTCAGAGAGTCTTTAATGTACCTCTCTATCGCATACCTCTCTGGCCCAGACAAACTATATAGCCAACTGGATGGCAGGCATGTGCCCGAGAGGAGGTCATTAGCACAGTTGTAGGACCGATGAGGTGGCAAAGAAAGGGTCTGAGACTTGCTAAAAACCTCCCCCAGGTCATGATAGACCTTGGGCACGAGACTTAGGTCTGGCGGCTCGGCCGGAGGGGAGGAGATAGGGAGAGTAGGTGAACACGCAACCGAGAGGAGAGAAGATGAGAGACAAAATGGATTTCATGAGGAAATTGAATTTTGGGCCCAATTAATAATTGGGTTGTGTTGGCGGAGCCACTGGTAACCCAGGACCACAGGGGTGGATGAGCTGGACAGAACGAAAAACAAGGGACGCTCCCAATTGTTACTGGATAATAGTATGGACACGGACTTGGTTTTATGTGTAACCACAGCTAATTTGCACCTGGAAAGGGCTTAGTCATTCAATGGTGTTGGAAGGGCCCTAGTGGGAAACTTCAGTTTTTGAACTAACCCTTGTGAAATAAAATTTTGCTCAGCTCCTGAATCAATTAACCGTGTGAGTGCGTCTGTTGCCGAATTGTGACATAACACCTAGTGGTCAACAGTGGTAAATATTATAGTCAATAAAATAGTTCAGATTTCCAAGCCTATAACTTCAAAGTGGTAAGAGATAATGGCTTACTGTCAATTAGAAAGATGTAAAATATGATCCAAAGTTTTAGATAGGAATAAATTCACGCATCTAATTTGCATAATGTCACAGCAGAACTTTAAATTCCATAACTCAGTAAAAACTGGACTTGAGACATATTTACACAAAGAATAGTTCGGTCATTTGACACTGTTTTTTGTACAGAGGTACCTCATCATCCTATCTTCAAAGTATATGAACAAGATATCAGTACAATATTTAAAAAAACCCACACATAAATAAGTCACTTACGGCAGCAAACGGGACTTGTTCGCTGCCGTGGCCATTATTTTGTGTCCTGTTGGTCATTTATGCTCTCTACCACATCTACAAAGTCTTATGATTATCCCACATAAATTTTGCTTGTATCCCGCAGCTACTTTCTGTGTACAAAGTCGTCTAAGTGACAGTGATGATGACCGATCGCGGCCATATTAGCTTTCTGAGCTAAAAGAAGGAAATACAGGAAAAGGAAATGAGGAGTTCTTCTTCTTTGGTGTATTACATGTCATCCATTGAGTCCTCCAATGCATGTCTGCCACCTTCTGAAACTGGCAGATGAGAACAAATCAGTACAAATCCCCAATGCAGCCGGCAATGTCAGAGTGAGATGACAGGTGCAGCACCGTGCTCTGCCACTAGGGGCACAGAAATTCACACACTCAAAGGTTTTAAAGCTGAGATTTTAAGCTCAGTCCCCGGTAATTGGATGACAGCTGGCAGCAAAAAAATTACCAGGGAGATTTGCAGATGATCCACCTGCCAGACCCCCCACTGCTACTGGTGGGCTGGATCTTTTGGCCAGATGGGACAAGTAGACAGCATGTGTTCTTTGGAACTACAGTACATACAAACCCCTGCCCTCTTACGGCATTCACGTTCCTCTGGAGACAAACAATTCTGGCCCAGGACCATTGGCTCCGGAGGAGAAGCTGATCCCTCGAAGCAACAGAACGGTGGGGGCGGCCGTGACGTGGAGGCTGAGGCAGAGGCCTTCTGCTCTTTAGTACGCTCACAGATTGATTATCCAGGCCAATGGCCTGCTCGTTTAACTCATCCAGAGAGGAGGGATTGGCGCAAATTGCCAGGGCATCGAGGAGGTTGGAGTTGAGGCTCCGGAGGAAGGAACTGCGTAGAGCAACGTCATTGCATCCGGAGTTCGCCACGACAACCTGGAACTCGACAGAGAAATCAGCGATGGACTGATTCCCCTGCCGAAGCACCATTAGTTGGCTAGCAATGTTCCCCTCACTCTCTGTATTACCAAATGGCCGAGATAACTCCTGAAAGAATCTATCAAAAGAATAACAAGGCCCTTCCAGACTGCCCAGTATAGACTGGGCCCAACTACAGTGGGGCTAAAAAGTATTTAGTCAGCCACCAATTGTGCAAGTTCTCCCGCTTAAAAGATGAAAGAGGTCTCCAATTTCCATCATAGGTATACGTCAACTATGAGAGACAAAATGAGAAAAAAAAATCCAGAAAATCACATTGTCTGATTTTTAAAGAATTTATTTGCAAATTATGGTGGAAAATAAGTATTTGGTCACCTACAAACAAGCAAGATTTTTGGCTCTTACAGACCTGTAACTTCTTCTTTAAGAGGCTCCTCTGTCCTCCACTCGTTACCTGTATTAATGGCACCTGTTTGAACTCGTTATCAGTATAAAAGACACCTGTCCACAACCTCAAACAGTCAGACTCCAAACTCCACTATGGCCAAGACCAAAGAGCTGTCAAAGGACACCAGAAACAAAACTGTAGACCTGCACCAGGCTGGGAAGACTGAATCTGCAATAGGTAAGCAGCTTAGTGTGAAGAAATCAACTGTGGGAGCAATTATTAGAAAATGGAAGACATACAAGACCACTGATAATCTCCCTCCATCTGGGGCTCCACGCAAGATCTCACCCCTTGGGGTCAAAATGATCAGAAGCAGAATCAGAATCAGAATCAGAATCAGATTTATTGCCATTGTTCATGTAGTACTCAAACTAGGAATTTGTCTCGGTGCAATGCTGCAACATTAAAACATGATAAGATAAAGAGATAAACTAAAAAACTTAAAGACTAAAACCATGCAATAAGTGTAGAATAATAATAATAATAATAATAATAATAATAATAATAATAATAATAATAATAATAATAATAATAATAATGAGTAATACTAGTCACAGCAGTTTTAAATAAATTAGCAAGTAGCAGATGATGTGGAGTACCACATAGTGCAGTCGATAATGCAACAGAAAAACAGTGATGAATGACATGAGTCTGGTTGACCTGCTGTATATAGTGCACGAGAGTCAATAAGTCACTTAATGTTCAGCAGTCTGATGGCAGAGGGGAAAAAGCTGTTCATGTGCCAGGAGGTTTTAGTCTGAATGGACCGAAGTCTTCTACCTGAGGGGAGGGTGGCAAACAGTACATGACCAGGGTGTGAAGGATCGGCTATGATCCGGCCTGCACACCTCCGGGTCCTGGAGATGTACAGATCCTGGAGAGATGGGAGCTTGCAGCCGATCACCTTCTCAGCAGTGCGCACGACACGCTGCAGCCTTAGTCTGTCCCTGGCAGTGGCTCCTGCGTACCACACGGTTATGGAGGAGGTGAGGATGGACTCGATGATGGCCGTCTAGAACTGCACTAACATCTTGGTGGGTAGCTTGAGCTTCCTCAGCTGCCGCAGAAAGAACATCCTCTGCTGGGCCTTTTTGATGAGGGAGCTGATGGTTGGCTCCCATTTGAGGTCCCGGGTGATGGTGGTGCCCAAGAAGCGGAAGGAATCTGCAATGGTGATGGGAGAGCCTGTGATGGTGAGGGGGGGCAGGGGGGTTGTGACTTTCCTGAAGTCCACAATCATCTCCGCTGTCTTCAGAGCGTTCAGCTGCAGGTTGTTGTGGCTGCACCAGGACACCAGCTGGGCCACCTCTCTCCTGTAGACGGACTCATCGCCGTTGGAGATGAGCCCGATGAGGGTGGTGTCGTCCGCAAACTTGATCAGCTTAACAGACTGGTGGGTGGAGGTGCAGGAGTTGGTATAAAGGGAGAAGAGTAGGGGGGAAAGTACACAGCCCTGGGGTGATCCAATGCTGATGCAAACAGAGTCTGAGACAGACTTCCCCAGCCGCACATGCTGCCTCCGGTCCATCAGGAAGTCAGTGATCCACCTGCAGAGGGAGTCAGGCACGCCGACTAGGGACAGCTTGTCCTGGAGCAGAGCGGGGCGGATGGTGTTGAATGCAGAGCTGAAGTCCACAAACAGGATCCTGGCTTAGGTTCCCGGGGAGTCCAGGTGCTGCAGGATGGAGTGGAGGGCCAGGTTGACTGCGTCGTCCACAGACCTGTTGGCACGGTAGGCAAACTGCAGCGGGTCCAGGAGGGGAGTGGTGATGGACTTGAGGTGGGACAGGACCAGGCGCTCAAAGGACTTCATGACTACAGAGGTGAGCGCTACGGGTCTGTAGTCGTTAAGTCCAGTAATCCGTGGCTTCTTGGGGACAGGGATGATGGTGGAGGATTTGAGGCAGGTCGGCATGTGGCATTGCTTAAGGGAGGTGTTAAAAATGTCTGTGAAGACAGGAGCCAGCTCTTTCGCACAGTGTCTCAGGGTGGAGGGAGACACGCCGTCCGGACCGGGGGCCTTGCGTGGGTTCAGTCTGGAGAACTGTCTGTGCACTTCCTGCTCACTGATGACAAGGGCAGGGGGGGAGGAGGAGGAGGGTGGGACCGCTTTTGATGAATTAGCGGCCGAGGAGGAGTGGAGCTGGGTGGAGGGGGGGAGTTGGACACAGCTGATGAGGTGTCAAAATGGGCGTAATGTTGGGACAGTTTTTGACAAAGGGCTTTGTCATCCTGACCTTTAGAAGTCTGAGGCCGATAGCTGGTGATTTGTCTCAGTCCTCTCCACACAGAAGCCGAGTCATTAGCAGTGAACTGCTGCTGGAGTCTCTCAGAATACACAGATTTAGCTCTCTTCACCTCTCTGTTAAACCGATATTTAACCTCCCTGTAGCAGTCCCTGTCTCCACTTTTCAACGCTGCTTCCTTCTCCTTCCTGATCTGTCTGAGCTTAGCAGTGAACCAGGGCTTGTCATTAGAGTACCTCACCCTGGTGCGCGATGGGAGAATGCTCTCCTCACAAAAGTTGATGTATGAGTTCACAGTGTCTGTGTACTCATTAAGATCATGTGTGGCTCCTTTAAACATGTCCCAGTCAGTTATTTCCATGCATGTGTTCAGTTTCTCTCCAGCTTCACTGGTCAATTTCTTCCCGGTGGTCACAACAGGTTTAGTGAGCTTCAGTCTCTGTCTGTATGTGGGAATGAGGTGGACCATCACGTGAACAGATAGTCCGAGCGCAGCGCGGGGAACAGCGCGATACGCGTCCTTCACTGTAGTGTAACAGTGATCCAGTGTGTTCTCACCTCTGGATGGACATTTAATAAACTGTTTGTATCGGGGGAGCTCGTGACTCAGATTGCTCTGGTTAAAGTCGCCAACCACAATAACCAGGGAGTCCGGGAAAGTCCGCTCCGCATGTTGGATGTGATCTGCGAGCGCGCGCTGAGCCTCGCGCGCGTCCGCGTCGGGAGGGGCGTACACAGCGATCAATACGAATGAAGCAAACTCCCGCGGGGAATAAAATGGCTTGCAGTTAATGGAGAGAAATTCTAGGTCGGGAGAACAGTGCCGGGAAATCACGGTTACATCAGAGCACCAGCTGCTTTTAATGTAAAAGCATACTCCTCCTCCTTTAGACTTACTGGAGAGCTCTGTGACGCAATCAGCACGAAACAGCTGAAATCCCTCAAGGGTGATCCCGCTGTCCGGAGTAGAATCATTAAGCCAAGTCTCAGTAAAACAGAGGGCGGACGAATTAGCGAGGTCGTTAAATCGCATCAGCAGTCTCAGTTCGTCTACCTTGTTAGAGAGAGAGTTGGTATTGGTCAGAAATATTCCAGGCAAGGCTGTGCGCGTGCCCCTCTTCCGAAGCCGTTCGAGAGCTCCCGCTCATCTTCCTCTCTTCCGCCGTCTCACTTTTTGGGCTAGAAAGTGGACCAGATTGGCGGCAGGAGCCAAAAAAACCGGGAGAAGGTCCGTGGGAGTGAAAGACCTGATATTTAGAAGCTCTTCTCGGGTATAAGAGCAGGCAGACACACAACTGACGAACAGAAACAAACAAATTAAAGGGCAGCGAAGCACCATGGCGGCCACTGTGGGCGCCATCTTGGATCGAAGAATCACGAGATCACGAGAACGGTGAGCAAAAATCCCAGAACCACACGGGAGGACCTAGTGAATGACCTGCAGAGAGCTGGGACCAAAGTAACAAAGGCTACCATCAGTAACACACTACGCCGTTAGGGACTCAAATCCTGCAGTGCCAGACGTGTCCCCCTGCTTAAGCCAGTACATGTCCAGGCCCGTCAGAAGTTTGCTAGAGAGCATTTGGATGATCCAGAAGAGGATTGGGAGAATGTCATATAGTCAGATGAAACCAAAATAAAACTTTTTGGTAAAAACTCAACTTGTCGTGTTTGGAGGAGAAAGAACACCATACCTACTGTGAAGGATGGGGTGGAAACATCATGCTTTGGGGCTGTTTTTTTGCAAAGGGACCAGGACGACTGATCCGTGTAAAGGAAAGAATGAATGGGGCCATGTATTGTGAGATTTTGAGTGAAAACCTCCTTCCATCAGCAAGGGCATTGAAGATGAAACGTGGCTGGGTCTTTCAGCATGACAATGATCTCAAACACACCACCCGGGCAATGAAGGAGTGGCCTCATAAGAAGCATTTCAAGATCCTGGAGTGGCCTAGCCAGTCTCCAGATCTTAACCCCATAGAAAATCTTTGGAGGGAGTTGAAAGTCTGTGTTGCCCAGCGACAGCCCCAAAACATCACTGCTCTAGAGGAGATCTGCATGGAGGAATGGGCCAAAATACCAGCAACAGTGTGTGAAAACCTTGTGAAGACTTACAGAAAACGTTTGACCTCTGTCATTGCCAACAAAGGGTATATAACAAAGTATTGAGATGAACTTTTGTTATTGACCAAATACTTATTGTCCACCGTAATTTGCAAATAAATTCTTTAAAAATCAGACAATATGATTTTCTGGAATTTTTTTTTCTCATTTTGTCTCTCATAGTTGAGGTATACCTATGATGAAAATTGGAGACCTCTCTCATCTTTTAAGTGGTAGAACTTGCACAATTGGTGGCTGACTAAATACTTTTTTACCCCGCTGTAAGTGCCCGGTCCTTGAGCAGCAAGGTCATAAAATGTATTTTAGATGCCTCGTCCAGGTAGGCCCCCATCACCTGCTGAAAATATAGCCGGTAGTGAAGCAGGAACCCTATATAACTCAGAACTCAGAACTCAGAAAAGATTTATTGCCAAGTACATTAACAGGGACTGATAACATACGAGGGATTTGACTTGACACAGAAAACGACCTGCATTTCCGGTGATGCGGCAGCATCTGAGAACGCGCCTGTCATCAGATGGGTACAGGATGCATAGGGAGGAAAAGGATAACACAATAGGAAAGAGCAAAAAACCATTGATTGTCAGAATACCGGTCATATATGATCAATATTATGATTACAAGAAAAAAAGCCCTCAATGCACAGTTAGCAGACAAGAATGTACACAAGGACACAAAGAGCAGTGAGTGAATGATCTTTTTCATCAGTTTTTGAGTCAGTGTGGGTGTAGTGTTGAGTGTAGGTGTTTGTATCAGTTAAGAACAACAAAGTCTCTTTGGCAGGAGATGTTTTGTCTTAGCTGCTGGCATTTGTCCTTGAGCCATGCAGCTGACTGTCTGTGGAGTCAATGCAGCTCAAATGTTTGAAAACAAAAAACTGCAGATAATCTGGAGGACTTGTGTGAGGGGGTCAGATTAGTCGAATAGTACTGATCCAGAGAAAGAAACTTTATATCCTCTTACAGATTCAGTACTTGATCCTTCAGTGCTGGATGTTGAATCCTTCATGGACGGCTCTCAGCGTGATCATGATGTAATCCATTTTCCTAGACAGTTCTCCATTTGCCGCTGTCAGAGTCCTCTCCATTTTTTCAATTTGATGGTTAAGCCTCGCCTGGCCAGCATTTTGATAGGCTATGTCCATCTTCATCAATTTACAGTACACCAGGACAATCCCAGATCCAATCAGAACGATCCCGATGACCATTACTACGAAGACGTATAAATCTTCGACATCTTCGATGGAAAGATCAGACAGGCACAAGAGTTTCCAATTACTTGTGTCCCTCAAATAGCCCGCAGCAGCCGTTCCTGCGGGGCAAACAACCTCCCCCGGGGCACTTTTCCTCATTGAAAAAATAGTGTCAATTGCGTTCAAAGCCCAGCTTATTAAATCCATAATTTCGTTTGATAATCAGCAGTAGAGACACGCAGACAGACGATAGCAAGCTTGGATCCAGTTAGTTAGAGGAGGAAGGAGATAAGTCAGAGCAGGAGAGAAGAAAAAAGTGTCTGCTCTCTTTGGGAGGCGGAAGTGAAGATATACACCCACCCACCACCACCCTCCGCATACGGGACAGGAAGAGGCATGGAAATGGTCCAGTGGATTTTAGAAACTGCTGGCACAACAGCAGAAGGAGGAGGAGCTGAATGAGACAGATGACACAAATGATTTATAACAGTAGTCAATTGTTGGGTGATAGTTTGTAATTGGGTCATTAGAATGGCAACTTGGCACTCTGTGGCATCTAACCGGGAAAGAGCTGAGTGTTCCCTTGGTGAAGCGCCTGCTTAGCCTCAATCCTGGCTGCACTGTTCTGTCATGATTCAATAAGCAGAGACTCAAATGCAGGGCGTGCAATTCCAGAAGAACACTCAGACTCAGGGTAAAAGTTAAACACAATTGTATTGCAAAAACACAAAATGACACCAAAGATAATTTTGAGAAACAAAAACTCAGAAGGCACGCTGGAAGGGCACACAGCCTGTAAACAGAGAGAGAAGAGAGGAAAGGTTAGGAAGTGATGGTAAGGATATGAGCTGGCTAACACAGAGGAGAGGAGACTTGCAAACTGAGCAGAGGGCCTGGCAGTGAGACCCAGCATGCAGGGGAATAATCGTTGGCGAGGATGGAACCTGAGACGCCAGCATGGATGAGGGATAGTAAAGGGAGGAAAGGAAGCTGTAGGCTGACCGAGTGAAGCAGGAGTAGACCAGATAAGATGGTGAAACAGAGGATTAGACCAGGCGAGATGGTGGGAAGGCAGGTGTAGACCAGACGAGATAGTGGAAGGACAGGTGAGTGTGCCCAGCCCCGGAGAGACACACCACTGCAATGGCAGCAACCTGAGAGGGAGAGGAGAACATGGTCAGCAAACAGTCACAGCTTAACATAGAAAATAATTCGGCCTTAGTCGAGGCAGCAATATCCAATGGTCCAGTGAAGAAGCACTCGCAGACTGGCTCCTTTTAAAGCTGGCAGATGAGGAAGCAGCAGGTGTACCCAATCATACAGGTGCACATAATCAGGTCCGTAGCCAGGAAACAGACAGAGGGAAAGCACACAGGAGGGGATGGGGAGCACGCTCACCTGATCATCACACTACCAATAAATGGGAAGACTTCTTTAAATAACCTGGTAGGAATAGGATCTAGCAGACAAGTTGAAGGCTTTGATGAGGACATTTTATCTAACTCTAAAATGTCAATTGGAGTAAACTCATCCAAACAGATATCAGTTGAAGGAGTTGTAGTATTTACTGTATTTTAATCAATGGTGGGAAGGATCTGACTGATTTTATCTCTGATAGATGAAATTTTATCATTGAAGAAGTTCATAAAGTCCTGACTAGTAAGTGCTAAGGGAATACAAGATTTGACATAGTCCTGACTCTTTGTCAGCCTGGCTACAGTGCCGAAAAGAAACCTGGCATTAATCTTGTTCTCGTCTATTAATGCAGAATAATCAATTATTCTTCCTTTCCGAAGAGATTTTTGATAAATTAGAAGTTGATTTTTCAAAGCTAGATAGATTTCATTTAATTTAGGGGTCATTTTCTTTCGAATTGACAAGTCTTCTATTTTAAGCTGTGAGTTTCTGTGTTGAACCAAGGGATCAGAAATCTCTGATTAGGCTTTCTCTTTTTTAAAGAGGCCACCATGTCTAGAGTATAATGCAGAGAAGCTGTAACACTTCCTACCATGCTATTAACTACAGAACAAATAAAATCTCCATAACTTATCACCATTGTGTTGACACATGGCATTGAGAAAACAATCTGCTTAAATTTGGTAACAGCAGCATCTGAGAGACATCTACTCTAGTAATAGACTGATGTAAATTTGCAGTATTGCTAAATCTGGCATACTTATATTTGTATTAATGTTCATTAGTATATCATGTCCCTTTCAAATAAACATTAAAGTTAAACTTAATATTTTTCTTGAGGAGCCAAATAGCCAGAAATAGTAAAATCAAAAGTTAGCAGATAATGGTCTGACAGTAGAGGGTTATGGGGAGAAATGACCAGATTTTCTATTTCTATGCCATATGTCAGAACAAGGTCAGGGTAAGGTAATGGGTAGAATTTTCTACTTTCGGAGAAAAGCGTATTTAGTCTAATATTGAAATAAATGCCATATTAAGGCAATCACTATCTACATCTACATGTATATTGAAGTCCTCTAATATAATTATTCTATCCGATTTAAGCACTATATCAGCAAAAAACTGCAAATTCAGATAAGAACATAGTAAGCTGTGGGAGGACAATAAACTATAACAAATAAACTTGGTTTTAAGCTAAAATCGGTGATATGCCCAATACTGAGGACCAGGGGCCTCATGCATAAATGTTGCACATGCACATAAACACAGCGTATGCTGATTTTCGCGCACAGTGGGATGTATAAAAACAAATGTGACATGAGAATCTGCGGGCCGAGCCACAAAGATTCCACTTGCCGTGAGAAGTTGCAGACTCTCTGCAAAATTGTGTTTGACTCTATCAGGTGGGTCTGTTAAACTACAAAACAACTGAAACTCACAGAATGTGTTAAAATAATGCTTCAATTCAGTTAAAATGATTTGTCTATGAATTAGTGGTTGAAAAACATTATTATTATTATTATTATTATGTGGAGGATGGAATCAGATGAGACAGCGAGCTGACGACACAGAACTTTATTCTCCTCCAACACAGAACAGATTAGATCTGAGTGCCAAAGTGGACTGCTTTAAACATTTTCTTCCCGCTTCTGGCACTCAGGGTAAACACATTAACATAACAGTTACAAAGCGTGGACACACATCAACATACACATTAACATACATGTCACAGAGCAATGCTTAGTACAATACATTCACAACCCTGCATCTTCAGGTGTGAGTCTGGAACAGCAGGGGCGAAAGGCACATCTTTATTTACTTCGGGCCAGCAAAGGGTGCTCTGGCACCCTTTGCTCCCCCCCCCCCCCCAACACCCCAAAGTACTGGGTAGAGTGTCAACTCCTTTGTGTCACCACACAGCCCTCCTCCTCCCCAAACACCCAGAAAAGGCCCTGAACCTCCGGACCTTTGGGCTTTAGCAAGCGCCCGTAGCGGCTGTAATGTGATCCAGTCGAAGCGCCTTCCTGTTGAAGCGGGTAGGAGAAAAAACTTGGGGGAAACGGTGGGGAGGGGAAAAAGTTAGTTTCTTGAAAACAGTCCTCTGTAGGGAGAACACTAACCTGCGGACCAACTGTAGGTGGGCGCCCACACTGGGGAGATTGAGCCAACACCACCTGCTCATCTGCCAACACATAAGCGGGTTTCAGCCTATCTATGCAGATGGTTTCCTTACACACACACACACACACACACACACACACACACACACCCCTCCGAAGTCTAACACAAAATATTTCTCCCCAGTTTCCAAAACTCTGAACGGGCCATCGTACGGTGGACGCAACGGGGTTCTTTGGGCGTCGTGCCTGACGAAAACAAATATGGGGTTCTTTAAGATCTTTGGAACAAAAGTGCGGGGAAAACAATGGTGCACTGGGCCTAGAACGTTGGCAGCCCCTGTACCAAAAAAAAGGTGCGTGGGCAGATTGGTACCAGGTACAGGGCCCTCTGGCAAAAATTCCTGTGGGATCCACAACGACTGAGAAAAAAACGAGTTCTGCCGGGGAAGCTGCCAAATCTTTTTGAGGTGCGGCGCCCAATCCCAATAGGACCCAAGGCAGGCGGTCGACCCAGTTTGCTTCTGTCAGTGAGGCTCTGAGCGCTGCTTTAAGCGACCTGTGAAAACGTTCACACAAACCGTTGTGCCTGTGGGTTGTATGCAGTGGTGTGGTGGATTTTGACCCCCAGGCTGTCAGCCATCGAGGACCAAAGTTCCTAAACAAATTGCAGACCCCTGTTGGAGGTGATATCTGGCAGGGATCTGAACTGTGCGACCCAAGCTGACAAAAAAATGTGGGCTACCTCTGCAGACGTGGTATAACTCAGTGGAACTACCTCTGGCCAATGCGTAGTGTGGTCCATGATTGTTAAAAGGTGTGTGAACCCCTGTGACAGCGGAAGGGGACTCACTAAATCCACGTGTATGTGGTCAATCCTCTTGGCTGGAATTTGAAAAGGCTGGAGGGGAGCTTTGGTGTGCTTGTGTACCTTAGCCCATTGGCACCCAACGCACGCTGCAGCCCATTCTTTCACATCTCTGTGTAAGTGAGGCAAGATGAATTTGGACCCCACTAGTTTAACCTAGGCTTGCACGCTTCTCATGTGGAACTTCTCCATCTGCTTCAGGTGTTTTTTGTACACGGTCCACGTCTCACATTCATAGAGAAGGCTGGTAAGGACAACGGCCCTGTACACTTTGAGCTTCGTGGACAACTGGATGTTGTGCTGGTTCAGGACGTGAGCTCGGAGACGACCAAGAGCTTGACTGGCCTTGCAGATTCTGGCATTGATCTCCTTATCCAGGCTGCCATCATTGCTGATGATGCTGCCGAGGTATTTAAAGTCATATACCGTCTTCAGTTGGGTACCCTCGATGGAGATAGAGGGGGGCAGGATGGTGGAGACAGGTGCTGGTTGGAACAGTACCTCTGTCTTGCCGAGGCTGATGGTAAGACCAAAAAGGTGGGAGGCTTCTGCAAACTTATTCATGATGATCTGGAGATCAAACTCCATGTGGGCCATGAGGGCACAGTCGTCAGCGAAAAGTGCTTCCAGGACAATCTTTTCTGCGACCTTCGTCTTAGCCTTCGGTCAGCGGAGGTCGAACAGTGAGCCATCAAGTCTGTATCGCAGGTATACCCCAAGGTCCAAGTCCCTGAAGGCGTGGTTGTGGACGCAGGAGAAAAAGAGGTTGAAGAGGACCGGGGCCAGAACACACCCCTGCTTGATGTCGTTGCTGATATTGAATGGCTCCGATACCTCTCCACCTGAGAGAACCTGCCCAGTTATGTTGTCGTGAAACTGGCGTATGAGGTTTACAAACTTGTCTGGGCACCCAAGCTTGGATAGGATGACCCAGAGGGCCTCCCTGTTCACTGTGTCGAAGGCCTTAGTCAGGTTGATAAAGACCGCGTATAAGTCCATATCATGTCCACGGTGCTGCGGTTTGAGCGGAATCCGCACTGTGTTTCTGGCAGGTTCCCTTCAGAAATGTTGTTAATCAGTCGGTTAAGGAGGACCCAGGCCAGTATTTTTCCGGCAATAGATAGAAGGGAGATTCCTCGGTAATTGCTGCAGTCCAACTTGCTACCCTTATTCATGAACAGGGAGACAACAGTGGCATCCCTGAAGTCATTGGGCAGTTGTTCTTCATCCCAGAAGCTGGTAAGGAAGGAATGGAAGATTTCAAGGGTCACAGGACCGGGTGATTTGAATATTTCCGCCGGGATTCCATCCATCCCAGGTGCTTTGCCTAAATTGGTCTGCCTAATCGCCTTCAAGACTTCGTCCATTGTAGGGGGGAGGTCAAGGCAGTGGATGGTGGGCTTTTGTGGGATCAGATCGAGGGCGTGGGGGTTTACAGTGGAGGGTCTGTTGAGCAGGTAACTGAAGTGCTTTCTCCATCACGCATTGATGCTGCTCTTCTCCTTCAGCAGAGTTGAACCATCTGCTGACAGGAGTGGGGTAATACATGGCTTGGCAGGTCCATATACTTCCTTGATGACGCTGAAGAACATCTTGGAATTCTCCATGTCGGCGTATCTCTGCACCTCATCTGCCTTCTTCTCCCAACATTCATTCTGCATCTTTTGCAGTGCTGCTTGTGCCTGTCTGTGGAGGTGCTTGAAGCGATCATGCTTGGAAATGGAAGTGGGGTCATTCTGCCACTCAACAAAGGCCTTCTGCTTGTCATCCAGGAGTGTCTTGATGTTCTTGATGTTCTCGTTGTTCTCATCGAACCAGTCCTGGTGCACTCGTTTCCTGGGGCCGATGGTGGTTTTTGCTGACTCCGTCACCAGTGCTCTAAACTGTTCCCACCTTTATGTTGGGCAGCCAGTCAGGAGTCCATGGGCAATCAGTCAGCCGTCCAGATCTTCTGCAAATTCACTACGTCGCTGAGGTTGTTCAAGTTTGGCGACGTTGCACGCTGGCCAGATTACTTTTGGCGTCTTGCTGGGGCAATATGCAGGGATAGGATGGATCTGACTAGACGGTGGTCCGTCCAACACTCTGCTCCGCGCATGGCCCTGGTGATCCTGACGTCACAGATGTCTCTTTGATGGCAAATGGCAAAGTCTATCAAATGCCACTGCTTGGATCTTGTGTGCATCCATGTTGTCTTATATTTGTCTGCTTGCTGGAACAGTGTGTTTGTGATAGCTAGGTGGTTTTCAGCACAAAGGCTCAAGAGCATCAAGCCATTGGAGTTCAATTTTCCAGTGCCGTGTGGCACCAGCACACCTTTCCAGTTACAGCAGTCTGTTCCAACTCTGGCGTTGAAATCGCCTAGCAGAATGAGTTTGTCATTGGGGGGAGTGTCCTTCATGAGGGTACTGAGCTCCTCATAAAAGGCTTCCTTCACTTCATCGCTGCTGGTGAGAGTTGGGGCATATGTGCTGATGAGGGTAACGTGCCGGTTATGGTTAAGGGGGAAACTGAGTTTCATCAACCGTTCATTAACTGACGTTGGTAGGTCAGGAAGTTGCTTGAGAACCGCTGTCTTGATGGCCAGTCCTACTCCATGGATCCTCTCTTCATCTTTGGCCTTGCCTTTCCAGAAGAAGGTGTAGCCACCTTTTAGGTCGGCCACAGATCCTTCTTCGGCTAGTCTGGTCTCGCTGAGGGCCGCAATGTCAATGCGGTAGCAGGCCAGTTCCCTTGCAATGAGGGCTGTTCTTGTCTCCGGCCTGGAGGAGGCATCTTTGTCCATGAGCGTGCGTACATTCCATGCACCAAGAATTAGTTTCTTTCTTCTTTGGTTTCAACCGCTTGGGGGGTAGAACTGCCAGCCATGGTATGCTGGCCAGTTGGAAGGGACAAGCATTTGTTTGGGACATATTTTCTAGTCCCCACCCTCATGTGAGGGTGAGCAGTGCTGTCCTAAAGAGGCTGCTCAGTCGCCTGGGGGAATGCCAAACTCCACTGTTGTCCCGTGGTCAGAAGGAGAGCGACTATTGCCACCAAGCCGCCTGCGTGCAGGGTTCAAGCTACAACTGCCAGTGGTCACCTCCACCTGTTGCTTCACTCGTTCCCCATTGCCGCAGGACTGTTGTAGGGTTGTGAAGACTAACACACATGAGGAAAACCTGTGCGGGAAAGTTTTTTAAAAAGTGGGAAAGTCGATGCACAGAGGCAATCCCACTCTCTCGGCCTCAAAAGCCAGGATCTGGTGGTACGAAAAGAGCCATCATGACCAGGGACTTCCTCGGCTGCGGTGGATGACCACGACGTCTATAGTGCCTTGCCATGCCCTTGCGTTCCACAATGCCTGCTGTCACCCCCTTCATGACCGTTGGAACAAAAGATGATCTCATCCGCTCAATCTGCCAACTACAGTCTTCACATACTTGGGTAGGCATACCCTGTTTAACTCACCAGAGGATTTGAAGCCTGACCGGCTACCCTCACCTGGTTCAGCTCGCCTGCCAAAGCGGTTTACCCGGGTGTGGCCGCTGCTACATGCTACAGCTTCGAGGAGCCAGAGGTGAGAGTTGGGTGCCGGGTGGGAACCAATGTAGAATGGGTTGTCCTAAAAAGGACATGGCAAGCACTCCCTACAGAGGTACTATCCCTCCCCAGACACCCCAGACACCCCTTTCTTTCATATATATATATATATATATATATATATATATATATATATATATATATATATATATATATATAAGATTAAAGGAACACTTTTTAATCTTTTTTAATCTTTTTTAATTAAAGGAACACTTTTTACTCAGATTAAAGGAACACTTTTTAATCTGAGTAAGGTGGACTAGCCTGCCACAATTTCGATATCCAGCTTATTTTTTCCCATTAAAATCTGATGTGTTTTCAAAGTGTTCCCTTTATTTATTTATTTTTTTTTAGCAGTATATATATATATATATATATATATATAATCAGAGGTTTCGTTCACTGAAAATTGTCCTTTGACAGAATTTTTCCACCAGTGACTAAAAATGTCATAAACTGGCCCTTCAGCGCAGAAAGAAGACCCAAGCGCTGAACTGTGAGTTGCTGACATTTAATACAAAAACACAAAATAACAAATGACACAAAAACTTACATGCAGCAGTAGCAAGGGGAAAAAGGCATATAGGGATGCCGGTGCACACCGGGCTCACATCCAGAGGAAATAGGAGAATAACTTGGATGGGACCAGGCTGAGTTGTACAGGAATGCCAGGGAAACAAAGACTAAAGACAGCCAAATGGAGCACACCTGTCAATACACACAGCAGTAATGGGACTGCAAACTCCCATCTACACATTGAGAGGGTCGCTGCAGTGGACTGTGTTGCAACCACCTTTTCATAGGACACAGAGGAATTAACAACAAGAGATTACAGTTGTGGGTCACGGGAGCAAGGATGAATAAACTAACTACTGACAACTGTGATAACCCGCGAACTTGAGCTAAACAAAGAAGTAAACAAGGGGCACTGTCAAAAATAATAGCACATGAGAATAGCAAAAGGATAACTGACTAAAGATAAGGAATGATTAACTCAGGAACCCGTGCCCCAAAAGGACCGCAGGGACTGCAGCGTGGATGAGCTGGAGCAATAGCTGTGGGAAGTTAACCCCTGACGATGATTGCTGGCCAACAGCGAAGCCAGATGGCGATGGTGGCTGACCAGCGAGGAAACCAGGCAAAGGAAGTTACTGGTCCTAGGGCGAACCAGATGACAAGGACGGCTGACCAGCAAGGGAACCAGGCAAAGGGAATGACTAATCAGCGTGGTAACCAGACAAAGAAAACAGCTGATCAGTGAAGGAGTCATGGGGCAAAGATGGCTGCTCAGGGGTGACCTCAGGTGAAGGCAGAGGATCCTCGACAACCTCAGGTAAAGATAGATGACCCTCGGTGACCTCCGGCGAAGGTTGGCGACCCTCGGTGACTTCAGGTATAAGACCCTCAGTGACCTCAGGCGAAGATTGATGACCATAAGCAGAACCAAACACAATGGACTGATGACCATCAGTGGAACCAGATGAGGACTCAAAGAAGAGGAACCAAATATTGGGTTAGACTCACCAGCAGCAGTAGAGCCTGGCGAGGAAAACTCAGGAGCAACTGGCAGCTCCAACTGGTTCTCCCCACCAAAAGCTAAGCAAGATTTATCTAAAACTGCCATAGTGAAGACAGAAAAGATAACTTGCCTTAACTCGAGCTCCACCACTGTCCAGGACTCCAGTGAGTCAGGTTTGGGCATCTTGAATTCATTTGTCTGGAAATCCATCCATGACACAGCCACCTCAGATGGGGAGGAAGAGACAGACTCCAGAATACTATTTCTGGCAGCAGTGGAACCCGGCGAAGAGAACTCAGGAGCAGAGGGCATCTGCACACTGACTCTTCCCACCACAAGCAAGACAAGATTTTTCTAGGACTGATTGTGTAGACTCAGAACAGAGTACTTGCCTTGACTCGAGCTCCACCGCAGTCCAGAATTCTGGCGACTCTGCTGTGGCACCCCACACAGCAGACATGATGGCAGGTGAAGCTGGCGGAACCCCATATGTGACGACTGACGCTGGTGGGCCTCCAGATGTGGTGGCTGAAGCAATGGAACCCCAGCCCTGAGTAATGTAGCCAGGGAACACCTCACTGATGCCATCGGGTCCCGCAATGCCAAAACCAGGGGACACTCCTTTGTTGATGCAGGCTTCACTACTAACTAACTAACTAACCTGCACTTATATAGCGCTTTTCTAGTCACAAAGACCACTCAAAGCGCTTTCACTAGTGCTTCAGGACACAGAGGGTGCTCTTCTCCCATGCAGGACATGGCTGCAGGACTGGATCACGACCCTGTGGGACAACAGGTCCCTCCGTCCTCTGGCGGCTCCCTCCCAGGACCAGCAGACACTCAGGAGAAGTGG
This sequence comes from Pholidichthys leucotaenia, assembly GCA_020510985.1. Classification (NCBI taxonomy): domain Eukaryota; kingdom Metazoa; phylum Chordata; class Actinopteri; order Cichliformes; family Pholidichthyidae; genus Pholidichthys; species Pholidichthys leucotaenia. Next base: position 301,249,143 of record CM035836.1, on the reverse strand, counting down.
AGAGGGACACGGGAGAAGCAGGTGAGGATGAGGGTATTATTACAGCAGCAGGGGGTGAGGGCTAAGCAAAATTGGGCTGCTGCTGCTGCTGAGACTCATCACCAGGAATAAGGCAAGACAATTCATCCATAGGTGTTAAAAGATGAAAAGGTACTTGCCTTAGTTCCCGAGGTGTGATGATAACTGCTGCAGAAAGCCCAGATAAATCCCTCTCTGTGGCTGCAGCGGGCAGGGGCACCCATGAAGACTCTGGAGGAGCCAGCTCTGCAGGCACGTCACTGGCTGAAAGAGCTGATGCAGTGGGGGAATTCCACTGATGTGACTCAGCTGGGTGGCGGTGAGAGGCTGGGCACTTCTGTACCTGGGGATGCTTCTTCGCCAGCACAGGTTCCTATGTAGCCTGAGATCATAGGATCATCATAGGACATCAGGCAGACATTATAGGCCGTCCTATGATGTCCTGTGATCGTCAAGAATCAGAATCAGAATCAGAATCAGATTTATTGCCATTGTTCATGTAGTACACAAACTAGGAATTTGTCTCGGTGCAATGCTGCAACATTAAACATGATAAAATAAAAGAAATAAAAGAAATAACTATACATGCAATAAAGTGTAGAATAAGAGTGAGTAATACTAGTCAGCAGTTTAAATATATTAGCGAGCAGCAGATAATGTGGAGAACCATATAGTGCAGTCGGTAATGCAGGAAGAAAACAGTGATGATTGACATGAGTCTGGTTGAGCTGCTGTACATAGTGCACGAGAGTCAATAAGTCACTTAGTGTTCAGCAGTCTGATGGCAGAGGGGAAGAAGCTGTTCATGTGACGGGAGGTTTTAGTCTGGATGGACCGAAGTCTTCTACCTGAGGGGAGGGGGGCAAACAGTACGTGACCAGGGTGTGAGGGATCGGCTATGATCGTGACAGACACACAGCGATTTCTTAAAGAGTGATTATTTAAAAAAAATCCTCTGCCAGCTGATGTCCAGTTCAGCACAACACCAATCATATTCATATATCTGTTCTGTCTTACCAAATCAAATCACGCGCAGCGAGAAGCTTTTCTCTCTCTGGCCATGCACTTTCGGTTCTCGCCAGTGTCTCAGCACTGGCGATCGCTGTTATCAGGCGCAAATGAATTAAGACAAGTTTTTTTTTGGGACGTTAAATCCTGGCGCATTTAGCTCGAGATTGACAACCACAAACCTTAATAAACCACCTTGCGCCAGTAATTTAAATACTCCCTGTTACGTATGGAAATTGAGAGTATTAGTAAGATGGCTGCCGGGTTGGATGGGGAATGAGCAGGGGTGACTAACCGTCGGTTTCTGGTGGTGATGCCACTCCGAGTATAAAGGATGTGAGTGGAAGAGGCTTGTCCTCTTTCGTTGTGGCACACCTGGCTTGTCGGAGAGTGCCAAAGGTATTGTAGGGTATTGTAAATAGTATTATAAATAAATAATAAAGCTCCATAAAACAGTAGTTACTCTCTACTTGCTATTGCCTTAATTATGGATCTATCACTCCTCTCCCTCAAATTTGCGAGTTGACATGACAGCTCCCACAAATACATATGCAATGAGGCCAGGTACAAACTTAACATAGTCCACGCCTTTCCACCGCTAATTTTGCCCTGCGCCGTTTAGTAAATCTCAACAGTAGTTCTTTAACACCAAAACAGGGTTTCGCGATGGCACAGCACATTAGTAAATCTGCTTCTAAAATGCCAAAAAGAACAAATATGTGTTTTAAGAATTTTCCAAATGTGTTTTAACAACTTCCGACATACACCTGATATTGTTCTCACTTATTTAATCTTTTTTTTCTGCCTGACCTTGCAACTCACCTCAGTCATGTCTTCATAGAACATGAAGTGGAGATTTGTGTAAGTCTGCTTCTTTCCCCACCAGCCATTCACCAGCCATTGTTGTGTATCGTCCTCCAAAATATAATAAGGACTGCATTAAAGACTTCATTAATGAATTTTCTGAATTTTTGGCAGATGTTATGCCAAAATATGATAAACTTTTGATCTGCGGGGACTTTAATATTCATGTCTGTTGTCCATCTGATCAGCTGGCATCTGATTTTAAAAGAATGTTGGTGACATTTAATTTAAATATTTTAGTGGACAAACCAACACACCGTCTTGGTCACATTCTGGACCTTGGTATCTCTTTTGGGCTCTCAATCTCTCTCTCAAAGAAATTTCTGAGTCTGTCATCTCGGATCATTTCCCCATTATTTTTGAATTGTTGACCCCTTCATCACCCAGCAAGCCTGTGGCTCCATCATGCTGGCATCACATCATCACTTCTTCAACGCCAGGGGAGTTTACTGCTGCTTTTAGGGATTCACAGTCTTTTGCCTTGAATGGACTCGTTTCCCCTTCCCAACCGGATAATATTCTTTCGTCCTTTCATACCACCTGCTCTGGGAGTTTGGACTCTATTGCCCCATTTCGGCTTAAACTGGCTAAACCGAAAACAGATCCTTGGCTAAACGACTCTACCCGAGCCATTAGACAAAGGGTCAGGCAGGCTAAACGGAGATGGAAAAAGGACAAGTTACATGTGTCTCTGGGAATTTTAAGGGACTGTCTTGCTGATTACCAGAGGACCGTGCAAAAGGCAAAATTTCAGTATCTCTCTGATATTATTTCTAGCAACAGTTACTGTCATAGAGTGCTATTTAACACAATTAACTCTTTTATAAACCCACACACTCTGACTGTAACAGATGATTTGTTTACAACATGTGAGACTTTTCTTCACTTTTTTGTTGATAAAGTGGACTCTGTCAGACAAGCTATTAATAACAGTTTTAATGGAAGCTTGTCTATTGTCCTGGGTTACTCTATGAAGACAAGATGGCACCAGTGTATGGGGCTGACCATCTGTCTCTGACAGCTTTGCTTGTTTTTTTTACTGTTTTTTAACCATTGGCATTCAAGAAATCAAGTCCCTACTTGTGTACGACCACCAAACATTGTTGGATCTTAGACTTTCTGCCGAGGATCGTATTTCATCTGATTATGGTGGACAGAAGCCTCCGCTCTTGTCAGATATCACCCTTACCTGTATCGGGCCTCAGCCCCTCTCTCCGAGCAAAGACGGAGGCGGAGGAAGACGCCTCACTGTCGCTGTGGGAAATGCAGCGGTCGGCTGGTGAAACTGAAGGCCCGCCTGGCACATTTCTTCTCTGTTCCCCGGACTCCGGGCGGATTATGTTCCCTGGATCCTGCTGATGCCTGCCTGGTCCCTGTGACTGGCCTTGGTGAGGTGATCCGGCCCCGGCGCTGCTACTCTCCCAGGCCCCGCCAGCGTGGGGTAAATCCCTTGCACCTGAGACCACTGCAGCACCTTTCCTGATCTGCTGAAGCTCAGGCTCCAGCTCCAGCTCGGATTGGCCTGGTAAACACCAGATCGCTTGCAAATAAAACTTACATCCTGAAGGATTTCATCAGCTCCCGGGAACTGGACTACTTTTTCGTTACGGAGACCTGGCAGACTGTGGGTGAATTGTCTGCTCTGTCCGAAGTTTTACCCCCAGGTTACTGTTATTTTAATTCCCCGCGGACAACAGGACGAGGAGGAGGAACGGCAACTGTTTACAAAAATGACTATAAATGTAAGCAGTGCTTTTTACCTTCTCCGTTCTCCAGCTTTGAACTGACTTTCTTTGAGGTGGGTCGAATAAACCCTGTACTGTGTGCTGTCATATACAGACCACCCAAATATAATAAGGACTTTTTAAATAACTTTGCCAATTTCTTAGCTGGTATTGTTACAAATTATGATTGTGTTCTTATCGTTGGAGATTTTAACATACATGTGTGTTGTCCTGATAAGCCGCTGGTGAAAGACTTTTTAAATCTCATTGATTATCTAAATCTGGTGCAGTCTGTGACTGGTGGCGCTACACACGAGCATGGACACACGTTAGATCTTGTCCTCTCGTATGGCCTGTCTGTTGTTAATTTAGAAATCTGTGACACTGTATTGTCTGACCATCTGCCTGTATTATTTGACGCTGATTTGTCACGCGCTGCAGCTAAAACTCGCGCTGCTGCTCAGCGCTGCCAGATTTTTAACCCTTCCACTGCCGGTCGGTTCGCCACTGCCTTTGACCAGCTCTGTGTCCCTCTTGGCTCCATCTCATCTGTGGAGGAACTCAGCTCCTGGTTTCACTCCTCCTGCCAAACCATCTTGGACTCTGTGGCTCCACTGAAAACCAAGCAGCCTCAATCCAAACCTGAGCCGTGGCTCAATGACAGAACTCGTGTAGTCAGACAGGAGTGCCGCAGAGCTGAACGCAGATGGAAGAAGGACAAACTGCAGGTGTCACTGCAGATTTTAAAAGACTGCTGGCGTCAGTATCAAAATACTGTCAAGCAGGAAAAAAGCAAATCTTTTGCTAATATTGTTTTATCTCATTGTCATAATCAACGTGTTTTATTTAACACTATTGACTCTGTTCTCAACACCCCACAGACTGATTGTTTGGAGGCCTCATCTGAGTTATGCAATGATTTTATGAACTTTTTTATTGATAAGGTGGCCACCACCAGGGCTCTCATCTCAGCTGCCTCTGATCCCTCTGTCTCTGTCCCTTGTTCTGCTGTTTTTAATCAGTTTGAACCTGTGACTCTGTCATTTTTAGAGGACGTGGTTGGCCACATTAAGCCCTCAGGGTCTCCCTGTGATGCTGTCCGTCCTAGACTTTTTAAAGAGGTGCTTCCCAGTATAGGCCAGTCAGTTCTCATCATCTTGAACAGCAGCCTGTCATCTGGTGTGGTTCCTGCAAATTTTAAACATGCAGTAGTACAGCCTTTGATTAAGAAACCTGGTATCGATCATACCATGTTGGCAAATTTTAGGCCTATTTCCAAGCTGCCATTTCTCTCAAAAATTTTAGAGAAAATTGTCTATATGCAACTGAAATGTTTTCTGGATGAACACGGTATTTTGGAGATTTTTCATTCTGGTTTCAATGCTCTTCATAGCACAGAGACAGCCTTGTTAAGAGTTTTTTAATGATATTCTCTTGGCATGTGATTCAGGTGAATATGCTGTTATTGTGCTGCTTGATTTAACTGCTGCCTTTGACACAGTGGACCATCATGTTTTAGTTTCCCGTTTGCAGCACCTAGTGGGCATTTGTGGCACTGCTCTCAACTGGTTTAGATCCTATCTGTCAGACAGGACTTTTAAAGTTAGCATGTCTGGGTTTGAATCCTCTTCTGCTCCTCTGCCTTACGGGGTCCCACAGGGGTCATTTCTAGGGCCCATGCTTTTTTCTCTGTACATACTTCCTCTGGGTTCCATTTTTAAAAAGCATGGTATCTCTTTCCACCTGTATGCTGATGACCGCCAGATTTATGTCCCTCTAAAACAAAAAGCTGCCTCATCAGTAAACTCACTCCTGGCGAGCATTGAAGACATAAAGTCTTGGATGGCCCTAAACTTCCTAAATTTTAATGATAAGAAGACTGAAGTGATGGTGTTTGGACCTAGTCACCCCTGTGAGTCCCTTCCTGTATACTTGTGCCCCCTTACTCCTTATGTTAAATCCACAGCTAGGAACGTTGGTTTTATCATGGACAGTGATTTTAAATTAGACACGCAGATTTGTTCTGTGGTAAAATCCAGCTTTTTCATCTAAGGCGTTTAGCAAAAGTAAAACCCATTCTCTCTAGACCACACTTGGAAACAGTAATCCATGCTTTTATTTCATCTCAGCTGGATTACTGTAACGCACTTTACGCCAGTGTCAGCCAGTCATCTCTTTCCCGTTTGCAGCTGGTTCAAAACGTCGCTGCTCGTCTTTTGACAGGTACACGTGGAAGAGATCACATCACACCCATCTTAGCTTCACTCCACTGGCTGCCCGTGTATTTTAGAGTTCATTTTAAAATTCTTTTATTTGTTTTTAAAACCTTGAATTGTCTTGCTCCACCTTACCTCTCTGAGCTTCTGCATCCCTACGCTCCCACCCGGTCCCTTAGGTCAGCTGAACAGCTGCTTTTGGAGGTACCAAAGGCGAGGCGCAAGCTCAGAGGGGACAGAGCCTTTTCGATCATAGCCCCCAGGTTATGGAATGATTTACCCCTGGACATTAGACAAGCATCTTCACTGTCCATTTTTAAAACACGTCTTAAAACACATTTTTACTCCCTGGCCTTCAACCCTGTATGAGACATTGATTTTATTGAATGAAATGGATTTTTATTTATTTTACTTTTTTTTTTCTTGTGTTAGCGCCCTTTGTGTTAGTGCCCTGCTTTTATGTTCCCTTGCTGTACAGCACTTTGTGTAGCAAGTGTTGCTTTTAAAGTGCTTTATAAATAAAGTTGATTGATTGATTGATTGACTCTGCTGTGTTTGAACAGTTTGAGTTGGTCTCTTTATCATCGCTTACTGATATAATGAAGTCTCTGAAGCCGACAAATTGTTCACTGGATGTTGTTCCCGCTGGAATACTGAAAAGGGTTTTTAATACTGTTGGGCCTGGTCTTTTGGTTTTTATTAATTCCTGCCTTAGTTCAGGATTTGTCCCACCTGCTTTTAAACATCCTGTGGTTAGGCCCCTTCTTAAAAAAATCTCACCTTGACCCTTTAGTTTTATCTAATTTTAGACCCATTTCTCATTTACCCTTTTTATCTAAGGTTTTAGAAAAAGCTGTTTTTATACAGTTGCAATCTTTTTTAGAAGACAATTCTATTTTTTAGAAGTTTCAATCTGGGTTTGGATCTCATCACAGCACTGAGTCTGCCCTGCTAAAGGTGCACAATGATATTATAATGTCTATTGATGCCAAATGCCCCGCGGACTTAGTGCTGCTATATCTTACAGCAGCCTTTGACACTGTGGACCATACTATTCTTTTGTCACGTCTGAATCACCATGTTGCCATCCTTGGCACTGCACTTAAGTGGTTTGAATCCTACCTATCTAACAGAACTTTTTCTGTAATAATTGGTGACATGTCTTGTTCTAGTGCCTCTCTCTCTTGTGGGGTCCCAGAGGGCTCTATCCTTGGCCCTATTCTGTTTTCATTATATATGCTGCCACTCGGGTCAGTAATAGCCAGGCACAACATGTCTTTCCACTGTTATGCAGACGATTTGCAGCTTTACTTACCTTTGAACCCAGAACAAACAAACTCACAAAGTGTTCTATTGGACTGCATCACTGACATTAAGTTGTGGTTAAGCCAAAATTTTCTCCATTTAAATGAAGAAAAAACAATGTATTGTGTTTGGGGATACTGTAACGGCTGGCTTTGGTACCCTCTCTTTAAGGCTCAGTTCAGCTGTCAGAATTTTGGGGGATATTTTTAACAGCCATTTAAAATTTGATAAACAGATTGACAATGTAGTCAAGATGAGCTTTTATCAATTATGTCTGTTATCCAAAGCCAAACCTTTCCTGAGCCGTCATGATCTTGAGATAGCCATCCATGCTTTAATCACTTCTTGACTTTATTACTGCAATGCTCTTTATGTTGGCATCTCTCAGTCTTCTCTCGGCCACCTTCAACTTGTGCAAAATACAGCGGCCCGTCTTTTGACCAACACACCTAGGACAGAGCACATTACTCCGACCCTTTTTTCACTTCACTGGCTTCCAGTCCATTTTAGAATTAATTTTAAACTTTTGCTTTTTGTTTTTAAAGCTCTTAATGGCCTTGCTCCAGTTTATATGTCTGAGATTTTGACTGTCCGTGACCAAGGCAGGGCTTTGAGGTCATCCAATCAGCTTTTGCTGGATGTGCCCAGGTCAAGGTATAAACATTGGGGTGACCGAGCCTTTTCTGTTGTCTCCCCCAGGCTCTGGAATAATCTCCCCCCGACCTATGTGCTATCTCTGACCTGGCCCTTTTTAAATCAGAACTTAAAACATATTTGTTTAGGATGGCTTTTAATACCCAGTAGTGGTGATATTTGTCTTGGCATTTGTTTTTATTTTATTCTTATTTTTAGGTATTTATTTTTATTTCTTTGTTTATGTTATTTGTTTTTAATGCTGTTTAATTTTCTGTAAAGCACTTTGGTCACCTACAGGTTGTTTTAAAGGGCTATATAAATAAAGTACATTACATTACATTTCATTCACATGGTCATACCACGACCCATAAGCCCCTGAGGTGGAACAACACATGGGGGGACATTATACACAGAACATGCAGGGTGTCTGCTGGTAACATTTCAGCATGGTGGACCACCGCTCTAAAACTAAGCTGTCATGCTAAGAAAATTAAAGGATTATAAATGATATATCTCTGCAAGCCCAAACACAAACAAGTAGAAAACACAGCCACCCCATTTGTGTCTGCAGGTCCATAAAGAGTCATAAATGTGCTTATGTAAAATCAAGACCTTAGGTATCCTTAAAATTAGCAGCAATCCTTGAATTCCTGCTCAGCAACCTAAAAATTACTGCATAGTAAATGCTGGACTTACTACACTTGACCACACTGAGTTCTGAATTAGTGTAACTTTTTTTTTCCATAGACTGTACACAACTCTCAACTGAACACTTCCTTATTTATTACAAAATTAAAGCCTAACATAGCATTCAATTAGAATGGCTGTTTCTGTTATATGCAATGGCATCAACCGGATATACTTGTCTGAAGTCAGTGACAGCCAGCTGAGCCAGCCAACAGTTTCTCTTCACAATTTATAAATTAAAAAAAAAGTAACATGTTTAAATGAAGGAAAAAGGAGAATAGAAGGTGAGTCTTTTAAGGATGCTTTGAACTTTTTCCTCCACATGGTAACTGCTACCTTATTCCCTGATATTATTATCGGGGCTTTGGGCATATAATAAATTAAGACGTGTGCAACACACTATCACTGCCACATAGTATATCTTTTTCGCATTTATTTTAGGTTATAAGTGGAGGCATAACATTTGGCTCTGCAGAAGGAGTGAGTATTTAAAACTTTTTTTTTTTACTCTGTTGTAATTATTTCTAATTAGCTTCATTTGCCCATAAAATTATTCTTTAAAATTATATTAATTAGAAAGTTGTTTAGTCTTCTTTTTTTTTCTGAGTTCATAATAAATAAAAATTAATACTATGGAGAAAAGCTATCATTAGACTACTAATCCACTAGTTATTAAACTAAGTATTTAAAACCCTAGAGAGCATGTGAAGGATATAGATTTATATTATATTAATAGATATGAATGAGGAGCATTTACAGGAGACAGCTATAGAAAAAGTAGCTTCTTCCAAATTAATTTCAACTTTAGTTTCTATTACAATATCAGCAACTGAAGTGGTGTGATCACTGTTGAAAGTAAAAGAAAATTATTTTTTCAGATATAAAAATTAGTGATGTGCTGATAAATAAAAAACATACAAACAATCCTGGAGTCAGATATTCAGATATGGTCGTTATTTTGCAGCACAAAACAATTTGTAATATGATCATATACTTATTTCGTAAATAAGCGGTCTTAATGCACACACAATGAAAAGCTCAAACCACACTGTCACCACGTCTTTGAGCCAGAGGAAACACTGAAATGGTTCTACCATTCAAACAGCACAACTCACTCTTTCCCTCCATGAAATCCTGTAGAAAGGAGCACCAGTCTCCTGGGTCTGGTTGGAGCTCATGCATGCAGTCAAAGTGGAAATAGGAGACGGTGGAGTCTTTTGGATTGCGGGCCACATAGATGATCTGCAGAGAGATATGGCACTCAATCACATGTGCTTGTTTAATTTTCTCACTGCCTCTCTGTGTATTTAGACATTATGTTTACGGTACCTTGCTGTTTTGCTTCCAAAATGACTTCGTAACAAACTGGATTGGCAGATGAGTTTTAATGAGACGCGGCGTAGTGGGAAGCTGATCTACCAAGTCTGTACCTTTTGTAAAGAAGTAATTAGATCAACTGGTAACTGATAATTTTCTCTAGATTGCTGTGCACCAAAGTGATATATAGTCAGAAAAAAATGTCATTCAGAGATGGTTGAGGTAAACCCTCTGAGTGTGAGATTTTGCGTGCCCCTAGTGGCAGAGCGCAGCACTGTGCTGCGCTGCCAACTAATTCTGACATCCCTGTACTCCCCAGCTATACTGACAACTTGTACTGGTCATGGCAGTTCAAAAGGTAGCAGACACGCGTTGGAGGAATCATGGCTGACATGCAGTACACCAAAGAAGAAGAACTCCTTATTTCCTTTTCCTGTGTGCTCTTCTTTTAGCTCAGAAAGCTAATATGGCCGCCATCCATCGCTGTGCACTGTCACTTGGATGGCTTTGTACAAGGAAAATAACCGCGGGACACAAGTGACATTTATGTGGGATAATCATAAGACTTTGTAGATGTGGTAGAGAGCGTAAATGACCGACAGAACGCAAAATAACGACCACGATGGACGAAAATGCACCAACCATGGCAGCGAGCGAGTCCCCTTAGCCGCCGGTAAGTGACAGATTTCTTTGTTTTGTTTTGTTTTTTTTAAATTGTACTGATTTCTTGTTCATATACTTTGAAGATAAGATGATAACGTACCTCTGTACAAAAAAAAACAGTGTCAAAAGACTGAACCATTCTTTGTGTAAATATGTCCAAAGTCTGCTTTTGACTGAGTTATGCAATTCAATATAGCTGCCACAGCATTATACAAGTTAGATGCATAAAATCACTCCTATCTGAAACTTTGGATCACATTTTACATCTTTCTAATTGACAGTAAGCCATCATCTCTTACTCCTTTCAAGTTATAGCATTGGAAATCTGAACTATTTTATTGACAAAAAATATATACCACTCTTGACCACTAGGGGTTTTGTCGCAATTCAGCGACAGTCACACTCAAAGCCTTTTAAGACTCAAACTGGTGACATTTTTTTTTCTTACTTGACATTCTAGCAAGTACACATTTTTAGTTGAAACCACATTTAAAGGGAACATACGATGGGGTGGGGACTTTTCAAAATGGCAAAAGTGGCGTTTACTAATATACCACTTTTTGCTCATCTCTGGATGACCAAAGCGCTTTACAGGCCCATTCAAACACTGATGGCAGCAGAGCTGCCATGCACAGGTACTGGCCTGACCCACCAGGAGCAACTGAGGGTTCAGTGCCTCGTTCAAGGACACTTAGACATGCAGACTGCAGGCAGTATGTGAATCAAACCACTGATCCGCTGATCAGTAGTCAGCCACACGACACCTGTGCCACAGCCGCCCCCAGTGCTTTTATACATTAGTTTGGGCGTCTGGAGTGGCAACCAGATACCCTAACATCATTTCACATTAATACACAGTCAGCTGTTTATCTTGCATCATTCTGGCCTATTTTGTTATTTTTTTTTTTGGTCAGAGTGCCACGTTAGATAAGTTGTTATTGGAGTTAGCTAAAGAGCACCACCATGGTTTTTAGGGCTCTTTACATTAAATTCTAGTCACTTCAGTAGACATCTGTTCTCAGTTCGGTCATGAATCCAAAGCAAACAACATATCCTATGTCTTTCTGGCCCTATTTTCATATTTCTTTGGCCAGCACAACTAGAGAATTTAGGCTGGTGTGATGGGGTTTTTATGGCTGTTCCCAGTAAATCTTCCACAGATAATGTCTTTCATCTTTGTGGCCTTTTTTATTTTTGGCATGACCCCAGAAAATGGGCTGTTAGTGTTTTTAGTTCAGTGACTCACTGTGGTTGCAAATCTCACAATCTAACCTAATTTAGCTAAAGCTTCACATTCTCCATAAGTAAACAGAACTAACAATTCAGTCATTTGAGCCCCTGTCACATCTTGACAATTTAAGCATATCCTGGACATATGAAAAATATGGAAAACACACTGGTGTACATCGAATAAGTTAGGGTATGTTTAGCATAAGTTTAGAGCACACTAAACCACGTTGGTATACGTCATTGTACGCCAAGGTCCTCTGAAAATTTTCAGCATGCTGAAAAGTTAATATTTTCTTTTTTACCAATCCTGGAAACTGCTTGTCTTGTCTAAGGCAGACTCTTCTTCAATATCCCATTTAAACTGTGGCAGATGTCATCAAACTGACCTTCATCAATGGGTTGAAAGTATAAACGGATTGCTGTGGAATCATTAAGCTTTTGTATTATAAGGGGTCTGAAAACTTTGTCCTACTGTTCCTTTAACTACAACAGTGGCATTCACAACTAGAAAAGCACTCATAGAGCGCATACCTCTGCCAAGGCTCCTTCCGTTTGTCATGGATCACCACCAAAATGTAATGGGTTTGTGTGTAGGCCTATAGCCACTTGTGGTGAAAATGGCATCAAAGTCTGTCCATCAGTTTTGGAGTATTGTTGCTAACACACTGTGAGAAGATAAGAGCCTTGGCTGAGGTATGTATTCTCAGATCATCACCACAATATAATGGGTTCCTCTCTATCCTAAGAACCACCTCTGGTGAAAATTTCATCCAAATCCATCCAGTAGTTTTTGTGTAATCCTGCTGCACAAATACAAACAAAGTCCTTGGTGGAGGTATGCACTCTCAGATTATCACCAAAATCTAATCATCTGTTCCCCGTGCCATTACACACCTTTCCTGAAAATTTCATCAAAATCCATTCATAACTTTTTGACTTATGTTGGTAACAGACAGACAGACAAACAGACAGACAAACCCCGGTAAAAACATTACCTCCTTGGCGGCGGTAATAATTATGACATGATTATGAAAGCACACTGTACTAAAAGCTGCATTTGGAGCTTTGTGGTACAGTTAAACAGTATTGGTGACATCACTCAACCTGAGGATCGAAGGGGGCTCGAAGAAAGGCACTCTAAAATTAATAGGGACTGATGAATGGGCATCCCCAAAATACAGAAGATCTAGGATGTAAGAGACCCACGTGGTTCCTGAGATTTAAACAAATACAGGACAAGCATTAGTTTAAAACATCAGTAGGGATACTGTGTAATAATGAATTTTAAAAAAAGATAATTGAGGACATGAGCTTCCCTCGCTCACCTGATTTCGGATAAGTAGTTATAACAATATCATCTGGTCTTGCTGTAAAGCTCTGCACATTGTCCCAGTTATCAGTGAATTATTTAGTCATAGCCGCGCCATGGAAGTCAAATAATGAAGCTTGAGATTGCAGCGCCATCTGTAAGGTTTATTTTTTTTCAAATATAAAAAAATGCACATTATATCATAGTATTTTAAAAAAAAGTTGTAGTGTTGCAGTTACTGCCTCACAGTCAGAATTTTTATAGTTCTTAAAGTACAGTGGATATAAAAAAAGTCTACACACTCCTGTTCAAATGCCAGGTTTTTGGGATGTAAAAAAATTAGACCACTATAAATTATCTCAAAACTTTTTTCCACCATTAATGTGACCTATAACCTGTACAACCCATTGAAAAACAAACTGAAATATTTTAAGGGGAATAATAATAATAATAATAATAATAATAATAATAATAATAATAATAATAATAAAAATAGAATAACCTGGTTTCATAAATATGCACACCCTTAAACTAATACTTTGGTGCAGCACCTTTGGCTTTTATTAGAGCCCTCAGTCTTTTTTGGGTAGGAGTCTGTCAGCATGGCACATCTTGATGTGGCAATATTTGCCCACTCTTCTTTGCAAAAATGCTACAAATCTGTAAGATTGCAAGGGTATCTCCTGTGCACAGCCCTTTTCAGTTCACCCCACAGATGTTCAGTCGGATTCAGGACTGGACTCTGGCTGGGCCATTCTAAAACCTTAATCTTCTTCTGGTGAAGCCATTCTTTTGTTGATTTGGATGTGTGCTTTGGGTCATTGTCATGCTGAAAGATGAAGTTCCTTTTCATCTTCAGCTTTCTAGCAGAAGCCTGTAAGTTGTATGCCCACACTGACTAGTATTTAGAACTGTTCATAATTCCCTCCACCTTTTTTTTTTTTTTTTTTGTTACTTATTTGTACCCGTAGGTAGACTTGGTTTGCAGTCTGGTGACAAGCCACCGGCTGCTGGTCGCTGCGTGCGCGAGCGCCCTAAACCTACATGTTTTTGGTGTGCGGGAGGAAACCGGAGAAATCCCGGGGTAAACCCGCGCAACACGGGGAGAACATGCAAACTCCACACAGTTCACTGTTGGTCGGGGGCTGGGATCGAACCCACGATCTCATGATCCCCGCGGTCCCCCGGCCGAGGGTAAAACTGTGCTGCCACAGTGCTAAACCACTGCGCCACCGTGCAGCCACCTTGACTAAGGCCTAAGTACCAGCTGAAGAAAAACAGCCCCAAAGCATGATGCTGCCACCACCATGCTTCACTGTAGGTATGGTTTTCTTTTGGTGATCAACAGTGTCGTGTTTGCACCAAATATACCTTTTGGAATTATCACCAAAAAGATCAACCTTGGTTTCATCGGACCATAACACATTTTCCCACATGCGTTTGGGAGATTTCAAATGTTTTTTTGTAAAATGTAGCCAGGCTTGGATGTTTTTCTTCATAAGATAAAGCTTCTGCCTTGCCACCCTATGCCATAGCTCAGACATATGATGAAGACGGGATATTTTTGCCACACGTACTAAACAGCCAGTACTTGCCAGAAATTCCTGCAGCTCCATCAATGTTACTGTCAACTTCTTGGCAGCCTCCCTGACCAGTTTTCTTTTTGTCTTTTCATCAATTTTGGAGGGACGTCCAGTTTTTGGTAATGTCTCTGTTGTTCCATATTTTCTCCACTTGATGACTGTCTTCACTGTGTTCCATGGTATATTTAATGCATTGGAAATTCTTTTGTACCCTTCTTCTGACTAATATCTTTGAACAATGAGATCCCTCTGATGCTTTGGAAGCTCTCTGCAGACCATGGTTTGTGCTGTAAGATGTGACTACAAAAATGACAGGAAAAGCCTACTAGAACAGCTGAACTTTATTTGGGGTTAATCAGAGGCACTTAAAATGGTGGCAGGTGTGTGCTGATTCCCACTTAACATGCGTTTGAATGTGATTGGTTAATTCTGATCACTGCCACATCCCCTGCTATAAGAGGGTGTGCATATTTATGCAACCAGGTTATTGTAAATTTTTTATTTTTTATGTTTCCCCTTAAAAGATTTCAGTTTGTTTTCCAATTGGGTTGTACAGGTTATAGGTCATATTAATGGTGGAAAAAGTTTTGAAATGATTTAGCTTGGTCTCATTTTTTTGTCACAAGAACATGGCATTTTAACAGGGGTGTGTAGACTTTTCAAATTCACTGTACCTCATGCATGGATTACATGGACAAGTAAGCCCACTTCTTAATTTTGTGCCCTGCAACATTGAATGTCACTCATGGGGATGGGTCAGCTTGTATCACCACTATTTTTTTTTCTCTAAACAAAATTCACTAGCATTGTGAATTTTGGCAATTTGATCACAATCAAAAATTTCCATGTAAATTAACTTTAAATCAATTAGTCCAAACCTTACTGTATGTAGCTATTAGAATACTGATGATTTTTTAATAAAGGAAAACAAAATCCATCCATCTTCTACCGCTTTTCCGGAGGTCCAGGTCGCGGAGGCAGCAGTTCAAGCAGAGAAGCCCAGACTTCCCTCTCCCCAGCCCCAGCCCCAGCTCCAGCTCCAGCTCCAGCTCTTCAGAGAGGATACCAAGGTGTTCCCAGACCAGCTGGGAGACATAGACTCTCCACCGAGTCCTGGGTCTGCCCCGGGGTCTCCTCCCAGTGGGACGTGCCTGAAACACCTCAAGTGGGAGGCATCCAGGAGGCATCCTAATCAGATGCCCATACCACCTCAACTGACTCCTTTCAATGTGGAGGAGCAGCGGTTCTACTCTGAGCCTCTCCCGGATGACTGAGCTTCTCACCCTATCTCTGAGGGTGAGTCCAGCAATCCTACGGAGAAAGCTCATTTCAGCCGCTTGTATCCGTGATCTTGTTCTTTCGGTCATTACCCAAAGCTCGTGACCATAGGTGAGAGTAGGAACGTAGATTGACTGGTAAATCGACAGCTTTGCCTTAGAACTAAGCTCCCACTTCACCACAACAGACCGGTACAACGTCCGCATTACTACAGATGCTGCTCCAATCCGTCTGTCAATCTCTCGCTCCATTTTCCCCTCACTCATGAACAAGACCCCAAAATACTTAAACTCCTCCACTTGGGGCAGGAGCCTGTCCCCAACCCAGAGAGGACAATCCATCTTTTTCCGGCTTAGGACCATGGACTCGGACTTGGAGGTGCTGATTCTCATCCCAGCCGCTTCACACCGAGTGGCAAACCGCACCAGCAAGAGCTGTAGGTCATTTCTGGATGAAGCCAACAGGACAACATCATCTGCAAACAACAGAGATGAGATCCTGTGGTCACCAAGCATGACACCCTCCATTCCCTGGCTGCGCCTAGAAATCCTGTCCATAAAAATTATGAAGAGGATCGGTGACAAAGGGCAGCCCTGGCGGAGTCCAACTCTCACTGGGAATGACTCCGACCGACTGTTGGCAATACGAACCAAACTCTCACAACGGTCGTACACAGACTGAATAGCTCGTAACAACAAGGCCGATACCCCATACTCCCGAAGCACCCCCCACAAAAAACGAAGAAGAACGCAGTCAAATGCCTTCTCCAATTCCACAAAACACATGTAAACTGGTTGGGCAAACTCCCACGAACCCTCAAGAATTCTCGAGAGGGTAAAGAGCTGGTCCGATGTGCCACAGCCAGGACCAAAACCACATTGCTCCTCCTGAATCCGAGGTTCGACCAAGGGCCGGACTCTCCTCTCCAGTACCTTGGCATAGACCTTCCCAGGGAGGCTGAGGAGTGTGATCCCTCTAAAGTTGGAGCACACCCTCTGGTCCCCTTTTTTGAAGAGAGGAACCACCACCCCGGTTTGCCATGCCAAAGGCACTGCCCCCGACCTCCACGCAATGTTGCAGAGGCGTGTCAACCATGACAGCCCAACAACATCCAGGGCCTTGAGGTACTCGGAGCGAATCTCGTCCACCCCCGGTGCCTGGCCACCAAGGAGATTTTTAACCACCTTGGCGACCTCAGCCACTGTGATAGGCGAGTTATCCCCCTCGTCCCCAAACCCTGCTTCCTCTGTGGAAGGTGTATCAGTGGGATTGAGGAGATCCTCAGGTTCAGGTTCAGGTTCAGGTTCAGGTTACTTTATTTGTACCCGTAGGTAGATTTGTTTTGCAGTCTGGTGACATCCATATTTACAAGCCACAATTACATTCAACATAAACACAAACACAGGCACACATGAAGCTGACTATAAACATGATAAAAATACTCAAGGCTCCATCAATCAGGGTATAAAGACAGAGAGATGAGAGAAAAACCAGAGATAAGAGAGAAGGGTCATATTATAAAGTTAAAGACTAGTCAAAGAGGTTAAAAACTCAAGGGTCTAAAAACCCAATAAAAGATTTAGAACCCAAATAAAATCCTACAAAAATAAGTAAATATAAAATGGAGTTAATAAATAGGTACCTAAATTATGTGCAAGATCCCTAACCCCAAGATTCTCCTGGTGGGTAAGGCTAGCTCCTTTCATGGCAGCTCTGCTGCCACCAGCGTATGAGTGTGTGTGAATGGGTAGATAGCAGATGAGACAAAAAAATGCTATATACAGTAGATATAAAAAGTCTACACACCCCTGTTCAAATGCTAGGTTTTTGTGATGTTAAAAAAATGAGACCAAGTTAAATCATTTCAAAAAATTTTTCACCATGTGACCTATAACCTGTACAACCCAATTGAAAATGAACTCAAATGTTTAAGGGGAAAAATAAATATAAAGAACTGACAATAACCTGGCTGCATAAATATGCAGACCCTCTTATAACTGGGGAAGTGGTTGTGTTCAGAATGAACCAGTCACATTCAAACTCATGTTAAATTGGAGTCAGCACACACCTGTCACCATTTAAAGGGCCTCTGATTAACCCCAAATGAAGTTCAGCTGGTCGAGTAGGCTTTTCCTGACATTTTTGGAGTCACATCTTACAGCACAAGCCATGGTACACAGAGAGCTTCCAAAGCATCAGAGGGATCTCATTGTTCAAAGGTATCAGACAGGAGAAAGATAGAAAATAATTTCCAGGGCATTAAATATACTATGGAACTCAGTGAAGACAGTTTTCATCAACTGGAGAAAACATGGCACAGCAGTGACATTACCAAGAACTGGACATCCTTCCAAAATTGATGAAAAGACAAGAAGAAAACTGGTCAGGGAGGCGGCCAAGAGGCCGACGACAACATTGAAGGAGCTGCAGGAATTTCTGGCAAGTACTGGCTGTTGAGTACATGTGACAACAATCTCCGATCTTAATAACAGTGGTGGATCCTCAGGGCAAGCAAAGCCTTCTCTGTTGGCCTAAATAGTATCAGAGTTACAGTACATTTACAACCTACATTCTTATATTTGTTCCATGAGGGTATATTAAATTATTCCCAACAGTGTATTCTCTTCACTTTCTAGCTTTTCTCTTGGTTGCACTCCTTCCAATAGTGTAATGCATGTTACAGTTTTTTTGTCCGATCATATTTCAGCCATCTGTGTTGCCAGGGTCAAGTAAATCTGCCTTGGACCTTCAGGAAGTAACAGTGCATTCTGTAGGTTAAATTAACTGTTAAACCTATCCTCTTGCTTTAACCAGTCAGATGTCTTCTGTATGTCCAGGGGTATGCATAGAAGGCATCTGAGAACATTGGCATTTTCATGTCTTTTGATTGGATGGTTAGACTCCTCCACCCACAATGTAGAGGATCCTAGCTAGCAAAACGCCAGTGCAAGGACTTGCTTAAGCAGCTACAATATGCTGTATCTGTTTAAATATAATAGCTGTTTTTCCACCCATAATGGCTGTCAGGGGAGAGGAAAATGATTTGGTTCTTGATATTTAAAAAAAAAAAATCAATTTTCCAGATATACTTTTCAATAAAAGCTGGTCATTTTGAAGAGAAGTCGGCCAACCCTGAAGCTAGCAGGCCTGTCTCAGACAGGGAAAGGATTTGTCTTTCACTTCCATATTAGCAACAAGCGGTATCCTTCTATTACAGGCGCTGAGGAGTGCTGCAATTTATCTTGCTGGGAATGCCTGTTGTTTGCAACTGATCGAGTAGATACTTGGAGCCAGACAGGGTTTGCAAACTTGAGCTGTCTACTGTCCGACATGACCATTTAGGCAGCATTTGCCAAACGTATAAAAATTGGTCTAAAATGCTGGGATTCTCCGAAATTTTCACTTTTAGTCATATGCATGGTGTATCCATAATGGCTTGCACATATACATAACGTATTAGTAACATATAGAATATTTCCATAACTTATTAACAAAATAGTGCTTTGCATGTTGCCAACATTCACAACTTGTGCGCAACAATAGTCTAACTTCTGCATAGCTTATAACGACTGCATAGCACAGTCACGCCAAATTGCCATTGCCTCCCAATCCATGAATCCTAGGTGTGCGAGAGATCATCTTTGTTCAGCCGAAATGATTCTGTTCTCTAAAGACCATGGCAGGGGGTGTGACCGACCTTGCAGAGCTGTCAAATCTGTCCAGTCAGTCATGCCTAAAAAAGCTGATGTGACACATCAGGAATATCAGATGACATTTGTCACAATCTTACTCAAAGGCACATGAACTGATGACAATAAAAACATTTATTTTCAATAAAGTGAAAAAACAAATAATGCATGGAGTGTGTTTTTGCTGGGAGGCACAGCCAGCAGCAAACTAAACAGCTCCGCTCTGTGCTTCAGGCGATCAGCTGATTGGATCCTCCTCCTACAGTGTTCTGACATTTTGGCATATCTATCAGAACAACACTGGACAGCTGATGATACAGACTTCAGTCAAAGATTAAAAAAAAAAACATGGGGAAGGGCTATACAGCGATTTGGATTTTAAATCCTGTAGCTTAGTGCTCAGATCAGTCCCGACAGGTCCCGTTATATGAACAAGTATGTGTGTTTAGCTCTGTGTGTGTGTGTGTGTGTGTGTGTGTGTGTGTGTGTGTGTGTGTGTGTGTGTGTGT
The DNA here is from genome assembly GCA_020510985.1 of Pholidichthys leucotaenia. Classification (NCBI taxonomy): domain Eukaryota; kingdom Metazoa; phylum Chordata; class Actinopteri; order Cichliformes; family Pholidichthyidae; genus Pholidichthys; species Pholidichthys leucotaenia. The sequence continues at coordinate 301,229,107 of CM035836.1, read as the reverse complement.
GTGTGTGTGCACGCTGCAGGCAGCAGCAGAGCTCTGTACGGGTTTTTCCCTGTGAACCAACGCTGCAAATACACCATTATAGGGTAGCTGTAAGTTAGAAACCCATTCAGTAAGTTCCACATAGGTTCAAAGAGTGTTACTCATGTTAGAAGTAATTTTTGGGTACCCTACGCATTAATCTCGATGTACTTTGACTTTTGAGTAACTTATGAGTCACTGACAAGTAACGTGTGTCAACAAACGCATAATTTCCCTACAACCTTTGATCCACGAATGCGGGACATATCAGCCATTCGTTGGATATGTCATAAAATTTCAATATGCTGAAAATAGATTTTCAGAGGAGCTCGGCGAACAACGCCCTGTACCAGCGTGCTTCAGCATGCTTTTAACTTAGCATGACAGGGCCTAACCAAGGCAGCAGCAAGACACCAAAGCATAGCTGCCACCTGGGCACTTACAAGCAACAGTACTTTTAAACCTTTGGGGGGAACAAGAGTGGATCTGCAGCTTAATGAACTTTTCAATGAAATTTTATAGTTAAAGTTATCTTCAAGATGCTTTGTGTGGACGACCCTATAGGCAATTTTTATGGTGCTTGATAGGAATGGCACTTAAATCGGGTAGATCACCGCTTAAGGCCTAGTTGTAAAATACACGGTCCGCCAAAGCTTGATAATAATAATAATAATAAATTTTATTTGTATAGCACTTTCCAAGGCACTCAAAGATGCTTTACATTTAAAAAAAAAGTTAAAATTAACGATTAAAATTAAAGATTAAAAGCAGGTCTGACTAGGTGGGTTTGAAGTAATGATTTGAAGTAGTTTAAGTCTGTGCAGTCATGGATCGTTAAGGGAGAGAATTCTGGGGTGGGGGTGGGGGCAAGATGGAAAAGGCTATGTCCCCCCAGGTTCTGTGCCTGGTTCTGTGTGGTGGAGAGAGGAGGTTTGCATCAGGGGAACGGAGGCAGTGGGGGCGTGCCAGTGCAGCAGGTTGGTGAGATAGGAAGGGGCCTGATGATGGAGGGCTTTAAAGGTGAGGGGAAGGACTGTGTACTGTATGTATTGTGAGATTGGGAGCCAGTGGGGGTTTTGGAGGACAGGGGTGATGTGGTCGTGGGAGTGGGATTGGGAAAGGAGACGGCCGACTGAGTTCTGAATGTATTGAGGTTTCTTGAGGACTTTGAATGATGAGCCGTAAAGAATGTGAAAGAAAAATTCCATATTATCTATACTATTATTGATATTAATAATGTAAGATAAGATAAGATAAGATAAGCCTTTATTAGTCCCACAACGGGGAAATTCCAGGATTGCAACAGCACAGGGATAGCAACACTCAGAGCAACAATGAGAAGGCAAGAAAAAAAGCAAGCAAGCAAGAGCAGCTAATATACATATGTACATATTACTATAAATATATATATATATATACACACAGACACACAGTGCAGAGCATTGTAGCTGGATGGAATAAATATATGAGTATATAAACACACAGTGCGGAGCATTGTAGCTAGACGGAATAAATATGTAAATATATAAACACACACAGTGCGGAGCAATGTAGCTAGATGGAATAATATGTAGCTATATAAACACACACAGTGCGGAGCAATGTAGCTAGATGGAATAAATATGTAAATACATAAACACACACAGTGCGGAGCATTGTAGCTAGATGGAATAAATATGTAGATATATAAACACCCACAGTACGGAGCATTGCAGCTAGGTGGAATAAATATGTAAATATATAAACACATACAGTGCGGAGCAATGTAGCTAGATTGAATAATATGTAGATATATAAACACACAGTGCGGAGCATTGTAGCTAGATGGAATAAATATATAGATATATAAATATAAACACACCCAGTGCGGAGCATTGTAGCTAGATGGAATAAATATGTAAATATATAAACACACACAGTGCAGAGCATTGTTGCTAGATGGGATGAAACAGCACAACCGTCTATTTAGTTATCCTACATGGTATGATTATGTGCCCATACATATTCTCACCCTCCATAGCGACCGGTATTTTCCTAGTTGTATGCCAGAGGGGACCATTGTGTAAGTCTATTGCATCTTTTGCATTCAAAAAACTATTAGGTTGTTACGTCTTTTTGCTATCTCTGCGAGCAGCCCTGCTTAGGTTGTACAGTCTGACAGCCGTTGGTAGGAAGGACCTGCAAAACCTCTCGGTTGTGCACCTGGGATGATGTAGTCTGCTGCTAAATGAGCTCCTCAGTGCATTCAGTATGTCCTGCATAGGGTGGAACTCGGACTCCAGCAGAGATGACAGTTTAGCCACCGTCCTTCTCTCTCCTATCTCCTCCACCGGATCAAGGCGCTGCCCCAGGACAGAGCTAGTTTTCTTGATCAGTTTGTTCAGTCTCTTCCTATCGGCTGCAGTAATGCCACTGCCCCAGCAGGCCACTCCAAAAGTGATGGCTGATGTCACCACCGTGTCATAGAAACCGTGTCATGTATTATTATATTTGAGAAGTATCATACCTTTCATATGCCATGTTTAATGTTTATATGTGCATTCCACATAGGATAAGTTTATATATTCTTGGCCTGTTTCTGTGAGCAATTTCAGCGAGTTCAGACTGAGGATCAGTACATGCGTAAGGAATTACGGGCTGCGGAATTACGGAATTACGGAATTACGGGCTGCACGGTGGCGCAGTGGTTAGCACTGCGGCAGCACAGTTTACCCTTGGCCGGGGGATTGTGGGGATCGTGGGATCGTGGGTTCGATCCCAGCCCCCGACCAACAGTGATCTGTGTGGAGTTTGCATGTTCTCCCCGTGTTGCATGGGTTTACTACGGGATTTCTCCGGTTTCCTCCCACATGCCAAAAACATGCATGTTAGGTTAATTGGCTGTTCTAAATTGTCCCTAGATATTTGTTTCCTATAGGCCCTTAGAATAGAGGGTTAGTATTAATGAAAGTGCTTTGAGTGGTCTTTGTGACTAGAAAAGCGCTATATAAGTGCAGGTTAGTTAGTTAGTTAGTTAGAATTATCTAAGCCATTTATTATAATCTATTATAATTTATTATAATCTCTTTGACATAACCTGTTTTGGGTCACAGGAATGCACAGGAACTTCTCAGCCTGTACAGATCAGTGGTAGATGGACATTCTGTCAGTTTTATGGATCTCATGTCTTCATGACCCATGTCTCCAGAGTGTCTGACGTCCACCTGGATAAGCTTAGTTTTCAGGACTCTCCCGTTCTGTCCCTTCCCTTATCCTCATCCTCCCTCTCCTTTCTCCCACCTATATATACCGTTGTCGGCCTCTGTCGGTCTATGATGACCATGGAAGAGAATCCTAAACATCTACTCTGCTGGAACAGCACCGCCTGTGGCTGAACAGGCCGATGCGCACCGGTGTTCTACCTTCCAGCATTGGGCGTTGGTAGGATTCAAGCCTGGGCAGAAAGATATGGAGGACAAGATGTTACCCATGCAGCATGTCCCCCCTCTCCATGTCACTGATGGATCCAAAGGAACAGCAGGGCTGCTATAGTTTGGCACCAGTGCCGTCGCAGGAGCTGCCAGAACGATGTTGAGCACAACAGAGAACTGCCTTAGGGGCTCCAACTCCGGATTTTTCCTCAGGGTTGACTCCCGAAGCCTTTCCCGTGACCGGGTGTGCCGCAAGGCAGCGGAGGTTTGAAATCAGGGTTTACCTTCCCCTAGATGGGCTACCTTCCCAGGTTGATGAGCCACCATCTACCCGAAGCATCTGGTTTTAAGGCGCCAGAGATCCGCCCTCGCCCCTTCTCCTATTAGTAAAAGCAGTTCCGCCGGGCTTCGAGACTAAACCACACGGGCAGGCTAGGAGTTGGACTTAGTTGTCAGAGGCTTTTCGAGACGCACGCCGTAAGGAGCATTTTATGAGCACTGGGAGCTTAACCCCAGTGCCGCTCCTGGCTATGACAACCTTGGAACCAAGGTTGTCTTGTCTATCTATATATACCAGACTTAGAAGAATGGATCTTTTAGAGATTCTAGGTGTGTCTGCGATCCATCATGGACAATCCTGATCACCCCCTCCACCACACACTAGATAGACAGCGAAGCACTTTCTCCAGTAGACTACTACAGCTTCGTTATCGAACAGCCAGGTACAGGAAATCTTTCCTGCCACATGCAATTTCACTGTACAATAACTCATTATGATGTTGTATTCTGGCATAGCTATGCTGCCACACTGCATCTTACAGACTAACTGGTACATCGCTTTTCACACTGCTCCTGATAGTCCTTCTTTGTGCAATAGGATGATTCATGTGTTTATACGGGTCATCATATATTAAGCTATGAAGTATATAGGTTTTATAGTCGTGTTAGTTTTTACTTTCCATGGGTAATCCCTTTGTCTGTCATGTGTGTGTTTCTGTTGTTTGGTTGTCAACTGTCATGCTGCTGTTACACTGTAATTTCCCAGTTTGGGATCAATAAAGTCCATCTATCTATCTATCTATCTATCTATCTATCTATCTATCTATCTATGTTATGACTTGTAACCTCTCCCCCATAGTGGCCAATGGGGTGATTCTGTAATAAATGTACATAAATTCAACTTTCTGCCTGATTATTTGACTTTGAATAATTTAAGCTCAAAATTATTCTAACAGAATGCTATTGCAGTAGTCGAGTTTGGATGTGATAAATGTGTGTATGAGGGTTTCTGCAGTGTCTTCATATGTCTAGGCTATGGGATAGGGTGGCAAGATGGAAGCCTTATCTTACGGAGAAAAACATCAAAGCCCGGCTACATTTTGCAAAAACACATTTGAAATCTCCCAAACACGTGGGGAAATGTGTCATGGTCCGATGAAACCAACTTCAAACTTTTTGGCCATAATTCCAAAAGGTGTATTTGGCGCAAACACAAACTGCTCATCACCAAAAGAACACCATACCTACAGTGAAGCATGATGGTGGCAGCATCATGGTTTGTGGCTGTTTTTCTTTCGCTGGAACTAGGGTCTTAGTCAAGGTGGAGGGAATTATGAACAGTTCCAAATACCAGTCAGTGTTGGCACAAAACCTTCAGGTTTCTGCTAGAAAGCAGAAGATGAAAAGGATCTTCATCTTTCAGCACAACATGACCCAAAGTGCACATCCAAATCAACAAAAGAATGGCTTCACCAGAAGAAGATTAAGGTTTTGGAATGGCCCAGGCAGAGTCCAGACCTGAATCCGATCAAACATCTGTGGGGTGATCTGAAGAGGGCTGTGCAAAGGAGATGCCCTCGCAATCTGACAGATTTGGAGCATTTTTGCAAAGAAGAGTGGGCAAATATTGCCACATCAAGATGTGCCAAAAATATTGTTTGTATAGCACATTTCGTGCACAAGACAATTCAAAATGCTTTACATAAAAACATTAAAACATCACAATAAGTTGCAAAAGGAATACATAAGAATTTAAAAGCAAATTAAAAGTAAATTAAAGAGAAACAAACACAAGCTAAAATAGAATTCGAGAGAAAGAAAAGTTACAGTACATTATAGGAGATTAACAATTGTTCTACTTAAAGACCGTGGCAAATAGGAGAGTTTTTAACCTCGATTTAAAGCAGCTGAGAGTTTCAGCAGCCCTGATGCTTTCTGGGAGTTTATTCCATATGTGAGGGGCATAAAACTGAATGCTGCCTCACCATGTTTGGTTCTAACTCTGGACACAGATAGTAGGCCTGGCCCCGATGACCTGGGGCCTGTGGGTGGTTCATAATGGACTAGCAGATCTGAAATGTATTTTGGCCCTAAACCATTCAGAGCTTTGTAAACCAACAGCAGTGTTTTTAAATCTGTGCTTTCACAGACAGGAAACCAGTGTAAAGATCTGAGGACTGGAGTTACATGATCAACTTTCTTGGTCTTAGTGAGGACTCGAGCTGCAGTGTTCTGTGTCATGAGTCTGAGCTCAGTTTTCTCACAGAGCTCAGACTCTCAATTTACAGCCATGAACAAAATTGTTGGTACCCCTCTGTTAATGAAAGAAAAACCCGCAGTGGTCACAGAAATAACTTGAATCTGACAAAAGTGGTAATAAATAAAAAGTCTATGAAAATTAACCAATGAAAATCAGACAATGCTTTTGAATTGTGGTTCAACAGAATTACTGTACTTTAAAAAACAAACTCATGAAACAGGCCTGGACAAAAATGATGGTACCCCTAGAAAAGATTGAAAATAATGTGACCATAGGGACATGTTCAACCAAGATGTGTCCTCTAATTAATATCACAGGTGTCTACAAACTTGTAATCAGTCAGTCGGCCTATTTAAAGGGTGACGAGTAGTCACTGTGCTGTTTGGTGACCATACTAAACATGGACTAGAGGAAGCAAAGGAAAGAGTTGTCTCAGGAGATTAGAAAGAAAATTAAAGACAAGCATGTTAATGGTAAAAGATATAAGACATCTCCAAGCAGCTTGATGTTCCTGTGACGATAGTTGCACATATTATTCAGAAATTTAAGATCCACGGGACTGTAGCCAAGCTCCCTGGACGTGGCCACAGGAGGAGACAGATAATATGAATGGTAACAAAAGAGCCCAGAACAACCTCTAAACACATTCATGGTGAACTCCAAGGTCAAGGTACATCAGTGTCAGATCGCACCATCCGTCGTTGTTTGAGCCAAAGTGGACTTCATGGGAGACGACCAAGGAGGACACCACTGTTGAAAACAAATCATAAAAAAGCCAGACTGGAATTTGCCAAACAGCATGTTGACAAGCCACAAAGCTTCTGGGAGAATGTCCTATGGACAGATGAGACAAAACTGGAACTTTTTGACAAGGCACATCAGCTCTATGTTCACAGACGCAAAAATGAAGCATACCAAGAAAAGAACACTGTCCCTACTGTGAAACATGGAGGAGGTTCTGTTATGTTCTGGGGCTGCTTTGCTGCATCTGGCACAGGGTGTCTTGAATCTGTGCAGGGTACAATTAAATCTTAAGACTATCAAGGTATTCTAGAGAGAAATGTGCTGCCCAGTGTCAGACAGCTTGGTCTCAGTCGCAGGTCATGGGTCTTGCAACAGGATAATGACCCAAAACACACAGCTAAAAACACCCAAGAATGGCTAAGAGCAAAACATTGGATTATTCTAAAGTGGCCTTCTATGAGCCCTGATCTAAATCCTATTGAACATCTGTGGAAGGAGCTGAAACATGCCGTCTGGAGAAGGCACCCTTCAAACCTGAGACAACTGGAGCAGTTTGCTCATGAGGAGTGGGCCAAAATACCTGCTGAGAGGTGCAGAAGTCTCATTGACAGTTACAGAAATCGTTTGATTGCAGTGATTGCCTCAATAGGTTGTGTAACAAAATATTAAGTTAAGGGTACCATCATTTTTGTCCAGGCCTGTTTCATGAGTTTGTTTTTTTTAAATAATTCTGTTGAACCACAATTTAAAAGCATTGTCTGATTTTCACTAGTTAATTTTCATAGAATTTTTATTTATTACCACTCTTGTCAGATTTAAGTTATTTCTGTGATCATTGTGGGTTTTTCTTTCATTAACAGAGGGGTACCAACAATTTTGTCCACGTGTGTATGTTTGAGTATTTTATGTCTGTTATAATTATTTTGGCTGTTTCTGTGTTTATTTTTGGTTTTGTAACTGAGCGCCCTTCTTCCTTCTCAGACACTCCCACCAGCTACTCACTCTTTTCCCCTGCCATCTCAGCTGTGAGTAGTTGAATAATTAGGTCACCTGCTCGCTCAACTGCCCTCACCTGCTGCTCATTTGTATTCATGTATTTAAGCACTGCCTGCTCACTTTCTCATCGCGGCAGTCTTAATGGAAACACTGACTGAAAACTCAAGGACTTGTACATCTGAATTCACTTCTTGCAGAGCGATTTCGGCTTTGGAGTATTTCTCAGTAAGTTGTTTGTTCTTCTCCTCACTCACAGGGCGATTCTGGCTCTGGAGTGTTTTTCTATAGTTTCCTCTCATTTGCATTTTAGTGTTCCCAGTAATGTTTTTGTTTTGTGTTCTCCTTTTGTTACTAAATCAGCACTACTGCAGTCCAGCGCGTGGGTCTGTCTCTTTGCCCCGGAGGGTCCATTCATGACAGTTCTGAACCAACTGCAGCTGTCTGATGGACTTTTTAGGGAGACCTGTGAGGACAGCATTACAGTAGTCCAGTTTACACATTAAAAAAGCCAAAGGTGCTGCAACAAAGTATTAGTTTAAGGGTGTGCATATTTATACAATCAGGTTATTGTAAGTTTTTTTCTTTTTTCCTTTTCCCCTTAAAATATTTCAGTTTGTTTTTGAATTGGCTTGTACAGGTCATAGGCCACATTAATGGTGGAAAAAGTTTTGAATTGATTTATGTTGGTCTCATTTTTTTTTTACATGACAAAAACCTGACATTTGAACAGGGATGTGTAGACTTTTTATACCCACTCTAAGAACGCCATTTATGAGCTGCCACTGTAACTATTGTAAACATAGTTATTTAGAATGACAATCAGTGACCAAAGTTGGGGAGTTACATGTTACATTAACTTAAGTACGTGTACTCAAATAGCTTAAAAAAAAAAAAAAAAAAACAACTTTACTGGTTTTATTTCAGGACACTTTTCACTTAAGTAAATTTATTTACAAATGTCTGTGGTGCACTTTTGCTCCAGCAACATTTCCCTCTGGTAGTCAAGATTTTTTTCAAGAAAATATTCAATGTCAGAGATTTCCTCGGCAACAACTTGAAAGTGATAAGAGATAATGGCTTACTTTCAATTAGAAAGATGTAGAATATGACCCAAAGTTTGTGATAGGAGTAAATTTATGCATCTAATTTGCATAATGCCACAGCAGCCAATTCAAATTACATAACTTTCAGTTAAAAGTGGACTTTGGACATATTTATACAAAGGATGGTTTTGTTTTTTGTCACTGTTTTTTGTTTTGGGTTTTTTTGTTATCTTATCTTCAAAGTGTATGAACCAGAAAATCAGTACAATGTAAACAAACAAAGAAATTTGTCAGACTTATTGTTTGCCAGGCGGCTCATTTCCTCCTTTTTCATTGTTATTTTGTCTTCTCTCAGTGATTTTCGCTTTCTCTCCCACATACAGAAAATTTTATGAGTATTCTACCTCACTTTCGCTTTTATTCCGCCACAATTTATCTTATATGACGACACGGAACTAGCACGATTGTTTTGTCCAGTCATATGGCACTGGGGTCTATGGCAGGTGAAAATCAACAAGCTTTGGCCACCCTCTGTTATAACAAAATGTAGATATTTACCTTCATAAGCTAAATAATCTCTTTTTAGAATCATTGCTGGCAAATTTGGGAGCAAATGCCTCCTCCTTGTTGTGACAGAGCACATCAACATTTGTTTACAAACTCTTCTTTGTTGGTGTCCCAGAGGTGAGGTTTTTCAATGGTTATTTGGGAAAGATTAGTCCTCCAAGGCAAGAGCAGTAAGTTATACGTGGCTGCCACCTTGTGAGGTGGAATACTTAGTACAAATACACATTTTTTTTATGGTTTATCGCCACATCAAATGACAGGCGCAGAACTGCGACATAGACATTGAGGGCGCTTTCCATGCCCATGAAACAAAGACACAAGAAGGGTTTATAGCTTTGAGCATATATATTTTATTTTTTTTTACTTTTAATTGCGACTGATGATAGACTGTATCTGTATCTCTCTTAGAATAGAGGGTTAGTACTAGTGAAGTGCTTTGAATGGTGTTTGAGACTAGAAAAGTGCTACATAAAGGGGTGTGAAAAAGTATTTGCCCCCTTTCTGATTTCTCATTTTTTGTATATTTGTCACACTTAATTGTTTCAGGTCATCAAACAAATTTAAATATTAGACAAAGATAACAAAAGTAAACATAAAATGCAGTTTTTAAATTAAGGTGTTTATTAATCAAAGTGATCAAGGCATTGATCAAGGTCAGGAAGGCGTCGGGACCGGACGGCATCAGCGCAAAGCTCCTCAAGTCCTGTGCAGACCAGCTGTGTGGGATTGTGGAGCAAATCTTCAACCTGAGCCTGAAGCTGGGGAGGGTACCACAGTTGTGGAAAACATCTTGTGTGGTACCTGTACCAAAGACTTCCCACCCCAAAGACCTGAACAGCTACAGACCAGTGGCCCTGACGTCTCACATGATGAAGACCCTGGAGAGACTGCTCCTTGCTCACCCCCGCCCCCTGGTGGGACCAGCAATGGATTCACTCCAGTTTGCCTACCAGCATGGCATTGGGGTGGAGGATGCAGTGATCTTCCTCTTTCACCATTCTCTGTCCCACCTGGAGAAGCCCGGGAATGAGGTGAGGATCATGTTCTTTGACTTCTCCAGTGCTTTCAACACCATCCAATCGATGATCCTGAAGGACAAGCTGCTGTGCGCAGGGGTAGACCAGCACCTGTCATCATGGATCCTGGACTACCTCACTAACCGGCCACAGTTTGTGAGAACCCGGGACTGTGTGTCCGACACGATCATCGGTAGCACGGGGGCCCCCCAGGGAACGGTTTTGGATCCCTTCCTGTTCACCCTTTATACTGTGGACTTCTCACACAACACAACACACTGTCATCTACAGAAGTTCTCTGACGACTCTGCGATCATCGGCCTCATCTCCAACGGAGATGGAGCTGAGTACAGAGGACTTATCCAGGACTTCGTGGACTGGTGCCATCGGAACTGCCTCCAGATCAACGCGAGGAAAACTAAGGAGCTGGTGGTGGACTGTCGCAGGCAAGAACAACCCCACACAGCACCAGTAAACATACAGGGAACAGACATTGAGATGGTGACATCCTACAAGTACTTGGGTGTTCATCTGAACAATAAACTAGACTGGTCACACAATACCAATGCACTCTACAAGAAGGGACAGCGCAGGCTGTTGCTACTGAGGAGACTCAGGTCTTTTGGTGTACAAGGGGCGCTGCTGAAGACATTCTACGACATGGTGGTGGCATCAGCCATCACTTTTGGAGTGGTCTGCTGGGGCAGTGGCATTACAGCAGCCAATAGGAAGAGACTGAACAAACTGATCAAGAAAGCTAGCTCTGTCCTGGGACAACGCCTTGACCCAGTGGAGGAGATAGGAGAGAGAAGGATGGTGGCTAAACTGTCATCTCTGCTGGAGTCCGAGTCCCACCCTATGCAGGACACACTGAACGCACTGAGGAGTTAATTTAGCAGCAGACTAGATCACCCTAGGTGCGCAACCGAGAGGTTTCGCAGGTCCTTCCTACCTACGGCTGTCAGACTGTATAACCTAAGCAGGGCTGCTCGCAGAGATAGCAAAAAAACGTGACAACCTAATAGTATTGAATGCAAAAGACGCAATAGACTTACACAATGGTCCCCTCCAGTATACAACTAGGACAATATTGGTCGCTACAGAGGGTGACAAAATGTATGGGTACATATTCATACTATGTAGGATAACTAAGTAGACGGTTATGCTGTTTATTCCATCTAGCTACAATGCTCCACACTGTGTGTATATATACAGTATTTATATATTTATTCCATCTAGCTACAATGCTCCGCACTGTGTGTGTATATATATATATATATATACTGTATGTGTGTGTATATATATATATATATATATATATATATATATATATATATATATATATATATATATATATATATATATATATATATATATGTATATGTACTGTATATTCGCTGCTCTTGTTTTCTTGTCTTCTTGATTGTTGCTCTGAGTGTTGCTATCCCTGTGATGTTGCAATCCTGGAATTTCCCCATTGTGGGACTATTAAAGGCTTATCTTATCTTATTATTAAGGGTAAAAAAAATCCAAACCTACATGGCCTTGTGTGAAAAAAGTGATTGTCCCCCTCCCTTCCCCCTGTTAAAACATACATTAACTGGGGTTTATCACATCTTTGGAAAGCTGAGTTCAATTTCTCTAGCCACACCCAGGCCTGATTAGTGCCACACCTGTTCTCAATCAAGAACTCACTTAAATGGGACCTGCCTGACAAAGTGAAGTAGACCAAAAGATCCTCCAAAGCTAGACATCATGCTGCCATCCAAAGGAATTCAGTGTAGAAGAGCTTGAAATAACGAGGCGATGTGATTCATAAACCAAAGTTTATTATCAGCTCCTCTAACAAGTCTCATCTAAGTGCAGCAGCAGAAGAAGGAAAGAGACCGAACACCTTCGGCTCTGAGAACTTATACTTGCACATAACAAAAGACATGCATATCAAAAGCTGACATCCCTCATTATCTTAATCCCCCCGTTGTCTTCGTACTCCTCCTCTTGGCCCTGGGGGGTCAGGGCAACCCATCCGGTCTCCACCGCAGTGCCTGGGAAGCTCTTTAATCTTCACTGGCGGTTGAGACTCTTTGTCCTGTTCTGAGGTGTGAAGTCGCCTTACATATGTAATCACCAAACATTCTCACATGCTTCAACATATGTAGGTTATGGAATATATGATAAATATAGACCACAGCCGCCCCCCCCCAAACGACTAAGAAAAGGACAATAGAAAAATTCCCAGTTTAAGATAATTACTATGACATAATAACTGCTACACCTCTTGCCACAGAAGAAACTTTCCAGCAGCCATGCTCCTAAGAGAGTTCAGTGGTAATCATAACAGCATAGTAAAATCACAAGTCAGTCCTAAACTGTTACAGCACAATTAGTGAACAACTGTTGGGTAGTTTGCATCAGTCTCTGTGCCGTCTGGGTTTTAATCTTCTCCCGAAACTGCTGTGGGTCCGCTTGGGCGTCCTGCTGGGACCTTCCTGTAAGGAATCTGCAGCTTGGGAAGGAGAGTGATTATTTGTTCCTTGCAGGGGAGCTGAGTCTTTTCTCTTGGGGGGTCTACCCCGCCGAGGTGCTCTCGCCAACCGTGCAGGCTCGTCCTTCAACAAGAAGGCAGGTTTAAGTCTGTCAATGCTGACTGTTTCTTTTCTATCCCCAAAATCAAGCACAAAGTGTTTATCACCAGGTTCCAGCACTCTGAATGGCCCATCGTATGGTGGGCGGAAAGTTGGTTTTAAAGCTTCATGCCTAACAAAAATGAATTCAGCGTTCTTTAAAGCTTGTGGGACAAAAACCCGTGGAAAAGAGTGATGTGCCGGACCGGGGAGAGAGTCCGGTCCGCTGCTGCCTAAAAACCTCGGGGCTGGAAGATGCTCTGGCTCTGGGTTCTCTGGTAAAAACTCACCTGGGAGCCTGAGAGGTTGTGCAAAAACTAATTCTGCTGGGGAGGCGTCTAGATCCTCTTTGGGCGCAGCACGCAACCCCAATAAAACCCAGGGAAGTTTATTTACCCAATTTGTATCCGTTAGTGAGGCTCTGAGGGCGGCCTTTAAAGATCTGTGAAAACGCTCGCATAACCCATTAGCCTGAGGGTGATAAGTGGTGGTGCGGTGAATTGTCACCCCTAAGCTGCTGGCCATGGCTAACCAAAGCTCCGGGACAAATTGAGGCCCCCTGTCGGACGTGATGTCCGATGGGACGCCGAAACGTGCCACCCAGTTTGTCAAAAAAACGCGAGCGACTTCCTCCGCTGTGGTTGACGCCAGAGGGACTGCCTCTGGCCAGCGCGTGGTGCGGTCTATCATTGTTAACAGGTGTGTGAAACCTTGGGAGGAAGGTAGTGGCCCCACGAGGTCGACATGAACGTGGTCGAACCTTCTAGCAGGGATTGGAAAAGGCTCCAGAGGGGCTTTTGTGTGTTTGTGTATTTTGGCGCGCTGACAAGAAATGCAAGTTTTTGCCCATTCTTTTACGTTTTTGCGCAGGCCAGGCCACACAAACTTTTCGGCGACCATTTTAACTGAGGCGCGCACACCTGGGTGCGCGAGGGAGTGAATTGAGTCGAAAATACGGCGGTGCCATGCAGGTGAAACTAACGGGCGAGGTCGGCCGGTTGAGATATCGCATATTAGGGGGGGCACGCCGTCGCGTAAACCCCTTTCCTCTAGCCTTAACCCTGTTGGTCCAGACAAGAGTGCGCGCACGTCCGCGTCACTACTTTGCTCCTCTGCCATGGCTGCATAATCTATCCCTGCATGGATTGGTGCTGCGTATGTGTCCGCGTTGGCGAAGAGTTCTGCGGCTGAGGTAGTATAATCTGTCTCCTCGCGCTCTGACGATGTCACAGCGCGAGAGAGGCAGTCTGCTACCACGTTAAGTTTGCCTGCCACATGTCGAATGTCTGTGGTGAACTCTGAAATCGCAGCCAGCTGTCTCTGTTGCCTGCTTGACCACGGTTCGGAAATTTTAGCCATGGCAAAGGTGAGCGGTTTGTGGTCTACAAAAGCCGTGAAACTCCGGCCTTCTAACCAGAACTGGAAGTGGCGGATGGATAAATGAAGCGCTAGCAGCTCCCTGTCAAAAGTGCTGTATTTACGCTCAGTTTGGTTTAGCGCTTTGCTGAAGAATGCCAAAGGTTGCCAGATTCCGCTGACATGTTGTTCTACAACTGCCCCTATAGCTAGGTCCGAAGCGTCTGTGGTTAACGTAATGCGGGCCGAGGGATCGGGGTGAATCAACAATGTGGCATTAGCTAGGGCGCTTTTTACTTACGCGAAGGCGTGTTCGCGCTCCGGGGTCCATTTGACCGCGTTGGAAGCTTTCTGTTTTCTGAGCGCGTCATATAGGGGCTGCATGAGCTGAGCTGCGTGGGGGAGGAAACGGTTGTAAAAATTAACCATTCCTAAAAATTCTTGCAGCGATTTGACCGTTTGTGGCCGTGAGAAACTTTTTATCGTGTGAACTTTGTCTGGAAGTGGGACTGCCCCCCTCGGAGAAACTCTGTGTCCTAAAAAATCAATTTGTGACACGCCGAATTTGCATTTGGCTGGATTGATTATTAACCCATGCTCTTCTAGCCTCTGAAAAACCATAGTGAGATGCTGCTCGTGTTCTTCCTCAAACGGGCTGGCTACCAGCATATCGTCGAGGTAGACGAAAACAAAAGGGAGGTCGCGTAATACTGCGTCCATCATCCGCTGAAAGGTTTGAGCCGCGCCTTTGAGGCCGAAAGGCATTCGCAAAAAGGCCGAAAGGGGTTATTACAGCTGTTTTAGGAATGTCCTCTGCTCGAACTGGGACTTGATGATAACCGCGGACCAGGTCTATTTTTGAAAAAATGCGCGCACCCGCCAGATGCAGTGAAAAATCTTGAATGTGAGGAATTGGGTAGCGGTCATGCGCTGTCGCATTGTTTAATCTGCGGTAATCGCCGCACGGTCTCCAAGAACCGTTGGATTTCGGAACCATGTGAAGTGGTGAGGCCCAGGGGCTTTTCGAGCGTCTGATAATGCCTAATTTTTCAAGGGTAGTAAACTCGTCCCGAGCTATGGCGAGCTTGGCCGCGTCTAAACGCCGAGCTTTGGCAAATACGGGTGGGGCCGTTGTGGGAATAAAATGTTCAACCCCGTGTTTAGCCACTGTGGCTGAGAATTTGGGAATTGTGAGTGCTGGAAATTGGGTGAGGAGTTGATCAAACTTACCTCCTGCTGTGGTGACGCTGGCCTGCACGGGTGGTGGAGAAATACGAGCTGAGCAGGGAATAGAAGCAAAGGACAGTGCATTAACCAAGCGTCTGTTCGCTAGATCAACTAATAACCCATGTGCACACAAAAAGTCTGCGCCCAACAAGTTAAAACTCACTGCCGCTACAACAAATGTCCATCTGTAGTTGCGGCCGTGGATGCAGAGGTGCAGGCTCTTTTCGCCAAAAGTGTCGATGGTGGAGCCGTTGGCTGCCACCGCTCCATTGCCCCGGGGGCCCATGGCCCGGTCTGCTTTGGAGGGCATGACAAAACTTAGTTGAGCTCCCGTGTCGATAAGGAACCGCTTGCCGGTGTGTCCGTCCGTCACATATAAAAGCTTGCTTTTTTTCGCCGAGAACCGCCGCTGTTAACGGCTCTCGGCTTCGGCGTTTTCCCGAAATTGTGAATTTGCAGGGGGGAACGCATTTGTAAGCCTTCTCGGCGAAGCGGTGGTGGTAATAACAAACGTCGCTCCGTCTGTTACGTCCTGGCCGTGTCGCTGTCACCGCGGGATGGTTCTGCTCGGTGATTTGTGGCTCCTCGTGGCTCCGGACATCTGGGATGCTGCTGTGGGTGTCTGCTCCTTGCAGGCGTTGATGAGCCGTTGAGCTTCGTGAGCCAGTGTGCGGAAGTCTTGCTGGGTGCTGCATCGCATGTTGGCCAGCGTCCCTCTCATGTGTGGCGGCAGCGTACTGAGGAATATGAAATGGAAGAGGAAGTTGTCATTGTCCTCTTCTTTAAGTTGCAGCAAGTCCTCCATGAGGGCCTTGGGTCTGCCTCCTCTGTGGCCGTAGACCGCCAGGATCCTCCCGGCTCTCTCCTCGGCTGAGGGGACGTAATTTGCCACGATGGTCGCTTTCAGTTCTTCATATTTGTCCTGGGCCGGCGGCCGTTGGATTATGCTCCGCGCACATCTCGAAGTGACGGCGTTGAGTTTGGCGACGATGTGATAGAACTTTGTATCGTCAGCCGTGATGCCCGCAAGTGCAAACTGGGCTTCAGCTAGCTGAAACCACGAGGCGGGGTCTTCCTGCCAGAAGTCCGGCAGGTTGACGGTGACGGCGTTTGTGTAGACCGTCACTGATGTGTTCGCAGGGTGAGAGTGCCTTGCTTCGGCTCTCTCAGCGGCGCTGGTGCTCAGTTGAGCCCTCTCTATCACTTCTGCCGGGGGGGAACGTCGTCCATCTGTTCCCCTGTCTGCGTGGGCGCCGGCGTCTGCCTGGGTCGCCACAGATGAGTCGATCGCGGGGGAACGCCTCTGGTCCATCCTCGCGTCAGGGTCACCAGTGTAGAAGAGCTTGAAATAACAAGGCGATGTGATTCATAAACCAAAGTTTATTATCAGCTCCTCTAACAAGTCTCATCTAAGTGCAGCAGCAGAAGAAGGAAAGAGACCGAACACCTTCGGCTCTGAGAATTTATACTTGCACATAACAGAAGACATGCATATCAAAAGCTGACATCCCTCATTATCTTAATCCCCCCGTTGTCTTCGTACTCCTCCTCTTGGCCCTGGGGGGTCAGGGCAACCCATCCGGTCTCCACCGCAGTGCCTGGAAAGCTCTTTAATCTTCACTGGCGGTTGAGACTCTTTGTCCTGTTCTGAGGTGTGAAGTCGCCTTACATATGTAATCACCAAACATTCTCACATGCTTCAACATATGTAGGTTATGGAATATATGATAAATATAGACCACATCAGGAATAAATTAGAAACAAAGTTATTGAGATCTGTCAGTTTGGAAAAGGTTATAAAGCTATTTCTCAAGCTTTGGAACTGCAGCAAACCACAATGAGACCCGTTATCCACAAATGGTGAAAACATGGAACAGTGGTGAACCTTCCCAGGACTAGCTAGCTGACCAAAATTACCCCAAAAGCGCAGTGACGACTGATCCAAGAGATCACAAAAGACCCCACAACAACATCCAAAGAACTGCAGACATCACTTGCCTCAGTTAAGGTCAGTGTTCATGACTCCACCATAAGAAAGAGACTGGGCAAAAATGGCCTGCATGGCAGAGTCCCAAGATGAAAACCACTGCTGAGCAAAAAGAACATAAAGGCTAATATCAGTTTTACCAGAAAACATCTCGATGATCCCCAAGACTTTTGGGAAAATACTCTGTGGACTGATGAGACAAAAGTTGAACTTTTTGGAAGGTGTGTGTCCCATTGCATCCTGTGTAAAAGTAAAAAAAAGCATTCCAGAAAAGGAACTTCATACCAACATTAAAATATGGTGGTGGTGGTGTGATGGTCTGGGGCCGTTTTGCTGCTTTAGGACCTGGGAGACTTGTTGTCGTAAATAGAACCATGAATTCTGCTGTCTACCAAAAAATCCTGAAGGAGAATGTCTGGCCATCTGTTCGTGACCTCAAGCTGAAGGGCACTTGGGTTCTGCAGCAGGAAAATGATGCAAAACAAACTAGCAAATCCACGTCTGAATGGCTTAAGGAAAACAAAATGAAGACTTTGGAGTGGCCTAGTCAAAGTCCTGACCTGAATCCGATTGAGATGCTGTGGCATGACCTTTAAAAGGTGGTTCATGCTCAAAAACCCTCCATTGTGGCTGAATTACAACAATTCGGCAAATATGAGTTGCCCAGTTCATCAGCTTGTTGGGGAAAAAAAAAATCTAAAACACAAATCTAAATAAAAGTGCACAACTAAGGAAAAGAGCAACACAAAAACCCACACTTACATTTTTACACAAAAACCAGTGCCGCTGGAGCGCATGCAGCCTACGGGAGAAGAGAAGAAAGAGATGATTAGGGACAGAATCTCCAGAAGAGGAGAATAAGATTAGGAGAATACTCTTTCTGCTGAGAGCAGAGGAGCCCTGCTTGGAGAACTCCTGTGTGGGATCAGGGAAACAGGGGGAAGACAGTTGACCTGGGTGGATGTCTGGCATCTTCTTGGTCAGGCAAGCGTGATTAGCCCTGGAATTTATACCGCTAAAGTGGCAGCAAACCCATGGAGAGAGAGGAAGACATGAGAAATGAGACACAGCTCAAACTGTGAGAAATAATATTACGTGGCGTAGATTTAAGGTAACAAACCTAATGATCCAGCGGTGATCTCCTCACATGCTGGCTCTTAAATATGCTGGGTAATTAGGACGCTGCATGTGTGTAATCACGCGGGTGTAGCTGATACCCCGAAACCGGGAAAACAGGAACAGGAGGGGAGGGGGAGCATGCTCGCCTGATCATCACAATTTAAAAACTGCATTTTGTGTTTACTTGTGTTATCTTTGTCTAATATTAATTTTTTTGATGATCTGAAACATTTAAGTGTGATAAACATACAAAAAAAATGAGAAATGCTGTGAGTGCTGTGGGCCCAGGAGAAGCTAAAAGAAACAACAAAAAAAATGTTTCTTTTATAAGAGCATTTTTTCACTCCTGGAGCAGTGAAGAAGAGAGCCGTCTCTCCTTTTGGCAAGGAGCAATCTTTGCATCCTGCCCGGTTCCCCTTGCATCTGCTCTTGACAGTCCCCTTGGAAATAAAACACATCCCGCTTTGTGTGGCACTAAATGCGACACTCAAAAGTGTAGCCTATACACACAAACACAGTGTTTGTTCTCCTAAATGTATGAAAGCTGTTCAGTGCCCATATGAAAAAAAATGCTGGGTGCATTTTAGAGTTCTGTCCATTGTATCGGAGGATGAAGAGCAGCAACCTTTGGAAATATATATATCAGTGTATTCCGCCACTGATCTGCGCTGAGTATGACACGGGGCGACAAAATTATAAGGCTTATAAAAATGCCAGTGACTCAATAGTTACTCATCGCACCAGTGCTACGTCAGTTCATTCATTCTTTGCACAGACCAATTTTCACGTTGCATGTGGGACATACGTATATGTTGCACTGCATGGCCCTGGTAAATGCTAAATTTACTAGTACTATAAAAATGCCTAAAGCTAGGGCCACCAAACGTTCACCTTGGGATCCCAAAATTGAATATGGGTTTGCAGTCAAAACGCCAAGGCTGACACTCCCTATGATCTCTTTTTACTAAAGAATGTGTAAAACTGTCTAGGGTCACCAAATTTCCTACAGGGGTTCACTTCAGGATCCTGGCCTAAAACTATGGGTTGTATACTTTGTTGTATATTCATGGATGATGGGCTTATCATAATTTGGTTCTGCAACAGTAATTATATTAAAAAGTTGAAAACTACTCTCTGTCAATAAGTATTGGGACCCCACCCCCATCCTGTCAGGCAGCCAGGTGAGCAGAACAGAAATCTGCTACCCTTTTTGTTCCAAAACAGATTTACTTTGCCAAAAGGAGCTTTATACAGTACCTATATATGTATTGTATATTGTTCAAAACGCCTCTTGTAATAACTTTTAATACTTTCTTTGAATTATTTTACCCATGAAGGACCCGACAGGATGGGGAATGGGGAAAGGAAGTGTGGGGAGGGGAAAAGAAAAGGAGAGCAGCAGACAAAAAAGACAAACAAAACAACAGCTAAAACAAACAGAAGACCGCTTCTTCCACCGAACAGGTCTCAAAACGAGTCTGGTATCCTCACCTGCTAAAGGAGAGACATTTGTGTGTGTGCATGTGTATGACAGCACGCGCAAAATAAGTGTGTGCATGTGAGTGGTTTGTCAGGAAGCATACGAAGAGGGCGGCCAGTCGCAGAAACCACCGGCAACAAATGTTCGAGACCAACAAGCCCCAGGAAAGCCAGGCATCTGCCCCAGGAGGGACAGCCAATGGAGGCCGGGAACCAAGGCAGACAGCACGGTGGGACCACACCCCCGCCAACCCCAGCCCCCCAGTGGGGCCAACTCCGGGCCCATCCCCCAGGCTGGAGACTGGCCTGCACCCAGGCACCCCCACAGTGGGTCTGCCCCCACCCCAGCACCACCACCGCACACCCCGAGGATGCCCACCCCCCAAAAAGGCCCCCCCATCCAGGGCCGCCAATAAGCACTACCCACTCAGCCCAGCACCCCCCAACCAACAGACACACCCATTCCCACACATTCACACCCTCATGCTCTCATATGCACCCACACACACTCACTCACTCTCGCTCACCCTCTCCCCCACACAATCCCGCACTCGCATTCCCAGACCCACCCACTCTCTCTCACTCCTGTACCTGCTCAATCTCGCTCCCACTCCCTCTCGCCCGCAGAGTCACCCACACTCACATGTGAGTGCCAGCTCCGCCTCCTGCTCCGGGAACAAAGGTGGATCATAACCCAAGGACACCATGAAGGGGGACATCCCTGTGGCGGAAGACCGAGCCGTATTGTGGGCGTACTCTACCCAAGCCAGGTGCATGCTCCAAGAAGATGGGTTGGAGGAAGTGACGCAGTGTAGGGCAGCTTCCAGCTCCTGGTTGGCCCATTCGCACTGCCCGTTGGATTGTGGGTGGTGACCGGAGGAGAGGCTAACTGTGGCGCCCAAGGCGTTGCAAAAACATTTCCACACCTCTGAGACAAACTGGGGCCCCCGATCCGAGACGACGTCCACCGGTATCCCGTGCAGTCTGACCACGTGCTGAACCAGAAGGTCCACTGTCTCCCATGCCGTTGGAAGACCCCAAAGTGGCACGAAGTGGGCGGCCTTGGAGAATCGATCCACGATGGTCAAGACGGCGTCATAGGTGTTAGAGGTCGGGAGACCGGTGATGAAGTCGAGGGCTATGTGAGACCAGGGCCTGCCAGGGATCGGCAGGGGCTGGAGCAGACCCGCGGGGGGAGAATTTCCTGACTTGCCGGTGGCACACACAGGGCACGCCCGGACGTAGTTGGCGGCGTCCTTCTGCAGACCTGGCCACCAGAAGGAACGCTGGAGGAGGTCCACTAGCCGGGATACGCCAGGGTGGCAGGCCAGTTTGGAGGTGTGAGCCCAATGGATGACCTCTCCCCGGGCAGAAGACGGAACAAACAGCCTTCCCTCCGGTCCGCCGCCAGGGTCTGGTTCGGTCTCCTGCGCCCTCCGGATCTTGTCCCTGATGGTCCAGGAAATTGCCCCCACCATGCATGAACTGGGCAGGATGGTATGACCCGGCTCCTCTGGCGTCTCAGGGGCGAACTGCCTGGAGAGGGCATCGGGAAGGCCATTCTTAGAGCCAGGGCGATAGGTTATGGTGAAGCGGAACCGGGCGAAGAACAAGGACCAGCGTGCCTGGCAGGCATTCAGACGTCTAGCAGATCGAATGTGCTCCAAATTCTTATGGTCAGTCAGCACCACAAATGGTAATGCAGCCCCCTCCAGCCAGTGGCGCCACTCCTGCAGGGCGAGCTTGATGGCGAGAAGCTCCCTGTCCCCGACGTCATAATTCCGCTCGGCCGGAGACAAACGGCGTGAGAAGAAGGCGCAGGGTCGCTTGACCCCGTCGGTGGGTGATCGCTGGGATAGCACTGCCCCCACTCCCGTATCAGACGCGTCGACTTCCACCAGGCACTGCAGTGTGGGGTCGACCTGGGTCAGGACTCGGGAGGAGGAGAACTCAGTCTTCAATGCCTGGAACGCCGCAGCGACCTCTTCGGTCCAGCGGAAGGTGTTCTTGAGGGAAGTGAGACGGGTCAGCGGGGCAACGATGGCACCAAAGTTAGGCACAAAACGGCGGTAGAAATTGGCAAACCCAATAAATTGCTGGACCTGCTTCCTGGAGGTCAGCGTGGGCCATTCAACCACCGCTTTAACCTTCGCGGGGTCAGGTAGGACCTGATTGTGTGAGATTACAAACCCTAAGAAGGAGGTGGTCTTGGCGTAAAACTCACACTTCTCGGCTTTGACGTACAGCCTGTTCTCCAGCAGCCGCTGTAAGACCCGCCTCACATGCACCTGGTGTTCCTCTCGTGACCTGGAGAAGATGAGGATGTCATCCAGGTATACGAACACGAAGAGGCCGAGGAAATCACGCAGGACGTCATTGATCAGGAGTTGAAATACAGCAGGGGCGTTGGTCAGTCCAAAGGGCATCACCAGGTACTCAAAATGCCCACTAGGCGTTCTAAAGGCTGTCTTCCACTCATCCCCCTCCCTGATCTGGACGAGGTGGTATGCACTGCGAAGATCCAATTTGGTGAACCAGGTCACCCCCTGCAGGGAGTGGAAGGCAGTGTCCATCAGTGGCAGGGTGTAACGGTCCTTCTCCGTGATGTCATTCAAAGCCCAGAAGTCAATACATGGGCGGAGTGACCCATCCTTCTTTGACACGAAGAAGAACCCTGCGCCGAGAGGAGACGAGGAGGGGTGGATGATACCTGCATTGAGTGACTCCTTGATGTAACTATCCATCGCTTTCCGCTCCGGCGCTGACAAGCTGTAGAGACGTCCGGACGGCAGGGGCGCCCCCGGGCGGAGGTTGATGGCGCAGTCGTAGGACCGGTGAGGAGGAAGAGACATCACCCTGGACTTGCTGAATACGAGGCCCAGATCATGGAACTCCGAGGGCACCAGAGTGAGATCCGGAGGCGCGGCATCCTTAACCGGGGGAGGAGAAGACGGGGCGCAGGCTGCGGATTGTAAACAAGTGCCCATGCAGAAGGAACTCCAGGTGGTGACTCTTCCTGTCTGCCAATCCAGCACGGGGTTGTGCAGACACAACCAGGGGTTCCCAAGGATGACAGGCGTCACAGAGGAGGACAGTACTTAAAGGGTGAGATCCTCTCGGTGGTTACCAGAGATTATGACAGGGACTGGTTGCGTGCGATGAGTCACTTGTCCGAGGGGCGCACGGGAAAGGGTGATCAGGCTGAGAGGAGCGGCCAGAGGGTGGCAGGGGATGCCCAATTGGGTTGCCAGGCTCTTTGAAATGAAGCTCTGCTCTGCTCCTGAGTCCACCAGTGCGTGTGTGACAGAATTGGATGGGCAAGGATAGACTTGTGAGGGGATTTGACCGGTTAGAGTCCGCGAGGCCCCCTACAGTGACTCGCGGACCTCCCCGTTTGGCTTTTCTGGGCAATGCTCCATGGTGTGTTGATCTCCTCCGCAATACATGCAGAGGCCCAACTCCCGGCGGCGCTGTTTCTCCGCTAGGGGGAGCTTTGACCGACCAACCACCATCGCCTCTGATTCCTTGGAAGACTCCGGTGGAGGTAACGCCAGGGGGCAGCCTTGAGGCGTGCAGACGGGGCCTCCACGCGAGCGGCTAATAGACTTCCGCTCGGTAGACCGTTCACGCAGCCTGTTATCTAAACTAATGGTTGTGGAGATCAGCTCCGCAAGTGTCTCTGGAAGATCTCGACCGGCCAGCTCATCCCTCAGACCAGAGCTGAGGCTGCGGAGGAAGATGCCACAGAGTGCGGCCTCACCCCAGCCAACCTCCTCCGCTGCGACCCGGAAGTCGATAGCATAATCCGCCGCTGACCGGCTTCCCTGTTGGAGACCAAGGAGCCGGTCAGTTAGGACGCTATCGTGCCGGGAATGATCAAAGACCTCGAGAAAGCTCTGCACGAACTGGCTATAGGAGAGGTTTGCGTAACTGGGCTTCGCCATGACGGCGTAAGCCCAAGTTAGCACTCGCCCCTCCAGAAGATTACCGATGTAGCCAATTCAGCTGTGGTCCGAGGGAAAATCCCCAGGAACACGCAGAAACACCGACTCACACTGCATAATGAACCCCCGCGCTCCGCCGAGCTTCCCGCTGAAGCGGGCGGGGGTTTGGATCGGTGTGAGTCGAGTAGGCGTCCCCGAGGCAGACTGACCGGGCACCGGAGCGGCAGGAGCTAGCCCACCCTGGCGAGCCGGGGGGAACGCCTGCTGGGGGTCCAAGCGGTCTAACCGGTGAGTTATGTTAACCAACTTGTTCAAAATCACCTGCTGTTGATGGGCAATTAAATCCACCCGAGCCTCGAGGGTGGAAAGACGAAGTGCAAGCCCACTGTCTGCTGAGCTGCTCTGCTGGAGCCGTACTGACATAATGTCTGGCCCAGGAAACACGCACGCAGGCTCAGGATAGATTTAACAGCTTTATTCAACAAGCAAGTGTGTCTGAATGGATGTGTGTGGTATGTGTATGTGTTGAGGGTGAACGCCGATGCGCAGGAAGCAGAGCAGTGCGCCGTACAGCCGGACAACCCTATGGAGAAAGAGCAGAGGACAAGGGTAAAGGGCAGCACACCTGGACAGGGATAATAAGTTGCGTGATGCTTACTTGTGGGAACAGGTGGCTGGCGTTGGCAAGGGAGAAGCCCAGAAGACAGCGTCCTGCAGAGCCTGCGTCTATGGTGAGCGTAGGTCGGCGATGACGGGGAAATCCGCCGCCTGGAAATCCACCTGTGCACAGGGGTGAAGACTTGGAGAAAGGTAAGGAATGCTTACGTGAGGTAGAAGTCTTGCTGGTGATCAGAGGTTGATACACGAGCTACAAAGTGCCGATGCGAACAGACGGCTCCAGACCGCAGCACTGGGCCGAGTGGGCTAAATAGCTCGCTGCTGACGAGGCGCAGATGTGCACGCAGCTGAGGCCGCTGATGAGCGGCGAGTCATGACAGGAGGTAACAAGAGCACTCTGAGGTGAGTGCAATATCCCCTGCCTCCATTTTCTTTGAACATCCCAATTCTGGGATTTACATCCCATCCTCTCCCACACTTTGCATATTAGTTGATTGCGCTGGTGGTGGAGGCAGGCCCCGGCGCATCCTTGCGTAGCGGGGTCGTGCTCTCCCCGGGGCCCTGGCAGTGCTCTGGGGATTGGTGCTGGCATCCCGGAAAGTCATCCCCTCCGGTCCTCCAGGGGCCTGCTGGTGTGGGTGTGCGTGTGTGAGGTGTGTGTGTGTGTGTGTGTGTGTGTGTGTGTAAGTGTGTGTGTGTAAGGGTGTGAGTGTGTGTGAGCATGCATGTGTGCAGGTGTGCATGGGTGTGAGTGTGTGTGAGGGTGCGGATGTGGGTGCATGCGAATGTGTGTTGTGTATGGGCAAGCAGAGTTGTGTGTGGCAGTAGGTGGGCATGTGTGATGGTGTGTGTGTGTGTGTGTGTGTGTGTGTGTGTGTGTGTGTGTGTGTGTTGGTACCTGTGGGTGGGCATGTGGGGGAGGAGGATGTGTGTGTGGGTGGGGGGGCCTTGTTGGGTGGCAGGGGTGGAGCGGCCTGTCTGGTGGCCTGGCAGTTGGTGGTTCGGGGGCTGCATTTCCTTGCCGCCCTACCGTTGTGTCAAGGGGTGAGGTGTTTTGTCGCATTGCCTCCAATGTCCTTGGCGCCGGATGCGTGTGGGTGCTCAGGGGTGGTCGTGGGAGACGTTGGTGCGGGTTGGCGTCTGTGTTGCCGTTGGTTTGCTCCGGGGTGGCTGTGGCTGCAGAGTGGACTGCCGCTACTGGTGTGTGTCTGGGGTGGGTGGTCGGTAGGCTTGCGGTGGGCATTCTGGGGTGTCGCTTGGTGTGTGGGGTGCCGTATGGGTCCAGCCCATTCTTCATTATTGTGATTATTGTTGTTGTGTATGTTCGTGTGGGCAGGATGTGTGGGTATGGCTGCTCCATCATACCTGTGATGCTGGGAGCTCTGGGGCACAACACTGGCAGGTCCTGGGCTGCTTGGCCTGGTGGCCTTCACCCTGGATTGGGATTTGGGGGCAGTTGGTGGCCTCCTGAACCAGTGTGTGAGCTGGTTTCTGGGGTTGGGATGGGCTCCTTTTTGGAGCGCCAAATTCCCAGTCTTACCCCCCCACCCCCCACCCGAATCTGGGTGGAACATACATCTCCTTGGATACAGGGTTTTGGGGTGTGGGTGTGCGGCACTGTGTCGGTGAAAGGGGATACCTCTGTCTGCTGTGCAGTGAGGCTGCCCTCACCTCAATTTTAATTGCATTTTAGATGCTAAGGGCTTGGGGGGGATGGGAACCCTGCTGCCTATTGCAGCGGCTAGTGGTGCTACAATCACTCACCCACACTCACATGTGAGTGTGGGTGAGGCCCTACAGGCCTACTCATATCTATTCAGCAAAACACTTTATGTAAATAACCACATTTTAGTCGATCGTCATTATGCTCTTACATGTCAGGTGATATATACTGTATACAGGTGCATCTTAATAAATCAGAACATTATCAAAGTTGATTCATACCAGAGTGGTGGCCAAGAGGTAGAGCATCTGCCCCACAACCGGGAGGTTGGGGTTCAAGTCCCGGCCAGGTCATGCCAAAGACCACATAAAAATGGAACTTCCTGCCATCCAGCTTTGTGCTCAGCAAAAAAATAGAATGGTGGATGGAAATGTTGGTTACCCAGCCACAGGGGGTGCGCAAGCCATTGTACTTGTTGTGCCAGTCCCAAGCCCGGATAAAATGGATAGGGTTTAGGGCATAAAACTCAGCTCCAACCTATATTCTAGTATATGGATATGGCAGATATATCGGTGTCTGCCACAGCGACTCCACCAGAATGTGGGAATAGCTAGTAGAAGATCAAAGTTGATTCATCTCAGTAATTCAATTCAAAGATGAAACTCATAGATTCAGTACACACAGAATCATATATTTCAAGTGTTAATTTCTTTTAATTTAATGATTATGGCTTACAGCTCATGAAAACCCCCAAATTTTGTTTCTCAAAAAAATAATATTACATCAAATTCATTTAAAAAAAATGATTTATTTTAAATAGAATAGTTGGCCGAATGAAATGTACAAATCCATCCATGTACAAATTACTTGGTTGGTGCTCCTTTTGCCTGATTTACTGCATCAGTGCAACATGGCATGGACGTGATCAGTCTGTGGTACTGCTGAGGTGTTATGGAGGCCCAGGTTGATTTGATAGCAGCCTTCAACTTGTCTGCATTGTTGGGTCTGGTGTCTCTCATCTTCCTCTTGACAATACACCATAGATTATGAGGTTAAGGTCAGTAGAGTTTGCTGGCCAGTAAAGCACAGTGATACCATGGTCATTAAACCAGGTTTTGTTACTTTTGGCAGAGTGGGGAGGTTCCAAGTCCTGCTGGAAAATGAAACCAGCATCTCCATAAAGCTTGTCAGAAAAGAATTCAAGTTGCTTGAGGTCCAGTGTGAAGTTTCAACAGTCAGTGATGATTTGGGGCGCCATGTCATCTACAGGTGTTGGTTCATTGAGCTTGACTGGCCAGCAAACTCTCCTGACCTAAACCCCACAGAGAATCTATGGAGTATTGTTAAAAGGAAGATGAGAGACACCAGACCCAAAAATGTAGATGAGCTGATGGCCGCTATCAAAGCAACCTGGGCCTCCATAACACCTCAGCAGTACCACAGGCCGATCACCTCCATGCCACGTCGCACTGATCCAGTAATTCATGCAAAAGGAGCCCCGACCAAGTACTGAATGTGTACATGGACATACTTTTCAGAAGGCCAACATTTATATCAAAAATCAGCTTTTTATAATTAAGTTTTTGTAATATTCTTATTTTTTAAGAAACTGAATTTGGGGTTTCCATGAGCTATAAGCCATAATCATCAAAATGAAAAGAAATTAACACTTGAAATATATCGCTGTGGAAAGAATATACACACGTGGACAAAATTGTTGGTACCCCTCTGTTAATGAAAGAAAAACCCACAATGGTCACAGAAATAACTTGAATCTGACAGAAGTGGTAATAAATAAAAATTCTATGAAAATTAACCAATGAAAATCAGACAATGCTTTTGAACTGTGGTTCAACAGAATTATTTTAGAAAACAAACTCATGAAACAGGCCTGGATAAAAATGACGGTACCCTTAACTTAATATTTTGTTCCACAACCTTTTGAGGCAATCACTGCAATCAAACAATTTTTGTAACTGTCAATGAGACTTCTGCACCTCTCAGCAGGTATTTTGACCCACTCCTCATGAGCAAACTGCTCCAGTTGTCTCAGGTTTGAAGGGTGCCTTCTCCAGACGGCATGTTTCAGCTCCTTCCACAGATGTTCAATAGGATTTAGATCAGGGCTCATAGAAGGCCACTTTAGAATAGTCCAATGTTTTGCTCTTAGCCATTCTTGGGTGTTTTTAGCTGTGTGTTTTGGGTCATTATCCTGTTGCAAGACCCATGACCTGTGACTGAGACCAAGCTGTCTGACACTGGGCAGCACATTTCTCTCTAGAATACCTTGATAGTCTTGAGATTTCATTGTATCCTGCACAGATTCAAGACACCCTGTGCCAGATGCAGCAAAGCAGCCCCAGAACATAACAGAATCTCCTCCATGTTTCACAGCAGGGACAGTGTTCTTTTCTTCGTATGCTTCATTTTTGCGTCTGTGAACATAGCGCTGATGTGCCTTGCCAAAAAGTTCCAGTTTTGTCTCTTCTGTCCATAGGACATTCTCCCAGAAGCTTTGTGGCTTGTCAACAGGCAGTTTCCAGTCTGGCTTTTTTATGATTTGTTTTCAACAGTGGTGTCCTCCTTGGTCGTCTCCCATGAAGTCCACTTTGGCTCAAACAACGACGGATGATGCGATCTGACACTGATGTACCTTGACCTTGGAGTTCACCATGAATGTGTTTAAAGGTTGTTCTGGGCTCTTTTGTTACCATTCGTATTATCCGTCTCCTCCTGCGGCCACGTCCAGGGAGGTTGGCTACAGTCCCGTGTATCTTAAATTTCTGAATAATATGTGCAACTGTAGTCACAGGAACATCAAGCTTCTTGGAGATGGTCTTATAGCCTTTACCTTTAACATGGTTGTCTGTAATTTTCTTTCTAATCTCCTGAGACAACTCTCTCCTTTGCTTCCTCTGGTCCGTGTTTGGTGTGGTACACATCATGTCACCAAACAGCACAGTGACTACTTGTCACCCTTTAAATAGGCCGACTGACTGATTGCAAGTTTTTAGACACCTGTGATGTTAATTAGAGGACACATCTTGGTTGAACATGTCCCTATGGTCACATTATTTTCAATCTTTTCTAGGGGTACCATCATTTTTGTACAGCCCTGTTTCATGAGTTTGTTTTTTAAAGTAATTCTGTTGAACCACAATTCAAAAGCATTGTCTGATTTTCATTGGTTAATTTTATAGATTTTTTTTTTTATCAATCAATCAATCAGTCTTTATTTCGGATAGATTAAAAGTACAGATTAAAAGAAACAGAATAATATAACAAAGGGGGAAGAAAATCCAACAAGGTAAAATTAGACAATAACTCCTCTGATTATACAGTTCAACATAAGTTATCCGAAATGGGTGATGGCTGAAGCCGCAGCTTATATTGCCCACCCATATTCCATCCAAGAATTCAAAAGAAAAACAAAACAAGAGCGATTACAATTCAGAACAAAGCTAAGACAAAATGTGACAAAAAAAAAACAAAAAAAAAACTAGGCAGCCACATAACGCAGACTGGATATGACAATCCTTATGTGATTTTATATGTCATCTTGTATATACTGTATGTTTGGAATATTTCTTCCTTTAGTTTTTGTTTAAATAGTCCAAGTGTTGTACATGAATTTAATTCAGGTCCAAAATCATTCCATAATCTGACTCCTTACACTGAAACACAGTGTTGCTTGGTGGAGGTTCTCACTGAAGGTTTTTGAAATATACATGTTCCTCTAAAATTCATGTTCAGGTTCAGGTTACCTTATTTGTACCCGTAGGTAGATTTGTTTTGCAGTCTGGTGATATCCATATTTACAAGCCACAAATTACATTCAACATAGACACAAACACAGGCACACATGAAATTGACTATTAACCTGATAAAAATACTCAAGGCTCCATCAATCAGGATGATGATTGAAAAGACAAAGAGATGAGAGAAAAACCAGAGGTAAGAGAGAAGAGTCATGTTAAAAGTTAAAAAACTAGTCAAAGAGGTTAAAAACTCAAAGGTCTAAAACTCAATAAAATATTTAGAACCCAAGTAACATCCTACAAAAATAAGTAAATATAAAATGGAGTTAATAAATAGGTACCTAAATTATGTGCAATATATTGTTACAGCTTGTTCAACTCTTTGACAGCAGCAGGAATAAAGCTGTTTTTGTAGCACTGGGTTTTACTTTTTGGGACAGCAAACCTCCGTCTTGAGGGAAGAAGCTGAAAGTTGCAGTGAAAAGGGAGGGAGTCATCATTTAAAATGGAGGTAGCCATCCTCTGTATTTGTCTGGTGCACAGGGATGTCAGGCTCAGCTGTGACTCACCAAGCAAACGACTGGACCATCTAACTACCTGATCCAAGGATTTCTTCTGTTTCAGTTTTATCTGACCAAACCATGACACTAAAGAAAAGGATAAAACAGATTCAATAAAAGCCCGATAAAACATTGTCATTATGGTTCGGTCAATTTGGAAGCGTGCAAGTTTTCTCAAACAATGCAAATGTTGCTGACCCTTTTTGCACACCCTTTCACAGTTCTCCTCAATCTTTAAATTACTATCAATAATCGTCCCAAGATATTTGTAGGATTGTACACATTCGGTGGTCTGGCCTTTTAGTACGGTGACTTTGTGCCTGGGAGTTTTCCTCCTAAAGTCAATAATCATGTCTTTAGTTTTTGTCGTATTCAGCTGCAGGTAGGAATCCTCACACCAGTGAACAAAATCATCAACTTGTGGGCCGTGGCCACTCTCACCATCCTGGAGGAGACTGACAATAACTGAATCATCAGCATAATTTATGATATGTCTGTTGTCATGTCTGCTCCGACACATGTTTGTGTACAGGATGAAGAGTAGTGGTGACAACACACACCCCTGAGGAGAGCCAGTAGAAGAGCACTTTAGGTCAGACAATGTACCATTGACCCTTACTCTCTGCGTCCTGTTGGTTAAGAAATCCAGAATCCAACCCACCAGATTATTGCTCAGATCAAATTGTTGCAGGAGCCTTTCAGCTAAGATATGAGGTTGGATTGTATTAAAGGCGGAGGAAAAGTCCACAAATAAAAGCCTGGCGTGTGTCCCATTAAAATCCAGATGTTTAAAAAGCATGTTAAACAGAGTGACAGTGGCATCCTCCACTCCTCTGTGAGGCCTATAGGCAAACTGCAGAGGATCAAATGCATGCTCAGTCTGCTTTAAGACCTCACATCTGACCAGTTTTTCAAAAATTTTCATTAAATGATATTGTTTCTCCCTTATTTGGAACAGCTTTTGGATATTTGCGGGCAGTGATAGATTCTTCACTTTAAACATTATTACTGCAGTTTTAAAGTCAACCAGATCTTTCAACTTGAGAGCTTTTAATTTAAGAAAAAGTGGGTTTGTTGGTTCCCTGTAAGCAGCTTTGTTTATTATTCTAATAGCTCACTTCTGAAGCATAAAGACTGGATATATGTTTGTTTTATATGTATTCCCCCATACTTCAGTACAATATGTCATGTATGGGAGTATTAATGAATGATACAAGGTATATAGTGTGGGTTGATTCAGCAAATATTTCACTCTGTGTAGTATTGCAATTGATTTGGATATTTTACCTGTAATATAATTAATATTTGACTTCCAACACAGTTTATTATCAATTATTACTCCAAGAAATTTAGTTTCGGACACCCTTTCAATCTCTACTCCATTTACACTGAGTTTAGATACTAAGTTGTTGTGATGGTTGTTAAAAACTATAAATTTTGTCTTACTTAAATTGAGCGTTAATTTGTTTGACTCAAACCATAGTTTAAGCTTTCCTAATTCCTTTCCGAGTGTATCCAAAAGTTGTTCCAAATTGCTTCCACTGCATAATAAATTAGTGTCATCGGCAAACAATATTAAATCCATTTTTTCTGAAACTTTACATATATCATTTATATACATATTGAATAGCAATGGCCCCAAAACTGAACCCTGTGGGACTCCACAAGTAACCTTCAGTAACTGTGAGTTTTTGTTACCAACACATACGTACATACTGATATCTATTCTTTAAGTAACTACATAACCAGGACAGTGCTACCCCACCAATACCACAATTTTGTAGTTTCTTTAATAATAAATTATGATCCACTGTATCAAATGCTCTTTTAAGATCCAGGAATACCCCAACTGAATACTCTTTATTTTCAATGGCAGTTGATATTTTTTCTATAAATTCCATTAGAGCAAATGCAGTTGTCCTCTTGTGTCTGAACCCATATTGCTGCTCACACAATAAATTATTCTTCAGTATGAAGTTGTCAATTCTCTCATAGAATATTTTTTTCAAGTATCTTGGGAAATTGTGGCAATAGTGAAATTGGTCTATAGTTTGAAAGTTCCCCTCTGCCACCCATCTTGTATATCAGAATTACTTTAGCTATTTTCATTGCATTGGGAAATATACCTGTTTGGAGAGACAGGTTACATATATACGTCAGTGGTTTCACTAAGCATTCAATAATAGTTTTGACTAAGAGAATGTCAATACCATCACAGTCCGTAGATGTTTTACTTTTAAACGATTTAACAATTTCAATGACCCCTCTCTCGTCTGTGTTCTTTATGAAAATGGAATCTTTTATAGCAGTGTTTTTGCTTATTGTATCACCTGTGGGTGCCGTAATGGGTATTTCTCGAACCAAATTAGGACCAATGTTAACAAAAAAGTTATTAAATTCATCTGCAGGTGAAACTGTATTCACACTCTGAGTCGTTGTATTATTTTTTGAAAAATTGGTTGGGTAGCTTGTATTTCTGTTTTTATTTCCAAGAATATTGTTAAGTATTGTCCATGTATTTTTAATATTGTCTCTGTTTTTCTCCAGTTCTTTACTGTAATAGTCTCTTTTACTACATCTTATTATATATGTTAACTTATTTTTGTATGTTTTATACCACTGCTCTGCTTCTTTTCTCCTTTTCTTTAGGAAAGCTTTATATAATACATTTTTCTTTTTACACGCCTTTTGTAATCCTTTGGTTAACCATGGCTTATCGGCAAATTTATGTTTAAGCTTTTTCTTTACTAATGGACATTTTTTTCATAAAGAGTGGTTACAATGTTTATAAATGTGTCATAGGCTTCATTTACATATGATACATAGACTTTTGTCCAGTCTTGCTTCAGAAAGTCTTCTTTAAAAGAACTGATTGCATTTTGTGATTTGTATCTGAACGATTTTAAATTGTTTTCTGTATTGGCCCCCGTGTGGCCATGGATAAGTGCAAAGGTTGGCAAATGGTCACTTATATCATTTATCAATAATCCACTATTTTCTTATCAATAATATTAACGAACAGGTTGTCAATAAGTGTAGCAGTGTGAACTGTGATTCTACTGGGATGTGTTATACATAGAATTTATGAACTTTGTAATTACATTTTGTTGATATGGATTAGTAAATCAATATTGAAATCTCCACAAATTACTACCATTTTCTTACTAGTAATATTATTGTACAGCTCGACTAATTTATCTTTGAATGTCTCAATGCAAGTTCCCGGTGTTCTATATATACAGCTTATAATTAGATTTTTTGTTTTATCTTGGTCAATCTCAACAGTAACACATTCCAAAATCCCTGGTAGTGCAAAGGACATTCCATTTACAAGTTTACACCTATACAGGTCATCAATATACAGTGCAACACCACCACCCTTTTGTTGAGATCTGTTAATATGAAACATCTGATATCCCTCTATTGCCATCAGGGGAGCCTGCTCTTCATTAAGCCAAGTTTCAGAGACTGCGATAGCTGTAAATTTTCTGTCTAGCTGTTTTAAATAGTCCTGAATCTGTGGAAAGTTTTTGTTAAGACTTCTGCTGTTGAAGTGTATTATTGATAATTTACCATCTAGTTGCACTTGACTTTTGAATTGGTTTTCAGTGTAATATTCACAAAGATTATGAATATTATTGAAAAAGTGGTTATCAGGATCAATATCATTTTCCATCTGTTGTAGTTTATGTTCAGCATAATGGCATATTTTCAGAGTTTGAATTTCCTCACTCTGTGTCAAATGACTTCCTCCAACTGAGGATAATTGATGTCTACTCAAGTCAGTCATAAGTTTTTTTGTTTTGTTTAGTTTTTTTTTTTTAAGTACATTGACATGGTATGTCAAAAGAACTATTCTTGCCGTGTATGTGGATATGGACTTATATAGTCTCTTAATTTTCTTAATCAGTGTTCATCTGTATTTATTTAAGTCAGTAACATATCTGATTATTATACTCTTTGCTTCCTCAGGTGTTCCATTTTGTTTGATCCAAACTCTACAATTACTTGTCCATGTTGCCTGTATCTTATTTTGTCTTTTCAGCATCCGTGCTTGCCATTGCTATTTCAGCATTAGTTTTTGTTAGGTGTTCATTTAGGTAAACTTCTGTTCCCCATAGCTTTCTGGCCTGCCTCAGTATGTCATTCTTTACCCTTCTGTTCACAAAGCGCATCATAATTGATTTCTTTGTTTTATTATCCTTTCTGGGTAAAGCATGACAGGCTGAAATTGCATTTGCTTCGACCTGTATATTTCTACTATCAAGGAACTGAAGCACCTGGTTTTCCAGGGAGACTGATTCACTCAGGGGAGCCTCCTCTCCTCTCAATCCTGCTGTAGCATGAGCATATGATTGATATTTAATGTCTAGTCCACTTATAATTAGATCATCCATATGAGAATATTGTTCAAGATCCTCGACATGTCGCTCCAAGTCTGCAATTTTTTTGTCTTTTTCCTTAATTGTTAATTTTAATTCTCGGGCTTCTTCCATTAGCCCTATTATTTTAGCCTGCTGACTAACCACTTTGGTCAGTTCTTCTGACAAGAAGTTCAGAGATTTTTTGATCTCTTCCATTTCCTCCTTCTTTGGTGGCATTTTTACTGACCTGTGGATAGTAAAACAATCTCTGCTGGTGACGCCAGTATCCGATCCGACCAACCTCAAATCCAGCTGGGCCTCAGCTAGCCCCCTCCGCTGCTAGTCCCGCTGCTTACCGCCACCGTAACCGAGCTCCTGTCCAGCTGGGGTACCAGCAGCTCCTCCACTGAGTCCCACCGCCCACCGCTGCTGTAGCCGGGCTCCAATCCTGCTTCTGTCCGGCTGAGGTCTCGGTAAATCCTCCGCTGAGCCCCGCCACCTACCGCCGTCTGCCTCAGTAGTTCCTCCGCCGAGCCCCGCCACTGCAACTGGGCTCCGACTCCGGCTGGGGCCCCGGTGGTCCTCCACTGGTCCCCGTCTCCCACCACCGCTACACTTGAGCTCCGATCCGGGGGTTCCGCCCACGAAAACAACATCTACAGTATACATATACTTATCCTCTATCTGGCGTATAAAAGTACTTATCAAGACAGCTGACTGCAACATGAGGCTACACAATTCAACTCTTTAGCCTCCTGTTATTATTTTAGCCTATAATATTATTCTTATGTAGTGTACGGTTAATCACGTTTAATATTATGATTTTAGCCTCTGCATTCTGGTCTATTTTGACCATTTCTGATGAGTAGGCTCTTCTTTAGGAAGGCTGAACACTTAGAAGACATTGTCTTACGTAAAATAGCAAACAGTTGTTGTCACTGAGCAGATTAGGTGCGAGAGGAACTACTTCTTCACAGCGTCAATGCTAAAGTGAAAGAGTTTTGCCGATCACCACTCCGTTAGCTGCGCGGAGAAAGTGGGTGTGTGCGTTAGCCTGGGGGCGGTGCTGGCAGCACAGGCACTTCCTGGATTGGGCGGCTCACCCACATTCATATGTATGAATGTGGGGACCCAGTCATTATCAGGGACAGGGCGGAGCAGCAGCTCAGAGAGCAGGGTTGAGGAGGAATACTCAGAGATGCATGAATGGAGCAAAATACCACTTTGGGGGTGTTTTTGGTGAGGAATTAACATTATAACATGCTTAAAAGCTCAAAAAAGTTGATTTTGCATGATATAGGCCCTTTAATTACAGAATACCTAATTATTGAAAATGAATGGGACATCCAATAAGATAAGATAAGATAAGATAAGATAAGCCTTTATTAGTCCCACAATGGGGAAATTCCAGGATTGCAACAGCACAGGGATAGCAACACTCAGAGCAACAATCAGAAGGCAAGAAAAAACAACATCTAGTAAACATATGTCCATATTACTATAAATGTATATATATAGACACACAGTGCAGAGCATTATGGTTGGTTGGTGAATGTGCAGCAGAAAGTCTAAGCTCTCTCTCCGCGGATGCGGCGGGCCAGCTGGAAGTCTTTGGGCATGATGGTGACCCCCTTAGCGAAGAAGAGACCACCAGGTGGGCCTCGCTCGTCTCCTGCAGAGCCATGACGGCGAAGCTCAGGAAACGCAGGACGGTCTTGAAGTCCTGAGCGATCTCCCTCGCCAGGCGCTGGACGGGCAGCTTACGGATGAGCAGCTCCGTGGATTTCTGGTAGCGACGGATCTCTCTCAGAGCCACGGGCCTGTGACGGTGAGGCCTCTTCACTCTGCCGGTGGCCGGAGCGCCCCTCCGAGCAGCCCTGGTGGCTAGCTGTCTCCTGGGGGACTTCTTCCTCCAGTAGATTTTACGGGCGGTCTGCTTGGTTCTTGCCATCGCTCTTTATTATTCTGTCTTATATTTCTTGCACGCCGCCTAAACTCCAGCCCGGCACCCGCGTCGTTTTCGCTACAGCTCCCGGTATGTCGAGTTTCCCATTAGCACCGGGCGGCGGCCAAGTGCTAGCTAGCACTAGCTCCTCCCCGCTACTAAATACTAGCGACTTTTCCAGATCCCTTGTTTATTTGTTTGTCAGATCACTTATTTGCATTAGTTTTATCACTTATATTCAAGATAATAGTGTATCTGCACTTTGGGGAATGGGAGTTGTTCAGTCACCATTATAATTATTTTATTTTATATCACTGCTCAGTGATGAGGTCATTATAATAGTGAATTTCTTCTGTGTATCTTCAATAAACTCTTGCAGTACTATAACTGGACACATTTGCAAATATCTGAGACCTATTGTAGTGCATCAGATTATATTTTAGCAATATTTTGTTAAAAGGTTTTTTGAAACTCTAATCAACCGAATTAACTACAAAACACCCAACATCAATAAAGTACATCTATCTATTATTATACACAGCAGAAGGACACGTTTGACTAGAACCGTTGCATCAGTGCTGCCCATTTGTCAGTAAATATTTAACTAAATATTATTTATTTCGTTTTTTGGGTTGTTTTTGTGTCCTGTTTGGTTGTTAAGTTACTCCAGCAAGTTTTTAATTTTTAGATACTCGCGCGGAAGGGGGGACTCACAGTCCTGCAAAGTACAATGGTACCACACAGGTGAAACAGAAGCAGGTACTCCTGTCTACAACTGACTGGGCAGGCTGGGTGTGCCTCCCCGTGAAGGACCGTAGTCCCCCTGGTCGGGCGGCTGCTTCTCCCGTCATGTTCTGTGTTGATACACCGGTGTTCTTTGTCAGACCCGGTCCCCGCTGATGCTCCACCCAGTCTGCTCACACACCTTGTGTTCTCCACATATGGCAAATTATCCTTTAGACCAGGGGTGTCCAATCGTGCCATGGAGGGCCAAGACCCTGAGGATTTTCTCTTCTACCCAGTCTCTTCAGCAAATTCAGTTGAATCTGCTGTTGAAAACGCTGGTTCGAGGTAAAGCCTGCAGGGTCTAGGCCCTTCATGGCATATGACTGGACACCCCTGATTTAGACCTAAGCAATAACAGCAAGTTTCTGGTATCAATGTTTTAAGCATTAAAAGTATTCAGTATTGTAGAGAGAAATGAGCAGGCGGGGTAGTGAGCTGGATCAGCGTGGACTTTATTTCTCTCTATCCTCAAGTCAACAAGAAGAATCCTAGGTTGCGGGGCATCTCTCTTTTATATGTTAGTGCCTTGACTAGCAACCTGGGGGCTCACACCACAATACACATTATCACAATGCCTGTCTGCGCATTAACATACAGTCCTTCAGCACCATTAACATACAGTCCATTAGTGCCTCCACCTCCACTGTCCCATCTCGACCCCCTGTCGGCTTTTCTCCTCCTGTGCCCTTCAGTGTGAGTGGAGAATGTGATGTCTAGGTCCTCCACAGTATTATCTTTTTCTAGTCAAATTTGTCACTTTTCACTTCCTTGTTTTGTCCAGTGAACACTGTGGTGACTGACAGGTCATGATGCCGCGTATTATCCAATCATCAAATAGTCAATCCGAAACTCCGCCCACACTTCCTGGAGCCAGGGCATGAAGAGACAGAGCAGTGACAGAGCGGTGGCTGAACTTTTATTAATAAAATTTACATAGTTTGACTGAGTGACTCCATACTGGGGGATGCACACCATCATAACCTCAGCAAGGCACATATAAAATCTTAAGCTAGTCTGATGAAGGGTTCAAGAGATATGTGTGGAACAGTCACATAGACACACAAACACACACACACACACACACACACACACACACACACACACACACACACACACACACACACACATATGTTGCATTTATAGATGGATGACTTTCATTTTTAATTGAATTACTAAAATAAATCAACTTTTTGATAACATTCTAATTTATTGAGATGCACCTGCATAAGGGCATTACAGATAAATAAAAGTACATGGGCTTGAAATAATGAACAATATTTTTTGCCACTTTTCTTTAGTTTGAGATCAAAAATACAGTGATCATCTAAACTGCCATAGATTAGGATGCATTTTATGTATATTGTGCTTAATTGGGCAGTTATCAGTGAGGTCTTCTTCAAAGCAACACACCTATCAAAGTGACTTTCCATTTGCAGTTTCAGTTTCTCTGAGGAGACGGACACCTCTCTGCACTGCTACTGCTTGCGCAGTTTTATTTTAGGTCAGTCATTATCAAAGAGGTTTTCCTGGGTAAACAAAAACTCCTCACAGATCTCTTTTCAGACTCACAACTGAATTCAAGAAACAAAAGAATGTGACAAGCGACACCGTGCTACCAATTATAAGGAACCATTAAACTGATAAAAATTTCTTGACTTTGTAAAAAACAAATCATATGTCCTCGTTGTTTTTTGTTGGTTTGCTTTTTTTCTTCATCTTGCAGATGAACCAGCAACAACACAGGCGGGCGGTCCGTACCAGTTTCTTCTGCTAACTCCTACAGTTTTCAAGCTAGGACTTTTTCATTTTACACAGTGATTGCACACGTGTTGAAGATGTGCATATTATTAGAATCTTGATTCTGGATCATTTTCTTAAAAATTGCAGGTTTTACAACTTTGTCATTTTTTCATTTAAATTTCAAGAGGGTCTGGGAACGCCTTGGTATCCCCTCTGAAGAGCTGGAGCAGGTGGCTGGGGAGAGGGAAGTCTGGGCTTCTCTGCTTGAACTGCTGCCTCCGCGACCCGGACCTCCGGAAAAGCGGTAGAAGATGGATGGATGGATGGAGGGTATATAGTTTGTTCAGCTAGCGCCTCCTACAGATTTCAAGCATGGACATTTTCATTTCACATGTTTGTACATGTATTAAAAATGTGCATATTGCAATTAAATTATCATTAGTTCTACCACAGATCTTGAGCATATTGATCATTGAATTTATAATCAATTTTTTTGTTGTTGGTGTGCTAGTCCTGCACTATCGATAATGACACTAGATGGCATATACTGTATGACATAATGTACCTTCTTCTTATGACATTTTATGGTCTGTAAACTCAAATAGGTCAATGTTCTATAGACATATTCTGTCCATTCCCTCTAGACACCCATTTTCCAGCCAAATCATCTACCAACCTTCGACCATATATTTCATTCATGGACATTATTTTAGCTTATTGTAGTTTATTATACTCTGGACTGGACACCTTCTCCTTAGTTACTGCCAGCTGACTTGGCCAGTCAGTCATTCAAGACCATTTCTTTTTTTTTTTTTCAAGTTTTTGTAAAGGGTATGCATGTCGTTACAGCATTTCATTGTTTACATTTTCATCACATATTCAGTTTTTTTTTGTTTTTTGACAAGATTGAAAAAAAAATTACACCCTTTTTTAAGTGAAAGAAAAGAAATTTTAAAAAACAAAAAAACAAAAAAAAAACCAAAAGAGAAGAAAAATAAAAGAACATCTGAGTAGCATTGGAACAAAGAGAGGAGCCATTATTGAAATGGTGTTTGTCAAAGATTAGATCTGATGGAAGACACATATGCGTTCCAGGGTTGCCAAAAGTTCAAGAGCCCATCCATGTCCTGTCTCAGTGC
Source organism: Pholidichthys leucotaenia (assembly GCA_020510985.1). Lineage (NCBI taxonomy): Eukaryota > Metazoa > Chordata > Actinopteri > Cichliformes > Pholidichthyidae > Pholidichthys > Pholidichthys leucotaenia. The sequence goes on along the minus strand of CM035836.1, from coordinate 301,188,465 downwards.
AAATGTCAACTTTTCCATCGAATAAATGTCCTGAATCACGTTAATCCAATCTTCAGGTGTAGGACAGTCTCTCAACATCCATTTTTTTGTTAGTGGTTTTTTACTTGCCAATATTAAAACATTGAATAAATATTTTTCTCCTCGTCTTTCCAGTGATTCCGGTAGTAAACCCAAATGCAAAGTTACAAAAGAAAAAGGAACTGTTACTTTGAATATTTCCCCAATATTGTCTGTACATTAGTCCAATATTGGTGGATAACTGGGCATGACCAAAACAAATGAAAATGATTTGCAGTCTTTTCACCACACAAGCACCAGCAATTCAACCCTTTACGAGTAAATTTGTTTTGTGCAGGTGTTCTGAAAAATCTTACCAAATTTTTCCATCCAAATTCTCTCCACAGCAGGGATGAGGTACTTTTCCACTGTTGTTTGTTTAGCTTTTCCCATATTTCCAGTTGTAAAGTGAAATTCCCCTCTTTTTTCCCATTTCTCTTTTATATATGATGTGTTGTCTCCTTTTAAATCTTGAAGGCCATGGTGTATTTTAGAGATGTATCTGATCCCTGGGATCCCTTTATATGCCATTAAGAAGACCTTTAGAACACCTGACTGGGCCCTTTCCAAATCCTCCTTTTTTAGTATTTTGTTTATGTGGTGTCTAAGCCGAAAGAACCTGTAAAGGTCTCGATTTATTAGACCTTGTTTTTTCAAATCATCAAAACTTTTTAAAGTTTGCCCTTTAAAAAAGTTGTAGTATTTTATCAGTCTGTTCTCTTTCCACTTTTTAAATCTAGTGTCTGTTTTATTAGGAGTAAAATCCTGATCATAGGAAATCCATTGCAATAATTGATAGAGTTCTTTAGTTTGATTCTCTCTGACTATGTTAAACCACATTTTTAGCGGGGTCTCTATCCACGGGTTAGTGTTATTCAAATGTTTAGGTTAGGCATTATTCCCTATTATCGCCTGTAGGGGAATGTCACTTGTTATTTGGCATTCTATCTCCTTCCATTGTGCAGTGTAGAATGGGTTACATATCTCTACTAAAGTTTTAATTTGCGTGGCTTTAAAATAGTCCTTGATATTTGGCAGCGCGAGCCTACCTTTGTCTTTGTTTAGCTGTAGGGTTCTATACCTGATTCTTGGTCTCTTGCCCTGCCATATGAATCTTGAGATTCTTCTGTCCAGTTCTTGCCATGTTTTTTTGGGAGGTTCTACGGGTATTGTTTGGAAAAGATATAGAAGACGTGGAAGTATATTCATTTTGACTGCTTCAATTCTTTGTGCAGTACCCAAGAATGGTATCTTATTCCATCTTGCTAGATCAGATTTTATTTTTGCCATCAGTGGATCATAATTTAGTGTTATAATTTTGTTGTTTCGGGATATTGACCCCCAGATATTTCATAGATTCCCTCTCCCAGTTAGTTTTGAATTTGCTTAGTAAATATTGATTTGGGTTATAGTTGAAAGTTAAAATTTGGGTTTTATGCATGTTCAATTCGTACCCCGATAACCCTCCATACTCTGAAAAAACTGAAATTAGTTCTGGAAAAGAGGTGTCCGGCTGCCCCAGGTATATTAAAATGTCATCAGCAAAGAGTGCTATTTTATGTTCCTTCTGACAAAGTGTAATACATTGAATTTTTTGATTCTGTCTTATCCATTGGCTCAGAGGTTCTATGAAGATTTCAAAGAGCAGTGGAGACAAGGGGCAGGCCTGATGACATCCTCTCTCCAGTTCAAAAGATGATGATAATTTACCGTTAATCCTTATTTTAGCTGTTGGGTTTTTATATAATGCCTGGATAGTTCTAATGAAATTGTTGTGAAAATTGAAACTGGACAAAATTCTATATAGGAAAGCCCAGTCAACCAAATCAAATGCTTTTTCAGCATCTAATGCCAGTATGGCTGCATTTAAATTATATTTTTTTAAGTGATGAATTATGTGTAAAGTGCGTCTAATGTTATCTTGTGTCTGTCTTTGTCTTATAAAACCTGTTTGGTCTAAATCAGGGATGTCCAATCATGTGCCATGGAGGGCCAAGACCCTGCAGGTTTTCTCTTCTACCCAGTCTCTTCAGCAGGTGTTTTCACTTATCAGTAATCAGTGGGAAGAAATTCAGTGGAATCTGCGGTTGAAGATACTAGTTGGAAGTAAAGCCTGCAGGGCCTTGGCCCTCCATGGCACATGATTGGACACCCGTGGTCTAAATGAATTAAGTCTGTCAGTATATTTTCTAACCTTTTGGCAAGGATAGCAATAAAAAGTTTATAGTCCTGATTTAACACACTGATTGGTCTGTAGTTGGAGCAGTCTAGTTTATCCTTTTCAGGTTTAGGTATGACTGCAATGACCCCTTCTCTCCAGGAGCGGGTCCTGTGAGGAGGACATAGTTCAATGTTTTCAGGAGGAGAAGAGATAGTTGCCGTTTAAAAGTTTTGTATCACTCTGCTGTATAACCATCTGCTCCTGGGGATTTGTTAGCTTTAAGTTTCATAATTGCTTTTTCTAATTGTTTAGGTTGTATTTCTGCCAATAGTTTTTTTTTATTTTGTGACTCAGTAAGTTGGGGAAGATTTAATGTATTTAGGAAGGCTTCGGATGTGTCTATCTTGTGTTTTTTGAGGGAGTACAAGTTCTTGTAGTAATTCTCGAAGCTTTTATGAATTTCCTGAATTCTAATTTTTATTGCCTTTGATACTGGGTCTCTGATTTTGTAGACTGCTCTCTCTGTTTGTTGTTTCCTCAATTTATAGGCTAGTAATTTTGCCGATTTCCTACCTGTTTCATAATATTTTTGTTTCAGAAATGTAAGTTTCTTCTGGATTTCTGTTATGTAGATCTCATTTATTTGTTTTTTTATTTCCATAATTTTGAGCGAGTCATTAGAATGAGTGTTGACTTTGTGCTCTTTTTCTAGTTTCTTAAGTTCTGACTCTAATGTGATTAGTTTTTCTTGTCTCAATTTCTTTTGGAGTGCCAGTTTTGCAATAATCTTTCCCCTTATTACACCTTTGCATGTGTCCCACAGTATTAAAGGGGATACTTCTCCGTTATCATTTTCCTCCAAATATCTGATTCCAATTCATCTTTCAGTGGTCCTTTCAGCACATTTGAATTTAACCTCCAAGAAAATGTATTATTTGTGTGTTTTTGGATATTTAAGTCCATATAGGCTTCCGGTTCCGGCGCCACATGAGTTGGCTGCCTTTTGCAACAGCGGCTCAATTCTGAGTCTTTTTATCTTCCTTCTTCTTTCTGATCCTGTGATAACTTTCTGATCCGGCACACCTTTCACTCTATATATATCACGGACACACAGATCGCCCCAAAGGTCTCCCGAGTCGGCGGACGGAGCCACTGTTTACAGCAGGAGACGATACAGCAGGGAAGAGCTAGCTAGCACTCAACCGCCACCTGGTGCTAACGGAGAAACTCAATATACCGGGGAACTGAAGCGAAAACAACGCGGGTGCCGGGCTGGAGTTTAGGCAGCGTGCAAGAAATATAGGACAGAATAATAAAGAGTGATGGCAAGAACCAAGCAGTCTGCCCATAAATCTACTGGAGGAAAAGCCCCCCAGGAAGCAGCTGGCCACCAAGGCTGCTCGGAAAAGCGCCCCGGCAAACGGCGGAGTGAAGAAGCCTCACCGTTACAGGCCCGGTACCGTGGCTCTGAGAGAGATCCGTTGCTACCAGAAATCCACGGAGCTGCTCATCCGTAAGCTGCCCTTCCAGCGCCTGGTGAGGGAGATCGCTCAGGACTTCAAGACCGACCTGCGCTTCCAGAGCTCCACCGTCATGGCTCTGCAGGAGGCCAGCGAGGCCTACCTGGTGGGTCTCGTCGAGGACACCAACCTGTGTGCCATCCACACCAAGAGGGTCACCATCATGCCCAAAGACATCCAGCTGGCCCGCCGCATCCGCGGAGAGAGAGCTTAGACTTTCTGCTGCACATCCACCAACCACAATGCTCCGCACTGTGTCTATATATATATAGTAATATGCACATATGTATACTAGCTGCTCTTGTTTTTTCTTGCCTTCTGATTGTTGCTCTGAGTGTTGCTATCCCTGTGCTGTTGCAATCCTGGAATTTCCCCATTGTGGGACTAATAAAGGCTTATCTTATCTTATCTTATCTTATCTTATCTTATAGATCAGACTGTGGTCAGAGAGATCCATAGGTCCTATTTTACATGTTTTTACTCTTCCAATGTCTCTATTAAACATAAAAAAATAGTCAATCCTTGAACATGATGAATGTGGTGCTGAGTAAAATGTATAATTTTTTACACTGGGGTTGAATTCCCTCCACACGTCACAGATTCCCATTTCATTTAGTAACATCCTAGTTGTTCTACTTTGAGTGTTATTTTGATGTGGAGAATTACCTGATGTGTCCCAGTATGGATTCAGACTTAGATTGAAGTCTCCACCACATATCACTAAACCTTGGGCTTCAGTTATCATTAGGTCAAATACATTTTTATAAAATTTCCATTTAGCCCCTGGAGGTGCATATACATTCAGCAGAGTGATATCTTCTCCCTCTTGCCGACCAAGTACCATGCTAAATCTCCCTTCTTTATCTTTGTGTTCTGAATTTTTTTCAAATATAATTTTGGTTGAGATCAATGTCGCTACCCCCTCCTCCTCCCTGACTTATATGAAGATGAAGAGATCAGTTTAAACCCTTGTCATATTAAGTTTAGTGTGTTCCAAGTCTGTTAGGTGGGTCTCCTGTAAAAATATTATTCCTGCTTTGTCTTTTTTTCATTTTGCCAAGAATCTTGGATCTTTTAACTGGATTCAGGATCCCTTTTACATTATGAGATTATTTTGGTTGAACCCTGTTTCTCCATTGTATTGTCTTATGTAGTATAATAGTATAGTGGCCCTCTCTTATGCTACTCAAAAACTAAAAGAACATTAAGAACATAAAAAAAAACATTAAGAACATAGTATTTAAAACTTTAAAACAAAAAAACTGTCAAAAGATCTTCCTGAACTAAGGTCTTTTTAGTGACCTTAGAGGAGCCTTGATGTTGTGTTGGCTCCGAGGGAAATTCCTCAAACTTTGTTACGTGTTGAGGGCCCTCTCTTTCCCCTATAAGTTGTCCCATGTTTTTAACGTGGTTTTTGGATCCCAATCAGAACTTGTATAGATTTTTTTTTTAATGCCTATACCCTATGAAATTATGCGCTACCTCCCACCACCATCACATCAAACAATCACGGTAATACAGTATTTGTTAGTGTGGAGAGTTCATGTGGTTCATTGTCACATTTCTATTTAACAAGTTTTTTTTTTGTTTGTTTTTTTTAAGACTTTGTAGCATCATCTCACTTTGGCTCAGCAATACTTATTCTTCTGCTTAAAGACATTTTGTTTCACCCAGGAGTAAGACAGTCAAGAACTGGTTTTCTCCCCCAGGCCACAGCTGAAATCCCATTCCTTTGCTAAAACCAGTCTAAAAGAATTCCACCTATTTCCTCCTGTGCCCCTTTATTACCCCCATAAACATGCAACAGACCTGGCCACACAGATCCACAACTCAGTTAATTTCCTTAAACTCTGGGACATGCTGGATTTAACCAGTGAACTTTAAAGTACATTATTACAAACTCAATTCTAAACCTTCTCTTCTTTTCAGGACTATGAAAAGCAAATGGACTCTGATGTTTTTAATGTGGAAAATCAATAATATGTGTGAAATGCATTAATCTGTGATTTTATATATATGTATGCATGTTAAAAATGTTTAAATGAATGTCTGTTTATTCCTGCATGTTGATTTAGAAGCACTGCTTATAAGATACATTAAGGTTAGTTTAGTTATACATAAGTGTGTAAAAGCATATTCCAATGTATTTAAAATTGTGTGTATTCATGTGGACCGATATCCCATTTCACCCAGTCTTCACGGAGCCCCAGCTTCTTCATCCTATTGGTCCCTTGCAGACAAAGCCTGTCATTGGACTAAAGTTCGTCAAGCCCGCCCACGAAGGACGCTCATTGGCTGAGATTCCGGTCAACCCGGAAGCCCGCGAAAGCTCAACAGAACTTATAAAAGGAGCAAACCCCCCTGCTACTTCCTCTTTCGGCTCGCTCTTTTGGATTCACCTCTTTCGACGCTCTCTTTTGGCTCTCTCTTTTCGCCTCTTTTGGACTTGCTCTTTCACCTCTGTTCGTCTCGCTCTTTTGTCTATTGTTTACACACTGCAAAAAAGAACTTTGAATGAACAAAGACTTCTACCACGTGTCGCTTTTCTGAACACAGAGCAGATAACTCGTAATTTGTTTATGTAACTTTGTAATTTAATGTTTTTTTTCTTTTTCTCTTAAATGCCTAGGAATTCCTATTTCTTTGAGCTCAATTATTAATCAGAGTTAAACTCCAATTTTTATTTATCACTTTTTCTTTGTTAAACTTTCTGTAAAACCACCGTTTGTTTTAATTTTAATGTAAGTTTTAATCTTGACTTTATTTTTATAATATTTTTTCTGACCAATCACACACCAGAAGCTATTATTTTATCTAAAGTCTGAAAGTCTATTTTTCTAATTTGAAATCTGATTAGATCTAATTTTTCTCGAAGACCTCTGGATCCACTTGTCTACGAAGGAGAAAACGCGCAGCTCTCATCACACGCTGAAGAAACGTCGGCACCATCTGGCTCCGATCCAAGTTACAACTGTGGGTCATTCAGCCAAAATCCAGCCACTTCGACCGCTTCACTTTAAAGGTCGAACTGTGGACCCTGAAATATCTGCGGGCAGATATTTCCCCTAACATCCATGAAATCTTGGGCGGAGGACGACAAAAGCATGTTGACCAGATCATCGAGGAATCATGTGAGCTGCAAACTTTAATTCATCTGCTGAATTAAACGTCTGAGGTTCGGTAATAATTTGTATATCTAATCAGATGCAAATTAAGAAGCCCTTAACATAACTCTTCTTTTCGTTAAAATTCCATTTTTATTTTCTTAAGATTAATCCAGGACTTTTCATATAATTAGTAAACTTTCTCCATAAATTTGCGTTGTTTCCATAATCTGTTAACTCAAACTGATAGAAATTCATTTCTCAGTTTAACCCTGGTTCCGAAAATGTTGACATTGTTAATCTATCATTTACAAGATTGATTTTATGATTAATGAAATTACTGCAATGTCTGTTAATCATTTCGTTTAATAAATATGGGAAAATGAGAGAAGCTGTTGAGAATTTATTTCATTCTGAGTCTGTTTCAAGCACAGGTATCAAATTCACGGAAAAATTTTTGAGACTGATAATTGATTAATTTATTGAGTGATTAAACAGGTATAAAGTGAAATTAAAGATTAAATTGCTTCTTATAGATAGAAGCTGGTGCCCCACGAGTGTTATTAACTTTTCTGGTGTATATGAAACGAGTTTCGATCTCAGATTCCAATACATCAATATAAATTAAATAATTTATACCTGATCATATTTATTAATTTTCATATTTTCTCTTACATTTATGGTGCTCCCGTGTGAAGGCCTGGTTGAACTTGACTCACTCAGAATGAAAGAAATTAATACATAAGCTGTGTGTGATTTTGGTTGACTTATAACTTACAAAGGTGGTTCATTTGTCTGCAGCCAGTCTATTGTCTTTGTCTCTGTGTCACGAGGGGGAGGGGGTAAATTCGCCCCCCTGATTACTGCTGTGTGTGTGACCAAGAGAGGTGGGGGTTGAAGAGACCCAACTCCACTCTAGTCAGTTTTTTTTTTGTTCAATACATGCTTAAGAAGCGTGATTACACGCTGAATAATTAAAATAGGCCTGGGAACAAAATAGCGAAGAAATCCTATTTGTTTTCCCCGTTATTTCAACACCCCGCAGGCGAAGCAAACCCTTGGGGGATTTAATTGAATTAACCATTGTATAAACTTGTTGAATAAAGTTTAGGGAGACCAAAGTTTTCCCGCCTTTGGAAAGCAAGGCGTGGTTTTATGGACTGAAGCTCATGCTGTATCCACATAGCATTTGTGCACGCTCACAGTCACGCGTGCGACCATCAAGCTGTGCACAAAAACTGCGCATATGTAGATCGACCAAGCGACGCCATCTTAAGTCTAGGTAAAGCAAGTTCCCTGTAGCCGCCATTTTGAGTAGAAATCCTTGACTCCCTGAGTGACGTCATTGGGTTTCCTCTTCCGGAAGTGCAGAGGAAAACTGCCTCCATCTGGTGGTGAAACATAGGGACTGCAATTTTTATTTAAACTTCTAATCTTTAAAGACGATTTATAACCAAATTAAGTCTTCAAAGTAACTTCAAAGCAATTTATATTATTCGGAATAAACTAAATTTAACACTAATCCAAACTTTTATGCCAAGAACAAAAGGGAAAAGGACCTGTTGGCTTCTGAAAGTTTTTCTCAGTGGTGAAACCCCCACTCACTACATAGATACCTATAGCAGGAACATACATAAACACCCCTATTGTATTTAATCACTTATGTAACCACATATTATAATCTTTTAAGCTAAAAGAAAACATATTTACACACTTTTAAGCAAAAAGTTGCAAACTTTGAAGCTGTATCTTTGTCTATTTTGCTGTTTTTAAAGTCCTCGGACGGTGACATTTTTTTATTGAACCAATAAACTGATTGTATGAAAATATTCCATTCTGGCCATTCCCGTGATTTAAAATGTGTCACCAGCCTCCATGAATGACTTTATTTGTTAATAGCCCATATTTCACTTAGTGATGCTGCAGTACCGCCATCTCTCGATAGGGGCATGCAGCAGTGACGTCAGGTCAGGGAGAAACAGGAAATGGCTGCAGGAAATGCATGATCACCTGCCTGCAGAAATGGCTGAACGACAGCAGAGTGATTCGGACAGTGATTATTTTATCGAGTATGACGACCGCAATATAAGTGATGATATTGAAACTGACGAATCTGATGATGAAGTAGTTCTGGGTGGTGCTGATGGGGTTATTCAGCCGTATTTGTTCGAGCCCGAGGGTGAGGCGTAAGACGCGGACGAAACAGCGACCGGAGCAGAACGAGAGGACGAGAGGCAAGAACGAGAGGCTCGCCGATTTATATTGGTAAAATATGCTTTGAAATTTTTTTTTTTAGGCGATATGCATGGTCACACACTTAATTATCAAAATAAAACTGCCAATTTTTCCCTCGCTGCCTTACTTGGCGACTTATAAACATTAGAAACATTTAGAAACATTATCATTGGAAATAAAAGGATAATGTATGTGAGGGATGTGTACTTTACGATTTTGTTAGGAGATGTTAATCATCATCATGTTAATCCTAGTCTCAAAAGCTACATAATTGTCTTAAGAGATTGATGGATCAACATGATCCATCATGGATCATGATTACTGTGATTCATTATTGTTTTCCTATAACTTCTCTTTCTGCTCAAAATTTTTTACATGTTTTAAATATTTTCTAATCAAACTTCATAGACCAATTTATATAGCACTCCCACGAGCCATTAGTTTATTATAAGCATCTGATTATACCATTTTTTTTAACAGGTGCACTTGTGAGAAATGCAACATTATGCCAACATCAACTGAATCTCGGTGCTGCCAGGAGGTATTGAAGGTGAAGAAGTGAGGGTTATGTTGCCTGCCTGTGCTGTGAGCCTCATCAGAGAAACATTCCCATCTGATCACTACAAGGGATTTTGCCTGCCAAGATTAGATTTGTGATCAATGTTATTTAAATAAAGTTTTTTTAAAATCATATGTTGAGTTTATTAATGTGCATGTCAATTTTATAATTCTAATATTTCAGCATTCATCAAAGTCGGATCTCATATACATTAGAGTAATTTTTCTACCATTTTATGGTGTAAAATTCATGTGCAATTTTTAAAAGCACATTTCTCTAAAAATCTTAGGCTTATATTTTTTTGTCTTAGCAAAATATGTTGCTTCCCTAACAATTGTAAGCTGAACTTTCATTGCTAATTGGAAATTTATTCTACTTTTACATGTTTGATTTTGAAAATCTAGATACATGTTGCTCAACAGCATCAGCTTTGATGGGACACTGAAATTTGGCACTCAATGTTGCTGGAACTCTGGCTTGTACAGAGTGCCACTGCTCCAATAAGTGGGTTGGATCAACCAAGGTTTTGTCGAAAAGAGTATTCATCAGATCATCCACATATTCTGAAATAAAATTAATTTAATAAAAATTAGAAATCGAAAGCTTCTTGTAAGTGGTCGTGGAAATTCCAACGATACTGGCTGCATTTAGAACTCTGAGGACCTTGACATATGACGCCCCAGTGAAGAGAATGGCGGATGAAAGCTGTATGTTACCAGCTGGGATGTCCCTGATCATCGGCTGGCTGTGCCAGGATAGATCCTCAACACAATGTGGACAATGTTGCTTGATCACCAACAGAGAGCCTTTAGTGTGACTTGTTACCTCACATGGATGACTGCAATGAGGACAATTGCTGAATAATCAAATTCAAAAAAAAAATCCACAGTATTTGAAGGTTGAGTGACAGTGGATAACATCTGCAAAAACAGTAGATCAACATAATTTCATTCCAGAGGTGTCAAATAGGATTACATATTGTAATGGGCTGCTCGACATGGCGACGTCCCACCGGGAGACTCGAACTCACGCCTCCTGCTCCAGAGTCCCGCACTCTACCTGTGTCGCCAATAGGGTCAACTCACTTGACAAGCCAAGTAGGGTGCTCATATTGAGTTCGCTACAATATATAGAAATATAACTTGAGCAAACAGGCACAACCACCTCCCTATACAGCACTGAATATTTCATATTTGATTAGTATGAATACCCTAAAATTCTAATATTTGATAAGTTGTTAAGGCAATGAAATTCATTGCTTGTAAATAATTTTAGTAAATATTGAAAAAAGAAAAATTACCCTGTTTACTTATCTTTCTGACAGCAGATCGCATCAGTAGATCACCCTTGCTTTTCACGCCACTGTCACTGACACTTGTCTGAGAGTGGGACTTTGAAATGAACGGATATATAGTTGGAACAGCCGATTTTTTTTATCAGCAATGTTTTTGCTAATTTCATTTCAAATTGCATCTTATTCTCAAAATCGCTGTCAACAAAATGTCTAATGCACATGTTGGGTGATTTTGCGACATAATTCCAATTTTTTCGTGTTTTCTGAACAAAATTCACCCATGTGGTTCTGATTTTCCCAGGCAGGTGAAATTCATAAACACTCACCGCATGCTCCTCAGCGTGCTCCTCCTCCTACTCAGGTCGCTCCCTGACCTGACGTCACACAGTCAGTGGCCATTTTAGCCGCTGATCGCTTGGCAGACAGACAGCTCTCAAGGAAATCATACTTCAATAGCGCATTGTCACCTTATGCGACATTTGTTGACACCAAAACATGTGCGGTTCAAATTAGCTCGTCTCACACAAAAATTTAAGATATGATTTAGCGATATTGTAATTTCGTCCGGCCGACGCCTTTAAAATGTGATATGGTGTGATTCCCTCCCCACAGAAACCCAGTTTTAGTTTAAGGATTCTAATGCTGATGTTTACTCAAGAGTAACATTAAAGTAGGATTAAATCTGTGCATTTTGACAAATTTACAGACTTACTGAATATTTATAATTTTTCCTCGTTCTCAAACTTAGGAAACCACATTAAGCAATTAACTCTTAAGCTCTAGGTGTTATTTAAACTCATTGTGTCGTTTCTGGGTTCATGTTTTCTCTACAGGAAAAGAAAAACATTTAACCAACCAGCATAATTTTCAAATTTTTCCCAGGATTTAAAATAAAAGTCAAAAAGGTGCAAACACTGATTATTCTGTAAATAAGAAATTTATAGATGACAATCAAGACAGATCACTATTGGCTTCACTCCTAAGAAATCCTTGGACACCAAATATTCAAACAATTCACTTGTTTCTAATTTGTAGATATTTTAAACATTTAATGCTTCAAATGAAAATAGGCTTTAACAAATAAAACCAAAGGAAAGCCTTAATTTTAAAAGAAAGTGGAAACTTGTAATCTTAAATCTTTAAAGCATTTAACCTCTTCTGTTTTTGTATTTCTTTTGTAAATAAAATCCTCACTTTCAAAGTGACATTCTGCAAAATCCCAAACCTAGTTATTGATGACAAATTCCAATACTAGACTTTGAAAATCAAAGTAAAGAAGTCAATCCACACAATTTAAATCTTTGTTTGTTTTGTGAAACAAATTCAATCCAATTTCATTTAAACTTTATCAACATACCATTTCAACGAACAAATTAATTGAAGTATCTCTACATTTCTAAATAATTTCAAAATTCTATTTCCCAGCCCGCAAACCTACAAGTTGAAACAAATTCTAAAGGAACTTTCAACTATCACGGTTGTAAAATAAAACCACTCATGGTTAAACCTTGTTGAACAAATTTAAGAAAAATCAACAAGTTGATTTTTTTTTTTTAAAAGCTAAATAACAACAACGGTCAAACATGATGAGTCAACAGACAACCAACCAATTTACCAAACTGGATGACCTTCAAACAACATTGGAAGCATGGACTTCTAATTTAATTTCTAGCTTCACAACACGGGTCAAGGAAACACAGCCCGAAGAATTGGAGCAACTCACTGAAGAACTTTTGAATGAACACACTGAAAAACCACCAGAAGGCAAGGACCTCACCAGTGTGTTAGGTAAGTTTGCGCTAACATTAGTTGCAAGATTAAAGGTAGCCGAGAACAAGCTAGCAAATCAACAAACAACAATCCTATCTCTCCAAGAAGAGAACGAGACACTGAAAGAAAATTTGGAACAATCTCAAGAGGAGAATGACAAAACTCAAAATCAACTGGATGAAGCATTACAAGATTTGGACCGTGCAGAGAAAGAAAATAAACGGTTGATACATAACAATGATGTGCTTCACCAAGACAACAATGAACTTGAAGAAGAGTTGAAGGTCAACTGGAAAATGTGAAGAAGGACTACAAGGAATGTCAACTGCTCCTAAAGGAAAGACATGAACACCGGGACATCCACCGCGCTCCCTCGCCCTATCCCCGTTTCGACTACGGACGACTGCATGGACAGCGTGCGTGTGCCCCTTCAGACCGCGACCTTGACAAGATTGCGCAAAATATCACCAAGTTTGATCCAGGACCTACGGGTTCACCTGATGCCAAAGTCTATTTACAGGACATTGATTATTACCTGCGTAAGTACCCTGATGCTACGACTGATGACCGCATCTATCTGATCAAGCTAACATTTAACAGGTCAGTATCAAAATTCATAGACAGACAGCCGACAAACATCAAAGCAGACTATATGCTGCTCCGCAAAGCCATTGAAAAGGAGTTCTCCAACGACTGCCTACAAGCAGAGCTAACCGCAGCCCTAGCTGTGAAGCAAGGATGCTCAGAGCCAACACAAGCCTACTACCAGAGACTCCTACTTGCATATTTTGGATCTCAAAATACACCAGGGATGGAAGAAGACCACAATTTCAAGACCCTCTTCATCCAAAACCTCAATCCCACTGTGAGTCATTACCTGGGAGTTACAGCTAACCCAAGGTCAAACTCAATAAGTCAGCTGAGAGAGTTTGCACATTATGCGTTCCAAAAACAGCAACAAAGTCGCAACAAGCACGCTGAGCCTGCCACAGTGCTAGCTATTAGCGATGCTTCTAACACCTTGGAGTTGGAAGGAGCTCCTCGCTCTTCTCCACCTCCTACACTGCGAGTACATAAACAGCCGAACCATTTTTCCAAGCGACCTCATCAAGGTCAAAACCAAACTAGGTCCTCGGGATATCACTTTGGACCAACTTTGCGAAAACCCGACTACCGTCGTAGACCATATCCACGGGATGGGTCACGAAAACGCGATACGGACCACCATGATGACAGATACCGATACCAAGACATGCGTAACCGCGACAAATGGTCTCCATCTCATCACAGAAGCTCAGAAGCAGAGACCTATCACAAACCTTGGAAGGAAGAAGAAACTCCTAAGTTCAGTAGAGAAGATATTGAAATTGTCAAACACCTCCTAGCAGAGATTCAAAGCTACAAAGAGAATAAAACTGCTAACATTCTAGCTATATCAACTGTGCCAACTCAAAACAAGCGTTCCGAACAAAGGAAACGCAAGAAGAAAATCCCTCATGCAAATGAGGAAGGACCAAAGGACTCAATGCAGTCCAGTGCTGTTATGGCAGCCCAACCACAGATCACAGACCACTCCTCTAATGACATTTTGCAATTCTGTGTCGAACCACCGGTTCCACAATTCCTATGCGATTTAAACGAGAGGGGGGTGGCACGGAAATTCTACCTTCCACTGACCCTTGAAGACATGGTGTGTCAGGACGCTGTTTTAGACACCGCTGCTGACATCACTCTCATGTCACACACCCTTTTTGACAAACTATGTGTAGCCGCTAACCGCGCTAACAGACATTTGAAACTGGAACCCTGTTCATTATCCGTGCGACCATATGCGCTCACTAAAACAACCCTGTTGGGCGTATCATTACTAAACATGTCCATTGGACCCATGACCTTGACACATCCAGTCTACGTGTCCAAACTTGACGCCATTCCATTGCTTGTTGGCAAAGACCTACTGCACCGTTTTGAGCCATTGATTGATTTCAAGAACCTCAAACTATGGGCTCAAACGCAACACCCTCACCCATTTGACCCAACAAGAACAACTGAATCACAGTGCTTCATTCTGAACACTTTAGACACCCCAAGTCTCACACAACTAGCACTGTTGGAACAACTGCAACCGAGTGAAAGCGACCGCCAAGACCAAGGTGAGTACTGTCCACAAGAAGTCAAAAGTCACCTTCACATACAAGGTCAAGCCAAACACTCAAATGACCTTGAAAACTCAATGGCCGAGCAGAAAACCCCAAACGGCCCCCTTGAAACTCTAGACACCCATTATTCAATGGTGGTGTCACATTTTGAAACCCACCCACCCACCCATGAGGCCTGCATGGTCACAAGAGCCACACCAACCGGCTCTCTAGACCCTCTGAAACCTCAACTTTTTGCGACAATGAACCCAACTTTTGCAAACGCAGGGCGCATAGTCACCCAGCCTTGCAACCAAATGATCCATAAAACCATCAAACACCGGTCGGATAAAACGATACATGCGCTACCCGCATCTAAACCCTTTGACATACCAAACCTAAAACCACTTCATGCGACACAACCTTCTCTGCAGCTATACAATGGCACTCCTGTTCATGCTTCCGACAAACCATCATCGCCACCGCTCAGAGTTCCTCGAAACCAGAGGGGGGTGATGACTGCCAATGCCTATAACATTCCAGCTGCAGAACACAAAAGCATCAAAACGACATACAAAGCTCCCAAGGCTGTATTTCAAAAACATTCAGACCGATTCGCCAAACGACACAAAGCATACAACGATCAAAAACTCTCGCATGACAAACTGCGAAGGGGGGACAAGATCTTCCACCCCACATTCGTACAGCAAACACCCGAAACAAATTTACAGGAAAGGAAAATCACTCCTAAATTCTTGCCCGAGTGGATGAATCCACACATTGTCAACAACAAACTTTGGCCACTCAAGTGCCAAATCCAGGACCCCATTTTCAAATGGGCTCACCAAAATCAGAGTAACCTTTACCAAAACCCCATGGGACTTGTCAGGTACAACACTGTCAAAGTAAGTCCATAAATAAGATTAAAATCAAACCTACGTCTGAGAAATAACTGTAGCTAACTACTAGCCTCAGGTACACTCAGTCAAATCTCTCCAAACAATTAGTTAACTGCATCAAAACTTCCAGAAAGGAAAGGATATATTAAAACCAAATTAGCCCTTAAACTAATTTCAAAGACCTCTGTAAAATCTAATAAACTTCAATCAACTTACTATTATCAAATAGTACACACAAATACATTCAACACCATTAGCTTGAGTTAATAACCTTAAAACTCCATCAAAGGTGAAAAACAAGCACAAGGTTTAGATTTCATCCTCTTAATCTCTATTCTGTAATTTCCCAGTTTGGGATCAATAAAGTATATCCATATAAAAGAAATCATTCCACCTCTGAGAGGAATTTTCGTTTGCCAACCAGGTATCTAAAGAAAGATCAACAAGAAGATTAACATTCAAAACTGTTTATCAGTTTAGCCATCTGCCTAGCAATCACACCCACTGTTACCCAGTCAGAATTGGGCCAAGCCAAAACGAAAGGTCAAAGATCCTCGGGTGGATTCTTAATAACGGCCTCATCGTTAGAGCCTCTCGTTAGCCTTAGCATGCCCACTGTTAACTCGGTCAACACTGCTAAACCGAAACGCCAGGTTGTCGAACCACAAATCGTTACCAAAATCTTACAAGACACTGTGTTGGTTTTGAATGCTTGCTCCGAAGCTTCAGTCAAACTCAACAAGGCCTTGAACTCTTTGCTCTTTGTGTTAGAGGTTGACTATGCTCACACACAGCCAATGCCTACGTTACTCTCAGAAGTAGCTAGAAACATTAGCTTTTCAGTTAACGCTTTAGCAATGAATATGCTCTCTCATCATATCCTTTTTGCAGTAAATCCAAATTTACTTCTCATTGCCATCCAAAGAATGATAACGATATCCTATGCCCACTCAGTTTTTCTGAACAAAAGCCTCAAACACCCTATGATTTGGACATCTGTGGAACCATGGTTTAGTCTAACTAAACAAATTCAATTTGAACCTCCTTGAGTCACCTCAATATTGATTAGTCTGAACCTTTACCTCACATATGAAAGAATTTTATTTTTGCTTTTGACTAAGATTTTTGGATACATGCATGTGTATGTACAAATAATCCTCTATACTTTATTTAGATTTTATGTACATTTAAACTGTTTTTAGAAGCTGGTGCCCCACGAGTGTTATTAACTTTTCTGGTGTATATGAAATGAGATTCGATCTCAGATTCCAATACATCAATATAAATTAAATAATTTGTACCTGATCATTTTTATTAATTTTCATATTTTCTCTTACAACTTATTTGTTTCTAATATTATGACTGTTACATGAAATGTTTTACCACTTCATATTTGCTGATTCTGCATCTCATTTAATGTTTGTTACCTTGTAGGAGGAGGGTTGGATGTGCATATTGACTAAAAATATCGTTATTCCCTCCTGAAAGCGTCCGGTTTTTCCTTATAGCCCTGGCGCTGGGTTTCCCGCTGCTGGCCCGTGGATTTTGAGGGTCTCTGTGTACACCACGTTTGAGCCTTGATTCTTTCGATCGGGTCTGCTGCGGGTTTATACACCGGTACCGGGAGCCCTCTTCTCACCATATCCCTGGTTGCTTCTTCCGCCGAGTTGTAGAGACACGTCTCTTCCCTATAAAAAAAACCCCTCAGCTTTGCCGGGAATGGAGTTTGAAAGCGCAGTTTCTTCTCTCTTAGTGCCTTTTTTGCGTCATTGTATTCCCAACGTTTTTTAAGGACCTCCGGGGCGTAGTCATGCTCCACAAAAACCTTTCTTTCTTGGTGCATAAATCCTTTTTTTCTGCCAAGCCAGTCTCAAAACCTCTTCTTTTGTTCTGAAGTTGGAAAATTTCACCACCACCGATCATGGGGGGGCTTCCGCTGACAGCCTTGGGGCTAATGAACGGTGCGCCCTTTCTATCTTCAAGTCGGCGGATTGGGGAATTTCCAACTTTTCTCTCAGTATGGTTTCCACGCATGCAGCCATTGTGGGGAAACCATCCTCAACTCCTTCTTTCAGAACATGAATTCTTATGTTGTCCCTTCTTAGTCTTCCTTCCAGGTCGGTTAGCTTAGCCTCCAGTCTTGTCTGTCGTTTGAGTAATTCCAGCGTGGTTTTTTCCAGCCCTTTTATTCTTTCCTCTGCTTCCATGATTTGGGCCTCAGCCTGGTCCACTCTGTTGTTTGTCCTTTTTATTTTGTCTTTAAGTTGACGAAATTCGGCCCCACACTCTCAGCGAAATTCTCTTAATTCTTGAAGTATCGTTTTTAAGCTAGCCATGTTGCTAGCATCATTTTGTTCCTCCATTTCTGAAAGGTTATTGTCCTCGAGATCAGTTTCTCCGGCCGATGCGTGCCTTGGCCTGGTAAATGTCGATCTCTTCTGTTTTCCTTTAGGCATAATAACTTTGTCTTTTGATTTTCACTCTTCCATAAATCCGTTAAATCTAATTTTCATGGTATTTTCACGGATGGGATCTGGGAGTTTCAGCGTTAAGCAGCTACCACCATGGTGTCCAGACCGGAAGTCCATTCAAGACCATTTCTGTGCTTATTACACCCCAGGGAGTGGTCATGTGACCACTCACACCACACACCCTGTCTGTGATGATGCTTTATTTGGGTTTTAAAACTGTAACATTTAGCCAGTGTTTGTTAGAATGTTAGCTTAGTTTGACAACTGAACCTAAAGCTAACGGTAATCTCAAACATTTAATATTGGCATTTAAAGGGGTCATTGACTGAAAAATTGTGGTTTTATAAGTGTTAACCTTCTGAAAAGTGTCTATTAGTCACATTATAAACAAAACATCAAAATGTCCATTTCTCTTAAAAAGCATGCAGCCTTTATTATATAATTTTTCATTCCAAAAAGCAAAATTAATTGTTCCTGCATTTGGCACAGGATGTCACTTGTATAGTAAACCCAGCCCACTGCTCTATTATTGGCAAACCTAGCTGTCTGTCATTGAGCTAACAAGTTTCCTGACCAAGCCTGGTTTATCTTATTTTCTTTAGATCTCAGTCACCCTAATAAACACCTCAGTTTCCAGCTGGCTCACTAACCCCGTCGATAATATCTTGTGTCGTTCTAAGTCATTCAGACATGTGAGCTGTTAAAATGTGGAATAAAGTGCAATCAATGACCCCTTTAAAGCAATATGCTGGAAAACAGCCTGTAGAGAGCTCCTTCTCTGTTTGTAAAATGCTACTTTAGTGATTAATCCCTGAGATAGTCTGACCAAACATGTCAGACAAAACATCTGGTAGCTATGTCAGCATGTGGAAAAGGAGCATAATAGGGACTTTTCAGTATTATTCTGTCCAGTTTTTTAACCCCTTGCACTCTGGTCAATTTCCCTAAAAACACCTAAAAATAACATACCCAAAGTAAATCAAAAGCTGTTCTTCAACCCTTTGGAGCATCTTCATGGGGTTGGTCTCATTTAAAAGAAAACACTTTGAATTTTTTGGCAAAACAGTCATAATCTCTCTAAGTGCTCCTGCCACTGAGTAACAGTCATCTAAACATACTGAACTTGAAGAAAATAAAGTTCGCCTGGGTGTTTTTTAGATGCAAATGCTTGCAAATAACACACAGCTGTTAGATACTGGCTGGAAAATGCAACAGAAATGTAGAACCAAGTGTTATCAAGCTGAGGTCAAAATTTTGTAACAATACCACAAAAAATGAATATATTACACAGCTTTTTTCTTAGGTTGTTCCCAGGCGTTTTTGAACCGTGCCAAATTGTGCCAAATGGCACAGTTTGGAAAAACGTCTGTAACTTTTGAATGATTCAACATAGAAGCTTGATCTTGGGTTCTAATGAAAGGTGACACTCAGGGCTGTGTGTGTGTGTGGGGGGGGGGTTGTTTATTCATTCATGAATGAATGAATGAACGAACAAGCCCCCCACACACAAAGAAGCATGCCACGTAAAAAATGTGTGGCCTTTTTTTACAAGAAAAAATAACCTACAGTGCAATAAAAATTATACTAAAATATCTGCAATGTAGAGGATAACAACTCCCCCCCCCCCCCCCGCTACAGAGGAGCTCGGCGCACAAAAAACTGTCCGTCAACGGTCCGTCATGTGGCGATGATGCACCGTTGTAATTACTGATCGGTCAAAAGTCATTTTTATTACTATTTTCAGTGATAAAGAATAATTTAGCTTATAACACTTACCTGTCCACAACCGCAGTGTCATTGGTGAACATCTGTTCCTCATTGTCAGACGAACATGATGCTGGTCCGCTTGTTACGACTCGTGGTTCTGGTCACGCAACCCGGTCAAACCATGATTCCATGATTGCGGTTTTGGCGAACGATTTTTCAAAACAAATAAGAACAGTAGTAATAAAAAAAAGACTGGCGAACGCTACCGTTACACACAGCGGCTTACATAAAACAGATTTTACGCACGGGACGCACGCGTTTCAATCGTCGAACTTCTCTGCTTCAATTGGCTCATTGTATTCGCCGTCGTTGGTAGGCAGGTCCTTCTTGCTAGGTTTTCAGTCATTGGTTCTTCAAGGTTTCAGAAACCCAATTCAAGGCTCTTATTAGTCGAATGAGAGGTCAATCAAATCTAAACCAATCAAAACACTCCTTTGGCTTTCTGTCCGTGGCTGTGTCTGTACTGGAAGAACGGAATGCAGCTTTTTTTTTTTTTTTTTCAGTGCGCACTGAGACGCACAGTGCGCACTGAGACGCACAGTGCGCACTGAGACGCACTAGGACACAGAGACGTGACCACCCGCGGTATCCCGGAGTGCAAGAGGTTAATGAAGTTAACATATGTATTTGTCTTTTTGTATATATATTTTCACACAAAATAAAGAAGCTTTTTTTATTACCATTGGGCTTTTTATTTTATTTATTTTTTTATTTTTTTACATTGGATACTAAGATTTTTGCAAAGGTCTGACTTAAATTAATTAAAATAGTAAGGCATGACCCAAATATTCTGATAGACTTTAAGCTAGTGTTTAGCTTTTAATCGTGGGACATTGATATTCTTTAATTTAGAACAGGCTACATGCTTTTTGGAAACGTGTTCTCGTATTGTGATAATTGTACAAGGAGGATTTGATTGCTGCCTTAAAAGATGAAAAAAAAGTGATAACTGCTCTTTCGTCCCTACTAATCTGTCTGACGGCAGTAAAGGTTGCACAAGATCACCAAATCAAAAATTTGCCTCACCTATGTAAGAAGACATAAGGGAAGTTAATTTTCATTCGTTTAAAGTTAAGAGCCACTCTGAGGGCGTTGGCAGAACTGGAAGAGAGACTGTGAGGCCCGGTATGATCAGGGAATAGCGCCATGGCCAGCAGCCGCCCGGCTGGGCTCTTTTCAAGGAGGAATGTGACCATCTCCACGGGAGCAGCCCTAAAATTACCAGTCCTGCCCAAAAAGGAGAACGGTGTTGGACAGCCATCTGGACTGTGTACACTGGTAGGTTAACCCAGAGACAAAATAATGACAGGTGGTGTGTACATTTCGAGTGTGTACATTTTCTAATCACTGACAACACTGCTGCACAGACATCAAAAACTAGTATTCATGACAACACTAATTTTTACAACTTTAAAAACAGTTTTAAATGTCCGACCTAAATAAAACCTGCTGATGAGCTAGATGCTGTCTTTAAGATATTGTCTAAAAGTTGGTTGATAATCATTTCTGACCTAATGCTGATCTAAACATGTTTCCCGATGTTTACCTTTTGCTTTTATTAAAGACAAAAAAAGATGTTTTTAACCTTCTTTTCATGTTTTGACTGTTCACTGCAGCCTTCGTCACTGACGAAGGCTATTTACCTTTTGTCTTTAATAAGAACAAAAGAAATAATTAAAAGAAGACAAAATGAGCCTACTTGAGCTATGTTTCCCAATGTGTTGTGAGGACGTCGGCAGTCTACTCCGATTTAATGCCGGGTCCCATGTAGACATTTTGCCAATTATGCTTTGCATAAGACGTTTTCCCATCATAATTTGAATACATTGGGCCAACATTGGCAAGATGTATGTGTGATGTTGTGGAAGCGGCCTTATTTAGAGCTTTTTAAGTGAAGAGAAGGATTTTAAACGTAATTCCAAATTCTATGGGAAGCCAATGAAGGGAAGCCAGAATCGGAGAGATGTGATCTCCCCTTCTCATACCTGTTAAAACTCTAGCTGCATCATTTTGGATCAACTGAAGTCTTTTCAGAGATGTTTTAGGACAGCCTGATCAAAAAGAGTTACAATCATCTAATCTGGAGCTAACAAAAGTGTGGATTCGTTTCTCAGCATCACTCTGAGACAAGATGCACCTAATACTGGCAATATTACACAAATGATAAAAGGCTTACACAAATGATAGAAGGCAGTCTTAGAAACAAGTTTAATATGGGAATTAAAGAACAGATCCTGATCAAAAATAACTCCAAGGTTCCTCACAGAACTATTAAGAGAAAGAGTAACCCCATTCAAACTAAGAGTTTGATTTGGAAAGGTGTTTCTAAGGTTTTTTGGACCAACTTGAATGTCTTCAGTTTTATCTGAATTTAATTGCAAGAAATTGTCATCCAAGCGCTGATTTCCTTAAGACAAGCCTCTAATTTGGTAAGTTGATTACTGTCATCTGGCTTGATTGTCAAATATAAGATAAGATAAGATAAGATAAGATAAGCCTTTATTAGTCCCACAATGGGGAAATTCCAGGATTGCAACAGCACAAGGACAGCAACACTCAGAGCAACAATCAGAAGACAAGAAAAAAAACAAGAGCAGCGAGTATACATATGTACATATAAATATATAAACACACAGTGCGGGGCATTGTAGCTAGATGGAATAAATATATAAATATATAAACACACAGTGCAGAGCATTGTAGCTCGATGGAATAAATATATAAGCACACACTTTGCGGAGCATTGTAGCTAGATGGAATGAACAGCATAACCGTCTACTTAGTTATCCTACATGGTATGATTATGTACCCATACATATTGTCACTCTCCGTAGCGACCGGTATTTTCCTAGTTGTATACTGGAGGGGACCATTGTGTAAGTCTATTGCGTCTTTTGCATTCTCTACTATTAGGTTGTCACGTTTTTTTGCTATCTCTGCGAGCAGCTCTGCTTAGCCCTGCTTAGCCCTGCTCAGCCCTGCTTATTTATGTTTTTATGTACATATGTATACTCGCTGCTCTTGTTTTGTTTTTCTTGCCTTCTGATTGTTGCTCTGAGTGTTGCTATCCCTGTGTCATCACCCGCAGCTCACGGGCCTCCATCTCAGCTGCGCACACACCTGCGCCTCGTTAAGCTCTGCTATTTATTCCATCCTGCCCTAAGCTGCGGCCTAGAGCCGTCTGTCTCCCTGCGTAACCCTCACAGCTATTTCCCTATCGTTCAGGCCAGCTGTCTTCTCAAGGGACACGTAAGCTGTCATTCCTGCCTTACCTTCTCCGTTCAGTTTTCCCCTGTGCACAGGTGGATTCCGTGGCGGCGGACTCTCTCTCCCTCGTCACGCTGCTCCTCCACTTGCCGCATCTTCCCGGACGCACAGCAGGTCGCTGTCTCCCAGGCTTGGGACTTGCCACGCCAGCCACCGCGCCGCTACAAGTAAGCACAGTAACATCGTCACTTTCCTGTGTGGTTGCCCAGCTAACCCCTGCTCTCCTCTCTCATAGGGTTGCCTGGCTGAACGGCGAACTGCTCTGTCCTGATCTCATTCCCCACCTACATCACATTCACATCTTGCATACACGCATCCACTCACAAACATTGTGCTCAATCAAGCTCTCAAACCTGTCCGAGCCTGCATGCGTGTTTTCCTGGGCCGAGTAATATGTCAGTACGGCTCCAGCAAAGCGGCCCAGCGGACAGCGGGCTCGCGTGCCGTTTTACCACCCTCGAGGCTCGGGTAGATTTGATTGCCCACCAGCAACAAGTAATTTTCAATCAACTAACCTCAATTACCAATCGGTTGGACCGCCTGGACCCTCCGCGGCCTTTCCCTCCGGGTCCTCCTGGTGGCTTGGCTTCGGGTGCTTCCACAGCCGGCCAGTCTAGCTCGGGAGCGCCAGCCCGTCTCACACCTATCCCTATCCCCGCTCGCTTCAGCGGGAAACTCGGTGGAGCGAAGGGGTTCATACTGCAGTGTGAGTCAGTGTTTCTGCGAGTTCCCGGGGACTTTCCCTCAGATCATAGCCGAATCGGGTACATGGCTAATCTCCTCGAGGGGCAAGTGTTAGCTTGGGCTTACGCTGTTATGACGAAGCCAAGTTACGCGAACCTCTCGTATGACCGGTTCGTGCAAGACTTTTTAGAAGTTTTTGATCATTCCCGACTCGACAGCGTCCTCGCGGACCAGCTCCTTGGCCTCCAACAGGGAGAACGGCCCGCGGCGGAATACGCGGTCGACTTCCGGGTGGCTGCGGAGGAGGTGGGCTGGGGAGAGGCTTCTCTCTGCAGCATTTTCCTCCGTAGCCTTAATTCAGGTCTGAGGGATGAACTAGCTGGTCGGGATCTGCCAGGGTGACTCTCTGAGTTGATCTCGCTCACGATTAGCCTGGACAACAGGCTGCGTGAGCGGGCTATGGAGCGGAAGTCTGTCAGCCACTCGTGCGGAGCTTCCTTCCGTCCAGCTCAGTCGCGCTCTCTGGCGTTACCAGCCCCGGAATCTGCCGATGAACCAGAGGACATGGCTATCGGGCGCACTAGGCTCCCTCTAGCGGAGAGACAATGCCGGCGGGAACGGGGTCTCTGCATGTACTGCGGAGATGACTGGCATCCCGTGGAGCTGTGCCTTGTGAAGCCAAAAGGGGGAGGTCCGCGAGTCACAATAGGGGGCCTCGCAGACTCCAACCGATCTAATCCCCTATCATCTTGCACATTGCCAATACGTTTCTGCCACAACTCCACTGGACATTCCACTCACGCACTGGTGGATTCTGGGGCAGAGCAAAATTTTATTTCTAAAAGCCTGGCAACCCGTTTGGGCATACCCAGCCAACAGCTGCCAAATCCTCTGAACTTGGTAATGCTCTCTCGTTCTTCTCTGGGTACAGTCACTCATCGCACCAAGCCAGTTCCCATCATCGTCTCCGGCAACCACCGGGAGGATCTGATCCTCTACATCCTGCCCTCCTTGCCGGTCCGTGTCATTCTGGGATATCCCTGGCTGCGGCTGCATAACCCTGTCCTGGATTGGAGAACCGGCAGCGTCCTGTCCTGGAGCACCTTCTGCCTGGGTACCTGCCTCCAGTCAGCAGCTTGCACCCCATCTGCCCCTCTGTCGGCCCCTGTCTCTGAGCCCCCGGACCTGACCCTGGTGCCGCAGGAGTTCCACAACTTGGGGGCAGCTTTCAGTAAGTCCAGAGCCTTGTCCCTTCCACTGCATCGACCCTACGACTGTGCAATCAACATCCGCCCGGGGGCGCCCCTGCCATCAGGCCGCCTCTACAGTCTCTCTGCACCTGAACGCGAGGCGATGGACACATACATAAAGGAGTCACTCAGTGCTGGAATCATCCGCCCCTCCTCGTCCCCGCTTGATGCAGGCTTCTTTTTCGTGGGCAAGAAGGATGGGTCCCTACGTCCCTGTATTGACTTCAGAGCCCTGAATGACATCACGATTAAAGCCCGCTACACCCTACCTCTCATGGACACCACTTTTCACTCCCTCCAGGGGGCGACCTGGTTCACCAAGCTCGACGTCCGCAGCGCCTACCATCTCGTTAGGATCTGGGAGGGAGACGAGTGGAAGACGGCCTTTAGAAAACCCAGCGGCCACTTTGAGTATCTCGTGATGCCGTTCGGGCTCACCAACGCACCTGCCATCTTCCAGCGCGTTATAAATGATGTTCTGCGGGATTTCCTGGGAGTTTTCGTCTGTGTTTATCTTGACGATATACTAATCTTCTCCAGATCACGCGAGGAACATCAGGCCCATGTGAGGCGGGTCCTGCAACGTCTGCAGGAGAACCGGCTGTTCATTAAGGCAGAAAAGTGCGAGTTCTATGCCCAAACCACCTCCTTCCTGGGGTTCGTGATCTCCCACAACCAGATCCTCCCCGACCCCGCTAAGGTCAAAGCGGTGGTCGAGTGGCCCACGCCAACCTCAAGGAAGCAGGTGCAACAATTCATTGGATTCGCTAATTTCTACCGGGGCTTTGTCCCCAACTACAGCGCCATCGTCTCCCCCTGACCCTCCTCACGTCATCGAAGGTGCCTTTCCGGTGGTCTGAGGAGGCAGCTACCGCCTTCAAGACTCTCCAGGTGGAGTTCTTGTCCTCCCGGGTCTTGACCCAGGTTGATCCCGCTCTTCAGTGTCTGGTGGAGGTTGACGCGTCCGACACAGGAGTGGGAGTGGTGTTGTCCCAGCGGTCACCGGTGGATGGTGTTAAGCGGCCCTGCGCCTTCTTCTCCAGGAAGCTATCGGCGGCCGAGCGGAATTACGACGTCGGCGATAGGGAGCTCCTCGCCATCAAGCTCGCGCTACAGGAGTGGCGTCACTGGTTAGAGGGGGCAGCCCAGCCTTTTGTGGTCTGGACGGACCATAAGAACCTCGAGTACCTGAGGTCAGCGAAGCGCCTGAATGCCCGCCAGGCGCGCTGGTCTCTGTTCTTCACTCGTTTCAATTTTACCATCACGTACCGTCCAGGCTCAAAGAATGGGTTGCCCGACGCCCTTTCCAGACAATTCGCCCCGGAGGGTCCAGAAGAGCCCGAGCATTCCATCCTGCCTGAGTCGTGCGTCGTGGGGGCGATTTCATGGGACATAAAGGACAAGATTCGGAGGGCTCAGGAGGCGGAGCTGGATCCCGGTGGGGGGCCAGAAAGGAGACTGTATGTTCCTTTGGTGGTTCGGGGTGAAGTTATCCATTGGGCGCACACCTCCAAACTCGCCTGTCATCCTGGCATCACCCGCTTGGTGAGTTTTCTGCAACGCTTGTTTTGGTGGCCGGGCCTTCAGAAGGACGTTACCAACTATGTCCGGGCCTCCCCCCAGTGCGCCACCGGCAAGTCTCCAAACTCTCCACCTGCGGGATTACTCCAGCCCCTGCCGGTTCTGAGCAGGCCCTGGTCACACATTGCACTTGACTTCGTCACTGGACTCCCGGTCTCCAACACCTATGACACGGTCCTGACCATCGTGGACAGGTTCTCCAAGGCCGCCCATTTTGTGCCTCTTCAGGGTCTTCCTTCGGCACGTGAGACGGCCGATCTCCTGGTCCAGCATGTCGTCAGGCTGCATGGGATTCCGCAGGACGTGGTCTCGGACCGTGGTCCACAGTTTATCTCCCAGGTTTGGAGGAGCTTCTGCAGCGCCTTGGGGGCCACAGTCAGTCTCTCTTCTGGTTATCATCCCCAGTCCAACGGGCAGTGTGAGCGCACGAACCAGGAGTTAGAGGCCGCCCTGTGCTGCGTAACATCATCCAACCCTTCGTCTTGGAGCTCCTACCTGACCTGGGTGGAGTACGCCCATAACTCGGCCCGGTCCACTGCAACTGGGGTGTCTCCTTTTCAGGCGTCCTTGGGGTACGACCCCCCCTGTTTTCCCGGAGCAGGAGGTCGAACTGGCTGTTCCTTCTATTCAGGCGCATATCAGACACTGCCTGAGCGTGTGGAAGAAGACCAGAGATGCGCTTTTACGCACAGCGGAGCGCAACAGCTCCATCGCCAACTGCCACAGAAGGCCGGCTCCTGTCTACCGGGTGGGTCAGCAGGTGTGGCTCTCCTCTCAGGACATCTGGCTTAAGGGTGAGAAGAAGAAGCTGGCACCAAGATTCCTTGGCCCCTTCATCATATCCAGGATTATTAACCCGGTGGCTGTGCGCTTGGCCCTCCCCCCCTCCCTTCGTGTGTGTCCCACCTTCCACGTCTCCAAAATTAAACCTGTGCTTTCCAATTCATTCTGCCCTCCTCCTAGGTCTCCTCCTGTGCCCAGGATGGTCGACGGTGACCCAGCGTGGGGTGTTAATGCCATCTTGGACTCCCAGCGTCGTGGTCATGGGCTGCAATACCTGGTGGATTGGAAAGGTTATGGCCCGGAGTGGAGATCCTGGGTGCGCTCTTCGTGGGTGTTGGATCCTGACCTCATCGCGGAGTTTCACCGGACACACCCAGGAGGCGCTGGTGGGGGGGGGGAGTACTGTCATCACCCGCAGCTCACGGGCCTCCAGCTCAGCTGCGCGCACACCTGCGCCTCGTTAAGCTCTGCTATTTATTCCATCCTGCCCTAAGCTGTGGCCTGGAGCCGTCTGTCTCCCTGCGTAACCCTCACAGCTACTTCCCTATCGTTCGGGCCAGCTGTCTTCTCAACGGACACGTAAGCTGTCATTCCTGCCTTACCTTCTCCGTTCAGTTTTCCCCTGTGCACAAGTGGATTCCGTGGTGGCGGACTCTCTCTCCCTCATCACGCTGCTCCTCCACTCTCCCAGGCTTGGGACTTGCCACGCCAGCCACCGCGCCGCTACAAGTAAGCACAGTAACATCGTCACTTTCCCGTGTGGTTGCCCAGCTAATCCCTGCTCTCCTCTCTCATAGGGTTGCCTGGCTGAACGGCGAACTGCTCTGTCCTGATCTCATTCCCCACCTACATCACATTCACATCTTGCATACACGCATCCACTCACAAACATTGTGCTCAATAAAGCTCTCAAACCTGTCCGAGCCTGCGTGCGTGTTTTCCTGGGCTGAGTAATATGTGCTGTTGCAATCCTGGAATTTCCCCATTGTGGGACTAATAAAGGCTTATCTTATCTTATCTTATCTTATCTTATCTTAGGTTATACAGTCTGACAGCCGTAGGTAGGAAGAACCTGCGAAACCTCTCGGTTGTGCACCTAGGATGATGTAGTCTGCTGCTAAATGAGCTCCTCAATGCGTTCAGTATGTCCTGCATAGGGTGGGACTCGGACTCCAGCAGAGATGACAGTTTAGCCACCATCCTTCTCTCTCCCATCTCCTCCACTGGGTCAAGGCGTTGCCCCAGGACAGAGCTAGCTTTCTTGATCAGTTTGTTCAGTCTCTTCCTATTGGCTGCTGTAACGCCACTGCCCCAGCAGACCACTCCAAAAGTGATGGCTGATGCCACCACTGTGTCGTAGAATGTCTTCAGCAGCGCCCCTTGTACACCCAAAGACCCGAGTCTCTTCAGTAGGAACAGCCTGTGCTGTCTCTTCTTGTAGAGTGCATCAGTATTGTGTGACCAGTGTAGTTTATTGTTCAGATGAACACCCAGGTACTTGTAGGATGTCACCATCTCGATGTCTGTTCCCTGTATATTTACTGGTGCTGTGAGGGGTTGTCCTTGCCTGTGGCAGTCCACCACCAGCTCCTTAGTTTTCCTCGCGTTGATCTGGAGGCAGTTCCGATGGCACCAGTCCACGAACTCCTGGATAAGTCCTCTGTACTCAGCTTCATCTCCGTTGGAGATGAGGCCAACGATCACAGAGTCGTCAGAGAACTTCTGTAGATGGCAGTGTGTTGTGTTGTGTGAGAAGTCCGCAGTATAAAGGGTGAACAGGAAGGAAGCCAAAACCGTTCCCTGGGGGCCCCCCATGCTACCAATGATCATGTCGGACACAGAGTCCTGGGTTCTCACAAACTGTGGCCGGTTAGTGAGGTAGTGCAGGATTCATGATGACAGGTGCTGGTCCACTCCTGCACACAGCAGCTTGTCCTTCAGGATCATCGGTTGGATGGTGTTGAAAGCACTGGAGAAGTCAAAGAACATGATCCTCACCGCATTCCCAGTCTTCTCCAGGTGGGACAGAGAACGATGAAGCGAGGAAGATCACTGCATCCTCCACCCCAATGCCATGCTGGTAAGCGAACTGGAGTGAATCCATCGCTGGTCCCACCAGGGGGCGGAGGTGAGCAAGGAGCAGTCTCTCCAGGGTCTTCGTCATGTGGGACGTCAGGGCCACTGGTCTGTAGCTGTTCAGATCTTTGGGGTGGGAAGTCTTTGGTACAGGTACCACACAAGATGTTTTCCACAACTGTGGTACCCTCCCCAGCTTCAGGCTTAGGTTGAAGATGTGCTCCACAATCCCACACAGCTGGTCTGCACAGGATTTGAGGAGCTTTGCGCTGATGCCGTCCGGTCCCGACGCCTTCCTTGCCTTGATCTTCCTCAGCTCCGTCCTCACCTGGGTCTTAGTGAGGGTCATGTTGGGGGGCTGTGTGTTGGGAGTAGGGGGGGTGATGGTGGAGTGGGGTGTGGGCAGCAGGACTCGATGTCTTCAGAGGCAGCAGTGGTTGTTGTGTAGTCGGGGGGGAGGGCGGTTGGTCAAACCTGCACGGTGGTCTGGGCTGCACGGTGGCGCAGTGGTTTAGCACTGTGGCAGCACAGTTTTACCCTCGGCCGGGGGACCGCGGGGATCATGAGATCGTGGGTTCGATCCCAGCCCCTGACCAACAGTGAGCTGTGTGGAGTTTGCATGTTCTCCCCGTGTTGCGCGGGTTTACTCCGGGATTTCTCCGGTTTCCTCCCGCACACCAAAAACATGTAGGTTTAGGGCGCTCGCGCACGCAGCGACCAGCAGCCGGTGGCTTGTCACCAGACTGCAAACCAAGTCTACCTACGGGTACAAATAAGTAACAAAAAAAAAACAAAAACAAAAAAAAAACTATTAAAAAACAGGTTCAGATTGTTCGCCCACTCCCTGCCCCCCGTGGCCTGGGGGGAGGTATTCTGGAGCCCAGAGATGGTTTTAAGGTTTCTCCAGACCCCACCGATGTCGCTCTCTTGCAGCTTGTCCTCCATCTTCTTCCTGAAGCTGTCCTTGCCTTCTCTGATCTTGCTCCTCAGCTCTCTCTGTACGGACTTCAGCATCTCCCTGTTCCCTGACCTGAAGATCCTCTTCTTCTCTCTCAGAAGTGTTTTTATCTCAGGGTTGATCCAGGGTTTGTTGTTCGAGCAACACCGTATGGTCTTGGTGGGTACGGTGTTGTCCACACAGAAGCTGATGTAGTCCGTGATGGTGTGAGTGAGGCCATCGATGCCCTCACCATGTGGCTTGCAGAGCTGCTCCCCGGAAGTGGTTTCAAAACAGTCCTTTAGAGCATCCATTGCCTCCTCAGACCATAACTTCACTGTGCGCATGACCGGAGGTTGTCTGTGCACTAGGGGTTTGTACACCGGCTGGAGATGAACCAAGTTGTGATCCGATCTCCCGAGTGGGGGGAGTGGTGATGAGGTGTACGCCTCTTTAGTGTTTGCATAGAATAAGTCTGGTGTTTTATTGTCTCTAGTGTGGTGTGTGACATACTGGGTGAACGTGGGTAGAATGGGAGACAGTGAAACATGGTTGAAGCCGCCTGAGATGAGGAGAAGAGCATTTGGGTGTTCTGTCAGCAGCCTGCCAGTTACTGAGTGGATGACATCACGCGCTGTCCCAGCGTTCACTGTCGGATTTGCATAAATAACAATGCAGATGGCATAACGCACGGCTCAGGAGACACACACGCAGGCTCAGAGTGAATTTAACAGCTTTATTTAACAACAAGGATGTGTGGATGTGTGTCTGTGGTATGAGGATGTACTGATGGCGGACATCAGTGTCAGGCACGGAGGTAGGAAACCGTACAGCCAGACAACCCTGGGGAGAGAGCACAGGGAGAAGGTGACGGGCACCAAACCAGTACAACAGGTAACAAGGGATTTGTTGGCTTACTTGGCAGGGCAGGTGGCAGGCGTGCACAAGGGCGAGTCCAGGAGACAGCAACCTGACCATGCACCTGACAGCAGCAACGAGATGGTGATGCAGAGGCGGAGTCCACCGCCGGGGAAGATCCACCTGTGCACAGGTGAGAAACTGGAACACAAGAGGAGGTATGCTTACGCGGGTAATCTTGCTGGTAGGCGAGGGGGTTCCTCTGAAGCAAGTAGCCGAAGGGAACAGACGGCTTCAGGCCGAGGCCCAGGGCAGAGTGGCTTATATGCTACGCTGCTGACGAGGTGCAGGTGTGCGCTCAGCTGGCGCCGCTAATGAGCGGCGAGTTGTAACAGTACTCCCCCCTCTAGCAGCGACTCCTGGCGATGGTTTATCGGGGTGCTTCCGGTGAAACTCGGTGATGAGAGAGCGATCCAACACGAACGAGGAGCGAACCCATTGCCTCCATTCTGGACCATAGCCCTCCCAGTCCACCAAATACTGTAGCCTGCGACCCCGGCGTCGGGAGTCCAAGATGGTAGAGACAGTCCAAGCCAGATGGCCATCAATCATCCGAGGCTCGGGCGGCGCAGCAGGAGGAGGGTAGATGGGATCAGACACCACCGGTTTCACCTTGGAGACGTGGAAGGTGGGATGGATGCGGAGGGAGGGGGGAGTAGCAACACGCACAGCCACCGGGTTGATAATCTTGGTGACGGGGTATGGACCCATGAAACGTTTAGCCAACTGCCTCCTCTCACCCTTCAGGTTCACATCTTACGTGGATACCCAGACCGGTTGGCCTACCTGGTAGGCAGGAGCAGGTCTTCTATGCCGATCCGCCGTGGCCTTATTGCGCTCTGCCGTGGTAAAAGCGCATTGCGCGCAGCTGTCCAGATGGAGCAGCACCGCCTGAGGTGAGCCTGAACCGTGGGGACTGCCGACTCGTTCTCCAGCGAGGGGAATAAAGGGGGGTCGTAACTCAGGGACACCTTGAAGGGGGACATCCCTGTGGCTGAGGAGCAAGCGGTGTTGTGGGCGTATTCCACCCAGGCAAGGTGTTTGCTCCATGACGCAGGCTTCGAGATGGTGACGCAGCGGAGAGCAGCCTCCAGCTCCTGGTTGGTCCGTTCACACTGCCCATTAGATTGGGGGTGCTGGCCGGAGGAGAGGCTTACCTGGGCTCCTAATGCCTTGCAAAAACCCCGCCATACGTCCGAGGTGAATTGGGGACCCCGGTCGGAGACCATGTCAACTGGTATCCCGTGCAGCCTGACCACGTGTTGGATGAGAAGATCTGCCGTCTCCAAGGCAGAGGGGAGCCCCCGCAATGGCACGAAGTGGGCGGCCTTGGAGAAGCGGTCGACGATGGTCAGGACAGTGTCGAAGTTGTTAGAGACGGGGAGACCAGTGACGAAGTCCAATGTGATGTGTGACCAGGGCATACCAGGAACGGGCAGGGGCTGGAGCAAACCCGCAGGGGGGGAGGTGCCGGCTTTACTGGTGGCACAGATGGGGCAGGCCCGGGCGTAGCGAGCAGCGTCCTTACGCAGTCCCGGCCACCAGAAGGAGCGTTGGAGCAGGTCAATCATTCGGGAGGTCCCAGGATGGCAGGCTAGCTTGGACGTGTGAAGCCAATGGATGACCTCCCCCCGAACGGAGGATGGAACAAAGACCCTCCACTCCGGTCCGCCGCCCGGGTGTGGCTTCGATTCCTGCGCCTTCCGGACCTTATCCTCGATCTCCCAGGTAACGGCCCCCACAATGCACGACCTGGGCAGGATGGTGTGTACAGCGCCCCCCGAGTCTTCAGGGGCGAATTGCCTGGAGAGGGCGTCAGGGAGTCCGTTCTTGGAGCCCGGCCTGAATGTGATGGTGAAACGGAATCTCACAAAAAACAGGGACCAATGGGCCTGGCGGGCATTCAGACGCTTGGCAGTTCTTAAATATTCCAGGTTTTTGTGATCCGTTAGCACCACGAAAGGCAGGACAGCCACCTCCAGCCAGTGACGCCACTCCTGGAGCGCAAGCTTGATGGCGAGAAGCTCCTTGTCCCCCACGTCGTAGTTGCGTTCCGCCGGGGACAAGCGCCGGGAGAAGAAGGCGCAAGGCCATTTGACCCCATCAGCAGGTGACCGCTGAGACAACACCGCCCCCACCCCTGTATCCGAGGCGTCGACCTTCACGATGCACTGCAGAGAGGGATCGACCTGGCTGAGGACCCGGGAGGATGAAAACTCCGCCTTCAGCGCCTGGAAGGCCGCCGCGGCCTCTTCAGTCCACTGGAACCGGGTTTTAGGGGAGGTGAGACAGGTCAGAGGGCCGACGATGGCTCCAAAGTTGGGCACAAAGCGGCGGTAGAAGTTGGCAAAGCCGATGAATTGTTGCACCTGCTTTCTAGATGTGGGAGTCGGCCAATCTACCACCGCTTTAATTTTAGCTGGGTCTGGGAGCACCTGGTCATGGGAGATGACAAACCCGAGAAATGACGTCTTCTTGGCATAGAACTCAAACTTCTCCACCTTCACATACAACCGATTCTCCAGTAACCTCTGAAGGACCCGTCTCACATGCACCTGGTGCTCATCCCTGGACTTGGAGAAGATGAGAATATCATCCAGGTAAACGAACACAAACAGACCGATGAAGTCCCGGAGAACGTCATTAATCAGGCGCTGAAAGACGGCTGGAGCATTGGTTAACCCGAACGGCATGACCAGGTATTCAAAGTGGCCGTTCGGGGTACGAAAGGCTGTCTTCCATTCATCTCCCTCCCGGATCCGGACGAGGTGGTACGCGCTGCAGAGATCCAGCTTGGTAAACCAGGTCGCCCCCTGGAGGGAGTGGAAGGCAGTGTCCATCAGGGGCAGGGTGTAACGGTCCTTCTCCGTGATGTCATTGAGGGCACAGAAGTTGATGCATGGACGAAGAGAGCCATCCTTCTTGCCCACGAAGAAGAACCCTGCACCTAATGGAGATGATGATGGGCGAATAATACCTGCACTGAGAGATTCCTTAAGGTAGGTGTTCATAGCCTCCTTCTCCGGCGCTGACAGGCTGTAGAGATGTCCCGAGGGAAGAGGCGCCCCCTGGCGGAGATTTATGGCGCAGTCATAAGGCCTGTGTGGAGGAAGAGACATTGCCATGGACTTACTAAAGAATTTAGATATTGATCTCACGGTACGATATTTGTTGCGATATTGTGGAGAGGCTCACAGTATTGTAAAATAGCTCATAATATTGTGTTTGTAATGGCTGCACGGTGGCGCAGTGGTTAGCACTGTGGCAGCACAGTTTTACCCTTGGCCGGGGGATCGCGGGGACCGTGAGATCGTGGGTTCGATCCCTGCCCCCGGCCAACAGTGATCTGTGTGGAGTTTGCATGTTATCCCCGTGTTTGCGTGGGTTTACTCCGGGATTTCTCCGGTTTCCTCCCACATGCCAAAAACATGCAGGTTAGGAAGTTAAGGGGCGCTTGCGCACGCAGCGACCGGCAGCTGGTGGCTTGTCACCAGACTGCAAAACAAATCTACCTACGGGTACAAAATAAGTAATAAAAAAAACAAAACAAAACCAAAAACTGCTATTAAATCTGTTTTTGCCAGTCACCGGGCCATTTGTTTTTATATTTATGGATCATGACAACATAAAATGCTGATCACTTAGTGCTTTTAAAGTGCAAGTTCAAGTCAAGAACATCAATATACCATTTGGTAATATTTGGTCACATTGTGGCACACATATATGCACATATGTATATGATTGTATGATTCATACGTATACCACCTTAGGCTTCACATCTGAGACGGAACAAAGGACTGAGCCGTCCTGGAGATAACACGAGGGTGTGAAAGTTTAGTCTTTGGCATGCAAAGAGATAGCCTTGGGGGATTTCTCCCAGCGGCCAGAGATTGGGAGGTGGAGTGAGTTAAGATCAGGGGGAAGTTACATTGTGACTGGGATTAAGTACCATGTGACTGTATGTTTGATGTCCTGGGTATAAAAGGGACAGATGTGGGGAGATTCACTCTCTTTTCTGTGTTTGGAAGATGTTGGAGAATGTGAATAAAACCGACTTGAGAAATAAACTCAGCCTCGTCCTTCACCATTCTCCACACTGGTGACCCTTAGACGTATTATGAGCTGAAGCAATTCTCGCGAGCCAGACTCGTCAGGAGCCAGCCAAATGGATGCAGCCACAGTTCAGCTACCGGACTTCTGGCAGAACAATCCGCGCTCCTGGTTTAGGGAGGTCGAGGCGCAGTTCAACCTCCGGAGGATTTCGGTAGACGCCACAAAGCTCTACCATGTGCTTGCAAAGCTGGACAACCACACAGCCCAGTGAGTGGAGAGCCTGATCAACCACCCGCCGGACAGCGACAAGTACAGCACGTTGAAGGCTGCACTCATCCGTTACTTCACCCCCTCGGTGGAGGAGCGAGCAGAAGGGCTCCTGGCGCTGACTGAATTTGAGAGCGACAGACCTGCGGACCTGATGGGAAAGATGTTGAGGCTGAGAGACTCCAAAGATGATAACTTCATCTTCACCCACCTTTTCCTCAGGACCCTACCGTCAGCGGTGAGAGTGACCCTGGCCAGTTCACCACTGTTGGCCCGGCGAGACTACCACGAGCTGGGCCAGGAGGCGCAACGACTCGTCAATGCCAATAAACAGCGCGCGGCTACGGCCACGGCAGCGGAGCTAGGCACAACGTCTGGAGATGGCAGGGGGGCAGAGGCTGCAGCACCAGACTCACCGACGACGGCGGCAGAAGGGGCCAGGAAACACGGAGCAGACGACGTCCTTTGCTTCTACCATCACCGTTTCGCAGAGAGGGCACGCAAGTGCATTCCACCGTGCCATTTCAAGCGCTCGGGAAAACACCAAGACCGGGGGTCGGTAGCAGCTGCGGCCCTCAGAGAGGAGAATAAGCTGCTCTACCTGAAGGATGCACGCTCGGGGAGGCATTTCCTTGTGGACACAGGCTCCCAGCTGAGTTTCATCACACCTTCCTACGCTGATCGGCTGCCGCCTTCCAGTGGCCCCAGGGTGTCAGCAGCAAACGGCTCGGCGATTAAGACCTTCGGTGAGAGGACTCTGCTTCTGTCTTTACACGGCCGTGCATTTGAATGGACTTTCGTCATAGCGGCAGTCAATTTCAACATGTTAGGGGCTGATTTTTTGTGCTCACATGGTTTGTTAGTTGATCTTGCTAACAGACGCCTGGTTAATGCACTCTGTTTTTATTCTATTCCCTGTACAGCTTGAGTGGCCCCGCCAACAGCACAAGCCAACGTCACAGCTGCAGGTGGTAAGTTCCACACACTCCTCACTCAGTTCCCAGCACTCACGGTTCCAACATTTTCGGCGACCGTGGCTAAACACGGGGTGGAACATTTTATTACTACCACCGGCCCATCCGTTTTTGCAAAAGCTCGGCGCTTGGATTCAGCTAAACTGACCATAGCGCGCGAGGAGTTCGCCAACCTGGAAAGGTTGGGCATCATCAGGCGTTCGAAGAGCCCATGGGCTTCACCGCTTCACATGGTCCCAAAAGCTGATGGCTCGTGGCGACCTTGCGGTGATTTTCGCAGGTTGAACAACGCTACAGCGCACAACCGCTACCCGATCCCGCACATCCAAGATTTTTCAGTTCATTTGGCGGGGGCGTGCATTTTTTCTAAAATAGACTTGGTACGCGGTTACCACCAGGTCCCAGTGCGCGCTGAGGACATACCCAAAACAGTGGTAATAACTCCTTTCGGGCTTTTTGAGTTTTTGCGCATGCCGTTTGGGCTTAAAGGCGCGGCGCAGACGTTCCAACGCATGATGGACACGGTTCTGCGCGACCTCCCCTTCGTGTTCATCTACCTGGACGACATATTGGTAGCCAGCGCGTCCGAAGACGAATACGAAAACCACCTCACAGCAGTTTTCCGGAGGTTGGCAGAGCACGGGTTAATAATCAACCCAGCGAAGTGTCAGCTCGGGATGGCGCAGATTGATTTTTTGGGGCATCGCGTCTCTCCAGAAGGAGCGGTTCCTCTGCCTGACAAAGTGCGCACAATAACAAATTTTCCCCAGCCTCAAACGGTTAAAGCGTTACAGGAGTTTTTGGGATGGTGAATTTTTATAACCGTTTCCTCCCCCACGCAGCGCAGCTCATGCAACCATTGTATGCTGCACTAAAAAAACAAAAACCCACAAACAAAATCGAATGGTCTCTGGAGCGAGAGCGCTCATTCGCGCAAGTCAAAACAGCCCTGGCAAACGCTGCGTTGTTGGCACATCCAGACCCAATGGCCCGCATAGCGTTCACCACTGACGCATCAGATGTGGCCATAGGAGCAGTCGTGGAACAGTATGTAGCAGGAGCTTGGCAACCGCTCGCCTTTTTCAGCAGGACCTTGCGCGATAGTGAATGAAAATACAGCACATTCGACAGGGAGTTGTTAGCTCTCCACTTGGCCATTCGCCACTTCCAGTTTTGGCTGGAGGAACGCAGTTTCACCGCATTCGTTGATCACAAACCGCTGACTTTCGCGATGGCCAAGATTTCAGAACCGTGGTCGGGCCGGCAGCAGAGACAGCTGGCCGCGATCTCGGAGTTTACTACCGATATCCAGCATGTAGCGGGTAAACTTAATGTGATGAATGAATGAATGATGATGATGAATGAATTTTTTATTTCGGATAATACAGTACAGGTTAAAAGAAACTGTATAATATAACAACAAGGTCAAATTAGACAAAGACTCCTACTAAACAATTCCACGTGAGTTATCCGAAATGGGTGATGGCTGAAGCCGCAGCTTATATTGCCCACCCATATTCCATCCAAGAATTCAAAAGAAAAAGAGTAAACAAGACAAGAGTGATTACAATTTAGAACAAAGCTAAGACAAAGTGTGACTGAGAGAAAAAAAAGGAAAACTAAGCTAAGCTAAGTTGAGCGGTTACTATTCAAGACAAATCTAAGACAGAATGTCACAGAGAGAAAAAAAAAAAAAAAAAACTAAGCTACAACACAACACAGGCTGGATATGTCAATCCTTATGTGAGTTTACATGTCATCTTGTAAATATGTTTGGAGTATTTCTTCCTTTAGTTTTTGTTTAAATTGTCCAAGCGTTGTACATGATTTTAATTCAGGTCCATAATCGTTCCATAATCTGACTCCTTGCACTGAAATACAGTGTTGCTTGGTGGTTGTTCTCACTGTAGGCTTTTGAAATATACATGTTCCTCTGAAGTGATATCGTTTCTCCCTTGTTTGGAACAACTTTTGGATATTTGCGGGCAGTGATAAATTCTTCACTTTGAACATTATTATTGCGGTTTTGAAGTCAACCAGATCTTTCAACTTGAGAGTTTTTTGTTTAAGAAAAAGTGGGTTTGTTGGTTCCCTGTAAGCTGCTTTGTTTATTATTCTAATAGCTCTCTTTTGAAGCATAAAGAGCGGATATATGTTTGTTTTGTATGTATTTCCCCATACTTCATTACAATATGTCATGTATGGGAGTATTAATGAATGATACAAGGTGTATAGTGTGGGTTGATTCAGCAAATATTTCACTCTGTGTAATATTGCAATTGATTTGGAAACTTTACCTTTAATATAATTAATATGTGACTTCCAACACAGTTTGTTATCAATTATTACTCCAAGGAATTTAGTTTCAGATACCCTTTCAATCTCTACACCATTTACACTGAGTTTGGGTACTGGATTGTTGTGATGGTTGTTAAAGACTATAAATTTTGTCTTACTTAAATTGAGCGTTAATTTGTTTGAATAAAACCACAGTTTAAGCTTTTCTAATTCCTTCCCGAGTGTATCCATAAGTTGTTCCAAATTGTTTCCACTGCATAGCAGATTAGTGTCATCGGCAAACAATATTAAGTCCATTTTTTCTGAAACTTTACATATATCGTTTATATACATATTGAATAATAATGGTCCCAAAACTGAACCCTGTGGGACTCCACAGGTGACCTTCAGCAACTCTGAGTTTTTGTTGCTAACACATACATACTGATATCTATTCTTTAAGTAACTACTTAACCAGGACAGTGCTACCCCTCTAATACCAGAATTTTGTAGTTTCTTTAATAATAAATTATGATCTACTGTATCAAATGCTTTTTTAAGATCTAGGAATACTCCAACTGAATACTCTTTATTTTCAATGGCTGTTGATATTTTTTCTGTAAATTCCATTAGGGCATATGCAGTTGTCCTCTTGTGTCTGAACCCATATTGCTGCTCACATAATAAATCATTCTTCAGTATGAAGTTGTAGTGGCAGACTGCCTCTCGCGCACCGTGGCGGCTCCAGCCCGCGCAGGGGTAGATTTTGCAGCCATCGCCGCGGATCAGGTTAGCGACGCGGAAGTGCGCGCGGCCCCAGTCCGCGTAGGGATAGATTATGCAGCCATGGCCGCGGATCAGGTTAGCGATGCGGACATGCGTGCGCTCCAGTCTGGACCAACAGGGTTAAGGCTGGAGAACAGGGTGCTGCAAGACGTTATGCCCCCCTAATCTGCGATGTCTCCACTGGGCGACCGCGTCCTGTGGTACCGGCCGCGTGGCGCCACCGCGTTTTTGACTCGATTCATTCCCTGGTGCACCCGGGAGTGCGCGCGTCGGTCAAAATGGTGGGAGAGAAATTTGTATGGCCAAGCCTGCACAAGCAAGTTAGAGAGTGGGCAGCAGCCTGCACGGCCTGCCAACGAGCCAAGGTGCACAGGCACACAAGAGCTCCTTTGGAGCCGTTTCACATCCCGGCTAAGAGGTTTGATCATGTTCACGTGGACCTCGTAGGCCCCCTCCCGCCGTCACAGGGGTGCACACACCTTCTGACAATGGTTGACCGCACCACGCGCTGGCCGGAAGTGGTCCCACTGTCATCAACCACAGCCGAGGAGGTGGCGCGCGCGTTTTTAACAGCATGGGTAGCACGTTTTGGATTTCCGTCGGACATTACGTCTGACAGTGGCCCGCAATTTGTTTCTGAACTTTGGTCAGCAATGGCCCGCAGCCTGGGGGTGACGATTCACCGCACAACCGCGTATAATCCGCAGGCTAACGGGTTATGCGAACGTTTCCACAGGTCATTGAAGGCAGCTCTCAGGGCGTCGCTTACGGATACAAATTGGGTGGACAGGCTACCATGGGTTTTATTGGGGTTGCGTTCTGCATCTAAAGAGGATTTAGAAGCCTCCTCAGCTGAGCTAGTTTTCACACAGCCACTTCGGCTGCCCGGGGAATTTCTCCCAGATAACCCGGCGCCAGAGTGCTCCCCAGCTCAGCGGTTACAGAGTAGCATGGGCCCGAGCACGCTACCTGGCCCCGTTCACCACAGTTTTCCGCGTGTTTTTGTGCCTAAGGCTTTAAAAAATGCAGAGTTTGTTTTTGTTAGACATGATGCCCATTGCCCACCTTTACACCCACCTTATGATGGACCATATAGAGTGCTGGAAACAGGGGATAAGCATTTTTTGCTAGATTTGGGGGGCAGAAAAGAAATTATTGGCATAAACAGGCTCAAACCCGCTTTTGTGGTAGCTGACGAAACTGTGCAGTTGGCTAAGGCTCCTCAGCGCGGCAGACCCCCTAGAGAGCATTCCCCAGAACACCCACAGAGATTGACTAACAGTTCTAATCCTCAGGCAGCAGCTCCACAGCAGGAAGATGTCGCGGGGGTGGTAAAGCCCGCTTACAGCAGATATGGGAGGCGACTGAGGCCCAAGCGACATTTGGACTGATGTGTAGTAATTTTACCATGACTTGCAAACTGTTATTACGTTTGTTCCATCTTAAACGTTTGGGGGGGGTCATGTGGCACACATATATGCACATATGTATATGATTGTATGACTCATACGTATACCACCTTAGGCTTCACATCTGAGACGGAACAAAGGACTGAGCCGTTCTGGAGATAACACGAGGGTGTGAAAGTTTAGTCTTTGGCATGCAAAGAGATAGCCTTGGGGGATTTCTCCCAGCGGCCAGAGATTGGGAGGTGGAGTGAGTTAAGATTGGGGGGAAGTTACATTGTGACTGGGATTAAGTACCATGTGACTGTATGTTTGATGTCCTGGGTATAAAAGGGACAGATGTGGGGAGATTCACTCTCTTTTCTGTGTTTGGAAGATGTTGGAGAATGTGAATAAAACCAACTTGAGAAATAAACTCAGCCTCGTCCTTCACCATTCTCCACAACATAACTGATTCTTCTTATGTGCAAGGATCATACTAAGCAGCAACTAGAACAACTGTAAACAACAATAGGGAATTCCCTTTAAGAGCAAACGAAGATCAAGTTAAGCCAGGTTCAATGTGTAAAGTAAAATTAATCATAAGTGTGCTAGGCAAATAAAAACAGCCTGTTGAAACAATTAAGTCACGCAAAAAGCCTACTGGAAAACATTGACCTATCCTTCAGCTTATGGTCAAGTTTTTCTTCAGAAAGATCAAAAGATCTACATTGCAAGGGAGAAGAAGAGACCTCTGGGCATTTACAATATCCCCTGCTGTAGAAAATACTCTCTCACTGGGTACTGAGGTAGCGGGTATACATAGGTAGGTCTTCGCTAATGAGGACATTATCTTTGCTAATGAGGCCATTGTCTGTCCGCCACCCTCTCTCCTTTAGTGTTTTTAGACAGGGCAAAACCAAAATGCCTCCACACATCTGATTTAAAAGTTGCTGGGGCTTGCACAATCTCAACTTCGGGGGTGTTTTCTTCAGTATTTGCGTGAGCCGAACTTTGTCCGCCGCCATGTTTGTTGTGTGGACAGCGCGCAACATGCACTCCTATTGGCTTAACAACAGTTCTTGTGACGATGCAGCGCAAAGGATCATGGTCTGTGTAGTTTACAATGCTTTATTGCGTGGGAGCCTGCTTATTTCTTGTTGTTTTTTGACAGATACCCGCCCTCTTAAGACCGTAACACGACCACGACGGTATCGAGACACTTTTACTACCGCGATATCGCGATAACGTCAATATCGTTACATCCCTACTCCCTACGTGAACTCGAGGCCAAAGGACAACAGCTGGAACGCCTTTTCAAGAAAACTGGACTAACAATTCACAAAGAAATGTACAATAATCATGTCTTGCTCTACAAAGACTCCATTGCATTAGCTAAATCTCCATACTACTCTGATCTAATCTCCATCAATAAAGGCAACTCAAAGGCACTCTTTTCTCTCTTCAGCAATGCCACAAGGCCCCCGGACTCACTCCCCTCACATGCACTCACCCAGCTTTTGCAACTCTCTCATGTCATTCTTTATTTCCAAAATCTCCAATATCCATCAGCAGTTTATGTCTGATGGAGCTGTAGTTTCTGGAGTGGATTCCTCAATTTCGTTTCCTTCCGTTATTCATTCCTTCTCAAGTTTTACACTCCCCTCATTAACAGACATATCCCAGCTAATTCACAAATCTAAATCATCCACTTGTCAGCTTGACCCCTCCCTGCTGTCCTTGTTAAAGCCTGCCTTCCTTCACTGGCTCCTTTGATTACCACCATTATTCACTCTTTCCTCAATACTGGAATTGTTCCGTCACCACTCAAAACAGCTGCTGTTACACCTCTACTTAAAAAACCTAGTGCAGACTCATCTGATTTTAATAACTTCAGACCAATCTCTAATCTCCCTTTCATCTCTAAGATTCTTGAAAAAGTCATTGCCTCTCAGCTCCACAGTCACCTCAGTAATAATGAGCTATATGAGCAATTCCAGTCTGGTTTCAGCCCCCCTTCATAGTACAGAAACGACATTGATCAAAATCATGAACAACCTCTTGATGGCTGCAGATTCTGGCTTACTCACCATACTCATTCTCCTAGATCTTACCAAGGCCTTTGATACCATTTATCATAGTACCCTCCTAAACAGACTGGCTTGCACTGGCATCACCCACACTCCCCTCGCTTGGTTCACTTCATATCTCTCCGGCCACACTCAGTTTGTCCAAATTAAATCCCACACCTCGAGTTA
Organism: Pholidichthys leucotaenia; assembly: GCA_020510985.1. Taxonomy (NCBI): domain Eukaryota; kingdom Metazoa; phylum Chordata; class Actinopteri; order Cichliformes; family Pholidichthyidae; genus Pholidichthys; species Pholidichthys leucotaenia. The sequence continues at coordinate 301,144,994 of CM035836.1, read as the reverse complement.
GTTCCCCATTTCTGCAGGTGTTCCCCAGGGCTCTGTCCTGGGGCCCTTCTCTTAATTATTTACATTTTTCCACTTGGTTACATTTTCCATAAACACAATATTTCATTTTTCATTCATTGTTATGCGGATGACACTCAACTCTACCTCTCCTCTAAACCCAACTCCACACTGCCACCTACCTCTCTTTCTGATTGTCTTTCTGAAACTAAATCATGGTTTACCTCTAATTTCCTCAAACTCATGGCAATAAAACAGAAATTATACTTTTTGGTACAACCTCCATATTAACCAAATCCCCCAGTTTCTCCATTGATATTAATAACTCTCCAATTTTCCCTTCCCCTCAGGTTAAGAGCCTGGGTGTCATCCTCGACAGCACTTTATCATTCCAGTCTCATATCAATAATATTACTCGATCTGCCTATTTTCATATTTGTAACATTAACCGACTGTGTCCTTCCCTCACTCCACAGACTGTTGCCATCCTTATCCATAGCCTTGTCACTTCCCGCATCGACGACTGCAATTCACTTCTCTTTGGTCTCCCAAATAAAGCCCTCCACAAGCTACAGCTCCTTCAGAATGCTGCTGCCCGGATCATCACCCGTACACCACACATTGACGACATTATCCCTGTCCTTCAGCATCTTCACTGGCTCCCAATAAAGGACAGAATAAACTTTAAGATACTGCTCCTCACCTTCAAAGCCCTTCATAACCTGGCTCCGCCAAACCTGTCTGAACTCCTCCACATCGTCACCCCTAGCCGCTTTCTCAGGTCCTCCCCTTCCCTTCACCTTGTCGTTCCTTCTGCCCGCCTCATCACTATGGGGTATAGAGCCTTCAGTCGCTCTGCCCCCCAGCTCTGGAACTCACTCCCACCAGCCATTCGTAACATTGACTCTATTCCTTTATTTAAATCCAAACTCAAAACTTATTTGTTTAAACAGGCTTACTCTCTTTGATAATTTACTTTTAATTTATTGTTTTGGTGTGTTACTTAAGTTTTGTTTTTGCATTTTAGATCTGTTTTTAATGTTTGAATGCTCTTTGTAAGGTGACCTTAGGGGTTGAAAGGCGCCTACAAATAAAATGTGTTATTATTATTATTATTATTATTATTATTATTATTATTATTATTATTATTAACTCTTCCAAACATATATCAGTTTAAGGAGTAGTAGATACTGTATTTAAGTTAATGGTGGCAAGGATCTGACTGATTTTATCTCTGATAGATGAAATTTTATTATTGAAGATGTTCATCAAGTCTTGACTAGTAACCTCTAAAGGAATGTTTGATTTGACAGAGTCCTGACTCTTTGTCAGACTGGCTAGAGTGCTGAAAAGAAACCTGGGATTATTCTTGTTCTTTTCTGTCAATGCAGAATAATAAGTTTTTCTGGCTTTCCTAAGATATGTTTTTAAAAATTAGAATTTGATTTCTGCAAGCTAAATACTGTAGATTTCATCTAATTTAGTGCAGCGTCATTTTCTTTCTAATTGACAAATCTTCTGTTTTAAGCTACGAGTTTCTGTGTTGAACAAAGGAGTTAGAAATCTCTGATTAGACTTTTTCTTTTTTAAAAGGGTCACCTTGTCTAGAGTCTGATGCAGAGAAGATGTAATATGTCCTACCATGCTATTAACTACAGGAGTAAAACCTCCATAAGGTCAGCCATTTAGAAGACAAGGGGAGCTATGTAAGAATGTTGTTTGTTGACTATAGCTCGGCATTTAATACAATTATTCTCAACATTCTCATCACCAAATTGCTTCAGCTTGGTCTGCCTACTCACACTTGCAGCTGGATTAAGGACTTCCTAACAAACAGAACACAGACTATTAGACTCGGACCCCATTCCTCCTCTACAGTCATGCTTAACACAGGCTCGCCACAGGGCTGTGTGTGGAACCCCACTTTGTATTCATTGTACACATATGACTGGATACCTGTTCATCCCACAAACATTATAGTGAAGTTTGCAGATGACACAACAGTAGTGGGGCTCATATCAGGAGGAGATGAGTCCGCATACAGAAATGAGGTCCAGAAACTGGTGAGGTGGTGCTCAGATAATAATCTGCTATTGAATACAAAAAAAACAAAATAACTCATTATTGATTTTAGGAAGCATAGCAGTGAACCACCTCCTCTATATATAGGCAAGGAGCTTATGGAGAGGGTGGAGGCTTTTAAGTTTTTGGGTGTTCATATTTCTCACAACCTTACCTGGGCAGTTAACACCATAGCTACGATAAAAAAGGCTCAACAACGTTTACACTTTCTGAGGCTCCTCAAGAAGAATGGCCTGAATGCACAGTTGCTGGTTTTATTTTATCGCTCTGCTATTGAGAGCATTCTGTCATATGGCATCACGGTTTGGTATGAGGGCTGTTCAGCCGCAGACCGCAAAGCCTTCCAGAGAGTGATTGAGACTGCGCAAAAAATCACTGGCTGTTCTCTGCCTTCTCTGGAAGAGATTTCCAGGTCTCGGTACCTCAACAGAGCTACTGCCATCATTAAAGACTGTGCGCATCCAGGCCATGACTTCTTTCACTTGCTCCCCTCGGAAAAGCGGTACAGATCCCATAAAACCCGGACTACCAGGTTTAATCATAGTTTTTTCCCAGCATCAGTACGTATTTTGAACGGATTTATGTAACACGCACAGACTACTGATATTTTTTTTGTTATTTTAGGTTATTTTGTAGCAACAACCCTGATTGCATAAGCTGGTCTTTTGTATTTATCGCTCAGTATGTTTTTCATTATTGCTACGTACATATTGTATGCATATATTCAACTCTTAGATAATTTTGTTTAAAGCATTATTTATTGTTGTAATTATAAGAATGTCAAATGCATGAGTGAACTGTGAGTGTGATAGTTTGTTTATAGTTTGTTTTTAGGGAGCAGCATCTCAATTTCGTTGCATTGTTCATTAACAATGGAATGACAATAAAGGCACTTTGACTTTGACTTTGACTTTTGATAACTCTCCATTGTGTTGACACATGGCTTTGAGGAAACAATCTGCTTAAATTTGGTAACAGCATCATCTGAGAGACATCTACCGTAGTAATAGACAGATGCCAATTAGCAGTATTGCTAAATCTTGCATACTTACATTTGTATAAATGTTCATTAGTATATAATGCCCATTTGAAATAAACATTACAATTAAGCTTAATATTTTTCTTTAGGAGCCAAATAGCCAGAAATACAGGTAGTAAAATCAAAAGTTAGCAGATAATGGTCTGACAATACAGGGTTATATGGAGACACTATCAGATTTTCCCTTTCTATGCCATATGTCAGAACAAGGTCCAATGTGTGGTGGAGGTAATGGGTAGAATTTCTTAATTTCTGAGAAAAGTTTATTGAGTGAAATATTGAACTAAACGCCATATTAAGGCAATCACTATCGACATCTACATGTATATTAAAATCCCCTACTATAATTATTATATCCAATTTCAGCACTAAATCCACTAAGAACTCAGAAAATTCAGATAAAAACTCTGAGTAAGCTGAGGAAGGACAATAAACTATTGCAAATAAAACTGGGTTTAAACTAAAATTGCTAACATGCCCAGTACTGAGAACCAGGGGACTCCTGCAAAAACAGTGTGCATACACAAAAACACAGCATCCGCTGATTTTCACATACACAGTGGGATGTATAAAAACAAAAGTGATGTGAGAATCTGCGAGCCAAGCTGCAAAGTTTCCACCTGCCATGAGAAGATGCAGGCTCTCCACAAAATTCTGTTTGACTCCATCAGGTGGGTTTGTTAAAAATAGCTGAAACTCAGAATGTGTTGAAAAACATGATTATTGTTATTACAAGATTTATCTCCACAATTCAGCTTATTGAGTGCAGTGAAACACCAATGAAGAATAATTAATTTCCCTCAGCTATAACCTGCCTCATTCACGGTCCAAAACCAGCGCCACTGGAAACTGCATCCCGTTTCTGTAAATGTGACATAGAGATAAATAAAATTTACCAGATTCTACAGTTGACTCACAAGGCAACATGCACAGATCCATCTCTCCTGGGAGGAGTTCTGCACTCTAATGAAGACCTAGCTCCAGCTTAATATGTGCCGAGGCAAAAAGAAGCCCCTGACTGCAGACTACTTGGAGGCAGCAGGATTGTGGATCCCTGCAGGTGAACCCTGGTAGCTGCAGCGGTGACATTTTCAGCTGTATCTGAGGGAAAACATGTTTCCATAGTCTAAAATATCTCTGGAGTTATAATCTGCAATTACAATCGAGAAATACTGTAAAAGGCTTTTTATAATATATGTGTATATATACACTACTGTTCAAAAGTTTGGGGTCACCCAGACAATTATTTTGTGTTTTCCATTAAAAGTCACACTTATTTTACCATGAGTGTTACGTATGGCTCTCGCGAGCCATACAATGAGAGCCGAGGGCGAGCCAGTGAGTTTGCGATGTTTATTGTGATGAGGGAAAGGGAATAAGGAACACGGCCTCGTGGGGCCAAAAACACAAATAACAATACAGGTGTAACACTCACATCTAATGCAGAATGATGAGCAGGTGACTGGCGCCAGACAAAGGGGTTCCAGCCTTACCCACGCCAGAGAAGAACGTGGATAGAGATGCGTGAAGTCACAGCCCCGAATGATCGGAGCTGCTCTCTTAAATACTGGTTAACAGCGCCTCAGCTGATGAGGGTTAATTGGGCTCCAGCCATCTCGTAGAGTTTGACAGCTGGGAGCCCGCTGAGCCGCTGTCACAATAAGAGCCGGGTAGAGAGGAAATATGGCCTGAGCGCCAGATAGCACGGTGTCTCACCCCATATGACAATGAGTTGTAAAATGAATAGAAAATATAGTCAAGACATTGACAAGGTTAGAAATAATGATTTGTATTTGAAATAATAATTTTTTCCAGATACTCAACCTGCTCAAAGGAAGGTCAGTTTTATAGCTTCTCTAACCAGCTAAACTGTTTTCAGCTGTGCTAACATGATTGCACAAGGGTTTTCTAATCATCCATTAGTCTTCTGACTCAATGAGCAAACACATTGTACCATTAGAACACTGGAGTGATAGTTGCTGGAAATGGACCTCTATACACCTATGTAGATATTGCACCAAAAACCAGACATCTGCAGCTAGAATAGTCATTTACCACATTAGCAATGTATATTAGATATTAGAGTGTATTTCTTATTAGTTTAAAGTTATCTTCATTGAAAAAAAAAAACAGTGATTTTCTTTCAAAAATAAGGAAATTTCTAAGTGACCCCAAACTCTTGAACGGTAGTGTATATACAGTATATATATATATATATATATATATATACTGTATATATATACACACACAAACATATGTGAGGGGTGAGTACACCCCTCACATTTTTGTAAATATTTTATTACGTATATCTTTTCATGGGACAATGCTGAAGATATGACACTTTTATACAACGTAAAGTAGTCAGTGTACAGCTTGTATGAGTGTAAATTTGCCGTCCCCTCAAAATAACTCAACACACAGCCATTAGCGTCTAAACTGCTGGCAACAAATGTGAGTACACCCCAGAGTGAAAACGTCCAAATTGTACCCAATTAGTCATTTTTCCTCCCCCGTGTCATGTGACTTGTTGGTATGACAATATCTCAGGTGTGAATGGGGAGCAGAAGTGTTAAATTGAGTGTTATGGCTCCGATACTCATACTGGTCACTGGAAGTTCAACATGGCACCTCATGGCAAAGAACTCTCTGAGGATCTGCAAAAAAGAATTGTTGCTCTGCATAAAAATGGCCTAGTTTATAAGAAGATTGCCAAAACCCTGAAACTGACCTGCAGCACGGTGGCCAAGACCATACAGTGGTTTAACAGGGCAGGTTCCACTCAGAACAGGTCTCATCATGATTGACCAAAGAAGTTGAGTGCACGTGCTCAGTGTCATATGCAGAAGGTTGTCTTTTGAAAACTGACGTATGAGTGCTGCTAACATTGTTGCAGAGGTTGAAGGGGTGGGGGGTCAGCCTGTCAGTGCTCAGAACACATGCCACACACTGCATCAATTTGGTCTGCATGATGCACAAGAAAGCCCGCAAACAGTTTGCTGAAGACAAGCAGACTAAGGACATCCATTACTGGAACCATGCCCTGTGGTCTGATGAGACCAAGATAAACTTATTTGATTCAGATTGTGTCACGCGTGTGTGGCGGCAACCAGGTGAGGAGTACAAAACAAGTGTGTCTTGCCTACAGTCAAGAAAAGTGGTAAGATTGTCATGGTTTGTGTTTGTTTGGGGCTGCATAAATGCTACCTACACTTGGGAGCTACAGTTCATTGAGGGAACCATGAATGCCAACATGTACTGTGACGTACTGAAGCAGAGCAGGATCCCCTCCCTTCGGAAACTGGGCCACAGGGAAGTATTCCAACATGATAACGACCCCAAACACAACTCCAAGACGACCACTGCCTTGCTAAAGAAACTGAGGGTAAAGGTGATGGACTGGCCAAGCATGTCTCCAGACCTAAACTCTATTGAGCATCTGTGGGGCATCCTCAAAGGGAAGGTGGAGGAGCGCAAGGTCTCTAACATCCACCAGCTCCATGATGTCATCATGGAGGAGTGGAAGAAGATTCCAGTGGCAACCTGTGAAGCTTTAGTGAACTCCATGCCTAAGAGAGTTAAAGCAGTGCTGGAAAATAATGGTGGCCACACAAAATATTGACACTTTGGGCACAATTCGGAGATTTTCACTTGTACTCACTTTTGTTGTGAGCGGTTTAGACATTAATGGCTGTGTGTTGAATTACTTTGAGGGGACAAGTAAATTTACACTGTTGTACAAGCTGTACACTGAGTACTTTACATTGTATCAAAGTTTCATAACTTCAGTGTTGTCCCATGAAAAGATATAATAAAATATTTACAAAAATGTGAGGGGTGTACTCTCTTTTGTGAGATACTAATATATACTGTATATATATATATCCATCCATCCATCCATCTTCTACCGCTTTTCCGGAGGTCCGGGTCGCGGAGGCAGCAGTTCAAGCAGAGAAGCCCAGACTTCCCTCTCCCCAGCCACCTGCTCCAGCTCTTCAGAGGGGATACCAAGGCGTTCCCAGACTAGCTGGGAGACATAGTCTCTCCACCGAGTCCTGGGTCTGCCCCGGGGTCTCCTCCCAGTGGGACGTGCCTGAAACACCTCAAGTGGGAGGCGTCCAGGAGGCATCCTAATCAGATGCCCATACCACCTCAACTGACTCCTTTCAATGTGGAGGAGCAGCGGTTCTACTCTGAGCCTCTCCCGGATGACTGAGCTCCTCACCCTATCTCTGAGGGTGAGTCCAGCAATCCTACGGAGAAAGCTCATTTCAGCCGCTTGTATCCGCGATCTCGTTCTTTCGGTCATTACCCAAAGCTCGTGACCATAGGTGAGAGTAGGAACGTAGATTGACTGGTAAATCGACAGCTTTGCCTTAGAACTAAGCTCCCTCTTCACCACAACAGACCGGTACAACGTCCGCATCACTGCAGATGCTGCTCCAATCCGTCTGTCGATCTCTCGCTCCATTTTCCCCTCACTCGTGAACAAGACCCCAAGATACTTAAACTCCTCCACTTGGGGCAGGAGCCTGTCCCCAACCCGGAGAGGACAATCCACCTTTTTCCGGCTGAGGACCATGGACTCGGACTTGGAGGTGCTGATTCTCATCCCAGCCGCTTCACACTCAGCGGCAAACCGTCCCAGCAAGAGCTGTAGGTCATTGCTGGATGAAGCCAACAGGACAACATCATCTGCAAACAGCAGAGATGAGATCCTGTGGTCACCAAGCATGACACCCTCCATTCCCTGGCTGCGCCTAGAAATCCTGTCCATAAAAATTATGAACAGGACCGGTGACAAAGGGCAGCCCTGGCGGAGTCCAACTCTCACTGGGAATGACTCCGACCGAGTGTTGGCAATGCGAACTAAACTCTCACAACGGTCGTACAGAGACCGAATAGCTCGTAACAACAAGCCCGATACCCCATACTCCCGAAGCACCCCCCACAAAAATCCACGAGGGACGCGGTCAAATGCCTTCTCCAAGTCCACAAAACACATGTAAACTGGTTGGGCAAACTCCCACGAACCCTCAAGAATTCTCGAGAGGGTAAAGAGCTGGTCCGATGTGCCACGGCCAGGATGAAAACCACATTGCTCCTCCTGAATCCGAGGTTCGACCAACGGCCGGACTCTCCTCTCCAGTACCTTGGCATAGACCTTCCCAGGGAGGCTGAGGAGTGTGATCCCTCTAAAGTTGGAGCACACCCTCCGGTCCCCTTTTTTGAAGAGAGGAACCACCACCCCGGTTTGCCATGCCAAAGGCACTGCCCCCGACCTCCACGCAATGTTGCAGAGGCGTGTCAACCATGACAACCCAACAACATCCAGGGCCTTGAGGTACTCGGGGCGAATCTCGTCCACCCCCGGGGCCCGGCCACCAAGGAGATTTTTAACCACCTTGGCGACCTCAGCCCCTGTGATAGGCGAGTCATCCCCCTCGTCCCCAAACCCTGCTTCCTCTGTGGAAGGCGTATCAGTGGGATTGAGGAGATCCTCGAAGTATTCCTTCCACCGCCCGACGATATCCCCAGTTGAAGTCAACAGTGTCCCATCCGCACCATACACAGTGTGGACGGGGAGCTGCTTTCCCCTCCTGAGCCGCCGAACAGTTTGCCAGAATCTCTTTGAAGCCAATCGAAAGTCTTGTTCCATGGCCTCACCGAACTCCTCCCATACCCGGGTTTTTGCTTCAGCAACCACCCGAGCTGCACTCCGCTTGGCCTGCCGGTACACCTCAGCTGCTTCGGGAGTCCCACAAGCCAACCAAGCTTGATAGGACTCCTTCTTCAGCTTAATGGCCCCCCTCACCACTGGTGTCCACCACTTGGTTCGGGGGTTGCCACCACGAGATGCACCGACCACCTTGCGGCCGCAGCTCTGGGCTGCCGCTTCAACAACAGAGGTGGAGAACATGGCCCATTCAGACTCCATGTCTCCAGACTCCCTCGGAATGTGGTTGAAGTTCTTCCGGAGGTGGGAGTTGAAGACCTCCCGGACAGGGGCCTCAGCCAGACGCTCCCAGCACACCCTCACTATACGTTTGGGTCTACCGGGTCTGAATGGCTTCCTCCCCTGCCATCGGATCCAACTCACCACCAGGTGGTGATCAGTTGACAGCTCTGCACCTCTCTTTACTCGGGTGTCCAAGACATACGGTCGCAGGTCCGTATGTCTTATATATATATATGTATATATATATATATATATACACACACTACCGTTCAAAAGTTTGGGGTCACCCAGACAATTATTTTGTGTTTTCCATGAAAAGTCACACTTATTTACCACCATGAGTTGTAAAATGAATAGAAAATATAGTCAAGACATTGACAAGGTTAGAAATAATGATTTGTATTTGAAATAATAATTTTTTCCTTCAAACTTTGCTTTCGTCAAAGAATCCTCCATTTGCGGCAATTACAGCATTGCAGACCTAACATGATTGCACAAGGGTTTTCTAATCATCCATTAGCCTTCTGACGCAATGAGCAAACACATTGTACCATTAGAACACTGGAGTGATAGTTGCTGGAAATGGGCCTCTATACACCTATGTAGACATTGCACCAAAAAACAGATATTTGTAGCTAGAATAGTCATTTACCACATTAGCAATGTATATTAGATATTAGAGTGTATTTCTGATTAGTTTAAAGTTATCTTCATTGAAAAAACAGTGCTTTTCTTTCAAAAATAAGGAAATTTCTAAGTGATCCCAAACTTTTGAACGGTAGTGTATATAATGTATATACAAACAGTGAAACAGAGAACCCGGCAGTGAAACCCAGCACCAACAGTGAACAAGGAGCTGAAGCTGGAAGGCAGGAGTACAGCTGGGTGAGGTGTCTGACTGGGTGGATATGGCTGCTGAAGTGGTGATGATGATGAGGCAGGTGAATGCACAATAACCCCTGAGACGAACCGTGAAGATGGTAGCAACCTGTAGAAGAGAAGATGAGCGGAATTATTAATGTTCCTCAGAGAGGGAGAATATAACTTACTTGCTGTAATAAGTAGTCTACCCAACGAGCCAGCGCTGAAGCATTTAAGTCCTTTTAAGCGCTGGCGAGGCAGAGGCAGCAGGTGCATCTCATCACGCAGGTGAGGTGATTGCCTGCGGAGTTGGGGAAAGTTGAGCAGGAAGGGAGGGGGAGAGTGCGGTCACCAGAACATGACAGTGCCCCCCCCCCCCCAAGGAGCACCTCCTGGCGGTCCACTGGGCTTGTTGGGATGCACCTGATGAAAGGCCCGGCCCATCCACTTGTCATAGAAGTAGGAACCGGGGATCCACGATCTTTCTTCTGGTCCATAGCCCTTCCAGTGGATAAGATATTGAGGTCTCCCACCACGACGGCGGATGTCCAAAATTCTCTGAACCATGTAGGTGGTTTGACCGTCGAGGACCCAAAGGAGAGGAGGCAGCTTCGGGGGAGGACAGAGAGGACTGGCAGAGAGGGGCTTGATTTTGGAAACGTGGAAGGTGGGGTGAATCTACATCACCGGCAGGAGATTCAGGCGGACCGAGACATTGTTAACCACCCTGGAGATGGTGAATGGGCCCAGAAAATGAGGAGAGAGTTTCCTGGACTCTGTCTTCAAGGGCGCCTGGTCCGCTGACAACCACACTTGCTGCCCGATGGAATACTTGGGAGCAGGAGCATGCCTGTGGTACTGGAGGTTGTGTTCAGCCGAACAGATGAGGGCAGCATGAGAGGCCTTCCACAGCCACAACGACATGCGTGGGCCCCCACCGATGGTACAGCCATGTCCTTCTCCACCATCGGTAGCGGGGGTGGGGGGTGTACCCCAGGGATGCCTCGAATGTGGTCAATCCAGTGGCCGTTGAGACAGCAGAGTTATGAGAATATTCCACCCAGGTCAGATGAGTGCTCCAAGTACTGGGATTGCAGGCTGCTACGCACCTAAGGGCGGCCTCCAGGGATTGGTTGGCGCGCTCAGCCTGCCTATTGCTCTGAGGATGGTATCCAGAAGTAAGGCTGATGGTGGTGGCAAGGAAGCAGAAAAAGGCATTCCAGACTTGGAAGGTGAATTGAGGCCCCAGTCAGACACAATGTCCACAGGAATGCCGTGCAGGTGGGTGGCATGGGTGATGAAGAGGTTCACCGTTTCCAAAGCAGAGGGTAATTTGGGGAGGTGCACCAGGTGGATCACCTTAGAGAAACGATCCACACACGTGAGGATAACGGTGTTGCCTTGAGAGGGGGGGAGTCCAGTGATAAAGGCCAGGGCAATGTGGGACCAAGGTCGGCTGGGGATGGGAAGTGGGTGGAAGAGACCAGAAGGGGGCGAGGAGTAAGATTTATTGCGATTGCAGACTTAACAGGCCTTGACGTAATTTCAGATGTCGGTCCGCAGGGTGGGCCACCAGAACAACCGACGGATGAGGATGATGGTACGAGTGATACCAGGATGGCAGGCGAAATGGCTGGTGTGGCCCCACCTGATGACATTGCTGCGGACAGTGGCCGGGACAAACTGACAACCGTCAGGGCCTCCTTCCGGCTTGGGTTCCATGGATAGAGCCTGCTGGACCCTCTGATCAATGTCCCATGTGAGAGCTCCAAGGAAGCAAGAGGGTGGGGGAATGGGCTGAGGAAGGGAATGAAGGGTAAGAGGGTCCAGGCAGCACTGGTGGGAGAGAGCGTCCGGTTTAACATTATGGGAGCCAGGCCTGTACGTGATGGTAAGATTAAATCTAGCAAAAAATAAGGTCGTCTGAAGATATTCTAAATTTTTGTGATCGGTCCACATAATAATAGGCTGGACCACTCCCTTCAGCCAGTGTCTCTACTCCTCAAGGGCCAACTTAATACCCAAGAGCTCTCGGTCCCCTATGTCACAATTCCTCTCGGCAGGCATGAGCCGCTGAGAGAAAAACGCGCATGGATGGAGCTTCTGTTCTGAAGCTTCTGATCTGAAGCTGAGCGCTGTGATAGGACAGTGCCCACCCCTGACTCAGAAGCATCCACCTCTAGAATAAACTGAAGCTGGGGGTCGGCCTGGGCCAAGATGGGGGCGTTGGAGAACAGAACCTTCAATTTGGGAAAAGCCTGTTCACCTGCCTCGGACCAACTAAAGAGCACTTTAACCGAGGTCAGCTGGGTAAGAGGTTGTACTACCCCACTATAGTTTCTGATGAAATGGCGATAAAAATTTGTGAACCCCAAGAAGCGCTGGAGCTCCTTGCGGGAGTGGGGTGTAGGCCAATCTAGTACAGCCTTCACCTTGGCTGGGTCGGCCCTCAGTTCCCCCTCAGCTACAATAAAACCAAGGATCGAAGTGGAGAGGGCGGAAAACTCACACTCCTCGGCTTTAATGTAAAGCTGGTTCTCCAGGAACCGTTGTAGAACGGCCCTGACGTGGACTGCTTGTTCCTCTGACGTGTGGGGAGAAAAATCAAAATGTCATCAAGATAGACAAAAACCAATTGATTAACCATATCGCAGAGGACGTCATTGATCATACACTGGAAGACGGCGGGGGGACTAGTGAGCTTGAACGGCATCACCAGATATTCAAATTGCCCCAAGTGTGTTGTAAAGGCCGTCTTCCATTCATCCCCCTCACGAATGCACACCAGATGGCAAGCGTTATGCAAATCCAATTTGGTGAATACTTGCATGTGCTGAAGGAGCTCAAACATGGAGTTTATCGGGGCAGAGGATAAGTATCCTTAACAGTTATAGCATTAAGTTCCCTATAATCGATGCACGAGCACAAGGAACCGTCCTTCTTCCTGACAAAAAAGAATCCTGCCCCAAAAGGAGCCGATGAAGGCCGAATGAGGCTGGCGTTTAAAGAATCTTTCATATCGCTCTCCACCGCCTCCCTCTCTAGCCGAGATATACTGTAGAGCTGGCACAGTCTATAGCAGTCTATAGCACAGTCATAAGAGCGATGGGGAGGTAAAGAAAGTTCTCTCAACTTGCTGAAGATCTCTCCGAGGTCATGATAGACCTCGGGTACTAGGCTGAGGTCCGGCGGCTCTGCCGGAGGGGAAGAGATGGGCAGGGATGGTGAACACTCGGCCGAGCTAAGACAGGATGCCAAACAATACGGGCTCCAGTAAGAGATGAAGTTATGTGCCCAATTAATAATGGGGTTTTTTCTGGAGCCACGGGTACCCAAGACCCACTGTGTGACATGATTTAGGGATAAAAAAGAACAAAATAGTCTCCTGGTGGTTACTGGAAAGAAGGATGGACACCGGCCCCGTGCTTTTGGTAACGGTGACTACATTTCCACCCTATATTGTAGTAGCATTGAGGGTCATGGGCAATTTGGTAATGGGGATGCCTACATCCTACACAAGGCTCACATAAATAAAGTTCTGCTCTACCCCTGAATCAATCAAAGCCATGGCTCTCCTCTCAATCCCCAATGAGAGCCGAAATTGTGAAGTTACTGGGGGGAAGAATAGCTTTCCCGCCCGTCAGACTCCCCATGGCTGCTGACGCAAAGCGTCTTTTGGGCCTCAGATGGCACTTATGCAATGTGTGCTTTAAGGAGCAACAATACATGCATGTGCCCGCTCTCTTCCACCGCTGGTGCCTTCCAGAGTCAGATGAACTCGGCCGAGCTCCATAGGCTCGGAGGAGGAGCTGGCTCCACCTGTGTCAGTAGCTGAAGAGGGCGTGTGAGCACTGAGCATGTTGGAGGAGGCCTTGCACTCCCTTGCGCTATCGGTTATGCAAACTCATAGCCTGATCGATAAGACCATCCAAGGAGGAGGGAACTGCATGAACCACTAGGTTGTTTCGGAGGTTTTCGTTTAAACTCCGGAGGAAGACACTGCATAACGAAACATCATTCCATCCAGAGTCCGCTGTGGCAACCCGGAACTCCACAGAGTAGTCAGCGGTAGACCAACTCCCCTGACGGAGTGACATCACTTGGTTCATGATGTTCCCTTCACTCTCTGTCTGGTCAAATGCGTGAGCAAATTCATTAACAATGAATAATTAGGGCCCTTCGGACTGTCGAGAATGGATTGGGCCCAGCTGAGAGCCCTATCTCGCAGCAGGAGGGTCATAAAAGGAATTTTAGCTGTATCGTCTGGGTATTCCCCACCAACCTGGCCCAAATAATGCCAAACGTGACACAAAAAGCCCTTACATTTCCCCACCTCCCCCGCATACGGGGCAGGTGAGGGAACAGAGGTAGTTTGGCACATGGTGGAAGAAACTGGGGCTACAGGTGGAGGGGTGGAACCCTGATGAGACAAATGGGCCAAATGTTCGGCGACCGTGCCCAGCTGCAGTGTAATAATTTGGCAGCTGCTGAGTAAGCACGGCCACCTGCCTCTCTGTGGCATCTAAGCGATCTAGAGCAGAGTGTTATGCTGATGTCCCTCCTGCTGAGTTTGCACTGTGGCTGGCTCGTTCTGTCATGACTGGTATTAATTGACAGCTCACGTGCAGGGAGTGACACCAGAGAAAACACACAATGACACAGAGAAGTAAATTGATTTGGATTTTTATTCATTCAAACGTGAAAGCTTCGTTAATAAAAGACGTCACTCGCCAGAGGAAGACCCAGCCTGGAAGGAGAGACGAGAGCAGGTTAGATAAGGAGGGAGACTGAAATGGGAAACTAGGACTGCACTCACGTGGGTGAAACAGAGAACCCGGCAGTGGAACCGAGCACCAACAGCGAACCAGGAGCTGAAGCTGGAAGGCAGGAGATGAGGTTTTTACCTGCGGAGTCGGGGAAAGTTGAATAGGAAGGGAGGGGGAGAGTGCGCTCACCAGAACATGAAACCAACAGATAATTGGGAAAAATCATGTTGCACATACACACACAAATATAATGCTGCTTATTGCTACCTGGAACATTTTTTTATTTGAAACTGAACTTAATTGTTGAATGAGGAAATAATTATATTAATTATGGAATTTTTTTTTATTATTACTTATTTTGTACCCGTAGGTAGATTTGTTTTGCACTCTGGTGACAAGCCACCAGCTGCCGGTCGCTGCGTGCGCAAGCGCCCCTTATCCCTAACCTGCATGTTTTTGGCATGTGGGAGGAAACCGGAGAAATCCCAGAGTAAACCCACGCAACACAGGGAGAAGATGCAAACTCCACACAGATCACTGTTGGCTGGGGGCAGGGATCGAACCCATGATCCCCGCGATCCCCCGGCCGAGGGTAAACTGTGCTGCCACAGTGCTAACCTCTGCGCCACCGTGCAGCCACGGTGAGCCGTGAGATTGCTGAAGCAATTAAATCCACGAGGGACGTATCTGAGAACACGCTGGAGATTTATAAGACGAACATATCACTCTATGGGTCCAAACTATGTATGGCATGTAGATGGATACGATAAACTGAAACCCTTCGGTTTGGCCCTCTCAGGATGTATAGATGGCTTCTCACGAAGAATAATGTAGCTGGTTTTTGGAGCCACCAACAACAACCCATATGTCATCGCACACAATTATATTAACTGTGTCAAAAGTGTTGGTGTGATCCCAATGAGATTAAGAACTGACTTTGGAACAGAAAATACCATGGAAGAAATACAATGCACCCTCCGCCATGAGCACCTGGATTACTATGCAGGCTCATGAAGTCACAGCTAAGGGTCATCAACAGGGAATCAGAGTATTGAGTCTTGGTGGTCCTTTTTCAGAAAAAGAAGGTAAGTGTGTTTCTTATTAATGTATTTAATGTACATTGGGAACCGCTTAGAGATTACTCCTGGTCAGCATAAAGACTGACCTGATTTTTTTTTAAAGGTTTCATTTGTCATGCAGAGTACTATATAGCTGACAGCCCATTACATAAAAATATTTTTTCCCATGAGCTGTCATGTATGAAACCGTCCAAAATGTACACTGGCAGCAGAGTACTGTAATTTGTATAAACATGTGTAGGAATGACTGTTAAAAACTTATTGATCCATATAAGCAGCTGATCACTGTTGTCGCGGGATTATATAATAAAATATTTGTCATAAGGTACAGGAATTATTTATTTTATTTAATAGTGGGTGTGAAAGGGGGCAGAGTTAAACCGTCACTTCTACACCCGCTAAATCAAATAAAAGCACTCGTAAAAGGGGGCACCAGTCACAATGGACAATAATATTAACTTTAATTTTAATTATTTTTTTTTACCTTCAATTACTTAATGAATCAGTCTCAAAGTTTCAGTGAGTTCTTTTCCTGCCGTGATTAGGAAACATATATATACGAAAGGAAAACTCTTCAACTTCTTTCATTCACCCTTTTATTAAACTCATTCAGGTTACATGATATGGCATTCAAATGATGGATAAACAGATTCAAATGATAACAGCGTACGATATCACATCCCCTGTTATTGGATTCCTGAACATAAAATCCAGTGTTATACCTCTGTAGAACCAAGGAGGAACCAGACTTATGTTTCAACTGTAAATGAAGGCTGAAATGTTTAACAAAACAATGCAATTTTATGGGGAAAATTCATAAGCTAATCATCTAAAAATGACTTCTAAATTACTCTACAAAAATTAAGGGCAGTTACTTAAAAATGACTAAGAGTCTTCCTTCAGTTTACAGCTTTATCCTGTGGCTGAGAGACTAATTGAGCCCTGAAATACGGGCTATATTCAATTGTAATTTAATTGTTTGGACATCACGTTTTAACCCAGCAGATAGTAAAATGAGCCTCACTCACAAGACAGCTGAATGTCCACGTGTTCAGCGGGTCGGTACCGGCCGAGTTTAGGGTCGGGACATCGGGGGGAAGTGGCTGCTGCATTGCTTCCTCACAGCCATCAGAAGTGTTGACCCAGCCGGGGGCTCGTTCAGGACGAGGGCAGCAGAGTAATCGTCCCCGAGCGGCGTGAAAAAGTCCTTGGAAACGAGTCCAGCCGAATAGGTGGAGTCTGTTGTAGTGGGATAGACCCAAAACTGAAGGAACCACTTCTCAGTCAGGCAGGTATGAGGCCGGAAAGAGAGTCCAAAAAACACAGTCTCTGTTCACTTTAAATTAGGAAAATTAAAGGTCCACTTTAACGGCGTAAAAAGTCATTAAAAAAATGAGAAAAACATTTACTAGGATAAGAATGGCTTCTGAGGTGAAGGAAAAAGTTTGAGAATTTGATTCTCGGAGAAAGCGAGCTCTAAAGAAAAGGTGATTTCTCCTCTGTAACCAGAAAAACTAATGCAGGATTTGACAAACTTCACAAAGAACAATTTAGATAGAATAAAACTACACAGGACCTTGAAACGGTGGAATAAAATCTTTCTCTGAGACCTAGATTACTATTCTGCTCCTTTAATCTTAACTTAGTTCCTAATCTTTCTCAAAATCTCTTTTTTCTTTTCTGTGTTTCTAATTCTAACTTAACCTTTTAACTGCATAGCTTGTCTCTGTGTAGGTGTTTCTCTTGCTCACCTGACTTAACTTTTCTTTCCATCTTTGATCTTCTCTTGTTCTTTCTTACATAACTTACATCTGTGTTTTTTTCTGAATCTTGTTCTAACTGCAGAGCAGCTTCAACTACTTTTTTAAAAATGACCCCGCCTGGTCATAAACTGGTGATGTTGATCGCAAGACTGACCAATCGACTTTATCAAAAGCAGTTTGAAATGGCTGCCATCCAATGTGAAAACATTTCTTTGTTTGAGAGCAGCCAATCAAACGAAGACACCATCCCATGAAATTGCAGAGAAAAATCAACACTCAGTCAGTTCTTATTAGGTGCTCAATATAAAATCCAAATAAATTAAATGACTTGGCTACTATTTGGTGATCATGCAATTATACCATTATTCTAATATTGTGGAGCGTGTAAAAAATGAGGCTGATTTGGTTCAAGCGGTTTATTACACGACTCACTCGAGGAGCATAGACAGAATGGCATACAAGTAGGAACTCTTTCCTTAAATAACATGACATCCTTCTAGACTCTTCTCACACACAAAAGATAATCTCCCCCGACTGCAGTCAGTCCATTCATCACACACAAAAGATAATCTCCCCGACTGCAGTCAGTCCATTCATCCTTGACACCTCCCTGTTATCTTACTTGGGCATCTAGAAACTTCTCACACACAAAAGGTTAACTTCACGTCCTTTGTTCCCATCTAAGGTGGTAAACCATTATGCACTCCCCAGGTTGCCACCCCCCCCAGCAACTTAGATAGGACAAAAGGGTAACAGTCCACATGCTGTGATAGAACCATTAACATCAGTCCACATGCTGTAGAACAATCAACATCAGTCTGCATGCTGCTTGGGCTTCAGTCTTCTGCCGTATCTGCAGTAGCCAGGATTCGCTGCCTCCGTGGCGCTGCCATGCTGGGGGGCTGATGTCTGGGGGTGAAAACTTTTTGACTGTCCGTGTGGGTGCTCTGGAGAATCTTTTCTCTGGGAAGTGCCCCGTGGGGGTCTTCCACGCCGAGGGGCCCTCGCCAACAGCACTTGCTCGTCAGACACAACAAAAGCAGGTTTGAGTCTGTCTATGCCAATTTTTTTTTCCCTCCTACCCCCCAAATCTAGAAAAAAATGCTTATCCCCTGTTTCCAGCACTCTAAACGGTCCATCATAAGGTGGGCGCAGTGGGGGGCGGTGGGCGTCGTGTCTGACAAACACGAACTCTGCGTTTTTCAAAGCTTTAGGCACAAAAACGCGTGGAAAACTGTGGTGGGCAGGGCCCGGCAGCGTGCATGAGTCTATGCAACGCTGCAGCAGCTGAGACAGGGAGCTGCCCGGCGCAGGATTATCTGGCAGAGACTCCCCAGGCAGCCAGAGTGGTTGTGCAAAAACGAGTTCTGCTGGGGAAGCTTCCAGATCCTCTTTAGGCGCAGAACGTAACCCCAATAAAACCCATGGTAGCCTGTCTACCCAATTTGCATCCGTCAGTGAAGCCCTCAGAGCCGCTTTTAACGACCTATGAAAACGTTCGCATAACCCATTTGCCGGCGGGTTGTATGTGGTTGTGCGGTGAATTGAGACACCTAGGCTGCGGGCCATGGTTGACCAGAGTTCAGAAACAAATTGAGAGCCTCTGTCAGGCGTAATGTCCGACGGAACTCCAAAACACACCACCCATGCTGTTAAAAACGCGCGCACCACCTCCTCGGCCGTGGTTGCCGCCAGCGGAACCGCTTCTGGCCAGCGCGTGGTGCGGTTCACCATTGTCAGGAGATGCGTGTACCCCTCTGATAGCAGAAGGGGGCCTACGAGGTCCACGTGAACATGGTCAAACCTCTTAGCCGGGATGTGAAACGGCTCCAAAGGAGCCTTCGTGTGTCTGTGAACCTTGGCTCGTTGGCACTCCACGCAGGCTGCCGCCCACTCTTTCACTTGTTTGCGAAGGCCCGGCCACACATATTTCTCTCCTACTATTTTGACCGACGCGTGCACCCCTGGGTGTGCCAAAGAGTGAACCGACTCAAACACGCGACGGTGCCACGCGGCCGGAACCACAGGCCGTGGGCGACCCGTGGAGACGTCGCAGATTAAGGGGGGAATGCCGTTAAGCAGCGTCTTCTTCCCCAGCCTTAACCCTGTTGGTTCAGACTGGAGCGCGCGCACGTCCACGTCACTAGCCTGCTCTGTGGCCATGGCTGCGTAATCCAACCCTACACAGACCGGGGCCACAACGGCGTGCGAGAGGCAGTCTGCCACTACATTCAGTTTGCCCGACACATGCTCAATATCGGTAGTAAACTCTGAGATCGGGGCCAGCTGCCTCTGCTGCCGGCCCGACCAAGGTTCTGAAACTTTGGCCATCGCGAATGTTAGTGGCTTATGGTCAACGAACGCAGTAAAATTGCGCCCTTCCAGCCAGAACTGGAATTGGCAAATGACCAGGTGGAGAGCCAGCAACTCTCTAACGCGTTGTATTTACGTTCATTGTCGCGCAAGGTTCTGCTGAAAAAGGCAAGCGGCTGCCAAGCCCCGGCGACACGCTGCTCCACAACAGCCCCTATGGCCACATCTGAGGCGTCAGTGGTGAGGGCTATGCGGGCCGTTGGGTCTGGATGTGCCAACAATGTGGCGTTTGCAAGGGCTGCTTTAACTTCCGAGAATGCCTGCTCTCGTTCCGGGGTCCATTCGACCTTATTCGCGGGTTTCTGTTTTTTGAGCGCCGCGTGCAATGGCTGCATGAGCTGCGCTGCGCGGGGAAGGAAACGGTTATAAAAGTTCACCATTCCCAAAAATTCTTGTAGCGCCCTGACCGTTTGTGGTCGGGGAAAATCTGTCACCGTGCGCACTTTGTCAGGCAGCGGAACCGCTCCTTCGGGAGAGACGCGGTGCCCTAAAAAATCAATCCCCGTCACCCCGAACTGACATTTCGCTGGGTTGATTATTAAACTGTGCTCTTCCAACCTACGGAAAACCGTCATGAGGTGGGTTTCGTGTTCGTCTTCGGACGCACTGGCTACCAAGATATCGTCCAGGTAGACGAACACGAAAGGGAGATCACGCAGCACTGCATCCATCATGCGTTGGAACGTCTGTGCTGCCCCTTTAAGCCCAAACGGCATGCGCTGTAGCATTGTTTAACCTCCGGAAATCGCTGCAAGGTCGCCACGAACCTTTAGCTTTAGGGACCATGTGTAGCGGGGAAGCCCATGGGCTGTTTGAGCGCCTGATGATGCCTAACCTCTCTAGGTTAGCGAACTCCTCGCGCACTATGGCCAGTTTAGCTGCGTCCAAGCGCCGAGGTCTTGCAAAAACGAGCGCCCCGGTGGTGGTGATAAAATGCTCCACCCCATGTTTAGCAATAGCTGCTGAAAACGTCGGGACTGTGAGTGCTGGGAACTAAGCGAGCAGTGTGTGGAACTTACCGCATGCTGCTGTGACGTTGGCTTGTGCTGTTGGCCGGGTCACTCGAGCTATATAGGGGAGAGAGTCAAAAGACTACCAACAACCCATGTGCACATAGAAAATCAGCCCCCAGTATATGGTAATCCAATGCTGCTACAACAAAAGCCCATTCAAATGTACGACCGTGTAGAGACAAGAGCAGAGTCCTCTCACCAAAGGTCTTAATGTCTGAGCCGTTTGCTGCTGCCATCTCGGGGCCGCTGGCTCCTGCCAGCCGGTCAGCATAGGTTGGCCGGATGAAACTCCTCTGTGCGCCGGTGTCCACGAGGAAATGCCTCCCCGAGCGTGCGTCCGTCAAATAGAGCAGCTTGTTCTCCTCCCCGAGGGTCGCGGCTGCTACCGACCCCCGGTCTTGGCGTTTCCCGAGCGCTTGAACTGGCACGGTGGTATACATTTGCGTGCCCTCTCTGCAAAGCGGCGATGGTAGAAGCAAAGCATGTCACCTCCACGTTCCTTGGCCCCCGCTACTGCTGCCGTCGGTGGTTCTGCTGCTGCTGTCGGCGGCTCCTCGCCTCCTCGTGTCGACGTGCCGGGCTCCGTCGCTGCCACAATGGTCACAAAAGCCTTGGTGGCGACGATGATCCGGTCTGCCTCTCGGGCTACCGCACGATAGTCCCGTTTGGCCAGCAACAACGAATTGGCCAGGGCCGCTCTCACTGCTGTCGGAAGGTTCCTGAGGAAAATGTGGGTGAAGATGAAGTGGTCGTCATCCGTGCCCTTTAACCTCAGCATCTTCTCCATCATGTCCACGGCCGAACCGTCTCCCAACTCGTTCCGCGTCAGAAGCCTATCTGCTCTCTCACCATCCGAGAGTGTGTAGTGCTGGATGAGGGCAGCCTTCAGCGCGTCATATTTGCCGTCGGCTGGTGGCTGATCGAGCAGGCTCTCGATGTGCTGAGCTGTGCTGGCATCGAGCGCTGCGACCACATAGAATTTCGTATCATCCGCCGATATCCCTCGGAGGGCGAATTGCGCCTCGGTTAGGTGGAACCAGGAGCGCGGGTTGTGCTGCCAAAAATCAGGTAGTTTGATCGCTACAGCGCACGCGAAGCTGGGGGTTCCAGTCGAGGTTGGCTCCGAGGATCTTCCGTCATATTCCATGATTCATCTTGGGTCACCAGTGTGGAGCGTGTAAAAAATTAGGCTGATTTGGTTCAAGCGGTTTATTGCACGACTCACACGAGGAGCATAGACAGAATGGCATACAAATAGGAACTCTATCCTTAAATAACATGACATCCTTCTAGACTCTTCTCACACACAAAAGATAATCTCCCCCGACTGCAGTCAGTCCATTCATCACACACAAAAGATAATCTCCCCCGACTGCAGTCAGTCCATTCATCCTTGACACCTCCCTGTTATCTTACTAGGGCATCTAGAAACTTCTCACACACAAAAGGTTAATTTCACGTCCTTTGTTCCCATCTAAGGTGGTAAACCATTATGCACTCCCCAGGTTGCCACACTATTACATTTGTTTGAATAACACTCATGAACATAACATTTCTTATACATAATTATAATACATGCATTCACATTTAGATCAAAGCTTAATGTAGTACAGCAAACCATGGTTGGTGATAAAAAGGGATGATTTTCAGTGTCCTTAGGATCCAGAGGAGAAGAGGATACGCTGAAAGAAACTTGATGTTTAGAACAAGTTAAAAGTCATCCTACATACGGAAACACATTTCGTAGGTATCCGCTAGGAGGTACTGTTGAGCTGTAGATGATTTCTTTTAGGTCCATGGTATCTGGAAGGAAATCTGGAAAACATCAAGGTTATAAACCTGTCTGATTAAGCCGTTTATGACCCTTTTAAGAGCATTGGTTTCCTGTAAAGGAGGATGTTATCCAAATGCAGTGTTCACGTTGGAGGTCTGGTCTCTCGAGTTTTATGTTCCTTTGAGCCTTTAAAAGCAAATTCTGACCCTTACAATCTCTGCAAGAGGCAACTGTTTACATTGGGGTCCTGAGAAAACATCTTTGGGTCAGACTGGGATGAGTGTAGTTACTATGAAAGCCAGTGATATTCCTGTAGAATGCAGAAGAGTGGTATTCCTGTAGAAGGAATGAAGTGAAATTCCTGTAAAATGGAGAGAAGTGATCTTCTGTCTTGGTCTGAGGAGATGATGCTACACTGTAAATGACCATTTTCCACTATTGTGTAACCTCGGGAAGTAAAGACCCTGCAATATTAGTTGGCTACCTTTATGAGAATAAAATATTTTGCCACAAAATATTGCACAATGCTGTCAGTGAAGCATATCAACTAGTGGTAGTTGTAGTTTTAAGTTATTCTGTCACTATACAATTTTCCTTTGGTGTAAGACAAGCAACTTTGCATTTAATGCATTTCTAGCCCCCAGTTTTGGATGGACCTGTTCAAAGAGCTGAGACTTGGGACACTTCAATTGCAGCCATGTGCGTACTGAGATTCTGCTTCAATAATGTTTTCCAGAAAGACCTGGATGAATGTACCAACCTCTGGAACAGGCAATTCGACACTCCAGACTTTTATCATGTCCTGGAGGGATTCCAAATAAGCTCTCTTGCCTCAGGAAAATCAACTCTGCATGAGTTTATGTAGGCCTCTACATTTGTATAAAATACAGTGCATAACAAACCAGTTATAAGAATTAAATAATGGAGACATTTTCCCTTGAGCATTCAATTACACAATTGTCTTACTGTTTAAGTTTGGCTCAAGAGACTTTGGCCTGGCTGTTGAAGACTGGCAACTAAATGCGTTTCCTGAGTCACTAACATTTTATTCATGTGGTGATCCAGTCATTCAGGAGCATCTGCAACAGGCTGTGGGACAAAATGGATTCCAGCAGCCGCATGACTGGGACTCAACCTCAGAACTATACCTTGCTCTTAAGGAAGTAGCTTGACTGCAAGTAGGGACTAATACTGTATACAAATGTGAAGTACTGCAGCTCAATCTTGAAGGCCAGGTTTTTTTTTTTTGTTTTGTTTTTTTTTTTTTTTATTATTTCCATCCTTTCAAATGTTCATCACCACTGGCTTCAAGGACAAAAAAAAAAAAAAAAAAAAAAAAGCCTGGAGAGCTACTGCTGAAGACCATTTTAAAATTTGCAACGTCTGCCTCCTTGGCAGCAAAAAAAAAAAAAAAAAAAAAAAAAAAAAAATTAAAAAAAAGGCTAGACACATTTCAGCACAGTAATACATAGTGATTACATGTATTGTTTTTTTTATATGCATTGTCAGTGTCTACATTAAATATGAAAAAAAATACTTTATTTGTAAAATGGCAACTATCCCACTTGTGGAAGTAGCTACATGGTTGAAAAATATTCCAACCCGCCAAGTGTAAGAGTACTAGGATTTTCTCCTAAAATGAAGTCAGAGCAAACCTCAAATATGGCTTTTTAATTTTGGTTATTCCATTTAATTTCTAGTTACAGGACTACAAAGTCTCACATGTTAAGAAGGTTAAATAATTTTGATTTCAACTGTTTCAGGGTTTTCTTTCAACTGATTAAACAAACTACAAAGTGGCTTTATATCAGAAGTACAATGGATTTAGAAACTTACATTTTCTAAAGTTACTTCAGAGGGACTGTTTAAGCATAATCTTAGCCTAAAGTATTGTAGGAGTCATACACCAAAAATAACAGTTCACACTAACTGATAAGTGAAATGAGTAACAACAGGGTTATAAATACATTTTCAAGTGTAAATGTATTTATTACAAAACAAACATCTGTAGGACTTCCTACAGAGATGAGGAATGCTTAAAACATTGATTATAATTGTACCCTACTTTAAAGAATAACAACATGGGTTAAGTGATAAAGTCAATAACAGCCATCCTTCCATCTTCTACCACTTAATCCTTGTTGGGTTGTGGTGGGGCTGCAGCCTATCCCAGCATCTTTGGGCAAGAGGCAGGGTACACCCTGGACAGATCGCCAGTCCACTGCAGGGCCAACACAGAGACAGACAACTCACATTTATGCCCAAGAACAATTTAGAACCATATCAGTCCATCCATCTTCTGTCGCTTAATCCTTTTCAGGTTGTGAGGGCTGGAGCCTAGAACCATAACATACTTGACAAAAAAAAAAAAAAAAAAAAAAAAGTTAACAGCAAGGTAAAGAATAAAGTGCACCCCAAAACAGGTCTCTGGACAGCACAGGATTTCACACTCGCCATGTTCTGGGGCAGAGGTCAACAATCTCTACTGTGCAGAGAGTCAAAATCTGAATGGAGCCACAACAATTTATGAACAGTTTGACTGAGATCTTTTAACTTTCTCAACTTTGTGGCTCCCACCCCCATAATTTTTTTTTTTTTTTTTAACCTCATAAAAATGCAACTTTTACCAGTAATATTTTGGCATTTGCAGAAATTTGACCTTTGTTGTAATTTTTGAGGGCCTTTTTTTTTTTTTTTTTTTTTTTTTTTTTTTTTAAATTGTACTTTCCAAAATATCATTTTCAGCTTTTCTACCCAAAAATGTCATTTCTTTACAAATTTGTTACATTTTTATGGTAAAATGGCAGGCTTTTTCACTGACAAAATTTCACCCTCACCCCCGCCCAAGTAATTTTAAAAGCACCCAAATCCTGGAGAATTCTATATCCAAACTCCATATTTGCCTTAAGACATTGTATGATTCTAAGAGGGGTAGCTTCAGTGCATTTGCACAAGTGTTTGACATTGAGAATGGCGAATCAGCTGAAAATTCAATGCATGGTAGAGGGTCATTTCAGCAGGTGGAAGTGATGCTAGCTCAGTGGCAAACAGATCCTCTAGAGACAGTTGTCACTTTTTCTGAAAGGGAAAAAATAAGTTATCATTGTGGGTACATTGTTTTGTGTCTCTGGATTATCAAAATACTGCATTTACTAAAGCATTTGTCTTGAATTTCAGTGATAAAATATGTTACAGAAAGGCTTGCCAAACCTTCAGTCAAGAAGATGATCAGCCCAAAATCCAAGTGCCTTTACCCTCTGTTGCCTGTTGCTTCCTGTTGGACTGAGATTTGGTCATAACATGGTCTCCATGTCAGCAGCAGTCAACTTCTTAGGAGACTGGCACAAGACAGGAACCAACACACTGGGATGCTGCTGGAGTGCAGTCAGAAACTGCAGGCTTGCAAGTCCATCTCTGGATCTATTAGGAGTAATAATTAGTAAATGCTTTACTGATGAGATAAAATTAACAAACAAAGCAAAACTCAAATTTGCAAGGGAAAAAAAAAAAAAAAAAATCAGAAGTATGTTTATGAGATAAGTTACAAATTTTAAAGGAAGTTGTAGATTTATGTAAAACAAAGGTGTAAATATGTTATAAAAATCAAGTTTAAAAAAAAAAAAAAAAAAAAAAAAGCCTGACAATTTACTAGAAAAAAAAAAATCCGGTTTTATGTTCACTCATTTAGCTTTCCGCAATGTTAAAAGGCAAAAACAGAACCTTCAGATTCCATCCATCTTCTACCGCTTTTCCGGAGGTCTGGGTCGCGGAGGCAGCAGTTCAAGCAGAGAAGCCCAGACTTCCCTCTCCCCAGCCACCTGCTCCAGCCCTTCAGAGAGGATACCAAGGCGTTCCAAGACCAGCTGGGAGACAGTCTTTCCACCGAGTCCTGGGTCTGCCCCGGGGTCTCCTCCCAGTGGGACGTGTCCGAAACACCTCAAGTGGGAGGCGTCCAGGAGGCATCCTAATCAGATGCCCATACCATCTCAACTGATTCCTTTCAATGTGGAGGAGCAGCGGTTCTACTCTGAACCTCTCCCGGATGACTGAGCTCCTCACCCTATCTCTGAGGGCGAGTCCAGCAATCCTATGGAGAAAGCTCATTTCAGCCACGATCTTGTTCTTTCAGTCATTACCCAAAGCTCGTGACCATAGGTGAGAGTAGGAACGTAGATTGAGTGGTAAATCGACAGCTTTGCCTTAGAACTAAGCTCCCTCTTCACCACAACAGACCGGTATGACGTCCACATCACTGCAGATGCTGCTCCAATCCGTCTGTCGATCTCTCGCTCCATTTTCCCCTCACTCGTGAACAAGACCCCAAGATACTTAAACTCCTCCACTTGGGGCAGGAGCCTATCCCCAACCCAGAGAGGACAATCCACCTTTTTCCGGCTGAGGACCATGGACTCGGAGGTGCTGATTCTCATCCCAGCCGCTTCACACTCAGCGGCAAACCATCCCAGCAAGAGCTGTAGGTCATTGCTGGATGAAGCCAACAGGACAACATCATCTGCAAACAACAGAGATGAGATCTTGTTGTCACCAAGCATGACACCCTCCATTCCCTGGCTGTGCCTAGAAATCCTGTCCATAAACATTATGAAGAGGATCGGTGACAAAGGGCAGCCCTGGCGGAGTCCAACTCTCACTGGGAATGTCTCCGACCGAGTGTTGGCAATACGAACCAAACTCTCACAACGGTCGTACAGAGACCAAATAGCTCGTAACAACAAGCCCGATACCCCATACTCCCGAAGCACCCCCCACAAAAAAACCACGAGGGACACGGTCAAATGCCTTCTCCAAGTCCACAAAACACATGTAAACTGGTTGGGCAAACTCCCATGAACCCTCGAGAATTCTCGAGAGGGTAAAGAGCTGGTCCGATGTGCCACGGCCAGGACGAAAACCACATTGCTCCTCCTGAATCCGAGGTTCGACCAATGGCCGGACTCTCCAGTACCTTGGCATAGACCTTCCCAGGGAGGCTGAGGAGTGTGATCCCTCTAAAGTTGGAGCACACCCTCTGGTCCCCTTTTTTTGAAGAGAGGAACCACCACCCCGGTTTGCCATGCCAAAGGCACTGCCTCCGACCTCCACACAATGTTGCAGAGGCGTGTCAACCATGACAGCCCAACAACATCCAGGGCCTTGAGGTACTCCGGGCAAATCTCGTCCACCCCTGGGGCCCGGCCACCAAGGAGATTTTTAACCACCTTGGCAACCTCAGCCCCTGTGATAGGCGAGTCACCCCCCTCGTCTCCAAACCCTGCTTCCTCTGTGGAAGGCGTATCAGTGGGATTGAGGAGCTAATGGAAGTATTCCTTCCACTGCCCGACGATATCCCCAGTCGAAGTCAACAGTGTCCCGTCCCCACCATACAGTGTGGACAGGGAGCCGCTTTCCCCTCCTGAGCCGCTGGACAGTTTGCCAGAATCTCTTCGAGGCCGACCGAAAGTCTTGTTCCATGGCCTCACCGAACTCCTCCCATACCCGGGTTTTTGCTTCAGCAGCCACCCGAGCTGCACTCCGCTTGGCCTGCCGGTACACCTCAGCTGCTTCGGGAGTCCCACAAGCCAACCAAGCTTCAGATTTTTAAGATTAAATGAGGATTTCACCTCAAATGCAAGAAAATATAGCTATAGCATGTAAGACTTTTGCAAGGCAGATTTAAGGTTTAACTGCAAGTTTTTAATAAAAACTTGCACTGTATGAACAAATTTAAGACTTAAAGACATGGATAATTTCAAACTTTACCCTAACTTAACTCTCATATTCACAGATGGCATTGATCTGTAGTGAGAGTAGGGAGCAGGTGGAGGAATGCTCTGGAGATAAGAGAAATGAAAGTCAGTAGAAGCAAGACAGGATACACGTGAAAGGCAAAGCACCGTTATACAAGCTGTACCCTGACTATTTCACACGGTATCAAAGTGTCACATCTTCAGTGTTGTCCCATGAAAAGATGTCATTAAATATCTACAAAAATGTAAGGGTGTACTCTCTTGTAAGATAATGTAGCTGGTCAAATTTTTATTCTATGTAATGGTTTAATATTTTAGATTCATCTGGAAATTAGCCTTTTTAAATTGTAGGTGAAAGGGGAGAGAATTTTTAGAGGAAATGCTGCATATCTGTTGGACTTCTTACCAGTTTAAACTTTATCATTTTGTGTAGGTTTAAATTGCTTGGGTCAACTTGAGATTTTTAATTTGAATTTTAGAGTCACAAATCTAGCCTCTCTCCTTTCTTAAAGTGTAGCAGATTGATGCATTGCTATAAATCATCTTGAAGCACATGAACTTCTCTCCATTACAAATAGGGATGTCTAAACATAACTTTGTATAGGGCCCCCAAAAGCTTGAAACGGTCCTGATGTTACATATTAAAATACATCATTTAAGATAAGAAAACCCACCTGTGGGATTTTACACAAGATAATGGCTTTCTGAAGGTCCAAAATTGGGTGATGCTTCAGATAATTCATCAGAAGCGTTAGGAACTCCTGTCTAGGACCACCAGTAACCAACCCTTCAAATGAGCCAGCATCATCAGTAAACTTAATATTGTTTTTTCTCTGAAAAAGAGCCACGGTGAAATCCTCTCATGGCTCCATCCCACACATTTGATCTCGACACACTGAACCTGCTGACACTCGTGGTCAATGGCAAGTGCAAAATTTGCAACAATTTCAGGGACCAGTACACTTGCATTCCTTGGGGGGGGGGGGGGGATTAAAAGTGTAAAAAGGATGCCAAGTATATTTCAGTAGCTACTTACTTTAGCATAAGCAGGAACAAGCATCATTTCAATTCAATACTTGCTTGGACCACTAACTACTGACCGTTTACTCCAAAAGACCTACTCTAGCCAGTCACTAAAACACCAACATTTTAAACACATCCCAAAGGGCTGTATTAGAGACAGCTCTCCACTGGGCCAAGTACAGATGGCTACCAGCACACAAGGTAAAATTTGCATTTTCTCCATTTTTTTTTTATACAGTTATTTGTTTTCATTACTTGGTCTCTCTACAAGTAGCCAGGGTGCTGATTAATATTTTAATAGTGTTTATGCAACTCACTCAGGTTCTTCTGCAAATGCACCACTTGTTTCTTTAGCAGCCTAATTATCTTCACCTTCATCGTAATCAGTGACAGCAGGTGCATACAGGTCTGTAGTTTCTGGGGGGGGATGCAGACAAATGGTGAATTTCCAAAGATGAATATCAAAATTTGTTTTTCATGATTTATAGTAATTGCAAAAGTAAATTTCCATTATCTTGCATTCTGTTTATTTTACATAACTTTAGTATACATTTATTTCCAGGACTAATTATAAACAATAAGGCAATATGATTAAAACCACACCTGTAAAAAGTGCTCTTGGCTGGAAGACATCCTGAGGTACTTTGACTAATCTGAATCCAGAGATGCAACCTAAAAAAAAAAAAAAAAAAAAAAAAAAAAAAACGAGCTTTAAAATGTCTCACTTTCCTAACAATTCAAAGATGATAAAAGTCAACACAAAGTGTGTGGCTCTCAACTTGTGTCAGTAATACAATGGGGAAATGAGTATTGAACACAACATTTTTCCTCAAACCCATTTCAGACAGCCACTGACATGAGATTTTTTTTATTTTTTTAGCCAGATATCAGTAAAAACCTAAGTAACCCATACATACAAAGAAATCAAGAAAGGCCAGCTTCATATTCAGTCCATACAGCCAATCATGTACAGTAGAAGGAAATCATGTTTCTCCTGTCTACAATGTTAATCATATCTAGAATCACAGGAGCCGCTGCCATGCAAGGCACCGCCACAAACAACTTTTCTTTCTCCAATTCCATTAAGCTGAGCACCAAGCTAGAAGATGGGAAGTACCATTTTTTCTATGGTCTTTGGTATGACCCGGCCGGGGCTTGAAGCCACGACCTCCTGGCTGTGGGGCGGATGCTTTACTACTAGGCCATTACTCCGGTTGCCTAGACAAGGCAATTGTGTTCACAAAACAAGTTTTATTTAATAAAGTGGAATGACACAGGGACCAAGTATTGGAAAAGAGGTTCAAAAGGCATAGAAAGCCAAGAAACCAGCTGAAATTCATCAGCATTTAGGAAGCCATCCCATCCACCATCAGAGCAAGTTAACTGCAGCTTATTAAGTCCTGACTGATAGCCTTTAAAAAAAAAAAAAAAGGTCTGAATATCAAATTGTCACACCAAGAAGAACTCCATGATTGGTAGAAGCAAAAAGCTCTCTATATCCTTAGAACTATTATTGAAAAACATCACGATGGCATAGGTTACAGGTGCATTTCTAAACTGCTGGATGTGCCACTGAGCACTGTTGGGGCCATCATTCAGAAGTAAAAAATAATTTTACAATAAAACAGACACAACCAGGAGCTCCTTGCAAGATTTGACATGAGACAAAAGAGGACTCAGAAGAGATCAGATCAGAAGAGTTATCCAAGAGCCAAAGACCACTCATGGAGAGCTCCCGAAGAACCTGGAGTTAGCAGGTACTGCTGTTTCAAAGGCTACAATAAGTAATGTATCAACCGACATGGGCTCTGTCCCCAAGACTCCATTGTTGAAGAAAAAGCATGCTGAAGCTCATTTAAACTTTGCTTCACAACATTTGGACAAGCCAGTAAAATACTGGGAGAATATGGTCTTGTCAGATGAGACCAAAATTGAACTTTTTGGATGCCACAACACACAGTATGTTTTGAGAAATAACACTGCACATCAGCCCCAAAACACCATACCAACAGTGAAGTTTGGAGGTGGGAGCATCATGTGGGGGTGTTTTTTCAGCATATGGTACAGGCAGACATTCATTGAAGGAAAGATGAATGTACAAATGTACAGAGACATCCTTGACAACCTGTTGCCATCTGCCAAGATGCTGAAGATGAAATGACGGACATTTCAGCAAGACAATGAACTCAAACACAGCCAAGGAAGCTCTCAACTGGATCAAGAGAAGGAAAATAAAGCTGATAGAATGGCCCAGTCACCTGATCTGAATCCAACTGGAAACAAACAAACAAACTGAAGATCAGAGTTCATAGAGGACACCCACAGATCCTTCAAGATTTGAAGACAGTTTGTGTGGAAGCATGGGCTAAAAGTCACTCCTGAGAAATGCCTGCACCTAGTTTCTCCATACAGGAGGCGTCTGCAAGCCGTTATTAAAAGGCTTTTCTACCAAATCTTAAATGAATTTCACAAAGTGTGTTCAATACTTATTCAGTGTTTTTCCACTTCAAATATAACTTGTTTTGGGAACAGAGTTGCCTTGTTTTCTTTTCTGGTTGTTACTGATCCCTCATGAAAATCTCCGGTCAATCATGCCATCAGCAATATGTTTAATGAGAAAAATGTTAGCGTGGTCAATACTTATTTTCCTCTGCTGTACATAACTGTATAAAAGAAAAAAATACACATCTAAGTTTATTACTTGACGTTGCTGATGAGGATCCCCCAACACAATATGTTAATGTTTCTGGCATTTTTGGTGAAGGATTGCTTTGATACTGAGGTTCCCATGGCTGTAAAAAAAAAAAAAAAAAAAAAAAAAAAAAAAATTACAGATTTTGCTAAATACTAGTGCCAGATAGGGGTGTCGTGACAACCACAATTATGCAATACTGTGCTATGGACAAGCCCACTGTGAAGGATAATAAGTAACTGCAACAACTGCGGTGTTCCCTTTTGTCCCCCTGAGTGGGGCTATATCTCGTTCGCTTAAAGTGGTTTGAAAAAGTTTACCCCTTCCTGATTTCTTGTATGTTTGTCACACTGAAATGTTTCAGAACAAATTTAAATTAGACAAACACCACAAGATGTAGTTTTTAAATGGAGGTGTTCTTTATTAAGGGTTTAAAAAAAAAAAAAATCCAAACTGACATGGCCCTGTGTGAAAAAGTGATTGCCTCCCCCGTGAAAACAAAGGGGAAAAAGTTAACTGCTTTCACATTTTTGAAATCAGCTCAATTTCTTGACTCACACCCAGACCTGATTACTGCCACACTGGTTCTCAAGAAATACATTAAATAGGACCTGGCTGACAAAGTGAAGTAGACCAAAAGATCAGACATCATGGTGCAATCCATAGAAATTAAGGAACAAATGAGAAAGTAATTGAAATCTATCAGTCTGGAAAAAGGTTAAAGCTATTTTTTTAAAGCGTTGGGACTTCAAACCACACAGAGCCACTATCCACAAATGGCGATAACATTGAACAGTGGTGAAACTTTCCAGGAATAGCCGGCTGATCAAAATTACCAAGAGCACAGCAATGACTCATTCAAGAGGTCACAAAAGACCCAACAACAACATTTAAAGAACTGCAGGAATCACTTGCCTCAATTAAGGTCAGTGTTCACGACTCCATAAGAAAGACTGGGAAACTTTTGGGAAAAAACTCTGGACTGACGAGACAAAAGTTGAATTTTGGAGGGTGTGTCCCATTACATCCGGCATAAAAGTAACAGCATTTCAGAAAAGGAACACAACAGTAAAATATAGTGATGGTAGTGTGATGGTCTGGGGCCATTTTGCTGCTTCAAGACCTGGAAGACTTGCTGTGGGAAATGGAACCATGGATTCTGCCGTCTACCAAAAAATCCTGAAGGAGAATGTCCAGCCATCTGTTCGTGACCTTAAGCTGAAGCCCACTTGGGTTCTGCAGCAGGACAATGATCCAAAACACACCAGCAAGTCCACCTCTGAAAGGCTTCAGAAAAACAAAGACTTTGAAGTGACCTAGTCAAAGTCCTGACCTGAATCTGATTGAGAGGATGTGGAATGACAAGGCGGTTCATGAGGGAAAACCCACTAATGTGGCCGAATAACAATTCTGTGAAGATGAGTGGGCCATAATTCCTCCACAGCACTGTAAAAGACTCACTGCCAGTTATTGCAAACACTTGATTGCAGTTGTTAAGGGTTGCCCAACCAGTTATTAGGTTTAGGGGGCATCACTTTTTCCCCCCCACACAGGGCAATGTAGGTTTGGATTCCCCCCCCACCCCTTAATGAAAACCTTCATTTAAAAACTGCATTTTGTGTTTACTTTTGTTGTCTTTGTCTATTTAAAGTCTTTTGATGATCTGAAACATTTAAGTCTGACAATCCAAAAAAAAAAAAAAAATCAGGAAGGGGGCAAACACTTTAACACTGTATGTGTCCCTATTGATTATTAAATCAACCGTTAAATGTTAAGTGTATTTTTATTGGCAACAGCATATTTGCACCCAGTAATGTGGAAGCTTCCACAGCGCCGCCAGCACCGTGTGGGGCACCCTCTCTTCAGACAGACTCCAGCAAGCAGTTAGTACCGGAAGTGTTTGGACTCCTTGCTAAATACAGTCGTGACAGTGAGCACTGAAATGGCACAAAGTGTGTTATTTCCTTAAGAGCAGATTGTTTATGATCCTGACATTTGCACTTCGAGAGTGAAACTACTGCACAGTGCATTGCTTGTTTGAATGTGATTTCAGACAGCAGCAAAAATCCAAACAGAGACAAGAGCAATGCAGGGTTCTGTAGGAGGCTGTCCTGTTTAAATAACCTTAAAGTCACTGCAGTCTTCAACCATTCCACACACCCTGTAGTTGCTGCCACTGCTTTTTTTTTTTTTTAATTTTAACAGAATCAGCAGTTCATACCTGGAATGACCATAGCTCTGCACAATTGTCATACGCACAGAAAAGAGAGCGGAGCTGCAGCAAGTTTCTCACAGCTTCCATTGTTTGCCACATAAGTTATGAACCCTGTTTAAATTACGAGACCACAGGGTCCTAAAAACATTTGCAATAATACCGCATATCGCAATGTTGACCCATCTACCGTCACTGCAGGGGAAATTCCTCCACTGTAACAGCCCTAGTGCCAGACTAATGATTTGTGCAGGCATCTGGCAGATGATGCATATTCTTATTTTAACACATTTTTCTGTGTTCAGGGGAATTAAAAAAAAAAAAGTTCTTAAATGTTAGTATATCAAACTAGGAGATACAGTGCATCCGGAAAGTATTCAGAGCTTCACCTTTTACACATTCTGTTATGTTACAGCCTTATTCCAAAAGGTATTATATACATTTTTCTCTTTAAAATTTTACGCACAATACCCCATAATGACAATGTAAAAAAAAAACAAAACACACCATTCAAATGTTTGCAAATGTATTAAAAAAAGCAAAGACTAAGAAATCGCATGTACAAAATTATTCACATCCTTTGCTCAATACTTTGATGCACATTGGTCAGCAATTACAGCCTCCAGTCTTTTTGAATATGATGCCACAAGCTTGGCACACCTATATTTGTACAGTTTTGCCCATTCCTCTTTGTAGCACCTCTCGAGCTCCATCAGGATGGATGGAAGTGCCAGTGCTCAGCCATTTTCAGAGCTCTCCAGAGATTTTCAATTGGATTCAAGTCTGGGCTCTGGACAATATCAAGGACATTCAGTTGTTCTGAAGCCACTCCTTGGATATCTTGGCTGTGTGCTTAGGGTCGTTGTCCAGCTGAAACATGAATCGTTGTACCAGTCTGAGGTCAAGAGTGCTCTGGAGCAGGTTTTTAATCCAGGATGCCTCTGTACATTACTGCATTCATCTTTCCCTCTATCCTGACTAGTCTTAGTTTCTGCTGCTGAAAAACATCCCCACAGCATGATACTGCTACCAACATTGGTATTATGAGCGGTGCCTGGTTTCCTCCAAACATGACACCTGGCATGCAAGCCAGAGAGTTCAATCTTTGCCTCAGACCAGAGAATTTTGTTTGTCATCGTCTAAGAGTCCTTCAAGTGTCTTTTGGCAAACTCTAGGAGGGATGCCATGTGCCTTTTATTAAGGAGTGGCTTCCATCTGGCCAGTCTATCATACAGGCCTGATTGATGGATTACTGAAGAGATGGCTGTCCTTCTAGAAGGTTTTCCTCTCTTCACAGAGGAAGACTGGGCCATCGGGCTCTTGGTCACCTCCATGACTAAGGCCCTTTGCCAATGGCTCAGTTTAGACGGTCGGCAAGCTCTAGGAAGAGTCCTGGTGGTTCTGAACTTCTTCAATTTAGGGATGATGGAGGCCATTGTGCTCACTGGGATCTTCAAAGCAGCAGAAATTTTTCTGTACCCTTCCCCAGATTTGTGCCCTGAAACAATCCTGTCTTGGAGGTCTACAGACAATTTCTTTGACTTCATGCTTGGTTTGTGCTGTGACATGCACTGTCAACTGTGGGACCTTATATAGACAGGTGTGTGTCTTTCCATATCATGTTCAATCAACTGAATTCACCACAGATGGACTCCAATGAAGCTGTAGAAACATCTCAAGGATGATCTGTGGAAACAGGATGCATCGGAGCTTAATTTTGAGCTCTGTGGCAAAGGTTGTGAATACTTATGTACATGTGATTTTATATTTTTATTTTTAATAAATTTGCAAAAATCTAAAAAACAAAAAAAAAAACCCTTCACGTTGTCATTATGGGGTATTGTGTGTAGAGTTTTGAGGAAAAAAAATGAATTTACCGGAGTGGTGGCTCAGTTGGTAGAGCATCCGCCCCACACCCGGGAGGCAGGGGTTCAAATCCTGGCCGGGTCATGCCAAAGACCATATAAAAGTGGAACTTTCTGCCGTCCAGCTTGGTGCTCAGCAATAACTGAATGGAGGAGGGAAATCTGTGGCGGCGCCTTGCATGGCAGCGGCCCTCTGATTCTACACATGGGGTGTGTGATTAACACTCTAGATAGGAGAAAACACAATCTTGTTCTACTGTACATGATTGGTTGTACGGTTGAATGACAATAAAGGGTGATTTAATTTTTATTTAATATTTAGTTTAATCTCTTTTAGAATAAGGCTGTGTCACAAGTGTGAGCATTACACACACAAATGAGGAGAAATGAGCCCACTTGCGAATGAAGAGTGAGTTTTATTACCAAAAATCAAAGGGCTACAACCCCAACATAACATTCTTAAAGGTAGGCTGCACAGCAGACAAATACAGTTCCGTAAAGTCAAGTTTTGGACTACAGAATAACAGTTCACATCAGCCTCATGGTAACACTGGCTGCTGGGGAAAAACAAATGTAAATCAGGAAGGAGGACTTACATGGATGTGTTGGAGCAAAGCTCTGAGGAAACAACAACAAACATAGTCCTGGGGAAAAAGTCCAAAAACGAGGAGAAGGCTGAACAGAACAACTTACTGCATGCAGGCAAATGACATTACAAGACACCAACAATCACAGGAGTGCAAGCAAAGCTTAAATAATACCAAACATAATGACTAAAGTGATTGCCAGTGTGCCTGGGAGAGTGTGCGTGAGAAAGGACTGAATGGGTGTGTGTTGGGTTGAGTGAGAGCAGGTGTGAATGATTGTGTGTGTGTATGTGTGTAGGCACGAATGGGTGAACCTGAGCAGGGAGAGGAACAGACAATGACAGATTGGAATCACCTGTCAGAAACTGACAGGAGAGGGGGGAGTGGCTACCAGAGGCAGGAGGCACAGAAAAAATATATGGAAAGCCAAAGATAAGATAAAACACAGATGATATGGAACAGGAAACCGTCATGAAGTCTGGGCTTGGGAACCACCAACTCGGCTTATGACAGGCTGTAACATAACAAAATGTGGAAAAAGTGAAGAGCTGTGAATACTTTCCAGATGCACTCTACAGAAATGTCTGCCAATATTGTTTATTCACATTTCATTCTTTCTCAGAAAAAGAAACTGCAGTCTCCTGATGAATGTTGTTGAGTGCACTAAAATATTTTTCATTCATAATTTTTGATAATCTGTGGACATTTTTTTAGTTGATACACTGACACATCAAGCAAATGTGTTTTAAATTGCAATTACCAGTGGTCCCAAGGTTGTCATAGCCGGGGGTGGAAGTGGGGATAAGCTCCCACTATCTATAAAGTGCTCCCATATGGGGTGTGTCTCTTAGAGCCTCTGACAACTAAGTCCAGCTCCTGGTGTGCTTGTCACGGGACTGCTTCTACTGACAGGAGAAGGGGTGAAGGCGGGTTTCTGGCACCTTAAAACCAGATTGCTTCGGGTAGGTGGGGCTCGACAGCCGGGAAGGCAGCTCACCTAGGGGAAGGAAAACCTTGATTTCAAACCTCTGCTGCTTTGAGGTATACCTGCTCACGGGAAAGGCTTCGGGAGTCAACCCTGAGGAAAAATCTGGAGTCGGAGCCCCTAAGGCAGTTCGTCGTTGTTTACAACGTCGCTCTGGCAGCTCCTGCGATGGCCCTGGAACCATGTGTACTGGCTTTTGCCTTTCCATTGGATCATTTCAGCGACATGGAGAGGGGGGACCTGCTGCATGGGTAACAGCTTCTCCTCCATATCAACTTACCCAGGCTTTGCACAATGGAGAGGACACTCCAGCTTCGCTATGCAGCGTCAATAAAACACGGGAAGCAGCAGTCTGCCGGTTATAAGTCTTTGTTCGATTGGCGTAGAGCTCGACGCCAGGGGCTGCTTCCAACGGTGGGAGGGGCCATCGTGCTCCACTGGGCAGCTACCGCCCGCCTTAAGCTGGGCAGCCCCCAGCCAATAAGGTGCTGCCTTGCCACGGACCGTTAACCTCACCGGGTGCGTGGGGTCTAGGGTGAAAACCAACAAGCGGTTCGATAACCTTGCACCAAGCAACAAGAACAGAAAGGAGAAAACACCCTCCCTAAAGATGGGCACATGGAATGTCAGAACAATGACACCAGGTTTCTCTGACAATCTTCAGGAAATCAGCGATGCTCGCAAGACAGCAGTCATCGACATGGAACTGAGCAGACTGCAGATGGACATCGTCGCTCTCGAAGAGACCAGGCTCGCAGGGTCAGGATCTGTGAGAGAGAGGGACTTCTCCCTTTTCTGGCAGGGGAAATCACGTGACGAGACCAGGGAACATGGAGTTGGATTTGCGGTTAGGAACACCCTCCTGGGATCCATTATTCCACCCACAGAGGGAAGCGAGCGCATTCTGTCCCTTCAGCTTCACTCCTCAGAGGGGACAGTCAGTTTAATCAGTGCCTATGCACCAACACTGACGTCTACGGCAGAAGCTAAAGACAAATTCTACGATGTCCTCAGTACCGCAATAGAGAAAATCCCAAAACAGGAGCCATTGTTCATCCTCGGCAACTTTAACGCTAGAGTTGGTGCCGATTACAACTCTTGGCCTACCTGTTTGGGCCAGTTCGGTATATAATGAAAATGGACAACTCCTACTGGAACTCTGTTGCCATCACGGTCTCTGCATCACAAATACATTCTTTAACACGAAGCCCCAACACAGAGTCTCTTGGAAACATCCAAGATCCAAGCAATGGCACCAGCTTGATTTGATTCTCACCAGACGCGGCTGTCTACCCAGCATTCAGATCACACGAAGCTACCAGAGTGCTGACTGTGATACAGATCACTCCCTAGTATGTAGCAAGGTCAAACTGCGAACCAAGAAAGTGCACCGCACAATAAAGGAAGGCAGGCCTCGCATTGATACAAGTAAGACGCATGACCAGGAGAAAGTGGAGGAATTTGCACGTGTGCTTGAGGAATCTCTCCCAGGCCGTGCCGGCGCTAGTGCCCAAGAAAGGTGGCAGCACTTCAGAGATGCTGTGCATAAGGCTGCCATGACCACCTTTGGCAAGAAAACCAGCAGGTCAGTAGACTGGTTCGAGGGTCACTTCGATGAAATGATCCCAGTAATCGTGGAGAAGCGGAACACCTTGGTAGCTTATAAAGCCTGCCCCAGCGAACACAACCTGCAAGTCCTCCGGGCCGCCCGTAGCAAAGTCCAACAGCGTGTCAGGTGATGTGCCAACGACTACTGGCTTCAGCTCTGCTCCCAGATACAGCTGGCTGCAGACACCGGCAACATCAAGGGGATGTACGATGGAATCAAGCTGGCCTTGGGCCCTATACAGAAGAAAATCACTCCCTTAAAGTCTGCCACAGGGGAGGTAATCCAGGACCGGGCACAACAGATGGAGCGCTGGGTAGAGCACTACTCTGAGCTGTATGCCAGGGAGAACATAGACACTGACGATGCCCTGAATGCCATTGAGTGTATGCCTGTACTGGGGAAGTTTGATGGAGAACCGACCATCGATGAACTGAGCGAGGCCCTTGACTCCCTTGCCACCGGCAAAGCCCCCGGGAAGGACGGCATCCCTGCCGAGGTTCTGAAGTGCTGCAAAGGGTCACTGATCACGGAGCTGCATGAAATCCTCTGTCTGTGCTGGAGAGAAGGCGAAGTGCCACAGGACATGAGGGATGCCAACATCGTCACACTATATAAGAACAAAGGTGACAGGAGGGACTGCAATAACTACTGTGGCATCTCTCTTGTTAGCATTGTTGGGAAGCTGTTCACTCGTGTTATCTTCAAGAGGCTTCAAGTTCTGGCAGAGAGAGTCTACCCCGAATCGCAGTGCGGGTTCCGAGCCAACAGGTCTACAATCGACATGGTGTTCTCTCTCAGACAGCTGCAGGAGAAATGCAGGGAACAGAGGCAGCCACTCTTCGTAGCCTTCACTGACCTGACGAAGGCTTTCGACCTTGTTAGTAGGGATGGCCTCTTCAAAATCCTCTCTAAGATCGGATGTCCGCCCAAGCTGCTCAACATCATCCGATCATTTCACGATGACATGAAGGGCACAGTCGTCTTTGACGGCTCAACTTCATCTGCCTTCGATATTAGAAGTGGAGTGAAACAGGGATGCGTTCTCACACCGACTCTGTTCGGAATCTTCTTTGCCGTCATGCTGAAACACACCTTTGGTTCTGCAAAAGAGGGCATCTACCTTAGATCCAGATCGGATGGAAAGCTCTTCAACCTCTCCAGACTAAGAGCAAAGTCCAAGGTCCAGCTAAAATGTCTGTGTGACTTTCTCTTCGCAGATGATGCAGCAATCACCGCCCACTCAACCGAGGACCTTCAGCAGCTCATGACTCATTTCAGTGAGGCTTGTTGCGACTTTGGACTCACCATCAGCCTGAAGAAAACACAGGTCATGGGACAAGGCGTGGATTCTCCACCCAGCATCAGTATCCTCGATCATGAACTAGATGTTGTTCATGACTTCGTCTACCTGGGATCCACTATCAATG
Source organism: Pholidichthys leucotaenia (assembly GCA_020510985.1). Classification (NCBI taxonomy): domain Eukaryota; kingdom Metazoa; phylum Chordata; class Actinopteri; order Cichliformes; family Pholidichthyidae; genus Pholidichthys; species Pholidichthys leucotaenia. The sequence goes on along the minus strand of CM035836.1, from coordinate 301,104,144 downwards.
ACTCCCTCTTTCTTGACATGGAGCTCAATAAGTGCATCGGCAAAGCAGCTACGACCATGTCCAGACTGACAAAGAGAGCGTGGACCAATGGCAAGCTGACAGATCATACCAAAATCCAAGTCTACAGAGCTTGCGTCCTCAGCACCCTCCTGTATGGCAGCGAGTCCTGGACCCTGCAAGCCCGACAGGAAAAGAAGCTCAACGCATTTCACATGCGCTGTCTCCGTCGCATCCTGCACATCACCTGGCAGGACAAAGTCACAAACAACAGCGTCCTGGAAAGAGTTGGAATCCCCAGCATGTACACGCTGCTGAAACAGAGATGCATGCGCTGGCTGGGGCATGTGATACGCATGGACGATGGCAGGATCCCCAAGGATCTCCTCTACAGTGTCCTAGCTCAAGGCAAACGTCCGTCAGGCAGACCCCAACTGCGTTACAAGGATGTCTGCAAAAGGGACTTGATGGCCATGGATGTCGACCTCACCACGCGGGAAGCTGTAGCTTCAGACCGGACGGCCTGGAGGCAGATTGTGCAGAAAGGCCTGTCCAGCTTTGAACAGTCACTTATACAGCAAGCTGAGGTGAAGCGACAGAGGAGAAAGCCCCGAGGCCAGGCAGACCGACCAGCAATGGACTTCACCTGTGTCCAGTGCGGCAAGGATTGCCACTTCCGCATCGGACTTTTCAGTCACACCCGACACCAGCGCTGCATCAAAACCACCCAGAGCGCAACTCCATAGTCTCCCGAGACTGACGGATGCCAGAACCAGTGTGTCAGCAAGATCAAAGTCTGTGGGTCTTCTAACCACAATCTCACTGTCAGAGTCAGAAATGTCTGACACGTCTCCAACTGCAAGACCCAAAACAATTCAAGCTTAAACAATAAACAGCATTTAGGCTGTGTGTGCACCAAATGTGTTTTTTGTCACCCGACCACCATGAACATCTTTTTTTCAGCGTTTGTGTGCTACGATCTTGGAAAAAAAAAAAAAAGTCTGAGCCTTGAATCCCAGCAACAGCTTGTCACTCGTAGCTCAGCACTGCCACTTTTTCTATGGTCAGACTATACTTATTTTATAATAGTCTCTAAATAACAATCGAGAGGAAACATATTCTAGCACTGGTAGCAGCTCTGGATACAAAATATGATGACAAGGAAAACAGGAGTCTGAGTACAGACTGTACTGGCGTCCTATGTCCTGCCCTTCCTTATTCTGATTAGATGCTTAGAAAGGTCTGACATTGACAAGCTCAACTGCAGTCTGAAAAGTTGAAATTTTTTCAACTCTGAGCGCCCTGAGTGCCGTGACAAAAAGTGGCCACTGCCAAGAGCGTTTCAGCACTGCAAATGCTGGACTACATAGAGAATGAATAGAAAATAGTACCCCACAGCTAAAACAAAATGCATGTGGTGGACACGCAGACTAAACATTTTTAAAAATATGCTAATTTCAGTAGTGACATACTGTGGCAGAAGTAAACAATTTTAGGCTCAAGGTCCGACTTTATAGTGAAAACATCAACTAAAAAGTACTAAGAAAAGTACTATCCACCACCACTCCAAAAATACTCATACAGAGATTGAAAATGAATCTATACTTGAGCATCACCAACTTATACCTCCAAATGAAGTAAAAATAACTTTACACTCAATAGTTTCTTGGATACTTTTTTTACTTTGAGTAGCAATGCTTTGAAGAGGGGCAAGACAACTGGAACAGGACTTGCTGGCTATGGCAAAACGTGACAAGTTACCTTCTTCAAAGTCCTTCTTCAAGTAGATGAAAACAGTGATCCGCTGATATGGTTTGCCTATCTCCGTCTTGTATTCTGCTAGAATAAAAGGTCTGGATGTTCAAGGGATATTGATGACCTCAGATCCATCCGGATACAGAAGGATGAAGGGTCCCTCATCCAAGTCTTTGTTGAAATTTCTCATATTTTTCACATCAATCATCACATTAATCTCCCTGATTAAGAAGATCTTGAGCAGTGACATCTGAGTCTGTTGTCAAGGAAACAGTTTTCCCATGCAGTGGCTTTAAACCACCCTTCTGAGCAGCCATCAAGCAAAGATTTTTCTGCAAGAGACAGCACGAAGGACTTCTAGAGAGTCTCTCCATCTGGTTTAAAGAGCAAATTTTTATTTCAAGCAAATTTAAAGCGATGGATTTTCCACTTTAAGGTTTGCAAGCATTACACTTAGACTAAAACTTCATCTTTATTAATCTAAAATGTTAGAGCAGAGTAACATCAATATTTACTTCAAATCTTTATAAACAGCTTATTTGGGAGGCAAAAAAAAAATTGTTCTTAATTTTATTTAAATTGCTGGTAAAGACAAAAATTAAGGGTCCAGCCACACTATATAGTTTGACCTGAGCCGAAGCCAAAGTTTTGTTATGTTGTTTTGTTTTTTTTTAATTAAAAATAGTGTTACTGCTCTTTGCCTCACTTAAGGTGGGCCACAGCCCTCAGCTTTGGCCACCTGAAGCTGTGCTTCAGTTCTGTCTCAGTTTCTCAAGCACAAGCACACACACTCATATGCTCCATATCTGCAAGACATAGTGGTTCTTAAGCAAAGGTGTGCTGAAAACAATGTGAGTGCAGGAAGGCCAGGGAAACCGGTGAAGGAACAACTATGGCAAGTTGAAGACAACTGGCCCCAGTGAGAGTGTGCCCTTACATTCATTTGCACATCACACCACACTAAATATTCATGAACAAAATTAGCCAAAAACTAGCAAATATAAATAACAATGAAAAACAGGAAATTTGATGTTTCCTGAGTGAACTGACTACATTATTTCAAGCATTTACAGTATATATTGTATTTCATGTCCTGAATTACTTTATACAAATAAAAATATATCAGTTGCAATCAAATTGCTATGTGACTTAGATTAAGAGGGTTGAGTTAAGGGGGAAAATGCTCACTAACTGTCAGCCTGTTTTGCTTACTTGGACCTTCTTTTTCTGCTTTTTTTTGTCCCCAATTTTCCATAGGAAAACTTTTGTCTTTCCTCTGCTTTCTTCTCTCGGTATTCAAGAAAGGTGGATAATTTTGGGATGGAGGAGTCTGTGATTCTACAGGGATACAAACAAAGAACATGTTTTTTATAAAAAAAAAAAAACAGCATGTGAAACAGGTGTATAAATATAACACCTAGCGCTGCAAATGAAATTGATCGCTAGACTGCAGAGTTTTTCTCTCAAATTTTGTAGTCCCAGTGAGTGACAGGAACATCAACCTTAATTGACATGACATGAAATATTGCAACAACTTTTGGGACATTTGTATGTTTGTGTATACAGTTTTGGTTTACTGTTCACTGCTTCAAACTAAATTAAAACAGGACTTTTATATGCAACTATGTTATACAAGTTCAGCTCTGATATGAAAAAAGACCAAATGTCAGAAAATGAAATATTCCTCCTACTCAGCTGTCTATGCCTCTTCCATTTTTTTTCCTTCATTATTCTCCTGCAGAGAGTGGTGAAGACAGCGGAGAAGATCATCAGGACTCCACTCCCCTCTCTGCAGAGCACCTACCACCGCAGAGTCCAAAAGAGAGCTGACGTCATCCTCCGGGACCCCACCAACCCCAACACAGACTGCTCACACTTCTACCCTCAGGTCGGAGGTAGTGTAGGTAGGAAGTGTGAAATGCCGGACAACCAGACTGAAAAACTCCTTCTTTCCCACTGCCATCAGACTCATGAACAGACAACAACTCCCAAAACTCTAACACTGCTTTGCATATAGGAACTCACACACTGGCTGCTAAATTTGCACACTACTCACCTGTACACTAGATATGGTATCACCTGTCTGATGTCCATATCATCTCTGCTGCTACTTACCAATAATTTGTAATTATACACTGCTTGTTGCACAATTCTCATTTGCACACTGTACATAAGTCTATGCCATCTCAGGTTACATCAGGTTGCACATTGCTCATTTGCACACTGCACATAGGTTCATGCCATCTCAGGTTCACATCATCTCTGATATCAATATACCACTATCACTTTAGCCATCCGGTGACTTCATTTTCATTCCTCTACTGTCTAACTGTGTGTTGGTGTATGTGTCTTAGCATCCATCAGTACTAGATTGAGTTACTGTGTTAGTGTGTCATGACCTATTAGAATGATTGTTTCTGTACCTTTAACTTGGCATTCGTTCGGAGAGCAAAGTAAGAATTTCATTGCTCAGGAAATGTAGCTTTTCTTAACTGTGCACATGATAACAAAGCCTTTGAATCTTGAATCTCAATGACTTCTTGTCCTCTAGTTTATCCTTGTCTTCCCTATATTTTTCTTCTGTTCATCTCCTCCATAAATTTATACTTATTTTATTTCTTATCTTAAGTTAATAATTCCTTGTGTTTAGTTTACCTTTTTAAACAGAAAAAAATAGATCCAGGCATCACATACATTATTCTAATAATTCAACCAGAGATGTGATTAGTAGTGAAACAGCTTTAAATAAACAAGATACTTTTATGCCAGCATATTTAAGGTTTTACCCATTCTAGATGGCACTCGCATTATTTAAGGGAAGAAAGTAAAATTGTCCTCATTTACTGTATATGACAGATCAACTAATAGCTACAATAACTTTGTGACAAATCAAAAGTTAATTTCTATTCCAAGCATGTTTGTGATCCAAGTCTTTCCTTGAAGACAAATAACAGGAAAGCTAAATATCTCTTGAAGGTTATTAAAGTAATATTTTAAAGATGCCTTGGCTCCACTAGAGATCGCTGATAATCCGAGATCAGTCACAGTGTGGAGGAACAAATAAGTTCAGGCAAGATGCGACGAGCTGGAAGGTTTCAGAGTTTTATTTCCTCCATCATGAGACACACTCTAGCGCTGTGTGCTGTGCTGTGTGTGCTGTGTGTGTGTGTGTGTCCTGTGTGTGCGCTCTCTTGAGGCATGCATAGTAAGCTCTGTTATACAGACAAGAGAGAATGCATGGCACATTTGCATATTGATATACATATCAGTCAATACATATCAATCGCTTGATTAACTGGCGCCCAGACTTCCTCTTCTTAATCCAGGGATGTATAACAATAGTCCATTGTTCTGGTTGTCCCCTAGGGGCTCTCTGTCCATATGCAAATTGTTCTGTTTCCGGCCACCTAGCTGAGTGTGAAGGTTGAATGTCCATGTAGATTGTGGTGGGTCACCACAGGGCTGCCCCCAGAACACTCATCAGGGGGTGTGAAATCCCCTCCTCCCGTCGTTTGGGCTCCAGCTCTGGTAGAACTGTCGGAGGGCATGTCAGTCCATGGGGGGACGGGGGAGGGGTGGAAAAAAGTGTGCTCCGCTCCGAGTTCCAGCATGTTGATCGGCCGTGGATCGTGGGCGCACCGGCCGGTGTGTTTCGTACGTAATGGAACAAGACAGCAATCGACCTGCTTTAGGGAGTGAGGTGCGGGAAAAACGCTGTGCAGAAGGAGGGGGAGGGGGTGGGAGTAAGCGAGTGACGGCCCGGGATGTAAAAGGTGTCTGGGCCACGCAAAAATTGCGTGTGGATCCACGATGGTGAGGGACTTTCCCGGTAAACCTGGCAGAGATCCACAGCGGCTGTGAAAAAAAAAAAACATTTTATCTGACTTCTCCCGCGGCTCAATCCAGCGAGGATGTGGGGAAGGTGAGAGGCCAAATTCCCCGAGGATGCGTAGCAGCTGTGAAACAACTGCAGCTGTGTGAGGGTGTGAGGCGGTTTGGCTTTAGGTGTGGGAGCAGCCCTAAAGTCATCGGGGAAAGCAATTGGCCAAATTCCCGTTGTGCGCCGTGGCTGAGAAACCTATACAACATCCTGTGTGCGGGCTGCATATCTGCTCCAGGTGCTTGAGCAGCCCTGAAGGTTCCAAGGCTGGTGATCGGCCGTTTTTCTCGGGCATGTGCAACGGCGGAGGACGCTGTATCAGTCTGTGGAGCCAGTTTTGTTCTGTGCGTAGCGCGCGCTTAGCGCAGTGACCACATAACTGGCAGTTGCGCTGTCCTCATAATCCTGCGGTGAGCGTGCGGGGCTTCAGTGCGCGGGAGGTCCACTGTCCGGAGTTTAGTCAGAGTCGGGGAGCTCAGTGGAAATCAACGCAGTCGGCGTCGATGATTGTCCCCGTTCAGGCTGCTTCCTTCGTTTGCTCGTGTAGTTCATGGTGCGTTTTTGTCCCAGCACTGCACTCTGGTGAGGATGAAGAGGTTGCAGGCATTCTCTGGTCCTCTGTGTCCACAGCGCGGTGAGAGGGAGCAGACAGTCATTCTCCCTCTTCAGGTCACCAGTGTGGAGGGAAGAGATCAGGCGAGGGTCACACCATGACACATTCTGGGGCTTTCCCGTTCGGGGTCATCTCTGGGGTGTTCACCTCGTGTTCCATTCTTCGTCAAGGGTCTGGTGACCCTTCGTCAAGGGTCACCAGTGTGGAGGAACAAATAAGTTCAGGCGAGATGCGACGAGCTGGAAGGTCCCAGAGCCCCATTTCCTCCATCATGAGACACACTGTAGCGCTGTGCGCTGTGCTGTGTGTGTTGTGTGTGTTTGCGTCCTGTGTGTGCTCTCTCTTGAGGCATGTATAGTAAGCTCTTTTATACGGACAAGAGAGAATGCATGGCACATTTGCATATTGATATACATATCAGTCAATACATATCAATCGCGTGATTAACTAGCACCCAGACTTCTTCTCCTTAATCCAGGGATGTATAACAATAGTCCATTGTTCTGGTTGTCCCCTAGGGGCTCTCTGTCCATATGCAAATTGTTCTGTTTCCTGCCACCTAGCTGAGTGTGAAGGTTGAATGTCCATATAGATTGTGGTGGGTCACCACAACAGTAGTATTAATATGCAAGCTAGTGAGCTACTGTAACTTTTACATAATGAAGTTTGCATGTCAGCTAGACTACTGGATGACACATTTACTGTTGTAGATATGTCATCACACCCATTCGCCGGTGTTGTGCTGAAAAAAGCATGTCTGCCATGGAAAAAGCATCCGTCCCCTTTTTTTACTTCTAAAACCACATAAATGATTACAACACTGGCAGTGTTACTTTTCTCGTTTGTGGTTTTACAGCATCACTCTTCAGATGTTCTCTTGGGCGAAGGGGGATGCTTTCCCTAGCAGACGTGCTTTTCTCTGCACAACACCGGCTCTTTCCTATACCACTGCAACTCCTACCCCACTTTTTCTATAAGTCTAACTTCAGTCAAACACAAAACAATGTTGTCTAATGTCCTACTAATGTCTTTACACTCTAGAACACTCTATAGGCAACTTTCTGCTGTAAACTAGGACTACATAATTTTCAACATTACTTGGGCACTGGAAACACATTGCTACATATACTGACTAGCTCAGGTAAAGTATGAGCCTCCATTAGCAACAATAATGTACCGTAATTTAAAATACCTGAAGGTAGTGGTCCAGCGGTGGGTTCATTGTCAAGAACCTCTTTCAGTCCCTTACCACAACAACTGCAAAAGTTCAGATGCAAGTGTTCAGCAATATTTTTGCCACAGTAAGGGCAATACATAATTCCTGGATCCTTTTCCTTCCTCTGGGCCAAATGAAAGTATGTGGCGCATTTACTTCATGTTTAAAAGATGGACAGATTGTCCATCCAACCAGCAACGAGCCTTGTCAATATCAGGTATCTGCCTTTTACAGTTGAGTTAGTGTAATTGTGATTTCTCTTTAGTTGTGGTGTTTCATTCATTTGTTGTTGGGATTTTTGTTTTGTTGTTGTGTTTAGTAATTTGTTTTTGTGTTTTTTTGTTTTGCTGTTGTGTTTAGTAATTTGTTGTTGTGTTTTTGTTTCATTGTTGTGTTTAGTAATTTGTTGGGGTGATTTTCACTTCAGGGCCACCGTACTTTATAATTGTTCTTTTACTGGTTGACAGCTGTCAGCGGCATGAAGCTTCTTGTGGGCGTTGCCCTGTCAGCTGTCAGTTTTAGTTCACCCCTCTCTCTCTTTCTCTCTCTCTCTCTCTCTCTCTCTCTCCTCTCTCTCTCTCTGCCCCAGCTGGTCCGCATTATGCCTTCCCTTGCCTGTTAAGATACCCACACCTGTCACTAATTATGTAAAGGGTTTTGATCCCTATTGAAGGGGAGTTATTTTCATTTTCTAATTTCTGCTGTCTTGATTATCCTCACCTCATCTCCACCAGAGCCCTGCCTTGCTCTGGTGTGCAAAATCTTTAAGTTTTTGCCTTTGTTTGTATTTTGTGTTTTGAGCACTTTGTTGAACGTTATGTTTGGTGTTTTTGTCAATAAATTATCCCAACTCACAGTTCAGTGCTTGGGTCTCGCCTTCCTGCCCCAAAGGGCCTTCATGACATGCAGTTCAGGAGTCTCCATTTTCTGCTTGTAGTCCTCATCAAATTGTTCATTCTGGGATACAGTGAAATTATTCTTCCAATCGCCAACTTTCCCTGAAAAAACAGAGAATTATTCACATGATTGGATTTAAAGCAACACTATGAGCTGTAAGATTTCCACCTTTAAATAATGTTACCAAAATCACTTTCATTATACATTACTCTTTAGCAGTGCTGGGCAAGTTACAAAAAAAAAATAAAAATAAATAAATAACTAGTTACAGTTACTAGTTACTTCTTTTCAAAAGTAACAGTTACTTTTGAGTTACTGCATGTTTAAAGCAACTAGTTATTTGGAAAAGTAACTTTCACATTACTTTTAAATGCATACTTAAATCATCTTGCACACATAGCAAGATCAAGGGCCCCTTGTTCTCATCAGAAAAAAGAAGAAAAAGAAAACTGATGAGAAAAAAAGTCTCATAGAGAAAAAAATGTCTCAGATTTACATAAACTATTGTAATCAGGAGAAAGTCAGAAATTTACTAGAAATAAAGCTATGAATTCGCAGAGAAAATTTTGGACCCCCTGGTGGGCCGTTCTTGGCCACGAGCCATATGTGTAACACCCCTGGACCAGCCCATTAAAAATGCATATTTAGAGGATTTACTTCCATGAAATAGTTGCATATCACAACAGCATGTATATGAATAAGATAAAATAAAACAGAAAGAACAGATAAATGGAAGTTCATCGCTTAAAAGAAGATGTTCTTTATTGCACAGTCACTTTTTCTCTGTGTGTAAAAAAACGTTAAATGCATTTAATGCGGACATTAAATGCGAGCTTCTTGCTCAAAAAATACTTATGTTTAACCACAGAGGTAGGAGCTGTTGGGGGCTTCTCTCCCCTTGGACAACAGGTGATCAGGGCTTGATATGAGAAGTCACCACTGCCACGGCATTTCTTCTTATCGGGCTGCAGCATGAACTGGGGCAGGACAGGAAACTGACCCATGGAGGAGACTGACAGCTGTGCCAGCTATGGTAGGGTCAGTTTATTTGAGCTAAAAATATCTATTCATAATAATAAAACCAGTAACTGACATGATTTGAGGTTTAAACCCATGAGCAGACAATCGACTCGATTAGAAATACAATGATCTTTATTGATTGTGAGTCTGTGTGTGTGTGTGTGTGTGTGTGTGTGTGTGTGAGTGAGTGCAGAACGGGAGACGTCTGCCAACCCTGCAAGGAGGTGGATATGAGTAATCTTGTAACACACGGTTGAATTAATGGAATAAATAATCTTTTGGAGCAAGGAATGGTAGGAGTGAAACTACTTGCAGCCTTGTTCTTCTCCAGGTTGCCGTAGTCCCGCGACGGTGAGGAAGTGCCAGTGCAAATATGTATAGTGTTCAATGCAGAGGATTCCTCAGCTGAGGAGAGAAGGGGAAAGTTCAGTCTTATTACTGAGGCACTTACGAGATGCTGATGAGGAAGAGGAGCCTCCAGCTCATGGAGTGAGTCTTGGTCCGCCACCCGGAGTAGGTCTGTCCGCCAGGAGGATGGTCCACCTGTGCACAGGTATAAAGGACAAGGAGAGGATGATGCAGGTTGATGAGAACATGTTAACAGGCTGCATACAGTTTGTAGAGAGGGAGATGAAACTCCCAGCTGATGAGGAGCAGAGTAGACATAGTAGAAAGAGAGGCAAAGGTCCCAGCTGGCGAGGAGAAGAGTAGATAAGTATTGTGAAACTCTTTCACAGAGTTGGAGCATTGATGTCTCTGAGCAGGAGTGGAGAGCCCCACTCCTTATAAAGGCTGCCTGATTAGGGAGCACAGGTGTGAGTGGAGCCACAGCTGTTAAACACAATTAGTAAGAGAGGAGATAAACAACACACAGCTCGGATCTCAACAGTGCCCCCCCTCAAGGAACGCATCCCGGTGGCCGACTCAACTTTCCAGGGTGAGCCCGATGGAAAGCTCTGATCAGCTGTCAACCTGTGTTAAACAAAGCTTGGACCCATGACCTTACCTCAGGTCCATATCCAGCCCAGTCCACCAGGTACTGAAGATCTCGCCCCCTGCATTGTACGTCCATAATACGGTTGACCTTGAACGCTGGACTGCTGTCGATCATCACCGGAGGGGGAGACAGATTAGATGGAGGACACAGAGGGCTGGTGGAAAACGGCTTCAGCTGAGAAACATGGAAAGTCAGACAGATGTGGAGAGCAGGGAAAGAGATAGGCAGACAGGTGGACAGCAACCTGATTGATTATGTGCGAGATGGAGTAAGGACCAATGAAATGAGGAGAGAGCTTCTTTGATTCAGTTTTAAGGTTGATGTTTTTCGTGGACAGCCATACCTTCTGTTCAACCCTGTAAGGAGGGGCCAGGGTCCTTCGGCGGTTGGCGATCTCAGAGTTGTGGCTGGCAGTGCGGCGGAGAGAAGTCCTGGTAGTACTCCAAATCCGGTGGCAGCTCTTGATGTGAGACTGCACCGAAGCTACAGCGATCTCCACCTCCCCCTCCAGGAACGGGAGGGGAGGGTGTACCCCAAGGACACCTCGAAGGGGGAGAGACCTGTAGCCGCAGAAGTGGCAGAGTTGTGTGCATACTCAATCCAAGGTGGGTACTTGTTCCAGGATGGAGGATTGGAGGCAGTGACACACCTCAGGGCAGCCTCCAGTTCTTGATTGGTGTGTTTGCACCGGTCGCTACTGTGAGGGTGGTATCCCGAGGACAAGCTGACCATTGCCCCAGTGGCCTTGCAAAAGGATCGCTACACCTGAGAGACAAATTGAGGACCCCAGTCTGAGATTACATCCACCGGGATTCAATGAAGGCGGACAACATGCAGCATGAACAGGTCGGCAGTCTCTTTGGCAGACGGGAGCTTATTTAGGAGGATGAAATAAGCTGCCAAAGAAAACCTGTTCACAACAATGAGAATGACTGTATGTCCAGCGGAGGAGGGAAGCCCGGTCACAAAATCCAGAGCCACATTGGGACCATGGTCTGCTGGGGATGGGTAGGGGGTGCAGGAGTCCCGAGGGGGGAGAGGAGGATGATTTCCCAGTGGCGCAATGGGGACAAAACTGGATGAATTGGTTGACATCCCTCCTCATTGATGGCCACCAGAAGGTCCTTTGCAGCTGAGACAAGGTGCGAGACACCCCGAGATGACACATGACCTTAGAGGAGTGCAACCAATTGATGATCTCTCCATGGACTGAGGAAGGAACATAAACCAATCCTGCCGGACCCCCACCCAGGTCTGTCTCCACTTCCTGCACTCTCTTAACCCTCTCCTTGATCTCCCAGGAGAGCATGCTGATGTGGCTCAGGCAACGCCGTGTCAGGGGAGAACTGTCCTGAGAGAGCATCAGGCTTGATTTTTTTTGGACCCCGGGTGGTAGGTGATGGTAAAGTTAAACCTGCCGAAGAACAAGGACCAGTGGTCTTGTCTCGAGTTCAGCCGTTTAGCTGTTCTGAGGTACTCCAAGTTCTTATGGTCAGCTCAAACCACGAACAGCAGCAAAGCTCCCTCCAACCAGTGGCACCACTCCTCCAAGGCCAACTTGACTGCCAGCAAATCCCAATCCCTCACATCATAGTTCCTTTTGACAGGCAACAGACGTCAGGAGAAGTAGTTGCAGGGACGGACCTTATTGTCGGAAATTGAGCGCTGAGACAGGACCTCCCTCACTCCAGAGTCTGAGGTACCCACCTCCACCAGGAACTGTAAGTGTGGATCCACCTGGACGGGGGGGGGGGGGGGGGGGAGCGAGACTTTAGTTTAGAGAACGCCACATCCACCTCTTTGGACCACTGAAAAGGGACTTCGGTGGAGGTGATGCGGGTGAGGGGCGGAGCAACCAAACTGTAGTCACGGATGAAGCGCCGGTAAAAATTGTCAAATCCCACGAACTGCTGTAGCTGCCTAAGGGAAGAAGGAACAGGCCACTCCACCACTGCCTTCACCTTTAACCTAGGTCAGCCCGGATCTCTTTATGGGCAATGACAAACCCCAGAAATGTGGTAGAGGATGTATGGAACTCACACTTCTCAGCCTTGACACAGACTTGATTTTGCAGCAGCCGCTTAAGGACCCTCCTCATGTGCACCTGATGCTCCTCTATAGAACGAGAAAAGATGAGAATGTCATCCAATTACACAAAGGAATCCAGGAAGTCCCTCAGCATGTTGTTGATGAGCCGTTGGAACACTGCTGGCGTGTTCGTCAATCCAAACTGCATCACCAGGTATTCAAAGTGGCCACTAGGAGTGCGGAACCCTGTCTTCCACTCATTGTCCTCCTTGACCCAGACCAGGTGGTAGGTGTTGCCCAGGTCCAGCATGATGAAGACAGAGGCCCCCTGAAGCAAGTCAAAGACAGAGTTAAGAGGTGGCACCGTGTGCTTGTCTTTCACAGTCATGTTATTAAGGTCCCTAAAATCAATGCAGGGTCAAAGGGAGCCGTCCTTTTTTCCCACAAAAAAAAAAAACAAAACGCCCCCAACGCCATAGACGAAGGCCCGATAATGCCTGAGCTAAAAGCAGTATTGACTAGCCAACAGGAGCATGAGTGTAATTTTAATTTAACGTTTTTCTCAATTTTTACATGTTTAACAAAAAAAAAAAACAAACAACACAACAGGTGCTAAGGCCGGAGTTTTATAGCCTTTAAGTATTTTGTGTAAAGTTTTATCAAATATTTGCAAGTGAACAATCTGATTTTTTTTCTACTTTTTCACCACTCAAAAATCAAATGTTTTGTTTATAATAGAGATATCATATTTCTAGTCTATTTTTGGTTATGTTTTTCTGATATTGGTATAACATGACATAATTATTATTCTGTATTTACATTTAACCATATGTACCTTAATTCTCTGTATTGAGAGTGTGGTGGATATGATGTGGGGTTGATCTCACACCAGGAGAGCTAATAAAAAGGGAGAGCTCTGATTTTACCTTTATGTTCACTTGTGCTTGGCTTTGACTGTGGATTAAACACTTTAAACAAACTCTCTGCCTGCTTGCCTTATTTTTCCTGCATCCCACAATTGGTGACCCTGACGTTGGATATGTTTTCTTTCTTTTTTTTTGTTCTCCTTGTCCTTTCAAGCAGCTAGGCAAGCAGAATGAATGCTGTCATTCAGAAATTTGGTTCCTGCTGTGGAAATGTATCGTCACTTCCTGTGTTGCTGGCTGTCTGTGTGGTTTGCTGTGTGGTTAGCTCTCCTCAATCTCCTGAGGATTTTTGCCTTTAAACTGTATTTTAATCACTTTTTTTACATCTACTGTCAGCTCTCATTTCTGTTTAACAAGCCTCTTGCACCTATGTGTGCACTCAGTGTCACCTAATCACCCTCTTTAGCCTTCTGTTCATCTTTCATCAGTGTTTGTGTTAGCTTCGGGTTAGCCACTAGCTATGGCTACTAGCTCTCCTTCCCCTTCTCCTCTGGTGTACTCTCTCTGTCAGATGTTTAGTACACCTCTGCCTCTTTTAGTGATGACTGTGGGGAGCCTTGAATAACAAAACCGAATTGCATTTAATTCCAGTTTATTTCAAGTAATCATCCCACAGTCTGCTCTCACTCCTGAGCAGCGAACAAAGAGGGTGAACACACCAAAGTTCTCCCTTTTAAACATTCTCACATCAAACCATCTCCCTCGCAGGGGAAATCACACATCTCTACCAAAATCCCTTTATTCACATTCATCAACCTTTTATTTACATAACTCTCCCTTATCTCCTCTCGAGCTTCAGCGGTCAGGAAGTCTTCTGTCCCCTGTCCTCCGCAGGGGGTCCAGGCTCTGCGGCTCCGCACCGCAGGGGACTGCAGCTCTGTGGCTCTCCTTCATCGTGAGGTTAAATCACATATGCAGTGTCCAACATATACATGTCTAACAACACAGCCATAATGACGGTAAATGTAATAAATGTTGTCTTTTTGATGCGCTCGAGGCAAGGTTGTCTGATTTGGAGTCCCGTCTCCACTGCATTGAAACATCGTCTGCGCCAGTTAATAATGACAGACGCCCCTTAGCTGCAGCGGAGCTCCCTAGCATAGGGCGGCCTGTTAGCGGTCCTCCGGTCCTCCTTAGCAGCAAGGAGAATGGGTGGGTGACGGTGAGAAGGAAGCCTAGCCGCAAGGCCACAGTTCACCACCAACCTGTTCACGCTTCCAATCGCGTTTCCCCGCTCAGCGACACACCTGCTGAGGAAAAAACTCTAATCATTGGCGACTCTGTAGTCAGAAACATGAACCTAGAGACTCCAGCGGCCATAGTCAAATGCATTCCTGGGGAGCAGGCAACATCGAGTCAAATTTGAAAATGCTGGCTAAAAGTAACTCTAAATACTCCACAATTGTTATCCACGCCGGCATTAACGACAGCTGACTCTGGCAGTCGGAAGTCACAAAACTTAATGTGGAATCGGTGTGTGACTTTGCCAAAACGATATCTGCCTCTGTAGTATTCTCTGGGCCCCTCCCCAGTCTGACCAGTGATGACATGTTTAGCCGCTTGTCATCCTTCAACCATTGGCTGTCTGTGTGGTGTCCTGCAAACAATGTGGGCTACACAGACAATTGGAACTCATTTTGGGGAAAACCTTTTTTTTTTTTTTAGACGAGATGGTGTCCATCCCACTTTGGACTGTGCGTCTCTTTTATCTAACAATCTGGCATCATTTTTATCCAAATTTCCAAAACCTTGACAACTCAGAGTAGGGACCAGGAAGCAGAGTAGCAGTCTTACACGTCTCTCTGCAGCTTTTCTTCATCCGCCACCCCTCAACTTAGCCCCTGTCTTCCACATCAGAGAATCATCATCTGCTCCCTCCAAAGTAAATGAAAATATAACGTATAAGCATCCCAAAGTGATTAAACAAAAAGTTGATAAAACTCAAATTAAACATGAAGCCTCTAAATTTAATGATTTGGCCTTTCTTCCTCCTCATAATTTAAAAATTAAATGTGGTATTAAATATTAGGTCTCTAACTCCCAAGTCTCTGCTAGTCCATGATCTGTTAATTGATCATCAGATTGATTTAATATCCCTTACAGAAACTTGGTTAGGGCAAGAGGATTATGTTGGTTTAAATGAATCAACTCCTGGTTATTTAAACTGTTAAAAATCCCAGAAGTTTTTGTCATGGAGGAGGAGTAGCAACAATTTACCATTCCAAATTATGAGTTAATGTAAAGCAAAAAACACATTTTAATTCCTGTGAGGGCCTGGTCCTCAGTATTGGGCATGTTAGCAATTTTTGGTTCAACCCAATTTTATTTGCCATAGTTTATCATCCTCCCTCAGCCTACTCAGAGTTTTTATCTAAATTTGCCAAATTCTTAGCTGATTTAGTGCTGAAATCAGATATAATTGCATTGAAGAATAATTATAGTAGGGGACTGGTGATCTGTCCAGGGTGTACCCTGCCTCTCGCCCGAAGATACTGGGACAGGCTACAGACAGACAGACACACACACACACACACACACACACACACACACACACACACACGCCGCGACCCCCCCCCCCCAAAAAAAAGATGGCGGCGCGCCTAGATGCAGCGGCCCCTCTTGGCATCAGCGAGTGTGAGAGTTTTAATCATCCCAGACGTACATTCTGTAAAACTTACAACCGTGAGACCTTAGTAAATATCAAGGTACTGCACGATGCAATAATTGCGGTGATCGGTTGTGATTTGGACATTCTACGCCAGCTTGGAATTTTGGCGGAGTCCCCGCTGGAAGCTACCCGGGAGAGGAGGAAGCGGAAGCGGAGCGAACGCAAGCAAAAGCGAGGAAAAAGGGCCGGGATCCATGCTAGGCTAAAGGCTAACCCCTCCAGACCAGCGGTACCGTCGCTTCTTCTGTCAAATGTCCGCGCCCTCAAAAACAAGGTGGATGAGCTGCGTTTGCTGAGAGAAACCCGGAGAGAATGGAGGGACTGCTGTGTGTTTGTTTTCACCGAGACATGGCTCCACGACAACATTCCTGACGAGGCCATTCAGCTGGAAGATATGGCGATGTTCCGTGCTGACAGGGAAACGGCGAGCTCCGGTAAGAGCCGGGGGGGTGGGCTATGCATCTATGTTAACAAGAACTGGTGCGTTAATGCCACGTTAGTGTCTAAACGCTGCTCTCCGTTGGCGGAGTTCCTTATTGTTAATTGTCGGCCATTTTATCTGCCGAGGGAATTCAGCAACGTGTTTGTAGTTGGTGTTTACATAGCGCCGAGCGCTAATGCTAAAGCTAATGCTAAGAAGGCACTCGGGGTACTGCACAATGCGATCAGTGAAATCGAAACGTCACACCCGGACAGTTTTGTGGTGGTTGCGGGGGATTTTAACCACACCAGCCTAAAGACTGTACTCCCCAAGTTTAAACAATCTGTAGACTTTAAGACCAGAGGAGAGAATATGTTGGACTTAGTGTACACAAACACAGATGCATATAAAGCGATACCCCGTCCCCATCTCGGCCGTTCTGATCACATATCCGTGATGCTGCTGCCTGCCTACAAACCTTTATTGAAGCGCAGCAGGCCAGCAGTGAAACAAATCAGGATTTTGCCAGAGAGTGCAGCCTCTGCACTGCAAGACTGTTTTCAGCACACAGACTGGAAGATTTTCAAAATAGCAGCCTCCCAGGAAGACAGGACAGATGTGGAGGATGCTGATACGGTCACCAGCTACATCGCGAAGTGCACAGAGGATTTCACTGCAGTGAAGACCATCACTATACGGGGTAATCATAAGCCCTGGATGACTGCAGAGGTGTGCTCGCTGCTTACAGCCAGAGATGCAGCCTTCAGAGCGAAGGACAGGATTGCCCTCCGCTCAGCCAGGTCTGCGCTTTCAAAGGGAATTAAGGCGGCAAAGCGCGCCTATGCAGAGAAAATCCAGGGACACCTCTGTGACACTAGGAACACCAAGCAGATGTGGCAGGGAGTTCGGACACTGACGGGCTTTAAGTCTAGGCAGGGGGTCGATGATGACGACGCTTCGCTTCCAGACAGGCTTAACGACTTCTTTGCACGTTTTGAAGCATCAAACTCGACAATCAGAGGGAGGGCCGGCCCACTCCCACCATCGGTCGGACCAGCTTTTACCATCAACACAGCGGACACACGGAGGACCCTATCCAGAGTCAACCCATGCAAAGCTGCAGGTCCAGACAACATTCCGGGACGTGTGCTCCGAGACTGTGCGAGCGAGTTGGCGGATGTCCTGACTGACATTTATAACATCTCCCTGAGTCAGGCCATCATTCCCAGATGCTTCAAGACCTCTATCATTGTACCGGTGGCAAAGAAACCAGTGGTGTCCTGTTTGAATGACTATCGTCCTGTTGCACTTACACCAATTGTGATGAAGTGTTTTGAATGGCTTGTCAAACCACACATCACAGCCTGCCTCCCTGCATCACACGACCCGCTCCAGTTTGCATATCGTTCAAACCGCTCTACAGAGGATGCTATAGTCACCACCCTACACTCTGTCATCACCCACCTGGACCAGAAAGACACCTACGCCAGACTCCTGTACATTGATTTCAGTTCAGCATTCAACACCATTATTCCCCAGAGACTGATAGAGAAATTACTCCTTCTCGGTTTGAACACCGCCACATGTCTCTGGATCCTGGATTTCCTGACTGAGAGACCTCAGTCTGTCCGGGTTGGAAACAACATCTCCAACTCTGTCACGCTGAGTACCGGAACCCCTCAAGGCTGTGTACTCAGTCCACTGTTGTTTACACTCCTAACACATGACGTGTATCCAAACACGAGGGGAACCAGATTATTAAGTTTGCAGATGACACCACGGTGGTAGGACTTATTCAGAGGGATGAGGAATCAATGTACAGGGAAGAAGTGAGAGACCTGGAGGGCTGGTGCAGGGAGAACAATCTGGTGCTCAACGTGGACAAAATGAAGGAGATGATTATCAACTTCCGGCGGTCACAGCCTGAGCACGTCCCCCTCAGCATCGGCGGCCGTTTAGTGGAGAGAGTAGAGAACATCAAGTTCCTCGGAGTGCAGATCTCGCAGGACCTGACCTGGAGCAAGAATTCCTTGGAGATCAGGAAGCGGGCTCAGCAGAGACTACACTTCTTGAGGAAACTCAAACAGGCCTCTCTCCCCATCTGCATCCTTGGGACCTTCTACAGAGGTGTGGTGGAGAGTGTTCTGACGTACTGCATTGCTACATGGTACTCCAGCTGCAGTATGTCAGACAAAAAAGCCCTGCAGAGGATAGTCAAGGGGGCGGAGAGGGTAATTGGAGTCTCCCTCCTCTCTGTCCAAGAACTTTTTCAGAACCGTTGTAGGAGCAGGGCACTGAACATTGTCAAGGACCGTTCTCACCCTCTGCATAAACACTTTGAACTTCTTCCATCTGGTAAACGATTCCGGAGCATCAGAGGCAGAACCACCAGACTGATCAACAGCTTCCTCCCACAAGCTGTCAGGATGCTGAACAGCTGACCCGGAATCTCACATACACACTACTGCACCTATGGACATTTTGTATATTATAGTTAGTTATTCTTTTTCCCCAAGTATGTCTCAGGGATGTGTGAATGGACGGGGGTGGGGGTGGGGTGGGGGGTGGAGCTATGTGGGAGTGTGTCTTAATCATGCTGCTTCTTATATGGATGCCGAGAGAAACGCAATTTCATCTTGCCTGCACTACAGTTGTATGTACAGCAATATGACAATAAAGTTTGATTTGAAAAGGATTAAGCGGAAGAATATGGATGGATGAATGGATGAACTTTAATATACATGTAGATGTAGATAGTCATTATCTTAGTATGACATTTAATTCAATATTAGACTTGATGGGGTTTTCTCAGAAAGTAGGAAATTCTACCCATTATCTCCACCACACGTTGGACCTTGTTCTGACATATGGCACAGAAATAGAAAATCTGGTAGTGTCTCCTCATAACCCTGTACTGTCAGACCATTGTCTGTTAACCTTTGATTTTACTATTTCTGACTATTTGACTATTTGGCTCCTAAAGAAAAATATTACTACAGCAGATGCCTCTCAGATGATGTTGTTACCAAATTTATGCAGATTGTTTCCTCTATGCAATTGATTGCATGGTGGATAGTGTTACAGCTTCTAGGCATCAGACTCTAGCCATGGTGGCCCCTTTTAAAAAGAAAAAGTCTAATCAGAGATTTCTAACTCCTAGGTTCAACAAAGAAACTTGTAGCTTAAAACAGAAGACTTGTCAATTAGAAAGAAAATGGCACTCCACTAATTTAGATGAAATCTATTTAGCTTGGAGAAATCATCTTTTAAATTATAAAAAATCTCTTAGAAAAGCTAGAACAAGTTATTATTCTGCATTAATAGAAGGGAACAAGAATAATCCCAGGTTTCTTTTCAGCACTGTAGCCAGGCTGACAAAGAGTCAGCACTCTGTCAATCCTAGCATTTCCTTAGAGCTTGCTAGTCAGGACTTTATGAACTTTTTCAATAATAAAATTTCATCTATCAGAGATAAAATCAGTCAGATTCTTTCCACCGTTAACTTAAATACAGTAACTGCTACAACTCCTTCAACTGATATCTGTTTGGATGAGTTTGCTCCAATTGACCTTTTAGAGTTAGATACAATAATTTTCTCATCTAAGCCTTCAACTTGTCTTTTAGACCCTATTCCTACCAGGTTATTTGAAGAAGTCTTCCCATTTATTGGTAGCTCAATTCTTCAAATAAGTAATTCTTCATTAACATTAGACCATATACCGCAGGCTTTTAAAACTGCTGTAATTAAACCCTTACTCAAAAAGCCAATGCTGGATCCAGGAGTTTCAGCTAACTATAGACCAATCTCTAATCTGCCTTTCATTTCAAAACTCTTAGACAGAGTTGTTGCTATGCAATTATTTGACCACTTGCAGGGAAATGGTTTATTTGAAGAATTTCAATCTGGGTTTGGAATTCATCATAGTACTGAAACAGCCCTAGTGAAGGTCACTAATGACCTCCTTATCACATCTGATAATGGACCACAGCCCACCCCCCCGCCCACCCCGCAGCCACCCTGACCCCCCCCCCCCCCCCAGGCCAGACACACAGTCACGCCGGAACAGGCCCCCCAGACACCCGCGGTTGGGGCGTTGTCAGCTGCCAGAGGCGCCAAGCAGAGTAAGCCACCACCCGCCACCCCTCAGGTTATAGAATTAATAAGCGTGGACCAGAGAAAATTGAATTCTGCCAATTGATTATTTGAGGAGGCTGACATTCTCTCCTGGCTAATATAATCTAAGTAAGTTATTACAATAAGTCATGCATAAGTTATTTCTTGATTTCCAATTCATGAGCATAGTTTCCTTTGCGATGCATAAGGCGGTGAGAACCACGTGCTACATCCTTGCATCTATATTTATTTCACTTAAATCACCTAATATGCAAAGTGTGGGTGAGGATGGGACACTATACTCAAGCCATGCTGACAAGTCTTCACATGTCTTCTACCAGAACTTTTGAACCGGTGCACAGGACCACATAGCATGCATGTAGCTATCCGGGATGTTGCTGGTGCAGTGATATTTGTGTGACTCAGGCCCATTTTGATCATCCTTTGTCCTGTGTAATGGACATGTTTTCTGATGTTGGTGGCGATGGTGTGCCGATCACTTCGGCACCTGGGCAAGCTCCCGTTATTCCCCCTGGAGTTTTTGCAGCTACGATTTAGCTGCCAGAATATTGGCAGCATAACCTGGACACGTGATTTCAACACATTAAAGCACAGTTTAACCTCCGGGGGATAATGGTGGATTAGACCAAGTACTATCATATGGTTGCAGGGTTGGATTCTTCTACTACCTGCCATGTGATAGGCTTGTTGAGGGTCCCAGCAGCCTATGGGAAGTATGGAGCTTTGAAAGCTCAGTTGCTGAGATTGCTCCAGTTGTCGGATATTGAACAGGCTGAGTGCCTTTTATCTCTCAATGGTTTGGGAGACAGCAGACCCACTGAACTGATGGAGAGCATGCTGGCACTGCTGGGGTCCGGTGATGCTTCTTTTCTTTTTGTTCAACTGTTCCTGCGGCAATTACCACCTCCGGTGCAAAAACACCAGCCCTTGCCAGCTCGCCTCTACTATGCACTAAGGACTATCGAGGATTGGCGGAGGAAGCAGACCAGACAGTATGGAGTGCATGCCATGGGTCCCCTGCAGTTCCAGTTTCCATCAGAGGACGAGGAGGCAGCGGATGTGGCAGCAGTGTCAACTCGCCAGAGAAAGGGGGATGAACTGTGTTTTTACCGGCGTCGGTTTGGAGTTAAGGCCAAATGCTGTGTGCAGCTCTGCTCTTTCTCGAGCCAGGGAAATAGCAGGGCCAGTACTCAGTAGCAGCTGTAGGCACTGGTGACAGGGAAGAGCTGCTGTTTGTGGAGGATACACTATCTGGCAGGTGCCTGCTTGTGAATTTGGGCACACAGAAGAGTGTACTGCCAGCATTGGCTGTGGACAAATTAAGCGGAAGCCATGGGCCACTACTGGAAGCGACTAATGGGACTCCCATTCGTACTTTTGGCACCAGGTTTGTGAGTGTGTGTTTTAATGGATGACAATTTGGATGGGATTTTGTAATGGCTTCTGTTTCTGTGCCGATACTTGGAGCAGATTTTTTGTGTGCTCATTCACTAGTTATTGCTAATCACCGTTTGATAGACTCAGTTTTTTTTGCTACATTTCCATGCATGTTGGGTAGGCCTGGGGCGCTTGCTGTTGCTAACATTTTTGCTTCAGGAAATAGGTATCAGAGACTTCTTGCTGAGTTTCCATCCCTGACGGTTCAAATGTTTTCTGCTGGGGTGTTTAAGCATGGGGTGGAGCATTATATTCCTACTGCTGGCCCTCCGGTTTTTGCACGTGCTTGCGGTCTTGATGCTGCTAAATTGGCAATAGCTAAGGAGGAGTTTGCTTCAATGGAACAGCTTGGCATCGTGCGCTGTTTCAACAGCCCATGGCCTTCACCTTCACACATGGTGCCTAAGTCTGATGGTAGTTAGTGGCCATGCGATGATTTCCAACACCTCAATAACATGACTGTACATGAGCTGATTGCCTTTCCCGGGGACAGGTAAACTCTGTGCTTTTGGGGGTTGGTGATGATGCCATGGCAGCAGAGCAGCTTTTGGATTCGGAGGTTCAGAGGTTACGGACAGCTGTGATGGGACTTCGTCTGGAGGAGGTGGCGCTGTATGAAGGTGGGGCCTTTGTGATGTCTCGATCGGCCCAATCCGTGCTGTAGTTCCCGCTGGTTGGCGCCGTTGGGTTTTTGATGTTATTCACAATCTTTCCCACCCGGGGGTAAAGGCATCAGTTAGGCTTGTGGGAGCTAAGTTTGTATGGCTGGGTCTCCATAAGGATGTTAAGGGGTGGGCAGCTTCCTGTGTGGCATGCCAGCCCAATAAGATACATCTTTATGCAAAAGCCCCTCTGGAGCCATTTTTAATGTCGGACAGGAGGTTTGACCATGTCAATGTAGACCTGGTTGGTCCGCTTCCCCTTCTCAGGGTTTTTAATATCTCCTTACTATGGTAGATAGGACAACTAGATGTCCGCAGGTTGTACCTCTGTCATCTACTACATTGGCAGAGATGGCTCGGGCCTTTATTTCCAGTTGGGTGGCCCGTTTTGGTACTCCATCGGATATAACATCAGAAAGGGGCCCCCAGTTTACTTCTGAGCTGTGGACTACGGTGGCTGAGAGCCTTGGACCATACCATGAAATCTGCCTTGAAAGCCGCTCTCACGGATAGTAATTGGGTGGACCGCTTGCAGTGGGTTATGCTTGGCCTCCATTCTGCACCTAAGCAGGATTTGTGTTCTTCTTCTGAGCTTGTGTTGGGTCAGCAGTTAAGGGTTCTGGGTGAATTTCTTTTGGGTTCTACAGTCCTGGGATCAGCTATAGGTCGTCGACCTTGGTTTCAGGATCCAGCTGCTGTTTTTGCGCCATTTCCTGTTCAGCATTGTATTCCCCTGTCCTATATTCCAAAGAACTCCTCATGGGCAGAGTATGTGTTTATTCACCACGATGCCCACAGTTGTCCACTCCAGCCTCCTTATGATGGGCTGTTTTGTGTTTTAGAGACATGACCCCACAATTTTGTTGTGGACATCGGTGGGAGGCGTGAGCGGGTGTCGATGGATTGGCTTAAACCTGCATATGCACTTCTGGATGAGCAGTTGGAGTTGCTGCAGCCCCGATGGCGGGGTCGCCCCCGCAATCCTGTTTCAATCTTAGACCTTGTGCCTGCTCGTACCCTCTTGCCATCTTTGGCGGAGTTTAAGCATAGTCATTGGAGTCGGGTGATCATGCCACCTACGAGGGTCTGAATGAGTATTGCTTGGAGGGTTTGGTTTGGTTTGACTCGGCAGTTCTGGGTGTTCGGGGGGGGGGGGGGGCGCTGTGTGGCAGATATGATGTGGGGTGAATCTCACACCAGGAGAGATGGGTGGAGCTAATTAAAAGAGAGAGCTCTGGTTTTACCTTAATGTTCACTTATACTTTGCTTTGACTGTCGATTAAATGCTTTAAACAAACGCTCTGCCTGCTCGCCTTATTTTTTCTGCATCCCACAAGTGTGTAGTCATCTGTATAACTGATCTTGTGACCAGCATGTGCCTTCTGGGGTCAACACATGACCCTCTATCTTCTTAGTTAAGACCCTGCGACGGTCAGTCTCCGGGACATGACCTTCTATATGTCAAAGAGTACTACTGTGTTCTTAAACTATCTGTACACTTGTGATGTCTTGTGATCCTGCTGGCAAAGCAGGCACTTCATGTTTCTGTTGTAGTCATGTGTCTCAGATTAGATACGCAAACATTAGATACGTAAACAGTGCATATAAGTCCAATGTCTCTGTCAGAATGTTTATGCATTTTCCACTTGGTATTTCTGAGTATGAAACTGTGTCACTGCCCAGGAATAAACCCTTTTTCTCTTCTAACCACAAATGCCATTCCCTCAGCTTTTTCTTCTTAGTTAGAATTCCTCTAACAAATTGGTCCTTTGCAGCCGGATCCTACATCTCTACGCTGATGCCAGGAAAGAAGCCTCTGGAAAATGTGCATACTGAAATGACAAAGAAAGACCTCCTCCACCACAAGCCTGTGGTTTTGGCAGAAGGCCCAGGGGTCTTCAATCTGATGCCAGCGGGAGTGACGGACCAGACCACAAGGATGGCGTGGGTGAACAGAACAACAAAAAAGTGTAAGAAATAAATTAACTTTTATCCTTAATATAAAGAAACAAAAATTATAAAAATTATAAAATATATATTTAAACTTTAAGGGAGGGTTTGAGGACCCCCTAAGAGAAAAAGAAGTGGGTTAGAGGCCCCGCTGATAAAAGGAGTTCAAGGCTCTTTAAAGGGATTGACAAAACCCAAGGCTATTTGGATTAGTCAAAACATTACCTATGGTTTTTTTTTTTTTTCATGTATAAAAAATTAAAAGGAAAGGAGGTTCGAGGCCTTCTAATATGTAGCTACAATTTTTTAATAAAATGATAAAGACCAAAAATATCAGCATAAATATAAAATATAAGAATAAGTAAAACCATAAAATAAAATAAAATAAAAAAGAGAAAACATGGGGAAATTCAAATGTAAATGTTTAGATAAAACTAAACTTCCTGAGTGTGTCATGATCCGGGGCACGGCTAAGCGCCGTGCCCAGTCTCCAGTTTTAGATAGTCTTTTTCTGTCTGTTTGTTTCATTGTTCTTCCGGTTGCTGTATTTGGTTCCTATTAATTGTGGTCATTCTGTTCTTGTAGTGTTATTTGTTACATTTTAGTGCTGTGTTGTTCTTGTGTCATTATGGTTTTTGATTTGTGTTTTATTTTGACAGCGCTGTGCAGCTCCCGGCTGTCAAACTGGTTCGTGGGCTGCGCAACTGTCACTGACTGTATTTCTTTCACCACTCATGTTCCACACCTGCTGCCTATTTAGAAAATGGTATTTTATGGCATGACAACCTGTTCTTGTTGTTGTGTCCTTTCATACCATTGGATGTCCTCAGCTGTATCTACTCTGAGTGTTTTGGGCTGCTGTTGTGGAGAACGGGAGACCTCTGTCCAGGTCAGTGTTTTCTCCTTTTTTGCCTGGCGTTTCCAGGCTTCAGCCTGCCTGTCGACGTCGAGCCCCCGTTCTCCTCCAGCTCCTTTACCATCCGTTAATTGTATGTGTAGTGTGTTATTTATATGTCTTTATGTTAATAAATGTGCAAACCACAGTGAGCGTTTGGTGTCCTTCAACAGCCCTTTAAGAGAGCGATTTATGACAGGAGGACACGACCAGGGCGTGGACACCATCCACTGTGTGTTTGCTGTTTTTCCCCCCCTCTTTCTTTACCTTTTACCCTGCATCTAGTCCGGGGTTCTTCCGGCATGTCTGGCTGTACGGACTGCAGGAGAGGTGGGCTGGATGAGGAGGAGTGTTGGGCAGTAGGACTGTTGCAAGACATCGTTTCAGACGTTCAACTAACACACACTTCTGAGGAGGAGTTGCAGGTTTGGAACAGTGTGACACAGGTGATTGAGGCATTCCCCAGCCTGTTGCACCACCGGGAACTGGCAGACCTCCTCACCTCCGTCTGCGACGCTCAACACCGGCTTCGCGGGATGAGGAGAGCCCCTCCGTGACCAGAACCTGTGCCACAGAGGAGACGCCCCCAGGGACAGAAGCTCCGAGCTCGGGACTGCTTTCCAACTGCAGTCCCATTGCCCACCGTCGGACTGAGTCCAGCAGCCTGATGCATTGGTTATGCAGCCTTCATGTCTCCTGATGGGCCAAGCATGGAGGAGCTGGAGGAGCACCAATGGGTGGTTGCAGGTGAGAGAAATCTCATGTTGGACTACAAGCCCTGGCTCCTCCATGAGTTCTGCCACAGCTGGAGGGAGTGTCACCAGCCCAAACGGAGTCTGAGCTGATGGCAGAGCAACCCTGACTGTGGTGCTCCGCCCATCACACCAGATGACATTCGCAGGTCCTGTGAAGACACCGTCCGGCCTCAAAGCAGTCAACACAGAGCCCCGGGAATTAAGGCAAGTACCTTTTCATTTTACTACACCTTATAATGAAATGTCTTGCCTTATTCATGGTGGTGAGGCTCAGCAGCAGCAGCCCACCATGGCTGAGCTTTGACTGTCAGCTGCTATTTCTCCTGCTCCTCTTCCTATATCCCCTGAGGGTCCGTTGGTTCGGAAGGAGAGCTGTCATAACATGGAGCAGCCCGCAGCAGTGAAGAGTCCAGCCCCAGCCCTGCATTTGCACTCAGGATGGGAGGATAGCGCCACCAATGCTCTGGAGCTTGAGCCGACAGTGGAGTGTCCCCTGGCCCTGGCAGCATGGGAGGTGGCGTCAGTGGTCGGAGGGTCTCCTGCTGCAGCTACTGTGTCAGGAGGTGTGCCAGCGCCAGCTGCCCCATCGGGGGTCCCACCAACCTTTCAGCCGGAGGCCTGGGTTGTCGCAGAGGTAGCATTGGAGTCCTGGACGGCAATAAAGCTCAAACTCAGGCAAGGTTTCTTGTTTAGCCTAGAGAAATCTTGCCTGACTCTTGGCTGAGGAAACCAGGTGCTTCCGTCAGCCACACTTGAGCTTCCCACGCTGGGCTCCACTGCTGCCAGTGACTCTGAAATGTTGTGTGTCTGTCCTTTCTCTGCCTCTTCTCCTGAGGTCTCTGGGGGTCCTGCCTTCCTTGCTGAGGCCACCATGGGTGCAACGTCCCTGTCTGAGGCCGCCACAAGTGCAACGCCTCCGTGGGTGCGACGCATCCATTTGAGGCCATCATGGGTGCAACACCTCTGTCTGAGGCCACTGTGGGTGCGATGCCTCCATCTGAGGCCTCCGTGGGTGCTACACCCAAGCCCGGGGCCTCCGTGGGTGCTATGCCTCATTCCGAGGCTGCCGTGGGCCATCTTTCCTCGCCCTCGGCTGGTGCTCCGCTGGTTGATTGCCTCCTTGGCCTGGTTCTCTCGCGGGTCAGTCTGTTTGCCGTGGGCGCTATGCTCCAGTCCGGGGTCGCCATGGGTGCAACGCCCCAGTCCTGGGTTGCCATGTGTGCGACACCCCAGTCCAGGGTCACTGTGGGTGCGACGCCCCAGTCCGGGGTTACTGTGGGTGCTGGCTCAAAATATTTTTATATAAAATATAAAAATAAGTAAAACCATAAAATAAAATAGTAAAGAAAAGACATGGGAAAATTCCAAAGTAAATGTCTAGCTAAAACTAAACATTCTGAGCATGTCATGATCCGGGGCACAGCTGAGCGCCGTGCCCAGTCTCCAGTTTTAGATAGTCTTTTTCTGTCTGTTTGTTTCATTGTTCTTCCGGTTGCTGTATTTGGTTCCTATTAATTGTGGTCATTCTGTTCTTGTAGTGTTATTTGTTATATTTTGGGGTTGTGTTGTTCTTGTGTCATTATGGTTTTTAATTTGTGTTTTATTGTGACAGCGCTGTGCAGCTCCCGGCTGTCAAATTGGTTCGTGGGATGCGCAGCTGTCACTGACTGTATTTCTTTCGCCACTCATGTTCCACACCTGCTGCTCATTTAGAAAACGGTATTTTATGACATGACAACCTGTTCTTGTTGTTGTGTTCTTCCTTACTGTTGGATGTCCTCAGCTGTATCTACTCTGAGTGTTTTGGGCTGCTGTCGAGGAGAACGGGAGTGTTCCGTCCAGGTCAGTGGTTTCTCCTTTTTTGCCCGGCGTTCCCAGGCTTCAGCCTGCCTGTCGACGTCGAGCCCCCACTCTGCTCCAGCACCCTTGCCATCCATTAGATGTATGTGTAGTGTGTTGTCTGTCTTTATGCTAATAAATGTGCAAGCCACAGTGAGCAGTTGGTGTCCTTCAACAGCCCTTAAAGAGGGTGATTTGTGACAGAGCGCAGTAAAACAAATAAAAGCTACAGTATGTAACATGTTGTACACCTTCCAACACTGACGATCTGAAAATTTACTACCATGTTTGGAAGGGAGATCAAAAACTAATGTTTCAAAAAGATCCTGCCAATTTTAAAACGTTGAATGTGTGGCAAAGAAAATTTGGATTTGATGGTAAACTAAATATGAATAACGGTGATCAGGTGGTTACAGCTATTCAGAGAAAAAGTAATGGCTCTAAGAAAAAAGATGAAAAGTATAGTCTAGAACAAGCACAAAACTGGCAAAAAGAAGCACAGAATAGAAAAAAGAGTTTACAAAAAGCAAAGCAAAAACAAGCAGAAAAACAGCAGAAAATTAACCCATCTAACACATCCTCTCTGTCTCTCCCTATGATGAAATTTCCATGTGGGGTGAGACAAGGCAAGCTCCTCCAGTCTTCCCTGTGCCTGGCATTGCTCTGCCTCTGCACCTCAGCAAAGCCACCTCCAGCGCCGCCTCTTCCTCCTCCTCCATCCAACCAGCAGTGCCTCCCTCCACTGGCTCCACTGAAGATGCGCCTCCTGCCATAATACACACAACTGACGTCAAACCAATCCAGCTTCCGAGTCCTGCCACATCAGCAAATTCAGACAACTCAGCCAAGTCAGCTGTATTGACCAATGTAATTTCAGTCTTGCATCAACTGCAGTTGAACGATAACCAAGAAGAAAAGAAAACCATGGCTTTTAAAGACAAAAAAGACATAAGAACATTTCCACAAATTGAAGTTCCTAACCCTGCATTTAATGGTGATCATGGACAGCATGACAGAACTATATATGTTTACTGCGCGTTGTCAAATAAGGGCGGTTTGAGAACTACCGAAGGCATTACACACTCCTTTAAAAATAGGTGCGAGTTTAAAGAACAATATGAGCATCTCTGTAAAAGCTACCTTTTTAATAGGTTTGAGACAAAACAAGCGTTAAGATGCATTTTAAAATTGGATTGGTGCACATTAAACGGTAACTGGTCATCAGTCAGGACAATGGGTGACTCACTGAGTTATGACAGTCCAGATTTAGAAACATGCTTGAAGGTACTGATAGACAGAATCAAAGAATAATGGAGAGATCCCTATACCTAGTCTAAAATTTATCAGTACATTCAAGAAAAAGATGAAGACACAGAGAAGTTTTCCGTTCATCTGAAAGAAGTTTTTGATACACATAGCGGGGTTACCACACCGACCCAATACGATGGAGTAGGTCCTTACACGCAGCAGTTAAAAAGTATTTTTATACAGAATTTAAAACCAGAGATTAATGCTCTGCTAAAATGTCAACTCATCACCTCCACACCTGCCCACTGCAAGACGCACACACACACAAACGAAGTACTCAAAGAAAAACAGAAAAAAACAGAAAAAAAGAGAAAGACAAGAATACTGCTGTCTATTTGGTGACAGTGAATGTGATAGTGGGCCCTGATGGGTTCCCCAACTCTGTGTTTTACTTCCAACAGAGGGGTGCTGGCGGACACCTGTGGCAGCTGCTCATGGTGGATGTGGAGGTAGGAGGGGAGGAGGTGCTGATGGCAACAGGCATGGCTTAAGCAACATGGATTTCTGCTTCAACTGCAAGGAGCAGGGACATTGGTCAAGAGACTGTAAGCGGGGAGGAGTAGGGAATGGAGAGGCTGAAGCTCAATGGCAAAGTTGACTATGTAAGATAAGTGAAAACACAGAACACACACAGGCACCAGAGTCACATGTAGATGATGCAGAAATACTGTCATTACAGAGTCTTTAATAGTTGTTAACACTTAATGTCAAACCAGAACTTACGCTCATGGTTAACAATGAAGAGGCTACATTTTTGTGTGATACTGGTGCATGTAGGTCTATGCTTTCTAGTCCATCAGCAGACAAAATTCCAAAATCAAACATGTCTGTAAATGTACTTGCTGCCAAAGGTAAAATAAAAAACAAATCAGTTATCTTGTTTAATAACAATTTCTGACCCATTTACTGGAAAACAGATAGAATATTGCTTTGTTTTATCCCCAGGTTGTCCAGTAAACCTCCTTGGGAGATATTTGATGACACTTTTGCACATAGTAGTAGTTCCTATAAATGGCGGGATGAAAGCAAAAGTAACTACTGAGTGTTTTACACTACAAAATCTATCAACTCTGCATCATTGGTATTCTTTAGATTTAATAAATCTAAATGAGTCCGCTACTATTCTTGAGACATTGAAAAAACATTTTGTTCCAACAACAGATGTAACTATCCACCTTATTCCTAGGCCCCATGATGCCTGCGTGAATTATGGTAGCAACTTCCAGTGCTAGTTTAAAACATATGGTTGTCACTGAAGCGGGACTTTTTTCCTTGTTAAAAAAACAATGACTTCGGCATCAGAAATGCGGGAACACAGCCTCTTGCACCTCAAAACAATTGTATAATCATACCACTTTCCACAACTATCGAGGGATGGGAAGACTACCTTTTAAAGTGGCCTCGTAGACATTAGCTCCATTAGTTAGCGCCGCTGCTAAGATGCTAACGCTGTAAACAAATGACCCGTGCTGGCAAAATGAGTCACTCTGAGGACATTTTCAAAACTGATGTAATGTTATTTCCATATTCTGTATTTAAAGATCTTCAAAATGATATTTAATTTGTAGGAAGTGCACAAAAACTGACCCAGAAAAAAGACGACTCGTTTGTATTTTGGCTAGGTTGAAAACTCGCGTTCAATAGGTCGGTAGTTACAGTGGGGCAAAAAAGTATTTAGTCAGCCACCAATTGTGCAAGTTCTCCCACTTAAAAGATGAGAGAGGTCTCCAATTTTCATCATAGGTATACCTCAACTATGAGAGACAAAATGAGAAAAAAAAAATCCAGAAAATCACATTGAAGGATTTTTAATTAATTAATTGGTAAATTCCTTGGTAAAATAAGTATTTGGTCACCTACAAACAAGCAAGATTTCTGGCTCTCACAGACCTGTAACTTCTTCTTTAAGAGGCTCCTCTGTCCTCCGCTCGTTACCTGTATTAATGGCTCCTGTTTGAACTCGTTATCAGTATAAAAGACACCTGTCCACAACCTCAAACAGTCAGACTCCAAACTCCATTATGGCCAAGACCAAAGCGCTGTCAAAGGACACCAGAAACAAAATTGTAGACCTGCACCAGGCTGGGAAGACTGAATCTGCAATAGGTAAGCAGCTTGGTGTGAAGAAATCAACTGTGGGAGCAATTATTAGAAAATGGAAGACATACAAGACCACTGATAATCTCCCTCGATCTGGGGATCCATGCAAGATCTCACCCCGTGGGGTCAAAATTATCACGAGAACGGTGAGCAAAAATCCCAGAACCACACGGGGGGACCTAGTGAATGACCTGCAGAGAGCTGGGACCAAAGTAACAAAGGCTACATCAGAAACACACTACGCCGCGAGGGACTCAAATCCTGCAGTGCCAGACGTGTCCCCCTGCTTAAGCCAGTACATGTCCAGGCCCGTCTGAAGTTTGCTAGAGAGCATTTGGATGATCCAGAAGAGGATTGGGAGAATGTCATATGGTCAGATGAAACCAAAATAGAACTTTTTGGTAAAAACTGAACTTGTCGTCTTTGGAGGAGAAAGAACACCATACCTACTGTGAAGCATGGGGGTAGAAACATCATACTTTGGGGCTGTTTTTCTGCAAAGGGACCAGGACAACTGATCCGTGTAAAGGAAAGAATGAATGGGGCCATGTATCGTGAGATTTTGAGTGAAAACCTCCTTCCACCAGCAAGGGCATTGAAGATGAAACGTGGCTGGGTCTTTCAGCATGACAATGATCCCAAACACACCGCCCGGGCAACGAAGGAGTGGCTTCGTAAGAAGCATTTCAAGGTCCTGGAGTGGCCTAGCCAGTCTCCAGATCTCAACCCCATAGAAAATCTTTGGAGGGAGTTGAAAGTCTGTGTTGCCCAGTGACAGCCCCAAAACATCATTGCTCTAGAGGAGATCTGCATGGAGGAATGGGCCAACATACCAGCAACAGTGTGTGAAAACCTTGTGAAAACTTACAGAAAACGTTTGACCTCTGTCATTGCCAACAAAGGGTATATAACAAAGTATTGAGATGAACTTTTGTTATCGACCAAATACTTATTTTACCGAGGAATTTACCAATAAATTCATTAAAAATCCTTCAATGTGATTTTCTGGATTTTTTTTTTCTTATTTTGTCTCTCATAGTTGAGGTATACCTATGATGAAAATTGGAGACCTCTCTCATCTTTTAAGTGGGAGAACTTGGACAATTGGTGGCTGACTAAATACTTTTTTACCCCACCGTAAGTCTTCTACAAAAGCATAGGTATTTTTAGAAAGTATGATTTCTAAGTTTTCCAATGATACCAGACACTCCTCTGGGTTTCCTGGGACTTTGCTGCTACCAAACAAAGAAAGAGCCATGATTTATGACTTCTCGTTGCCTGTATTCATAATGATGTGGTGTGCATTCCGACCAGCATGTCTCCACTGCAATAAAGTCGGCTGCATTTTGTTAAAATATGTTGGACATAATCAAATTTACCTTAGAGCAGACGTACGCCACAACACCTTGCTTGGATGTCGTCTGTCACCGTGTGGTGAGAAGCCTCCATTTATCCAGTCTGGCACAACCATGAACACCAGCAACAAGTACCAGAACTACACCAAAACATTCAAAGAATACAAAAACTAGAAGAGCTAAAATTAGCTGCCACTTGAGTGCAAAACATGTATGTGGACTACACATTAACCTCTTGCGCTCCGTTGTACCACGGACGGGCAAGTCTCTGCGTCCTAGAGCGCACGAGGGCGCTCTCGTGCGCTCTAGGACGCATGATGGAGATTGTGATGTAGGTGGTGTATGGCGTCCAAGCGCGCACTGAAAATAAAAGCTGCAGACACAGCCGCGAACAGATTAGTTCATCTGATTGGCCTCTCATTCGACTAATAAGAGCCTTGAATTGGGTTTCTGAAACCTTGAAGAACCAATGACTGAAAACCTAGCCAGAAGGACCCGCCTACCAAGGCTGTGAATGCAGTGAGCCAATTGAAGCAGAGAAGTTTGCGAGCTGTTTTTTTTAAGGTTGGGTGAAGACTGACTGCTGGAGCGGATCAAAAAAGGACCCGCAGGAAGAACCCCACAGACCCAGCAGCACGGAGACCATCCACAAATGCAACCTGTGTGACAGGGAGTGCCATTCGCGCACCGGCATGTTCGGCCACAGGCGTTGCTTATTTTGTTTTGGTTCCAGCAGAGTAGACGTTATGATTTCTTCCATGGTCATAGACCGACGGAGGCTGACGACAAAGGCTGAGTGACACACACGCCTTCGCCAGTCTTTTTTTAATTACTACTGTTATTTGTTTTGAAAAATTATTCGCCAAAAACTGCAATCATGGAAGCACAAAACCGCAATAATGGAATTATGCTTTGATCGGGTCACGAGACCAGAACCACGAGCGGACCAGTGTCGCATTCGTCTGACAATGGGGAAGAGAAGTTTGCCAGGACCCTGCTGTGAAGAGGTAAGGTGTTATAAGCTAAATTATTCTTTATTCCTGACTATTCTTCTGTAGCGAGGGGGGGGGGGGGGGAGCCGCGGTGACTGAGCTGCTGTCCCACATCCCACATGAGGCTAATCCGTCATGTAGCGATGGCCGATGTCCATCCTCTGTAGCGAGTGGGGGGGGACAACCCCCCCCCCACACACAAACACACACAGACACAGCCCTGAGTGTCACCTTTCATTGGAGCCCAAAATGAAGCTTCTACATTGAATCATTCAAAAGTTACAGACGTTTTTTTCAAACTGTGCCATTTGGCACAATTTGGCACAGTTCCAAAATGCCTGAGGAAAAAGCTGTGTAACATATTTATTTTTTGTGGTATTGTTACCAAATTTGGACCTCAGCTGGATAACACTTGGTTCTACATTTCTGTTGCATTTTCCAACCCGGATCTGAAGCTGTTTTTTTTGCAAGCATTTGTATCCAAAAAAACACCTAGGCCAAATTTATTTTCTTCAAGTTCACTATGTTTAGATGACTGTAACTCAGTGGCCGGAGCACTTAGAGAGATTATGACTATTTTGCCAAAAAATTCAAAGTGTTTTCTTTTAAATGAAACCAACCCCATGAAGATGCTGCAAAGGGTTGAAGAACAGCTTTCGATTTACTTTGGGCACATTATTTTTTGGCATTTTTAGGAAAATTGACCGGAGTGCAAGGGGTTAAAATAGATTTGAAAAACTTTTAAAAGCGCTATTTTAAATGCCCCTGCTACTCCACTTTTTTTTGACTGATTTAACACTATGTCAGCCGAAACTGGAAACTCCGCCCATAATCATTCCTACAGCGGCACCCCCAGGAATAAGGTGGATAAAATCTGATACTGATTTACACTGCACAGTGCACAACAGAGGACCCAATGGTCCTGATCAGAGGTATGAAAAACTGAGTTCGCTACAGTTCTGTTACCATGCTTCTTTTGGAGTAATAGCTGTTTTGCAGGTGCTGTATTCACACTATCACCACAAGACTCCAATTTTTTCATTCATCTACACACTCCTCATATGCCACTTTGTAAGCCAAAGTATTCACATTGGGAGGATGGAGGAGTTTTTGTCACCACTGCTAATGAACATGGTGATGACTGGACAGATACACATGTTCCTGAGGGCCAGTTCTCACCTTCGACTGATACTTTTCGCATGACACTTGACTGGATCACTCAGGCAGTAAAAACAGCTCATGCCAGTGGCCCCTATGAGATTTGATAGGCTTTTGCTCTGACTGATGAACAGGAGCAGCTGCTGTACTCCATTCCATCATTTTTATGGTCAGAAGGGCATACTGATGTGGGGACGATGAAAGGGATTCAGCCTGTTATGATCACACCTAAATCTACCTTAAGACCTCACAAAAGACAAGACCCTCTCAAAAAGGAAGCTAAGGAAGGTATTCTGTCATTCAGTCACTGTTAAAAGCTTGAATCATCAGAGAGTGTAATGACTCTTTATGTAATTCTCCATTATTTCCTGTTAGGAAGGTTGCATCCTCTAAAGGATGGCGGATGGGTCTGGACTTACAGGAAGTAAACAAAGCAATTATTCCACGTTCTCCTGAATTTCCTGATCCACATGTTTTGTTAAATGATCTGTCACCTGATAGTAAATATTTCACTATCATAGACATCTCAAATGCCTTTTTCTCAATTCCAATCCATAAAGACCATCAGTTTTGGTTTGCCTTTACCTATTGTAAACAAAGATTCACCTTCAGTTGGTTACCACAAGGGTTCAATGAAAGTCCCAGGATTTTTTTCACGAGCTATGTCTGCAAATTGGGCCCAATTTACACCACCAGGTGGAAGACAATTACTTTTGTATGTAGATGACATTTTGCTTACCTAAAAATCATGGATACCATCTTATTCACAAGAAGTGTCACATTTGTCTTGATAATCAAATGTCTCCTCTTGATAAAATCACTTGGACTCCTGAAACAGAACAAGCCTTTATAAAAAGTGAAATTTTGCTTTGTTCTTCTGTTTTGGCAATTCCTGACTATCAAAAAAAAACAAAAAAAAAAACATTTGTTCAGACTGCTGACTGTAAAAATGGTCACAAGACCTCAGTCCTTCTGCAATCTTATGGTACCAAACTCAGACATTTGGCCTTTTACTCTACTAAGCTAGATCCTGTAGCTAGAGCCACACCTCCTTGCATGTAGGCAGTAATAGCTGCATCCCTAGTTGTCCAGGCATCGGCATCAATCATGCTTTTCCATCCTCTGACCCTCAAAGTACCTCATGAAGTGTCAATAATTTTACTTCAAAGTAAAATAGCTGTTTTGTCACCAGCTAGACATCTATCTTGTATGACAATATTGTTATGACAACTACACTTGACTATCGAATGCTGTACAACCCTCAATCCAGCGTCACTTCAACCTACACAAGAGGATGGGAAACCACATAGTTGCCTTGACAAATTGCAGGAACAGACTTTGCCCAGACCCAATCTATCAGATCTACCGCTACCTGAGAGTGATCTCACTTTATTTGTAAATGGTTCTTTCAGGAAAAGTGTCAGGAGCTGAGCCAGCTTGGTTTCCCCGGCTCGGTCCTGCCCTCCCTGTGGGTCTAGGTACCGTTGAGTATATGTTTATTATGTGTTTCAGTGTGCCTTCCTCACTCTCAGCTCCTGTCCGGCTGGCGGCTGTTTGACAGCCGCTCTGACCTACTTTCTGTGAGCGCTGCTGACAGCAGCCGGCCTGGCCATGCCTCCTCTCTTGTTAGTACCAGCTGTGTCTACTCCTGTGTACCATCTTCCCGCTCCTCGCCGAGGTGCTGCCAATTTCACCATGACCAGCAATGTACTTAAGCAGCTTGTGCCAGTCACACATTGCTGGGTCTTCATCTAACTGTATGTGTTGTTTGCTGCTTTGTTCTGAGACTACCTTATTCAAATGTATGCCACGACGTGTAGCCACTCCACATCACCGTGGTTCTCTTGCACCCACACAGCAATGCTGGCTGTGGGATGCCAGCGTGGCTGCATGTCTCTTTTCATGCATTCGCTGGGCGATGCCAGCCCACTGTAAGTTATTTTTGCATTTTTGTACGTCTTCACCCTTTTTGGAATGGTGTGGCTTTATGTTAAGAAATGTGTATGGTGAACCCAGCACGTAAATCCTCATTATTTACGCTTCGCCTTGCTCTGTGGAAAAGCGTATGGGGAGGTTCATGACAGAAGACCCAGCCAAAAGGAGGATTTAGCGGGTTACACCAGCATATCACTTTTTCCTTTTTGAACTGTGTTTTTTGGTTCACCTGGGTTTGGTAGTGGTCATGTTTGCTCTGGGCCGGAGTTACCGGCTGAACCTGGGCTGGGAGTGCTGCTTAACTTTGATGGAGATCGACGTGCTCATTTCAATTGCGAGCATGTATTTCTGCCAGAGGACATGCTCTGGTATGTGAGTCTGGCAGAGGCAGCAGTTCGCGGGTGCCCTCAACTCTCCAAGCATGCAGAGGGGGTTGAGAGGATTTCCCTGGTGGCAGCGCTGCGGCGTGAGTATGGTGAGAGGGAGAGGAAATCCCTTAAGGAGACCGGGCTCGCGCTGAAGGGGGAGCGCTCCTGGGTCTCCTTTATTCCTGCTTCCCACCAGAGTGTGACGCCCGCTCCCGTTTCAGCTCATCCAGCTCCAGCACCCAGTGGTCAATGCTGTCCAGTGAGGAAACGCTAGGAGAAGCGTTCCCCTCCTTCAGCCACCGAGAGGGCCATGGTTCCCCAGGTTATGCCCACTTCCGCATCTCCCGAGCCGGCTCTTCCATCGTTCAGAGGGGGAGCCAGAGCCAGCGTAGATGCCAAGAATGATGACCGTCGGCTCTCCGCAGCTGTGAACATCAAGCACCGGGAGGACAGGCAAGTGTGTTTTCATTCTATTCAATATAATAATGATAAACATTGTCTGTCTCCCGGAAGAGAGGCCCAGCTTCAGCAGGCCGATGGGTCCTCTCCTCCGGTTGCAGCAATAACTCATCCCCTACTCTGTCTGTGTCTCCTCCCTTAACCCCTGAGTGCCCACCGGTCCTGGAGTCAAGCCGCCAGACAGTGGAGAAGTTTTGGGCCCCAGATGATCCTGCCCGGGGGCCCGCACAGAGGTGTTCCCCTGCGTTGGAGCCACTGCAGGGGTATCAAATGACTGCTTGGACCATCTAGCCAGCTGCGGAGATGACGGTGACGAAGTGGGATCCAGAGTTGGACCTCCTGGAAGCCCGGCCCGGGACTGCATCGTCAAGTTCGTTGGAATCCTTGACAGCGGTGGAGCTCCAGCTCAGGAAAGTTTTCTCCCTTGTTTTTCTTATGTCAGTTCTACAGAGATCTTTTCTGGCTCTTGGAGACGAGAGTTGGGTGCAGCCCTCGGCAGCATCTGCACTCACTTCACCAGGCTCCATCGCTGCCGGCGACTCTAACCACCTTTCTCTTCCTGATATCTCTAAGCCTTTGCTTAGGGTCGCTGGAAAGGGTACGCCGTTGCCGGAGGTCACAGAGGGCCCAATCCAACCGGAGGAGGGTGCCACCATTTCTACTCCGCTGGCCAGGATCAACAGGGTTCCCCCCGTCGACTGCCTCCTCAGTCTGGTGCTCCTGCGAGCTGGTCCGCTCACTGTGGATGCAGCCAGGCTCCCGCTGGAGTCCATAGCGAGTGTGGCCAGGCTCCCACTGGAGTCCACCACGGGTGTGGCCAGGCTTCTGCTGGAGTCCACCCCGGGTGCGGCCAGGCTCCTGCCGGAGTCCACCACGAGTGCGACCAGGCTTCTGTCGGAGTCCACCACGGGTGTAACGTTGGCCCAATCGGGGTCCCCATGGGTGCAGCCATATCCCAGACCGGGACCATCGAGGGTGCTACCAGTCAGCGTGAGGTCGCTGGGACCGTTACTCCTCAGCCAGATGCTGTCATGGTCCCCATCGCCTCCCAGCCCAACGCCGCAAGGGTTCCCTGTCTACAGTCTGGTCACCCACCACTGAGCCTCCCGGTCGGCAGGCCGCCTCCTGCGCCACCCACCCAGTCCTGGTGGCTCTACTACATTGGCCAACTGCTGGAGGGACTGAGTTTCTGGGCCAGAGGGCCTGGGTTTTCCGGCAGGCCACTGGACTCAGTTCACCGGACTGTCTGCTGGGCCTGGGACTCTGGGCAGCCTCCCGAGCTCCCACACTTTTGGACTTGGTGGGGGTAATTGTGAGCCCTGGGCGAGGAATTGTGTTACCTCCTTTCCTGTTCCCCCTACCTCCGACCCGGGCTCATGTTGTTTCTGTTTGGGGGGGGGGGGGGGGTTTGTCCTCGGGATGTTACCGTGGGTGTCTGGGAATCCAAACCTAGAGAGGGGGGCTCTGTCAGGAGCCGAACCGGCTGGGTTTCCCCAGCTCAGTCCTGCCCTCCCTGTGGGTCTAGGTACTGTTGAATATGTGTTTATTATGTATTTCAGTGTGCCTCCCTCACTCTCAGCTCCTGTCCAGCTGGCGGCTGCTTGACAGCCGCTCTGACCTACTTTCTGTGAGCGCTGCTGACAGCAGCCGGCTTGGCCACGCTCCCTCTCTTGTTAGTACCAGCTGTGTCTACTCCTGTGTGCCATCTTCCCGCTCCTCGCCCAGGTGCTGCCAATTTCACCATGACCAGCAATGTGCGTACTTAAGCAGCTTGTGCCAGTCACACATTGCTGGGTCTTCATCTAACTGTATGTGTTGTCTGCTGTGTTGTTCTGAGACTACCTTATTCAACTGTATGCCACGACGTGTAGCCACTCCACATCACCGTGGTTCTCTTGCACCCGCACAGCGATACCAGCTGTGGGACGCCAACGTGACTGCACGTCTCTTCTCATCCATTCACTGGGCAATGCCGGCCCTCGAACGCCCACTGTAAGTTATTTTTGCATTTTCGTACGTCTTCACCCTTTTTTGGAATGGTGTGGCTTTACGTTAACAACTGTGTGTGGTGAACCCACCACGTAAATCCTCATTATTTACCCCTGCCGTGTGCGGGGAGGTTCATGACAGAAAAGGGTGATGGTACAAATGCTTCTGGCTATGCTGTTGTCTCTCATGACTAAATCCTCAAAGCTGAAAAATTACCATACCACATGTTGGCTCAAGCTGCAGAATCGATCGCTTTAACTGAGGCCTGTAAAATAGGTAAAGATTAGCATTTGACAGCTTAGACAGACAGCCAGTAACCATTTTCTAGCATACATTATTTTGAACAACAGTGGAAAAATCGAGGTATGATAACTTCCACAGGAAACCCATGAATCATAAAGACTTGATTTTAGATCTTTTGGAAGCTGTACAATTACCATCTCAATTAGCAATCTGTAAATGTACTGCCCACATCACAGGTACAGACCACATCTTTTGTGGAAATCGCAAGGCTTATGCAATAGCCAAAGCTGTAGCCTTGCAAAATGCTTCTGTTGTTTTTTTTTTTGTTGTTTTTTTTTCTGTCTGTACCAACACTTCCCATAGGAACCACATTGTTATCTCAGTTCCAGCATCAAGCCTCACAGTCTGAAAAGTCACTTTGGACTTCTCCTGATGTCAACTTGGGTAAAACTGATAACTTGTACAAATGACATGACAACAAACCTGTATTAACAAGACAACTTTTCCCTCATGTCACTCAGTTGACACATGGTCCAACCCATGTGTGTGTGTGTGTGGGGGGGGGGGATCATTACCTTGGTTAACAGAATTTTTAAAGCATTTGGCTATTCTGTTTTTGTGAAGAAATTTTGTGCAAATTGCTTAATCTGTGCTAAAAATAATGCACAGGGTAATGAAAGACCTAAAAGAGGAAATTTTCCAACTCCTATATATCCATTTCAACACATTGGCATGGATTTCATTAATTAAATAAATGCGAAGGAAAGAAATTGTGTCTTGTCATTGTAGATCGTTTCATTCAGTGGAGTGAAGCTTTCCCTTTTACAAATCCCGATGCTTGTACTGTTGCAAAAAAAGTTGTTAACTGAAATAATCCTATGTTAGGGAGAACCAGAAATTATCGACAGTGATAATGGCACACACTTTGTGAACTAAGTAATTTCACATTTGGGAAATCTTTCCAAATGAAGAGTTTGTTGGCAAAAACAGATAAGTTCCAATTGTTTCAAAAATGAGAAAAACAACTTTTTCATCTGTTGGTTTATATGTGTTCGTATTTCCAATTCACTTCTAAGACATGGTAACTTGAAATATGAGTATCTCAGACATAATAAAGCAAAAAATTGAACATCAAGTCATTGTTTTTTTTTTGGTAATTTATGAGTACTTTTTTTCCACAAACACAGATAAGTCCACAACACATACTGTTGCAAAAACAGACATGTCCCGAAAACCATGCTAGTTTGTCTGGTGAACGCATCACTGGCTCATCTGCTTCTTCAAAATTATCCATATTTGACATAAAATGTAACAAAATTGTAAAAAAAAAAAAAAAAAAAAAAAAAAAAAAAACTGGCAGGGAAATCATGCAAAGCGAGCAGACCCAAGTAGGGGTCTCTGCAGAACGCTGCAGCACCAGATAGACACCTGATTGGCTGGTCTCAGCATCTGGACATGTGATTGGCTGATCCTCGCTGCATCATTGAGTCACATGACCCAAATACCAAGCACTGATTTGCAATGTGGAGTTATCTGGTTTTGTAAAAACAGGGCCCCGGTGTTTACTGGCTTTAAAAAAAAAAAAAAAAACATGAACTTCGTAGTGTATATAACATAGGAAATACTGGATTTTGCAAAAAAAAAAAAAATAAATAAATAAATTGAACTTCTATAAGTAGGTAATGTGAACAGACATGTAGAGAGCAAACAGCACGATGGGGACTCAATCTATGGGAGAGAACAAACAGATGTTAATGACCAGCAAAAAAAAAAAAAAAATATATATATTTCATTGAGAGTGAAGAAAGGAGTGAAGCCCAGTGCATTATTGGAGGTCCCCCAGCTGTCTAAACCTATTAGCAGCATAACTAAGGGAGGAGTCAGAGACACATGATCCCTCCCTAATTGTAGGCTATATCAAAAAGGAAGGTTTTAACCCTATTCTTAAAAACAGAGATCGAGTTTAACTCTCGAATCCAGATTGGCAGCTAGTTCCACAGGAGAGGAGCTTGATAACTGAAGGCTCTGTCTCCCATTGTACTTTTGAAGATTCTAGCTATTACAAGTAATCCAGCATGTTGGGAGTGTTGTGCTCTGTTAGGATAATAGGGTAATATCAGATCTTTTAAATAAAAAGGGGCCAGATTGTTTAGAGCTTTGAAAGTAAGAAGGATTTTAAACTTAATTCTAAACTCTATGGGAAGCCAATGAAGGGAGGCCAGAACCGGAGAGATATGATCTCTCTTTCTAGTACCTGTTAAAACTCTTGCTGCAGCATTTTGGATCAACTGAAGACTTTTTAAAGATGTTTTAGGACAACCTGATAATAAAGAGTTACAATAATCTAATCTAGAGCTAACAAAAGTGTGGATCAGTTTTTGCCCCTCTATTGCCACTCTATTGATTATGCAAAGAAAATTGCTAAATCTCATGTGTACCTGTGCTATTTGTATGACAACTTTCGCAGGTCATGTACATATGGTAATTGGGATCAGGCTTCTTGGCAACTGTTGCCAAAGATTGGGGTTATCAAGTGCAGGGAGGTAAGTCCGGGTTTAAAAATAGGCTTAGCATTGTACGGAAATCCATTGCTGAATGTGACCGTCTTAGTACTTGTAATCCACTACTCATTACACTTAAAGACCCAGTAGATTCAGATCAAAGAATCTTTGCTATTGGTACTTAGGTTCCCGGCTAAGACCCTGTTAGACATTTAAAAAAAAAAAAAATGAAATAGTTTTTTTAATACCAGTTAATCTCCTTTCTAGTGCTGAGGAAAGTAATGATACATGAATGAATGAATGAATGAATGAATGAATGAATGAAAGGTTTATTGTCAATACTACCATACGTGCAATACATACAGGAGAATTGAAATTTGACTTGACATTGGGCGCGCTTCTGTAAGTGCATCCCATAGCCGCGGCAGCCCGAATCTCCAGCCTTATCTTCATCGAGGAGGAATGTAAACAGGGCACCAAAACAAGATCAAATCTGCACAGTGTACTCAGAGAATAGAATTTTCCTCTCTTCATGCGATCCTGTGCTTCATAATTTCCATAATCATTCCATGGAGAGCACCAGCGACTCCAGATGTATACCATTCTTCTGAATCAACCATCATTCAGTTCACCATTGCCGCTATCAGTGCACTCCCCGACTGGCCGAATTTGTTGTTGAAGGAGCGTTGCTGGGTCCGCTTTGATCAGCTCTCCCAACTTTAATTTCTGATACATCAGGAACTCCAGAGCCAAAATAGAAATCCTGTGATCAAGCCAAACAAATAGAGATGTCTTCCGCATCTCAGTCGAATCACACAGACCCATGAATTCCCAATTGTCCATGAGTCCAGGGCTCCCCCTAGCCCGATCTTCTTTTAAAGTGGTGTCAATTGCATTTAAGCATATAAGCCGCTTTTCCAGATCCATAATTTCCGTTTGGATTAAGATTCAGCCAGAAGAAGGGCAAAAGACACAGACATCGCAAGCGGGGAATAGTATCAGGGGAGGAGAAGAGGAGAGAAGAGAAAAAGCGTCTGCTCTCTCTGATAGCCGGAAGTTATATACATAGATAGCTAACAAACAAACTATAGCCAAAACAACACATACAGCTAAATATCTCAACATCCACTCATTAGCTGACACTTTTTCTTCAGAACTAGGAATAACTCATGATAATTTATGGCTACAATGGATTTTATACACCACCAAAGATTTTAACACCTCAAACTGTTTCATTTTGTGCTTCTGCCAGGCCAATATTGGCTACCTCTCCACCTTGTGAAAAACATACCAAAACAGCATTAAAATGTATGGTTAAACTATTTTATATTTATATTTATATTTTATATTTATATATTTTATATCACACTTTCTCTTTGTCCAAGCAATATGAATGCTGTCAGAAGCCTCAGTAATCATGCATGAG
This sequence comes from Pholidichthys leucotaenia, assembly GCA_020510985.1. Classification (NCBI taxonomy): domain Eukaryota; kingdom Metazoa; phylum Chordata; class Actinopteri; order Cichliformes; family Pholidichthyidae; genus Pholidichthys; species Pholidichthys leucotaenia. The sequence continues at coordinate 301,060,219 of CM035836.1, read as the reverse complement.
ATTAAAGCTATAAAAGCCAGATGCACATGACCGAGGTGGGTCCCCTTTATAGGGGTTTTTCAGCCCCAGCGTGTCCATGGCTGTATTATGTTGTTAGAGGAAAATAAAGATTCTGTGTCGTCCATGCTCTTGCCTCGCATCCTTTTTCCTCTACAATATGAAATATTAATAAATTAATAAATTAAATTAATAAATTAGTCCTGTCAGACTAAATGTGTTAATTACCACAATGGATTGATAGCAAAATAAAATGAGTTAAGAATATCCATCCATCCATCCATCTTCTACCGCTTTTCCGGAGGTCCGGGTCGCGGAGGCAGCAGTTCAAGCAGAGAAGCCCAGACTTCCCTCTCCCCAGCCACCTGCTCCAGCTCTTCAGAGGGGATACCAAGGCGTTCCCAGACTAGCTGGGAGACATAGTCTCTCCACCGAGTCCTGGGTCTGCCCCGGGGTCTCCTCCCAGTGGGACGTGCCTGAAATACCTCAAGTGGGAGACGTCCAGGAGGCATCCTAATCAGATGCCCATACCACCTCAACTGACTCCTTTCAATGTGGAGGAGCAGCGGTTCTACTCTGAGCCTCTCCCGGATGACTGAGCTCCTCACCCTATCTCTGAGGGTGAGTCCAGCAATCCTACGGAGAAAGCTCATTTCAGCCGCTTGTATCCGCGATCTCGTTCTTTCGGTCATTACCCAAAGCTCGTGACCATAGGTGAGAGTAGGAACGTAGATTGACTGGTAAATCGACAGCTTTGCCTTAGAACTAAGCTCCCTCTTCACCACAACAGACCGGTACAACGTCCGCATCACTGCAGATGCTGCTCCAATCCGTCTGTCGATCTCTCGCTCCATTTTCCCCTCACTCGTGAACAAGACCCCAAGATACTTAAACTCCTCCACTTGGGGCAGGAGCCTGTCCCCAACCCGGAGAGGACAATCCACCTTTTTCCGGCTGAGGACCATGGACTCGGACTTGGAGGTGCTGATTCTCATCCCAGCCGCTTCACACTCAGCGGCAAACCGTCCCAGCAAGAGCTGTAGGTCATTGCTGGATGAAGCCAACAGGACAACATCATCTGCAAACAACAGAGATGAGATCCTGTGGTCACCAAGCATGACACCCTCCATTCCCTGGCTGCGCCTAGAAATCCTGTCCATAAAAATTATGAACAGGACCGGTGACAAAGGGCAGCCCTGGCGGAGTCCAACTCTCACTGGGAATGACTCCGACCGAGTGTTGGCAATACGAACTAAACTCTCACAACGGTCGTACAGAGACCGAATAGCTCGTAACAACAAGCCCGATACCCCATACTCCCGAAGCACCCCCCACAAAAATCCACGAGGGACGCGGTCAAATGCCTTCTCCAAGTCCACAAAACACATGTAAACTGGTTGGGCAAACTCCCACGAACCCTCAAGAATTCTCGAGAGGGTAAAGAGCTGGTCCGATGTGCCACGGCCAGGACGAAAACCACATTGCTCCTCCTGAATCCGAGGTTCGACCAACGGCCGGACTCTCCTCTCCAGTACCTTGGCATAGACCTTCCCAGGGAGGCTGAGGAGTGTGATCCCTCTAAAGTTGGAGCACACCCTCCGGTCCCCTTTTTTGAAGAGAGGAACCACCACCCCGGTTTGCCATGCCAAAGGCACTGCCCCCGACCTCCACGCAATGTTGCAGAGGCGTGTCAACCATGACAACCCAACAACATCCAGGGCCTTGAGGTACTCGGGGCGAATCTCGTCCACCCCCGGGGCCCGGCCACCAAGGAGATTTTTAACCACCTTGGCGACCTCAGCCCCTGTGATAGGCGAGTCATCCCCCCTGTCCCCAAACCCTGCTTCCTCTGTGGAAGGCGTATCAGTGGGATTGAGGAGATCCTCGAAGTATTCCTTCCACCGCCCGACGATATCCCCAGTTGAAGTCAACAGTGTCCCATCCGCACCATACACAGTGTGGACGGGGAGCTGCTTTCCCCTCCTGAGCCGCCGAACAGTTTGCCAGAATCTCTTTGAAGCCGACCGAAAGTCTTGTTCCATGGCCTCACCGAACTCCTCCCATACCCGGGTTTTTGCTTCAGCAACCACCCGAGCTGCACTCCGCTTGGCCTGCCGGTACACCTCAGCTGCTTCGGGAGTCCCACAAGCCAACCAAGCTTGATAGGACTCCTTCTTCAGCTTAATGGCCCCCCTCACCACTGGTGTCCACCACTTGGTGGACACCAGTGGTGTCCACCAAGAGTTAAGAATAATGGTGGTTAATCACAGGTGACTTGATTAAGCCTCAACCATATTCAGGAGCAGCACTGACATCAGATAATGTTGCTAAGAGGGAAAAACAGGAAAACAACAACAACAACAACAACAACAACAACAACAACAAAACATTTTCCAACTTTTTTAGTGTGGGACAATCTAGCATGAATTATATCTTTTAAAGCTGTCAGTGAAGTAACTCAAACCATTTGGAGAATAACTGAGCTTATTGTGTATCAGGAACATGAATCTGGCAGCAGCAGGATGAACAAAGAGGGAGGGAGAGAGAGACAGCACTGATGACTAGAGGGAGAGGTGACACAGGAGGCACACCATGACCAAGGAACAATAGTCAAAACTTGCTTGTTTGATTTCTGTCAGTGCTGAAATACTTAACACACAATAGGTATTAAAAAAGGTCTGCTGGTTCATAGTAGCATAAAAAGACCATTACTAGGCTGAAGATATGTTTGGTAAATGACCGAAATTCTTTTTACTACTGTTGTTAATATTAGAATGGAACGATAAAGAGGTAAATTAGCCTTGTCCTTTTATCAATGACATTAAACTCTTCCTCCACACTAGGACACGTAATCTGACTTTTTTTTTCTTATATGGGCAAAGCTCATACCCCACCCCCAAGTATTTAACCCAAAGTTACACCCTTGTTGCTATCTCTATCTCGCTTATCGATGGCTTTCCCATAGACTGGTATCATGTGATTTGGCTGAGGCAAACTAATCTTTTTGCTTGGTGATTTGCTCTCAGTGTAAATGTGCATGCAGTAACAGTACGCGGTGCCTTATGCAAAGCATTATGCACCGCATTACTTTGCTGCTACTCTGGCTGCATTTAGCGCATATACATACATGACCTCTGCAAGTACTAGTAAATGTACATGTACAGTGTAGTACCTTTCGTGTGCTAGTACATGTACACGGTGGATTAATCTTTTCACTTGTTGATTCACTATACTGTATATGTATATGTCCAGAAGTAGTAAATGTACAGACAGGCAGGTTTTGGCAGTACATACACTAGTACATGTATCCACTCACTATGCAAATGCACTTCCAGTACAGTACGTGATGTATAATGCAAAAACAATTTGCATTACTTTGCTGCTACGCCAGCTGCGCTTAGCGCATGCATACATTCGGCAGTGCATGCATACATGACCACTGCAAGTAGTACAGTATTGTGCAGTATGGGGGTGGGCTGTAAAGTTCTTAGGCTGAAAAGTTCATTGAGGTCAAATTTGACTAAATGTAATTTATTTTTCAACCGCGGGGATCCAAGCGCTACAACACCGATGGAAGAAGTGTATGGACTGAAGGAGAGACTATGTTAAAAAATAAAACACATTTGATCAAATTTGACCACTATGAAACTTTTCAGCCTATGAAACTTTCAACCCCCCCCCCCCAATACATGTCTGATTTTGACCTCTTTTGCAGGAGTTATTGCAATGCTGTCATGAAAGCGAGCCCGTGTTTCCTGTGGGCTCGGTTCTGATAGCTCCTGGTGGCTCAGGCAGTGGGTTTATTATGTGGAGTTGTGTTTTAATTTCTTGTTTTCTCGTCCGTGCACCGTTTCTGTTCCTGCCTGTAGCTGCCGCTCTGGCCTGTCCGGCCATGCCCCCCTCTTTCTGACAGTCAGCTGTTCACCCCGGTAATCATCTTTCCCGCGCTAGCCCAGGTGTTCCCTATTTGTCACGTCAGCGGCGTCTGTAATAAAGGAGCTCTTTGCTGGACAGACGCCGCTGGATCATTGTACGTGTTAGATGCTTTCTCTCTGCCGTCGACCGTCACATCACTAAGGACTGTCTTTGTGTCTTGGATTCTCCCCCACTGTGAGTAACTGCCTGTGCGCTGTTCCGCTGCTGTTTATCTCCGGTGTGTGTTTTGGGTGGCCTGGAGAACTCTATGTGTATCCGAGCTGTCTTGTCCTATTATATTCACTGGTGTGTTAATAAATGAGTGCTTGGTGTAACCCTGCAATTAAATCCTTGTCCTTTTTTCCCCCTCGCCGTGCGCTGTGGGAGAGGCGCATGGAGAGCTCATGACAGAATGACCAAGCCGAACTATAGGATTTAACGGGTTACACCCACACATCGCTCTCTTTTCTTTTTTTTTTGGCCTGTTTTCTGGACTTACCTGCATCTGGAGAGCGTCAGCCCCGGTCTCACCGAGGAAGAGGATCGGCAGCGGGGTTTCCCACGGTCGAAGAGGGATGGGCTGCTGAATGCATTTGCAGCTTGGTGAATGAAGCTCTCGCCGCTCGTGGACCGAAGAAGATGCTGGTATGCCTGGGCGGAGTTGTCGGGATCCTGGAAGCGAATCCTGGGTTGTGGAGTTACCCCCAGTTCGCCGACCTGCTCTCCATGGTCTGCTCACTCCAGTGCTCTTTCCCCGGATTGGCGTGGCACACAGCGCCGAGGCAGAGGACCGGCAACTCTCAGCCCGTCATCCTCCATGACGCTTCACCCGCCCCTCCTCCCGCTCCAGCACGGTCCACTCCAGGAAACAGAAGACAGCATCACCCTGTGTGGAGATGCTGGGAGAAGCCTCCCTCGTCGTCAGCTGTCATCACCCTCCCAGCTGCTGTGAGACTAAACGGGGCTGCTTCGGGAACGCCCACCTCCGTTGCTACGGAGACGGCTCCTCCTCCAGCCATTGAAGAGGGCCTTATCACCGCTGACACGGAGAGGGATGTCTGTCTGCTATCTGCTGCTGTCAAGACCAATGCCCGGGTTGACGGGTGAGTATATTTTCCACCTATTCAATCAAATAGTATTAAATCTTGCCTGTCTTCCGAGGGAGAGACCCAGTTTAAGCAGTCCGCTGGGTCCTCTCCTCCAGCTGCAGATACTCACTTTTTCTCCCCTCCGTGTCTCCTCCCATTCTCCCTGAGGGCCAGCTGGCCCAAGGTCAGGGCCATCAGATGGTTGAGGAGCCAGTGGCTTTGGATGATCCATTCCCAGAGTCAGAATGGAGAGGTCCCCCTGCAGCCTCGCCGGTGGAATCCCCAGCGTTGGAGCTGCTGCAGGTGGACAACAGGACTGACAACACCATCTTGCCAGCTGGGGAGGCGTCTACAGCGGACTGGGAGCTGGAGCTGGACCTCTTGGAGGCCGGGCCCGAGTGTTCATCGCCGGGATCGACGGAGTCCTGGACCGTGGTGGAGCTCGAGCTCAGGCAAGTACTCTCTCTTGTGTTTCTTATGACAGTTTTAGAGAGATCTTGTCTGGTTCTAGGTGAGGAGAGTCAGGCACAGTGCACAGCTGCATCTGGACTTCCCTCGCCGGGCTCCACCACTGCCGGCGACCCTAACAACCTTGTTTCTTCTCCAGCTCCTGAACCATTTTCTAGGGTTGCCGGAAAAGAACAACCATCTCCAGGGGTCTTCATGGAGTCGGTCTCACTGCCCAAAGATGCCGCGGGTCCAGCTTCCCTGGGGACTGAGGTCGTTGTGTGGTCTCCTCCGCAGGTCAAGCCGCTGTGGGTCCAGCAGGCTGGCTTCGGACCGTCGTGGGGGCTGCGCTCCAGGATTAGCCCGACGTGGGTGCTGCACTCCTGCTCGGACCCGTCATGGAGGCTACTCTCCAGCGTGGGTTCCACCGAGGGTGCAGCCTTGGCCCGGTCGGGGTCCACCACGGGCACAGCTGAGCTTCAGCCGGAGGTCACCGCGGATGCAGCTGAGCTTCAGCCAGAGGTCACCACGGACGCAGCTGAGCTTCAGCAGGAGGTCACCGCGGACGCTGCTAGGCTCCTGCTGGAGTCCATCATGGGTGAGGCGGAGCTGGCCCGGTCAGGGGCCACCGTGGGTGCAGTTAGGCTCCCGCTGGAGTCCATCATGGGTGCAGTGGAGCCGGCCCGGTTGGGGGCGACCGCGGACGCAGCTAGGCTCCTGCTGGAGTCCATCGCGGGTGCGGCGGAGCCGGCCCGGTTGGGGGCCACCGCGGGTGCTGTTTGGCTCCTGCTGGAGTCCACCGTGGGTGCAGCAGAGCCGGCTAGGTCGGGGCCCACCACGGGTGCCACTGAGGAGGCCGTGGAGGTTCCCTCTCCCCGATCCGGTTGCCCTCCAGTCAGCCTTCTGGTGGGCAGGCCACCTCCTGCTTCACCTCCTTCGTCCTGGTGGCTGAGCAACGTGGGCCGGCCACCAGAAGAATTGATTCCCGGGTTCTGGTGGCCCATGTTCTCCGGCAGGCTGCTGGATTCTGTCCACCTGACCTTCTGCTGGGCCTGAGACTCTGGGTGGCCTCCTGAGCCCCAATGTCCGTGGACTTGGGGGAGGTTTATTGTGGACCCTGGGTGGAGTTTTGTGTTCCCTCTTTTCCAGTTCCCCCTACCTCCCACCCGGGTTCATGTGTTATTGTTTTGCCTGTGGGATTGGTTGGGGCGGAGGGGGTTTCCTTATGATGTTACTGTGAGTGTCTGGTATCCACCCCTAGAAGGAGGGGCTCTGTCATGAACCGAGCCTGTGTTTCCTGTGGGCTCGGTTCTGATCGATCCTGGTGGCTCAGGCAGTGGGTTTATTATGTGGAGTTGTGTTTTGATTTCTTATTGTTTTCTTGTCTATGCATCGTTTCTGCTCCTGCCTGTAGCTGCCGCTCTGGCTTGTCCGGCCACGCCCCCCTCTTTCTGACAGTCAGCTGTTCGCCCTAGTAATCATCTTTCCTGCGCTCGCCCAGGTGTTCCCTATTCGTCACGCCAGCGGCGTCTGTATTAAAGGAGCAATTTGCTGGACAGATGCTACTGGATCATTGTACGTGTTAGATGGTTCCTCTCTGCCGTCAACTGTCACTTCACTAAGGACTGTCTTTGTGTCTTGGATTCTCGCTGTGAGGACTCGGTCTGCCCCCCCACTGTGAGTAACTGTCTGTGCGCTGTTCCGCCGCTGTTTATCTCCAGTTTGTGTGTTGGGCGGCCTGGAGAACTCTATGTGTATCCAAGCTGTCTTGTCCCATTATGTTCACTGGTGTGTTAATAAATGTGTGTTTGGTGTAACCCTGCAAATTAAATCCTTGTCCTTTTTTCCCCCTCGCCGTGCGCCATGGGAGAGGCACACGGAGAGCTCATGACAAATGCTGCTTCTTATTGAGAAAAAAAGCCATACGTTGACAAGTCAATTATGTCTTCCAAATCACAAATCATTCAGTTTGGATTCACTGATTATGAGGAGTACGAGGAGAAAGGGAGAAGGAAACATAGAGTGAAATGCAAATTTTACAAAGCACTTTAAAGTTGGCCCCTGAAATAATGTGGTGACTCGGATTTGGAATGTGGTGACTCAGACTCAGGGGCAGACTTAGTCCATTTGGGGCCTAAGGCAAAGACAGAAATGGGGCCTTACTTTTTTTTGTTCTGCACTTTCTTTTCAGATCTTATTGAAATCCTACCTGAAACTTATTGTCCTCAGAAGTCTTCAAATGATGATATCATTCAGGCATCTGTTAAAAACAAAGAACTTTAACAAGGTGAATGCAAACTCTTGCCCATTATGAAAAAAAAAACAAAAAACAATCACATGGAAGATTTGTTGTTTGTTCACACTTATTAGTCCCTCCAGGATTCCGCCATATTGCAATTGCACTAATTCACGCAAAATCAGGCCATTGCAGCATCTTTTGAGCAACCTTGCAACTTTGTCAAATCACTGCAACTTTCCCTCAATTTTGGCAAGTCCTTGTCAACTTCCATCAATTTGGCTAATCAAATTTGTCCCTGAAAATCGCTCAGACACTCAGTCTTACCAATCAAATGCGTCGCTGCACCACACTCACGTCCTTGTTTACAATGAGTATAAACGGAACACATCAGCAAAAAACTGTTATGAGCTGAACATATTGTCCACACTTCCTGGTATTTTATAAATGTTGCACAACTCTGTTATCATTAGTTTGTTGGGTTTTCCTCAGTTTCTTAAGCAGCATTGTTTTCTAGTCTCTCCTGTCATCATCTCATTCCTCCAGCGACTCAGGTGTATTTTCATTTTCAAAATGCTTCTATAATGTTATTTTCAGAGCAAAATGCTCCCATGATGTTATTTTCAGAGCAAAGAGCTCCTATGTTGTTGTTCTCTGTGCAAACTCTTCCTGGGTTATTTTCAGAGCTTAGAGCTGTCATGTTATTTTTAGAGCAGAGGGCTCCTGTGCTTTCTTCTGTCTGGTGGTGCATGGACTTTGGTAGCCCACCCAATCAGAATCAGAATCAGCTTTATTGGCCAAGTATGCACAACACATACAAGGAATTTGACTTTGGCTAAAAACTTGCTCTTGTTGTTCATCCGTCAGGTGGCATTTGGATTTGGACAGGCCCCCTGACCCACTGGGTTCTCCCGTTTGGTGGCCCATAGACTTTGTTAGGCCATCCGACTCACCTTGTTCATCTATCACGTGGCCAGTGGAGTTGGGTTGGCCTCTTGATCCACCTCGCTCCCCAGTCTGGTGGCTTTTGGACTCTGATAGGCCACCCGACATGCCGTGTTTCTCCGTCTGGTGGTCCATGGACTTTGGTAGGCTACCAGATGTGCCATATTCCTCATGTTGGTGGTCTTGGGACTTTGTCCGACCCTGTGATGAACATTTTTCTGTTGTTGTTTGTGTCCTTGTTTTTGTTACGTATGGCTCTCGCGAGCCATACAATGAGAGCCAAGGGCAGACCAGTGAGTTTGCGACGTTTATTATAATGAGGGAAAAGGAACAAAGGAACAGGGCCTCATGGGGCCAAAACACAAATGATAATACGAGGATAACACTTACACACACAATGCTGAATGATGAGCGGGTGGCTGGCGCCAGACGAAGGGGTTCCAGCCTTACCCACGCCGGAGAAAAGCGTGGATAATGGTGCGAGGTCACAGCCCCGAATGATCGGAGCTTCTCCCTTTAATACTGGTTGACAGCGCCTCAGCTGATGAGGGGTAATTGGGCTCCAGCCATCTCGTAGAGCCTGACAGCTGGGAGCACGCTGAGACGCTGTCACAATAAGAGCCGGGCTGAGGAGGAATATGGCCTGAGCGCCAGATAACACGGCGTCTCACCCCATATGACACAGCCCCCCCCCCAAGGCCGGACTACGAACGGCAAGTAACACCCAAGCCCCCCCCCCACCCCCCACCCTCACCTAGGGTGGGCGGATGGGGCGCAGGACAAGAGGGAGAGAATCAGAAAAAGGAAAATCAGCAAACAATAAATCAATACAGAGTATGAGGGGAAAAAAAACCCACACACAATACTCCATAGACCACAACATGAGGAAGAAAAAAAAACATTTAGGCAGAGGATAACTGTGGCAATAACAGCCTGAGGCACAGGAAAAAACCCCACAATACTCCATAGTCAAGAACAATGTACAGACAAATTCAAAGAAAAACAACCCAGGAGACCATAAAATGAGAGGGAAAACTCCTAAGGGCGAAATCTAACAATTACAGGCATCCATCAAACAGGAGGGGAGGAGAAAAAGGAAACCACGCTAAATGCGAAGCAATAACAAGGACTAACGGGGCTGCACCCAACCAAAAACACAAGACAAGCACAGCAAAGACAATTCAGTTCGGGGGGTCTCCCTGCACCCAGCGTCCATACCGCCAACAGGGGTGAAGGGAAAAGTTCCGGCGGCCTACCAGAATCCCAGGCCAGAAGACACAGTCTCTCGGGAGGCTGAACCAGATCGCCGAACAGGAAGTCCAAAGGGTCGGGTGGCCGCACTAACGAGCCGAATGGGCACGGCAGACCCTCTGGCGGCCGACCCGCATCGCTCAACCACCAGGCCCGTAGGGGAGAGAGAGGCAACGGCTTCCCCGTGGAGGAAGACAATGAGGGAGAGCCGGGCCCAAAGTGAGAGGTCCATATGGGCCCTGGTGGAGGAAGCTTGGGGGAAAGATGATGATGAGCCGGTCCAATGTCCGATGGCCGGGGATCTGCAGCTCCCTCACCGAACCTGGACATCGCTGGTGCCGAACTCACGTCGGATCCCGATTGGGTCTCTGTAGAACCCACGTCGGACCCCGACTGGGCCTCTGTAGAATCCACGTCGGACCCCGACTGGGTCGCTGTAGAGCTCACGTTGGACCCTGATTGGGTCGCTGTAGAACCCACGTCAGACACCAATTGGGTCGCTGTAGAACCCATGTTGGACCCCAATAGGGTCGGCGCCGCACCAGAACCGACCTCCGATCTCGAATCAGGAACCTCTGGCACCACAGGCAATGGCAGCTCCTCGCCGGCGACCCTGGGAGAAGGCTCAGGAGAGAGAAAAGAACCGGGATCAGGATCACCGGCAGCGCCAGAACCCGGCGAGACAAGCTCGGACGCAGCGGACGGCTGCACCCGGCTCATCTCCCCTAGAGACAGGCTAAAGTGCTCTAAAATGAGAAGGAGAAAGATAAGGCAGAGCACTTGCCTGATCTCAGGTTCTGACGCCGTCCAGGACTGCGAAGATCCAGGTACAAGCATCAGGAGGTCGTCCTCAGGCTCCCACTCAGCTGCGTCGGGCTCCGCAGCTGGCATGATGGTGTGGGCAGCTTGTGAGTACTCCGGCACCGGTGCCCACGCCGATGGCCCACACAGCGTGGTGGCAGGAGAACCTCGTTCCGCTGGACCGGACCGCTCCTCCGTGGAGACCCGGGGACGCTTCGTCGTCGGCGCAGGCTCCACGCTGCAGTCCACTCTCCTCCTCCGCCCACGGCGTAGCTGCGGAACTGGAACCAGGCTCTCCAGAACCGCAGCCCCCCCCCCATCCCGCGACATTGGCCTGGCGTCGAGGACCGCTCAGCGGAGGGAGACACAGAGGATGCGGGGTTAGTAATCACAGCCACAGCAGGTGGTGGGAGCTCGGGGAGCTGCGAACCCTGAGCTCCACCTCCAGGAGTCTGACAGAGCAAATCACAAGGAGAGTGTGAATGAACTGGGACTTGCCTGTCTCCTGGAGGCTGGGTGGTGCCTGCTGTAGTGGACGTTGCTCCTCCCTTTCCCCGCCGGACGGTAACAGAGGACCCCCTGGGAGGACGTTGGGGAGCCGCTCGTGATGATTCCGGGATTAAGCTCGCCAGGTCAGGACTCTGGGTGCACACAGCAGCTGGGGAAAGCGTCGAGCAGGAGGGGGTGACAGCCGAGATGAGCCGGTCCCGGAGCGCTGACGTAACAGCGGGGAAAGAGGGCTCGGGAGACGAGGCTGCGGGATTTCCCCTCTGACGAGGCGCAGGAATGACAGCTGTGTGGGGAATTGAGACCTTGCGGCGGCCCGGAATTGGATCCGGACGGGATTCGTGCTGAGGTGGACTGGCAGTGTGATGACAGCTACTTGCAGGGGGCGAAGCGAAGGTGAGACCCGGAAATCGCCGCTCCTGTGCAGAGACAGAGGCGAGGAGGGCGTCGAACTCGGGGAAGTCACGCAGCCCTGGATTCCTCTCCACCAGTCTAACTGCCGCCACCACATGCTTCATGATTATGGACTGGTGCACAGCGGAGCGAGCAGCAGCCACTCGGTCCCGGACCTTGATTGCAGTCAGCTGCAGCTCCTCCGGGGGAGTCCCGAGTGACGTCGTGCTGGATGGGGAAAGACCCCTGGATGGCGCGAACTACCGGGCCGGAGTGGAGGCAGGAGCGGGATCCCGAAGCGAAGGGTGACGTCTCCTCCTCTTCGGCTTCCTGCCGGGATTTCCCTCCAGCCCACGGAGTATTTCTCGCTGTGCGGCAATGGCGTCCCTCCTGGCACAGACCTCAGGGTGGTTGGAGTAGCGAGGGAGTTTGTCCAGGAGAACCTCAGCGTACTCTAGGTGCCTGCGTATATCATTGGGAGTGTCGTAAAGGGAGGCGGTGAAGAGCGTCCCATCGACATACTCCAAGGCGGTCGTTAGCTCATCGCCCAGGCGCCGAACGCGGCTCCTGGGAGACGGCATGCTCTCAGAGCAGGCACCCAGACAGGGAAGAACAAGTCTAAAACGGCAAACTCACGGCCGCTGGCAACTCACTTGGCTGTGACCTACTGTTACGTATGGCTCTCGCGAGCCATACAATGAGAGCCAAGGGCAGACCAGTGAGTTTGCGATGTTTATTATAATGAGGGAAAAGGAACAAAGGAACAGGGCCTCGTGGGGCCAAAACACAAATGATAATACGAGGATAACACTTACACACAATGCTGAATGATGAGTGGGTGGCTGGCGCCAGACGAAGGAGTTCCAGTCTTACCCACGCCGGAGAAAAGCGTGGATAATGGTGCGAGGTCACAGCCCCGAATGATCGGAGCTGCTCCCTTTAATACTGGTTGACAGCGCCTCAGCTGATGAGGGGTAATTGGGTTCCAGCCATCTCGTAGAGCCTGACAGCTGGGAGCCCGCTGAGACGCTGTCACAATAAGAGCCGGGCTGAGGAGGAATATGGCCTGAGCGCCGGATAACACGGCGTCTCACCCCATGTGACAGTTTTGCCCCACAGTGCATTTGTCCCCCTCCTCCTGCCCAATAGGGGTGTTCTTTGTTTTGTTTTTGGACATCTGGAATCCACCCTTAAGCAGGGGGTAACTGTTGTGAGCCGAACACATTGTCCACGTTTTCTGTATTTTTTTTTAAATGTTGCACAACTCTGTTATCATTAGTTTGTTGAGTTATCCTCAGTTTCTTAGTCAGTTATTGTTTACTAGTCTCTCCCATCATCCTCCCATTCCTCCAGCCACTCATGTGTTTTCATTTGGCCCTAATTAGTTACCCAGCTTTTCTATGTTAGTCCAATTAACTGTCCCATATTTATATGTCAGTCTTAGTTTGAAATCTACAAATCTACAAATCTACCTACGGGTACAAATAAAGTAACCTGAACCTAGTTTGCGTGGTTGTGGCATCATTCCAGAACTTTCTCTCCAGTTTGTCTTCATCATCTGAGTTATTTGGCTTGTTTAATAAATCATTTTTTGCACTTAAATTCCTATCCACTTGAAGGAGTCATTTTTCCTGCCTCCCAATGGTTGCCTTCTGACAAAAACACTGTGTGCAATTAAAAAAAACACTCACCCACGAGTTTTCACACATCGTCCCTTCCGCCATCTCCTCTGGCCTGTCTGGCCCAACATCTCCCCACATCTCTGCTGTTACCATGTGTACAAAGTGCTGGGTTTTTGTTGAAAAAAGTCCGCCTGCCTGAACAACTCCCTGTTGCGGAAGCGCGCGTGAGGAGAGATGCCGTAAAACCACAAACGATCAAATCTAACATTACAGCCAGTGTTGTAACATGTTATCCATCTTTAGCGGTAAAATTATTACTACATGTTGTCAATGAGCTTTCAAGCTGTGAATCTCCGATTTGGACATGGACCAATGTGTGCCCCTGGCAAACCTCCAAGGAGCGCCCCTCCTCCTGGTAAAACCCCCAGTAAAGGAAAGATGAATATCTGATGCGACAGGTGTGTGTCAAGACGTGCAGCAGATAGACAGACAGGTAGGAATCAGGCATTGAAAGACAGAGATTATTCAGTAATTTTTTTCAGGAAAACAGACTTCGATAGACAGTAAAGGGTAACAGAATAAATTATTTCTTTTTTCTCTGTGCTTGGTACCATTTGGTTGGGGACTGCTGCGGTTAGGGAGTTTTCAAATGAAACTGCTGCCATTATTCCAAAATCTATACTCTTTGACATGCATTCAATGCAGTTTAGCTGTTGTAATGGATTACACAGGGTTACAAAAATTTTTCTTTGTAAGTTTTTTGTGTTTTTTCAACTGATTTAAGACAATTTTGCACCGCTGAATCCGAAAATGACATCTATTTCTCTCTATCAGGTCAGGTTCTAAGTTGATTTTTAAAAAAATCTGATTTTCTGACTAAATCGATTACATTTTTGTAACATTATCGGTTGATTTTTGTTAATACTTCTCATCCGAAATAGATTTTTAAGAGAAAAAATCATTTTCTAACACAGTTCATTGATAAAATGTTACATACTTCGATTACTGTAAATTGAATAGTAGACATTGATAAAGGTAAGTACATGTAAATTGAATGCTACATCATTCAAAATTCAGACCATCTTCCATTTATTCAAACCTCTCGAATGCTCAGCGGCAGGGACCAATGTGATTTTTGGATTCATCACATCAAAATTGTTCTAAATCAGCTAAAAAAACTTAGACAATAAATTTGGTGTTGATCAGTGTAATTATTTTTCCATCCTTTTTATTCAAGTTCTCAGCAAGAGTAGCCTACAGTGTTGGTAATTTTTTGTAACAAATTTATGAGTTGCTACTTCATTCTCACTTAATTGTGTTAAAGTCTGTATTTGCTGTTGCACAAAATTTTTTTGACAATCCTGTACTTTTCTTGATATGCTACATAGAATATCATTGCAGTAAACTATGGGGAAAAAAGCATCTGCTTTAAAATTTGTAATTCTTCCCACAACTTTAATTGCAAAAAAAACTCTCAAAACATCGCAACTTTTATCACAGGTTTTTTTTTTGTTTGTTTTTTTTTAAAAAGCTCCTGCAAATTCTGTCACCATGGGATGAGACGCCGGGTTCCGGCGCTCAGACCATTCCCCTTCTCATCCCTGCCTCTCATTGGGCAGCGTCTTAGCAGGCTCCCAGCTGTCAGTGTTACGGGACGGCTGGGGCCAATTAATCCTCATCAGCTGGGGCGCTGCTAATGAGGATAAAAAGGAGCAGCTTCGATTATTCGGGGCTGCGACTTAAGCACTGTTAGGCCGAAGCCCCTACGCCTGGTGTCAGCTCTCTACTCCTCTTGCAGCATTCTTATGAGTATTACCCGCTGTGAGTATTCATGCCTTGTACACCTATGCCCGGTGCTAGCTCTCTTCTCCTGTGTTGTACAACTCGTGAGTGTTCCTCTGTATGAGTATCTGTGCTTTCCTTATCCCTCACCCCTTGCCTTTAATAAACATCTCAACTCACTGGCTCGCCCTTGGCTCTCACTGTGTGGCTCCCCAGAGCCACACGTAACAGTAAGTCGCAGCCAGACGAGTTGCCGGCGGCCGTGAGTTGTTGTGGACCTGTACCTTCCTGTCCGGATGTCAGCGCTGTTAGCATGCCATCTCCCAGGAGTCATGTTCGACACCAGGGCGACGAGCTGAGGTCCATCTCGGGGGTTGTCGACGGAACGCTCTTCACTGCCATCCCGCACGACGCCTCCAACTCGAGACGCTGGCATCTGGGCCGTGCTGAGAATCTTCTGGACAGTCACCTTCGCTCTTCATACCATCTCGAGTCCTGTGCCAGGAGGGACACCATAGCTGCTCAGCGAGA
The DNA here is from genome assembly GCA_020510985.1 of Pholidichthys leucotaenia. Lineage (NCBI taxonomy): Eukaryota > Metazoa > Chordata > Actinopteri > Cichliformes > Pholidichthyidae > Pholidichthys > Pholidichthys leucotaenia. The sequence goes on along the minus strand of CM035836.1, from coordinate 301,044,704 downwards.
GAAGCTCCGCGGGTTGGATGGAAATCCCGGCAGGAAGCCGAAGCGGATGAGATGTCGCCCCCCGCTTCAGGATCCCGTTCCTGTCTCCATTCCAGCCCAGGAGTTTGCGCCGCCGGAGGGCTTCCCCCGTTCTGCACAACGTCACTCGGGATTCCCCCGAAGGAGCCGCAGCTGACAGCAGTTAACGTCCGGGACCGAGTGGCTGTTGCGAGCTCCGCTGTGCACCCATTTACCACCATCAGGCATGTGGCGGTGGCTGTGAGATTGGTGGAGAGGAGTCCAGGGCTACAAAGCTTTCCCGAGTTCAACACCTTCCTCGCCTCGGTCTCTGCTCAGGAGCGGCGATTCCTGAGTCCCCCCCTCGCTTCATCCCCTGGGAATAGCCGTCATCACATCGCCAAGTCGCCTCAGCACGAACCCCGTCCGGACCCAGTTCTGGGCTGCCGCCAGGACCTTTCCTCCCACGCAGCTGTCACCTCTTCGCCTCGTCAGCGTGGAGATTTCACAGCCTCGTTCCCTGAGCCTCTTTCCCCCTCTGTCACTCCAGGGCATTCAGGCTGGCTCACCCCGGCTGTCACCCACTCCTCCTCGACGCGCTTCCCGACTGCTGTGTGTGCCTGGAATCCCGGCCTGGCGAGCCCTCTTCTGGAGACAACACGAGCGGTCCCCAGACGACTTCCCAGGGGATCCTCCGTTATCGCCCGGCGGGAAGAGGGAGAAACAATGTCCATTGCAGCAGGTGCCATCCAGCCTCCAGGAGACAGGCAAGTCCCAGTTTGTTCACTTCAACTTAGTGATTTGCTCTGTTATACTCCTGGAGGTGAAGTTCGGGGTCTGCAGCTCCCTGAACTCCCACCACCTGCTGTAACCTGTGTTCTTAATCCTGCATCCTCTGTGTCTCTCTCCGCCGAGCGGTCCCCGGCTTCGGGTCAACGTCGTGGGACGAGGAGAGGGCCTGCGGTTCTGGTTCTGCAGCTACGTTGTGGACCGAGGAGGAGGAGGACTGACTGCTACGTGGAGTCTGCGGCGACGACGAAGCGTCCCCGGGTCTCCACGGAGGAGCGGATCGGTCCAGCGGGACGAGGTTCTCCTGCCATCACACCGTGTGGACCGTCGGCATGTGTCATATCCCGAGCGCTTTTGTCCGCGCTCGGGTTATTCCTCATCCTTGTCAGGTTTTGACAGCAGGTGTCGTCACTCGGGCTTCCCGGGCTCTGATTGGCCAGACGCTCGGGAGCTCTCAGCTGTCAGAGCCTGAGCAGCTGCGCCGCGTGTCCAATCATGAGCAGCTGGCTTTAAATGTTAGTGCGAGTGAATTGAACTCTGCGGCTGTCTCGTCAGAAGTCTTATGACTTACCCCTGTCTCCTTACCACATGCTCCCTGGGTTCCTCGATGTATCCCGCTGCATGTAAGTGATTCATTGTTTGGAATTGTCTTCTCCCTCGCTGACGTTCCTTCCTTATTACGGCGGACGAGAGCTCCTCGTCTCTGCCATAACTTTCTCCCTGTTCCACGTTTTATATTCCCTGCCTTTGCGGCGTACGAGTGTCCCACGCCCTAGCCACAACCTTTATTGTGAATTTATATTGTGTTGTGTAACGAAGCCTGCGTGGCAAGTTGTGTTGTACACCTAAGTCCTGTGCGTTATAAATAAAAGAACTGAATTGCAACTTACTGAACTGTGGCGTCTTATGCTGGCTCGTGAGGGCCAGCCGTGACAGCGTGGTTACCAGTGCTGGAGGTATCTCAAGCTGCGCTGACCATCGTGCTGGCTGCGGGGCCCGACGCAGGTGAGTGGGAGCCTGACAACGACCTCCTGACGACGGATCCTGGATCTTTGCAGTCCTGGACGGCGTCAGAACCCGAGATCAGGCGAGTGCTCTCCTTTCTTTTCTCCCTTCATATCTTTGCGCACTTTAGCCTGTCTTTAGGGGAGATGAGCCGGGTGCAGCCGCCCTCTGCGTCCGAGCTCGTCTCGCCGGGTTCTGGTGCTGCCGGTGATCCTGATCCCGGTTCTGTTTTCTCTCCTGAGCCTTCTTCCAGGGTCGCCGGCGAGGAGTGGCCGTCTCTCGTGGTGCTGGAGGGTCCAGGTTCAACGTTGGAGGTCAGTTCTGGTGCGGTGCCGACCCAGTCGGGGTCCGTCGTGGGTGCTGCTCCAGCGGTGTCCGATGTGGGTTCGCCTAAAGCCCAGTCGGGGTCCGACATGGGTGCTGCACCAGTGGTCTCCAGGTCCGGTGAGGAGGTGGCTGTTTCCCTGCGGTCTGACGCTCGTCTATCTCGTCATCGGCTCTCCCCTGAGCCTCTTCCACCGGGGTCCGCTTTGACCCTTCGCCCGTCTCAATGATCCTGGTGGTTGAGTGATGCGGGTCGGCGGCCCGACCCGCATCACTTTCAGTTCGGCAATCTGGTCCAACCCCCCGACGAACTGTGTTTGCTTCTGGGTGGCCTGGCACGGCCACCGGTGGACTTGTTTCTTGGGACCTGGGTCTGGAGTGGGCCGTCTGAACTTTTCCTTTTCCCCGGTTCACCAACTGGGCAATGGGCGGGGAGACCACTGGAACGGTCTCGGCCTTTGTGGACTCTGCCTGCCGTCTTCCTCGGGTGTCGCTTACCTTCGGTAAATATTAAGGTCACTGGGGTGTAGTTTATTGTCCTCTATGTGAATCTATATTTATAGTGCTGTGTATTGTGTTTTTATTTATTAACCGTACTCAGCATTTTTCTTTTTTTTTTGTCCTGTTCTTAACCCTGTTGGTGCGTTATGGAGTAATGTGTTTTGTTTTCCTCTCAATCATACTCCGTAATTGTCCATTTGTTCCTGTCACCTTCATTCCTCTAGGTGATCCTATATTCATAGCGCTGTGTATTGTGTTTTTTATTATCCGTACTCAGCGTTTCCGTTATTCTTGTCCTGTACCTGGCTTTGTTTGTGCATTATGGAGTATATGTTTTGTGTCCCTCTTAACCGTACTCTGTAATTGCCCATTTGTCCCTGTCACCTTCATTCCTCTAGGTGATCCTATATACATATAGTGCTGTGTATTGTGTTTTCTTTATTATCCGTACTCAGCGTTTTTCATCATACTTGTCCTGGTCTTAGTCTTGTTTGTGCATTATGGAGTAATGTGTTTTGTTTCCCTCTCAACCGTACTCTGTGATTGCCTTATTTTGTCTCATATAGCACTGTGTATTGTTTTTTTTTTATTACCCGTACTCAGCGTTTTCGTCATTTTTTTTTTTGTCCTGTTCCTGGTCTTGTTTGTGCATTATGGAGTAGTGTGTTTCCCTCTTAACCGTACTCTGTAATTGCCTTATTTGTTCCTGTCACCTTTTTGGTGGGTTTTGTTTTCCTTCCTAGCCCCGATTTAAACAGTATTTGGGTGTTATTAAGTAGCGTTGCATTATGGAGTAGTGTGTTTTGTTCCCTCTTAACCGTACTCTGTAATTGCTTTATTCGTTCCTGTCACCAAAAAGGTGACAGGAACCAAGATGCAACCAAGATGATGCCAAGCAACCAAGATGGTGCTTGGCATTTTCCCCATCTGTGCCCTGTTTTTTTTTCCTTGTGCAATATAGAGTATTGTATTTGTTTTGTTTTGTTTTTTTTTCTCTCTCTGCCCTGTTACTCTATATTGGTTCATTGGTTTATTTGTCTTTCCCTCTGCTTCTCTCCCCCCGGTCCTGCCTCCCTTCCACCCACCCTAGGTGGGATGGGGGTGGGGGGGCCCGGATGTCTCGGGTCGTTCGGAGCCCGACTGGGAGGGGGAGGCTCTGTCACCATGGGATGAGACGCCGGGTTCCGGCGCTCAGACCATGCCCCTTCTCATCCCTGCCTCTCATTGGGCAGCGTCTCAGCAGGCTCCCAGCTGTCAGTGTTACGGGACGGCTGGGGCCAATTAATCCTCATCAGCTGGGGCGCTGCTAATGAGGATAAAAAGGAGCAGCTTCGATTATTCAGGGCTGCGACTTAAGCACTGTTAGGCTGAAGCCCCTACGCCTGGTGTCAGCTCTCTACTCCTCTTGCAGCATTCTTATGAGTATTACCCGCTGTGAGTATTCATGCCTTGTACCCCTATGCCCGGTGCTAGCTCTCTACTCCTGTGTTGTACAACTCGTGAGTGTTCCTCTGTATGAGTATCTGTGCTTTCCTTATCCCTCACCCCTTGCCTTTAATAAACATCTCAACTCACTGGCTCGCCCTTGGCTCTCACTGTGTGGCTCCCCAGAGCCACACGTAACAAATTCAGGCTTTTTGGGCCACAACAATCATAAAAACATACCATGAAATCCTGGAGGGACTGACTTACCCACATTTGCCAGCACATTTGTTCATGGTCTGCTGACTGGTCCATTTTGCAGAGGCATCTATTGTGCTCCCTCCTCTGTACTACATAGACACAAGGAAGAACATATCACGCAAAACAATATAAGGATAAATACAAAAAAATTAAACTTAATACATCCTTGGAATTTATACCCCTTTGCATTCTGTCTTTTTCTTCACTTGTGACTTTTTCTTCCCTTTCTCATCCCCAGTCTTTGTCCATCATTTCATCTCCCTTGTCTTTATTTTTCCTAACTGTTCATCCTTCTCTACCTGTCCTTTCTCTCTTTTGGTCCATTTAATTCTCCTTTCCCTTTTTCAGAGTTTTATTATCATTTAAGATAAGATAAGATAAGATAAGATAAGCCTTTATTAGTCCCACAATGAGGAAATTCCAGGATTGCAAAAGCACAGGGATAGCAACACTCAGAGCAATAATTTAGAAGATAATAAAAGAAGAGCAGTGAATATACAAATGTACACATAAATATATAAATATATATACACAGTGCGGAGCATTGTAGCTAGATGGAATAAATAGCATAACCATCCATTTAGTTACCCTACATAGTATGAATATGTAACCATACATATTGTCACCCTCCATAGAGACTGATATTGTCCAAATTGTATACTGGAGGGGACCATTTGTGTAAGTCTGTTGTGTCTTTTACATTCAATACTATTAGGTCATAACGTTTTTTGTTTTTGTTTTTTTTTTTTTGCTATCTCTGCGAGCAGCCCTGCTTAGGTTATAAAGTCTGACAGCCGTAGGTAGGAAGGACCTGTGAAATCTCTCGGTCGCGCACCTAGGATGATGTAGTCTACTGCTAAATGAGCTCCTCAGTGCGTTCAACATGTCCTGCATAGGGTGGGACTCGGACTCCAGCAGAGATTTTTTTTTTTTTTTTTTTTTTTTTTTCTTATTTGTACCCGTAGGTAGACTTGGTTTGCAGTCTGGTGACAAGCCACCGGCTGCTGGTCGCTGCGTGCGCGAGCGCCCTAAACCTACATGTTTTTGGTAAGCGGGAGGAAACCGGAGAAATCCCGGAGTAAACCCGCGCAACACGGGGAGAACATGCAAACTCCACACAGCTCACTGTTGGTCGGGGGCTGGGATCGAACCCACGATCTCATGATCCCCGCGATCCCCCGGCCGAGGGTAAAACTGTGCTGCCACAGTGCTAAACCACTGCGCCACCGTGCAGCCCGAGATGACAGAGATGACAGTGCAGAGAGAGAGATGACAGTTTAGCCACCATCCTTCTCTCGCCCATCTCCTCCACTGGGTCAAGGCGTTGCCCCAGGACAGAGCTAGCTTTCTTGATCAGTTTGTTCAGTCTCTTCCTATCGGCTGCTGTAATGCCGTTGCCCCAGCAGACCACTCCAAAAGAGATGGCTGATGCCACCACCGTGTCGTAGAATGTCTTCAAGAGCACCCATTGTACACCAAAAGACCTGAGCTTCCTCAGTAGGAACAGTCTGCGCTGTCCCTTCTTGTAGAGTGTGTCGGTATTGTGTGTCCAGTCTTGTCACACAATAGTCAGTATTGTTCAGATGAACACCCAGGTACTTGTAGGATGTCACCATCTCAATGTCTGTTCCCTGTATATTTACTGGTGCTGTGAACGGTTGTCCTTGCCTGTGCAGTCCACCATCAGCTCCTTAGTTTTCCTCGCATTGATCTGGAGGCAGTTCCGATGGCATCAGTTCACGAAGTCCTGGATAAGTCCTCTGTACTCGGCTTCATCTCTGTTGGAGATGAGGCCGACGATCGCAGAGTCGTCAGAGAACTTCTGTAGATGGCTGTGTGCTGTGTTGTGTGAGAAGTCCGCAGTATAAAGGGTGAACAGGAAGGGAGCCAAAACCGTTCCCTGGGGGGCCCCCGTACTGCCGATGATCGTGTCAGACACACAATCCCGGGTTCTCACAAACTGTGGCCGGTTAGTGAGGTAGTCCAGGATCCATGAAGACAGGTGCTGGTCCACCCCTGCGCACAGCAGCTTGTCTTTCAGGATCATCGGTTGGATGGTGTTGAAAGCACTGGAGAAGTCAAAGAACATGATCCTCACCGCGTTCCCGGGCTTCTCCAGGTGGGACAGGGAACAGTGAAGGAGGAAGTTCACTGCATCCTCCACCCCAATGCCATGCTGGTAGGCGAACTGAAGTGGATCCATTGCTGGTCCCACCAGGGGGCAGAGGTGAGCAAGGATCAGTCTCTCCAGGGTCTTCATCATGTGAGATGTCAGGGCCACTGGTCTGTGGCTGTTCAGGTCTTTGGGGTGGGAAGTCTTTGGTACAGGTACCACACAAGATGTTTTCCACAACTGTGGTACTCTCCCCAGCTTCAGGCTCAGGTTGAAGATGTGCTCCACAATCCCACACAGCTGGTCTGTGCATGACTTGAGGAACTTCACGCTGATGCCGTCCGGTCCCGAGGCCTTCATTGCTTTGATCTTCCTCAGCTCTGTCTTCACCTGGGTCTTAGTGAGGGTCAGGTTGGGGGGCTGTGTGCTGGGAGTGGGGAGTATTGGTGGAGTGGGGTGTGGACAGCAGGTCTCGATGACGGTAGAGGCGGTGGTTGGTGTGCAGTCGGGGTGGGGGGTGGGGTGGGGGGGTCAAACCTATTAAAAAACAGGTTCAGATTGGTCGCCCACTCCCTGCCCCCCGTGGCCTGGGGGGAAGTATTCTGGAGCCCAGAGATGGTTTTAAGGTTTCTCCAGACCCCGCCGATGTCCTCCATCTTCTTCCTGAAGCTGTCCTTGTCTTCTCTGATCTTCCTCCTCAGCTCCCTCTGTACGGACTTCAGCATCTCCCTGTTCCCCGACCTGAAGATCCTCCTCTTCTCTCTCAGAAGTGTTTTTATCTCAGGGTTGATCCAGGGCTTGTTGTTCGAGCAACATCGTATGGTCTTGGTGAGTACGGTGTTGTCCACACAGAAGTTCATGTAGTACACAGAAGTTGATATGTTGATTTGTTGATTTGTTGGTCAAGTTTGTTTTACATTCTCTCAGCAGTCAACAAGCTATAGAGGATAATAACAAAAATTCAAAGACAACATTGGGCCGTTGCTTAAACAGGGTTTAACTTTTCTCCCATATTAAGTTGTATTTTTGTTTATGAATTGAGCTGTTTTTATATTTTAATATTGTTGTTGTTGTTACCTGCAAATATGTGTAGTGTTGTGTGTGGAGTGGTGTGAAAAAGTGTTTGCCCCCTCCCGGATTTCTCGTTTTTTTGTATGTTTGTCACATCTAGTGTTTCAGATCACCAAACAAATTTAAATATTAGACAAAGATAACACAGGTAATCACAAAATGCAGTTTTTAAATGAAGGTGTTTATTATTAAGAGTTTTAAAAAAATCCAAACCTACATGGCCCTGTGTGAAAAAGTGATATCCCCCTTCTTGTTAAAACATAAATTAACTGTGGTTTATCATATCTTTGGAAAGCTGAGTTCAATATCTCTAGCCACACCCAGGCCTGATTATTGCCATACCTGTTCTCAATCAAGAAATCACTTAAATATGACCTGCCTGACAAAGTTAAGTAGACCAAAAGATCCTCAAAAGCTAGACATCATGCTGTGATCCAAAGGAATTTGGGAACAAATGAGAAACAAAGTAATTGAGATCTTGTAGAGTGTGTAAAGGATGAGGCAAGTTTGTCTCAGGCAGTTTATTACACATTCTCTCACATGAGCATAGTAGAAAAGAGGACATCTCAAACAGAACTCTTCACTTATATACTCAGGTCCTTCTACATATCAAAAGGTCACATTGCATTCACATAAAAGATCACATTGCATGCACTTCCTTAACCCCTTGCACTCCGGTCAATTTTCCTAAAAACGCCAAAAAATAATGTGCCCAAAGTAAATCGAAAGCTGTTCTTCAACCCTTTGCAGCATCTTCATGAGGTTGGTCTCATTTAAAAGAAAACACTTTGAATTTTTTGGCAAAACAGTCATAATCTCTCTAAGTGCTCCGGCCTCTTAGTTACAGTCATCTAAACATACTGAACTTGAAGAAAATAAATTTGGCCTGGGTGTTTTTTTTGATACAAATGCTTGCAAATAACACACAGCTTCAGATCCGGGCTGGAACATGCAACAGAAATGTAGAACCAAGTGTTATCCAGCTGAGGTCCAAATTTTGTAACAATACCACAAAAAATGAATATATTACACAGCTTTTTCCTCAGGCTGTTCCCAGGCATTTTGGAACTGTGCCAAATTGTGCCAAATGGCACAGTTTGGAAAAACGTCTGTAACTTTTGAATGATTCAATGTAGATAGCTTCATTTTGGGCTCTAATGAAAGGTCACATTCAGGGCTGTGTCTGTGTGTGTGTGTGGGGGGGGGTTGCCCCCCCCCCTCGCTACAGAGGACGGAGATCGGCCATCGCTACATGACAGATTAGCCTCATGTGGGATGTGGGACAGCAGCTCAGTCACTGTGCCCCCCCCCCCCGCTACAGAAGAATAGTCAGGAATAAAGAATAATTTAGCTTATAACACCTTACCTCTTCACAGCAGCGTCCTGGCGAACTTCTCTTCCCCATTGTCAGACGAACGCGACGCTGGTCCGCTCGTGGTTCTGGTCTCGCGACCCGATCAAAACATAATTCCATTATTGCGGTTTTGTGCTTCCATGATTGCGGTTTTTGGCGAACGATTTTTCAAAACAAATAACAGTAGTAATTAAAAAAAGACTGGCGAAGGCGTGTGTGTTACTCAGCCTTCGTCGTCAGCCTCCGTCGGTCTATGACCATGGAAGAAATCATAACGTTTCATAACGTCTAATCCTTTTTTGATCCGCTCCAGCAGTCGGTCTTCACCCAGCCTTAAAAAAAACAGCTCGCAAACTTCTCTGCTTCAATTGGCTCACTGCATTCACAGCAGGCGGGTCTTTCTGGCTAGGTTTTCAGTCATTGGTTCTTCAGTGTTTCAGAAACCCAATTCAAGGCTCTTATTAGTCGAATGAGAGGTCAATCAGATGAACTAATCTGTTCGCGGCTGTGTCTGCAGCTTTTATTTTCAGTGCGCGCTTGGACGCCACTACATCACCATCACCACCTACATCACCATCTACACCATGCGTCCTAGAGCGCACGAGAGCGCACGAGAGCGCACGAGGGTGCTCTCATGCGCTCTAGGACGCAGAGACTTGCCCGTCCACGGTACAACGGAGCGCAAGAGGTTTATCCCTTAACTTCCCCCTCACAGTCTCTGGCACACAAAGGATCCTCCAAGCCGTCTCTGACACACAAAAGATCACATTTCACAGCTTCCTGTTATTTCCAAGGAAACTCTGCCCTTTGTTCTTATCAAAGATGCTGCTCATTATGTTTTGGCCATGTGCGGCCACCCACCCCCCACCCCCCACCCCCCGAGCATATTGGATCGAACAAAAGAATAACAGTCTATGCTGTGACAGAATCATTACACATCAATCCACATGCTGCTTGGGCTTCAGTCTTCTCCCGTATCTGCTGTAACCAGGATTCACCGCCTCCGCGGCGCTGTCATGCTGGGGAGCTGCTGTCTGGGGGTGAAAACCTTTGTCTGTCCCTGTGGGTGTTCTGGGGAAATTCTACTCTGGGAAGCTCCCTGTGGGGGTCTTCCACGCCGAGAGACCCTCGCCAACAGCACTTGCTTGTCCGCCACCACAAAAGCGGGTTTAAGTCTGTTTATGCCAACCTTTTCCCTCCTACCCCCCAAATCTAGCAAAAAATGCTTGGTCCCCGTTTCCAGCACTCTGAATGGTCCATCATAAGGTGGTCGCAGTGGGGGGCGATGCGCGTCATGTCTGACAAAAACAAACTCCGCGTTTTTCAAAGTTTTAGGCACAAAAACGCCCGGAAAACTGTGGTGAACGAGGCCCGGCAGCGTGCCTGTGTCAATGCTATGCTGCAACAGCTGAGACGGGGAGCTGCCCCGCGCAGGATTATCCGGGAGAAACTTCCCGGGCAGCCGAAGTGGCTGCGCAAAAACGAGTTCAACTGGGGAAGCTTCCAAGTCTTCTTTAGGCGCAGAACGCAACCCTAATAAAACCCACGGTAGCTTGTCTACCCAATTTGCATCCGTCAGTGATGCCCTGAGAGCCGCTTTCAATGACCTATGAAAACGTTCGCATAACCCATTAGCCTGTGGATTGTATGCGGTTGTGCGGTGAATTGTCACACCCAGGCTGCGGGCCATTGCTGACCAAAGTTCGGAAACAAATTGAGGGCCTCTGTCGGACGGGACTCCAAAACGCGCCACCCATGCTGTTAAAAACGCGCGCGCCACCTCCTCGGTTGTGGTTGACGCCAGAGGAACCACCTCCGGCCATCGCGTGGTGCGGTCCACCATTGTCAGGAGGTGCATGCACCCCTGTGATGGCGGGAGGGGGCCCACGAGGTCCACATGAACATGGTCGAACCTCTTAGCTGAGATGTGAAATGGCTCCAAGGGAGCCCTCGTGTGTCTGTGTACTTTGGCTCGTTGGCACGCCATGCAGGCTGCTGCCCACTCTTTCACCTGTTTGCGAAAACTCGGCCACACAAATTTCTCTCCTACCATCTTGATTGACGTGCGCACTCCCGGGTGCGCTAAAGAATAAAACCGAGTCAAAAACGTGGCGGCGCCACACGGCCGGTACCACGGGACGCGGTCGCCCAGTGGAGACATCGCAGATTAGGGGGGGCATACCGTCTTGCAGCACCCTGCTCTCCAGCCTTAATCCTGTTGGTCCAGACTGGAGCGCGCGCACATCCGTGTCACTAACCTGCTCCGCAGCCATGGGTGTGTAATCTATCCCCACGTGGACCGGGGCCGCCACGGCGCGTGAGAGGCAGTCTGCCACTACATTCAGTTTACCCGAGACATGCTGAATATCGGTAGTAAACTCTGAGATCGCGGTCAGCTGTCTCTGCTGCCGGCCCGACCACGGTTCTGAAACCTTGGCCATCATGAATGTTAGTGGCTTGTGGTCAACGAACGTGGTGAAATAGCGCCCTTCCAGCCAGAACTGGAAGTGGCGAATAGCCAAGTGGAGAGCCAGCAACTCCCTGTCAAACGCATTGTATTTACGTTCACTCTCGCGCAAAGTCCTGCTGAAAAAGGCGAGCGGCTGCCAAGCCCCGGCTACACGCTGCTCCACGGCCGCCCCTATGGCCACATCTGATGCATCAGTAGTGAGCGCTATGCGGGCCATTGGGTCTGGATGTGCCAGCAACGCAGCGTTTGCCAGGGCTGCCTTGACTTCCGAGAACGCCCCCTCTCGCTCCGGGGACCATTCGATTTTATTTGCAGGTTTCTGTTTTTTGTGCGCGGCGTACAGTGGTTGCATGAGCTGCGCTGCGCGGGGGAGGAAACGGTTATAAAAATTCACCATTCCCAAAAACTCCTGTAACGCCCTGACCATTTGTGGTCGGGGAAAATCTGCTACCGCGCGCATTTTGTCAGGCAGCGGAACCGCTCCTTCGGGAGAGACGCAGTGCCCCAAAAAATCTGCGTCACCCCGAACTGACACTTCGCTGGATTGATTATTAAACTGTGCTCTCCCAACCTCCGGAAAACCACCGTGAGGTGGGTTTCGTGTTCGTCTTCGGACGGGCTGGCTACCAAAAAATCGTCCAGGTAGACGAATACAAAAGGGAGCTCGCGCAGCACTGCATCCATCATGTGTTGGAACGTCTGTGCAGCCCCTTTAAGCCCGAATGGCATGCGCAAAAACTCAAGTAGACCAAACGGAGTTATCACCGCTGTTTTGGGTATGTCCTCAGCGCGCACTGGGACTTGGTGGTAACCGCGGACCAAGTCTATTTTAGAAAAAATGCGCGCTCCTGCCAAATGAACGGAAAAATCTTGGATGTGAGGAATTGGGTAGCGGTCGTGCGCTGTGGCGTTGTTCAACCTGCGGAAATCCCCGCAAGGTCGCCACGAGCCATCAGCTTTAGGGACCATGTGTAGCGGGGAAGTCCATGGGCTGTTTGAACACCTGATGATGCCCAACCTCTCCAGGTTGGCGAACTCCTCGCGCGCTATGGCCAGTTTAGCTGCATCCAAGCGCCGAGGTTTTGCAAAAATGGGCGGCCCGTTGGTGGTAATAAAATGTTCCACCCCGTGTTTAGCGACGGCTGCCGAAAATGTCGGGACTGTGAGTGCTGGGAACTGAGTGAGTAGTGTGTGGAACTTACCGCTTGCAGCTGTAACGTTGGCTTGTGCTGTTGGCCGGGACGCTCGAGCTGTACAGGGAATAGAATCAAAAGACAGTGCATTAACCAGGCGCCTGTTAGCGACATCAACCAACAAACCATGTGAGCACAAAAAATCTGCCCAAATATATTGAAATTCAATGCTGCTATGACAAAAGTCCACTCAAAGGCACGGCCGTGTAGAGACAGAAGCAGAGTCCTCTCACCAAAGGTCTTAATCTCCGAGCCGTTTGCTGCTGCCATCTCAGGGCCGCTGGATCCTGCCAGCCGGTCAGCGTAGGACGGCATGATGAAACTCAACTGGGCGCCGGTGTCCACAAGGAAAGGCCTCCCCGAGCGTGCGTCCGTCAAGTAGAGCAGCTTGTTCTCCTCCCCGAGGGCCGCAGCTGCTACTGACCCCCAGTCTTGGCGTTTCCCGAGCGCTTGAACTGGCACGGTGGTATACATTTGCATGCCCTCTCTGCAAAGCGGCGGTGGTAGAAACAAAGGGTGTCTCCTCCGCGTTCCTTGGCCCCTGCCACCGCCGTCGTCGGTGGTTCTGCTACCGCCGTCGATGGCTCCTCGCCGTCTCCGGTCATCGCGCCAAGCTCCGTCACCGCCGCCGTGGTCGTGAGCTCTCTGCTGGCCATGATGATCCGGTGTGCCTCCCGGGCCAGTGCACGGTAGTCCCGCTTGGCCAGCAACGGCGAACTGGCCAGGGCCGCTCTCATCGCTGACGGAAGGTTCCGGAGGAAAAGGTGGATAAAAATGAAGTGGTCGTCGTCCGAGCCCTTCAATCTCAGCATCCTCTCCATGAGGTCAATAGCCGTGCAGTCTCCCAACCTGGTCCGCATCAGGAGCCTCTCTGCTCTCTCCTCAACCGAGAGTGTGTAGTGCTGGATAAGTGCGGCCTTCAACTCGTCGTATTTGTCGCTGGCTGGTGGCTGATCCAGCAGGCTCTCCACATGTGAGCCGTGTGGGTGTCGAGCTTTGCAACCACATGGTAGAATTTCGTGTCAACCACCGATATCCCCCGGAGGACGAACTGCGCCTCAACTAGGTGGAACCAGGAGCACGGATTGTGCTGCCAAAAATCCGGTAGCTGGATTGTAACGGCATACGCTTGGCTGGGGGCTCCCAACGAGGCTGGCTCCGGGGAATTCTCTTTGTGTTGCATGCTTCGTCTTGGGTCACCAGTGTAGAGTGTGTAAAGGATGAGGCAAGTTTGTCTCAGGCAGTTTATTACACATTCTCTCACATGAGCATAGTAGAAAAGAGGACATCTCAAACAGAACTCTTCACTTATATACTCAGGTCCTTCTACATATCAAAAGGTCACATTGCATTCACATAAAAGATCACATTGCATGCACTTCCTTAATCCCTTAACTTCCCCCTCACAGTCTCTGGCACACAAAGGATCCTCCAAGCCGTCTCTGACACACAAAAGATCACATTTCACAGCTTCCTGTTATTTCCAAGGAAACTCTGCCCTTTGTCCTTATCAAAGATGCTGCTCATTATGTTTTGGCCATATGCGGCCACAATCTATCAGTATGGAAAAGGTTCTAATGCCATTTCTAAAGCTTTGGGACTCCAGAGAACCACAGTGAGAGCCATTATCCACAAATGGTGAAAACATGGAACAGTTTTGAACCTTCCCAGGAGTGGTCAGTGGACAAAAATTACCCCAAGAGTGCAGCAACAACTCATCTAAGAGGTCACAAAAGACTCCACACAACAACATCCACAGAACTGCAGGCCTCACTTGCCTCACTTAAGGTCAGTGTTCATGACTCCACCATAAGAAAGAGACTGGGCAGAAATGGCCTGCATGGCAGAGTTCCAAGACGAAAGATAATGCTGAGCAAAAAGAACATAAAGGCTCATCTCAGTTTTGCCAGAAAACATCTTGATGATCCCCAAGACTTTTGGGAAAAAAAACTCTGTGGACTGATGAGACAAAAGTTGAACATTCTGGAAGGTGTGTGTCCCATTACATCTGGCGTAAAAGTAACAGCATTTCAAAAAAGGAACATCATACCAACAGTAAAATATGATGGTAGTGTGATTGTCTGAGGCTGTTTTGCTGCTTCAGGACCTGGAAGACTTGCTGTGGTAAATGGAACCATGAATTCTGCTGTCTACCAAAAAATCCTGAAGGAGAATGTCTGCCCAACTGTTCATGACCTTAAACTGAATAGCACTTGGGTTCTGCAGCAGGACAATAATCCAAAACACACTAGCAAGTCCATTGGTCAAGAAAAACAAAATAAAGACTTTGGAGGGGCTTAGTCAAAGTCCTGACCTGAATCTGATTGAGATGCTGTGGCATGACCTTAAAAAGGCGGTTCATGCTTGAAAACCCTCCAATGTGGATGAATTACAACAATCCTGCAAAGATGAGTGGGACAAAATTCCTTCACAGCTCTATAAAAGACTCATTGCCAATTGTAGCAAACACTTGATTGCAGCTGTTGCTGCTAAGGGCAGCCCAACCAGTTATTAGGTTTAGGGGGCAATCACTTTTTCACACAGGGCCATGTAGATTTGGATTTTTTTTTTCCGCTTAATAATAAACACCTTCATTTAAAAACTGCATTTTGTATTTACTTGTGTTATCATTGTCTAATATTTAAATTTGTCTTATGATCTGAAGCATTTAAGTGTGACAAACATGCAAAATAAGTGTCATGAGTCTGAGATCTAATTTTCCCTCTGAGCTCAGACTCAATTTATTTTCTGTGTTCTGGATGTCTGTTATTATTTTGTGGTCAGTTCTTTGTTTTTATTTTAGTTTGTTTACTCTCAGAGCCCTTCCTGTTGCCCAGACACTCCCACCAACTACTCAAGCTGTATCCCTGCCACCCCAAGCTGTGAGTAGTGGATTAATCAGGTCACCCGCTCACTCAGCTCACACCTGCTGCTCATCTGCCTGCTAATCTGCTTCCCACTATTTAAGGACTGCTGTTTTGTCTCTTAGTGCTGCAAGATTACTTTGTCTTTTGAAATATGTCTTATGCCCAAGGACTACTCCTCTCTCCTCATCTCCAGAGTTAAGGTGGCTTTGGAGCACACCTCTGTGTACGTTGTTCTTTTGTATTGTCTTCACCATTTTTGGACTCTTTGTTATTTTGGTTAATAAATGTCACAAACACAATTCAATGCTTGGGTCTGTCTCTCTGCCCCGAAGGGGCATTCGTGACAATAAATAAGAAATCAGGAAGGGGGCAAACACTTTTTCACACCACTGTATGTTAGACCCCAGGAAGAAAAGCCAATGTTTTATACAAGTGCTAATGGAGATCTTAATAAAACAAACAAATGATATTTAATCTCATATAATGTCATCTGTTGTGAGGCTGCAGATGTTCTGTGCATGCCTTGGGAGCACAGTTGGGCATATTTAAATTTAACCTTGTGAGAGTTTGCTTCTGGAAATCTTGCAACTTGAAAAAATGGTGAAAAAAAAAAAAAAAGTTTACCTGTACTGTCAACAACCGTTGTCACCGCTGCCTTCTCATTGACAACAGGTGCTTGCCATTAGCATCATGTGTGCTCGTACATGCAATTTGTTCTCTATCTGCTCCCCAGGAGGGTAAGTCTCCTCCTTGGTTTAAGTGAAAAAGGTTATTTCAATTAAAATTTTCCTGTACCCTTCCTTTTTTCATTTCTCTGCACCGCTCGGATAACTTTGTTTCATTTTGCCACTATTCTACATGGTGTATGGTTTGTTTACAATGTAACCAATGATATGTGCATGTCTCAGAGACAACATGGAAGAGTCCAACAGTCTGAGGAGAAGGGGGAAGACATTACATTCATGATTTGATTTGGCGGTTATGTAAATACTGGTGTTTCTTTATTTTGTCGGACATCATGTTAAATATGCTCCAGGAGGCACCTAAGCACATCCCAAACAACAAGGCTCCGGGACCAGATGGTTTTCCAGTAGAATTTTATAAAGAATTCTAGCCTGTGATGGCACCTACTTTCTTTAAAATGGTGAACCAAATTAAAGAAGATAATGTAATCCCTCCAAATATGAATTTGGCTAGTATTATCCTGCTCCTTAAACCTGGAAACGATCCTATGTTTCCATCCAGCTACCGTCTCATCTCACTTATGAATGTCGATCTTAAAATAATTTGCAAAGCTCTCACCAAAAGGCTGGAAAGGATCATTTCAGTTATTATACATCCAGCTCAAACAGGTTTTATCAAGGGTAGGTACTCGGCTAATAATACACGCAGGCTATTTAATTTAATAGACTACTGTAAGATCAATCTTTGAAACTACAATTTTATCTCTGGATGCAGATAAAGCTTTTGACCGTGTTAATTGGAGATTTCTTTTTATGGTTTGAAATAAGTTTGGGTTTAGTTCTTCTGTCATAATCTGGATTAAAACACTATATAACTGTTCAAACAAATGATCAGACTTCCCAAAGCTTTAATCTCCAGAGAGGTAATAGGCAGGGGTTTCCACTCTCTCCCTCACTTTTTACCATCTTTATCAAACCATAAGCAGCAGCCATACGTCAGACTGTTGATATCAAAGGTATCCAAACTGAAGAAAAAGAACACAAAATAAGTCTTTATGCTGATGATGTATTGATTGTCCTTGAAAACTTACAAAGATCTCTTCTTCAGAGAGTGGCACTCATTGATCACTTTTCATCATTATCAGACTATTTACTGGGGTAAATCAACAGTTTTACCTATAAATTGTAGTTTCTCAAATACATCTATAATTCCAATAAAATCAGGTAATATTAAATACTTAGGAATAGATATCTCCCCCAGGCTCTCAGAGTTATTACAGCTAAATCACACTCCCCTTTTAAAAACAATACAAGACAACTTTACATCCTGGAATTTCCCCATTGTGGGACTAATAAAGGCTTATCTTATCTTATCTTATCTTATCTTACATGCTGGAGGACACTACCTATATCACTAATGGGAAGAGTCACAACCATTAAAATTATGGTCCTTCCTAAAATCAACAATTTGTTCTCAATGATTCCTACCCAATCATCTATGGCCTGGTTAAAGGCTTTAGTCTCAAATATAAGTACATTTTAATGGAAGGATAAACCATCACGGATCAGTCTAAAAACTCTTCAAAACGCAAGAGTGTGGAGGTTTAGATCTACCAAATGTTTTTTAATTACTTCTTAGCCAATAGATTGCAGTTTGTTTCTAAATGGACAAAATCAACCCCACTAGGAAACCCATGGTTAGATGTTGAACAGGCTCTCTGTGGGTCGCTAAATATCTCTGACTTACTTTTTATGAGTCCGTGTATTAAACCCCATGACTGTTTTAAATGCATTAATATCAGCTCTTCTTTGATAGCTTGGTGGAAATTTTTAAAAATAACAGGGTCTTCTCTTGTCCCTTGTAAACTCACACCCATTTGGAATAATCCTGATATCTTTCAACAAAAGAGGACATTAAACTTTCCACTATGGCAAGAGAAGGGGAAAAAAAAAAAACTTAGAGCATCTTATTCAAGGTGGAAATTTTATCCAATTTCAGGAATTAGTGTCACAGTACAATATCAGTGATAAAAAGTTTCTTGAGTACCAACAGTTTAAATCCATAATAAAAGCAAGATTCAATCTTAATCAGACAGATTTAGAGGTGCCAGCTAAGGTGGCAGAGTTTTTAAATCTTCATTCCCCTAAATTGATATCAAAAATATACGGACTAATATCAAAACTAGATGAACTCTTCCAACATCAAATGGGAGACAGACTTATCGATCAATAAGGATGAAAGCTTCTGGATACAAATATATTTAAACACTTTTAAGATGACTAAAAACTCTAATTTACAACTCATACAGTATAAAGTTCTGCACAGAATTCATTACACAGGACAAAGGATGTTCAAAATAGGCCTGAGTCACACAAATATCTGCTTCGACTGCACCAGCAACATCCCGGATAGCTATATGCATGCTATGTGGTTCTGTGCACAGGTTCAAAAGTTCTGGCGGAAGACATGTGAGGACCTGTCGGCATGCCTTGGGTATCGTGTCCCTTCCTCACCTGCACTTTGCATATTAGGTGATTTAAGTGAAATAAATATAGAGGCAAGGATGTCACACATGGTTCTCACCACCTTATGCATCGCAAAGAAAACTATCATCATGAACTGGAACTCAAGAAATAACTTATGCATGTATACCATGACAACAGTAACCATGGTGAAACCTGCCTTTGATCTTTGACATCACCACTCATTCAGTGATGACTGCCTTTGATCTGTGATGGCTGCCTTTGATCTTTGATGATGTCATAGCAAATCCTATGATCATGAGTGATGCCTGCCATTGATTTTTGACCACTCGTTCAGTGATAACTGCCTTTGATCTGTGATTGCTGCCTTTGATCTTTGATGATGTCATAGCAAGTCCTATGATCGTCAGTGATGCCTATATAGACATCATGTACAGATCATAGGAACGCCATAAGCGGTCCTATGATCTTTTAGCAAGTCCTATGATCGCAGCACACAGACACACAGTATAGAGTGATGATATAAAGTGAAGTATGTGGCGGTAATGCACCTGTAAGCTTGTTGCCAACCACCAATCAAATCTAAAAGAAGAAGAAGGCAGACACACAGACAGACAGAGATTTCTTTAATTTATAGAGTGATGGCAGGATTCACCATTTTTTCTCCTCTTCAGGGCTGCTGGAGCAAAAGATACAATACTTATGGCTTAGACGAAAAGTTTGTGAGTGTCAGGACATCTGTGGCTATATTTTTGAAAAAAATGAAGTGAAGAGAGGAAAAATTGTGGCCACAATCGTGATTTATCCAGAAATATTTTTGAAAGGTTCTACACTGTAGCAATGATGTCATACACTCTAAGCTGACAGGATCCCCTCCCTTTGACTTTAATGTTAAACGATGATTTTTGCTGTAAAACCAATCTGACTTTAGATGTGAATATTTCAAAAACCGTAAAAGTTATTGAAAAGCTTAATGGAAGTTATGTAGCTGAAACTTGTGGAAACAAAATAAAGGCAGAATGGTTTCTGTAACTGCAAAATTGCAGAAGTTATTAAGCATAGAAGCAGAAGCAGAAAAAGTTGAATTTTCGGAAGTTTGCCATAGAAAAGAATAAGATAAGATAAGCCTTTATTAGTCCCACAGTGAAGAAATTCCAGAATTGCAACAGCACAGGGATAGCAATACTCGGAGCAATAATTCAGAAGATAAGATAAGCGCAGTGAATATACATATGTCCACAGAAATATACAGTTCGTAGCATTGTAGCTAGATGGAATAAACAGCATAATGGTCTATTCAGTTACCCCACCTAGTATGAATATGTACCCTTACAGTATATTACGTATTTGAATCAGCCTAGTTGTCACCCTCTGTAGTGATTGATATTGTCCTAGTTGTATAATGGAAGGGACCATTATTGTGCAAGTTTGTTACTTATTGTGCATTCAATACGGCCTCTACGAGCAGCCCTGTTTAGGTTATAAAGTCTGACAGCTGTGGGTAGGAAGGACCTGCAAAGCCTCTCAGTCGTGTACCTAGGATGGTACAGCCTACTGCTAAATGAGCTCCTCAGTGCATTCAGTGTCTCCTGCATGGGGTGGGACTTGGACTCCAGCAGATATGACAGCATAGCCACCATCCCACATGCCAAAAACATGCAGGTTAGGTTAACTGGAGACTCTAAAGTGGCCCTAGGTGTGAATGTGTGTGTGAATGGTTAAGGGATTGCGCCGTATCGTGGCTGCTTCATCCATCCAGGTGGTGGATGACCCTCAATTTCCCCTCTGGGGATCAATAAAGTATACAAAAATATAAATCTAAATCCTCCTCTCTCCTATCTCCTCCACTGGGTTGAGGTGCTGCCCCAGGACAGAGCTAGCTTTTTTGATTAGTCTATTCAGTCTCTTCCTGTCGGCTGCCGTGATGCCGTTGCCCCAGCAGACCACACCAAATGTGATGGCTGATGCCACCACCGAATGGTAGAAGGTCTTCAGGAGCACCCCTTGTACACCAAACGACCTGAGGCTCCTCAGGAGGAACAGCCTGTGCTGTCCCTTCTTGTAGAGCGCATCGGTATTGTGTGACGAGTCCAGTTTATTGTTCAAATGAACACCCAGGTACTTGTAGGATGTCACCATCTCAATGTCTGTTCCCTGGATGTTTACTGGTGCTGTGAGGGGTTCTCCTCACCTGCAGGAGTCCACCACCCGTTCCTTAGTTTCCCTGCATTGATTTGGAGGCAGTTCCGATGGCACCAGTCCAGGAAGTCCTGGATAAGTCCTCTGTACTCCGCATCATCTCCATCAAAGATGAGGCCGACAATCACAGAGTCATCAGAGAACTTCTAAAGATGGCAGTGTGGTGTGTTGTGTGAATAGTCCACAGTATAAAGGGTGAACAGGAAGGGAGCCAGAACTGTTCCCTGGGGGGCCCCCGTATTGCAGATGATAGTGTCGGACACACAATCCTGGGTTCTCACAAACTGTGGCCAGTTTGTGAGGTAATCCAGGATCCATGATGACAGATGCTGGTCCACCCCTGCACACAGTAGCTTGTCCTTCAGGATCACAGGTTGGATAGTGTTGAAAGCACTGGAGAAATCAAAGAACATGATACTCACCATGTCCCCAGGCTTCTCCAGGTGGGACAGGGAACGGTGTAGGAGGAAGGTCACTGCATCCTCCACCCCAATGCCATGCTGGTGGGCAAACTGGAGTGGATCCATCGCTGGTCCCACTAGTGGGCGGAGGTGGGCAAGGAGCAGCCTCTCCAGGGTCTTCATCAGGTATGATGTCAGGGCTACTGGTCTGTAGCTGTTCAAATGGGATTTAATGGGATTTAAAAAGCAGGAAATCGTAACTTTTACGAAAAGTATAAAACTTCGGAAGAAGAAAAATGCAAGCACACTTCTCCTTAAAAAGCCAAACGTTTTGATACCAGAATCAAGTCTGTAGCACAAAAACTGTGGGAGTAGTTAGATGATAAAAAACGGTGGAAGAAGTTAATAAAGAAAGTGAGTGGATAACAATGTGTGAATGCTTAACAGCATTCACACAATAATCACATTCATATAATTGTAGTGGCACCACTACAGCAGTAGCAACAGCAAACCGCATGGCTTTTTGTTGTTGACGGCTAAAGTCATGCCCTGTAATTCACAGCTGGAACTGAGGCCACATCTGTTGTCCCCCCAGTAATCACACAAATAAAGAGCTTCTGCAGGCAATACAGAACCACTCAGGCTATGGAGGATGTGACATTGACATGGTCAAATGTTGGTGCACCATCAAAATAATTTTTCAAACATTATATTGAAATGAAAATCTTACATAGTGTATCTTTAAAATCTACAGGAGAGGCATGCTGCACTTCATTTGCTGTTCAGAAGAACAAGACCTCTCTGGCAAGATTTGCACCCGGAACCTCCAGCATACAAAGCACTCACCTTAACCACAACACCATTAGCCTGCACGCTTACTTCCTCAAATGATAAATGTTCAATTGAAATGATTCCCAGCAGCACTGGTAAAGCATTTAAAACATATGCACTGATTTTAAATGTACAGAAGATGCACAGTAACATACTGTGCATTACCTGACGTTACCTGACGTTACCAGGTAATGTCAAGCCCTGTTACCAGGGCTTGACATTAACTTTTCTACTCACTAGCAACTATGGCCAGTGATTTTCCAGTTATTAGCCACTCAGCCCTTTCACTGGCCACAATTTTGTGGTTGGAAAATTATGTTTAATATGCTCAAATATGACTATTGCATGTTAAAATTTATTTGAAATAAATTTACAACCTGTTTAAATGTGAATGACCCTTATACAGCAAGAGAAACACTGTTTATTTATGAACAGCAGCACATATTTTAAATCAGTAGACAAAATTTATAATGTGAGAGCAAAGTACAGGTAGATTTGGGTGTCTCCCAATTCTTATCTGTACCCCTATCTCTTCCCCAACCCCTTTGCCTACCCTTTTGAATTGGGACACCCCTTCATGGCTGCACTATGTCACTGGTAGTTGCTGATGGATTTAGCCAAACCGTTTTCACCAGAAAAAAGAAAGAAATAGAAAACTGTTTTGAACAAAGTCTCATCTTAAGGAGAAAAAAATGTCCCAAATTGACATGAACTATTCTAATTAGTAGAAAATGTCAAAAATTTGTTAGAAAGAAAGCTATAAATTCACAGACAAAAAAAAAATTGAATACCTTGGCAGCCAGTTTTGGCCTGCGGTTCATATGTTTGACACCCCTGGACCAATGCATTAAAAATACATATTTAGAGGGGAAAATTACAATTTCTTGCCCTAAAAAAAAATCATGTTTAACCATAGAGGTAGGAGCTGATGTGGGGGGAGCACAGGGATTAGCTACTCACTGCCAGGACAACAGCGATCAGTGGCAGTTCTCCTGGTAATATGATCGCATAGTGCGGGGACAGGTGTGTTCTGCTGGCTGCTGTCTGTTCGTCGCAGTTTCTCCAGACTGGCTGCAAAATGAGCTTGCCTTGAGTGAAGTCTGGCTCCACTCCGTACTTGGTACAGGAGAAGTTGCCGCCCTTGATGGCATTTCTTCCCACCAGGCTGAACAGGGGCAGGACGGGAGACCAATCCATGGAGTAGATAATCCACAGCTTCTCCAGAATCTGTCCACGGTGACACACACTGTGTGCAGATAGTGCTTATAGGAGTTTTAGTTTTGGCGTCTCACATTGCAATAGGTTTATTATTTTAGATGTCATTTGAGAATGCTACAAGCTGTCAAAGTGGCTATCTTACCGGTAACTGCTGAAATCCACTGGCCATTGCTCGGTTGGCCAGTTTTAATGTCAAGGTCTGTATGTTACACTTCAGAAAAATGACACATTACCAGAAGGACTTGAACCCAGGGCTCCTGCATGACAGAAAAGCATCTTAGCCCCTACACCACACTACTACTACTACTAACACTGTTGGTAGTCCATCGGGTCTGACGATGACATAATCTGTGGACTTGCAGCCAAAAGCTTTAAGCACACAGGTGCCCACAGATGTTATAATGGTAGTCTGTAGGTTGGATCAAGGTGAACACAGCTCTATGACATCTAACCCTTGCAGCAGCAAGACGCTGTCATTGGTCCTCCTCAAAGACAGCTATTGCTTTGTGGGTGAGCAGCCTCAAACCTTTCCTGTCTGCGTTAGAGGCTTTGACCACATGTGGATGGATCCTGCACCATCTGGGGTTATTCTTCAAGGTGTCTTTGCACCTCAGTTTGGGCCTTCCCTGTCTGCTTGAGCCCTTCTTGAGCTCACCATACATCAGCTGTCAGGGGATACAACTGTCATCCATTCTGATGACATTGCCAGTCCAGTGTAGCTGAGCCTGATTTGGAAAGATATTTCTAAGGTTTTTTGTACCAACTAGAATGACTTCAGTCTTATCTGAATTTAATAGCAAGAAATTACAAGTCATCCAACCTTTGATTTCCTTAAGACAAGCTTTTAATTTGGCTAATCGATTGCTGTCATCTGGCTTCATTGACAAGTACAATTGTGTGTCATCTGCATGACAATGAAAATGTATACAGTGTTTTCTAACAATGTTATCTAGCAGAGGCATACATAAACTATAAAGAATAGGACCTAGCACACATCCCTGTGGAACTCCATGACTGAGCTTTGAGTTGAAAGAAAACTCATTGACATGGCCAAATTGGAACTTATCAGATAAGTAAGATTTATATCATTAAGTCCAACAAGGTGTTCTAGTCTATCATGTAAAATATTGTGATTGATAATATCAAATGCTGCACTAATGTCTAAATGGACAAGAATAGAAACAAGTCCATTATCAGATACGATAAGGAGGTCATTAGTGACCTTCACTAAAGCTGTTTCAGTACTGTGATGGATTCTCAACCCTGATTGAAACTCTTCAAATAAACCATTTCCCTGCAAGTGATCAAATAATTGCATAGCAGCAACTCTTTCTAAGATTTTTGAAATGAAAGGCAGATTAGAGATTGGTCTATAGTCAACTAAAACTCCTGGATGCAGCTTTGGCTTTTTAAGTAAGGGTTTAATTACAGCAGTTTTAAAAGCCTGCGGTACATGGCCTAAGGTTCATGAAGAATTGATTATTTGAAGAATAATGCTATCAGTAAATGGGAAGACCTTTAGATAACCTGGTAGGAATAGGGTCTAAAAGACAAGTTGAAAATTTAGATGAGGAAGTTAGTTTATCTAACTCTAAAAGGTCAATTGAAGTAAACTCATCCAAACAGTTATCACTTGAAGGAGTTGTAGCTGTTACTATATTTCAGTTAGCAGTGGGAATAATCTGACTAATTTTATCTCTGAAAGATGAAGTTTTATTATTGAAGAAGCCCATAAAGTTCTGACTAGTAAGCTCTAAGGGAATGAGAGATTTGACAAGAGTCCTGACTCTTTGTCAGCCTGGCTACAGTGCTGAAAAGAAACCTTAGATTATTCCTGTTGCCTTCTATTAATGTGGAATAATAGCTTGTTCTAGCTTTCCTAAGAGATTTTTTTTTTATAAATTAGAAGTGATTTCTCCGAGCTAAATAGATTTCATCTGTAGAAGAGCTTGGAATAACGAGGCGATGCGACTTATAAACCAAAGTTTATTATCAGCTTCGCTCCTCTAACAAGCCTCATCTCAGTGCAGAAGCAGAAGTAAAAAGAGGAAGAACACATTCAGCTCTACATACTTATACCTACACATAACAAAAGACATGCATCTCAAAGCTGACATCCCGCATTATCTTAATCCCCCTCCTTTGTCTTCGTATCCCTCCACCTGGCCCTGGGAGGTCAGGGCGATCGATCTGGTCTCCACCGCAGCGCCTCGGATGCTCTTTGATCTCCGCTGATGGTTGAGACCTCTTGTCCTGTTCTGAGGTGTGAAGTCGCTTTACATATGTAATCACCAAACATTCTCACATGCTTATACATATGTAGGTTATGGGATATATGATTAATATAGACCACAGCCCCCCCCAAACGACTAAGAAAAGGACAATAGAAAAATTCACAGTTTAAGTTAATTATTATGACATACTAACTGCTACACCTCTTGATAAGGAAGAAACTTTCCAGCAACTATGCTCCTGTAGAGAATTCAGTGGTAATCATAACAGTGTAGTAATATCACAAATCAGTCTTAAACTGTCACAGCACAATTAGTGAACAACTTTTGAGTAGTTTGCATCAGTCCCTGTGCCGTCTGGGTTTTAATCTTCTCCCGAATCTGCTGTGGGTCCGCTTGGGCGTCCTGGTGGGACCTTGCTGTAAGGAATCTGCAGCTTGGGGAGGAGAGTGATTATTTGTTCTCTGCAGGGGGGCTGAGTCTTTACTCTTTGGGGTCTACCCCGCCGAGGTGCTCTCGCCA
Organism: Pholidichthys leucotaenia; assembly: GCA_020510985.1. Taxonomy (NCBI): domain Eukaryota; kingdom Metazoa; phylum Chordata; class Actinopteri; order Cichliformes; family Pholidichthyidae; genus Pholidichthys; species Pholidichthys leucotaenia. The sequence continues at coordinate 301,018,768 of CM035836.1, read as the reverse complement.
ACCGTGCAGGTTCGTCTCTCAACAAGAAGGCAGGTTTAAGTCTGTCAATGCTGACTGTTTCTTTTCTGTCCCCTAAATCAAGCACAAAATGCTTATCACCAGGTTCCAGCACTCTGAAACGTCCATCGTATGGTGGACGGAGGGTTGGTTTTAAAGCTTCATGCCTAACAAAAACTAATTCAGCGTTTTTTAAAGCTTGGGAGACAAAAACCCGTGGAAAAGAGTGATGTGCCGGTCCGGGGAGAGTGTCAGGACCGTTGCTGCCTAAAAGCCTCGGGGCTGGAAGATGCCCTGGCTCTGGGTTCTCTGGTAAAAATTCACCTGGGAGCCTGAGAGGTTGTGCAAAAACTAATTCTGCTGGGGAGGCGTCTAGATCCTCTTTAGGCGCAGCACGCAACCCCAATAAAACCCAGGGATGTTTATTTACCCAATTTGTATCTGTTAGTGAGGCTCTGAGGGCGGCCTTTAAAGATCTGTGAAAACACTCGCATAACCCATTAGCCTAAGGGTGATAAGCGGTGGTGCGGTGAATTGTCGCTCCTAAGCTGCTGGCCATGGCTGACCAAAGCTCCGAGACGAATTGAGGTCCCCTATCGGACGTGATGTCCGATGGGACGCCAAAACGTGCCACCCAGTTTGTCAAAAAAACGCGAGCGACTTCCTCCGCTGTGGTTGACGCCAGAGGGACCGCCTCAGGCTAGCGCGTAGTACGGTCTATCATTGTTAACAGATGTGTGAAACCTTGGGAGGAAGGTAGTGGTCCCACGAGGTCGACATGAACGTGGTCAAACCTTCTAGCTGGGATTCGAAAAGGCTCTAGAGGGGTTTTTGTGTGTTTGTGTATTTTGGCACGCTGAAAAGACATGCAAGTTTTTGCCCATTCTTTTACGTTTTTGCGCAGGCCGGGCCACACAAACTTTTCGGCGACTGTTTTAACCGAGGCGCTCACACCCAGGTGCGCGAGGGCGTGAATTGAGTCGAAAATACGGCGGCGCCATGCAGCTGGGACTACCGGGCGAGGACGGCCGGTTGAGATGTCGCATATTAGGGGAGGTAGACCGTCGCGTAAACCCCTTTCCTCCAGCCTTAACCCTGTTGGTCCAGACAGGAGTGCGCGCACGTCTGCGTCACTACTTTGCTCCTCCGCCATGGCTGCGTAATCTATCCCTACGTGGATTGGGGCCGCGTATGTGTCCGCGTTGGCGAAGAGCTCTGCGGCTGAGGTAGTATAATCTGTCTCCTCGCGCTCTGGCAGTGTCACAGTGCGAGAGAGGCAGTCTGCTATCACGTTAAGTTTGCCTGCCACATGTCGAATGTCTGTGGTGAACTCTGAAATTGCCGCTAGCTGTCTTTGTTGCCTGCCTGACCATGGTTCTGAAATTTTAGCCATCGCAAAGGTGAGCGGTTTGTGGTCTACAAAAGCCGTGAAACGCCGCCCCTCTAACCAGAACTGGAAGTGGCGGATGGATAAATGAAGGGCTAGCAGCTCCCTGTCAAAAGTGTTGTATTTACGCTCAGTTTGGTTTAATGATTTGCTGAAAAATGCCAAAGGTTGCCAGGTTCCGCCAACGTGTTGTTCTACAACCGCCCCTATGGCCAGGTCTGAAGCATCTGTGGTTAGCGCAATGCGGGCCGAGGGATCAGGATGAACCAACAATGTAGCGTTAGCTAGGGCACTTTTTACTTCCGCGAAGGTGAGTTCGCGCTCCGGGGTCCATTCGACCGCGTTGGAAGGCTTTTGTTTTCTGAGCGCGTCATATAGGGGCTGCATGAGTTGAGCTGCACGGGGGAGGTTGTAAAAATTAACCATTCCCAAAAATTCTTGCAGCGATTTGACCGTTTGTGGCCGTGGAAAACTTTTTACTGCGCGAACTTTGTCTGGCAGTGGGACTGCCCCCTTCGGTGAAACTCTGTGTCCCAAAAAATCAATTTGTGGCACGCCGAATTTGCATTTGGCTGGATTGATTATTAACCTGTGCTCTTCTAGTCTCTGAAAAACCATAGTGAGATGCTGTTCGTGTTCTTCCTCCGACGAGCTGGCTACCAGCATATCGTCGAGGTAGACAAACACGAAAGGGAGGTCGCGTAATACCGCATCCATCATCCGCTGAAAGGTTTGAGCAGCGCCTTTGAGGCCAAAAGGCATCCGCAAAAATTCAAAAAGACCGAAGGGGGTTATTACAGCTGTTTTAGGAATGTCTTCCGCTCAAACGGGGACTTGGTGATAGCCACGGACCAGGTCTATTTTAGAAAAAATGCACGCACCCGCCAGATGTAGTGAAAAATCTTGGATGTGAGGAATTGGGTAGCGGTCATGCGCTGTCGCATTGTTTAATCTGCGGTAATCGCCGCACGGTCTCCAAGAACCGTCGGATTTCGGGACCTTGTGTAGTGGTGATGCCCAGGGGCTTTTTGAGCGTCTGATAATGCCTAGTTTTTCAAGGGTGGTAAACTCGTCCCGAGCTATGGCGAGCTTGGTCGCGTCTAAGCGCCAAGCTTTGGCGAATACGGGTGGGTCCATTGTGGGAATAAAGTGTTCAACCCCGTGCTTAGCCACTGTAGCTGAGAATTTGGGAATTGTGAGTGCTGGAAATTGGGTGAGGAGTTGATCAAACTTACCTCCCGCTGTAGTGACGCTGGCCTGCACGGGTGGTGGAGAAACTCGAGCTGAGCAGGGAATAGAAGCAAATGACAGTGCATTACCCAAGCGTCTATTTGCTAGATCGACTAATAGCCCATGTGCACACAAAAAATCCGCGCCCAGCAAGTTAAAACTTACCGCCGCTACAACAAATGTCCATCTGTAGTTGCGGCCATGAATGCAGAGGGGCAGGTTCCTTTCACCATAAGTGTCGATGATGGAGCCGTTGGCTGCCATCGCTCCATTGCCCCGGGGGCCCATGGCCCGGTCTGCGTGGGAGGGCATGATAAAACTCAGTTCAGCTCCAGTGTCAATTAGGAACTGTTTGCCGGTGTGTCCGTCAGTCACATAAAGAAGTTTATTTTTTTCGCCGAGAACCGGAGCCGTTAACGGTTCTCGGTTTGGGCGTTTTCCCGAACTTTTGAACTTGCAGGGGGGAACACATTTGTACGCCCCCTCGGCAAAACGGTGGTGGTAATAGCAGATGTTGTTCCGCCTGCTGCGTCTTGGTCGTGTTGCCGCCATGGTGGGCGGGCTCTGCTCGGTTGTCTGTGGTTCTCCGTTGCTCTGGGCATCTGCAGATGCTGCTGTGGCCACCTGTTCCCTGCAGGCGTTGGTGAGTCGCTGCGCTTCTCGGGCCAGCGCGCGGAAGTCCTGCTGGGTGCTGCACCGCATGTTGATCAGCGTCCCTCTCATGTGTGGCGGTAGAGTGCTGAGGAAGATGTGTTGGAAGAGGAAGTTGTCGTTGTCCTCCTCCTTGAGCTGCAGCATGTCCTCCATGAGGGCCTTGGGTCTGCATCCTCTGTGGCCGTAGATCGCCAGGATCTTCTCTGCTCTCTCCTCGGCTGAGGGGACGAAGTTCTCGATGATGGTCGCCTTCAGCTCTCTGTATTTGTCATGGGCGGGCGGCTGTCGGATTATGCTCCGCGCGCATCTTGACGTGGCAGCGTCTAGTTTGGCGACGATGTGATAAAACTTCGTCTCGTCCGCCGTTATGCCCGCCAGTGCAAACTGAGCCTCAGCTTGCTGGAACCACGAGCTCGGGTCTTCTTGCCAGAATTCTGGCAGCTTGACGGTGACGGCGCTTGTGTGGGCCGTCCTTGATGTGTCCGCCGGGTGAGAGCGCCTTTCTTCTGCTCTCACGGCGGGGCTGGTGCTCGGTTGAGCCCTCTCTTCTGCCGTGGGGGAACGTCTTCCATCCGTTCCCCTGTCTGCATGGGCGCCGGCGTCTGCCTGGGTCGCCTCAGATGAGTCAATCGCGGGGGAACGTCTCTGGTCCATCCTCGCGTCAGGGTCACCAGTGTAGAAGAGCTTGGAATAACGAGGCGATGCGACTTATAAACCAAAGTTTATTATCAGCTTTGCTCCTCTAAAAAGTCTCATCTCAGTGCAGAAGCAGAAGTAGAAAGAGGAAGAACACATTCAGCTCTACATACTTATACCTACACATAACAAAAGACATGCATATCAAAGCTGACATCCCGCATTATCTTAATCCCCCTCTTGTGTCTTCATATCCCTCCACCTGGCCCTCGGATGCTCTTTGATCTCCGCTGACGGATGAGACCTCTTGTCCTGTTCTGAGGTGTGAAGTCGTTTTACATATGTAATCACCAAACATTCTCACATGCTTATACATATGTAGGTTATGGGATATATGATTAATATAGACCACATCATCTAATTTAGTGGAGCACCATTTTCTTTCTAACTGACAAGTCTTCTGTTTTAATCTTCGGGTTTCTGTGTTGAACCAAGGAGTTAGAAATCTCTGATTAGACTTTTTTTCTTTTTTAAATGGTCCACCATGTCTAGAGTTTGGTGCAGGGAAGCTGTCACACTATCTACCATCCTATCAATTACAGAAGGAGTAAGCTCTCCATAGCATATCTCCATTGTGTTGACACATGGCATTGAGGAAACAATCTGCTTAAATTTGGTAACAGCATCATTTGGGAGACATCTACTGTGGTAATATGATTCTTTAGGAGTCTTATAGTGAGAAATAATAAAATCAAAGGTTAACAGACAATGATCTGACAGTACAGGGTTATGAGGAGACACTACCAGGTTTTCTATTTCTATTCCATATGTCAGCACAAGGTCCAATGTGTGGTGGAGATAATTGGTAGAATTTCCTACTCTCTGAGAAAACCCCATCAAGTCTAATATTGAATTAAATGCTATATTAAGGCAATCACTACCTACAGCTACATGCATATTAAGTCCCCAACTATAATTATTCTATCCGATTTCATCACTAAATCCACTACGAACTCAGCAAATTCAGATAAAAACTTTTAGTAGGCTGAGAGAGGATGATAAACTATGGCAAATAAAATTGAGTTCAAACTAAAATTGCTAACATGCCCAATACTGAGGACCAGGCCCTCAGTGGAATTATAGCATGTTTTTTGCTTTACATTAACTAGTAATTTAGAATGGTAAATTATTGATACTCCTCCCCCATGACCAGAACTTCTAGGATTTGGACAGTTTAAATAACAAGAGGGAGTTGATTCTTTTAAACCAATATAATTTTCTTTCCCTAACCAAGTCTCTTTAAAGAATATTAAATCAATATGACGATCAATTAACAGATCATGGGCTAGCAGAGACTTGTGAGTTAGAGACCTAATATTTCATAAACCACATGTAATTTTTAAATTATGAGGAGGAACAGAGGCCAATGCATTAGATTTAGAGGCTACATGTTTAATTTGCGCTTTAACAACTTTTTGTTTAATCACTTTGGGATGCTTATACATTATATTTTATTTACTTTAGAGGGAGCAGACAGTGATTCTCTGATGGGGAAGACAGGGGCTAAGTTGAGGGATGGCAGATGGAGAGAAGATGCAGAGAGGTGTATAAGACTGGTGAATGAGTGGTGAATGGTGAATGAGTCTATGGTCCATCCAGCAATCTCCACCACACATTGCCCTGGTGATGAGGATGTCACTGTTGTCATGTTGGCAGGTGATGATGTTGTCAATGAGATACCATTGTTTAGACTGAGGGTACATCCATGTAGCCTTGTACTTATCAGCCTGTGGAAATGTTGTGTTGGTTATCAGCAGGTCATACTTGGGCCATTTGCTCAGCAGTAGGAGGCTGTTGCTGTTCTTCTTCCCAACTCCATGCTTCCCTATATCTCCTCTCCACTGATCATGGCCCTTGCCAATGCTGGTAATGAAGTCGCCCAGCAATAAGAGCTTATCAGTGGCAGGCGTGGCTCACAACAGAGTGTCCAAGTCAGTGTAAAACTATTCTTTTATCTCCTCTGTGCTTATCAGGGTGGGAGCGTAGGCGCTTATGATGGTAACAAAGTGTTTGTTGCTGATAGGGAGGAAGATGTTCTTCAGTCTTTCACTGATGCCAGTGGGGAGGCCAGGAATCTGCTTCAACAGGTTGAACTTGATGGCAAATCCAACACCTTGGATTCTGTCCTTTTTTTTTTTTTTTTTGTTACTTATTTGTACTCGTAGGTAGACTTGGTTTGCAGTCTGGTGACAAGCCACCGGCTGCTGGTCGCTGCGTGCGCGAGCGCCCTAAACCTACATGTTTGGGGGTTTTTTTGGTATGCGGGAGGAAACCGGAGAAATCCCGGAGTAAACCCACGCAACACGGGGAGAACATGCAAACTCCACACAGCTTACTGTTGGTCGGGGGCTGGGATCGAACCCACGATCTCATGATCCCCGCGATCCCCCGGCCGAGGGTAAAACTGTGCTGCTACAGTGCTAAACCACTGCGCCACCGTGCAGCCCAGTCCTTGTTTTGGGCCTTGCCCTTCCAGAAGATTGTGTATCCACTGCTTGTTTCTGACACTGATCCTTCTTCAGCAAGTCAAGTTTCACTGAGAGCTGCGATGTCAATGTTATATATCGACAATTCCTTTGCAATGAGGGCTGTCCTTCTTTGAGGTCTTAAGATGTCTCGATTCCACATTGCTATGATTAGTTTCTTCTTTCTCTGTTGGAATTGACCACATGTGGGCAAGTCAGCCTGCTGCGGTAAGCTGGCCAGAAGGTTAAGGGCAGGCTTTGTTAAGGCCACCTTTTCTAGGCCCCTCCCTTACTAGGGTGAAAAGTGCAGTCCTGACCAGGCTTCTCAGTCACCTGGCAATGCTGCTGAAGTTCTCTGCTGCCTCAGGTTCAGAGAATAATGACTAGAGTCCCAGGCCGCCTACGTGCAGGTGTGTGACTGTGACTGCCAGTGGTTTCCTCCACCTGTCACTTTTTCCACTCCCCCATTGCCGCAGGACTTGTAGTTTTGTGGGCCGAGTTGTACAGACACCTGTGCATGAGGTTGATTATAGTGGGAGAGCCGTTGCATCGGGGCAGTCCCAATTTATCGGCAGAAGAAACCTTAACCCAGTGACACGGAGAACCATTACATCTGGAGGCCTCCCCTGCTACAGTGGATGATCAGGACTTCTTTTGTTTCTCATCGTGCTCCAAGTGCTTCACAACACCTGCTGGAGCCCCCTTCCTAGCCATTGGATCCTCCTAATGGTCTCATCTGTCCAGTCCGCTGGAGCAAGTCTTCAAAGGATTGAAATTCTCTAACTCACTTAGTGTTTCAACCCCATCAACTACCTCACCTGGCTTAGCCAGCCTGTTGAAGCCATTGCCTGGGGAGTGGCTGCTGTTGCATGCAAACAGCTACTAGGAGCCACAGGTGAGAGCTGAGTGCAGGTGGAGACCAAAGTGGATGAACTGCTCTGAAGAGCATGACATGTTCTCCCATCAGAGGTGCTACTCCTCCCTGACACCCCTAACACACACTCACTTCCTCAAAAACTAACAAAATACTCCACTGTATAATAAATAAATAGTGAAGATTAGTTAATTAGATATTACTCAAAGTGTTTGCATACACATATCTCTTAGATCCACACACACATACACAGACATGCAAAGTCAAACCCACACATATACACCATTCACATATAAACATCAGTTACTACACACACAGACTGTACACACATGCACACACACATACAAACTCCACAGGAAGGTCTTTGTTCTTGTTTCCATATATAGGCATGTGTAAGAGTGAAGAGAAAACATGGATGCTGAGAGGAAGTCATAAAGCCATAAAGGCAGGGACAGGAGAGAGTAGAAATCTGGACAGGATGGAGGTCATAAAAGAGCTCTGAAGCCATTTTGAACACTGAAGAGGACAGTTTGAAACAATGGACATGTATTGTCGAAAGTAACGCCCACCCACTCAGAGGCTATATATAGGAGGGACTCCCTTTTTTCGGGGTCTTTTCCAGAAGAGGGGGCTTGAAGGATCCATGGCCATGTGACTCCTTGCGTGTTCTAATAAAGTTAAGCTAAGAAATAATATTTCTTCTGTGATTATTTGTTGGTTAACTGAAAAGATTCTGCTGTCTGTCCAGAAAATTAATTTTTACAACTGACAAGACAAAATGGCTGACAGATATTTAGTAAAATTATTTTTTTTTTTTTAACATTAACAGAATTGCATGGAATTTGGTGGTTAGCCGAAGAATGCTGTTGTGATTGTGAGTGTGAAGTTTCGTCAAATTTGAATGAGTATATCTGGAGTTAAACCCAATACTATATGCCAAAGAGAAACTGTACAACTTGGTTGAGCTAGAAAATCAAAACAGATTGACAGTTTTGGATAATTTTTGCCACTTTTCATTATCAATGTCTGTAGATGATCTCTGCTTAATTTCAAGCAATTTGGGTGAATGGCCTGCATTTGCACATTTTTGAAGATATGGTGCAGAAAATTTAATTTTAAGAGCATTAGACCAGTGGAGAAAAGTTACAGATGGTTTCAGATAATAGAATGATGAAAGAATTTTTAGTCTACGCCCAGCCATTCGAGATATTTGCCATTTGAGATATTTGCAAAAATGTAAAAAAAAAAAAAAGTTTGCTCTAGCACCAGCTATGGATGTAGTGCCTTGATATTTTTTTTCTGTTTCCAAGTAGTGGGGCAAGTTTCTGATCAGACTGTAAAATTTTAGGTTTCTACATATTGCTGTTTTTGCTCCCAATGTACTTTTAGCTAATAATAAGAATAAGAATAAGAAGCAGAAGAAGAAGCTTGGAACCCTAATAACAACATTCAGATATATCTAAAGCTTCAGTGACTGGATGTATTGATATTGCTTACAAACTCAGCAAATATATATGGCTTTAATTCAAAACTAAATATAGATGATAGTGATCATACTGTGATAGTGTATGCATAGTTAATACAATGCATTTCACTAAAGGGTAGCATAGAATGTTGACTAGTACTGCAGTTGAGGCAGACTGTTTACACCATTCAATCCAGCTTTAGCACACAGAGAGGATAGCTAGCAGGACTGCTGCCAGCAGTGTAGTGACTGGCAGCTGAGCCCAGTAGCATATTGATGCTGTACATTCATATCATCAAAATTAACCATAACTATGTAACTAATTGATTATTATTTCTCAACATACTATCTATAAAGGATACTAAGGTAAAATGTCAGGATAGTATGAAAATTTAGTTTTTAGGGTATATTATCTATTCCTTTTAAATATACTGTAAGCATCAAATCTATGTAACATTGTAGCTGTACAGTATTTTCAACCTTCACTATTTGAAAGTACTGCAGCATCACTTATCTCCTCTGCACCTTTGTTCATATATATATATATATATACGTATATATACTGTATATCAATACAAACACAGCTTGTAATAGATTTTAGTCCTCCTTTTCTTGGTATGATCATTGTCCCCAGTGTAATTATTTCATCCATTTATCACAGCAGTGAAGACCAAGTCCTATTATGAGACTCACTGATCTGCAGAAGTGACATTATGGGCTGGATTGCACATGGCATCTATAATCTATCAAAATGAAATCATAGAAATTGTGCTGCAATAGCAACAAGGAAAAAAACCCCAAACAGGTTAAATGTACAATAGGAGCTACACCATTGGTGGAAAAATAATTAATTATATTTTATTACATCTTAAATATATAAGGCTAAATAAGAGTTATGTAATTTATACAGTTGTTGGCTTCTGAATGCAAGTACAGTAAGTGAGCCAATTAAACTAGGGCCCTGCTCCAGAAAGAAGGTTTAATGCCTTACTTGGATACATTAACTCAGAGCTTGCTGTATCTCTGAGTTTTTGGTTCATAACACTCTGAAAGTTTGTATTCCTGGCAGCAAGCACTGTGAACATAGCCAGCTAATGACAAGTGTTGAGAGAAATTGACCTCATAGATAACTATAGGAGAGACTGCTGAGTTAAAGACTGTATTAACCCTCTTCTGGCTGTCATAAGACATCAGCATCACCTACTGTCCCTTGGGCAGTCCTGCGCCTGTCACGTGATGTGTCCCAAAAACACAGAAAACCCAGCTGTACCAAGCATTTCACATCATAAGATGTCAGACACGTATAGCATACTGCTCTTCACTGGAGGACTGGAGGACTTCACCCAAACGAGCCGCCTCAAACATCATTTCTGGAAATGCAAAGAAAGGAATGTAAACAAAGGCTCCATTGCAACATACAGCCATGGACAAAACTGTTGGTACCCCTCTGTTAATGAAAGAAATACCCACAATGGTCACAGAAATAGCTTGAATCTGACAAAAGTGGTAATAAATAAAATTTTTATGAAAATTAGCCAGTGGAAATCAGACAATGCTTTTGAATTGTGGTTCAACAGAATTACTTTAAAAAACAAACTCATGAAACAGGCCTTGACAAAAATGATGGTACCCCTAGAAAAGACTTGGAAATAATGTGACCATAGGGACATGTTCAACCAAGATGTGTCCTCTAATTAACATCACAGGTGTCTACAAACTTGTAATCAGTCAATCAGCCTATTTAAAAAGTGACAAGTAGTCACTGTGCTGTTTGGTGACATGGTGTGTACCACACTGAACATGGACCAGAGGAAGCAAAGGAGAGAGTTGTCTCAGGACCAGAGGAAGCAAAGGAGACAGTTGTCTCAGGAGATTAGAAAGAAAATTATAGACAAGCATGTTAAAGGTAAAGGCTATAAGACCATCTCCAAGCAGCTTGATGTTCCTGTGACTACAGTTGCACATATTATTCAGAAATTTAAGATCCACGGGACTGTAGCCAATCTCCCTGGACATGGCTGCAGGAGAAGTCGGATAATATGAATGGTAACAAAAGAGCCCAGAACAACCTCTAAACACATTTATGGTGAACTCCATGGTCCAAGGTACATCAGTGTCAGGTCGCACCATCCGTCGTTGTTTGAGCCAAAGTGGACTTCATGGGAGACAACCAAGGAGGACACCACTGTTGAAAACAAATCATAAAAAAGCCAGACTGGAATTTGCCAAACTGCATGTTGACAAGCCACAAAGCTTCTGGGAGAATGTCCTATGGACAGACGAGACAAAACTGCAACTTTTTGGCAAGGCACATCAGCTCTGTGTTCACAGACGCAAAAATGAAGCATACCAAGAAAAGAACACTGTCCCTACTGTGAAACATGGAGGAGGTTCTGTTATGTTCTGGGGCTGCTTTGCTGCATCTGGCACAGGGTGTCTTGAATCTGTACATGGTACATTGAAATCTCAAGACTATCAAGGTATTCTAGAGAGAAATGTGCTGCCCAGTGTCAGACAGCTTGGTCTCAGTCGCAGGTCATGGGTCTTGCAACAGGATAATGACCCAAAACACACAGCTATAAACACCTAAGAATGGCTAAGAGCAAAACATTCGACTATTCTAAAGGGGCCTTCTATGAGCCCTGATCTAAATCCTATTGAACATCTGGGGAAGGAGCTGAAACATGCCGTCTGGAGAAGGCACCCTTCAAATCTGAGACAACTGGAGCAGTTTGCTGATGAGGAGTGGGCCAAAATACCTGCTGAGAGGTGCAGAAGTCTCATTGACAGTTACAGAAATTTTTTGATTGCAGTGATTGCCTCAAAAGGTTGTGCAACAAAATATTAAGTTAAGGGTACCATCATTTTTCCCAGGCCTGTTTCATGAGTTTGTTTTTTAAAATAATTCTGTTGAACCACAATTCAAAAGCATTGTCTGATTTTCATTGGTTAATTTTCATAGAATTTCATAGAATTTTTATTTATTACCACTTTTGTCAGATTCAAGTTATTTCTGTGACCACTGTGGGTTTTTCTTTCATTAACAGAGGGGTACCAACAATTTTGTCCACCTGTTTCCACACGGAGGAAGTGTTTGCTCCAAATTTTGCCAACTATGATTCTAAATAGAGATTATTTAGCTTCTGAAGGGAAATATTTACCTTTTGTGACAGCAGAAGACCGTCTGGAGCGTGTACACTTTTGTCTGCTATCGGCAGAGCTGCATATGATGAAAGAGAACAATGGCGCCTGTTCGGCGGGGTAATGTAACTAAAATTGAGGTGGAATAATTCATAACATACATGTAACAGTTTCATGATGTGGGAGAGAAAGCGAAAATGACTGGCAGAAGACAAAATAAGGACCATGGCTGACGAAAATGGATGAATGAAGACACGATGAGCGGTAGGTCTGATTGTTTTTTATCGGTTTGTGTACATTCTACTGATTTTCTGGTTCATATACTTTGAAGATAAGATAGCAAAAAAACAAAAATGAAGACACAAACAAAACCATCCTTTGTGTAAATATGTCCAAAGCCCACTTTTGACCGAAAGTTATGTAATTTGATACAGCTGCCATCACATTATCCAAATTAGATGGGTAAATTTACTCCTATCTCAAACTTTGGATCATATTCTACATCTTTCTAATTGACAGTAAGCCATTATCTCTTACCACTTTAAAGTTATAGCCTTTGGAATGTTTGATATCTAAACTTGAAAAAAAAACCTTGACCACCAGATGGGGGGAGGGGGGGCTGATGGGTGCGCAGGTGCGCCACCGATATTTTAAGAGGTTAAAAAAATGTATTGAAACACAGTATCTGTTTTATTTGCTTAAAAACACAATGGCTGTGTCTCAATTGTGGCACTGCATCCTCCAAGTGTGCATTTGTAGACTAATTACATCTCTGCATTGTACTTACTGTATATGAAGGTCTTCTCTGCCACAGCAATGAAAGTATGTAACTCCAGCTTGAAACCCAGCAGACTTTTCTTCAAGATATGTACCTACTGCTCACCTCTTCAATACATCTGGCTCAAGGGACCCCTTTCTCTGAATCAGCCTTATCAAAGACCCTCAGAATCTGGCATCGTCGACCTTGTTGATTCAAACATGGAACCTGGCAATCTCAACTTCCATCCCCAGATCTCTACATTGAGTACACTGCCTACTGGAAAACACCTTGGATTCCCGCTAGCCATCATTTGCCACCTCCAGCAGGATGTGGGGATTTGCATTTTGGATTCTCCAATCACTGGAATAAAAGTATGAACACTGGAGAGTCAACTAATTTTAAAATGAGACTGCCACTCACCTGCAAACAGATGAACTGGAGCTCTGCAGCTGAAATGAAGTGTTAGGAATTTATCCACCCACATACTCCTGCTACAGATGTGCAAATGAGGGCTAGCAGGTCAGCACTGTAAACAGCAATCATCCAGATGCAGTTTTTGGAGGAGGCAGTGACATTTTCTCCTCTGGATCACATTGTAAACCTAATTATGATAGCATTTTGGGGATTTCCACAGCAGGTAGAAAGCAGCTGCAGAAGTCATGAAGGCAAAGACAATTGCAGCACTGCAGTGGTGAAAGACAGACAGAGACAGACATTTTTCCAGTACATCATGATGTGGACCTGGACCATTCTAAATAAAAGCACAAATGTCAAGAATTGGACTCATATATTAATGAACTGGAGGCCACTAAGAGAGCGCATCTTCCAAGGCTTCATCCTTCCCTTCCCTTGTCTGTCCTTGTTCATCCTTTGTCCCTTTGTCCGTCCATATCACCAATCATCTGTACATTGCTAGATAGTGTTATGAGCTGGACATATTGTCAATGCTTTCTGTTATTTTTTTAAATGTGGTACAACTCTGTTATCATTAGTTTGTTGGGTTATCCTCAGTTTCTTAGTTCAGGTACTGTGCAGTCTCTCCCATCATCCTCCCATTCCTCCAGCCACTCACGTGTGTTTTCATTTGATTGTAATTAGTTACCAAACTGTCCTGTGTTTGTTAATTTACTGTATGTGTCTCTATAATACCCATGGTTTTCATTTCTCTTTGTTCCATCATCATTAGAGTTTTCCCTCCGGTTCTTCATCGAGTTTCACCTCTTGTAAGTGTTTAGCCCTACCAGCTCATTTTGTGTTTCGACAGCCCCTGTGCTGTAAGTTATTTTGGCACCTTGTTAAGAAAATATGTTACACTGGAGTTCTACCTGCCTGAAGGAGAAATGAATTCCTGTTCTTCCGGAGGTTGAACCTGACAGAATTACGCCACCATGAGATTCTGCGGGTATGAACTTTAGTGTTGATGGCCTGGATGAGGAGGAGTGTTGGGCTGCGGGATTAGTGGAGGCCTTTAACTCAGGCGCTCACACTTCTCACACTCTCAAGGAAGCCCTGACATTTCTGGATGGCACGGTGGAGGTAATAGAGGCATACCCCAGCCTGCGGAACTATCCGGGACTCACTGGTCTCCTCATCTTTCCAATCTCCAGCATAAGCTCTTCCCCATCTGTACCTGTGCCAACGAAAAAGCGTCTCCTGGTGCAGACCCCTTCAGCTTCTTGCCGCTGTCCAGCTCCAGGATCCTCTCCAAACCGCCCTCCAGCTTTGGTGCCTCCTCTCCAACTTCTGCCAGTTACAGCCCCCACTCCTTGCCATTTTCCGACACCAGCTCCTTGCCGCCCCCCGGCTGCTCTCCACCAGATGAACTCCGCTGCCATACAGAGCATTTCATCTGATTTTCCCGGGGAAGTCCCAGCGGCAGTGGCAACTTCAACAGCAGCATAGTGGGAAGTTAGCTCCACTCCTCCAACAGCAGCTCCTTTGCCGCTCCAGAGAATCACAGCAGCAGCCTCTTCTTTGTTCCAGTGTTCTTCTTCATCGGCTGCCCCATCAGCTCCTTTGTCCTCTCCCTCTGTTGCTGCTGTCCACCTCTCCTCAATGGCATCGGTGCCTGCTGCTGAGCTTCTACCTGTCTCAACAACTGTCATGCCGGCTCCACATCATTCTCCACCTGCAGTGCCTGCTCCTACATCTGCTGCGCAGGTGCCCATGCTGACTGCCCCATCAGCTCCTGTACCTGCTCCATGTTGCTTGCTGCCTCCAGTGCCAGCTCCACGATGTGCTCCATTTTCTATGTCCGTGTCTGATGCTCCACCAGCAGCAGTGCCATCAGGAACCTCGCAAGCAGAGGAGCAGGAGTTAGGGCAAGTCCTCTTTATTTCTTCTCTACGTATTTTAGAGAGGTCTTATCTTGCTCCTGTAAGGGAGACATAATTGCACTTCTCATCTGCCTCTGAGCTGTCCCCTCTGAGCTCTTCTGCTGGTGGTTGTGTTATGGACCAGATACCGACCTGTGTTTCTTCCCCTTTGTCTCAGATGGCTGCGTCAGGGATGGAGAAGCACATTTCAACCTCTGCAGTCTCAATGACCAGCGCACCCCAACCATCAGTCCCAGAGGCTGATGGGCCTCCACCATGTCTTCCTGAGGTCTGACCTCTGCAGCTCCTGGTTCCCAAGCCTAATGCTGTTGCGCTAAAGGTTCCCCAGGTACTATCTTCAGACCAAAAAGCTCCTATATTGTTATGTTCATCTTCGGAGCTGAAAGCTCCTGCGTTATCTTTGGAGCAGAAGGCTCCAGTGTTTTCTCACGTCTGGCGGCTCATGGACTTTGTTAGATCACCCAACGCATTGTGTTCATCAACCAGGTGGCTTATGGAGTTTGGTAGGCCTCCTGACGCATTGTGTTCATCCATAAGGTGGCTTATGGACTTTGGTAGGCCCCCCGATGGATTGTGTTCAGCTGTCAGGTGGCTTATGGACTTTGGTAGGCTTCCTGACCCACCTCGCTTCCCGGTCTGGTGGCCTTTGGACTCAGGTAGGCCACTCCACGCACCATGTTTCTCTGCCTGATGGTCCAATGACTTTGGTTTGCCACCAGATGCACCATATTCCTCCTGTTGGTGGTCTTGGGACTTGGGCCGACCACCTAATGAACATTTTTCTGTTGTTGTTTGTGTCCTTGTTTTGCCCCGCCTTGCCTTTGGCCCCTCCTCCCACCCAATTGAGGTGTTCTTTGTTTTGTTTTTGTGTGTTTGGAAGCTGCCCTTAAGACGGGGACACTGTTATGAGCTCGACATATTGTCCATGCTTTCTATTATTTTTTAAATGTGGCACAACTTTTATCATTAGTTTTTTGGGTTATCCTTAGTTTCCTAGTTCAGTTATTGTTGTCCTATCTCTCCCGTCATCCTCCCATTCCTGCAGCCACTCATGTGTTTTCATTTGACCCTAATTAGTTATCCAGCTGTCCTGTGTTTGTTCTGTGTTCTGTGTCTCCATTTGTAACCGTGGTTTTCATTTCTCTTTGTTTCATCTTTATCAGAGTTTTCCCTGTGGTTCTTCATCGTGTTTCACCTCTTGTAAGTGTTTAGTCCTACTGGCTCATTTTGTCTTTCGACAGCCCCCGTGCTGTAAGTTATTTTGGCATCTTGTATATAAAGTATGTTAAACTGGAGTTCTTCCCGCCTGCAGGAGTCATTAATTTCTGTTCTGCTGGAGGTTGGATCTGACAGATAGGGCCCTGGTGGAGGTATGCACTCATGGATCACCTCCAACATCTAATGAGTTCATCTTTGGGCCAAGGGCCACCACTTGTAAAAATTTCATCCAAATCAATCCAGTAGTTTTGAAGTATTGTTGCTAAAACTCTATGAGAAGATAAGAGCATTGGCAGACGTATGCATTTTGAGATCACCACCATCTACTCATGTGTTCAGTGTGCTACACAAGCATACACGCACCTTTGCAGAAAATTTGAATGTAAGGCTCTATATAAATGCAATCCATTATTATTATTATTATTATTATTATTATTATTATTATTATTATTATTATTATCATCATCAGACAGAGAAACCACAGCAAAAACAATGACTACATTATTTGACTATGTCTCTTATTTTATATGTGTGTAAGAGAAGTAGGGGGTGATGTATGTTCCTGTGTGTGTTGTGTTTGTGGGTATGTTTATGGGAGGGTTTGAAGGGGTGGGGATGTATCATGTAAAATGTGTAATTAAATGTGTCTACTGTTTTTAACTATGTAAAACACTTTGCACAACATCTAATGTAACTTGCCACATTTCGCTTCCATATGTTTTATTAAAAGACATAAGAAGTAAATTCATGGGTTATGACAAATACTGCCTTTAAATAAAAAAAAAACAAACAAAGAAATTCATACTGATACACTCATGTATTTCTTCAGTTTATATACTTTGTTTTAAATACATCATGACACATAGTTGACACATTTACTTAATCTCTGCCATCTCCCTGATATAGTTGACCATTCATTATTAAACGGGTTTAACCCTACCTCTGTCCATTTTAGGCTCTCAAAAAAATCTTGGATTCCACCATACTTTCCACATCTCTCAGTCTAAACTGATCTCCAGTGACCTGTGCCCTCCAACCAGACTCCTCCCACCACCCCTCAGACTTCCATCAAGACAATGAAAATCCTGGCCTACCGATGGCATCATTTGAGAGGAAAGCACTGTCATGTCCCGGTGAGAACACCTCCTTTGTTTCCACACACCCACTGTTTTTTCCGTGTTTTGGTTTTTAATACAGAATTAGAGTGGTCACATGTAAGGCACCACCATGAGCACGTCTTTGAATTGAGGGGGGAAACCAGAACACTCACAGGATGTCCACACGGTGCAGGGAGAACATGCAAGTGCCACACTGATGGGCACACAAATGAACTTGATTTGGGATTGAACATAATTCCAGTCCCAAATTAAACCTAAATTCAATCCCAGACCCTCTTTCTGTGAGGCAACAGTGTTAACTGCTGCCCTCACCACATTCATCGCAGTAAATGAAATGTTTACATTGTGTTCACAACTTGTGATGTCAGACATCAGTTTCAGACAATAATAGGCCAAATTGTCAGTTGCCACTGTTTGAAAGGCTGGCCTTGTATGTTCCCATGGCCTTTGGAGTTCAAACATTTTTTGCAAGATAAGGGCATGCTCCACCCTGTTTAATAAGCAAAGATTCTCAAACATGTCAATGCACCCACAGATGGGTTGGTTCTGTAAAAATATGTAAATGTTATAGCTGAGCTCATTAGGTCCCTCTAAACTGCTACCATGAGCAATTTAATTTGATTGTGTTGCTGCTTATTATTGTTTTTTTTTGAAAAACAAGATGGTTAAAAAAAATACAGGCTGGAATATTTATGCTATGAATACACTGCATTTGTATTCCTTCTATTCAATTCTTGTGTTTGACTTTCTTTGTTCTTTTAAACAGCTCTCTCTCACTGAGGAGATGGAGTCTTACATTAAACAAGATTAAATGCTTTCAGAGTATAAAGTATGGCATGATACAAAGCCCATGCCCATCCACTGCAGACTTCCAAGATTAATTTGAGATCAATAATAATTACAGATGCCATTAAATAGCTCACACAATGTGAGCAGAGGACAGTATCGACAAGGGGGATGTTTAATTATGATAAGCAAGGAAAATCAAATGTATCTTTTTAGAATTTTAATTGATTAATTCAAATCAGCCCCCCTTACTGTCAGAGATAGAAATGGTTGCTGAAAGGAATATCGAGAGAATTATGAAATGAGGCTCTTGCATTTCAAATGAATGATGTATTAGTTTAAATGAGATTACAAGGACTCTTTTGTCCTCCTGTAGCCACAATTACAGGCAATAATTATACAACCACTGTCCTGAAAATCCATCTTCTGTAATATCAAGTAATCATTTGTATTTACTTAATTTACACCTTTGTGCAAGATTGTGTAATTACAAGGTAATACATTCTGCAAACTTCACAAAACATTCATTCTGACCCTAGCCAGAAAAAATTTAAAATAATACAAATAATTCTTAAACTAGGGAATTTTCTGTTCTCTTGCAAGATGATTTCCTTGTAGTTGTGGGTTATGAGCTGGACCAAGAGTACATCTGACAAAAGCACAGTGAAATTAGGTCAATTAGGTCACTGTTTCAAGGTCAAAATGTATTTATGCTAAAGCTGGCCTAAAACTGTTTGGAGTTGTTACAATTAGTTTAAATGCATAAGTTGAGTGATAAGTTAAACTATAGAAATTCATAGAGCTGAAGAATACAAGTTTATGAGTTTAAAAAGCAAAGTTCATTTACTCACTATTATGATGGCTGTGTCCATCTAATGCTCTGTAGTATCTGTTTACTGGTACGTGGGGGAGGGGGGAGTTCATAGTGATTAAATTTGACCAAATGTGGTTTATTTTTAAACCACAGGAATCCAAGCACTGCAACACTGATGGATGAAGTGTGTGGACCAAAGGGGAGACTACAGTATGTTGAAAGTGGGGTAAGGCAAGTGTACAGCAGAGGAGAGAGCTGGTCCAGTCAGAGATTCGGCAGCAAGTGGAGGAGATGCGAAAGGCGAAGGCTGTTGAACTAGCAACACAGGGAACGTGGACCAAATGGGACATCCCAAAAAAGAGAGTCTCATGGACCGAACTCTGGACGGTGGAGCCATTCTGCATAAGCTTCCTCCTAAGGTCTGTCTATGACACACTCCTGTCTCCGGGAAATCTGGCAAGATGGGCCTGAGGGAATACCCAGGCTGTAAACTGTATGGGAGGAGAGGCACACTTTCTCACATCCTGGCTGGTTGCCACATTGCTCTGTGCCAGGGGAAATACAGGTGGCGGCATGATAAGGTGTTCACAGTCATTGTGGACATCATGGAGCAGGCCAGGAAAAGACCACAGCAACGTGAGCAACAAGCAACATCATTGTTGCAGTTCATCAGGGCCAGAGAACAGCCATCTACTGCAAAGAGAGCCAGAGCCAGCATCCTTAAGGGGGAGAAGGGGGCGCAAGGATGGGAGATGAAAGCTGACCTGGGAAGAAAGTTGGTTGTCCCATGATTCATTCAGAAAAACCTGAGACCAGACACTGTCATTTGGTCAGAAAAGGTGAGAAAGGTCATCTTTGTAGAACTTACTGTCCCATGGGAAGAAGACTGTGATGCAGCACATGAGAGGAAGAGCTTAAGGTACGTGACCTCATCATGGATTTCATAGAGAAAGGGTGGCAAACATGGCTGTTTCCAGTCGAGGTTGGGTGTAGATGATTTCCAGCTCAGTCTGTGAGGACCATGCACACTACACTAAGCATTTCAGGCAACGAGTGCAAGTCAATTGTACACAGGATTGGAGAGGAAGCAGAGACAGCCTCTTGTTGGTTATGGTTCAAAAGAAAGGAGGAGGTCCGGAGGCCTGGAGCCTCCTGACCTCCAGTTGGCAGGCTACCACTGCTGACCCACCAACTGGAAGGTGTTGCAGTTAAGAGTCGAAACACCCAGAGAAGGCTGGGGACCGTCTGATGACATCAGCTTCATGCTGAAGGCCACAGTGGTTTTTTGGAGCAACTGAATGTGAGGCATCTTCGGCTGTATTAAACAAGTAAACTTTGGGTAATCAGTGACGTCCAGAAAGGCTGGATGACAACCAGAGAAGACTGGTGACACTGGAAAGACAGCAGACCTCCAGGAAAGCCTGGTACGGATGCATGAGGCCAGCAACCTCATGTACTGAACTCACAAGAGGGCACCATAACAAGCTACAGAAAATTATAAAGAACAATACCCCGAGAGTCTCCCAAGGGGGTGGGGGATGTGATACTCAAAATGACAGACCCAACGGTAATGACCATGGCTGAAATACGACTAAGGACAAGGCTCCCTCAAACAACACTTATGGTAGGGCACCAGACATCAGATATCAATGTGGCAAGGTGTGTAAGAACACTAAGGGGCTTAAGATACATCAAGCCAGGATCTAGTGTGGAAAAGATGCAACTTTGTTGCAGCACAGGGTGGTAACACCATGTGAGGTGCAGGAGATCCCCTGGCAAGAAGCACTCCATAGGACTGTATATATATATATATATATATATACCCCTTCCTTAAGGGAGGAAATCAGGATCCTCACCAGGCAGTTCAAGACTGCCCCAGAAGAAGAGCAAGAGGGGATTAAAGATTTTAACATCTGGACTCCGAGATCAGCTTTGCAAGCTGAAGAGGGTGGAGCAAGTGCAGAAGCAGAGAAGGAGAGGGGGTTAAGAGAGCCCAGTTTATTAAAGACCCCTACAGGTTTACCAAGTCCTCGTTAGGGGAAGCCAGACCAGGCATGTGAACCAGCTCCAAAGACAAGGTTGAGAAATTCCCCAGATCAGCCCACTGTCATATAAGCAGGGACGAAGACCTAACCAGCCACCTAAAGATCCGCAGTGTTGCACCCCCATTGAGAGATCTGGAGACCAGAGAGCCAACCTGGAAGGAAGTGGATGAGGTGGTAAAGAAGGCAAGAACAGCATCAGCCCCTGAACCGAGTGGCCTGCCCTACAAGGTCTACAAGAAATGCCCACTTTTGCTACGTAGACTGTGGAAACTCCTTCAGAAAATCTGGCCAAAGGGCAGCATAACAGCAACCTGGAGCACGGCAGAGGGTTGCTTTGTGCCAAAAGACTAGGGATCTTGTGAAATCAGAAAATTTTGTACCATCTCTTCTTGACTTCAGTGTAAATCTTGGCTTCAGTGTAGAAGCCAAGATTTCCTTCTCAGTCTTGGTGTAGTGGATGACAACTTACATGATGGAGACTGGCTATGTAGAGACCTCAATCCAGAAGGGGGGATCCCAGGATTCTCTGGGTGTTTGGAACACATCTCCATCCTCAGCCATCTGATCCAGGAGTCGAAGTGGAGCAAGGGCAACCTAACAGTTGTCTGGCTCGATCTTGCCAACACGTACTGGTCCATGCCCCACAACCTGATCAGCAAGGACCTGGAGCATTACCACATCCCAAATAAGATCAGGCAGATGATTAACAGCTACCTGGCTTCATTCAAGCTGCACTTTAGAAGTGCCAAGTTTACCACCCCATGGCAGGCCCTAGAGAAGGGGATTGTAACAGTATGCACGGTCTCCCCTATTCCGTTCATCATGAGGATGAACCTTCTTATTACAGCAGCTGCAGCAGAGGCAAAGGGACCAGTGACTATGACAGGAGGCAGACAACCCCCTGTAAGAGGACTCATGGATGACCTTACTATAACAACCACATCACATGTTCAAGTAAGGTGGGTCCTGAACACTCTAGGGGCCCTGGCATCACGGGCAAGGATGATCTTCAAGCCCAGGAAATCACAGAGCATGGTGATGAAAGAAGGGGAAGCTGACTGCTGCATTCATGCTTCAAATCCAAGGAGAAGACGTACAAAGAATTAAAGACAACCCCATCAGATGTCTGGGAAAATTGTTTGATGATTCACTAAAAAGGTTAAAAACTGGCTGAAAAATAAACAAGAATGTACCCATGTATGAAATGATTGTCTGCAGGGTGAGAGTGAATGAAGGGAAGGAATGAATGTGTTTGTTTATAGTGAGTGACGAAGGGAGGGAGGCCTGAAATAGGCAAATGTGAGTCAGGTTGTTATATTTGTGTATTTATAATATTTATAATATTTATAATTGTGTATTTATAATGTATTTATGTTTTTTTGCATTGATGTATGTGGTTATTGTGTATTCCTTTTCTTTCCTTTTATTTTTTTTTATTTTTTTTATTTTATTTTATTTTATTTTTTTACTTGTTTCTCCTTTCTAAAGCCCATCCAGGGACAAGAGTTGCAAATTAGCTAATAGCTATACACTCTGTGCAACACATCAGATTGATTGTCATTGATTAATTGTCTATGTTTATTGCACTGTCCCTGTCAAATAAACAAATCTATCTATGACTCCCTCAGTAAGAGGAACAAAATCTCCAGCTCTGAAAACTAGGTAGAAGAGTGGCGGAGCAGAATTGACAGATCGGGACTGCCTGGCAGTTTCAAGTCTTGGATTTACCAGCATGGGCTACTGCCAAGGCTGATGTGGCTATTGACAGTCTATGAGATACTAATGACTGAAGTGGAGGGGAATGAGAGGAAAGTCAATAAACATCTTACATTTTGCATGATTTGTACTGTTTGTCACATGATTTTAAATGTTAAAGGTCTTAATTGCATGTTTTTGTGAAAATAGCCTATAACATAAGGATTTTCAAATAAGCTTTCATATTAATGCCAGTATTTCTGTTATTAGTTTTCTTTTATATTTCTTGTGATTTTACACTTTTGTTTTTACTTTTAGGGTGACGTGTACCATCTGTCCAGGGACTACAGATGAAAAATAGCCTTTTGCCTAATTCTGACACATTTACAAAACTGTTCATTAATGTGCACTGTCCCTGCTAAATAAACCAATAAAATTAAATTAAATAAATCTGAGGCAGTGGCATGGCATACCTTACAGCAGTGGGACTCTACATCAGATCAGGTCAGCTAACTTGTCCTTAGCTACTGTTCTTTCTCATTTCTGTGCCTCACTCTTCCTCGCCATTTCTTCAAATGCCTCCCTGCTTGTTTAGGTCTGCAGGGCTCCGGAGCCACTGCAGATATTAGATAAGATAAGATAAGATAAGCCTTTATTAGTCCCACAACGGGGAAATTCCAGGATTGCAACAGCACAGGGATAGCAACACTCAGAGCAACAATCAGACGGCAAGAAAAAAAAAAAAAAAAAAAAAGCAAGCAAGAGCAGCTAATATACATATGTACGTATTACTATAAAATATATATATATACACACACACACACACACACAGTGTCTGTGTGTGTGTGTGTATTCTAAGCAGCCTTTCCCAAACCACAGCCTAACATCTCCAATATTTCCTCTATACAACTTTCTCTCTTCTGTTCCACAAAGTTGTCCGTTCACATTTGGAGTTGTGGACCCAGCTAGTCATTTTTGCAAGATTTAAGTTCCAGTTTGATTATACCATGTGATATTTGAAGTCAGTGGCCTTTCAGGAGTGATGATAAAGCACACTGTATAGATTATAATATAGTATTATATATTGTATACTATATTGAAATTTACAACAGAGATATGCAGTATTTAGGTACATACTGTGTCAGCCCAAGTTATCTCTGCTTTGGCCACAGCAAACATCTAAAGACAAATTCTACTACAGTACATTTATATTTTTCTTAGAATGCTAATGATATAGTACATACTGTATAGTATTTGTGAGCCTATGGCTATAATGTCACAGACTCACAGTGCTGGAAAAAAAAAAAAAAAAAAAAAAAACACTTGAAAACTAATACAATGTGAGCAACTCAGAGTATTTTTAATCTGCACTGTTTACTTCCCAATATTGGAAATGTAAAATACTTTTTTTTTTTGCCAGCAGAAAGCCAAGCAATATTCAGGCAATCAGCCCCTCACAGGAAGAAGACAGGCACCATAGCAACAGGAGAAAGTTTGAGAAGTAAAGCCGTGAGCAGCAGCGAAGCTTGTGTTGGGTCGTTGGACTGGAACAGATACGTATACGTTAATTGGAAGTAAATCTGACAGCTCTGAGGGAGAAACGAGGTACAGCAAAGAGAGGGGTGAGGCAACATGATCAGCAGACAGTTAGACTCAGGACTGCATTGAGCTATAAGCACCCAGATCTAAAGAGGCTGCTTCAAACATCATGTCCTCGTTATGTATTTATTGTTTGTACTATAGCTTGTATTTCTCCTGAACTTGTACGTTGAGGCTTCAGAAGAGGTGCTTAGGAGGGGTTTGCATGTCTGCAGTAACACAATTGCTGTTTTGCCTCAGAAACTTTGTTTCCACTGTTTCCAGACAGCAGTTTTGAAGTTTGTCTGACCTAACGTCAAAGAAGGCTGGTGATTCTAATCAGGCATCAACAGGACACAGGTGGGATCCATTCCAGACATGATGAGGGACAGGGATGGGGTGGGATGGCCAGGTTGGACCCAGGGTGGTGGTGGCGGTTATGGGGGGTGGGGTGGGGGATTAGGTGCAGATAAATTAAAGTGATGCGAGTGTGTGCATCGGCGGGGGGGGGGGGGGGGTCATACTGCCAGGGAAACTGAGATAAAAGCACTGTGTGGTAAAAATTCCATCCATCCATCCATCCATTCATCCATCCATCCTCTACTACTTACCCAGGTCATGGGGACATTAGTCAAAGAAAAGAAGCCCAGACTGTCGCCCAATTCCCATACCACCATGACCTTCAAGAACCTGACTGCAGGTGATGAATCCACTGAAGGTTGGAGCCATGTAGCTCGTTCAGGCTGAGCTCTGCCAGGTCTCGTAGGTAGAAACCTGGCCACCACATGCTTGCCGTTGAGCAACTCCTGCCAGCCAGGCCAGGGTATAAAGGATCTTTGGTGTAACTAGTTTTTTTAATGGGGAATCACTGGATTACTCTTAGGCTGGCCCTTCACCCAGAACCAGTTTGCCTTGGCACGCATGTAACACAATACACGTTAATGTATTGTGCACTTTATTTGGTTTTATATTGCACTGTTCTGATTTATTTTGTGTATAACTATGTACAATGGTTATTTTCATGGTTTATACAGTTGAATTCAATTATTTGAATCTCGGCGAGCTTGAAAGGCTTCGCACGAGGGCTGTGCTGGGCTATAATTTAGGCATGGAGGGGCAGAGGATACTGGAGAACCCTGGGGGGGCTGATAGCTTTGATGAAGTGGTGGAGCTGATGGCACGCTACTTTTGCGCGCCAGAAAACGTCACGGCCCGGTACATCCAGTTTCAACAGAGCCGCCAGCGGTTGGGAGAGCCAGTGAAGTTGTTTCTAGTGGATCTCCGGGAGCTGGCGAGGGGGTACGAATTCAGGGACCTGGAGGACGAAATGATTCGGGACCATCTGGCAGAGCACATCTGCTGTACAGCGGCCCAGTCCAGGCTCTTAACACATCGAGGAGAGTTGACGTTAGCTGCAGCCATCAAGCTCGCCCAACGGTTCAAGGCAGCAGAGACAATCACGAGGGGCCTTACTGAAGGGGCCTCTCTGGGCCAAGATGAGTCTCGAGCTATGGCGCTGCTTTTGGATCCTGGTGACAGTGAGGACGGAAAGGACGAAAATGCCTCCGCAGTTAAAGTAAGGTCTGTCCCAGGTACGCCACATTTTTATTATTGTGGGTCCCCTGGTCACCGCTATAAGTCCAGTGTGTGCCCGGCGAAAGGAAAGCATTTTGGGAAGTATGGTTTGCTGAACCACTTTGCCAGGACGTGTGCAAACTTCGAACGCAGGGACCGGAGGGGTGAACCAGGTGCTGCGCAGAAGACTCCAACCATTGTGCATACCATTTCCCCGGAGATGACGGGGCAGATCGGGTGTAATGTCACGTTAGATGGCATCAAGGTTCCCCTGCTGGTGGATACCGGAGCAGTTATCTCTGTTTTGGACCTGACGGCCATGAGAAGTTTGCTTCCCCACCGACAGATCAGAAAGAAAGAAGGAGAGTATTATGGTTATGGACGGAGCAGATTTTCTGGTGTGGAGGTGTGGAACTCAGACTGACTGGACAATGAAGTTGTTGGAGAGCACGATTGGCGCCACGCGACGCCGCCTCGAGACAGACCCGATGCCGGTTCTCGGGCTGCCCTGGATGAGGGCACCGGACGGCATGCCGGAACCCTGGACGGCAATCCGGACGGCAATCCTGGACGGCAATCCGGTGCCCTGGATGAGGGCACCGGATGGCATGCCGGAACCCCCAGGCAGGATGAGGTGCCCACGTTGATTGCTGAAGGGACGAGACCGGAGACCGTGATGGTAAAGCGCTCGGTTTGATGGCCTGCCAAAGGAAAACTGGAACGGACCCGCGAGTCGACTGGATGAGTGAGGGAGGACAGTCAGAGACGAAGTGATCCAGACAAGAAGAAAAGGGATTCCCTGCGGGTTGGAGACGAAGTTCGGCCCAGGGTCGAGTCCTGGATGAGAGGGAATCACAGCTCACGCGAGCGACGTGACAACCAGAGGCGATTTAGAGTGGAGGCTGCCTGGAGGGATGGGTATCTGCACTTGTCTGACCAGACCTGGAGGCATCCAAATGAGCTGCGTCTGACGTTGGAGAAGAGGAGACGACACAGCAGGAGCTCTGAGGTCAAGAGATGGAGGTGTTTGGAGAGGGACCCATCAAAGGACTGAGGGTGTTGTTTTGTCTTTATTTTGGTGTTTTGTCGTTTCTATATTTTCTAATTTTGCCCTGGTCCTGATGTGTGTAGTTTTACTACTGTTTTAGTGTCCCAGCTTAGATCTTAAGGAAAATGAATACACATTAAGGTATTTTAAAGGAAGAAAAAAGAGAAGAGAAGAGTTTGTGAGTTATGTATGGCATTTTATGGAAATTTTGAGTTTTAAAATTATTTGTCACACTGTAGCTGTATTTGGTATTTTGGTAATTTTACTAACCATTATGTTGTGGAGCGTGTAAATGAAGAGGCAGATTTATTGCAGACGATTTATTACACACTCTCACATCTCAAGCATAGACAGAATGACTCGTCACATCACGAGCCAAGAACAGACTGACTGGACACACTAAACATCCTTCTCTCTACATCAAGTTACACTTCACAAGATTCCAGAAACTTCCTAATAACAACAGGACATCTACATCTTGCTTCATTCAACCCCCACTCCCACTGTTCTCCCATGTGTATTCATTGTCTCTGTCTAAGGTGTGAAATACCCTGAGGCCTGAGGCCCACACTGCCCCCACCAGCAACTTAGATAGAACAATAGCACATCAGTCCACACGCTGTTTCGGCTTCAGCCTCCTCCCATATCTGCTGCAACTGGATTTTACCACCTCCGTGGCACTGCTGTGCCGGTGGGAAGCTGCTGGAAGAGTGTCTGACTGCGGATGAGCTGTGGAGACGGGAGGGGGGGTTCACTCTGCCCATGTGGCTGCTCTGATGAATCGTTTCCCTGGGGAGCTCTCCGTGGGGGTCTTCCACGCCGAGGGGCCCTAGCCAACAGCACTTGTTCGTCCGCCACAACGAAAGCGGGTTTGAGTCTGTCTATGCCAATTTTTTCCCTCCTACCCCCCAAGTCTAGCAAAAAATGCTTATCCCCTGTTTCCAGCACTCTGAACGGTCCATCATAGGGTGGGCGCAATGGAGGGCGGTGGGCGTCGTGTCTGACAAACACGAACTCTGCGTTCTTCAAAGTTTTAGGCACAAAAACACACGGAAAACAGTGGTGGGCAGGTCCTGGCAGCGTGCCTGTGTTTGCCCTGAGTGCTGCTTTGAGTGATCTATGAAAACGCTCGCATAACCCATTGGCCTGTGGGTTGTACGCGGTTGTGCGGTGAATTGTAACACCCAGGCTGCGGGCCATCGCGGATCAGAGTTCAGAAACAAATTGAGGGCCCCTGTCGGACGTAGTGTCCGACGGGACTCCAAAACGTGCCACCCATGCTGTTAAAAAAGCGCGCGCCACGTCTGCGAACGTGGTTGCCGCCAACGGAACCGCTTCTGGCCAGCGCGTGGTGCGGTCCACCATTGTCAGGAGGTGCGTGCACCCCTGTGATGGCGGAAGGGGGCCCATGAGGTCCACGTGAACATGGTCGAACCTCTTAGCCAGAATACGAAACGGCTCCAAGGGAGCCTTCGTGTGTCTGTGTACCTTGGCTCGTTGGCACACCACGCAGGCTGCAGCCCACTCTTTAACTTGTTTGCGTAGGCTCAGCCACACAAACTTCTATCCCACCATTTTGACAGACGTGCGCACTCCTGGGTGCGCCAGAGTGTGAACCGACTCAAACACGCGGTGGCGCCACATGGCCGGGACCACGGGACGCAGGCGACCTGTGGAGACATCGCAGATTAGGGGGGGGGGGCATGCCGTCTTGCAGCACCCTGCTCTCCAGCCTTAACCCTGTTGGTCCAGACTGGAGCGCGCGCACGTCTGCATCGCTAATCTGCTCCGCGGCCATGGCTGCGTAATCTATGCCCACGCAGACTGGGGCCACCACGGCGCGCGAGAGGCAGTCCGCCACTACATTTAGTTTACCCGACACATGCTGAATATCAGTAGTAAACTCTGAGATCGCGGCCAGCTGTCTCTGCTGCTGGCCCGACCACGGTTCTGAAACCTTGGCCATCGCGAATGTTAGTGGCTTGTGGTCTACAAACGCGGTGAAGCTGCGCCCTTCCAGCCAGAACTGGAAGTGGCGAATGGCCAGGTGGAGAGCCAGCAACTCTCTGTCGAACGCGCTGTATTTACGTTCGCTGTCGCGCAAAGTTCTGCTGAAAAAGGTGAGGGGCTGCCAAGCCCCGGCTACGTGCTGCTCCACGACAGCCCCTATGGCCACGTCTGAAGCATCGGTGGTGAGCGCTATGTGGGCCGTCGGGTCTGTGCCAGCAGTGCGGCGTTTGCCAGAGCTGTTTTAACTTCTGAGAACGCCCGCTCTCGCTCCGGGGTCCATTCGACCCTATCCGCGGGTTTCTGTTTCTTGAGCGCGGCGTACAATGGTTGCATGAGCTGCACCGCGCGGGGAAGGAAACGGTTATAAAAGTTCACCATTCCCAAAAATTCCTGCAGCGCCCTGACCGTCTGAGGCCTGGGAAAATCCGCCACGGCGCGCACTTTGTCGGGCAGCGGGATTGCTCCTTCTGGAGAGACGCGGTGCCCCAAAAAATCAATCCCGTTACGCCAAACTGGCATTTCGCCGGGTTGATTATTAACCCGTGCTCCTCCAACCTCCGGAAAACAGTCGTGAGGTGGGTTTCGTGTTCGTCTTCGGATGTGCTGGCTACCAGGATATCATCCAGGTAGACGAACACGAACGGGAGATCGCGCAGCACTGCATCCATCATGCACTGGAACGTCTGTGCCGCTCCTTTTAACCCGAATGGCATGTGCAGGAGCTCGAATAAACCGAACAGAGTTATTACCGCTGTTTTGGGTATGTCCTCAGCGCGCACTGGGACTTGGTGGTAACCGCAGACCAGATCTATTTTGGAAAAAATGCACGCTCCGGCAAGGTGAACGGAAAAATCCTGTATGTGGGGAATTGGGTAGCGGTCGTGCGCTGTGGCGTTGTTCAACCTGCGAAAATCCCCGCACGGTTGCCACGAACCCTCAGCTTTAGGGACCATGTGTAGCGGGGATGCCCAAGGGCTGTTTGAGTTCCTGATGATGCCCAACCTTTCCAGGTTGGCGAACTCCTCGTGCGCTATGGCCAGTTTAGCTGCAT
Source organism: Pholidichthys leucotaenia (assembly GCA_020510985.1). NCBI lineage: Eukaryota > Metazoa > Chordata > Actinopteri > Cichliformes > Pholidichthyidae > Pholidichthys > Pholidichthys leucotaenia. The sequence goes on along the minus strand of CM035836.1, from coordinate 300,988,825 downwards.
CCAAGCGCCGAGGTCGTGCAAAAATGGGCGGCCCGGTGGTGGTGATAAAATGCTCCACCCCGTGTTTAGCGATGGCTGCCGAAAACGTCGGGACTGTGAGTGCTGGGAACTGAGTGAGCAGTGTGTGGAACTTACCGCCTGTAGCTGTGACGTTGGCTTGTGCTGTTGGCCGGGTCACTCGAGCTATACAGGGAAGAGAGTCAAAGGACAGTGCATTAACTAGGCGCCTGTTAGCAACGTCAACCAGTAAACCATGTGCACACAGAAAATCAGCCCCCAGTATATGGTAATTCAGTGCTGCTATGACAAAAGTCCACTCATATGTTCAGCCGTGTAGAGATAAGAGCAGAGTCCTCTCACCAAAGGTCTTAATATCTGAACCGTTTGCTGCCAGAAATCCGGTAGTTTGACTGAAACCGCACATGCGTGGCTGGAGGTTCCAGTCGAGGTCGGCTCCGGGGATCTTGTCTCGTGTTCTATAATACGTCTTGGGTCACCAGTGTGGAGCGTGTAAATGAAGAGGCAGATTCGTTGCAGACGATTTATTACACACTCTCACATCTCAAGCATAGACAGAATGACTCGTCACATCACGAGCCAAGAACAGACTGACTGGACACACTAAACATCCTTCTCTCTACATCAAGTTACACTTCACAAGATTCCAGAAACTTCCTAATAACAACAGGACATCTACACCTCGCTTCATTCAACCCCCACTCCCACTGTTCTCCCATGTGTATTCATTGTCTCTGTCTAAGGTGTGAAATACCCTGAGGCCCACAATGTGATAGATTACTGATTTGATATGTATCTAAATTTGATTTTAGTATAGTATGTTTAATTGGTTTAATTGGCTATTTGTAGTAACTATGGTTCCCAACACATTGTTCTATTGTGTGCCCTGGTGTAGAGTGGGTGTTGGGGTGGGGCCCGCCAGTAGTTTACGTGTGTGTATTGTGATTTTGTATGTTGTGTTTATGTGGAGCTATTTTATGGGATTATTTTATTTAGAAACACAGCTTTATTTTAAATTGGACTGTTCTAGTTTGGTGGCAGAATAACCCGCCTAGCCGTGTAGGGGGCGCTGGTAGTCTACCCGGCCCCCCAGCCTTGGTTGTATGTTTGTAGTTTATTCCTTTTGTGCATGTTCTGTTTTAGAGTGTGAGTTGGGAGACAAATTTGGGTGGGTTACCCGTATTCTTGGCATTTTGTTTGAAGGGGGAGAAATGTTATGTATGTAAATAGGCTGGTATTAGTAAGATGGCGGCTGGGTTGGACAAGGAATACTTTGGGGTGGTTAACTACCGGCTTCCAGTGGTGACGCCACTCCTAGTATAAAGGAGGTGGGCGGAGGAGGCCAGTCCTCTTTTGTCGGTACAGGACACCTGGCCTGCTGGCCAGTGCCATAAGCCTTATCTGTAGTTTAGTTTAGTTTAGTTTATTTGAAAAGGGACAATGCAATTTCATAAAACACATGATTACACATGGTTAAAAAAGCCAGAATTAGCCAAAAGGCTAGTTTTCATCTGTAGTCCCCTGGCCAAGATGTAAAAAAGCAGTAAAATGCATCTACAAGAAAAAAACATGGTTAGAGATTTAAGAGGGCACTAATGTAACATATATATGTATGTATGTATATAGTTGTGTATCCTGAATAAAGCTCCGTAACCTGAGTTACCACTTGCTTGTTATTTGCCTAAATATGGATACAACACAGCGCTCATGGAATATGATTGTTACCTTGCTCCTTCACAGAATAAGTGAAGAACGCCAGCCAAGACCATAGACTTTTTCAAGTAGCACAAACCTAAAGAAACCAAAGACCTAGCATTTTAAGCCAGCGTTAGCTCATGAGCTATCACACAACTACGGGATTAATTTTCCTCACTTGTAGACACTTTAACAAGTGACCACTTAGGTAGTACATGGATTGTACTCTGTAGCCTCTGTATCACCTGTAATTTCTGGTTAAATCCGATTTGTCTTTCATACAAATGTCTGGGTTTTCAACACTATTCCAATCAACATCTCTCCTTCGCTCTGAATTCACAACTGCTCATGTCACTCTTAACACACCGCTACTAACCAAAACGGATGGGTGGGACTACACGCTGCTGCTGCATTCTGAGTGGTTGAACTATGTGTAACTCTATTTTCTACAACTTCTAACTAGGGAAGCACAGTGTAAATCATGAAAAAGGCCCATTTATGTCTAAGTTTTGGCTAAGAACTTATAAACAATACTTATAATGTAGTTGCTACATTAATCAATTTCAATGTGTGAATTATATCAGTATCATTTGTATTGTATGCATCACACGTGCTTTTATCATGCCAGTTACACATGCAGACATCAAAGAAACCATTTTTTCCATGCAAAAAAACATGCCTCAGAAATGTGTATGGTACTTATCATGCAAAAGTTGGGCTTTATAAAGAAAAAATCTTGATGGAAAAAAGTGAGCACCCATACAGCAATTCTGACCTACATGTGTACAAACATTTTGGAGACCAGAGGAACTGGGCGGCCCTCATGGTGAGACAGACAATTGAAGCCAAAATGTAAAAAATAAAATGTAAGGAATCACTTCATGAGTACATCATCTCACACAGTCAATTTCACACTTTACTTATAAATTCACATCATGCTACATACTAATGGTTTGCACAATGGCCCTCATTTAACAAACATGTATAAGACAGAAAAGTGGCTGTAGAACAACTTCAATGCAAAGTTTGGTATTTATCAATCTGAACTTGAATTTATGGGGCGATCAAATCCCACATCAGGTCTAAACTCATATGCACAAATTTTCAAGTTGCTGTAGACTCACAGTGCAGCAGAAAACCATCTGTGTGGGAGAATTATTTTATCAAATGACAACAAGCAGTGCATCTTTTCAGGTGATATGCCTTGATGAGAGTTTTGTAGATTTAAACACTAAAGAAGTTGCTTTTTGTAATTATAAATGTTCTATCCATATTTAGAGGTGCATCTCAATAAATTAGAATATCATCGAAAAGTCATTTCAGTAATTCAGTTCAAAAGTAAAACTCATTATATAGATTCATTACACGCAGAGTGATATATTTTCAAGAATTTATTGCTTTTAATTTTGATGATTATGGATTATAGCTAATGAAAACCAAAAATTCAGTTTCTCAAGAAATTAGGATATTACATAAGATCAATTTAAAAAAAAGATTTTTAATAGAAATGTTGGCTGACAGTATGCACGCAGTATTTTGTTGGGGCTCCTTTTGCATGAATTACTGCATCAATGCAGCGTGGTATGAAGGAAATCAGCCTGTTGTACTACTGAGGTGTTATGGAAGTCCAGGTTGCTTTGATAGTGGCCTTCATCTCATCTGTGTTGTTGGTTCTGGTGTCTCATCTTCCTCTTGACAATACTCCATAGTCGATTCTCTATGGGATTTAGGTCAGGAGAGTTTGCTGGCCAATCAAGCACAGTTATGCCATGGTCATTAAACCAGGTACTGGTACTTTTGGCAGTGTGGGCAGATGCCAAGTCCTTCTGGAAAATGAAATCAACATCTCCAAAAAGCTTGTCAGCAGAGGGAAGAATGAAGTGCTCTAAAAATTTCCTGGTTCATGGCTGTGCTGACTTAGGACTTGTTAAAATGGTGTTCTCTTGTATAGTGCTTTTTTCTCACCTCTAGATGACCAAAGCACTTTACAGATCCTGCTATCCACCCTTTCTCACACACTGATGATGGCGGAGCTGCCATGCACAGGCTTGACCCACCAGGAACAACTAGGGGTTCAGTGTCTTGTTCAAGGACACTTTGACATGCAGACAGCAGATAGAGCGGAAATTGAACCACCAACCTTCCAATCAGTAGTCAGTCACACTACAACTGTGCCACAGGTGTGGTAACAAACTCTTTTGAAAGCAAACTTGGCTAAATTTATTATATTTTTGGCAAAAACATGTTCGGCCTTTCATAAATTTGACACATTTTTCTTTGCAAATTTGATTCCTTTGTTAAGTAAAACTGAAGGCATTTTTAACGTAAATTTATGTCATTTTTTTTAACAATAAAATTACCCCTAATAGATATTCTCATAAAAAAGGCTTTTTTGAGGGTAAAGTTGTTACTTTTTCAGGTAAAATGCAACCATTTTTCATACAAATGTACCACAGTTTTCAAACAAAATTGTAGCCTTTTCCGGGAATTTTTTTTTTTTTTTTTTTCAGTAGATCTTGACTTTTTCTTGCAAATTTGTGTTTTTTCCCCCCTCATAAAATTGTAATTTTTTCCATAAATTTTGAAAATTTTTGATGTAAATTTTAAGTTATTGTCAATTGTGACTTTTTTCTTGTAAATCATAGGCATGTTCTTCTCAGAAAATTGCAACATTTGTCTTAATTTGAAAAATAATGCATAAAATTCCAGATTTTCATTTTTTGCTTTTTATTATTTTTTCATTAAAGGACAACCATTTTTCTTATTATATAATTCTGTTGCTTCTTTTCTAGAAAATCTGTGTTTATTTTTACCTCAAGGCCTCTGGGAGCCAATGCGTCATGATCTGATCACGGAGGTACTCCACCTTGCTCTGTCCCTTGCCTTTTTTTCCCCTTATTTGTATAATGTTCTATTTCTTGTTATGTTATCTTTAGTTTGTTTTCACATATTCCGTATTGTTTCTTAGTATGATTTATTTTCCTGTTTATGTTCATTGTAGTTTTGTTATTTACATATTTAGGTTTATTTGTCTTTATTTGTTACCACATTGAATTTGATGGTTGTTTTCTCTTTCTTTCTGTCATGATCCTGGCTTCACTCTGTTGTCTCTGTCTCCCTAATTACTTATGCCCCACAGCTGCTGCAGGATCACCAGCCGCTTCTCATTTGTGCAGCTTTTAAACAGGGAGCAGAGCTTCACTACTTCACGGGGACGTCGACTGCACACGCTACAGCTGACAGCTCCTCACTCCTGACACAGCCTGTTCTCCATTGTGGGAAGCTGTAAGACTAAACTTCTATCTGCCTGCCTTCTCATTTTTATGTTATCATCCACTTACCTGTGCACAGGTAGATCATCCTCCTGCCAGACTTAGGCTTCTTCCTCCTGGCGGTTTCGGATCTCCTGCCCTCCCAGTGGACCCAGGATTCAGTCTTCCCATCAGAAGGGAGCCCCTGTCACCAGCTCAACACCTGTAAGTGGACATTAATGAACTGTGCAGTGATCTCTCTTTTACTCCCTTGACTCAGAGTCCCAGCCCTTCACTGTAAATATCTGCACTGGGATTTCACTCACTCTCCCGTCACGACAGCTGGGAAGGGAATGAGGAATGACGGTGGTTTCACAGCCTGCAGCTCTCTGACCCGTAAGGCAACAATTCATTTCGTCTGTGCCATTTTCTGTGTCACAGTTGGTCATCACTCTCCTCTCTTCTCCCCGCAGGGTTGTCAGATTCTCCACGCACCTCACATCACTTTCTGCACAATAAATCATAATTTCTAACTGGACTTCCGGTTATGGCTGCCACGTAAGACGGACGTGTCTCACTCTGCTCTGCTCCTGGAGAAAAAAAATCGGCAAATAACTCTCTCATTTGGGACAGAACGTATCCCAGCGTTTGGGCGAGGATATGTCGGCGAAGCCTAAGGCTGGAAAACCAGGTAGAGGAAAAAGCGAGCCGCCGAAACAGTCCAAATTAACGGAATTTCAGGTCTGTGACGCAGCAAATAAAACTCCATATATGGCGGAGGAGGCTGGCAACGGTGCGATGTCTGCAGGGAGCGGCGCAGATGCGCTGATGGCTGCCATGAGTTCAATGAGAGCGGACTTTTCCTCTAGATTTGATGGGATTATGGCAGCGTTGGAAGGAATGAGAAAGGAATTGGGTGACTGTGTAGAACGAATGGCGCAGATGGAGCTCCGTCTCTCTAGTGCTGAAGATGACATCACCCGTCTTCAATTAAAGGTGCGCACTTTGGAAAAAAAAAAATGTCTGGAAGATAATATTTTGGATTTGGAATCTCGGTCGAGACGGAACAACTTGAGGCTGGTGGGTCTTCCAGAGGAATCAGAAGGTCGGGACGCATGTTCCTTTCTGGAAAAGTGGATTCCGGAGGTGCTGGGCAGCGCGGAGTTGCAACCAGCAGTGGTTCTGGAAAATGCACACCGTATTGGCCCACGGAGAGATAAGGGACCGCCGAGGACCTTAATTATGAAGTTTCTCAGCAACAGAGACAGGATGAAGATCTTCAACGCTGCACGAGCTAAAGGAGAGATTAAACACCAGGACCAGCAGGTGCGGTTCTACCCAGATTTGGCCACAGGAATCCAACAATTGAGGAAGCAGTTTGATCCCATACGTAAGGAGCTGCGCAACCTTGGGATTCGTCATGGTGTAATCTATCCTGCGAGACTGTTGATCACGTATGAGGGCAGAACCCACATCTTCAAGACCCCAGAGGAAGCGCAGGAGTTCATCAAGAAGATCAAAGAAGAAGAAGAGACTGGTGGGAGCTAAGCATGAACAAAATATAAGGTAGAATAATTAAGCATTTGCACAGGCATCTGACTGACTTGAAGTAAATAGCAAGTTTACAAAATATAGATTGTATTATATATTAAAAAAAACAAAAAACAAAACAAAACAAACAAAAAAAAAACTATGATGTACAAAGTTGCTAAAAATTTTGGAGTTAAGTTGGAAAACTACAGAGGAGACTTAATGTTACGTCATTAAAAGCAGTAGAGTTAGGGTGATTGGGAGGATGAAGGAGTGGCTTAGGCTGTTCCCCGTGGATGTGGAACGGTCGATGGCTATATCGGGAGACGGAATTTTTCTTTTGATTTTGGGGGGATCACCACAAGTGTGGGAAGGGGGAATTTGTTTGTGTGTAGTTTGTAGGATGAATGTTCAACCACTCATGTTTTTGCTTCTCTGTATGAGCATGTTTACACTGCAAGGTAATCCCAAGCTCTCTATTGATCATAAACCAAAGCGTTAATCTTAATTTAACTTCATGGAATTGCAGAGGTCTACAAAATTTAAAAAAACTTAAACAAGTTATGAATAAAATAAAAGACATGGGTTCAAAAATTGTGTTTTTACAAGAAACTCATCTAATAGAGGAGGATATAAAAAGAATTAGGAGTAGATGGCAAGGAAGTGTCTTCACCTCATCATTTTCATCCCGGGCCAGGGGAGTTATGACTCTCATACATAAATCAGTCCTTTTTCAAGTGAAAAATGTAATTGGAGACAAATTTGGAAGATATGTAATCATTCAAGGTTCTTTGCTATTAGAAAATATAAATCTTGTGAACTTATATGGTCCCAATATAGATGATCAAAAGTTCTTTGCTAATTTATTTCTTATCTTATCATCACTTACAGGGCAACATACAATAGCAGGGGATCTGTACATTGAATCCCGGTATAGATAGATCAACAGGACTGGATTTTACGCACAATGGATGTAGGATGACTATTAATCATTTTATGAAAGAATTGAGATTGTTAGATATATGGAGAGAAATGAAACCACAAGTTAAAGCCTATTCTTGTTATTCCAGTACCTACAATACATTCTCACGTATTGATTATTTTTTGATTTCCACAGAATTAAGGTCCAAGATTCAAAACTGCTTCTATGATAACATCGTGATCTCTGATCATGCACCCTGCTGTCTAATATATGTAGATAAAAAATTGACAAAGGAATCAGGTAGATGGCAATTTCAGCATAAATGGCTTCAGGATGAGGAATTTGTCAAGTATATAGAAAAACAGATAGATGAGTTCTTTGACATCAATACTACACAAACATCAGCATGTGTAAAGTGGGAGGCTTTCAAAGCTTTTATTAGGGGACATATTATTAGTTATACAGGATCAAAATCTAAGAAGACTCGAGAGGAGAGAGCCAAATTGGAACATAAAATAAAAAGTCTTCAGGAAAAAGTGTATGCAGGAAGTGATCCAAGGTTGGAGAATGAATTACTGATTTTGAGAGCTGAATACGACAAAAAATCAGCGAATAGAGCTGCCTCGAGTCTTCTAAGATTGAAACAATCTTTTTATGAACAAGGTGAAAAATCAGGAAAATTATTGGCATGGCAGATTAAACAATTAGAAATTAAAACATCAATTACCAGTATTATAAGTAACGGACAGGTAGTTATAGATCCTTTAGAAATTAACAGAGCCTTTAGAGATTACTATGAAAAATTATATGATACCAAAAATGAATCTGATTTAACAAAACTAAATGGGTTTTTGAACGAACTATCTATACCGTGTATTCCAAATGAAAACAGGGAGATATTGGAGTCTAAAATTAGTCAAGAAGAAGTTGGGCTAGCCATTGATAATATGAAATCAGGAAAAAGTGCAGGACCAGATGGTCTTCCAGTTGACCTTCATAAAAAATTTAAGAATAAATTAATAAAACCTTTTTTGGAAATGGTTTTAGAAGCATTTCAAAATAATAATTTACCATCATACATGAACAATGCCTTAATTATACTGCTGCCAAAACCAGGTAAGCCCTCTAATAAATGTGAAAATATGAGACCAATAAGCCTATTAAATGCCGACCTTAAGATAATCTGTAAAATTTTAGCAAGACGAATACAAGAAATTTTACCAAATATTATTAATCGAGATCAGAATGGCTTTATAAAGGGAAGACAAGGCTTCCATAATGTAAGAAGACTATTTAATATTATTTATTTTAATAAAGAAGCACCGGATACAGCTCTCCTATCACTGGACGCCGAAAAGGCCTTTGATAGAGTTGAATGGCCCTTTCTTTTTGAAGTCTTACAAAGGTTTGGACTTGGAAATAATTTCATAAAATGGGTTCAGATAATATACAATAATGCTACAGCAGAAATCCTAACAAATAACAATATTTCAAAATCAATAAAAATCAATAGAGGATGTCGACAAGGCTGTCCACTTTCACCTTTACTGTTTACTATGGCAATTGAACCTTTAGCGATAGCAATACGTTTACATTCACAAATATATGGAATTAAAGTTGGACCAACAGAACATAAAATCTCCCTGTACGCCGATGACATAATTTTGTTTATGTCGAATCTAAAAAAATCAATTCCAACCTTGTTGAATTTAATAATTTCTAACTGAGTCCATAGTCTGCTTCTGGGTCTAAATACCAAATGATGGTTAGAGTCACATGTGGCTCCAGAGCTGCAGGTAAGTAAGGCAAGTAGAAGTAGTTCACTAAATGGTAATTGTTTTTTACTTTATGATGGTTTACAATTCTATTCAAGTGGACAACCATCTTTAAAAATGACCATTATATTAGTATAATATTTGGCATGATTCAACCGGAACTAAAAGTGATTTCTCTCTTTCCCTTGACTCCTTTGTAAGGGAGTCAACCAGAAGTTATGTCTCATGATACAGAAGTGGAGGGGCGGGGCTTAGGCTGTCTATCATTCATAAAAACATTCACCTGATGGCTTCTGATGGACAGTAATTCTCCTCTTCATCCTAAAAAAACAAAACAAAAAAACAGGATTTATCATTCATGTTGCCATAATAAACTAGCTCGTGTCCCTTTTCAGTTGATTCCACAACATATTTTAAACACCAGATATGCAATAGATACACTAGATAAATGTACTTTATTGATCCCGAACTGGGAAATTGCAGCGTAACAGCAGCATGACAGTAGACAACCAAATGACAGAAACACACGTATGACAAAGGGATTACCCAAAGAAAATAAAACTAACACTACTATAAAGGCCTATATACATAATAGCTGAAAAAGTTCAAGAGGATATGGGGTTTTAAAACAGAAAACAGAAAAATAATATGCAGATGTCACACTGACCTGGAGAAGGCATGGACAACAAAGTGGAGAACACAGTGGACCAACACCAGCAGATGACATGGCTCACCATGCATGTTAGGTTAATTGGTTGTTCTAAATTGTCCCTAGACATCTGTCTCCTATAGGCCCTTAGAATAGAGGGTTAGTACTAGAGAAGCACTTTGAGTGGTCTTTTGGCTCTTTTCCATAGTCACAGTTCTTTTTTACTTGTTTCGATTCTCCACTACTTCTTTCTCCCTGGGTTGTTCACCCATACAACCCTGTAAAGCCGCGTAAACTCTGTAGTGGGCGTGATTGAGGCAGTCCCATACTCTGCTGACGTCATCTCCGGCGACCGATGTCTTAACAACAAAGAAAATGGCGGATTACGAGCGGAGGATTTCCACGTTGGTTCTTCTCTGGCTTTTGAACACAATGAATGTTTTTAAGCGGAGAAGAGAGTTTTACAGGAGAAGTTGACGTGCATTGAGAGAACACACGTTGGAGCTGTACCAGAGACTCGTTGTTGCCATTGGTGAATATGAAGCAGAGAGCTTAATTATCCAGCACATCAGACACATCAAGCACACGAGGAAAAAGTTTTTGGTAATTTAATGCTTTCTATTGTCATTTTATCATTATGTCATTGTTGTGTACAGCATTTTGATGTCGCCAGGTTATCAGTATTAATATGTATGCTGTGTGTGTGTTCTAGTTGGCTGCGTTGTTGCAAAATCAACGCTGCAGACCATGGACCTGGGCAGTAAACCGTAGCTCGCAGTGGTGGGAGAATGTTGTCCCCAGCTTCTCAAGCACACAGTGGTTGCAGAACTTCCTTATAACTTATATGAAGAACTTATATGTGGATACTTGTTATATTTCCAATTAATCATAGCCCTATTTTACGTACAAAATAATTTAAATTACTTAAAAAAAAGCCAATTCAACTGTAGTAAAATTCTTGTTTTTGTGTATCATTTTCCCATTGATAGTTCTTTTTAAGGGATATGTGTTCAGGGATGGGAAATTACACGCTAAAACACCGTAGAAAATGACTGCAGAAAAATGCAGCAGCTGAACAATTCCTTTTTGGTTTGATTGAATTGCCAATTGACCTTGGTATTATATGTGGAAACTTGTTATATTTCCAGTTAATCCTAGCTCACTTTTACTTACAAAATAACTTTAAAAATTTTAAAGAAAGGCAATCCAACTGTAGCACCATTTTGCATGTTGAGTGTCATTTGAGTATCATTTTCCCATCTCTTGATATTTATAAGGCATATGTGTTCAGGGATGGGTAATTACACATCAAAACACCTTAGAAAAATGACTACAACCAACTCACTTTTGGTTTCCACTAGAAAGAATAACATACATACTGAAATCAAAGGAAATGTGTTTGAGAATATATGGAGACCTTTCATTGATTATGTAAATTAAGTAAACATAACTTCTGAAGAAGGTGAATGATATGTGTGGACCTTGCAAATTCCAAGCTGGTGAATGTATATTATGTATTCTAATGTAATAGATTACCTAAACAGAGGAACATTGTTGACTTGTTTTTGTTAATGGTTTCTGTTTTTTAACCTTTTTTTGTCATTTTATTGTTTAGTTTTTAAATTACTTTTGTGTTAGTGTCTGACTGTGTGTGCTGTTTGTAAAAAAAAAAAAAGGTTCAATAAAAATATTGTGGGAAAAAAAATTGCTCTAATCTGCGTGAAAATCCTGGACTGTTGAGACATCATGAACGTACCTGCTTCAGCTGCACTGAGTCTGAGGTGGTGTCATAGCAAAAAATGATCAGCTGACACAACTCGATCGCCAGGTTAATAACTACAGTATATTAGCCACAAAATGTATATTCAAAAGTAAACATTACTGAGTTCGGTATAATAAGATGTATTTGACAGTTAAGATGCATTTTAGGCCAAAACAAACTTGATCTAGCATTAAAAGCAATTAAAATAATGCAGTCACAAGGTTACATGGAAAATGCTTGATTTACTCGATGCATATACTGTAGAAATATATATTCTCTGCATCAACAATGTACTATACATGCATTCATGTAGTATTGCACTGACAAACCTCTGAAGTTTTTGCAGATGTCTTTTTATATGTGAAGGTTACTGTCACCATGGGTTGAGATGCCGTCTCGGCACTCAGCCCATGTTTTCCCTCATCCCTGCTTCCCATTGAGCAGCGTCTCAGCTGGCCCCCAGCTGGCAGCATTATGGACGGCTGGGGCCAATTAGTCTTCATCAGCTGGGGCGCTGCCAATGAGGATAAATAGGAGCAGCCTCGATGACTCGGGGCTGCGACATAAACACATTGCTAAGCTGAAGCCCCTTCGTCTGGTGTCAGCTTATACTCCTCTTGCAGCATTCCTGTGTTTGTATCCCGCTGTGAGTATGTACGTCTTGTTACCCCCACGTCCGGTACGAGCTGCTTACCTCTGCGCTGTGCAACCTGTGAGTGTACGTCTGCATGAGTATCTGTGCTCTCCTCATCCCTTCCCCTTTTCCCTGAATAAAATATCACGACTCACTGGCTTGTCCCTGGCTCTGATTGCCCGGCTCCCTAGAGCCGGATATGACAGTATGCCGCAGCCCGAAGAGCTACCGGCGGCCGTGAGTCGCCGTGGAAATGTACCTTTCTGTCCGGGTGTCAGCGCTGCTAGCATGCCGTTTCCCAGGAGTCACTTCCGGCGCCAGGGCGACGAGCTGAGGTCCATCTCGGAGGCTGTCGACGGGACGTTCTTCACCCTGCACGACGCCTCCAACGCGAGACGCTGGCATCCGGGCCGTGCTGAGGAACTCCTGGACTGTCACCCTCACTCTCTGTACCATCTGGAGGACAGTGCCAGGATAGACACTGCAGGTACACAGCGAGAGAAGCTCCACGGGGTGGATGGAAATCCCGGCAGGGAGTCGAAGTGGGCGACGTCTTTCCCCGCTTCGGAGTCCCGTTCCTGCCGCCATTCCAGTCCGGGAGTTCGCGCCAACCAGAGGACTTCCCCCGACCTGCGCCACGTCACTCGGGATTCCCTTCAAGGAGCCGCAGCTGACAGCAGTTATGTCCGGGGTCGAGTGGCTGTCGCGAGCTCTACTGTGTTTCCTGTCACCACCTTCAGGCATGTGGCGGCGGCAGTGAGATTGATGGTGAGGACTTCAGGGCTACGAAGCTTTCCCGTGCTCGACGCCTTCCTCGTCTCGATCTCCGATCTGGAGCGGCGAATCCTGGGTTTCCCCCTCGCTTCGTCCCCTGGGAGTAGTCGTCATCACATCGCCGAGTCACCTCTGCACGAACCTCGTCCGGATCCAGTTCTGGGTCATCGTCAGGACCGTTCCTCCCACGCAGCTGTCATCCCTTCGCCTCGTCAGTGTGGAGATTCTACAGCCTCGTCCCCTGAGCCTCGTTCCCCCGCTGTCATTCCTGGACATTCGGGCTGGCTCACCCCGGCTGTTTCCCCCTCCTCCTCGACGCGCTTCCTGACTGCTGTGTGTGCCTGGAATCCCGGCCTGGTGAGCTCTCTGCTGGAGACAACGCGAGCAACCCTCAGACGAATTCCCGGGGGGTCCTCCGTTATCGCCGGGCGGGGAGAGGAAGAAGCAGATTCCACTACAGCAGGCGATACTCAACCTCCAGGGGGCAGGCAAGTCATTGTTTTTTCACACCTGCTTAATGATTTGCTCTGTCACATCCCTGGAGGAGAAGTTCAGGGTTCGCAGCTCCCTGAACTCTCCCCACCTGCTGTAACCTGTATTCCTAATCCCGCATCCTCTGTGTCTCTCTCCGCCGAGCGGTCCCCGGCTCCGGGTCAACGTGGTGGGATATGGAGAGGGCCTGTGGTTCCGCAGCTACATTGCGGACGGAGGAGGGGGACTGACTGCTGCGTGGAGTCTACGCCGACGACTGAGCGTCCCCGGGTCTCCACGGAGGAGCGGTTCGGTCCGGCGGGACGAGATTCTTCTGGCTTCACGCCGAGTGGATTGTCGGCGGGGTTACCTGAGCTGGAGGGATCTCAAGCTGCGCTGACCATCGTGCTGGCTGCGGGGCCCGACGCGGCTAGATGGGAGCCTGACAACGACCTCCTGACGACGGATCCTGGATCTTCGCAGTCCTGGACGGCGTCAGAACCCGAGATCAGGCGAGTGTTCTCCTTTCTTTTCTCTCTTTTTATCCCCGAGCACTTCAGCCTATCTCCAGGGGAGACGAGCCGGGTGCAGCCGTCCGCTGCGTCTGAGCTCGTCTCGCCGGGTTCTGGCGCTGCCGGTGATCCTGATCCCAGTTCTGTTTTCTCTTCTGAGCCTTCTTCCAGGGTCACCGGCAAGGAGTTGCTGTTCCTCGTGGTGCTGGAGGGTCCGGGTTCAACGTTGGAGGTCGGTTCTGGTGCAGTATTCAATGTGGGTTCGCCCGAGACCCAGTCGGGGTCCAACGTGGGTTCGCCTGAGGCCCGATCGGGGTCCGACGTGGGTGCTGCCCCAGTATTGTCCAGGTCCGGTGAGGAGGTGGCCGTTTTCCTGCGGCCTGACGCCCGCCGCCCTCGTCATCGGCTCTCCCCTGAGCCTCTTCCACCGGGATCCGCTCTGATCCTTCGCCCGTCTCAACGGTCCTGGTGGTTGAGTGATGCGGGTCGACGACCCGACCCACAGAACTTTCGGTTCGGTGATCTGGTTCCCCCCACTGGTCTGTGTTTCCCTCTGGGCAGCCTGGTTCGGCTGCCGGTGGACTGGATTCCTGGGATCTGGGTCCAGAGTTCGCCATCCGAACACTTCTCTTTCCCTGATTCGCCAGCTGGACAATGGGCGGGGAGATCTCCGGAGCCATCTCGGCCATTTTTGGACTCTGCCTGCCATTCACCTCGGGTGTCACTTTTTCTTTTGTTATTAAGGTCACTCGGGTGTAATGTTTTGTCCTGTTGGTGGATTCGTTTTTATAGTGCTGTGTTTTCCATCGCTCTTGCTCAGCATTTTACTTTTTGTGCCATGTTTTTAGCCTCGTTTTTTGTATTGTAGAGTTATGTTTTGTTTTCCGTAACACCATGCTCTGCAGTTATCCATTTATTCCAGTCACTTTCATTTCTTTAGGTGACTGGGTATTTATATATTCGTGTGTGTGGGTTTTTCTTTGCCTGCACTCAGTATTTCTTTTTTGTCCTGTTGGTTCATTATAGAGTCATGTGCCTTGTTTTCCGTAACACCATGCTCTATAATTGTCATTTGTTCCAGTCACCCTCACTTTTCTTGGTGACTGTGTGTGTATGTACTTAAATTAGCACTGTGTATAGGTTCCCCTTTATTTAACCGTACTCAGCATTTTTTGCCCTGTACCTTTTTGGTGGTTCTTTTTTCCTTGCTCTGGGTCACGCATGGTTGGTACTCTCTGGGTAGTATGTAACCGGCGTGCTGACCCAGTTCTTCTCCCCATCTGTACCTGGGTTAATTATTCTGTTTTGTCAATATTGTATTTGGGTTTTTCTTTCCCGCTACCCTACATTGCCCCATTGGTGTTGTCCTTCCCTTGGCTTCTTCCCCTCCGGTCCGCCTCCCTTCCTCCCACCCTAGGTGGGGGGGGGGGGGTGGCTGGGATGTTCCTGGTCGTTCAGGAGCCCGACCTTGAGGGAGGGTCTCTGTCACCATGGGTTGAGATGCCGTCTCAGCACTCAGCCCATGTTTTCCCTCATCCCTGCTTCCCATTGAGCAGCGTCTCAGCTGGCCCCCAGCTGGCAGCATTATGGACGGCTGGGGCCAATTAGTCTTCATCAGCTGGGGCGCTGCCAATGAGGATAAATAGGAGCAGCCTCGATGACTCGGGGCTGCGACATAAACACATTGCTAAGCTGAAGCCCCTTCGTCTGGTGTCAGCTTATACTCCTCTTGCAGCATTCCTGTGTTTGTATCCCGCTGTGAGTATGTACGTCTTGTTACCCCCACGTCCGGTACGAGCTGCTTACCTCTGCGCTGTGCAACCTGTGAGTGTACGTCTGCATGAGTATCTGTGCTCTCCTCATCCCTTCCCCTTTTCCCTGAATAAAATATCATGACTCACTGGCTTGTCCCTGGCTCTGATTGCCCGGCTCCCTAGAGCCGGATATGACAGTTACCACCATGTGACATAAATGTCTTAAAAATGAGTCATTATTTTCAAGGTCACCCATTAATGGTTTGTACTATTGACTCTTTTCCCACCAGTGTATTAACAGACAAAAATAGAAATCATGATGCAAACACATAAGTCACTAAATTGTTTATTACAATCAGCAGCAAATTCCAGATTATTCAGAATGTGCAAAACTCAAACTGTCAGACTGGGTCACTCAGCAGCTGGGATGTGCAGCTCACACTGGTCTCAGATCAGCAGATCTTAGGCCTGCATCTCTGTAAATAGTGACGCAAGGTCCAGTTTGGGGTGGATCGATCGTTTACCTCTTGCCTAGACAAAAGACAGAAATGTGTGGAGGTTAAATAAATGAAGTTTAAAACATATTTGGGAAATACACTTGTTACTAAAAGCCAGTGGTGGAATGTGAATGAATGAATCTTTATTTCGGATAGATTTAAAGAAAATACAATAATATAACAAAGGGGGAAAAAAATTTAATAAGGTCGAATTAAACAATAACTCCTCTGATTACACAGTTCAACATAGATTATCTGAAATGGGTGATGGCTGAAGATGCAGCTTATATTGCCCACCATATTCCATCCAAGAATTCAAAAGAAAAACCAAACAGCAGCGATTCCAATTCCAATGTGACAATAAAGTACTTCGTTGTTGTATTTAACCACAATTTTCATATAGCTGCACTGATGTAAAGTCGATTTTACAAGGGCTGGGTTGCATTTAAAGTCATCTGCTTTTACTGTGGCCTCAGCAATCAGAATGAATTAATACATTCAGTGGAATGGAATCTAGTACTTTAACTGAAGGTGTGCATCACAGATTGTGGAGTCGCTCAGTCAAAATATGGAGTTTTTATCAATAAAAGTTTGTCTGGAATGTAAAAGTGTCTCTTCTTGCACTGGCTTCAAGTGTGGGTGGTGTTTTGTACTTTTATTGCTAAAATATAAAAGAAAGCACTACAATGGGTCTCAAATATTTGTAATGTGTCCTGTTACTGCATGACTTTATTGATGATAGAGTATAAACTACACATATAAACTAAACTATATTGATGACTGAACAACTGCCATTCCCCAAAAGATACAGTTATGAACATAACTCAAAGGATCACACAAGTGATCTGACAAATAAATACATTAACAAGTGGTTTATTTTACAGTTGATGCACCAGTCTTTTTCAGTTACTCTGTAATTAATACTCACACAATCAAATAAATCTCAGTTCAGGCCCTTTTACATTAAGTGGAAATTGTGTTAATTTGGTTTTGACACTTACCTATAAAAGCAAAGGATTTCAGTACTTTCCACAGTGGCGACGTCCGTTGTTGAGCGGCTGATTCCCTCCTGCCTAGACGAACAATAGAAATGGATGGTGTTTAGTTTTTTCAAGCAAGTTCAACACTTATACAGGCACATCTCAAAAATTAGAATATCATGAAAAAGTTCAATATTTTTGTCACTCATTTCAGAAAGTGAAACCCATATATAGATTCATTACAGGGACAGTGATATATTGAAAGTGTTTATTTTAATATTGATGATTATGGCTACAGCCCATATTAACCAACACCTCATCGGCCCACATTTCTATTTAAAAACTATTTTTTAAAGTTTATGTAATATTCTAATTTTTTGCCAAATGGAATTTGGGGTTTTCAGGGGCTATAAGCCATAATCACCCAAATTAAAATAAATAAATGCTTGAAATATATCATGGTCTGTGTAATGAATGATATATGGATTTCTCTTTCTGACGCTTTAGAAAATTATATGAATGACTTTATAAATCACTGGTTTGAAAAAGCCCTTTATATTGTTGAGATATACAGTATATCTCACCAGTATCCACTATAAACAGGGAAGCTAACCCTGGCATGTGGAAACACATTCTAGCATTAAATCAATTTAATGCAAAACAAAAACCAGGACTATAACCAGGATTGATATATTTCAGCGTATTGCTCTTACAAGCAAATGTTTAGGAGAAAACAAGCGTGAATCAACAGTGGGTATTATCTAGCTACTAGCCAAAACTCGTTAGCTAAAACGAGTTAGCCAGCAAAAAACGGCATTAAATTGCACACAATTTAATGCGCAGCACCAAGTGCAATACAAAACAAAAACCAGGACTATAACCAGGATTGATATATGTCATCTTTTGCTCTCACAAGCGAATATTTAGGAGAAAACAAGCGCGAATCAACAGTTGGTATTATCTAGCTACTAGCCAAAATTCGTTAGCTACAACGAGTTAGCCAGCACAGAACGCGGCTTTATGGCTCAAAAGTGAGCTTACCACCAACAGGATAAATAAGCAAACAGATGCACAATATTACAAATCACTCACCATGGATGGTTCTCTCTGTATTGATATGTGAAGTTCATATGGAGTCACCACTAGAGGGCAGTATGACCCCGGCCATGACCTGACTATAAAAGGAGATGTACATGTGCCACTATGTGGTTAGTTGTTAGTTGCACTTGAAGTGACAAGTAAAAAGTCCTAACTGACACCCGGTGTGTGCGCCTCGTCATTACATGTTCCAGGAGAACATTACATGGTACCAGGAGTGGGGTTCGAACCCACGCGGACACATGTCCATTGGATAAAACTACGAACCGACGACGAAGATGAACGCTCTTCGACAGCCGGACGAGTTAAAGTTGACCGGTAACGTCAACGAGAACTGGAAAGTATTCAAACAGAGTTTTGAACTTTATTCGCTTGCTATCGGTCTCCATGACGAGGAGAGGAAAATAGCATTACTGCTAACAGTAGCAGGGCGAGCGGCGCTAAATGTGTTTAACACATTCATCTTCACGGAAGAAGAAAAAGGCAACTTCGACGCCGTGATGAAGAAATTTTACGATTATTGCACACCGAGAAAGAATGAAACGTACGAGAGGTATGTGTTCAGAAAAAGACTTCAGAAAGAGTCAGAGTCCATCGAGCTGTATGTCACAGACCTACGGATGAAATGTCAGTCATGCAACTTTGGAACAGTGAGTGAGTCAATGATACGGGACCAAATTGTAATAGGGGTCCAAGACAACAAATTGCGGATGCAATTACTGAAAGAGACTAACTTAACGCTGGAGAAAGCGATACAGATTTGCCAAGCGTCTGAGAGTATAAAGGCACAATTAAAGACTTTTAGCAGCAAGGAAAAAGAGACTGCTGAGGTCGGTGCAGTGCAGCGCGCGAAGCCGAAAGGAACGTTGCAGGCAAGAAAAAGGGAGGCAAACCCAGAGCGCGCGCGCGGGAACTGTGAGCGGTGTGGAAGGCAACACGCGCTGAAACAGTGTCCAGCACTCGGGAAGGAATGTCGCAAGTGTGGCGGAAAAAATCACTTCGCAAAGACCTGCTTCTCAAAGAAGAGGGTGCAACTCGTGGAGAAAAAGAGCGACAGCGAGGAGGATCAGTTTTACGTGGACGCCATCGAGGGAGAGACGAGCGCTGACGAATGGATAGTGTGCCTGGAGATGAATGGCACAGACATGTCACTGAAGCTCGACACAGGTGCGCAGGTAAACATCCTGCCAATGAAAGATTTTAAAAGACTGAAAAACAAACCGAAAATAAGAGATAAAAAGATTAATCTGAGAACATATGACGGTAAGCCAATACCCACTAAGGGAATGTGCAGGGTTACACTGTCAAACAAAGGTAAAACAGTGAATGCATTGTTTGTACTTGTTGATGGAAATAGACAAGCAATTTTGGGTTTAAAAACATGCGATCAGCTAGGTCTGATCAAAAGGGTGAATGTCATTGATACAGACAAGGTGACAGCACGACCTCTGAGACCACTTGCACATGAGGACATAGTGCGAGTGAGATGTGATGGAGAATGGGGACCGCTGGCAAAAGTGGTCAAGGAAACAACTCCCAGATCATATGAAGTCATCACAGAGCATGGGAAAACAATGAGGCGAAACCGACGTCACTTACTGAAAGTGCCTCAGACAAAAATGAGAGTCACAGACAGTGAAATAAGCGACATGCTAATTACCAGCCAAACCGAACAACCAGAAATGGCTGAGAACCAGAACATAGAGACAGACACTAACGAACAGACTGAGGTGACACAAAGGAGATGCTCACAAAGGCAAATTGTGAAACCGAAAAGATTGATTGAGGAAATGTAAGGAGTACTGAGATGAATGAAAAAAAAAATGTGTTGATGTTGAATTGTAAACAGAGGAAAAAATGTGTTGATGTTGAATTGTAAACAGAGAAAAAATTGAACTTGTGATTCAGTGTACAAAGGTGAAAGAAATGTAAATAGAAATGGAGTTTATTTTGTATATAGAAATTTGAGAAAAAGTTTATAGTTGGACATGACCTTACTTGAAAAAAAAGGGAGATGTATTGATATGTGAAGTTCATATGGAGTCACCACTAGAGGGCAGTATGACCCCGGCCATGACCTGACTATAAAAGGAGATGTACATGTGCCACTATGTGGTTAGTTGTTAGTTGCACTTGAAGTGACAAGTAAAAAGTCCTAACTGACACCCGGTGTGTGCGCCTCATCATTACATGTTCCAGGAGAACATTACACTCTCAACTTCGTATTCAGCTTGTCAGTAGTGCGGTTCTATTCTGCGCAGTCATCTGTAGGGTCCGGATCACTCTTCTGACTGTGGATCTGCCAGCAAGCAGAGAAAACCCCGCACCTCTTCGTTGGACCACGGTGTAGATTTCCGCAAAACCTAACCTACAACGCTGTCTCTATTAATATCATATTCACTCCGTGACCGATTACAAATGGCGGTCGTGCAGCTTCAACAGAAAACTGAAAACGGACGCTCTCTCTGTGACGTTACGCGCTGACCAATCAGCGGCTAGCAGTCGATTGATGAAAAATCACACCTCGCTTTTTCTCGCTTGTCCCCTGCCCCTAAACTGGCACGAAAATCGTATCGGTTAAAGCGTGTAGGGTACTGTGGAAAGAGCAAGAAACTGAGTAAAGTAAAAGTAAGTAAAACTAAGGTGATACTTGTGGAAAAGTGCCTTTTGAGACTAGAAAAAGCACTATATAAGTATAGGTCTTTATCTCCACCCCCCCCCCCCCCACCCCCACCCCCTTACCAAATCACGTGCCAAGTCCTGTCATGTGGAAATCATGGTCTCAGAGTTTGGAGGAAGAATGGAGAAGAACAGAATACAACTTGCTTTGAGGTCCAGTGTGACATTTCAACTGTCAGTGATGATTTGGGGAGCCATGTCATAAAATGAGTCATTAAGAACACACATACACACACACACACACACACACACACACACAAAAACACCTCTGCTTTTTCACCCACAGGAGAGGGCTGATGATAATTGAGGCTTATGAACTCCAGCAGTGGGAGGTAGAGGAGGAGAGCACGAGAGCACTACAGATAGGCACACAGCAGGTTTGCAGGAGGGACACCACACTGCTGGCATGCAGAGTTCAAGAAAAGGAAGAGTAACTTCCCACTTATTGTTGCTGCAGCTGATGAGGAGTAAGTGGTTCTGTTAGGAAAAATACCCAATTCTTTGAAAGATCCAAGAACAAGCCGGAGATTTCTTCAATTTAAAGATGTAACATTTATTTGGAGGTCACATGTAAAGCAAGCAGTGCTGGGTGCAGCGTGACGCAGCTCCCTCTGGACCGTTGCCACACTGACCCCAATTTCAGGGTGCAGCTCACAGTTATCTTCTCGGGTTGATTGGACCAACCCCCGTACAATAGGATGGGCTTGTACGCGACTGTCTGATTGGCCAATTTAACTCTGACGTGAACAGGCCATCCGCTGATCACGCCGCTGTTTGTAGAATGTGTGATCAACAGTGTGCGTGGGTGTTGTTTCCGGGTGTGTACCTAATGTATTAGACCTGACTAAAGGAAAGGAGAGAGGGAGAGAGAGAGAGCAAGAGGGCTCTATAGCGCTGCCTAATTCCTGTTTATCAGAGTTTAACACAACATATTTGTTCATAAGAATGGAAACAGAATATGTATGGAATGTGTAGAGCATAAAGGGAGATTACCTACAGAGTTATTATTTTGGCACTCTAACTTCCCATTAACCCTTTCAAGTTTATTAAAGGAGCTGAGCATTGCTTCTCCCCCAAATCATCACTCACTGTAGAAACTTCATACTGGACCTCAAGCAACTTGAATTCTGGCCTCTCCACACTTCCTCCAGACTTTGGGAACTTGAGTTCTTCAGTAAATGACAGGACTTGCAACTGATTTTTGGAGCCATGCCATCTGCTGATGTTGGTCAATTTTGTTTTACCAAAACCAAAGTTAGTGCAGCTGTCTAGCCGGAAATTTTAGAGCACTTCATGTTTCCTTTTGCTGACAGGCTTTATGGGGATGCTGGTTTCATTTTCCAGGAGGACTTGGCACCTGCCCACCCTGCCAAAGGTACCAATACCTGGTTTAATGACTATGGTATCACTGTGCTTGATTGGCCAGCAAACTCTCCTGACCTAAACCCCATAGCGAATCTATGGAGTATTGTCAAGAGGAAGATGAGAGACACCAGACCAAACAATGCAGACAAACTTAAGGCTGCTATCAAAATAACCTGGACCTCCATAATACATCAGCAGTACCACAGGCTGACTACCTCCATGGCATGTTGCATTGTAATTCATGCAAAAGGAGCCCCAACCGAGGATTGAGTGTATACATACTGTAGACATACTTTTCAGTCTGTCAATATTTCTATTAAAAATCAAATTAAAAAAATAATTTATGTAATTCTGTAATTTTTTGAGAAACTGAATTTGGGGTTTTCATTTCCTCAGGGGCAGTGGCGGCCTAATGATTAGGGATGTGGACTGGTGACCGGAAGGTCGTCTGTTTAATCCCTGGACTGGCAGGATCAGACATGGGTGAGACAGATCACATAGCAGTATTTGTCCCACCCTCCTTAGCCCTTCTGTGGAGCCCTTGAGCAAGGCCCTTCACCCCAACTGCTCCAGTGGAGCTGCTTCAGTGGCAACAGGTCAGTCGATGGTTGTACCGAGCCACTTCCAAGTGTGAATGTGTGAGTGTGAACAGGGTGTCCTTGAAAAAGACAAGGTGCCTCTCAATGGACCTTTCCCTGTATAAATGAAGAAATAGAAAGCTGTAAGTAATAATCATCAAAACTTAAAAACAAAAACATCTGAAATATATCACTCTGTATGTGATGAATCTATATGAATTTTGTTTTTTTAATTGAATTAATGACATAAATAAACTTTTCAATGATTTTCTAATTTATTGAGATGCTTCTGTAGACGTTTGGTTCCTGACTGAGATGTAACAGAAATATATGGATTATATCATTCTGAAGGAGATCTGCCCGGCTGACTGCACTGTTTATCGGAACTCCACTGCGGACTTGGTGGAGGACTTTCTAATGTGTACAAGGACAGATTCATATGCAGGCTAATGAACTCAGACTCCCATTCTTCAAGTGAGCTACAGATCATGAAGTTCTGGAGCCTTTTTAACAGACTTTAATAACCTTCTGTCATTCATTATTAAATTGGAAAAAGTTGTAACACTGGGAGATTTTAACCTTTACATTGATGATGCATCCTGTAATGCGGCTGCTGATCGCCATCACTCAGTCTTAACTTTCAGCAATATGTTCATGGCCCTACACATAAAAGGTCACACATTTGACCTTGTTTCCTCCCTGGGTTTAATTATAAATGATACGTGTGGAAGATGCAATTTGAGTGAATACAGGTGTATATTTTTAAATCTCTCATTTTATCTCGATCATTCACCTCCTGAACTGATGGTTCTAAGGTGGATTATAAACCAGGGTGCTACTGAAAGGTTCTCTGCTTTGATTGATGTTGACATGGCTCATAGTAATGTTGACACATTTGGTTTGTCCTGTACCAATCAATATAAATGTATTTTAGAAGCAATGGCACCTTTGAAACAGAGCATTGTCCAGTGCTTATATTTTTGTTCTTGGATGAATGAAAACATTCATAATTTTAAGAGATATTGTCACAAGATGAACATTTATGGAAGGCTTTAAAGCTTGAGGTTCACAGGTTACATCTTAAAGAATCAATTTCTTCTCTAAATAAAATGTGGAAAAATGCCAGAGCAGAGTATTTGGCAAATCTCATGGCTTCATATAAGAAAAATGCTAAAGTCATTTTTGACACAAAATATTGTCTCTCCTGATATTTCTCATGCACCAGTGTATACAAAGTCTGACTGTAATTTTTTTTTTGCACTATTTTGTAAATAAAGTTGCTGCCATGCAATCAAGTATTTCACCATCATGCTCTCAATATCATGCTTGCGATTTGCTCACATCTGACACCTGGGGCCTCATATACAAAGAGCACAAAAACATGGCGTATGTCCTTTTTCATGGAAAATTTCAGGTGTATCAAGAATGAAAAGACTGTGGAAATATGCACAGTCCCACGTCAACTTCATGGCTGGTATTAGTACATTTCTACTGTTACTCGTCTGTTGGCGACACTTAGAGGTGATGTTGGGAGACTGATAACGACTTGAAAATTATTGTACACACCAGAGACACATGATGAACAAAGATCCAAGTGTGCGTAATTAGATGAATGGATATAAAAGCAAGCGCAAAGAAGCGCAGAAAATGCCTCTAACAACAATAGTGTTAGCATTATTAGAGGATTTTGCAAATCGTGCAGTGAGAAGAGAAAGGGTATTTAGAGACAGAGAAGATTTTCTGGCTCAGGATGATGACTGGCTTGTCAGCCAGTTTAGGTTTCTATGGACAGTGCTTACGGAACTGTAATCAGAACTGTGGACGCTCTTGGAGTGTGACACTGCAAGAAGCCGTGTGCTGCCCATCCCAGTGCAGGTGGTGACAGCTGGGGCTCCAGGCAACAGGGACATTCCAGGAGGGAGCTGGCAAACCGACTGGGAATTTCCCAGTCAACCCAGCTATGCCAGCTGTGTGGGATGGCATTATCCAGCTGTCAACCAGGTACATCATATTTCCATACAATGCAGCTGAACAGACGGATATCAAAGCACCATTTGCAGCAAGAGCCAGTTTTCCTAATGTAATCAGAGCTATTGACTGCACATACATTGCTATAAAATCACCTTTACAAAATGCGTTAAAAGGAAACATTTCCATTCTATCAATGTACAAATTATATGTGATGTGCAAATGCGACTAACCAACGTTGTTGCAAGGTGGCCTGGTTCAACGCATGATTCATTCATTCTAATGAACAGCATTGTTGGGAACAAAGTACAAGCTGGCACTCTGCGGATGGGTGGCTTCTTGGTGACTAAATTCATTGGGCTGCATGGTGGCGCAGTGGTTAGTACTGCGGCAGCACAGTTTACCCTTGGCCGGGGGATCGTGGGGATCATGGGATCGTGGGTTCGATCCCAGCCCCCGACCAACAGTGATCTGTGTGGCGTTTGCATGTTCTCCCCGTGTATGCGTGGGTTTACTTCGAGATTTCTCCGGTTTCCTCCCATATGCCAAAAAACATGCAGGTTAGGTTAATTGGAGACTCTAAAGTGGCCCTAGGTGTGAATGTGTGTGTGAATGGTTAAGTGATAGTGCCGTATCGTGGCTGCTTCATCCATCCAGGTGGTGGATGACCCTCAATTTCCCCTCTGGGGATCAATAAAGTATACTAAATCTAAAAATCTAATATAACCCACCTCATGACAATGCACCTGTGCACCTGCGAATATCACCCTGTCTTCAAGGCTTCATTACAAGTCAGTGGTTTGAGTAAGTGTCATTGTTTGTTTGCTGATTATGCTACAGTTTAACAGCATTCTACCAAGCCCCCAATTGCCGCTGTGTGTACAGTAGTTATGCCAATAAACACATGCATAAAGTTTGAAATGCAACAGCCTCACCCTTTCCCCAGACCACTTATGCATTCATTTACAATAGTAGTGTTTGTAATCCACGGTTTATAACTATAAGATTCAAAGATTTGAGATTCAAAGATTTTAATTTTCAATGCTACTATACGTACAGGATATACAGCATAATTGATATGGTGTTTCTCTCTCTCTCTTCAGTGGTTTGCACAATACAAACAAGAAAAAAGAATAAGGCTGGAAAATGACAACAGCAGTCTATGTACAGTACTGCTACCGATAGTGCAAATGGTGACAAAAGATAGACCCAGACCTCCTATGGTGCAAATATAGATAGAGCGATGAATGACGAGACTCAGCAATCTTGTATACAGAAAAGTAGAGCAGTAATACTAGTAGTACCAAGTTCAATATAAAGGATGAGATTTGCATTTTGGACATAAAATATGTACTTGTCAAGTCTAATATGATCTGCTTTCAACTGACAGGTGACCGTGGCTACCCACTAAATAGGTTCATATTGTCCTCTTTTTCATTACTGTTTTCCTTTATTCAGTGAGCGGATCCACCTGGCTGGTCACAAATCACAGCGATAAGCTCACGCTTTTGAGGACTGCAGATGTCAGTCAAAACATGTAAAACATGTAAAACAAACATCTCCGCCTCATCCCTGTCTGAATGAAGGAAAACAGTAAACTAATCTTATAGGGCTGGGAGCAGGCTATTGGATTATTCATAAAATGAGGACATTTAAGTTATGCAAATAAGTGTTTATGTACCTTGAGGGAAAATTGAATCCCCCAAGTCGTGCCACCACCCCTGTGACGGTAGTGTCACTCACAAGAGTGGTGACTCTCTGCTCAAATGGACTGAGTACAGCCTCTCCTTGCCCTCCTCCTGTTTTGGTCAAGCTTTGGCGATGGGCACCTGTCCTCTGCTTCACTTCTCCCTTTATGTCATGATTCCTCGTGCTCCATTAGGCGGCGCACAAGGGAGGGAATGAAAAACTCAAGTGCTGGAGTAGAACGTGCCATTTATTAACATAAACTGCAACAAATTAACAAGTCCAGTAACCACACAAATACGGAGGGTTGGAATAGTAGGATTAGGCCACCAGACATGCAGGAACGCCACCCGGATGCTCTACAGCGCGGCAGAGAATTTGCCTAGTGCCGGAGGACTGCTGTTGGCACAGGGGGGAAGGCAAATGTGAAACTTACGGGACTGGAGCGATCCGGGGCTGTCTGTGCAGTCTGGAGGATGAAGAAGTAAGCAGCGTCCACTGCGAACATCAAGGGATTAACTGAGGTTGACATGACTGGCTGAACAAACACAAAGGAGATGTATGCGCATACGTGGAGGAACACGCTGCCATGTATGGAGATGAATGCTCCAACAATCTCTTCCCACAACCGCAGCATATTTGTAATCATAATGCTAACAAGGGAAGAGATTGCTGGTATGAGGAACCCTGGTGTGCATGAGTGCGTGTATGAGCATGTGAATTGAAATGGAGTGTGTGTGTATGTGTGTGTAAACACCCATACTGAAGCACAGCTGATGGCACTTGACAGGAGGAGGGGGCGTGCCCGAGCTGTCAGGGAGCAAAGGCCATCTGGTGGAAAATAGGGCAAAATAATCATGTCAGAACTGTGTTTGAACCCATCAAACCCAGGTTCATGACAGCCCCCCCCCCCCACCCCAGGGGTGGATTCCAGAAACCCCAGTACCATCAGCCGACCACATAAGACACACCTCAAGGGAACCCCCCCCCGACACAAACAATTACCCAAGGTGCAACCAGTGACAAAGACAAAAAATAATATGCAAATAAAGAGCAGTGGCCCTCCTAACAGCCCCCCACCCAGGACAATAGCCCCCCTCCCCAAGAGTCCAAAGTTCAGGGGGTTGACCAGAGTCCCAAGCCCTCAGCATGGTGAGGGGTGTTGATCGGGTGACCTGCCCATGTCCCAAGTCCAGCAGGCGGCCCGCAGAATTGTGTCCAGCGGCCTGCCCGGGCCAATGGGCCACTCGACCTGAAACCCAAGTCCTTCGGGTGGCCGACCAGCGTGGTGGAGCCACCAGAACTGGATGGGAAGGGGGAGAGGCAGCCTACCCTTCCGGGAACTTCAGAGACCAAACCCAGGGACGGGAGCCCCCCTGCCATCTGAAGCTTGGAGCAGAGGGACCATCGGTCCTGCGATGGTCTCGGTCTGGGATGTGGCTGCACCCGCGACCATCCCGGTCTGGGACATAGCTGCACCTGCGACGGTCCCGGTCTGGGATGTGGCTGCTTCGACGTTGGCCCCCTGCTGGAGCTCTGCTGCGCCAACGGTGGACCCCAGCTGGAGCTCCCCTGCGCCAATGGTGGACCCTGGCTTGAGCTCCACTGTGCTGAAAGTGGTCTCTGGCTGGAGCTCTGCTGCGCCGACAGCGGACCCCGGCTGGAGCTCCGCTGCACCGACGGTGGACCCCAGCTGGAGCTTCGCTGTGCTGGCGGTGAACTCCAGCTGGAGCCTTGTTGCACCTGTGGTGGTCTCCCCAGCGGGGGAGGTCATGCTCCTCTTGACCTTTGGTGCAGGCCCCTGATCCTCGGAGGCCTCTGACGGGATCAGCTGCTCCACGGCAACCCTGCCAGGGGGGTCCAAACCCAGAGAGGGAAAAAGAGAGACCGGGTCAGGGTTGCCGGCAGTGGCAGAGCCTGGTGAGGTGGTCCTGAGGGCTACTGTGAGCTGCCCCAGGTCTTCCTCACCATGAGTCAGACAGTGTGACATTGACATTAATGAAGTAATGGAGCACACTTGCCTGAACTTGGGCTCCACCGCCGTCCAGGAATCCAGCAATTTAGGGTGTGCGGGTTCCACCAGTCCATTGGGTGCTGCACCCCCGTTGATCTCCTCCGGGACAAATGGACCCTTGTCGTTGTCTGTGGGAAACCCAGGTTGCGGTGGCTCCTCTCCAGTGACCGTAGGATGGGGCTCAAGGGAGACAGGAGAGGAGAAACGGTTAGGGTCACCGGCAGCAGCTGCACCCGACTTTCCTCCCCAAGAGCCAGACAAGCTCTCTCAACAACTGACAACGGAACTACAGGAGAGATTATTTGCCTGTGCTCAAGCTCTACCACCATCCAGGATTCCGGCGATGCCGACGATGGCGTTTGGGGTCCCGTTGGCTGGAGGTCTGGTCTGGGAGATGACTCTGCTGTGGCGGCCCCCGCAGCAGGTGTGATGGTGGTAGCAGTCCTGGTAGTCCCGTGCACCATCTTCCATGCCACCAGCACCTCTGGCGTGGTGGCCGAGGACGACCTCTCCGTTGGCCCATGAGCTTGACCCTCCGGGGCGTCTAGTTCCTCTGACCTGGATCCAGTGCCAGTGAGCTCTTCATTTCCGCCTCCCAAAGAGAGCAGACGCCTTTTTCTTCTCTCCTGCTCTGACTTATCTCCTTCCTCCTCTAACTAACTGGATCCCAGCTTGCTATCGTCTGTCTGCGTGTCTCTACTGCTGATTATCGAACGAAACTATGGATTTAATAAGCTGGGCTTTGAACGCAATTAACACTATTTTTTCAATGAGGAAAAGTGCCCCGGGGGAGGTTGTTTGCCCGGCAGGAACGGCTGCTGCGGGCTATTTGAGGGACACAAGTAATTGGAAACTCTTGTGCCTGTCTGATCTTTCCATCGAAGATGTCGAAGATTTGTACGTCTTCGTAGTAATGGTCATCGGGATCGTTCTGATTGGATCTGGGATTGTCCTGGTGTACCGTAAATTGATGATGATGGACATAACCTATCAAAATGCTGGCCAAGCGAGGTTTAACCATCAAATTGAAAAAATGGAGAGGACTCTGACAGCGGCAAATGGAGAACTGTCTAGGAAAATGGATTACATCATGATCCCGCTGAAAGCCGTCCATGAAGGATTCAACGTCCAGCAATGAAGGATTAAGTACTGAATCTGTAAGAGGATATAAAGTTTCTTTCTCTGGGATCAGTACTATTCGACTAATCTGACCCCCCTCACACAAGTCCTCCAGATTATCTGCAGTTTTTTGTTTTCAAAACATTTGAGCTGCACTGTCTCCACGGACAGCCAGCTGCATGGCCCAAGGACAAATGCCAGCAGCTAAGACAAAACATCTCCTGCCAAAGAGATTTTGTTGTTCTTAACTGATACAAACACCTACACTCAACACTACACCCACACTGACTCAAAAACTGATGAAAAAGATCACTCACTCACTGCTCTCTCTGTGTCCTTGTGTACTTTCTTGTCTGCTAACTGTGCATTGAGGGCTTTTTTTCTTGTAATCATTATATTGATCATATATGACCGGTATTCTGACAATCAATGTTTTTTTTGCTCTTTCCTATTGTGTTATCCTTTTCTTCCCTATGCATCCTGTACCCATCTGATGACAGGCGCATTCTCAGATGCTGCCGTGTCACCAGAAATGCAGGTCGTTTTCTGTGTCAAGTCAAATCCCTCATATGTTATCAGTCATACCTGTTAATGTACTTGGCAATAAATCCTTTCTGAGTTCTGAGCTCGTAGGGGTATACAGAAAGGGTTGGGTGGGGTTGGGTATGGGAGCACTCTATGCCGCTGGGGCAGAGCACTCTGGGGACTGCAAACCCCTGAGTGTGCAGCCCGAGTCTCCTTGCCAGGAGGCAGGCAAAATTGTTCATCAAACGTAGAAGATAAATGAGAAAAAACTTGCCTGTCCTCCTGGCACTGGGCATCCCCAGTAGCCTCCGAGACATCTCCTCTCCTCTCTTGGCATTCCCCCTCGCACTGCGCTGGCGAGACCGGAAGTTTCTTCCAGTGGGTGCTCCTCCTTCTCTTCCTCCCGGACGGCTCAGGAACTAGATACTCCGGGATGCGAAGCGCCATGCTGGGCAGTGAGTCACCCGAGTCGAGAAGATCTGTCTTCTCTGGAGAAGGAAGCCGGTGACCACGAAGAACTCGAACGCTGGGAGAGCGCTTCTGATCCAAACCCCCCCTCACTGTGCTCCTCCTTGACCCGACAGTTGAGCACGGCGAGCAGATTTGACCACTCCTCCTCCGTTGGCAAGCCCGTGGATAGATCAGGCACGGGGCGTGGAACCTTCATAGCCGGGGAAGCAGGTCCTCAGGCCTCCCTCTCGCAGCGCTCCTCCTCGATCCAACGGTTGAGCATGGTGAGCAGGTTCAACCACTCCTCGTCCGTCGGCAAGCCCGTGAATTGAGCAGGCGCGAGGGTGCATTCCTCCTCCATCCGATGGTCTATCATGGCCAGCAACCCCAGTCTCTTCTTCTTCGTCGTAACGTCTGAGGATTGGGTGGGCGCCGACCCAGGAAAAGATGCAGAGGCGAGAGAACCGCGAGGAGAGGAGGTACTTCTCCGTCGGGAATGCTTCTTCTGACAGGTGGCTGGCTCCAGTGTCGGCGAGGCACCCTCCGGCTCCACGTCTGGCGAGGAAAGGATGGCAGAGAGGATGGCGTCCACCCTAGGAATGATCTGAAGGTTAAGATGGTGCTGCTCGACGTCCTCTGCGACGAGCCGTGCTCACTGCACGTCCTCAGGAAACTGTGGCTACTGAAAGACAAAGATCGCCTCTTCCAACAGATCCTGTGCTCTCTGCTGGTCTTGATGACGGTAGAGGCAGCATTGATTGTTGTGCAGGCGGAGGAGAGGGCGTTTGGTCAAATCTATTAAAAAACAGGTTCAGATTGTTCACCCACTCCCTGCCCCTCGTGGCCTGGGCGGAGATATTCTGGAGCCCAGTGATGGTTTTGAGGCTTCTCCAGACCCCGCCGATGTCACTCTGTTGCAGCTTTTCCTCCATCTTCTTCCTGAAGCTGTCCTTGCCTTCTCTGATCTTCCTCCTTATCTCCCTCTGTATGGACTTCAGCATCTCCCTGTTCCCCGACCTGAAGATCCTTTTCTTTTCTCTCAGTAGTGATTTTATCTCAAAGTTGATCCAGGGTCTGTTGTTCGAGCAACACTGTATGGTCTTGGTGGGTACAGTGTTGTCCACACAGAAGTTTATGTAGTCTGTGATGGTGTGAGTGAGTCTGTCGATATCCTCACCATGTGGATCGCAGAGCTGCTCCCAGGCAGTGATTTCAAAACAGTTCTTTAGAGCGTCCATTGCCTCCTCAGACCATACCTTCACCGTGCGCGTAACCGGAGGTTGTCTGTGTACTAGGGGTTTGTACACTGGCAGGAAATGAACCAAGTTGTGATCCAATCTCCCAAGTGGGGGGAGTGGCGATAAGGTGTACACCTCCTTAGTATTCGCATAGAATAAATCCAGTGTTTTATGGTCTCTAGTGTGGCATGTGATATTCTGGGTGAATGTGGGCAGAATAGGGGACAGTGAAATATGATTAAAATCACCCGAGATGAGGAGAGCATCTGGATGTTCTGTCAGAAGCCTGCAAGTGACTAAGTGGATGATGTCATGTGCTGCCCCAGCGTTTGCCGACAGATTTGCATAAATAACAATGCAGATCATGTGTGAGTATTCCCTCGGGAGATAAAGAGGCTGCATGCTAACAGCTAGCAAATCAATGTCTTTGCTGCAGTGTTGCTCTTTAACTGTGATGTATCCAGGTTTACACCAGCTGTTATTGACATACATTATCACTCCTCCGCCCCTTGCCTTCCCACTGTCTGGTGTCCAGTCTGTCCATATTGCGTGGAAATTCTCCAGTTCAATGTTAGCATCTGTTGCTAGTTCTGTTAGCCATGCCTCAGTAAACAACATCATGCTAATCTCTCTGAAGATGCTCTCGTAGCGGGACATGGTCACTAGCTCATCTGTCTTATTGAGTAGCGATCGTACATTCCCCATAATAACGGACGGGAGGACGGGTCTGTACCTTATATTCCTCACCCGCCGTCTTACTCCAGCTCAACATCCACGCTGTTTCCATCTGATTTCTCCCGCTATGCCAAGTTTTTGCTTTAGCACCATGGGCCAGTTAAGTGCTAACACTGGTCCCTGTTGTACCATCCCCTGCTATAAACAGTTGCTCTGTCCGCCGGCTCGGGAGACAATTGGGGTGATCTGTGTGTCCGTGATGGATAAGGTGTCACCAGATCAAAAAGTTTGACCAGAAAAGCTAGATAGTAAATGTAGCGTAAAATAGAAATATTAATAAATATGATCAGGTATGAATTATTTATTTTATATTGATGTATTGGAATCTGAGATCAAATCTCATTTCATATACATCAGAAAAGTTAATAACACTCGTGAGGGGCACCAGCTTCTATCTTTAAGAAGCAATTTAATCTTTAATTTCACTCTATACCTGTTTGATCACTCAATAAATTAATCAATAATCAGTCTCAAAAATTTTCCGTGAATTCGATACCTGGGCTTGAAACAGACTCAGAATGAAATAAATTCTCAACAACTTCTCATTTTTACAGATTTATTCAACAAAATGATTAACAGACATTGCAGTAATTTCATTAATCATAAAATCAATCTTGTAAATGATAGATTAACATTGTCAATATTTTCGGAACCAGGGTTAACTGAGAAACCAATTTCTATCAGTTTGTGTTAACAGATCATGGAAACAACGCAAATTTATGGAGAAAGTTTACTAATTATATGAAAAAGTCCTGGATTAATCTTAAGAAAATAAAAACAAAATTTTAATGAAAAGAGTTATGTTAAGGGCTTCTTAATTTGCATCTGATTAGATACACAAATTATTACCGAACCTCAAACGTTTAATTCAGCAGATGAATTAAAGTTTTGCAGCTCACGTGATTCCTCGTTCGGCGTCGTCCTCAGCCCAAGATTTCGTGGATGTTAGGGTAAATATCTGCCCGCAGATATTTCAGGATCCACATTTCAACCTTTAAATTCAAGCGGTCGAAGGGGCTGGATCTTGGCCGTATGGCCCACAGTTGAAACTGGGCTCTAAGCCAGATGGTGCCGATGCTTCCTCAGCATGTGATGGACAGCTGCGCGTTGATTCTTCAGCTGCGTCTTTTCTTCCTGGTAGACAAGCAGCTGCAGAGGTCTTCGGGAATAATTAAAGATATCTAATCCGATCTCAAATTAAAAAAAAACTTTCGGACTTTAGATAAAAATAGTAGCTTCTGGTGGGTGCTTGGTCAAGAAAAATATTATAAAAATATAGTCAAGATTAAAGTTTACATTAAAATCAAACGGTGGTTTTACAGAAAGTTTAACAAAGAAAAAGTGATGAATAAAAATTGGAGTTTAACTCCAATTAAGAATTGAGCTGAAAGAAATAGGAATTCCTAGGTATTTAAGAGAAAAATAAAACATTAAGATACAAAGTTACATAAACAAATTACGAGTTATCTGCTCTGTGTTCAGAAAAGCGACACGTGGTCAAAGTCTTTGTTCAGACGGTCCTTTGTTCTTCCTTGCTGTGTGTAGACAAAGGAGAAGATGATCAGTGAAAGGGAAGAGAGACAGAGGCAAAAGAGCAAAAGAGTCCAGCCGAAAAGAGATGACAAAAAAGAGGATCTGGGAAAAAGCCAAAGTGGAAGAGAGTGAAGCAAAAAAGAGAGTAGACGATCCGGGAAAGAGGAAGAAGCAGGGTCCCTCTCCTTTATATAAGTTCTGTTGAGCTTCGCGGGCTTCCAGGATCTCAGCCAATGAGTGTCCTTCGTGGGCGGGCTTGATGAACTTTTAGTCCAATAACAGGCCTTGTCTGTGAGAGACCAATAGGGTGAAGAAGTTGGGGTTCTATGAAGACTGGTGACACATGATATCAGTCCACCGGAATACACACAATTTTAAATACATTGGAATATACTGTTACACACTAATGTATAACTAAACTAACCTTAGTGTATCTTATAAGCAGTGCTTCTAAATCAACATGCAGGAATAAACATTCATTTAAACATTTTTAACATGCATATATATATAAAATCACAGATTAATGCATTTCACACATATTATTGATTTTCCACATTAAAGACATCAGAGTCCATTTGCCTTCATAGTTCTGAAAAGAATGAAGGTTTAGAATTGAGTTTGTAATAATGTACTTTAAAGTTCACTGGTTAAATCCAGCATGTCCAGAGTTTAAGGAAATTAGCTGAGTTGTGGGTCTGTGTAGGTTTTATGGGGGCAATAAAAGTGAAGCCGGACATTGGGGACATTCCTTAGGTTGGTTTTAACAAAAGAAGGAGGATTTCAGCTGTGGCCTGGAGGAAGAAAATCCATTTTTTTGTCTTACTCCTGGGTGAAACAAAAATGTCTTTAAGCAGAAGAATAATTATTGCTGAGCCAAAGTGAGATGATGCTACATAAATAAGAAAGAGGAAGAAAAACTCAGAATTAAGCCACTGTTGCAAAAAGGCAGCCAACTCGTTTGGCGCTGTTACTCAAGGAGAAAGGGAATAAAGAATTGAAAGAAAAAGGAAAAAAGCATGTCTACTCCACTGAATTTTTTCTGTATGGTCGGAGCATTCTGTCATGATTCCTCATCTATAAGCTGGCGCACACGGGAGGGAATGAAAAACTAAAGTGCTGGAGTAGAACGTGCCATTTATTAACATAAACTGCAACAAATTAACAAGTCCAGTAACCACACAAATACGGAGGGTTGGAATAGTGGGATTAGGCCACCAGACATGCAGGAATGCCACCCGGATGCTCTGCAGCCCGGCGGAGAATTTGCCTAGTGCCGCAGGACTGCTGTCGGCACAGGGAAAAGGGCAAACGTGAAACTGGAGCGATCCGGGGCTGTCCGTGCAGTCTGGAGGACGAAGAAGTAAGCAGAGTCCGTGGTGAACATCAAGGGATTAACCGAGCTTGACATGACTGGCTGAACAAACACGAAGGAGATGTATGCGCATACGTGGAGGAACACGCTGCCATGCATGGAGATGAATGCTCCAACAATCTCTTCCCACAACCGCAGCGTATTTGTAATCATAATGCTAACGAGGGAAGAGATTGCAGGTGTGAGGAAGGGTGGGCTGAACATAATTGAACCCTGGTGTGCATGAGTGCGTGTATGAGTGTGTGAATGGGAATGAATGGAATGTGTGTGTGTGTGTGTGTGTGTGTATAAACACCCGTACTGAAGCACAGCTGGTGCTCTTGACAGGAGGAGGGGGTGTGCCCTAGTTGTCAGGGAGCAAAGGCCAAAAGCTCCCTGAAGCATCTGGTGGAAAATAGGGCAAAATAACCATAAGTCAGAACTGGGTTTGAACCCATCAAACCCAGGTTCATGACACCTTTATGTCTGAACATTTCTTTTTTTCATTGTGGGTGTGAGCTGCTCCAACCCCACCCCATTGACAGCTGCACAAAAACACTGTCCCATTCACTCCTCTTGCATCTGGCGCTAATGCCAGAGAACAGCATGCCAAACAAAACATTTTTATGTGCCTCTACCTCATTCAGGAGGATCTCCAACTCACAGTCCATGAAATTCTATTAAGGCCATTATTTTTGATCATGGATACAGTAGAATCAAACATGCAAGGCTTGTATATATCTATTTGCATATCTATTTGCATCTAATTGCATATTTAAAAGGAGGCGTGTCAAGGGGAGGATTCCAGTATTTCCTCGTGTGTTCAGTTTCAAGTAGATTGGGATGTACAAAGGAAATGTGTTTGGATTCCTGCATATGCACTGTTTCATACATATGGATTTTTTATTTTATTTTATTTTTTTTTGCTTACAGTATTTTCTTGATTTAAACGTATGTTGTCTTTCAGTGTCAAATCCACACAAGTCTTTGTACATGAGGCCCTAGGTCCTCTTTTGCTCCTGTTACCTTACAGGACATCAGTGCTCTGTTTTGTCATATGAAACTGACTTCAAGCCCCTTGATATTCTTTCTACATCTTCTTTAGTATTTCTTCAAGATCTGTGCTTATCAGAATCAGCTGGGTTAGTTAATGGCTACAACAAATATGGGACTGGACTTTTTCTCTTTGGATCTGGTATTACCGACCTCTGGTTTAGAGAGATGGAGACCAGTTTGTTATGACATGGTGTTCCAAAGAGTGTGCAAGTTAGTTCCCCCCTCTGTTAGTGCCAAAGAGTGCATTTACTTCAAGATATTTAGTCCATTTCCTGTACAATTGCTACTAACCATAAACGGGCCAAATAAATAAATAAAATGTTGCAAATGTAATAAAAAGGCATGGATGACCCTTTAGATAGTTAGGAGGATGTGCTTAAGCGCAAATTCCCTTATTGCAGACACAAACTGTTTCCTTATCTGGCATCAATGATGATGAAAAATCATCAGGATTGAAAAAACGGAGCGGGACATTTCTGTTTATATTGTAAATAATACATTTTGTATGACAGAGTAATATTTTCAGCATTTTTCACTATAGAAAAGTGGTTCAAATACACTGTTGTGTCATGAATGCCCTTTGGGGAAGGAAGGCGAGACCCACATGCTGAATTGTGAGTTTGATGAATTTATTGACAAAAACAACAAATGAAAGGTTCAACAAAATGCTCAAAACACAAAATACAAACGAAGGCAAAAACTAACAGATTTTGTTCACCAGAGCAAGGCAGGGCTCTGGTGGAGACAAGGTGAGTACAGACGTGGACAAAATTGTTGGTACCCCTCTGTTAGTGGAAGAAAAACCCACAATGGTCACAGAAATAACTTGAATCTGACAAAAGTGGTAATAAATAAAAATTGTATGAAAATTAACCAATGAAAATCAGACAATGCTTTTGAATTGTGGTTCAACATAATTATTTTAAAAAACAAACTCATGAAATAGGCCTGAACAAAAATGATGGTACCCCTAGAAAAGATTGAAAATAATAGAAGAAGATTAGTTTATTTGACAGGGACAGTGCAATAAACATAGACAATTAATCAAAGACAATCAATCTGATGTGTTGCACATAGAGTGTATAGCTATTAGCTAATTTGCAACTCTTGTCCCTGGATGGGCTTTAGAAAAAAGAATCAAGTAAAAGATGGAAAAAAAAATATATACACAATAACCACATACATCAATGCAGAAAGATTATAAATACACAATTATAAATATTATAAATATTATAAATACACAAATATAACAGCCTGACTCACATTTAACATAAATATTATAAATATTATAAATACACAAATATAACAGCCTGACTCACATTTAACACATAACATAACTCACGTTTGCCTATTTCAGGCCTCCCTCCCTTCGTCACTCACTATAAACAAACACATTTATTCCTTCCCTTCATTTACTCTCACTTTGCAGACAATTAATTCATACATGAGTACATTCTTGTTTATTTTTCAGCCAGTTTTTAACCTTTTTAGTGAATGTTTTAAAGTCCGTTATTATTTTAATTACATTTGGCATTGTGTTCCAGATGTGACTGCCCTTTATAGAGAAAGCTGTTTGTCCAAATGTGGTTCTGCGGTGGAATATTTTACAGTTATTGTTAACAGAACTCCTGGTGGCTCTGCTGCTGTCCTGTCTTTGGACGAAACCAGCAAGTGGCTCGGGTGCTGATTTATGGAAACATTTGAACGTTAATTTCAGAAAACAGAGGTCAATGAAGCTCTCAAAACTCAATAGGTTGTATTTTTTTAAAACATTACAGTGATGCCACCTAATGGGCTTTTTGTCCAAGATTTTTAGGGTTTGATTATATAATGAACCTATATGTCTTATTGTGGAAGGGGCTGCTTGAGCCCAGACTGTCAAACAGTATGATATATGAGAAAAAACCATAGAATGCATATACAGTGCAGCTGCTTCGTAAGGTATGTAATATCTAATTAATTTAAAGCAGTTCAGATTTTTTTTTTACTGTTTTTGAAATTTTCTTTATGTGAAGATTAAATTTGAGTTGAGGATCTAGTACAGTGCCAAGGTATTTGAATTCTGTAGCTAAACTGATGTCATGATCATGTATATTAACTTTAAAACGTTGCAGGTTACATTTTTTGATTGAAAAGCACATTGAGACTGTTTTCTGAAGGTTCAGCAATAGATGGTTCTTGAGGAGCCACTCTTGGACATCAACCATACTTGTAGACAGTACATCTGCAGCCTGTGCTGGAGTCTTGGCAGCTGTGTAAATAACTGCATCATCTGCATAAAGTTGGCATGTTGCAGCTGAGCAGTGTAACGGCAAGTCATTAATAAAAATGCTGAAAAGTAAAGGACCAAGAATGGACCCTTGTGGGATACCCATGCGGTTGTTTAAAAATGAGGATTTATCCTGGTGAACTTTTACACACTGTTCTCTATTCTGGAGATAAGATGCAAACCATTCTAATGTATTTGGGGAGAAGTTAAAAGATACCATTTTGGGTAAAAGCAAACTGTGGTTTACAGTATCAAAAGCCTTTTTGAGATCTAGAAAAACAGCTCCTACCACATTACCCCTGTCCAAGGACTGTTTGACGTTTTCAATAAGGCAACAATTTGCTGTTTCTGTTGAGTATCCTGGTCTAAAACCAAATTGATGTGGATAAAGAAGTTGACTGTCTTGTAAGTAGTCTATCAGCTGTGTAGCTACAACTTTTTCAAGAACCTTAGATAGGACTGGTAAAATAGAGATTGGGCGGTAATTGCATATATCGTCTTTACTGCCTGATTTATGAACTGGTATGACGACAGCTTTTTTCCAGCCAGATGGAAATGTACTAGACCTAATGGAGAGATTAATGAGATGAGTCAGTGGTTTGATTAATATTTTGCTGTGCATTTTGAGAAAGGAGGTGCTTATATTGTAGATATCATTAGTTTTTGAGTTTGACAGTGTTTTAACAATACCAGCAATTGACTTCTCATTTACCTCATCGATGTGAAAAGTATCTGTTGGAAGTATGGAATTTGTGTTGTTGAGCACATTTGGCAGTACAAA
The DNA here is from genome assembly GCA_020510985.1 of Pholidichthys leucotaenia. Taxonomy (NCBI): domain Eukaryota; kingdom Metazoa; phylum Chordata; class Actinopteri; order Cichliformes; family Pholidichthyidae; genus Pholidichthys; species Pholidichthys leucotaenia. Next base: position 300,949,156 of record CM035836.1, on the reverse strand, counting down.
AATTTTTGTTAGGTCTTCCACAGAGCCCACAAAGTATGAATGTGACCATAGGGACATGTTCAACCAAGATGTGTCCTCTAATTAACATCACAGGTGTCTACAAACTTGTAATCAGTCAGTCGGCCTATTTAAAGGGTGACAAGTGCTGTTTGTTGACATGGTGTGTACCACACTGAACATGGACCAGAGGAAGCAAAGGAAAGAGTTGTCTCAGGAGAATAGAAAGAAAATTATAGACAAGCTTGTTAAAGTAAAGGCTATAAGACCATCTCCAAGCAGCTTGATGTTCCTGTGACTAAAGTTGCACATATTATTCAGAAATTTAAGCTCCACGAGACTGTAGCCAACCTCCCTGGATGTGGCCGCAGGAGGAGACGGATAATACGAATGGTAACAAAAGAGCCCAGAACAACCTCTAAACACATTCATGGTGAACTCCAAGGTCAAGGTACATCAGTGTCAGATCGCACCATCCGTTGTTGTTTGAGCCAAAGTGGACTTCATGGGAGACGACCAAGGAGGACACCACTGTTGAAAACAAATCATAAAAAAGCCAGACTGGAATTTGCCAAACTGCATGTTGACAAGCCTCAAAGCTTCTGGGAGAATGTCCTAAGGACAGACGAGACAAAACTGGTAGTTTTTGGCAAGACACATCAGCTCTATGTTCACAGACGCAAAAATGAAGCATACCAAGAAAAGAACACTGTCCCTGTTGTGAAACATGGAGGAGGTTCTGTTATGTTCTGGGGCTGCTTTGCTCCATCTGGCACAGGGTGTCTTGAATCTGTGCAGGATACAATGAAATCTCAAGACTATCAAGGTATTCTAGAGAGAAATGTGCTACCCAGTGTCAGACAGCTTGGTCTCAGTCGCAGGTCATGGGTCTTGCAACAGGATAATGACCCAAAACACACAGCTAAAAACACCCAAGAATGGCTAAGAGTGAAACATTGGACTATTTTAAAGTGGCCTTCTATGAGCCCTGATCTAAATCCTATTGAACATCTGTGGAAGGAGCTGAAACATGCCATCTGGAGAAGGCACCCTTCAAACCTGAGACAACTGGAGCAGTTTGCTGATGAGGAGTGGGCCAAAATACCTGCTGAGAGGTTCAGAAGTCTCACTGACAGTTACAGAATTCGTTTGATTGCAGTGATTGCTTCAAAAAGTTGTGCAACAAAATATTAAGTTAAGGGTACCATCATTCATTGGTTAATTTTGATAGAATTTTTGGGATCAAAACCCTTTACAAAATTAGTGACAGGTGTGGGTATCTGAACGGGCAGGTTAAGGCATAATGCAGACAAGCTGGGGCTGAGAGAGAGAGAGGGAAACCAAAACTGACAGCTGACAGGGCAACGCCCACACAAAGCCTCACACCACTGACAGCTGTCACCAGTAAAAGAACAATAATAAAGATTTAAAAAAATAAAATAACAGTCCCCTTACCAAAATAAAAATATAAATAGATACAAAATAAAAATGTAACAAAACTAAAACACAAACAGGAAAATGGCAAACAGACATGAATACAGAAACCCAAAAAGGCATAAAATGCAACAAATAAGTAAGTATAAAGCAAAAGCCACAAGACTGAGCATGGCAAAAACTGCCAGTGCTCCGCTAGTGACAGAGCCCCCTCTCAAGGGCTGTAACCCGGACAGCCCGGGGTAACATCAAAAGAAAAAGAAAGACCCCCCCACCCCCAACAGGAGCACAACAATAATCCACCAAAGGTGAGTGATGGGGGAAATGGGGTAGGAGGGAACGAAACAACCCCACTCAGGACCCACATCAGGCTAAACCAGGCCTCCCTAGGCAGAAGAACTAAACAGTTCAGGCGGCAGACCAAAGTCACAGGCCTGACAGACGGCGAGGTGGTATGAGTCAGGGGGCCTGCTGGAGAACATGGGCCACCCATCCCAGCGGCTCAGTCCGTCAGGAGGTCGACCAGACTTTTTCAGCAACCTAGACAGAGGAGGTGGCCCAGGAGATGCCTCCCCCACGGGGAGGCTCAGTGCAGGGGAGGAGATCCGAGGAGGGGGAGCCACGATGGTGCCTTGCTGAGGAGGAGGAACCACGATGGCTTCTGGCGCAAAAGAGAGAACCACGACAGTGTCTGGTGGAAGAGAGGTGACCACCACGGAATCTGGCAGGAGAGGGGGAACCACAATGCCCTTGGGCTGACCTGCAACACCCTCGGTGGTCCCGGACTGAGACATGGTAGCACCCGCAGTGGCTCCAGGCTGGAGCGGAGCTGCACCCTTAGTGGCAATGGACTGGAGCGGAGCTGCACCCTCGGTGGTGCCAGGCTTGGGCGAAGCTGCACCCTCGGTGGCTCCGTGCTTGAGCGGAGCTGCACCGTCGGTGGCTCCAGGCTGGAGCAATGCAGCACCCACCTTGGATCTGGGCTGGAGCAATACAGCACCCACAGTGGCTCCGGGCTGAAGCAACGCTGCTCCCATGGTGGGACTGGACTGGAACAAGGCTGCATCCACGGTGGGCCCGGACTGGACCAAGGCTGCACCCTCGATGGGACAGGACTGGGCCACGACTGCACCCATGATGGACCTGGACTGGGTCAATGCTGCACCCTTGGAGGCCTCGGGCTGGAATGGAGCACCCATGATGACCTCCACAGCAAAGGAAGCCGCACCCTCGATGAAATCACCCGGAGGGGGAGCAGCACCCACGGAGGTCCCGGGCTGAGACGGAGTGCCCGCGATGACCTCAGCGGGAGGAGCTGGATCCATGGCGATCTCTGGTGGTGAACCTGGACCCATGGAGACAGCTTGCAGATCTGGGATAATGTCGGTGACCCTGGGGAAGAGCTCAGGAAAAAAAACAGGTGAAGAGAAAGGGTCAGGGTTGCCGGCAGCAGTGGAGCCCGGCGAGGTGAGCTCAGGTGCAGCTGACTGCTGCACTTGGCTCTCCCTGCCAATAGCTCAACAAGAACTCTCCAAAACTGTGACAATGAAAACAAAGGAAAGCACTTGCCTGAGATCGAGCTTCACCGCCATCCAGGACTCCGTTGATCCAGGCCACAATTTCTCGGGTCCAGTCCTTTGGAGGTCCAGCTCCAATGCTACTGCAGCGGCCCCTGCAGCAGGCTTGGTGGTAGATACAGTCTCCAGACTCAAAGGCGAAGCAACCCACGCTGGTGGCTCATCCGGTGTGGCAGCTGGGGGTCCACTTCCTGCGGACGCTGGATCCAGTGTAGCTGAGGTCCGGGGACACTCCCTCATAGGCACAGACATCAGCTCAGTACCAGTGCTTCCTCTCTGACCAGACTGTGGCTGCGGGGCTGGGGCCAGGTCTTCCAGGACCGCAGGCTTCTCCATTGTCCGGCGGCTCAGCGGGCACTCGCAAAACATGGGAGGAGGCACAGAGAGGGCAGGTGAAAGGCTTACAGCTGCAGCAGGCGGGGAGGGCTCAGAGGACTGTATGAGCTGAGCCTTACCACCATGAATCAGACAAGGTAATCCATGTTAAAGTGATTGTGATTGACTGTTTTTCCGGGGCGTGATGTTTTCTGCTACAGCTGGTGTGACGTCGTCCCTCTCCATGACTAAAGTGGATATTGGCCCCTCAGAGGATCATGGAGGGACAGCCCTAGTGGGCACGAAGGCGGGTGAAGCCAGAGGAAAAAAAATCGACGTCTCGGCAACGGGAGAGAGTACCAGAAGAAGCAGGGAACAGCAGCTTCAGAAAAGGGAGGCACTGATGATTCAGCTGGAGCTGAAAAACACTCAATGCGCACTGCTGAGGGAGGCTTCTGACTGGGCATAGGAGGAGCTGCAGGCTGAGAGGTGAGGGCATTCATCCGACGGGATCTTTTAGATTGGTGGTGATGAATGGGAGACGGAGGCATAGGCTCACTGTGGAGAGGGAGAGCCTCCGGAGTCAGGGGGCACTCAATCATCTGCTCCAACTCTGGTTCCCTCGGGTGAAAACTCCTCCAATTCCTGAGCCAAATCCGGGAGGAGCCACGGCTTAACCTCTAGCAGGAGGTCAGTCTCCACCAGTAAAACCTGCCTGCGCTCCTCCAGCTCCTCGGCCGATGGAGTGGGCCAAAGCTCCAGAGGAGGAGGTGAAACTGCCGCTGCAGAGTGGCAAGAGGCTGAAAGCTTTCTTGTGCGCCAGTGCTTTCTCTTCATTGTTGCAGGCGCTGGCACTGGAGCTTGCGCAACCGGCTCATTGCTCATTGATGGAGGGGAAACTTTGGAGAGAAGTAGGTCCATGAGCTCTGTGTAATCCCACAGGCTGGGGCATGCCTCAAGCACCTGCGCCGCACCCTCCAGACACTTTCATGTTGCCTCAGGGGTACAGGAGGCTCGAGCCTGTAACAGGATATCCTCCAACACGCACACTGACCACTGCTCCATTTCATCTAATCCAAAGGTGGACACCTCCGGGATAACAAAGATGGTAATCTCGGCGTGAAAAGAAAAAAACAAACACGGAAAAAAATGGAAAAACCAACGAGCTTCGCCACCGAGGAGTAAAAGAAACAAACAACAACAACAACAACAAACAAAACCAAACTTAATGTAGCTGGGTCTGTACTAGGTTGCTGTCTTCTGTTATGAATGCCCTTTGGGGCAGGAAGGTGAGACCCACGCACTGAAATGTGTGTTTGGGGAATTTATTCACAAAAAAAAACAAAAACAAAAACAAAAAAACGACAGGTTCAACAAAGTGCTCAAAACACAAAATGCAAACTAAGGCAAAAACTTACAGATTTTGTGCACCAGAGCAAGGCAGGGCTCTGGTGGAGAGGAGGTGAGTATAATCAAGACAGCGGCAATTAGAAAATGAAAATAACTCCCCTTAAATAGGGATCAAAACCCATCACAAAATTAGTGACAGGTGTGGGTATCTGAACGGGCAGGGGAAGGCATAATGCGGACAAGCTGGGGCAGAGAGAGAGAGAGGCGAACCAAAACTGACAGCTGACAGGGCAACACCCACATGAAGCCTCACACCACTGACGGCTGTCAACCAGTAAAAGAACAATAATAAAGATATAAAAATAAAATAACAATCCTCTCTTACCAAAATACAAATATAAATTGATACAAAATAAAAATGTAACAAAACCAAAACACAAACAGGAAAATGGCAAACAGACATGAATACAGAAACCCAAAAAGGCATAAAATGCAACAAATAAGTAAACATAAAGAAAAAGTCACGAGACTAAGCATGGTGAAAACTGCCAGTGCTCCGCTCGTGAAATGTTGCCCATAAAGTTTTTGTATTTTTCTTCATTTTTTTCTAGATTTTGCTGTCAATTGTGTCTTTTTTTCTTTGCTTATTTTGTTTATTTTGATGCATTTTTGTCTATATTTGTTCATTTCTTCAGTCATTAGTCTTTTTGCCTCCACACAAATAAACATAAGTAATAATGGATGGGTATTAATCATGATTACTGTAAATTAATCAACAGTATCACTATGATTAATCTCATTAAAAATTGTATTGTTTGACAGCCCTTGTTTTAAGACATATTGAGATTTTGTTTTGCTGTTGCTTGTTAATAAATACATATTTTTGAAGAATAGTTTGATGTAGTTTAGTTCGTCGTCGGCCTCCGTTGGTCTATGATGACCATGGAAGAGAATCATAAACGTCTACTCTGCTGGAACAGCACCGCCTGTGGCTGAACAGGCCGATGCGCGAATGGCAGTCCCTGTCACACAGGTCACACTTGTGGGTGGTCTCCGTGCTGCTGGGTCTGTGGCAGTTCTTCCTGCGGGTCCTTTTTTCATCTGCTGCAGCAGTCAATCTCTCTTCACCCGCCTTGAGCTGTCTGGTCAGGGTGCCTCTCCATTTGGAGCGGTCTGTTGCAAGGTCCTCCCAGCGCTCTGTGTTGATCTCCAGGGCCTTCATGTCTCTCTTGCAGACATCTCTAAAGCGCAGCTTTGGGCGGCCAATGTCTCTCCTGCCAGTCACCAGTTCTCCGTAGAGGACGTCTTTGGGGATTCTGCCATCCTCCATATGGTGAACGTGGCCTAGCCAGCGGAGCCTGCGCTGCCTGAGTAGAGTGAACATGGAGGGAAGGCCGGCGCGGGACAGAACTTCTGTGTTGGGCACTTTGTCCTGCCAGGATATGTCCAGGATGTGGTGAATGCAGCGCAAGTGGAAGGAGTTCAGTCTCTTTTCCTGCCGGGCGTATGTTGTCCACGTCTCACTCCCATAGAGCAGTGTGCTGATGACGCAAGCGTTGTACACTGCCATCTTCGCCTTGAAAGAGAGTTTGGGATTCTCCCACACTCGTGTGGTGAGGCGAGCGAGTGTGAAGGATGATTTTCCAATCCTCTTGTCGATCTCTGTATCAAGGGAGAGGTTGTTGCTGATCGTGGACCCCAGGTACGTGAACTGATTCACAACCTCCAGCTCGTAGTCGTCGATGATGATGGCTGGTGGTGCTTCCGTGCCTTGCGCCAAGACGTTAGTCTTCTTCAGGCTGATGCTAAGCCCGAAGTCCTTGCATGCCTGGGAGAAGCGGTCCATCAGGGTCTGAAGCTCCTGCTGTGTGTGGGTTGCGACTGCAGCGTCGTTTGCGAACAGCATGTCTCTGATTAGAGCCTCGCGTACTTTGGTTCTGGCTTTCAGGCGGGCAAGGTTGAAAAGCCTGCCATCAGATCTTGTGTGCAGGTAGATTCCCTCTGTTGCTGTGCTGAAGGCATGCCTCAGGAGCATAGCAAAGAAAATCCCAAAGAGGGTTGGCGCAAGTACACAGCCCTGTTTCACTCCGCTGCGTATGTTGAATGGCTCTGAGACGTTGCCATCATGCTGCACTATCCCCTGCATGTTGGTATGAGGCTTTGCAACTTTGGTGGGCATCCTATCTTTGGCAGGATCTTGAAAAGGCCCTCTCTGCTGACCAGATCGAATGCTTTGGTGAGGTCGATGAAGGCGACGTACAGGGGCATGTTCTGTTCTCTGCATTTCTCCTGGAGTTGGCGGATGGAGAATATCATGTCTACCGTCGATCGCTCAGCGCGGAAGCCACACTGAGACTCGGGGTAGACACGTTCGGCAAGCTTCTGTAGACGAACGAGAACAACTCGTGCGTAGACTTTGCCAACAACACTGAGGAGGGAGATGCCCCTGTAGTTGTTGCAGTCGCTTCTCTCCCCTTTGTTTTTGTAGAGGGTGATGATCTTGGCATCCCTCATGTCCTGTGGTACGGCACCTTCCTTCCAGCACTGGCAGAGGATGTCATGCAATGGCAGCAGTAGGGCGGTCTTGCAGTGCTTGATCAGGTCGGGGGGTATGCCGTCGTTGCTGGGTGCCTTGCCAGCGGCCAAGCTATCAATGGCCTTGCTGAGTTCGTCGATGGTTGGCTCGGCGTCAAGTTCGTCCATGGATGGCAGGCAGTCGATGGCATCAAGGGCTGACAGTGTCACGGTGTTCTGTCTGGAGTAGAGGTCGGAGTAGTGTTCCACCCATCTCTCCATCTGCTTGTTCTTTTCTGTGATCATCTCCCCAGTGGAGGATTTGAGGGGGGCCGTCTTGCTCTGAGCCGGACCAAGTGCTTTCTTGATGCCATCGTACATACCACGGCTGTTCCCTGTTATGGCAGCGGTTTGAATGTCTTGGCTGAGCTGAGTCCAGTACTCGTTGGCACAGTGCCGAGCAGTCTGCTGAACTTTGCTTCTCGCAGCCCTGAGAATCTGGAGATTCTTCTCATTTGGGTACTTCTTGGACTCAGCAAGTGCTGAGCGCTTGGCTTCAATGACGGGGGTCATCTTGGTCAACTTGGCATCAAATCAGTCCTGTGACTTTGAGGTCTTCCTCCCAAAGGTAGCCAAGGCTGTGAGGTGGATGGTGTTTCGCAGCACTTCCCACTTCTGCTTTGCAGATTCTCCTTCTTGTGGTACACCAAGTTCCTTCTCAAAGGTGGAGGCAAACTGGTCAACAAGTTCTGGTTCGGCCATCTTGCTGGTGTCAATCCGTGCCTTTCCGGGCTGTCTAGCATGATGGAATTTCTTCAGCTGCAGCTTGACCTTGCAACACACCAATGAATGGTCTGTGTTGCAATCTGCACTCTAGAACAAACGGGTGATTAGCACGTTCTTCAGTGAGGTGCGCCTGGTCAGGATCAAGTCCAGCTGGTGCCAATGCTTTGAGCGCGGATGTCACCAGGAAACCTTGTGTTTGGGCTTGGTCTTGAAGAACGAGTTTGTGATGCACAGATCGGGATATGTGCAGAACTCGAGCAGCCGCTGTCCATTGTTGTTCATTCTGCCCACACCAAATGGTCCAAGACAGGAGGGCCAGGAGTCGTGGTCAGCACCCACTCTGGCATTGAAGTCTCCAAGGAGAATGAGTTGTTCAGAGTTGGGGATGATCCTGGCAGTTGTTGCGAGATTCTCGTAGAACTTGTCTTTTGCCTCTGGTGTGGCTGTCAGTGTTGGGGCATACACACTGACGAGGGTGACTGGGCCTTGAGTGGTGTTGAGGCAGAGGGTGAGGAGTCGTGCAGAGCCATTGCTGCCCAGTTCCACCATCTTCAGCAAGGTGTTCTTCACTGCGAAGCCCACTCCGTGTTCCCTGTATTCATCACTGCCCTTTCCCTCCCAGTAGAACGTGTAGTCCTTCTCTCTCAGCATGCCTGCGTCAGCCAACCGTGTTTCCTGGAGAGTGGCGATATCCACTCCCAGTCTCTTCAGCTCATTATTGATGATGGCAGTCTTCCTGGTGTCGTTGATGTCCTTGAGGTTAGCAGCGAGTCCTGTCATCATAGTGCGGATGTTCCAAGTTCCCAGTTTTAGAGTTGGTCTCTTTTGTCTTTTTGTCTTGCCTGGTGTGAAGGTTCTCAGCCTGCTGTTCGGACTTCTCCTCATCCCCATGCACCCAATGAGGAAAGCAGGCTGTGGCGGGACAACACCTTATTGGCTGGGGGCTGCCCAGCTTGAGGCGGGCAGTAGCTGTCCAGTGAGATCAGATGATCCCTCCCACCGTTGGGAACAACCCCTGGCGCCGTGCTCTACGCCAATTGAGCGGTGGCTTATAACCGGTAACTGTCATTCCCCGTGTTTTGTCTACGCCAAAGGCGGAGCTGGAGTGTCCTCTCCAGTGATCCGGTGTTCAACCTTCCAGCGTTGGGCGTTGGTAGGATTCAAGCCTGGGCAGGAAGATATGGAGGACAAGATGTTGCCCATGCAGCATGTCCCCCCTCTCCGCGTCACTGATGAATCCAAAAGAACAGCAGGGCTGCTACAGTTTGGCACCTGCGCCGTCACAGGAGCTGCCAGAACGATGTTGAGCACAACAGAGAACTGCCTTAGGGGCTCTGACTCCGGATTTTTCCTCAGGGTTGACTCCCGAAGCCTTTCCCATGACCGGGTGTGCCGCAAGGCAGCGGAGGTTTGAAATCAGGGATTACCTTGCCCTAGATGGGCTACCTTCCCAGGTTGACGAGCCACCATCTACCCGAAGCATCTAGTTTTAAGGCGCCAGAGATCCGCCCTCGCCCCTTCTCCTATTAGTAAAAGCAGTTCCTCTGGGCTTAGAGACTAAACCACACAGGCAGGCTAGGAGTTGGACTTAGTTGTCAGAGGCTTTTCGAGACGCACGCCATAAGGAGCATTTTATGAGCACTGGGAGCTTAACCCCAGTGCCGCTCCTGGCTATGACAACCTTGGAACCAGTTTAGTTATACATTAAGGTATTTCTTCTAGTTTTAGAACGTATTTTGAGCTTTAAATTCTTGTAAAGCTGCTGTGGTTTGGATCAGACCAGTGTTCATGGTGAGCAAAGACATTTTGTTAGATCATATATTGTCAGGAGCCGAGCCGGCTTGGTTTCCCCAGGCTCGGTCCTGGCCTCTCTGTGGGTTAGGTGCCACTTTGTATGTATGTTAGTATGTATTTCTGTGTGCTTTTCCGTACCCATAGCCACTGCTTTCTGGGTGGCAGCTGTGAGGCAGCCCCTTGGGCTCACATGGGTGTGACCGCTGTCTAACTGTCTGCCGGTCTGACCACACCCCCTCTCTTATTATTGTCAGCTGTTCCCACTCCCATTTGCTATCTCCCCGCTCTTTTACCAGGGGCGGTGGTGGCGCAGGTGTAGTGTGACTGACTACTGATCGGAGGGTCAAGGGTTCGATTCCCACTCTGTCTGCTGTCCGCTTGTCGAAGTGTCCTTGAGCAAGACATTGAACCCCAGTTGCTCCTGGTGGCCTGGTTAGCGCCTGTGTGTATGGTAGCTCTTCCGCCATCAATGTGTGAATGTGTGTGTGAATGGGGGGATTGCAGGATCTGTAAAGCGCTTTGGTCATCTTAGATGAGAAGAAAAGCGCTATATAAGTGAATGCCATTTTGCAATTCGTGTACTCAAGGAGCCTTTTGCCAGTCATGCATTGCTGGGTCATTGCACACAGAATGACCCAGCCTAAAAGGATTTAGCGGGTTACACCCACATAAACATTGTTCACTTTTTGAACTGTTTTTCCACCCACCGGTTTTTTCCCCACTATGCCTTTGGTGCGCCGCTCCCACGCCAGCAGGAGGAAACTAGCGGCGAGGCATTCCCACGGTGGAGGAAGAATAGGCGGTGACCTTTGTCCAGGACTTTATGGATGAGGCCCATAAAGCCCGCGGGCCCAAGGCGAAGTGCAGCAACTTGGACACAGCGGAAGGAATCCTGGAAGTGCATCCTGGTCTCTGGGATAACCCTCAGTATGCAGACCTGATCGCTTCAGTCTACACGCTTCAGCGCGTGTTTCCTGGTGTGGGGAGAGCGGCGTTCCTTGCAGAGCCCAGGCTGGAATGCGCTCCACAGTCTGCACCCATTCTCTCCCCCGCTTCGCTATCCACGTCGGCCGCCAAGAAGCAGAGTCATCCTGCGAGGAGACGTCGGGAGAAGCCCTCCTTGTCTTTGGCAACCATCATCTCCACTCATAGGGCTGCCTCGGGAACGCCCACCTCTGTTGCCATGGAGACGGCTCCTCCTCCACCCGTTGAAGATGACTGAATCGCTGTGGACACAGAGAGGGATTACAGCCTGCCAGCTGCAGCAGTTAACATCAAAGGGTGGGATGACAGGCAAGTGTTTTTTCTTTCAACTAATTCTGATGATAAGAAACCTTGTCTGTCTCCAGGGAGAGGGACCCAGTTACAACAGTCCGCTGGGTTCTCTCCACCAGCTGCAGCTTATAACTCTTTTCCTACCCCCTCTGTGTCTCCTCCATTTTCTCCTGAGCATCTGTCGGTCCAAGATCAGAGCTGTCGGATGGTGGAGGAGCCGGTGGCTTTGGAAGATCCTGCTCCAGAGCCAGCACAGAGGTGTTTCCCTGCTGCCACACCGGTGGAGTCCCCTGCATTGAAGCCACTGCAGGGGAATGAAGGGACTGCTATTACCATCTCGCCAGCTGCCAAGGCATTGCAGCAGACTGGGAGCCTGAGCTGGACCTCCTTGAGGCCGGGCCTGATTGTTCATCATCAGGATCGACGGAGTCTTGGACAGCGGTGGAGTTCGAGCTCAGGCAAGTTTTCTTTCTTGTTTTTCTGATAGTGGTATTGGAGAGATCTTGTCTGGCTGTAGGTGAGGAGAGTCAGGCGCAGTGCTCAGTTGCGTCTAAACTTCCTTCGCCGGGCTCCGCCACTGCTGGCGACCCAAATGACCCTGTTTCTTCTCCCGCTCCTGAGTCATCTTCAAGGGTCACTGGAGAAGAACAACCATCTCCAGGGGTCCTTGTGGAACCGGTCTCACCGCCTGATGATGTCACAGGTCCACCTCCCCTGATGTCTGAGGTCGTTGTGTTGTCCCCTCCGCAGGCCGTGTCACCGTGGGTGCGGTGTGCTGGCTTAGGGCCCACGTGGGGGCTGTGCCTCAGGATCAGCCCGACATGGGTGCTGTGCTCCTGCTCAGACCCATCGTGGACGCCACGTTCCAGTGCGAGGACCACCGAGGGTGCATCATTGGCCTGGTCGGGGTCCACCAAGGGTGCAGCATTGGCCCGGTTGGGGTCCACCAACCAGAGTGCAACAGAGCCTCAGGTGCGGCCAATTTACCATACCCAGCAATGCATGTACTTAAGGAGCCTTTTGCCAGTCACGCATTGCTTGGTCATTGCACTTCACATACAGTCGTTAATCATTGTATGAAGTCCCGTCATTAAAGGATCGCTTTCACTCGGTACTTTATGTGGACTACTTGGACAGCTCGAGTCCAGTGAGTATTATCTGTGTGTGTTTTCCCCGGTGGTCCTCACTTATTGACTGTTGAGCGTCCTGGAGGACTCCTTTAGCTACAGTGAAATATATGACTTGGAACTGTTTGTCAGTTGTTGTGTTTAATAAATATGTGTGTGGTGTAAACCCAGCACGTAAATCCTCATCCTTTTACCCCTCCTCCGTGCGCTTCTCCACAGCGCACGGGGAGTTCATGACACACTGTATATGGTGTAATTAACACCGACCACTCAATACAACTTTTGGTATTGCTGGTTGATCGTGTAAAAACCTGTAGACAGGTAGGATATGGACTAATAAGGAACAATGACATAATTATCTAATATCATCATATAAGACATTTGAGAAAGTATCAGACAACACAGCAAAAATTGCATTTTTTTTTATGTCCCCCACAAAAATTAAGGTCTCAAATTTTCTTGTTTATTGCCCCCCCCCCCCAACAGTGAATTGGGATTTTCACCCCTGTGTTTACCTTGTTGCATCATGGGTCTAAGAGTAATGTAATTTCAATTCTCTGTATGTGCTGTACATATGGCAGAATTGACATTAAAGTTGACTTTGACTTCCGGGTTTAGAGTCCACCAGGTATTGATCCAGTCTGCCAGAAAAGAGAACGAAGGAGTCCAAAGAGACAGAAGGTGGAAATGGTGAAAATGCATTCTGCTTAAAGAGGGATCTAGCAGTGAGAAGGTTGGTGAGGAGGAGAGCACGAAGCACACACAGGAGAGGTGATTTTTTGTGATGGTCTGGACAAATCTGAAGCTCTGGAGCATGTGAAGAGTTCTTTTGCAAAAACAGATAAGTCCAGTTGTGCTGAAAATGAGAAAAAAAACATTTTTTCATCTGTAGGTTTATAGGTGTTTGTATTTCCAAATCAGCTTCTAAGACATGGTCATTTGAAATATGAGTATCTCAGACATAATAAAGCAAAAAAATCAAACATCGACTCATTGTTACTTTTTGGGCAATTTTTTAGTACCTTTTTTGCAAAACAGATAAGTCCACAAGCTTCTTTTTTTTTTTTTTTTTTTTTTGCAAAAACAGAAGTCCCGAAACCCATGCAGTTTTGTCTGGAGCACCCTTGAATGTCTATAAGCATCAATGTAGTATGACTGGCACACTGATTTAGGCATATCCACTCAGTAAAATGGTATAATATAGCTATAATAAAGCTATAATTCAAGATTTAACATTCAAGATTCAAAGATTTTATTGTCAGTACTACTATACATATAAGACATACAGGAGAGTTGAAATGATGTCTTGATCTCTCTTTATTGTATGCACAGAATAAAAAGAAAGGAATAAGGCTGGAAAAAAAAACTCTGTTATGATTACATCGATAATAATTAAAATAGATACATAATTAGAGTATTTATAGATTTAAAGAAAGCTTTTCACACCATTGACCACAGAATTCTACTAAGGAAACTGGAAAGGTATGGGATAAGAGGGGTCGGACTGAGTTGGGTGGAAAGTTATTTAAGTAACAGACAAATATCAAAAAACAACTTAAGGAAAATGTCACTCGCCAGAGGAATCAGCCTGTGGAGAGAGAACAAGATCTGTGAGTGGAGGAATAGACAGGGAAAATGGGCGAGCCAAATTACCACTTACGTGGGATATTATAGAGAACCGGCAGGAACCCGAACCAGGGTAGAGTCGAACCAGCAGGGTGAAGTTGGTGGAGTCGGTGGTGCCTGACCAGGTGGAATATGATTGCAGCTGAGTGGAGATGATGGGGCAGTAAGCGCACGCAGTCCTCGGAGATGCACCCACATGATGGCAGCAACCTGGAGAAGAGAGGAGAAGCAGATGAGTGCGAAAACTACACCTTAGAGAATAGCACTAGCAATATAAGTACTCTGCTACAGCAGTATACCCAGTCGAGCCACCGTGAGGGCACTGAAGAGATGCTCCTTATAAACGCTGGCTGATGAAAGGCGGCAGGTGTGTCTCCTCACCCAGGTGTGTTGATTACCTGAGGGGAGAAACAACGGAAAGGAGTGGGTGAGTGCTCACGGCCATGACAGTGCCCCCCCCGCCCCCAAGGAGGGCCTCCTGGCGGTCCCTTCAGCTTGTCCGGATGGGCTTGATGGCAGGCCCAGAGCATCCCCTTGTCAAGGGCTTGTGATCTGGGGATCGAGGAGCGTTCCTTCGAACCAATGGACCAGGTATTGTAGACCCCGGCCCCGACGACTAACATCCAAGATGCGCTGCACAGTGTAAGCAGCCTGGCCGTCGATCATCCGAGGAGAAGGAGGAAGCTTCAGGGGGGACAGAGGGGGGCTGACCGAGAAGGGCTTGATGTGGGAGTTGTGAAAGGTTGGGTTCACCTGCAGGGTCCGTGGAAGCTTCAAACGGACTGTGACATCATTGACCACTCTGGAGATGGTATAGGGCCCCAGGAAGCTGGGAGAGAGCTTCTTAGAATCTGTCTTCAGCGGAATCTGGTCCGCTGCCAGCCACACCTGCTGACCTACAGTGTTCTTAGGTGCAGGGATCCGCTTCCTGTCCGCCATCTTTGCAGTTGAGCTCGAAGGAGCGGGCGGGGGTGGCATGGGTAGACCTCCAAATGCTTCGGCAGTGTCTAGCATGGGACCCCACAGACGGCACCGCAAACTCTCTCTCAGCCATAGGTAGTAGAGGCGAGGTGTACCCCAACACGGTTTCAAAGGGGGTGAGCTCTGTAGCTGCAGAGACGGCAGAATTCATAGAGTGCTCCATCCCAGGTCAGATGTGTGCTCCACGAGGAGGGATTTTCGGCCTCTACGCACTGCAGGTTGGCCTCCAAGGATTGGTTGGCACGCTTGGCCTGCCCGTTGGACTTCGGATGATGACCGGAGGAAAGGCTGATGGTGGCCCCAAGTGTCCGGCTGAAGGCCCTCCACACCTGAGACGTAAATTGTGAACCCTGCTCAGACACAATGTCAAGAGGGATGCCATGGAGACGGATGACGTGGGGAGTGAGGAGGTCCGCTGTCTCCATGGCTGAGGGGAGTCTGGGAAGGGCAGTGAGATGAACAGCCTTTGTGAAGCGGTTCACGATCGTTAAGATGACTGACTTCCTGTGGGAGAGAGGAAGTCCAGTTATGAAGTCCACTGAGATGTGGGACCAAGGACGGCCAGGGTTGGGTAGGGGGTGAAGGAGTCCAGCCGGAGGGGAGGAGCCGGACTTGCCCGGAACACAGGTCTGACAGGCCCGCACATACTCCTGCATGTCCTGCCGCAGCGTGGGCCACCAGAACACCCGCCAATTCAGGTTGGCAGTGCGGGTGATCCCAGGATGGCAGGCAAAATGGCTGGTGTCACCCGAGTGGATTACGTCACTGCGGAGATCTGACAGTATCTTATGTAGAGAGCAAACAGAACAATGGGGACTCAATCTATAGGAGAGAACAGATGTTAACGGCAAGCAAAAATATTTCATTGAGAGTGAAGAAAGGAGTGAAGCCCAATGCTTTTTTGGAGGTCCCCTGGATGTCAAAACCGTGGGACTTGTCTAATAATGGATTGCATTTATATATTGCCTTTAATGATACCTAAAGTTCTTCACAGTGAGTCCATTCATTCACTCCACGGACAGGCACTGATAGTAGTAAATTACCTCTATAGCTACAGCTGCCCTGGGGCAGACTGATGGAAACATGGCTGCCAGTCCGCGCCAACGGCCTCTCCAACCACTACCAAACATTTATACACATTCATACATCAGTGCCACAGACCCTGGAGGCAAGGTGGGTAAAGTGTCTTGCCCAAGGACACAAGAGCAGGATGGCTGGGGAGAGTGGAATTCGACCCACCAACCCTCCAGTTATTGGAAGACCCACTCTATCTCCTGAGCCACTACTGCTGAAACTCCATTCTGCTTCCCGAGCTCTAATTCAGTTTCCCCTAGTCCATCAAACAACCACAATTTAAGATTATCTGCTTAAAACTGCCACAGTATTTGCTGAAGTGCCGCACTTGTTAAGAGAACATTTTTAAATGCTGAAAGAAGACTCTTTATTCTTAGTCCTTAAAGTAATACACACCAATTAAATCCAACACAAGACAACATTATTTGGCAAATATGATCAGACAGTCCTCCCATTCAACTAGATTTCACTGCTGCACCACAAATCCACACTGACTTGTAAACTTGCATGCACAAGCTGAGACCTGGTGTAGGATTTGCATGTATTCTATTCTCACAGCCATATTAAATGACCATATGTCCAGTTTTCTGTTATATGCACATTTGATGAATGAGGGCTATTGTGTTTATGTAGCATCAGGACATGTGAATTGTGAATAAACACCTGTGTTCCATTAAGTCCACAGTGCAGTCAGTTTGACAGCCAGTATGTGCAATAAAAAGTTTGTTTTCTCTGTCATCAGCTGTGAGTCTCACACCCTACCCACCTCCTCCTCTCTTGATTTCAGCCCCTGGTAAACAGTGCCAAGATGCAAGATGTCACAGGAAATATGTTCCAGTACAGGTACTTCCTTCATTTAGTTCATATGAATGTTTGATGACAGATATATCGTGCTTCAGTTTGCCTGTGGTGTTTGTATTTGTTTGGCTGCCATGCGGTTTCCACTCAGACAAACCACACATCCAGATGGTACTTGGCAGGTTTGATGCATCCTTCTAAAGCAGAGAAAAATTATTACCGTGCCCTGTGTCAGGATACATCTGCCAATATATTTTCAGGGCTCATGAAAATATTTCTCTTGACCTACTTGAAATATTTATAGCAATAGTTTCCTGCAATTTAATTTTAATCCAATTTCATACTTGTTTCCAATAGGGAAAGAAATAGAAGCGATGACATGTTTAAACCAGATGAAGACCCAAATGCAGATACAAATAAGAGACTAGAGGCCTGTAATACAAAGCAGATTCAACATACCCAGGGTATATTTCAGTTACCTGGCTTCACGAACCTAGACATTCAGGATCAGGATTATCTGTACTACAAATGTGGTTTTCAACTCCATAAGTGGACTATGCCTGTGCAGAAGGGGGAGCTTAAGGGGCTTGAGGTCCTGCCCTTTTCACTCTAATGCTCAAACTGCCCTTTTGACTGGCAATTTAAATTTTCATCATCAATCTATAAATGCACCAAATCTCTGTCTGTTTGTGTATTTATATGTGTGTGTGTTTGTGTCTGTGTGTTCCATGCATATCCCTTGAACCATTCCTCAAACTGACCTAAGATTTTATACGTGTTTTGCTGAGGTTACGAGGGTGTGCATCCCCGAGTATGGATTCGCTCAGTCAAAATATGTAATTTTTATCAATAAAAGTTTAGCCACTGCCCTGTCACCGCTGTCTCTTCATGCCCTTCAGTGTGTGCGGGGTGTCAGATTGACTCCATGCTAATTGGATAATACACGGCCATCACAGCCATGCTTATTGGATAATACATGACATCACAACCATGCTGACTGGATAACATGCAGCATGACAACCAGTCAGTCACCACAGCGTTTTGCAAACAAAAAAAGGAAGTGAAGAGCAAAAATTTGACAAGAAAGAAAGAATAGTGAAGATGTAATGCTTAAAAAAAAAAAAAAAAAAAAAAAAAAAAAATATATATATATATATATATATATATATATATATATATATATATATATATATATATATATATGTAGCGGGTTAATTCAACCCCCCACAACACACAGACAGAACACAGAGACAGTCAGCTCGCACTCCTGGGTTTCTTTCCGCTGCATGCTACGTTTACAGCCGTGAAGTTAAAGTGTTCATGCATTTTGTCCTTACTGTGCTTTTTCTGAGCATCTTACATATGTAGATGTGCTTTGAGGTAAATCTCCACAGAAAGACTGGTCAAACACAGCGCTCGGCTAGAGCAAATAGCAGAACAGTGTAATGTGTATTAATGTGTACAGGCAGACGCGTTTCGTCTGGCTCATCTATGTGATGTTAATGGTTGCCTTTCATGCATTGTACTCATGCGTCCTGTCCTCACTGTGACCTAGGGACTGAGATCAATAGGTCTCTCAAATGCAAATGTCTTATGCCTGTTCTGTTATCTCTTTGATCATACTAACTGCTGGGGTATGTTCCTTTGATGTATTGTTATGGTCGAGTATATAAGCTGCAACTCTGTATCGCAATCTCTCTCTCTCTCTCACTCTCAATCTGACTTCAACTCTGCTGCAGGACACAGCTTGTGTCCCTTCTCTGAGAGCCGTGGGCTCGCTCTCGGTGCTTATGCACGGCGCCGGGAGTGGAGCTCGTGACGGCAGTATGATAATAAAACTCCACTTAAAACCTCCAACGACGCCGCTTTATTTTATGCCGCTGCATATATATATATATATATATATATATATATATATATATATATATACTATACTATAATGTTTCCGTTACTGTGTACATCTAAAGAAGGATTCAGGGAATGCAAGCAGGGACTCGAGGTCTGACTTCTCCAACACAACAGGTGGAACACGGTCCTTCGCATTGAAGCAAGCTCAGCCCGCCCGGTCACCAATAGACGGAGTCCCTTTGCAGGACCACAACTCGCCATCGCCGATGGCACTCCTCTCGGTGAGCTTGCACAGCTATCTAAAAATTAAAAGTTAATAATTGTGGAGAAGAATGCCAAGATCAACTGCATATCTGTAGCACTGACCTTGCGTTCCAATCTATAAAATCATTCTTTGCTTAAAAAAATAGTTTCAACTCAAACGTCTGGTCATGAACTGCTTCTCTCACCCAAGGACCAGAGCTGTAACACTATCCATAGGCCATAAAGTGGATGTTAATCCATTCTCCAGGAAGGAATGCCCCAAATCGACAGGTTTATGGTTGATATATTCCAAACTTTTAAGTCAAGATTCTTCATTAAACAACCAGAAAGTTTCACAGTGCCATCTGGTGGAAAATTCAGGAATATTTAATTGTTCTCTCCCTGCAGTGGAAATTCGGAATTATGAACAATCAATTAATTCATATTGTTTCTCTCAAGACAGTCTCCACCACTGAAGACATGGCTGAACTTTTGGGATGGACAATTGTGGTGAAATGTTTGTATTGATATGATTTGATATGTGTTGCTTTATTTTCAGGAAGAAATTATTTTTTGCATGCTTACTATCACAAATTAATCACAGTTATAATGTAGACACATTGTTGGTTCCCTTATTATTAAGTAGAATATCTTAGTCACTAAAGTTTAAGAAATTTATGCTTTCATAGCCAACATATGTGTTTTAGGAGGATCTCACTTTTCATATCAAATGTCTCTCCCCCTCCTCTCTCTCTGCTCTTTGGGAGACGATAGCTGGACTTTAACTGACCAATAGAACTCCAGGCTTCACTGCATCTCCTTTTTAGGTCAAGTTTATGACTTCTGTTGAACAGGAAGCTCAGATGTAATTGGTTCAGCTCAGTTTCATGAAATTCAGTCAAATTCTGCTACCCCCCCCCCCCCCAAAAAAAAAAAAATCTTCCCTTTATTCAATTTTTGGGCTGTGGTCAAGCTGTAAGGAGTATTTTCTGCTGTCCTATTTCTTTTCCTTTTTTTCAAGAAGGTCCAGAGTATCCCATGCTCTGTGAATTTTTTTTTTCTTTTCTTTAAAGTTTACTTTTTCTTATCTTAATCTTTTTCTATAAATTACCGTGTAAGAAGTTTTTTTTTTTTTTTTTTTTTTTTTTTTTTAAGCTTAAACCAATGCATTCCAGCCACAATACACCGGAAGAGATGGATCTGTGACATGTTCTTGTCCCAGTTTGACTCTCTGATGGGACTTTGCATAATAAACAAACTCCTTCTTCAGTACATAAGAGAAGACCACAGTCAGCCTGCTGAAGAACCAGCCCCTTTGTGATCTCGGGAGTAGGTCATAACCATGGTAAAGAGCCTGTCTGCCAGTCTTCCAACAGAACCCACGCCAGTCCAGTTGAAACAGAATCCAGTGGACGGCCTGCTACCCACTGGGGAACAATAATTCTGCTTGGCTTATGGTCTGTTGTTTAACTTAAACTTAATTCTTCAGAATATTCTTCGTATAAGTTCTTTAAACTTAATTTCATGCAAACCCCCATCAGAATTTCAAAGTGCATTTTGTCCTTTCATTAATTTATGTTCTTTTTTCAGAGTAACACCAATTTTACATTTTTCTAGATAGTTTACTCATCATTTTCTTCATAAAAATGCATTCACTTTTCTTGACAAATGCTATTTTATTGTTTTCCAATTTCCAGTATACTGACAAGTTAAACTATGCTTTATTTGGTTCCACAAATGCTTGAATCACAAGTAACTCATTAAGTCATGTAACTGATACATGTTGAATTCTGTGTTTTAAAGTTATCCAAATGTGTAAACCTATTCTGAAATTTCTTATTAAACTATTGAAAGACATATGGGAGTTATTGTTTGATTTTATGGATGCCACCTGACTTCTTTTTAGCCACCACAATATTTGAGATCCACAGTGAGGTGTCCACTTTTTCAATGATGCCAGCGCCCAGAAGTTCATTCAGCTCCACTGTGCCATCATCCTGCAATAAGAAGGGTAACCAGCAGAGGGGTTGAATCTTTGGTGTCACCCCTGGGTCAATGAATGGGCAGTGGTTGAAAGCTGCTATGCACCCCAGGCCTGCAAACAGCACCGGCCAGCAAACAATCAAGGCTGGTAAAACCATTAGCACCGTGGAGCCCGTTTGGTCCGTAATGGAGATCCCCAATTCGCCCAACAAGTCAATACCTAAAAAGTCAGCCCCATGGTGTGAAACCTGAAAGGTGAGTACAACAATGAAAAACTGACCATACCCGCCATGCAAGTTTTAACATGTCCATATCCAAACATATTTTCAGCCCCCGCTACAATTGTCTTTTTTGAGAAAAACTTTATTTCCATGGACATGGTCAATATGGACCTCACAGCACTCGAATCCACCATGAGTGGCATGTCGACTCCATCAAGCTGTACAATGTACCATTTTAGTGGCCAATTCTTAGCACCTGCCACACATACTGCGGCTACAACCACGGGTCCCGCATTGGCTTTTTCATGGGTGGCGGGACAAACTCTAGCCAGGTGGTTAGCTTAGCCGCAGTCGTAGCAAATCTTCCCTCTAGCGGCTCAGACGTACAAGCTCAATCGGTGATGGGAGGAACCACAACCGCCACATGGTCTCTAGGTTCCTGCTCCTGCATGGCCCGCCTCTGTGTGGAAGTCTGCCCCTAGTAGCTAGCTGTGTTGCTATCAGCCTGGTGTGGAGAGGATGCGTGGCTGGCTAGTTGTTCTTTAGCTAGTAGCTGCTTCCCTAGCTGGGTGGCAGATTCTATTTAGCTAGCCATCTGCATCACCTGGCTTAGCACGAAATTGTCCCTTGTTAGCAGTAGCTTCTCTTTGAACCACTCGTTCATGCTATGTGCTAGTTTGTCACAAATTAGCTCCTCTTCTAAAGTCCCAAAGGCACATGTGCTTGCTAGGTTATGGAACACCATAACAAAATGTTGCATGGACTCACCCACTTCTTGTCAGTGGTCGAAGAATCTTTATCTTCGTGCCATGACATTACACTTTTCGATGAAAAACTTGTTCATTAGGCTCAAACACTTGTCCAAGGAGTCCGTACAGCCCATAATGTGAAGCACTCACTGTCCCTCTTTGCTTAGACAATGAATAAGGATGCTCTTCCATGCTACTTCGTTGGTGCTGTCCAGGCCAGCCACAATAATATAGTCATTGAACGAGTCCAGCCAGTGGGGCCACGGTGTGGCTTGCACACGCTCCCATGGTTTTACCTCCTGTCGCCAAATGTTATGTATGAAATAAGTGAGCTGTGAGCAATCTTCTGCTGAACAACAAACTAACCTTTATTTCAGGAAAAGGCAGAAATACATACAGTGGCCGCAGCCTGCCTCACGTCATCCTGTCTGATGCCCGACATTGGCTACGGCAAGCCCCAGGTGCCAAACCAACACATGACATCTGGTATTCGCACCTGTTAAAGGAGAGACATATGTGTGTATGCATCCATATGCGTGTGTATGAGGCCGCACACAAAATAAGTGTGTGCATGTGAGTGGTTTGTCAGGAAACATACGAAGAGGGTGGGTGGTCACAGCAACCCTCACTCCCCCCCCGAAACCCCGAGCAAGCAGGACAACACCACCAACCCCCACAGAGCACAAGTGTCTGAGGCCAACAAGCCCCAAGAGAGCCAGGCATCCACCCCAGGAGGGATGGCCAAGGGAGGTCGGGCCGCCAGGTGACCGGCGCAGCGGGCTCATGCCTCCAGACAGGCCAACCCCCACCCTACCCCCCCAGCAGGGCCAACACCAGCCCCCAGGCCTCAGGCGCTGGCAGGCCAGCACCCCACCCCCAGGCTGAAGACCATCCCGCACACCCTTTGCGAGCCCTCCAGGCACCCCCCACAGTGGGCCCGCCCCCACTCCAGCACCACAGCCGCACACCCCGAGGACCCCCACACCCAAAGAAGCCCCCCCCCCCTTCCAGGGGAGCCCACGCAGCCAAGAGGCACTACCTCCTCAATCCAGCACCTCTCGACCTGCACACACACCAATTCCCACGCATTCACACCCTCATACTCTCATACACATCCACACGCACTCAGTCACTCTCACTTACCCTCTCCCCTACACAATCCCAAAACCTTTTAATAACAAAACATTGCTACAATATAAACCAATGCACTACAATGGGTCTCAAATATTTGTAAATATGTCCTGTTATAGTACTGCATGAGTTTACTGATGATACACACAAGAAATTCAATATTAAACTGAACTCCATCACTGAACAGTGATATAAACTAAAATAATTATAATGGTGAGTGAACAACTCCCATTCTCCAAAGTGCAGATACACTATTATCTTGAATATAAGTGATAAAAGATCACACAAATAAGTGATCTGACAAACAAGTAAACAAGGGATCTGAAACAGTCGCTAATATTGGATGTCCCATTCATTTTCAATATTTAGGTATTCTGTAATTAATATTCAAACAATCAAATAAATCTTAGTACCATTTACTCCCTTTTATATTTGTCAAAGTCTAACATGTGATTGCCTACATATAGGCTACACCTCTTTGTATTCCACTTTCAAACAGCCTACATTTGGGCCTGTAAAGCTTGATTGGGATACCTGTTTCAGACAAGAATACTTGCGTTCTACGCGCAGTGCACTAGTTCAGTGCAATTAATTAGATGTAGAGATCTAATTATACTGAATTCGGTACCCCCCCCCCCCCCCCCCCCCACACACACACACACACACACACCTCCAAAGTCCTAGACTACGCCTTTGGCATAAAACTTTGTTTCATAACTTAATATATATTTATGGATACTCAGATTTCTGAGTGTACATGAAAGCAACACTGCAGTGTAGACAGTTTCCTCCCCCCTTTGCCACAGCACGTGGACTGAGCAGGGGCCAGTCCAGTTTACCTGCAGTAGCTTGTCCAGGTAAACCATGTCAGGATTTATGATGCCAGCCTTGGCTTTTATGATTACTGTGCAAAATGTTGAATACTTTTGGGACTCTTAGAATTTATTTTGTAAGAGAGAAAATGCATAACAAACAACATTTAATATATATATATATATATATATATATATATATATATATATATACACTACCGTTCAAAAGTTTGGGGTCACTTAGAAATTTCCTTATTTTTGAAAGAAAAGCACTTTTTTTCAATGAAGATAACTTTAAACTAATCAGAAATACACTCAATACATTGCCAATGTGGTAAATGACTATTCTAGCTGCAAATGTCTGGTTTTTGGTGCAATATCTACATAGGTGTATAGAGGCCCATTTCCAGCAACTATCATTCCAGTGTTCTAATGGTACAATGTGTTTGCTCATTGCGTCACAAGGCTAATGGATGATTAGAAAACCCTTGTGCAATCATGTTAGGTCTGCAATGCTGTAATTGCTGCAAATGGAGGATTCTTTGACCAAAGCAAAGTTTGAAGGAAAAAAATTATTATTTCAAATACAAATCATTATTTCTAACCTTGTCAATGTCTTGACTATATTTTCTATTCATTTTACAACTCATGGTGGTAAATAAGTGTGACTTTTCATGGAAAACACAAAATAATTTTCTGGGTGACCCCAAACTTTTGAACGGTAGTGTATATATATATATATATATATATATATATATATATATATATATATATATATATATATATATATATATATATATATTTTTTTTTTTTTTTTTTTTGGGGGGGTGCTAATATTAAAACAAGCAACTGCATCTTTGGTCTTTCTAATAAATTTTAGTCAATTAAAGAGTTTTTTTGTCATAATTCCTGTTTATTTCTTCAAACACAGTGGTGAGCTCATTGTTTTGTTCTGGCTCTGCAATTTTGCCACAAACTTACATAAATTTAAATAGTAAAATAAAGTAAAAACATAATAAATTCATTATTATAAAATAAATATGAATTTATGAGTAAAAAAACAAAAATGATAAGAAAAGTAATTAATCTAAAAGAAAAATGTCTGTTATTGTTGAGAAAACCTTACAAATTTATGAGAATAAAGTCTCAACTGTACAATATTCCTAAATTTACAAGAGCAAAAACCCAAATATTGGGAAAAAAATTGCGAAATTAAGTAAAACAAATCTTTCAAATTTACAAGAAAACAAAAAAAAAGTAGGACAAAATCCTGTCAAACTGTTAAGACTAAAATCACATCTCAAGTAATTTTTAAAGTAGATTTTTTTTACTCTTACTTAGCTAATTATTCGGGTCACTACTCATAGTTGAAAAATATCATAAAGCAACAATACTTCTACTTGGCTAAAAATTCTGACTCCTCTGCTCGTCTGACTGCATAATAGAGAGCCTGAGGCTACATTCACACTGCAGGTTTTAATGCTCAATTTTGAATTTTTTTGCACAAATGTGACCCATATCTGTTTTTTTTAATGACAGTCCGAACAGCACAGATTGGATTTTTTCACACCAGATACAGGCCACTTTCATATGTGATCCGAATTTGGATACGCATTGTAGAGTGACCTTGAGTTCCAATTTATAAAATTATCTTTGCTGAAGAATTATTTTTTTTTTCCAACTCAAACGTCTGGCTTTGGAGACTGCCTCTCTCACCCAAGAACGAGAGCTGTAACCCTATCCATCGTCCATAAAGTGGAAGTTAATCCCTTTGTCCATGACTCTCTGGCAAAGGAATGTTCCTAATCAGTAGATTTATGGTCGACATAAACCAGATGAGATGCCAAGACTTTCCAGGAAACAACCAGTTTCACTGTGCCATCTGGTGGATGAATCAGGAATATTTAACTTTTTCCTTTGCAGTGGAATTTATACCTTGTGGACTATGAATTAACTTATATTCTTTCTCTTAAGACAGTATCTGCCAACAAAAACCTGGTTGAACTCTGGGATGGACAATATGGGTTTCAAATGATTTTATTGATATGATTCAATTTGATATGACTGTGATATGTTCTGCTATTTTCAGGAAGAAATTAATTCTTCCATGCTTAATATCACAAGTTAATTACAGTAGATGTAGATGCATTTTATGCTCCTTTATTGAGTAGAATATCTTAGTCACTAAAGTTTAAGGAATTTATGCTTTATTCAGCAACATGTGTCTTAAAGGGGGGTCTCAATCTCAGATCAAACATCTCTCTCTCCCCCTCCTCTCTCCTCTGTTCTGCAGGAGCCCATAGCTGCACTTTAACTGACCAATATGTCAACGATGACCCTCACGAGCCATCAATGAGACGCCGAATGCCAGCCGATGAGTTTGCATAATTTATTAACAAAGGACAAATGACAAAATAATGAGCCACAAGGGGCAAAAAACATGAAATATAGACATGGAAAAGACCCAGACTATGAAGAAATACACTTACTGAAAGTGGGAAGTGTCAGGAATCAGAGATGGGGTCTTAAAAAAGGAATGTTTGATGAGGTTGCAGTGAGGAGTAAGCCTCAGCTGCTTCCTTAAATACTCATGACACCCCAATCAATAAAGGAGGAAGTAATCAGGAGAAAGGCTGAACAGCTGTCACAACGTGACTCAGCTTTGACAGCCGGAAGCCCCGCCATGACGCTGTCAGAATAAAAGCCCTGACAGCCATATGGTGTGCCTGAGAAGAGAATGGGGAACCACCGGACAACCTGAGTGCAGACAGTCAGCCCACGGACCATGACAGTTGCCCCCATTCACGAGGCAAATTCCAGGTGCCGTGTAACATCAAGCCCCCCCCCCCACCACCCAGAAGGTCCACAGGACTGCCCTAGGGAGGGGGGGTGGGGGAACAGACTCGGCGAGCAAGAACCAACCAGCATAATAGGGAGAAAGAAAAAAAAACAGGCTACAAACAGAACACCATGATCAATCCAATAAAGTCACAGGCAAAAAAGAAAAAAAAAAAACATCTTCACAACTCACAGGGGAATACAGGAAACTCAAATACAGGCACAACAATGCAGCGTACCCCATAATACCAGAGCGAAAAAAAAAACTCATGCTAAGGAACAGCGATAAATACACTTCAATGTTGTAAAAATAATACAAGCGAGGAGGAGAGAAAAAAAAAAAAACACACGCAACAGGGCAGCGATAAACATAGGTCACTATAGTCCCAATAACAAAACACAAGAGCATCCCTAATATTCCAGAGGAGCAGGCAGAGAAAAAAAAAACAAAAAACAAAAAAAGCAGGGATGACAGCAGGCAGAGCACTATAGCACAAAAACAAATAGTTAAGAGGGTCTTACTGCGTCCAGCATCCAGAACACTGGCAGGGAAAAAAAGGATCAGTTCAGGCAGCCTACCCCCTACCTGGGCCCGGAGAAACATTACCTCTGGCGGCCGGACTAGGTCGCCGAACAGAAGGTCCAAATTGTAGGATGGCGGACCCAGAACGCCAAACGGGCAAAGCAATCTCCCAGGTGGCTGACCCGCATCATTCAGCCACCAGGACCACAGGGGAGAACTTGGAGACGGCCTCCCTATAGAGAGGGATAACGACGGAGGGCCGAACTGATAACAGAGAATCCCAGCGGCCCCCGATGGAAGGGAAAAAGGAACTGGGAAAGGATGAGGGACCAGTCCAGCGTCGATCAGCGAAGGCTCTGCAGCACCTCCTCCAAACTCCGCTAGAACTGGCGCTGCCCTCCTGTCGGATCCCAAGCAAGACCGCGCTGCACTCTCGATGGACCCCGACTGGGTCACGGCTGCACCCATGATGGACCCCGATTGGGCCGACGCTGCACCCACGACGGACCACGACTGGTTCACGGCTGCACCCACGACGGACCCTGACTGGGTCAGAGCAGCACCAGGGATGACCTCCAACCCCGAGCCTGGAACCTCCAGAAC
This sequence comes from Pholidichthys leucotaenia, assembly GCA_020510985.1. NCBI lineage: Eukaryota > Metazoa > Chordata > Actinopteri > Cichliformes > Pholidichthyidae > Pholidichthys > Pholidichthys leucotaenia. The sequence goes on along the minus strand of CM035836.1, from coordinate 300,921,557 downwards.
AGCGACCCCAACCGACTCATCACCGGTGACCCTGGGTGAAGGCTCAGGAGACGAAAGAGAACTGGGATCAGGATCACCGGTAGCAACAGAGCCCAGAGAGGCAAGTTCGGATGCAGCGGACGGCTGCACCCAGCTCGTCTCCCACAGAGACAGGCAAAAATGCTCCAGAGTAGATAGGAGAAAGACAAAATAGAGCACTTGCCTGATCTCAACTTCTGCCGCCGCCCAGGACTTCGACGATCCGGGTTCAAGAAGTAGAAGGACCTCTTCTGGTTCCCACTCGGCTACGGCAGGCTCCGCAGCCGGCATGATGGTCTCCACAGTTTGAGGACCCCCCCGACGCCGACATCCACGCCAAGAATCCGCACGGCGTAGTGGCAGGAGATCCTTGGCCTGCTGGGACGAACCGCTCCTCCGTGGAGACCCGGGGATGCTTAGTCGTCGGCGCAGGCTCCAAGTAGCAATCCACCCTTCTCCTCTGCCCGTGATGTGGCTGCGGGGCTGGACTCGAACCCTCCAGGGCCGCAGGCCCCTTCCTCGTCCGGCAGTGTAGACCTGACCGCGGGGGACGCTCAGGGAAAGGAGACACAGAGGCAGCAGGCTCATAGAGGCTACAGCAGGTGGAGGAAGCTCGGGAGACTGCAAACCCCGAGCTCCACCCCCAGGAGTCAGACAAGGCAAATCACAATGGTGAGGAGAAGAATGAAATTGCACTTGCCTTTCCTCCAGAGGGCCGATGGTGCCTGCTGTAGTGGGCTTTGTTCTTCCCTTTCCCCTCAGGATGGTGACGGAGGACCCCCCGGGAAAACGAGGAGGAGCCGCCTTCACTGGATCGACCACGGGCACAGCTGGAGCAGGGCTCGTGGAGCTCACCGCAGCTGGGGAGAGCATCGAGGAGGAGGGAGGAGCAGCCGAGGCAGTCCGGAGAAGAGGAGCTGATGGGACAGCAGGAACAGAAGCCCCAGAGGCGACAGCTGCTGTCATTCCCTTCCTCCGTGACGCAGGAGCATCAGCTGGCTGGGAGATAGAGTCCTTCCGGCAAACCGGCACTGGATCCGGACGGGGTTCTCACTGAGGCTTAATCCGGGCATTGTGACAACGTCTACCGGCAGAGGGTGAGGCGAAGGTTAGGTCAGGGAACCACCGCTGCTGCGCGGAGACTGAAGCCAGCAATTCGGCGTATTTGGGATAATTGTGGCGCTCCGGGGTGAGCTCCACCAGCCTAACTGCCGCCGTCACATGCTTTATGATCTCCGATGGATGGGAAGCAGAGCGAGCCGCAGCCACATGGTCCTGGAGGATCACAGCAGACCACTACGTATCCTCTGAGGGAATCCGGGCTGATGTCATCCTCCGCTGTGAACGACCCTTGGGTGACGTGGACTCCTGGGCTTGATGGGCGACAGGAACTGGATCCTGAGGCAAGGGACGGGTTATGCCTCACCCTCGGCTTCCTGCCGGAGTTCCCCTCTGGTCCACGGGTTCTTTCCCGGAGAGCCGAAATCTCCGCCATCCTCTTCCTTACCTCGGCGTGGTTGGCATGGAGAGGATTGCGGGAAATAGCTGCCTCTGTGAAGTCCAAGTACCAGCGTGTGTCGTCGAGAGTGATGCTGCTGCGAGCGTTGGAGAGCAGGCCATGTAGATCTATTAGGAAAATGATCAGTCTGTAACCCAAGTCTAAAGATTAGCCGTTTACCGGCGACGCCATCTCCAACACGCTGGTACACGGGAAACAGGGAAAAACAACAAGCCCAACACAAACTCACCGTGACCGGCATCTCCTTCTGGCTGTGACCTACTGTCAACGATGGCCCTCACGAGCCATCAATGAGACGCCAAAAGCCAGCCGATGAGTTTGCGTAATTTATTAACAAAGGACAAATGACAAAATAATGAGCTACGAGGGGCAAAAAACATGAAATATACACATGGAAAAGTCCCAGACTACGAGGAAATACACTTAATGAAAGTGGGAAGTGTCAGGAATCAGAGACGGAGTCTTAACGAAGGAATGTTTGACGAGGTCGCAGCGAGGAGTAAGCCTCAGCTGCTTCCTTAAATACTCATGACACCCCAATCAAAAAGGAGGAAGTAATCAGGAGAAAGGCTGAACAGCTGTCACAACGTGACTCAGCTTTGACAGCCGGAAGCCCCACCGTGACGCTGTCAGAATAAAAGCCCTGACGGCCATATGGTGTGCCCGAGAAGAGAATGGGGAACCACTGGACAACCAGAGCACGGACAGTCAGCGCACGGACCATGACACAATAAAGTTCAAAGCTTCATTGCATTTCCCTTTTAAGGTCGAGATTATGATCCTTGTTGGAAGAAGCTCAAATATAAATGGGCCACCTGAGGTCTCATGAAGTTTTGGGACCACCCTGCAACACTAGAGAAAACTTAAGTTTTATTGCTCTTTGTTGAGTCTGTCTTGGGGTGTTGGTCAAGTTGTGAGCAGCTTTCTCTGCTCCCCCAATTTTTCCTATCTTTTAAAAAAGACACAGAGCCTGTCATGCTCTGTGTAAATCCTGTTTCTTTTCTTTAAAATTTATTTTTCTTATTTTATTCTTCTTTTTCTTTAAATCATTGTGCAAGAAGATTTTGTTTATTTTTTTTTAAAGCTTAAACCAACTTATTTAAACCACCAACATCAGAAGAAACAAGTTTGTGATGTAATTTGACTTTCTGATGGGACTTTGCATCATAAACTAATTCCTTCTTCAGTGCATCAGAGAAGACCTTGCCCAGCCTGCTGGAGACCACCTTTGTGATCCTGGGAGGAGGCCATAACAGTGGTAAGGAGTCTGTCTGCCAGCTTCCCAACATCCTGGTCCAGTAACAGAAAGTGGACTTCCCGCTACCCATGGGGATGCAAAGTTTCTGCGGCTGACCGTCTGTTATGTAATTTACACTTGTCTTCAGAATATTCCTGGTATAAGTTCTTTGAACCTAATTTTATGCAAACACCCATCAGAATCTCAAAATGCATCTCATCTTTCATTAATTTACATTCTTTTTCAGAATAAAAGAAATTTTCTAAATTTTTATAGTTAACATTTTCTTCATAAAATCACGTCCACTTTTCCTAACCAATGCTATTTCATGGTTTTCCAATTTCCAATATACTGACAAATTAAACTGTGCTTCATTTGGTTCCACAAAAGCTTGATTCATAAGTAACTCAGTAACGATGTATGATGCCCATGATACATGTAGAATCTCTGTTTTAAAGTTATGCAAATATGTTAACCTATTATGACATTTCTTATTTAACCACTCAAAGACATATGGGAGTTACTGTTTGATTGCATGTCCATCTTCTTGATCATCAGAGACAAGAACTCACACAAGGGTTTATTATGAGACTGATCAAATATTTTCAATAAAATTATTTAGGCTTAACTTACCAATTGCTAAATTCTTAAGCTTAAGGCTTTGTTCATAAGAGTTCCCATCTCTATAAAAGGTGAATGGTGCCCTAATGAGGAATTGAGTGTCCATCCATCCATCCATCCATCCATCCATCCATCTTCTACCGTTTTTTCCGGAGGTCCGGGTCGCGGAGGCAGCAGTTCAAGCAGAGAAGCCCAGACTTCCCTCTCCCCAGTCACCTGCTCCAGCTCTTCAGAGAGGATGCCAAGGCATTCCCAGACCAGCTGGGAGACATAGTCTCTCCAGCGAGTCCTGGGTCTGCCCCGGGGTCTCCTCCCAGTGGGAAGTGCCCAAAACACCTCAAGTGGGAGGTGTCCAGAAGGCATCCTGATAAGATGCCCATCTTATCAGGAGTGGTGGTGGTGGAGTGGTGGCTCAGTTGGTACAGCATCTACCCCACACCCAGGAGGCAGGGGTTCAAATCCCGGCTGGGTCATGCCGAAGACCATATAAAAGTGGAACTTCTTGCCATCCAACTTGGTGCTCAGCAATAATGGAATGGAGGAGGGAAATTTGTGGCGGCGCCTTGCATGGCAGCGGTCCTCTGATTCTACACTTGGGGTGTGTGTGATTAACACAGTAGACTGGTGAAACACAATCTTGTTCTACTGTACATGATTGGTTGTACAGTTGAATGACAATAAAGGGTGGTTTAATTTAATATAATACCACCTCAACCGTCTCCTTTCAATGAGGAGGAGCAGCAGTTCTACTCTGAGCCTCTCCCGGATGACTGAGCTCCTCACCCTATCTCTGAGGGTGAGTCCAGCGATCCTACGGAGAAAGCTCATTTCAGCCGCTTGTATCCGCAATCTCGTTCTTTTGGTCGTCACCCAAAGCTCGTGACCAAAAGTGAGAGTAGGAACATAGATTGACTGGTAAATCGACAGCTTTGCCTTAGAACTCAGCTCCATCTTCACCACAACAGACCGGTACAACGTTCGCATCACTACAGATGCTGCTTCGATCCGTCTGTCAATCTCTCGCTCCATTCTCCACTCACTCATGAATAAGACCCCAAGATACTTAAACTCCTCCACTTAGGGCAGGAGCTTGTCCCCAACCCGAAGAGGACAATCCACCTTTTTCCGACTGAGGACCATGGACTCGGACTTGGAGGTGCTGATTCTCATCCCGGTCGCTTCACACTCAACGGCAAACTGTCCCAGCAAGAACTGTAGGTCATTGCTGGATGAAGCCAGCAGGACAACATCATCTGCAAACAACAGTGATGAGATCCTGTGGTCACCAAGCATGACACTGTCCGTTCCCTGGCTGCATCTAGAAATCCTGTCCATAAAAATTATGGACAGGATCGGTGACAAAAGGCAGCCCTGGCGGAGTCCAACTCTCACTGGGAATGAGTCTGTCCGAGTGTTGGCAATATGAACCAAACTCACAACGGTCGTACAGAGATCGAATAGCTCATAACAACAAGCCAGATGAACCATACTCTCGAAGCACCACCCCCCCACACACACAAAAAAACCCCACAAGGGATGCAATCAAATGCCTTCTCCAAGTCCACAAAACACATGTAAACTGGTTGGACAAACTTCCACAAACCCTCGGGGATTCTCGAGAGGGAAAAGAGCTGGTCTGATGTGCCATGGCCAGGATGAAAACCACATTGCTCCTCCTGAATCCGAGGTTTGACAAACAGCCGGACTTTCCTCTCCAGTACGTTGGCATAGACCTTCCCAGGGAGGTAATGAGAAGTGTGATCCCTCTAAAATTGGAGCACACCTTCCGGTCCCCTTTTTTGAGGAGAGGAACCACCACCCTGGTTTGACATGCCAAAGACACTGCCCCCGACCTCCACGCAATGTTGCAGAGGCGTGTCAACCAAGACAGCCCTAAACAATCCAGGGCCTTGAGGTACTCAGGGCGAATCTTGTCCACCCCTGGGTCCCGGACATGAAAGAGATTTTTAACCACCATGGCAACCTCAGTCCCTGTAATAGGCGAGTCGTCCCCCTCATCCACAAGCCCTGCTTCCTCTGTGGAAGGCCTATCAGTGGAGTTGAGGAGATCCTCGAAGTATTCCTTCCACCACCCGACGATATCCCCAGTCGAAGTCAACAGCGCCCCATTCACACCATACACAGTGTGGACAGGGAGCTACTTCCCCTTACTGAGCCACTGGACAGTTTGACTGAATCTCTTCAAGGCTGACCGAAAGTCTTGTTCCATGGCCTCACTGAACTCCTCCCATACCCAAGTTTTTGCTTCAGTAACCACCCGAGCTGCACTCTGCTTGACCTGCCGGTACACCCCAGCTGCTTTGGGAGTCCCACAAGCCAACCAAGCTTGATAGGAGTCCATCTTCAGCTTTATGGCCCCCCTCACCACTGGTGTCCACCACTTGGTTCGGGGGTTGCCACCACGAGATGCCCAAATAACCTTGCGGTCACAGCTCTGGGTCGCTGCTTCAACAATGGAGGTGGAGAACATGGCCAATTCAGACTCCATGTCTCCAGACTCCCTTGGAATGTGGTTGAAGTTCTTCCGGAGCTGCGAGTTGAAGACCTCCCCGACAGGGGCCTCAACCAGACGTCCTCAGCACACCCTCACTATACGTTTTGGTCTACCAGGTCTGGATGGCATCCTCCCCTGCCATTGGATCCAACTCACCACCAGGTGGTGATCAGTTGACAGCTCTGCACATCTCTTTACCTGAGTGTCCAAGACATACGGTCGCAGGACTGATGACAAGATAACAAAATCGATCATCGACCTGTGACCTAGGGTGTCCTTGTGCCAGGTGCATATATGGACACCCTTATGTTTTAACATGGTGTTCGTTATGGACAAACTTTGGTTAGCAAAGAAGTCCAATAACTGAACACCACTCGGGTTCAGATGGGGCAGGCCATTCCTCCCAATCACCCGCTTCCAGGTTTCACTGTCGTCGCCCACATGCGCATTGAAGTCCCCCAATAGGACAATGGAGTCTCCAAGAGGAGCACCTTCCAGCACCCCAGTCAGAGACTCCAAAAAGGGTGGGTAATCTGAACCATCATTTGTTGCATAGGCACAAATGATGGTCAGGACCCGTTTCCCAACCTGAAGGTGCAGGGCAACGACCCTTTCATCCACCGGGGAAAACTCCAATATAGAGGCAGCAAGGTGGGGGAATACAAGAACACCCACCCCTTCTCGTCACCTCTCACCCGGGGCGACTCCAGAGTAGGCCAAGATCCAATCCCTCTCCAGGAGACTGGTTCTGGAACCAGAGCTGTGTGTTGAGGTGAGGCTGATTATATCTAGCCGGTATCTCTCAACCTCATGCACAAAGCTTAGGCTCCTTCCCCACCAGAGAGGTGACATTCCACGTACCAAAAGTCAGTTTAGGAAGCATGGAATCAGGCCGCCAAGGTGTCCGCCTTCAACCACCACCTGATCCACATAGCACCGGACCCCCATGATCCCTCCTGCAGGTGGTGAGCCCACTGGAGGGCGGACCCATGTAACTCCTTTGGGCTGAACCGGGCTCGGTCCCATGGGCTGAAACCCAGCCACCAGACGCTAGCCATCGAGCCCCAACCCCAAGGCCTGGCTCCAGGGTGCGGACCCGGTAACCCCATACCGGGCGGGGTACACTGAATCCTTGTTCTAGTATTTATCATGAGAGTCTGTTGGATCGTTCTTAGTCTGGCCCTTCGCCCAGGACCAGTTTGTTTTGGGGGACCCTACCAGAGGCAAATTGTCCCAGACAATATAGCTCCTGGGATCACTGGGGCACACGAACCCCCCACCACGATAAGGTGATGATCCATGAGGGGGAACTGAGTGTGATGAAAGCAAATCTTCATTCCTACTCACATTCATATTTACACTAATGCGTGTACCAACATTAAATTACCTATAAAAACCCTTAATTAAACTTCATTTTATGGTGCTGCCAGATTGAGACTCTGATAAACTCTAGATGGAAATGAAATTATGATTTCATAAAGCTGTGTTGGAATAGTCAAGCTCATCTCTTGCACGTAAAAAAAAAAAAAAAAAAAAAAAAACTTCTTTGCTTTCCCTCGGTATCTGGCTGCCGAGCGAGGCGCATGTGTTGGCCACCTTTGCTCTTATCTGCAGCGCCTCTGTGTGTCTGAGAGCACAATGGGGAGGAGGCCAATTCACCTCCCACTTGCCCCGCTCAGCTGAGTTTCTGTGTGTGTAGAAGCGCAAGGAGGAGGGGTTGTAGCCCCCCCCCCCCCCCGCTTGCTGCTCCACTGACCAGACTGTTTTTTTTTTTAAAGCATGCTGGTGCTTTAAAAGCACGGTGGTGCAGTGGTTAGCACTGTTGCCTTACAGCTAGAAGGTTCCTGGTTCGAATCCCCAGGCTGGCAGGGGTTGGAACCTTTCTGTGTGGAGTTTGCATGTTCTCCCTGTGCTGCGTGGGTTTACTCCGGGGGCTCCGGTTTCCTCCCACAATCCAAAGACATGCATGTTAGGTTAATTGGCTGTTCTAAATTGTCCATAGATATCTGTTTCCTATAGGCCCTTAGAATAGAGGGTTAGTACAAGTGAAAAGCGCTTTGAGTGGTCTTTGTGACTAGAAAAGCGCTATATAAGTGCAGGTTAGTTAGTTAGTTAGCTATAACTTCAGTAAAGCATTATTATGTGATCTGTGTGGAGTTTGCATGTTCTCCCCGTGTCTGCGTGGGTTTACTCCAGGATTTCTCCGGTTTCCTCCCACATGCCAAAAACATGCAAGTTAGGTTAATTGGCATCAAATCTGGGGATTCTAAATTGTCCTTAGGTATGACTGTGAGAGTGAATGGTTGTCTGTCTCTCTGTGTTGGCCCTGTGATGGACTGGCAATCTGTCCAGGGTGTAACCTGCCTCTTGCCCAAAGATGCTGGGATAGTCTCCAGCCCCCCGCGACCCGAAAAGGATTAAGCGGAAGAAGATGGATGGATGGATGGATGTCTTCATCTTTCATCTCTTTCATCTTCTTCCGCTTAATCCTTTTCAGGTCGTGGGGGTGGGGGTGGGGGGCTGGAGCCTATCCCAGCATCTTTGGGCGAAAGGCAGGGTACACCCTGGACAGATCACCGGTCCATCACAGGGCCAACACAGAGAGACAGACAACCATTCACTCTCACAGTCGTTCCTAAGGACAGTTTAGAATCCCCAGTTTGATGCCAATTAACCTAACTTGCATGTTTTTGGCATGTGAGAGGAAACCGGAGAAATCCCGGAGTAAACCCACACAGACACGGGGAGAACATGCAAACTCCACACAGATCACTGTTGGTCGGGGGCTGGGATCGTTATTATGTACTAAATTAATTAAAAATAGGCCTGAAAAAGATGCAATCGCGAAGAATATGATACGTCTTTTGCTAATTCAACTTGTTGGCGAGTTTTCCTGGTGAGTATTTGAATTAACCATTGTTTAAGAGTACTCTTGCATAGGTGAAAAATGGATTAAAGGGAAGATCCCTTAGCCGCAATCTTGGAGTTGAGACCAATAGACCGTCACTGTGGCTCCTCCTCTTCCTTGAATGCAAGAGGCAGAACTGCCTCCATCGTGTGGTCAACCATAGGAACTGCATTCTTTAAGAAAATCGCTAAAAACTTTAATCTACGTATTTAAAGGGTACCTGTGGTGGTCGTCTAAACGCATTCAACTTGAAAACATAAGGCAAAGTATTCGTTATTTGGTTAAATAATTATTGCCAGCCATATACCACCAGAGAAATATGCAAATACGACCGCAGGCATGGCCAGCCAATGAAAACTCTGCGCACAGCCATGACACATGTGGATGTGACGTCACTTGGTTGATACCGAACAGTCAATGCGCCGCCTGTATGAGAGACTAGGGTGCTGTTGTGAGTGTTTTTTTTTCTATTATGGCTGAATTGTCGGACTCTGAGGAAGAATTCGTCCAACATGGCTACAGGTTTTAGCCAGAAAGGTCTTCTGAGGGTTAAAGTGACGAAGTGGTCCTCACACACAACGCAATTTCGTCTGAAAGGATTCGTCTGTGCCCTGTTCCGAGATTGCACAATCATTTTTCCACTATGATCTTCTGACAAGGTGAGCTGGGTTTGGGTACACAAAAGAAGTGTTTATCTTTGTTTTTTCGCTTATTATTGAGACATCCAAAGGCTTTACATTCCGCCATGTTGCGATATCCATATCGCATTGTATGTTTTTGTTGTTGCAAGAGCGCCGAGTGTCTGCTGCTCTGTATAGCGGCGAGGGAGGAGCCGAATCATCTGCCGTCTGGCAGCCGTTACGACCTCAGATCAGACGAGACGACCCGCTGAATTTAAGCATTTATTTATTTATTTTCTACTGGTTTTAGTTCTGCATTTAATATGAACTCCGAGTTTGAAATAAACGTTTGAATTTTGGTCCTCACACACAACGCAACGCGCCGAGTGTCTGCCGCTCTGTATATAGTTTTAGAATCATCTGCCATCTGGCGGCCGTTACGAGCTCAGATCAGACGAGACGACCCGCTGAATTTAAGCATTTATTTATTTATTTTCTACTCGTTTTAGTTCTGCATTTAATATGAACCCTGAGTTTGAAATAAACGTTTGAATTTGAATTTGAATATCCCGAAAGCCACTGCTCATCCGGGCACTCCAGGCTCAGCCAATATTGATCCAGATCGCGGTGTCAATGAAATTACGTCACAGGAAGCGTCCTGGCAGGCCATGTAGCCGCTAGTATGGCTGCACCCATGTTTTGCTGACATAGCTGAACCAGCACATCAGCAATGGATTTATATCAAATTGCTTTGAACATGAATTTCAACTTAAACTTGAACTAGAACGTGAGACAGGGGCTCAATATAATATCTTTTTTTTTCACGACCACCACAGGTACGCTTTAAGCTGATTTCATAATTAAATCGAGCGTCCAAATTAACTTCAAATGAAATCATATTATTCAAAATAACCTAAATTTAAAACCAATTTGAGGTTTTATGCCAAAAGAAACAAAAAAGAGAAACTTTTTGCCTCTTGAAGGTTAATTGTCACTGGTGGACCAGATTGTCCAATGCAAACATACCAGAAGGGCATAAAAGCATAACACTTTGTAGTTAATCACGTATGTAGCCACACATCCTAATCTTTTAAGTTAAAAGCACATATATTTACCCAACTTTTAAGCAACAGTTGGAAACTTTTGAAGTTATATATGTGTGTTTTATTTCTTTTAAATGTGGCATTGAGTGATTCCCTCCACAGGAAGGCCATTTTAGCTTAAGGAGTTAAACAAATGCTAATGTTTATTCAAGAGTGATCATAAAGTAGGTTTAAACCTGTGCATTTTAGCAAAGAGATTTAGTGATTCACTGAATATTTATAAAATATATATATTTTTTTCCTTTCAAATTTATAAATATCAGAATAAATCACCACTATCTTTAATCCACAGAAATCCTTAGTGACCAAAAATACCAAAGTAATTCACTTATTTTCTAATCTGCAAATATTAAAGCATTTAAAGGAAATGAAAATAGGCTTTAACAAATAAAACCAAAGGAAAGCCTTAACTTTAAAAGAAAGTGAAACCCTATGACCTTAAATCTCTAAAAGCTTTTAAGATAAGATAAAATAAGATAAGATAAGCCTTTATTAGTCCCACAATGGGGAAATTCCAGGATTGCAACAGCACAGGGATAGCAACACTCAGAGCAACAATCAGAAGGCAAGAGAAAAAAAAGAAACAAGAGCAGCAAATATACATACACATTTAACTTCTTCTGTTTTTGTTGTTTCTTTTTGTAAAAAAAAAAAATCCTCATTTTTGAAGTGGCACTCAACAAAAATTCAAAGCTAGTTATTAGACAAAAAAAAATATAAAAAATTGCAATACTAAGCTTTGAAAATGGAAGTAAGGAAGTCACTCCACACAATTTAAATTTTTGTTTGTTTTTGTGAAACATATCCAATTCAATTTCCATTCAACTTTATTTATCAAACTACAGTTTAAATCTACAAATAAATTGAAACATCTCCAAATTTCTAAATAATTCCAAAATTCTACCTCTCATCTTGCAAGCCTGTAAGTTGGACAGAGTTCTATAAAAGAATTTATAACTACCACTACTATAAAATAACAATTGAGGTTAACCCTTGACAAACAAATTTAGCTACAATCACCTGGACTCCCCGGGAACCTACGCCAGGATCCTGTTTGTGGACTTCAGCTCCGCATTCAACACCATCCGCCCCGCTCTGCTCCGGGACAAGCTGTCCCTGCTCAACGTGCCTGACTCCCTCTGCAGGTGGATCATCGACTTCCTGACGGACCGGAGGCAGCATGTGCGGCTGGGAAAGACTGTCTCAGACTATACTAGCATCAGCACCGGATCACCCCAGGGCTGTGTACTTTCCCCCCTACTCTTCTCCCTTTACACCAACTCCTGCACCTCCAGCCACCAGTCTGTCAAGTTGATCAAGTTTGCGGACGACACCACCCTCATCGGGCTCATCTCCAACGGCGACGAGTCCGCCTACAGGAGAGAGGTGGCCCAGCTGGCGTCCTGGTGCAGCAATAACAACCTGCAGCTGAACGCTCTGAAGACAGTGGAGATGATTGTAGACTTCAGGAAAGTCACTACTCCTCTGCCCCCCCTCACCCTCTCAGGCTCTCCCATCACCACTGCTGATTCCTTCCGCTTCCTAGGCACTACCATCACCAGGGACCTCAAATGGGAGCTGACCATCAGCTCACTCATCAAAAAAGCCCAGCAGAGGATGTTCTTCCTGTGGCAGCTGAGGAAGCTCAAGCTACCCACCAAGATGTTAGTGCAGTTCTACACAGCCATCATCGAGTCCATCCTCACCACCTCCATAACCGTGTGGTACGCAGGAGCCACTGCCAGGGACAGACTAAGGCTGCAGCGCATCGTGCGCACTGCTGAGAAGGTGATCGGCTGCAAGCTCCCATCTCTCCAGGATCTGTACATCTCCAGGACCCGGAGGCGTGCTGGCCGGATCATAGCCGATCCCTCACACCCTGGTCACGTACTGTTTGCCCCCCTCCCCTCTGGTAGAAGACTTCGGTCCATCCAGACTAAAACCTCCCGTCACATGAACAGCTTCTTCCCCTCTGCCATTAGACTGCTGAACACTAAGTGACTCTCGTGCACCATGTACAGCAGCTCAACCAGACTCATGTCAATCATCACTGTTTTCTTCCTGCATTACCGACTGCACTATATAGTTCTCCACAGTATCTGCTGCTGGCTAATATATATTTTAACTGTTGACCAGTATCACTTAATCTTATCCTACACTTTATTACATGTATAGTTTATTTCTCTTATCTTATCATGTTTAATGTTGCAGCATTGTACCGAGACAAATTCCTAGTTTGTGTACTACATGAACAATGGCAATAAACCTGATTCTGATTCTGATTCTGATTCTGATTTGTAAGCTAACTGGTAAACAACGGTAAAACATGTCAGGTCTACGAACAACCGACCAATTTACTGAACTGGATGACCTTCAAGTAACACTGGAGGAATGGACTTCTGATTTCGTATCTAGCTTCACAACACGGGCAAAGAAAACACAGCCCGAAGATCTGACGCAACTCAATGAAGAACTTTTGGACGATTATGCAGAGAACCCACCAAAAGGAAAGAATCTCCCCAGTGCATTGGGGAAGTTATCAATAGCATTAGTCGCTAGATTAAAAGTAGCTGAAGCTAAAGCATTATGCACCGAGAATGAGCTAAGGAATCAACAATTGACAAACCTCTCTCTCCAGGCAGACAGCAAATCATTGAGGAAGAAACTGGAACCATCTCAAGACAAAAATGACGATACTCAAGCTCAGCTTGATAACGCATTACGAGATTTAAACCAGGCAAAACCAGAAAAGCGATGGTTGACTCATGACAATGACTTCCTTCGCAAAGAGAACAGTGAACTTGAAGATGCTCTCCAGGACACAAAGAAGGAACTCAGAAGAGTTGAAGGTGAACTTGAAAATGTGAAGTCTGACAACAAAGAATGTCAACTGCTCCTACAGGAAGCACATCAAAATCTAGAAGATTTAAGAGAAGAAGTGGAGGAATACCGACAATAAATGGAAGCAAGACCACATTTTCTTCCATGACCTCCAGAAAGTCCGGCTGCTCCCCAACCGAGGCCACAAACCGTGAACAGGTTGGGTAGGCTGAAAGAAGGACACATCTCACCAGACCGGGACTTCAACCATGCCCCATAGCCCGATTCTTGTTTCGAGTACGGGCAATCGCATGGACAACGTCTGTGTGCCCCTTCAGACTGCGACCTTGACAAGCTGGTGCGACATCTCATGAAATTTGATCCAGGTCCTAGAGGTTCACCTGATACCAGAGTCTATTTGCAAGACATTGACTACTACCTGCATAAGTACTCTGATGTTACGGTTGACAATCACATCTATTTGGTTAAACTAACATCTAACAAGTAGGTCAAGATTTATAGACAGACAGCCGACAGACATCAGGACAGATTACATGCAGTTCTGCGAAGCCATCGAAAAGGAATTCTCCCATGACTGCCTACAATCAGGGCTATCGGCAGCCCTGGCCATGAGTAGTCACTGGTAGTAGGCTACCAGTGACTTCTTCTTGCATATTTTGGATCTCAAAATACACCAGGGATGGAAGAAGACCACAATTTTAAGACCCTCTTCATCCAGAACCCCCATCCCACTGTGAGTTACCATCTTGGAGTTACAGCTAACCCAAGGTCAAGCTCAATAAGTCAGCTGAGAGAGTTCACACATTATGCACTCCAAAAACAACAACAATGTCGCAACAAGCATGCTGAGCCTGCCACCGTGCTAGCATTCAGCGCTGCTTCTAATACCTTGGAGCTGGAACGAGCCCCTCCCCCTACTCCATCTTCCACACCGCGATCACATGAAAATCCAAGATGTTTCCCCAACCGACCTCATCAAGGTCAGAACCAAACTAGGTCCTTTGGATCCCACTCAGGACCAACTTCGCGAAAACCTGACTACCGTCGTAGGCCAAATCCATCAGATGGAGCTCGAGAATATGGTATGGACTGTCAAGATGACAGATACCGATATGAACACACGTGTAACAGTGGCAAATGGTGTCCTCCACTTCATCACAGAAGCTCAGAAGCAGAGACCAACCAGAAGACTTGGAAGAAGAAAGAAACTCCTATTCTCAGTAGAGAAGATATAGAAGCTCTCAAACATATCCTTGCGAAGATTCAAAACAACAGAGAAAATGAAAAACCTGACATCTGAGCTATTGCAGCTATGCCAATTCAGAAGAAACGCTCGAGACAACAAACAAAAGGCAAAAGAAAACCCCTCCTACAAATAGAGAAGAAACAAAGGACCCTATGCAGTCCAGTGCTGTTGCAGCAGCCCAACCACAAGCCAAAGACCACTCCTCTAAAAACAATGTTTCGCAAACCCGTGCCAAACCACCAGTTCTACAATTTCTGTGTGATTTAAACGAGAGGGGGTGGTGCAAAAATTCTATCATTCACTGACCTTTGAAGACGTGATGTTTCAGGACGCTGTTTTAGACACCGTCGCTGACATCACTCTTATGTCACACAATAATTTTGTCTAACTACGTGCAGCTGCTAAATGTGCTCTCAAAGACTTGAAACTGGAACCTTGTTCGTTAGCCGTTCGTCCATATGCGCTCACTAAAATGACCCTTTTGGGCGTGTCACTTGTCGAAATCTCCATTGGCCCCATGACCTTGACTCATCCGGTCTATGTGTCCAAACTTGATGCCATTCCATTGCTCATCGGCAATGACCTATTGAACCGCTTTGAGCTACTGGTTGATTTCAAGAATCTCAAACTATGGGCTCAAACTCAACACCCTCACCCATTTGACCTAACAAGGACAATTGAATCACAGTGCTTTGTTCTTGATACTTCAGAGACCCCGAGTCTTGCACAACTAGCACTGTTGGAACAACTGAAACCGATTGAAAGCAACCACAAAGATCAAGGTGAACACTTTCCTCAGGAAGTCAAAGGTCACCTTCAAACACAAGGTCAAGCCAAGGAAGCAAATGACCTTGAGACACCTTGAGACACGTCGGGGGAGGACACGTCATTTGTGGTAACATATCGTCACTTCCTGTATTGCTGTCTGTCCATGTGGTTTGCTCTCCTCACTCTCCTGAGGATTTTGCTTTAATTGTACTTTAACCACTTTTTTTCCATCTACGGTTAGTTCTTATTTCTGTTTATCATGCCTCTTGCACCTGTATGCGCACTCAGTGTCACCTAATCACCCTCTTCAGCCTTCTGTTCATCTTTCATCGGTGTTTTTGTTAGCTTCGGGTTAGCCACTAGCTATGGCTACTAGCTTTCCTTCCTCTCCTCCTCTGGTGTGCTTTCTCTGTCAGATGTTTAGCTACACCTCTGCCTCTTTTAGTGATAATGGTAAATGCAATAAATGTTGTTTTTTTGAGGCGCTCGAGGCGAGGTTGTCTGATCTGGAATCCCGTCTCCGCTGCATTGAAACACCGTCTGCGCCAGTTAATCTTGACGGACGTCCCCTAGCTGCAGCGGAGCTTGCTAGCATAGGCCCTCTTAGCAGTCCTCCGGTCCTCCTCAGCAGCGAGGAGACTGGGTGGGTGACGGTGAGAAGGAAGCCTAGCTGCAAAGCCCCGGTTCACCACCAACCTGTCCACGTTTGTAATCGTTTTTCCCCGCTCAGCGACACACCCGCTGAGGAAAAAACTCTGATCATTGGCAACTCTGTAGTCAGAAACATGAACCTAGAGACTCCAGCGGCCATAGTCAAATGCATTCCTGGGGCCAGAGCAGGCGACATCGAGTAACATTTGAAAATGCTGGCTAAAAGTAACTGTAAATATTCCACAATTGTTATTCACGCCGGCATTAATGACATCCATCTCCGGCAGTCGGAAGTCACGGAACTTAATATAGAATCGGTGTGTGACTTTGCAAAAACGATGTCTGCCACTATAGTATTCTCTGGGCCCCTCCTCAATCTGACCAGTGATGACATGTTTAGCCGCTCGTCATCCTTGAACCGCTGGCTGTCTGTGTGGTGTCCAAAAAATGACATGGGCTACATTGACAATTGGACCTCTTTTTGGGGAAAACCTGGTCTTATGAGACGAGACAGCATTCATCCCACTTTGGATGGTGCTTCTCATTTATCTAACAATCTGGCATCTTTTTTATCCAAATTTCCAAAACCCTGACTACTCAGAGTTGGGACCAGGAAGCAGAGTCGCAGTCTTACACGCCTCTCTGCAGCTCCTCTTCATCCGCCACCCCTCAACTTAGCCCCTGTCTTCCCCATCAGAGAATTGTTGTCTGTTCCCTCCAAAGTAAATAAAAATATAATGCATAAGCATCCCAAAGTGATAAAGCAAAATACTGGTAAAACTCAAATTAAACATAAAGCCTCTAAATTGAATGCATTGGCCTCTGTTCCTCCTCATAATTTAAAAATTAAATGTGGTTTATTAAATATTAGGTCTCTAACTCCTAAGTCTCTGTTAGTCCATGATCTGTTAATTGATCATCAGATTGATTTAATTACCCTTACAGAGACTTGGTTAGGGCAAGAGGATTATGTTGGTTTAAATGAATCAAGTTCTGGTCGTGGAGGAGGAGTAGCAACAATTTACCATTCCAAATTACTAGTTAATGTAAAGCAAAAAACATGTTATAATTCCTTTTAGGGCCTGGTCCTCAGTATTGGGCACTTTAGCAATTTTAGGTTAAACCCAATTTTATTTGCCATAGTTTATCGTCCCCCATCAAACTACTCAGAATTTTTATCCAAATTTGCTGATTTCTTAGCTGATTTAGTGCTGAAATCTGATAGAATAATTATAGTAGGGGACTTTAATATACATGTGGATGTAGATAGTGACTGCCTTAATGTGGCATTTAATTCAATATTAGACTCGATTGGGTTTTCTCAGAAAGTAGGAAATTCTACTAATTACCTCCACCATACATTGGACCTTGTTCTGACATATGGCATAGAAATAGAAAATCTTGTAGTGTCTCCTCATAACCCTGTACTGTCAGACCATTGTCTGTTAACCTTTGATTTTACTATTTCTATTTGGCTCCTAAAGAAAAATATTATTACAGTAGATGCCTCTCAGATGATGCTGTTACCAAATTTATGCAGATTGTTTCCTCTATGCCATGTGTCAACACAATGGAAATAAGCTATAGACAGCTTGCTCCTTCTGTAATTGATAACATGGTGGATAGTGTTTCAGCTTCTCTGCATCAGACTCTAGACTTGGTGGCCCCCTTAAAAAAGAAAAAGTCTGATCAGAGATTTCTAACTCCTTGGTTCAACACAGAAACTCGTAGCTTAAAACAGAAGACTCATCAATTAGAAAGAAAATGGTGCTCCACTAATTTAGATGAAATCTATTTAGCTTGGAGAAATCATCTTTTAATTTATAAAAAATCTCTTAGAAAAGCTAGAACGAGTTATTACTCTGCATTAATAGAAGAGAACAAGAATAATCCCAGGTTTCTTTTCAGTACTGTAGCCAGGTTGACAAAGAGTCAGGACTCTGTCAATCCTAGCATTCCCTTAGAGCTTACCAGTCAGGACTTTATGACTTTTTCAATAATAAAATTTCATCCATCAGAGATAAAATCAATCAGATTCTTCCCACAGTTAACTTAAATACTGTAACTACTACAACTCCTTCTATTGATGTCTATCTTGATGAGTTTACTCCAATCGACCTTTGTGAGTTAGACAAAATAGTTTCCTCATCCAAACCTTCAACTTGTCTTTTAGACCCTATTCCTACCTGACATAATGCACGGCCCAGGAGACACACACGCAGGCTCAGGATAGATTTAACAGCTTTATTAGCAACAAGGAAGTGTATGGCTGCATGTCTGTGGAAGAAGAATGTATTGGTGGTGGCGTCTGCGTCAGGCACGGGGGCAGGAGGCCGTACAGCCGGACAACCCTGTGGGAGAGAGCAGAGGGAGAAGGGTAACGGGCACCACACCAATACAGGGAATAATGATGGTAGCTGGCTTACTTGGTTGTGACAGGTGGCTGGCATCGACAAGGGCGAAGCCCGGGAGACAGCGACCTGCGGTACCTGTGGCAGCAGCGTAGAGCCAACGGCGAGATGATGAAATCCGCCGCCGGGAATGTCCACCTGTGCACAGGGGAAGGCTAGAGGAGAGAGGTAAGGGGAGCTTACCCAGAATATCTTCACTAGTTGGTATGAGATCCGTAGTAGCAAAGGGGCCGAAGTAGAGAGACGGCTTCAGGCCGAAGCCCAGGGCAGAGTGGATTAAATACCTCGCCGCTGACGAGGAGCAGGTTTGCGCGCGGCTGGCGCCGCTGATGAGCAGCGAGTCATAACAGTACTCCCCCCTCTAGCAGTGCCTCCTGGCGATGGTTTTTACCGGGTGCGCTCGATGAAACTCAGAAATGAGTGACCGGTCCAACACCAGCGAGGAAGGCACCCACTGTCTCCACTTGGGTCCATAGCCCTCCCAATCCACCAGGTACTGCAATCCGCGACCCCGGCATTGGGCGTCCAAGATGTCAGCGACGGTCCAGGCCGGATGGCCACCAATCATCCGGGGAGCGGGGTGCACCGCAGGTGGAGGGCAGAGGGGGTCAGAGACCACCGGTTTAATTTTGGAGATGTGGAAGGTGGGATGGATGCGGAGGGAGGAGGGAATAGCCACACGCACAGCCACCGGGTTGATGATTCTGGTTATGGGATAAGGGCCGATGAACCGTTGGGCCAGCTTTCTCCTCTCAGCCTTTAGGTTTACGTCCTGTGTGGATACCCAAACTTGCTGTCTCACCTGGTAGGCAGGTGCAGGTCTCCTATGTCGGTCCGCCGTAGACTTATTGCGCTCCGCCGTGCGTAAAAGCGCATTACGCGCTGTGGACCAAAGGGAACGGCACCGCCTCAGATGTGCCTTGACAGAGGGGACAGCCAACTCACCCTCCTGCGCGGGGAACAGGGGTGGATCATAGCCCAAGGATGCTTTAAAGGGCGACATCCCGATGGCCGTAGAGCGAGAGGTGTTGTGGGTGTACTCCACCCAGGCGAGGTGAGAACTCCAGGACGTGGGTTTGGATGAAGTAACGCAGCGGAGCGTAGCCTCCAACTCCTGGTTAGTCCGCTCACACTGCCTGTTAGATTGGGGGTGATGGCCGGAGGAGAGGCTTACCTTGGCTCCCAAGGCGTTGCAAAATGACCTCCAGACGTCCGAAGAAAACTGGGGGCCGCGGTCGGAGACCACGTCGACCGGGATTCCATGCAGTCTGACCACGTGCTGCATGAGGAGGTCCACCGTCTCCAAGGCTGAAGGAAGTCCACGTAGGGGCACGAAGTGGGCGGCCTTGGAAAAACGGTCTACAATGGTCAGAACTGTGTCAAAGTTGTTGGAGACAGGGAGCCCGGTGACGAAGTCCAGAGCGATGTGTGACCAGGGCCTGCCAGGGACGGGCAGGGGCTGGAGCAGACCCACAGGGGGAGCGTTACCTGACTTATTGGCAGCACAGACGGGGCAGGCCCGGGCGTAACGGGCGGCATCCTTCCACAGGCCTGGCCACCAAAAGGATCGCTGGAGAAGGTCAATCATTCGCAAAGCTCCAGGGTGGCAGGTGAGCTTGGAGGTATGGAGCCAGTGTATAATGTCCCCCCAGACGGCAGATGGCACAAAGAGCCACCCCTCCGGTCCGCCGCCAGGGTCCGGTTCCGACTCCTGCGCCCTCCGGATCTTGTCTTCTATGTCCCATGTAACAGCCCCCACGACGCACGACCTGGGCAAGATGGTGTGAGCAACGTCTTCTGCGGCCTCCGGGGCAAATTGCCTGGAGAGGGCGTCGGGCAGGCCGTTCTTGGAGCCAGGCCTATATGTGATGCTGAACTTAAACCTTGCAAAGAACAGGGACCAACGCGCCTGGCGGGCGTTCAGACGCTTGGCAGATCTCAGGAACTCCAGGTTCTTGTGGTCAATGAGGACCACAAAAGGCAAGGCTGCCCCCTCCAGCCAGTGACGCCATTCTTGAAGGGCAAGCTTGATGGCAAGAAGCTCTCTGTCCCCCACGTCGTAGTTACGTTCTGCCGGGGACAGGCGCCGAGAGAAGAAGGCGCAGGGTCGCTTGACTCCATTGGCTGGGGACCGCTGGGACAACACCGCCCCCACCCCCGTGTCCGAAGCGTCCACCTCCACAATGCACTGCAGCGCGGGATCGACCTGGCTGAGGACCCGGGAGGAGGAGAACTCCGTCTTCAGTGCCTGGAAGGCCGAAGCGGCCTCTTCAGTCCACCGGAACGGGGTCTTAGGAGAGGTGAGGCGGGTCAGGGGCCCGACGATGGCTCCAAAGTTCGGGACAAAGCGGCGGTAGAAATTGGCGAACCCGATGAATTGCTGAACTTGCTTTCGAGAAGTTGGTGTGGGCCAATCCACCACTGCTTTGATCTTCTCTGGGTCCGGAAGCACCTGGTCATGGGAGATGATGAACCCCAGGAAGGAAGTTGTTTTGACGTAGAATTCACATTTTTCCGCCTTGACGTACAGATGGTTCTCCAGCAGTCTCTGCAGGACCCGCCTCACGTGGACCCGGTGTTCATCCCTGGACCTGGAGAAGATGAGAATGTCGTCCAGGTAGACGAATACGAACCGGCCGATGAAGTCCCGGAGGACGTCATTGATGAGGCGCTGAAAGACGGCTGGAGCGTTGGTCAACCCAAACAGCATCACGAGATATTCAAAATGCCCGTTTGGGGTTTGGAAGGCGGTTTTCCACTCATCTCCCTCCCGGATCCGGACGAGGTGGTAAGCGCTGCGGAGATCCAGCTTAGTAAACCAGGTCACCCCCTGGAGGGAGTGGAAGGCAGTGTCCATAAGGGGCAGGGTGTACCGGTCCTTCTCTGTGATATCGTTGAGAGCTCGATAGTCGATACAAGGACGAAGAGATCCGTCCTTCTTTCCCACAAAGAAGAACCCTGCACCTACTGGAGAGGAGGACGGTCGGATGATCCCAGCACTGAGCGACTCCTTCAGGTAGCTGTTCATTGCCTCCTTCTCCGGCGCTGACAGACTATAGAGGCGTCCTGAGGGTAAGGGTGCCCCCTGGCGGATGTTAATGGCGCAGTCGTAGGGCCGGTGAGGAGGCAGAGACATCGCCTTGGACTTACTGAAAACGGCACCCAGGTCGTGGAACTCTGAGGGCACTAGGGTGAGATCCGGGGGTGCGGTGTCCTGAGCTGTGGGAGGCGAGGACGGGGCGCAGGACGCGGATTGGAGGCAGGTACCCATGCAGAAAGTGCTCCACGCTGAAACCTTCCCAGTCTTCCAGTCCAAGGCGGGGTTGTGGAGGCGGAGCCAGGGATAACCGAGGATGACAGGAGTTACTGAGGTGGGCAGGACGTAAAAGGAGATATCCTCCCGATGGTTTCCAGAGATGATCACCGGGACAGGGGATGTTTGGTGAGTTACTTTTCCCAGGGAAACTCGGGAGAGATTAACCAGGGCGAGAGGAGTGTCGAGGGGGTGACAATGGATGCTCAGTCGGGTTGCCAGGCTTTGTGAAATAAAGCTACCCTCCGCGCCTGAATCCACCAGTGCATGTGTGAGGTGCCCTGTGAGGTTGTGACAGAAGCGGATGGGCAGCGTCAAATGTGTGAGGGGACTTAACCGATTAGCGTCCGCGAGGCCCCCTACAGTGACTTGCGGACCACCTCGTTTGGCTTCTCCGGACAATGCTCCACCGTGTGCTGGCTACCTCCGCAATACATGCAGAGGCCCAGGTCACGACGGCGCTGTTTCTCCGCCAGGGGGAGCTTTGTCCGGCCCGTCACCATTGGTTCCGACTCCTCGGAGACCTCCGGCGGCGGCAACGCCAGGTGGCGAGCTTGGGGCAGACGTGCAGAGGCGCCCCGCGAGCGAGAAGACTGCTTCCGCTTGGAGGCGCGCTCGCGCAGCCTGTTATCCAAACTGATGGTGAGAGAAATCAGCTCCGCCAGCGTCTCCGGGGT
Organism: Pholidichthys leucotaenia; assembly: GCA_020510985.1. Taxonomy (NCBI): domain Eukaryota; kingdom Metazoa; phylum Chordata; class Actinopteri; order Cichliformes; family Pholidichthyidae; genus Pholidichthys; species Pholidichthys leucotaenia. Next base: position 300,899,109 of record CM035836.1, on the reverse strand, counting down.
ATCCCGTCCAGCCAACTCATCCCTCAGACCAGAATTTAGACAGCGGAGGAAGATGCCGCAGAGCGCACGCTCTTCCCAGCCAATTTCCTCTGCAGTAACCCGGAAGTCGATCGTGTAGTCGGCCGCCGATCGGCTCCCCTGTTGGAGTCCGAGAAGGCGGTCGACCTGGACACTGTCCAAACGCGAATGATCGAACACTTCCAGAAATTGTTGCACGGACTGGCCATAGGTCAGGGTGGCGTAGCTGGGCTTCACCATAATGGCGTAAGCCCAGGTAAGCGCACGACCCTCAAGGAGATTACCTATATAGCCAATTCTGCTATGGTCTGAGGGAAAATCTCCGGGAACGCGAAGAAACACGGACTCACACTGCATAATAAAACCCCGAGCTCCACCCAGCTTACCGCTGAAGCGAGCAGGAGTGGGGATTGTTGTGAGCCGTGTTGGCGCACCCGGAGCAGGCTGGACGGCCACCGGAGCCGCAGGAGCCACGCCACCCGGACGAGCCGCTGGGGGTCCAAGCGGTCTAATCGGTTAGTAATGATAATTAATTGATTCAATATCACCTGTTGCTGATGAGCTATTAAATCCACCCGAGCCTCGAGGGTGGAGAGACGGCGTGCGAGCCCGCTGTCTGCCGAGCCGCTCTGCTGAAGCCGTACTAACATAATGCACGGCCCAGGAGACACACACGCAGGCTCAGGATAGATTTAACAGCTTTATTAGCAACAAGGAAGTGTATGGCTGCGTGTCTGTGGAATAAGAATGTATTGGTGGTGGCGTCTGCGTCAGGCACGGGGGCAGGAGGCCGTACAGCCGGACAACCCTGTGGGAGAGAGCAGATGGAGAAGGGTAACGGGCACCACACCAATACAGGGAATAATGATGGTAGCTGGCTTACTTGGTTGTGACAGGTGGCTGGCGTCGACAAGGGCGAAGCCCGGGAGACAGCAACCTGTGGTACCTGTGGCAGCAGCGTAGAGCCAACGGCAAGATGATGAAGTCCGCCGCCGGGAATGTCCACCTGTGCACAGGGGAAGGCTATAGGAGAGAGGTAAGGGGAGCTTACCCAGGATGTCTTCACTAGTCGGTATGAGATCCGTAGTAGCAAAGGGGCCGAAGTAGAGAGACGGCTTCAGGCCGAAGCCCAGGGCAGAGTGGATTAAATACCTCGCCGCTGACGAGGAGCAGGTGTGCGCGTGGCTGGCGCCGCTGATGAGCGGCGAGTCATAACACTACCAGGTTATTTAAAGAAGTCTTCCCACTTATTGGTAGCCTTATTCTTCATATAATCAATTCTTCATTAAGTTTAGGCCATGTACTGCAGGCTTTTAAAACGGCTGTAATTAAACCCTTACTCAAAAAGCCAACGCTAAATCCAGGAGCTTTAGCTAACTATAGACCAATCTCTAATCTCCCTTTCATTTCAAAAATCTTAGAAAGAGTTGTTGCTACGCAATTATTTGACCACCTGCAGGGAAATGGTTTACTTGAAGAGTTTCAGTCTGGGTTTAGAATCCATCATAGTACTGAAACAGCCTTGGCGAAGGTCACTAACGACCTCCTCATTGCATCTGATAATGGACTAGTTTCTGTACTTGTCCTTTTAGACCTTAGTGCAGCTTTTGGTACTATCGATCATAATATTCTGCTTGATAGATGAGAACACTATGTTGGACTTAATGGAACTTTGTTGCAGTGGTTTAGATCTTATTTATCTGATAGGTTCCAGTTTGTTAATGTAAATAATGAGTTTTCTTTCAACTCAAAGCTCAGTCATGGAGTTCCACAGGGATCTGTGCTAGGCCCTACTCTTTTTAGTTTATATATGCTTCCGTTAGGCAACATTATTAGGAAGCACTGTATACATTTTCATTGTTATGCTGATGACACACAATTATACCTGTCAATGAAGCCAGATGATAGTAATCAATTAGCCAAGTTAGAAGCCTGTCTTAAGGAAATCAAAGCTTGGATGACTTGTAATTTCCTGCTATTAAATTCAGATAAGACTGAAGTCATTCTTGTTGGTCCAAAAAACCTTAGAAATTCCTTTCCAAATCAAACTTTAAGTTTGGATGCAGTTACTCTTTCTCTTAATAGCTCTGTGAGGAACCTTGGAGTTATTTTTGATCAGGATTTGTCCTTCAATTCACATATTAAATTTGTTTCTAAGACTGCCTTCTATCATTTGCGTAATATTGCCAAGATTAGGAGCATCTTGTCTCAGAGTGATGCTGAGAAACTGATCCACACTTTTGTTAGCTCGAGATTAGATTATTGTAATTCTTTATTATCAGGCTGTCCTAAAACATCTTTAAAAAGTCTTCAGCTGATCCAAAATGCTGCAGCAAGAGTTTTAACAGGTACTAGAAAGAGAGATCATATCTCTCCGGTTCTGGCCTCCCTTCATTGGCTTCCCATAGAGTTTAGAATTAAGTTTAAAATCCTTCTTCTTTCAAAGCTCTAAACAATCAGGCTCCTTTTTATTTAAAAGATCTGATACTACTGTATTATCCTAACAGAGCACTACATTCCCAAAATGCAGGATTACTTGTAATACCGAGACTCTCCAAAAGTACAATGGGAGGCAGAGCCTTCAGTTATCAAGCTCCTCTCCTGTTGAATCAGCTGCCAATCTGGATTCGTGAGTCAGACTCGATCTCTGTTTTTAAGAATAGGGCTAAAACCTACCTTTTTGATATAGCATACAATTAGGGAGGGATCATGTGTTTCTGAACCCTCCCTTAGTTATGCTGCTAATAGGTTTAGTCAGCCGGGGGACCTCCAGTAATGCACTGGGCCTCACTCCTTTTCTCACTCTCAAAGAAATATTTTTTTTGCTGGTCATTAACATTTGTTTGTTCTCTCCCATAGATTGAGTCCCCATCGTGTTGTTTGCTCTCTACATGTCTGTTCTTTTCTTCTTCTCTATCCCCTCACCCCCCAGCCAGTCGCAGCAGATGAATGCCCCTCCATGAGCCTGGTTCTGCTGGAGGTTTCTTCCTGTTAAAAGGGAGTTTTTCCTCTCCACCGTCGCCAAGTGCTTGCTCACAGGGGATCGCCTGATTGCTGGGGTCTTTCTGCAACTGTGGGGGTTCCCCTTACAGTTGATAGTGCTATGAGGTGACTGTTGTTGTGAAATGGCGCTATATAAATAAAGTTGAATTGAATTGAATTGAAGTATTAAGTCTCTAACTCTCAAGTCTCTGTTAGTCCATGATCTGTTAATTGATCATCAGATTGATTTAATATCCCTTACAGAGACTTGGTTAGGACAAGAGGATTATGTTGGTTTAAATGAATCAACTCCCTCTGGTTATTTAAACTGTCAAAACCCCAGAAGTTATGGTCATGGAGGAGGAGTAGCAACAATTTGCCATTCCAAATTACTAGTTAATGTAAAGCAAAAAACATGTTATAATTCCTTTGAGGGCCTGGTCCTCAGTATTGGATACTTTAGCAATTTTAGGCTAAACCCAATTTTATTTGCCATAGTTTATCGTCTTCCATCAACCTACTCAGAATTTTTATCCGAATTTGCTGAATTCTTAGCTGATTTAGTGCTGAAATCAGATAGAATAATTATAGTAGGGGACTTTAATATACATGTAGATGTAAATAGTGACTGCCTTAATGTGGCATTTAATTCAATATTAGACTCGATGGGGTTTTCTCAGAAAGTAGGAAATTCTAATCATTATCTCCACCATACGTTGGAACTTGTTCTGACATATGGCATAGAAATAGACAATCTTGTAGTGTCTCCTCATAACCCTGTACTGTCAGACCATTGTCTGTTAACCTTTGATTTTACTATTTCTGATTATTTGGCTCCTACAGAAAAATATTGCTACAGCAGATGCCTCTCAGATGATGTTACCAAATTTATGCAGATTGTTTCGTCTATGCCATCTGTCAGCACAACGGAACTACGCTATGAAGAGCTTGCTCCTTCTGTAATTGATTGCATGGAAGATTGTGTTATAGCTTCTCTGCATCAGACTCTAGACTTGGTGGCTCCCTTAAAAAAGAAAAAGTCTAATCAGAGATTTTTAACTCCTTGGTTCAACACAGAAACTCGTAGCTTAAAACAGAAGACTCGTCAATTAGAAAGAAAATGGCGCTCTACTAATTTAGATGAAATCTATTTAGCTTAGAGAAATCATCTTTTAATTTATAAAAAAATCTCTTAGAAAAGCTTGAACAAGTTATTATTCTGCATTAATAGGAGAGAACAAGAATAATCCCAGGTTTCTTTTCAGTACTGTAGCCAGGTTGACAAAGAGTTAGGACTCTGTCAATCCTAGCATTCCCTTAGAGCTTACTAGTCAGGACTTCATGAACTTTTTCAATAATAAGATTTCATCCACCAGAGATAAAATCAATCAGATTCTTCCCACCATTAACTTAAATACAGTAACTACTACAACTCCTTCAATTGATACAGTGGGGCAAAAAAGTATTTATTCAGCCACCAATTGTGCAAGTGCTCCCACTTAAAATATGAGAGAGGTCTCCAATTTTCATCATAGGTATACCTCAACTATGAGAGACAAAATGAGAAAAAAAAAATCCAGAAAATCACATCGACTGATTTTTAATGAATTAATTTGTAAATTCCTCGGTAAAATAAGTATTTGGTCAATAACAAAAGTTCATCTCAATACTTTATGTACAATTCGTTGGCAATGACAGAGGTCAGACGTTTTCTGTAAGTCATCACAAGGTTTTGACACACTGTTGCTGGTATTTTTGCCCATTCCTCCATGCAGATCTCCTCTAGAGCAATGATGTTTTGGGGCTGCCGCTGGGCAACACTGACTTTCAACTCCCTCCAAAGATTTTCTATGGGGTTGAGATCTGGAGACTTGCTAGGCCACTCCAGGACCTTGAAATGCTTCATACGAAGCCACTCCTTCGTTGCCCGGGTGGTGTGTTTGGGATCATTGTCATGCTGAAAGATCCAGCCACGTTTCATCTTCAATGCCCTTGCTGATGGAAGGAGGTTTTCACTCAAAATCTCACGATACATGGCCCTATTCATTCTTTCCTTTACACGGATCAGTCGTCCTGGTCCCTTTGCAGAAAAACAGCCAGAAAGCATGATGTTTTCACCACCATGCTTCACAGTAGGTATGGTGTTCTTTCTCCTCCAAACACAACAAGTTGAGTTTTTACCAAAAAGTTCTATTTTGGTTTCATGTGACCATATGACATTCTCCTAATCCTCTTCTGGATCATCCAAATGCTCTCTATCAAACTTCAGACGGGCCTGGACCTGTACTGGCTTAAGCCGGGGGACACGTCTGGCACTGCAGGATTTGAGTCCCTGGCGGCGTAGTGTGTTACTGATGTAGCCTTTGTTACTTTGGTCCCAGCTCTCTGCAGGTCATTCACTAGGTCCCCCCATGTGGTTCTGGGATTTTTGCTCACCGTTCTCGTGATCATTTTGACCCCACGGGGTGAGATCTTGCGTGGAGCCCCAGATCGAGGGAGATTACCAGTGCTCTTGTATGTCTTCCATTTTCTAATAATTGCTCCCACAGTTGATTTCTTCACACCGAGCTGCTTACCTATTGCAGATTCAGTCTTCCCAGCCTGGTGCAGGTCTACAATTTTGTTTCTGGTGTCCTTTGACAGCTCTTTGGTTATGGCCATAGTGGAATTTGGAGTCTGACTGTTTGAGGTTGTGGACAGGTGTCTTTTATACTGATAACGAGTTCAAACAGGTGCCATTAATACAGGTAACGAGTGGAGGACAGAGGAGCCTCTTAAAGAAGAAGTTACAGGTCCGTAAGAGCCAGAAATCTTGCTTGTTTGTAGGTGACCAAATAGTTATTTTACCGAGGAATTTACCAATTAATTCATTAAAAATCCTTCAGTGCGATTTTCTGAATTTTTTTTTTTTCTCATTTTGTCTCTCATAGTTGAGGTATGCCTATGATGAAAATTGGAGACCTCTCTCATCTTTTAAGTTGGAGAACTTGCACAATTGGTGGCTGACTAAATACTTTTTTGCCCCACAGTATCTGTCTTGATGAGTTTACTCCAATTGACCTTTTAGAGTTACACAAAATAGTTTCCTCCTCCAAGCCTTCAACTTGTCTTTTAGACCCTATTCCTACCAGGTTATTTAAAGAAGTCTTCCCACTTATTGGTAGCTTTATTCTTCATATAATCAATTCTTCATTAACTTTAGGCCATGTACCGCAGGCTTTTAAAATGGCTGTAATTAAACCCTTACTCAAAAAACCAACGCTGGATCCAGGAGCTTTAGCTAACTATAGACCAATCTCTAATCTCCCTTTCATTTCAAAAATCTTAGAAAGAGTTGTGGCTATGCAATTATTTGACCACCTGCAGGGAAATGGTTTACTTGAAGAGTTTCAATCTGGGTTTAGATTCCATTATATTACTGAAACAGCCTTAGCAAAGGTAACTAATGACCTCCTCTTCGCATCTGATAATGGACTTGTTTCTGTACTTGTCCTTTTAGATCTTAATGCAGCTTTTGATACTATGGATCATAATATTCTACTTGATAGATTAGAACACTATGTTGGACTTAATGGAACTTTGTTGCAGTGGTTTAGATCTTATTTATCTGATAGGTTACAGTTTGTTCATGTCAAAAATGAGTTTTCTTTCATCTCAAAGCTCAGTCATGGAGTTCCACAGGGATCTGTGCTAGGCCCTACTTTTTTTAGTTTACATATGCCTCCGTTAGGCAACATTATTAGAAAGCACTGTATACATTTTAATTGTTATGCAGATGACACACAATTATACCTGTCAGTGAAGCCAGATGATAGTAATCAATTAGCCAAGTTGGAAGCCTGTCTTAAGGAAATCAAAGCTTGGATGACTTGTAATTTCCTGCTATTTAATTCAGATAAGACTGAAGTCATTCTTGTTGGTCCAAAAAACCTTAGAAATACCTTTCCAAATCAAACTTTCAGTTTAGATGCGGTTACTCTTTCTTGGCTTTCAATTCACGTATTAAATTTGTTTCTAAGACTGCCTTCTATCATTTGCTTAATATTGCCAAGATTAGGAGCATCTTGTCTCAGAGTGATGCTGAGAAACTGATCCACGCTTTTGTTAGCTCGAGATTAGATTATTGTAATTCTTTATTATCAGGTTATCCTAAAACATCTTTAAAAATTCTTCAGCTGATCCAAAATGCTGCAGCAAGAGTTTTAACAGGTACTAGAAAGAGAGATCATATCTCTCCGGTTCTGGCCTCCCTTCATTGGCTTCACATAGAGTTTAGAATTAAGTTTAAAATCCTTCTTCTTACTTACAAAGCTCTAAACAATCAGGCCAGTTTTTATTTAAAAGATCTGATACTACCATATTATCCTAACAAAGCACTACACTCCCAAAATGCAGGATTACTTGTAATACCTAGAATCCCCAAAAGTCCAATGGGAGGCAGAGCCTTCAGTTATCAAGCTCCTCTCCTGTGGAACCAGCTGCCAATCTGGATTCGGGAGTCAGACTCGATCTCTGTTTTTAAGAATAGGGTTAAAACCTTCCTTTTTGATATAACCAACAATTAGGGAGGGATCATGTGTTTCTGAACCCTCCCTTAGTTATGCTGCTAATAGGTTTAGTCAGCTGGGGGACCTCCAATAATGCACTGGGCCTCACTCCTTTCTTCACTCTCAATGATTTTTTTTTTTTTTTTTTTTTTTGCTGGTAATTAACATCTGTTTGGTCTCTCCCATAGATTGAGTCCCCAACGTGCTGTTTGCTCTCTAAATGTCTGTTCTTTTCATCTTCTCTATCCCCTCACCCCCCAGCCACTGGCAGCAGATGACTGGCCCTCCCTGAGCCTGGTTCTGCTGGAGGTTTCTTCCTGTTAAAAGGGCGTTTTTCCTATCCACCATCACCAAGCACTTGCTCACAGGGGATCGCCTGATTGCTGGGGTCTTTCTGCAACTGTGGGCATTTCCCCTACAGTTGAAAGTGCTATGAGATGACTGTTGTTGTGAAATGGTGCTATATAAATAAAGTTGAATTGAAATGAATTGAATTGAATTGAATTGAGAACTCACTGGCCAAGCAGAAAGCTCCACATGGCCCCCTTGGTACCTTTGACTGCACATTGGTGTCACCATGTGAATCCCACCCACCCACCCCTGCAGTCTACGTGGTCACAGGAGCCAAATCAACCGACTCTCCTGACCCGCCGCAACCTCAAGGGTATGCATTGGTGGACCCAACTTTTGCAAATGCTAGATGCACATTGACACAAGCTCATGACCCTGTGGTCCATAAAACCGGCAAACCGGTTCGGGCTCGACTGTACATGCACTCACTGCATCAAATTTCTCTAATATGATGAAATCAAAAACACTTCCTGCGATGCAACCTTCTCTGCAGCTACACAATGGCAATCGCATTCCTGCTTCTGACAGACAATAATCACCACCGCTCAAAGTTCCTCGAAACCAGAAGGGGGGTGATAACTGCCAACGCCCATGACCTTCCAGCTGCAGAACACAAAAGAGTCAAAACGATGTACAATGCTCCTAAAGCCGCATTCCAAAAACACTTGGACCAATCAGCCAAATGACACAAACCGTACAATGACTAAAAAGTCTCCCATGACAAAAGGGGGGGAAAAGGTCTTCCACTATGCATTTGTACCACAAACAGAACAAATCAATCTACAGGCAGGGAAAATAACTTCTAAATTCCTGTCAGACTGGATGAATCTACAAGTTGTCAACAACAAACTCTGGCCACTTAAGTACCAAATCCAGGACCACATTTTCAGATGTGCTCATCAAAATAAGAGCAAACTTTACCAAAACCCCATGGGACTTGTCGGGTACAACCCTGTCGAAGTAAGTCCATAAATAAGATTAAAATCAGGCCTACGTCCGGCAAATAACTGTTAGCTATCAAATCAAATCAAATCAAATCAAACTTTATTGTCATATTGCTGTACATACAACTGTAGTGCAGGCAAGATGAAATTGTGTTTCTCTCGGCATCCATATAAATAGAAGCAGCATGATTTAAGACACACTCTCACATAGCTCCACCCCCCACCTCCACCCCCTCATCCATTCACACATCCCTGAGACATACTTGGGGGGAAAAAAAAAACAACAAAAAAAAAACTAACTAACTATAATATACAAATAATATACAAAATGTCCGTAGGTGCAGTAGTGTGTATGAGAGATTCCGGGTCAACTGTTCAGCATCCTGACAGCTTGTGGAAGGAAGCTGTTGATCAGTCTGGTGGTTCTGCCTCTGATGCTCTGGAATCGTTTACCAGATGGAAGAAGTTCAAAGTGTTTATGCAGAGGGTGAGAACGGTCCTTGACAATGTTCAGTGCCCTGCTCCTACAACGGTTCTGAAAAAGTTCTTGGACAGAGGGGAGGGAGACTCCAATTACCCTCTCAGCCCCCTTGACTATCCTCTGCAGGGCTTTTTTGTCTGACATACTGCAGCTGGAGTACCGTGTAGCAATGCAGTACGTCAGAACACTCTCCACCACACCTCTGTAGAAGGTCCTGAGGATGCAGATGGGGAGAGAGGCCTGTTTGAGTTTCCTCAAGAAGTGCTGTCTCTGCTGAGCCCGCTTCCTGATCTCCAAGGAATTCTTGCTCCAGGTCAGGTCCTGCGAGATCTGCACTCCGAGGAACTTGATGTTCTCTACTCTCTCCACTAAACAGCCGCCGATGCTGAGGGGGATGTGCTCAGGCTGTGACCGCCGGAAGTAGATAATCATCTCCTTCATTTTGTCCACGTTGAGCACCAGATTGTTCTCCCTGCACCAGCCCTCCAGGTCTCTCACTTCTTCCCTGTACATTGATTCTTCATCCCTCTGAATAAGTCCCACCACCGTGGTGTTATCTGCAAACTTAATAATCTGGTTCCCCTCGTGTCTGGATACACAGTCATGTGTTAGAAGTGTAAACAACAGTGGACTGAGTACACAGCCTTGAGGGGATCCGGTGCTCAGCGTGACCGAGTTGGAGATGTTGTTTCCAACCCGGACAGACTGAGGTCTCTCAGTCAGGAAATCCAGGATCCAGAGACATGTAGCGGTGTTCAGACCGAGAAGGAGTAATTTCTCCATCAGTCTCTGGGGAATAATGGTGTTGAATGCTGAACTGAAATCAAATCAGCTAGCTACTAGCCTCAGGTATACTCGGTCGAATTTCTCCAAACCAGGCAGTTAACTGCATCAAAATTTCCAAAAAGAAAAGGGTAAATTAAAACAAAATTATCCCTTAAACTAATTTCAAAGGCCTCTGAAAAATCTACTAAATCTCATTCAACTTACTATTATCAAATAGTACACACGAAACATCCAGCACCATTAGCTTGAGCTAACAACATCAAAATTCCCAATAAGGGGATAATCTATCTAAGGTGTAGAGTTCAATCTCTAAAAGAAATTGTTCAATCTCTGAGAATAATTTTCATCTGCCAATAAGGTACCTAAAAGGAAAAAACAAAAAAACAAAAACAAAAACAAGAAGGTTGGAATTTAAAATCATTCACTCCTGTTTGTTTGCCAGGATAATGGCCCTCCTGTGTTTCAGGATAGTCATCTACCTAGCAATCACACCCACTGTTTACCAGTCAGAAATGGACAGAGTTAAGACAGAAGGTAAACAATCCTCAGGTGGGTTCTTAATAACAGCCTCATTGTTAGGGCCTCTTGTTAGCCTTAGCACGTCCACTGTTAACTCGGTCAATGCCATTACACTGAAACACGAGGTTGTCAAACCACAAACCATTACCAAAACTTTGCAAGAAACTGTGTTGGTTTTGAATGCTTGCTCCGAAGCTTCATTCAAACTCAATAAGGTCTTGAACTTGTTGCTCTTCGTGTTAAAGGTTGACTATGTTCACACACAGCTGGTGTCTATGTTATTCCTGGAGGTAGCTAGAAACATTAGCTTTTCAGTTAACACTTTAGGGATGAGCATGACTTCACCTCATTGTAAGCCTTTTTCAGTGGTCACAAATTTACTCTTCATTGCCGTTCAAAGAACAATGATGTCAATCCATGTTTGCCCAATTTTCCAGACCAAAGGTCTCAAACACCCTATGGCTCAGACATCTGTGGAACCATGGTTTAGTCCAGCTAAACCAATTCAATTTGAACCTCCTTGAGTGACTTCAATATTGCTTAGCCTAAACCTCTACCTCAAATGTGAGCAATAATTTTTGCACTTCTGTTTTTGATCCTGATTCCAAGAATTTTTGAGTACATGCATGCAAATACACACACACACACACATGTGGACAAAATTGTTGGTACCCCTCTGTTAATGAAAGAAAAACCCACAATGGTCACAGAAATACCTTGAATCTGACAAAAGTGGTAATAACTAAAAATTGTATGAAAATTAACCAATGAAAATCAGACAATGCTTTTTGAATTGTGGTTCAACAGAATTATTTTAAGAAACAAACTCATGAAACAGGCCTGGACAAAAATGATGGTACCCCTAGAAAAGAGTGAAAATAATGTGACCATAGGGACATGTTCAACCAAGATGTGTCCTCTAATTAACATCACAGGTGTCTACAAACTTGTAATCAGTCAGTCGGCCTATTTAAAGGGTGACAAGTAGTCACTGTGCTGTTTGGTGACATGGTGTGTACCACACTGAACATGGACCAGAGGAAGCAAAGGAGAGAGTTGTCTCAGGAGATTAGAAAGAAAATTATAGACAACCATTTTGAAGGTAAAGGCTATAAGACCATCTCCAAGCAGCTTGATGTTCCTGTGACTACAGTTGCACATATTATTCAGAAATTTAAGATCCACGGGACTGTAGCCAATCTCCCTGGACGTGGCCGCAGGAGGAAAAATAAAAGAGACGGATAATACGAATGGTAACAAAAGATTCCAGAACAACCTCTAAACACATTCATGGTGAACTCCTAGGTCAAGGTATATCAGTGTCAGATCGCACCGTCCGTCGTTGTTTGAGCCAAAGTGGACTTCATGGGAGACAACCAACGAGGACACCACTGTTGAAAACATATCATAAAAAAGCCAGACTGGAATTTGCCAAACTGCATGTTGACAAGCCACAAAGCTTCTGAGAGAATGTCCTATGGACAGAGGAGACAAAACTGGAACATTTTGGCAAGGCACTTCAGTGCTATGTTAACAGACGCAAAAATGAAGCATATCGAGAAAAGATCACTGTCCCTACTGTGAAACATGGAGGAGGTTCTGTTATGTTCTAGGGCTGCTTTGCTGCTTCTGGCACAGGGTGTCTTGAATCTGTGCAGGGTACAATGAAATCTCAAGACTATCAAGGTATGCTAGAGAGAAATGTGTTGCCCAGTGTCAGACAGATTGGTCTCGGTCACAGGTCATGGGTCTTGCAACAGGATAATGACCCAAAACACACATCTAAAAACACCCAAGAATGGCTAAGAGCGAAACATTGGACTATTCTAAAGTGGCCTTCTATGAGCCCTGATCTAAATCCTATTGAACATGTGTGGAAGGAGCTGAAACATGCCGTCTGGACAAGGCACCCTTCAAACCTGAGGCAACTGGAGCAGTTTGCTCATGAGGAGTGGGCCAAAATACCTGCTGAGAGGTGCAGAAGTCTCATTGACAGTTACAGAAACCATTTGATTGCAGTGATTGCCTCAAAAGTTTGTGCAACAAAATATTAAGTTAAAGGTACCATCATTTTTGTCCAGGCCTGTTTCATGAGTTTGTTTTTTAAAATAATTCTGTTGAACCACAATTCAAAAGCATTGTCTGATTTTCATTGGTTAATTTTCATAGAATTTTTATTTATTTCACTTTTGTCAAATTCAAGTTATTTATGTGACCATTGTGGTTTTTCTTCCATTAACACAGGGGTACCAACAATTTTGTCCACAGCTGTATATTCCTTGCACTTTATTCTGATATTTGCGCACTTCAAACTATTTTTGAACAATTTTAATAGTTGTTTATGGTAAACCCAAAGCATTTATCTCTGGTATGTCAAAACTTCATACTTTTCAGTTTTATACTTTTGTAACCAGAATTTTTGAGTCATTACAGGCATGTGCAGTTTATTTTAGACAATTCTACAATGTTTTTATTTGTACATATCCAAATTATATTTGAAAATTCCTAGTAGTTTTTTTTTTTTTTTTTTTAAACAAATTCTAAGATCTATACTCAGGAATAGATTCTGTTTACAAGCTATTGCTTATGGACATCAGAACCGTTAGCTCAGCAGTTGAGTCAAGAACCACCAATTGGAACCAGCCGCCGAGGACGTGTACCAAAGCTGACTGAAGCTCACCATTGCTACGGGGGGGATATGTAGCGTAACCTTGAGTTCCAATTTATAAAATTATTCTTTGCTGAAGAATTTTTTTTTTCAACTCAAAAGTCTGCCTTTGGAGACTTCTTCTCTCACCCAAGAACTAGAGCTGTAACCCTATCCACCGGCCATAAAGTGGAAGTTAATCCCTTTCTCCAAGACTCTCTGACAAAGGAATGTTCATAATCAGTAGATTTATGGTTGACATACGTAAACCAGATGGGATGCCAAGACTCTCCAGTAAACAACCAGTTTCACTGTGCCATCTGGTGGCCGAATCACGAATATTTAACTTTTTTTCTTTGCAGTGGAATTTATGCCTTATGGACTATGAACTAACTCATATTCTTTCTCTTAAGACAGTATCTGCCAACAAAAACCTAGTTGAACTCTGGGATGGACAATATGGGTTTCAAATGATTTTACTGATAGGATTCAATTTGATATGATTGTGATATGTTCTGCTCTTTTCAGGAAGAAATTAATTTTTGCATGCTTAATTTTACAAGTTAATTAGAGTAGATGTAGATGCATTTTATGCCCCTTTATTGAGTAGAATATCTTAGTCACTAAAATTTAAGGAATTTATGCTTTATTCAGCAACATGCATCTTAAAGGGGGGTCTCACGCTCAGATCAAACGTCTCTCTCTCCCCCTCCTCTCTCCTCTGTTCTGCAGGAGTCCATAGCTGCACTTTAACTGACCAATAGAGTTGGTTCATTGCTTCATTGCATTTCCCTTTTTAGGTCGAGTTTATGATTTTTGTTGGAAGAAGCTCAAATATAATTGGGCCACCTGAGGTCTCATAAAGTTTTGGGACCACCCTGCAACGCTAGAGAAAACTTAAGTTTTATTGCTCTTTGTTGAGTCTGTCTTGGGGTGTTGGTCAAGCTGTGAGCAGCTTTCTCTGCTCCTCCAATTTTTCCTATCTTTTAAGAAGGGCCCACAGCCTGTAATGCTCTGTGTAAATCCTGTTTCTTTTCTTTAAAATTCATTTTTCTTATTTTATTCTTCTTTTTCTTTAAATCATCATGTAAGAAGATTTTATTTATTTATTTATTTATTTTTTTGTAAAGCTTTAACCAACTCATTTAAACCACCAACATCGGAAGAAACAAGTTTGTGATGTAATTCGACTTTCTGATGGGACTTTGCATCATAAACTAATTCCTTCTTCAGTGCATCAGAGAAGACCTCGCCCAGCCTGCTGGAGACCAGCCTTTGTGATCCTGGGAGGAGGCCATAACAGTGGTAAGGAGTCTGTCTACCAGCCTCCCAACATAACCCCTCCTGGTCCAGTTGAATTTTCTAATTTTATGCAAATATCCATCAGAAACTCAAAATACATCGCATCTTTCATTATTTTACGTTCTTTTTCAGAATAAAACAAATTTTCTAAATTTTTATAAAGTTAATTAACATTTTCTTTATTAAATCACATCCACTTTTCCTAACCAATGCTATTTCATTGTTTTCCAATTTCAAGTATACTGACAAATTAAACTGTGCTTCATTTGGTTCCACAAATGCTTGATTCATAAGTAACTCAGTAACAGTCTATGATGCCCATGATACATGTAAATTCTCTGTTTTAAAGTTATGCAAATATGTTAACCTATTATGACATTTCTTATTAACCCCTTGCACTCTGGTCAATTTCCCTAAAAACGCCAAAAAATAACGTACCCAAAGTAAATCAAAAGCTGTCCTTCAACCCTTTGTAGCATCTTCATGGGGTTGGTCTCATTTAAAAGAAAACACTTTGAATTTTTTGGCAAAACAGTCATAATCTCTCTAAGTGCTCCTGCCACTGAGTAACAGTCATCTAAACATACTGAACTTGAAGAAAATACATTTCGCCTGGGTGTTTTTTTGGATACAAATGCTTGCAAATAACAAACAGCTTCAGATACTGGCTGGAAAATGCAACAGAAATGTAGAACCAAGTGTTATCCAGCTGAGGTCAAAATTTTGTAACAATACCACAAAAAATGAATATATTACACAGCTTTTTTCTTAGATTGTTCCCAGGCGTTTTTGAACTGTGCCAAATTGTGCCAAATGGCACAGTTTGGAAAAACGTCTGTACCTTTTGAATGATTCAATATAGAAGCTTCATCTTGGCCTCTAATGAAAGGTGAAGGGTTGTGTGTGTGTGTGGGGGGGGGGTTGTTTATTCATTCATGAATGAATAAACAAGAAAAAATAACCTACAGTGCACTAATAATTATACTAAAATATTTGTAATGTAGAAGATAACAACTCCCCCCCCCCCCCGCTACAGAGGACAGACATCGCCCATCGCTACATGACGGAAAGCTGCGACGGTGCGCCGCAGTCTACTACGCACAGTTGGACTAAAATATCTGCACTATATCTGCAATCCGCTACAGAAGAGTAGTTGGGGGGGGGCATTCACAACATGACGGGGGGGGGGGGGGGCAAACTTCTCTTCCTCATTGTCAGACGAACATGACACTGGTCCGCTTGTTATGGACTCGTGGTTCTGGTCACGCTACCCGGTCAAACTGAAGCGGCAGATAAAATAAAGGCAGCGTTGAGAGGTTTTAAGCAGGTTTATTAAATCCTACCGCCGTCACGAAGCTCGCCCTATGGGTGGCTCGGAGGCTCTCCAGCAAAGAGACACAGAGTGTGTGTGTCAACAGCAGTTGCAGAGTGAGAGAATGAGTTACAGAATTGTGCAGCATATATACCCAACTCAGACAATACATCAAAGACATTCACAGCAGTCGATATGGGCATTAGCATATGAGAGGAATAGACAGGACAGGATGCATGAACACAATGCATGAATGGCACATTAGCATCACAGCAGTGAAACAATGCATGCGTCCTAGGGCACCCTCGTGCGCTCTAGGACGCAGAGACATGTCCGCCCGTGGTACACCGGAGTGCAAGAGGTTAAACCACTGAAAGACATATGGGAGTATTTGTTTGATTTCATGTCCATCTTCTTGATCATCAGAGACAAGAACTCACACAAGGGTTTATTATGAAACTGATCAAATATTTTCAATAGAATTATTAAGGCTTAACTTACCAGTTGCTAAATTCTAAAGCTTAAGTCTTTGTTAATAAGAGTTTCCACCTCTATAAAACGTGGGTGGTGCCCTAACGAGGAACTGAGTGTGATGAAAGTAAATCTTCATTCCTACTCATGTTCATATTTACACTAATATGTGCACCAACATTAAATTACTTATAAAAACCCTTGAATTCACTACAGTATCTGATATTTTCCAAAGCAACCACAGTCTGAATGGTCATGTCACATTTCATCCGACTTTTTCCTCAATGAAGTGAGACACACGCTACAATTTTGTGGTGGAGGATGCAGCAAGCATGACAGACAGCTGATTTGTGCTCTCTTTTTAATCAGTCTTCTTCCCTTTATCACTGGATCGTAATTTTGTTGGCTCCGATTGCACAACAACTTCAAAATTTTGGGTGGGGGGGATGGGGGGTGTCAAGGCTGAAACCGTCAGACAAGCAGGTGTACAGTAACGCAACATTTACTGGACACAGCAAAATCCTTTTTCCATGTAAACAGCACACCGTGTCCTACAGTGGCCAGTCCTGGCCACTGTAAAATCTAAAGTTTAAAGTTAATATTGACATGACTGTGGAGGGTAATGGCCAGTTAGGGGGAAACAGGAGAGGGGAGTCTGTGGCGGCTTCTCCTTCCTGTGCGGGACCGGTGTTAAGCCACTGGTATGAGCCATGCTGTCCGGGCCTGAGCCACTGACAACGTCAGTGGGAAAGAGCCCTATTTTATTTGCTAGAATGATTTATTATTAACCTTATGCCATATGTGTGCATAAAAAGTGGCACATGTGGGAAAAGAAGTGAAAACCCAACGTAGAAAGGTGGCATGTATGTGAATCCATTAGGCTCAACAGATGACAAGTAGATTGATTAGCTTCAATGAGCACAAAGAGAAACACACAGGATTACTCGACTGTACTCTCTGGTTCATTGGAGTGAAGAGGAGGAAGAAAGGCCAGTCCCATGTGCTACCAGGCAGAACTGGGCAGCGGAGAGAAAGGGCAGTAATAATAAGGAACTAAGCCCCCGGCGGAAGGGTGTTACAATTAGGAGACTCGACAGAGTGGCCAACTCTGGAGTTGGCATGACATCCAATGAACCGGCGAGTGACAGGAGAACTGACAGAGTATAAGTAATGTCAAATATAATAAGCCAAATAATTGCCGGTGTGCATGAGTCCAGGCAGGTGTCTATGAGCTGAGTGATGCAAGAATGTGTGAGTGTGTGTGTGTGTGTGTGTCTGTGTGTGTACTGAATGGTTCATGTATGTGAGAGTGCATGCATGTGTGAATATAGATAGGAGTGAGTGCAGGTGTGGTAAATGAATGTGTGTGCAAGCATGAGTGTGTGTGTGTGTAAGTGAGTGAAAACACATATGACAATCAGCTGGTAGGTGCTGGCAGGAGAGGGGGGCATGGCTGTAGGCTGGCAGGGAGCCAAGGGCCCAAGGCTTCTAAAGTGCTGCCAGCTGAAAATTAAGGAAATAACGCTCAGGGAAAAAATACAGCCACAAACCATGGAACAGGGTTAGACATGTCCAACCCTGTTCCTGACAGACCCCCCCCCCCCAAGTGGTGGGTACCAGACACCCACCATACCACCAAAAGAAAACAAAAAGCAAAAGGGAAAACCTGCCCTCCTCACCCAGAGAACTACCACAACTAACCAGGGCGGGAGATTGGGGCAAACTAGTCAGGAGGGAATTAACAAATGAAATACGTAATGCTTAAATGAAATACAGAAAACCCAGCGTACTACCCAACCCCAACACTAGGACTACCCCCCCCCCCCCAAGACCCAAGAGTCCCAAAGTTCAGGGGGCCGACCTAAGTCCCAGGCCCAGCAGGCAGCCAGCAGAACAGAGTCAGGTGGCCTGCTAGAGCCATTGGGCCACCCGACCCAGAGATTCAGTTTTTCGGGCGGCCGACCAGCATGATTGAGTCACCAGGACAGGAGGGTTGAACGAGAGGGAGGCCTATCCACCAAAGGGCTTAAGAGTGAGTGGCTGTAGTGAAGAAAGATAACCCCAGCGGCCTCAGGTGGGGGGAACTTGTGGACCACGGCAGTGACCAACGGAAGAGGAAGGGACACCCAGAGGACCTCTGAAAGGAAAGAAGGGACCTCGGTATCCTCAGGCTTGCTAGCACCCCCGGTGGTCTCGGTAAGACACTCGGCTGCACCCTCGGTGGTTCCAGCTTGGGGCCAGAGCTCGGCCGCACCTGCGGTGGACCCCAACTGGGCCATGGTTGCACCCACAGTGGAACCCGGCTGGGCCCCTGCTGCACCTGCAGTGGGACCCGGTCAGGCCACTGCTTCACTCGCGGTGGGACTCGGCTGGACTATGGCTGACCCCAATATCATCTTAACTGTGGGCCAGCCAACCCGCATGAGCACCCAAGCCAGGAGGTGATTAATCACAGGCAACCTAGGCTGGAGCTGAGTACCCACGGTGGAACCTGGCTGGGCTCCTGCTGCACCCATGGAGGACCCCGAACTGGCCATGGTTGCACCCACGGTGGAACCCGGCTGGACCCCTGCTGCACCCGCAGTGGGACCCAGCTGGGCAACTGCTACACCCGCAGTTGTACCCGGCTGTGCCACGGCTGACCCCAACACCGCCTTAACTGTGGGCCAGTCGACCCGCATGAGCACCCAAGCCAGGGGGCAATCAATCATGGGCATCCTAGACTGGAGCTGAGGACCCATGATGACATCCTCCGCGGGGGAGGTAGGGAACCCGGTGACCTACGGTTGCAAGCCTGGATCCTCAGAGTTGTTCAGAGATGTTGGACTCTCTCCGGCGACCCTGGAAGAGGTCTTAGACAGAGAAAAGGAAGGGTCAGGGTCGCCGGCAGCAGCGGAGCCCGGCAAAGTGAGCTCAGGTTCAGCGTGTGGCTGCATCTGGCTCTCCTCACCTAGAGCTATGAAAAATTGCTCTAATACTGAAAGGAGAAAAACAAAAGAGAGCACTAGCCTTAGTGCAAACTCCACCGCCGTCCAAGACTCCGACTATCCGAGCGATGTGCTCACGGGCTTGGCCTCCTGGAGGTTCAGCTCGGGTGTTTACTCTGCTATGGCAGCATCCGCAGCAGGCGTGGTAGTCACTGCAGTCTCATTGGCACCAGTCGGCGTGCTCCACGCAAGAAGTTCCTCCGGAAAGACGGCTGGGGTCTGGCTCGCCATTGCAGCGGGGGAAGGATTCTCCCAGACCTCTGGTTCCTCCTGGCCTTGGCGGCTCGGTTCCAGCAATGGTGTACATTCAGAGAAGACGGGAGAGAGCATGAAGAGGGCTGGTGAGCAATTCATAGCTGCAGCAGGAGGAGAGATCTCTAGGGAATGCAAACCCAGAAACACTCTACCAGGGATTAGGCAAGAAATTTTATCAGTATTAGAAACAAAGAGGGGAAAAACTTGCCTGTTCTCCTGGCTTATAGTGTCTCCTGTTGCAGCTGGCGAGGTGAAGTCCCTTGCTATGGCTGTAGCGGGTCTAGGCTCCTCCACTGGCTGTCGAAAAGCCTCCCAGATCGGCGCTGAAGAGGAAGAGGTGGCCGCCAATCTCTCTTCCTCCAGGCAGCAATCTATTTCAGCCAGCAACGCCAGTCTGTGTTTCTCCCAATCTCCCGTGGAAGAAGCAGAGCCATCTTTGGATCGGAGCTCACATTCCTCCTCCATAAGACGGTCAATGTCCGTTAAAATAGCCAGGTTATGTTCCTCCAGACTTCCCGTGGGTTGAGCAGCCCCGAGCTCTGGAGATGAGGGTGGGGCTGGAGCAGGAGAACTGCAGAAAGAGGAAGGCTTCTTCCATTTGGAGTGCCTCTTCCGTGTCAGGTGTGGCTCCAACGCTGGCGATTCCCTCCCGGGCTCCTCATCACGCAGCGCAAAGATGAAATGGAGTATGTCTGCCGACTCTGGAGAAAACATGAGGTCGGGGCACTCCTCCAACACCTTCGCCGCGGTGTCTTGAGCGGCACGAACAGCCTCAGAACACTGCCCTTGTGTCCTAGCGAAGGCATCCTCCAGACGGCCCAGTCCATGCTGCTCCGTGTCGCTCCAGGAGTCCATAATAGCTCCAGCAACAGGTGGGTAGAAAGCACAGAAAGGTGAGAAACAACACACACAACACTTCCGCGGATTTTCTTAATTTGGCTGGATCATTTCTGTCATATACATCCGTAAAATGCGGCGCATGTGGGAAAGGAAGTGAAAACCCAATGAAAGAAGGTGCCGTGTATGTAAATTTATTAGGCTCAAAAGATGACAAGTGGATTGATTAACTCCAACGAGCACACAGAGAAACACAAAGGATTACTCGACTGTTCTCTCCGTTTCATTGGAGTGAGGAGGAGGAAGAAAGGCTGGCCCCATGCGCTCCAAGGTGGAACTGGGCAGCGGAGAGAAAGGGCAGTAATAATAAGGAAATGAGCCCGCGGTGGAAGGGTGGGTAAGGTACTTGCAATGAGTAGACTTGACAGAGTGGCCAACTCCAGAGTTGACATGACATCCAGTGAACTGGTGAGTGACAGGAGAACTGACAGAGTATAAGTAATGTCAAACATAATAAGCCAAATAATTACCGATGTGCATGAGTGCAGGCAGGTCGACCGAGTGATGCAAGAATGTGCGAGTGCATACATGTATGTGTGTGTGTATTGAATAATGCATGTATGTGAGAGTGCGTGCATGTGTGATTATAGATAGGACTGAGTGAGTGCAGGTGTGGTAAATGCATGTGTGTGCAAGCATGACTGTGTGTGTGTAAGTGAGTGAAAACACAAATGATCAGCTGGTAGGTGCTGGCAGGAGAGGGGGGCATTGCTGAAGGCTGGCAGGGAGCCAAGGGCCCAAGGCTCCTAAAGCGTTGCCAGATGAAAATTAAGGAAATAACGATCATGGAAAAAATACAGCCACAAATCATGGAACAGGGTTGGACACGTCCAACCCAGTTCATGACACCTTATACAAACAGGTAATCCCATTGAGACAAAGGATCTCATTTTCAAGAAAGCTGTTTAATCGATCAGTTCTGTTAAAGCAGAGCTGATCACAGCGGTCATCTGGTGTGTAGAGGAAGGAAGCTGGTCTCATTAATTTTGTGCATAAAAATTTCTGAAGGATTTTAACATTTTATTTTGTTGTGCTGCATCAAGGTGAAGAAGTTCTGCCCCCCTCAATTGTTTGGGGCTCATTTTACTTCAGTAAACACAACGCTGTGTCTGATGCTACGTTTTCTTCTGTGCATGTGGGTCACTTCATAGCTTTAGACAATTCACACTGGAGTCTGACGGGGATCCCATTTAAATTGTAATGTCAACGCCCACACAAAAAAAATCAGATCGGCAAAAAATCGGAATTGAGCAATAAGACCTGCAGTGTGAACGTAGCCTAAGTCACGACCCTCTACTTCCGGATATGGGACCTTAAATCAGAAAAAAATCTCAATTGAAATGAATGGCAAGAGAGGAATTATCTTTTGATCCCAATTGAATTTTGCCACGAGATACACATTTGATGTTTATCAATTTAAAAGATAATTTTCCACATAATTAAAGTTCTTGGTTGTAATATAACAAAAGAGTAATAGCCCAACCCATTTACTTGTTCCATGAATGGCCCCTCCAGGGCAGAAAAACAGACCCACGCACTGGAGTGCAGTAGTGACATTTAATGAAAGAAAATACAAAACAGTGCAGAGAGGAAAACACAAACTACGACAACTTACAGAAAAAAAGCACTCCAGAGCCAGAATCATTCCGGAGGAGATGAGGAGGAAACACAGAGGAATGAAGTCCATTCAAATCACATCAAGACTGCCGCAGTGAGAAAATAAACTGACAGTCTTTAAATAGTGGATACATCAATGAGCAGCAGGTGCGAGCAGGTGAGCGGGCAGGTGACCTAATGATCCAGCTACTCACAGCTGAGATGGCTGAGGAGCAGACAGTGAGTAGCTGGTGGGAGTGTCTCGTAAGGAAGGAAGGAATTTGTGTCACCAAACCAAAAAATATACACAGAAACACACACAAATAATCATAATAGACATAAAATACTCAGAAATAAATTAAGAGTAAGGGCTTGTGAAAACATTGTGCCCAGACTCATGACAACTTGTCTTGGACTGTACGTGTCATTAAACGCAATCATGGGGGTTTAATTCTAAAGCTCACCTCCTGTTTTCTGACTGATGAAAGAAGGATCCAAAGAGGAGAAAAACAACAAAAAGTAATTGTTTTGTGTTTTGAGAGCTGGAGCTCATCCAGAGGACTGTTAGTTACTTCACCCTGGGAGCTCTTTGAAAAGGATGATGCAAGTTACTTGGGTGAGTGTTTGTAACCTTTCAATTTACGTATTTTCACAACCTTATATACCCTAACAGTTAGACAACAACCAACGCTGTTATTTAAATAGAAAGTTATCTTTTAAATTGACAAACATCATATGTGTAACTTGTGGCAAAGATCGATCGGGATCAAATGATAATTTCTCTCTTGCCATACACTTCAATGGAGATTTTTTTTTTTTCCAATTTAAGGTCCCATGTGAGGAAATAGAGGGGACGTGACTTAGGCTGTTTATTTAAGTGTGTGTGTGTTTGTGTGTGTGTGTGTGTGTGTGTGTACACAGGAAGTATCATATGTTTCATCCATCCATCCATCCATCTTCTTCCGCTTAATCCTTTTGGGGTCGCAGGGGTCTGGAGCCTATCCCAGCATCTTTGGGCGAGAGGCAGGGTACACCCTGAACAGATTGCCAGTCCATCGCAGGGCCAACACAGAGAGACAGACAACCATTCACTCTCACATTCATACCTAAGGACAATTTAGAATCCCCAGATTTGATGCCAATTAACCTAACTGAAAAGAAAAAAGAAGATTTGTTTGGACAGAAAGGTCAGTCTCTCGGCCTTCATTGGTAAAAGTGGCTCTTTACAGGCAAAGGCAAAGATTGTAAATCAATAGCATTTCAGATTTGTCCCAAATGTCTGCTGTGGGGCTGGAATATGGCTGTCATTTTGATTACCCCAAAGATTAATTAAAACTTATGCATACTGCAATCAAACTGAGCTCAATCGATAGAGAGAGCACTGGCTGTGGCAAGCTCATCTTTTACACTTTCACTAACAAATATCACATGAAAACTTTCTGCTGTTCTACACAAACCTACGTCTATACAGGTAAACAAAAAGCAGTCAAGGACTTCTGGGGCTCCACCTGCTTACACTCCAGTTCAATTTCAAATTAGACCATTAAATTGTACAAAAATATCAGTTTCTGTCCACTAAACCTCAATACTTCATCCCCCCTCTTGGCACCCTCTTGGTTTTGACCCTAATGCTTCATTATACCTGCTTCCATGTGGGAGGTGGGAACAGTGTTCCTGGAGCTGATTTAGTTTATTCTGCTTGCAGCTTCTGTAATCATTTGGTTTTTTTTATAAGACAGAGTGACTGGCCATGTGCCAAACCCCCTACCAGGAAGACAAGGGATTTTAAACAGAATTATCAAGGTTACTCTCCTCTAGATAGTCTAATGGTGAGTGATTATGACTCCTATCAGGCCGTTGGTTTGGTTCAGGGTTTTCCTTCCCAGAGGTGGATGTCTCGAGTGACTAACAGTTTCCACCATCCTGATTTTAAATCAAAGTTTTCCTTGTCCTAGACAGCTAATACAGGTGCATGGAAGCATTTTTTCAAGGCCTTATGTCCCAAAAGGCACCCAGTGGATAGGTGAAGGAGAAGGCGACACCTTAAGACTAATGTCCACTTGATACATTGGAAAAAAGGAGTTTCTGTACTTTATTTTAAAAAAATGTAACACTCTGGTGCTTTTCTAACACCAGAGTGGTGGCTCAGTGGTAAAGCATCCGCTCCACAGCTGGGTGGTTGTGGGTTAAAACTGCAGCTGAGTCATTCCAAAGACCATAAAAATGGTGTGTTCTGCCTTCTAGCTTGATGCTCGGCATAAATAGAATGGGGAAAGGAAAGTTTCTTACCCAGCCACAGGGGAAGTAACATAAATTGCCCTTAAGGACAGGATGAAGACCCAAACCTAGCTGTGTGTTTGCTGAACGTTTAATAATAAAGAACACAAAATATAACAAAAACACAAAACTTACAAGAGCCGGCAGAATAACAGGGAGGAAACGATGTATGGAAATGCTGGGTAACAGATTTGATGTGGAGCGCACATCTGTAGGATTAAATCCAAGAAGCATGGGGAACACGCAGGATACAAAGAGAAATAAGACAGGGATCTCCTGTCTGAGCATTGAGAACAATGCTGCAACGCAATCCGTTGCAGTGGGCCTTAATTATGGATAGGATGAACAATGATAATTGAAAACAGGTGTGGGTAACAAGAGCAAGGATAATGAACCGGAATAGTATAGCTGGGAACAACCGCAAAAATAGCTTAGAGCAACCGGAAGTAAACAAAGGACACTGTCAAAGTAAAAGCACAGGAGGACATAAATACAGACTGAGATCAGGCACCAGGAGAAAATGATAATAACCCATCAAGATGAAGACAAGAGAAAATACAAAACCAAGAGAGGCTAGTAATATAATATTCATGAATACCATTACACAAAAAAGAGAAGTGAGAAGAAAAGCAAGAGTAGATTCAAATCAAAAACCAAGAAGTTATAATTATGAATACAAAAATGAACACCAGCACAGAGTAATAATACATGAGCTTATAATAACCCCAAGCCCATACTTTAAATAAACAGAAGTATAGAAATAAAACTAAGAAACACTGGAACTCTCAAAAAAGGAAAAAAAAAATGGCAAACTCACATAACAACCTACAGACAAACCCAACTCTCAAATATAACAAAGTCGAGAAGAGAAAAGTACAGAAAATAATCTAACATAACTAAAAGCATGACCACGGTGCTCTCACGGTGCTCAGCAAATGGAGAAGCCCCTCCCTCAAGGGATGGACTACAGACACCCCAACATAACATCAAAAAGGAGAGAAGACAACCCTCCCCTCAATCAGGAATAGAACAATAATGCAACCTGGGAGGAAGGTGGGGAAAATCAGGTTAGGAGGGATAAAACAAAAGCTCACTCAAGATCCATAAAAAAGCACAGATAAGGTGCATTACAGAAACCCTAGACTCACTGGGTGAGAAAATAAGGCAATTCAGGTTGGTTGCTGGAATACCAGGACCACCAGATCACGCGGTGGAATAGGTTGGGTGGCCTCCCGGAATTACAGAGCCACTCAAGCAGACGGTGAAATCCACCGGGTGGCCTCCCAGTATCTCTGAGCCAACAGGCCACAGAGCACGATGCCCCCCCCCCCCCTTCCCCAGAGGTAGCAGCTGGAACCCATGCCTTTTGCGGACCGCAGGAGTTGAGGCGTGGGAAGCCAATAATGAAGATGACTGACTAGTGAGGAAACCAGATGAAGGAGATGATTGATCAGCGGGGAAACCAGATGAAGAAAACAGCTGATCAGTGAAGAAACCAAGCGGCAAAGATGGCTGATCAGCGGCAACCTCAGGTGACGACTGATGACCAGTGAGGACCTCAGGTGTAGACGGATGACCTTCGGCGACCTTAGGAGAGGACGGTAGACCTTCGGTGACCTCAGCCAAAGACGGATTACCTTCGGTGACCTCAGGCAACGATGGACGACCCTTGGGGACCTCAGGCGAAGGCGAAAGACCCTCAGCGACCTTAGGCGAAGATGGATGACCTTTGGCAACCTCAGGTGAAGGCAGAGGACCCACGGTGACCTCAGGCAGAGATGGAGGACCCTCAGAAACCTCAGGCAAAGACGGCTGACAACCCTCGGTGACCTCAGGACAAAACTGGCAACCCTCAGTAACCTCAGGTGGCGATTCGGGCAAGAGAATAGAGACAGTCATTTGGGTCAGTATCACCGGCAGCAGTGGAGGCCGGCAAGGAAAGCTCAGAAGCAGATAGCAGCTGCAACTGGCTCACCCCACCAAGAGCAAAACAAGCCTTCTCTAATACATATTGAGAACCCGGGACTGTGTGTCCGACACGATCATCGGCAGCACAGGGGCCCTCCAGGGAATGGTTTTGGCTCCCTTCCTGTTCACCCTTTATACTGCGGACTTCTCACACAACACTACACACTGCCATCTACAGAAGTTCTCTGATGACTCTGTGATCGTCGGCTGAGTACAAAGGACTTATCCAGGACTTCGTGGACTGGTGCCATCGGAACTGCCTCCAGATCAATGCGAGGAAAACTACGGAGCTGGTGGTGGACTGCCGCAGGCAAGGACAACCCCTCACAGCACCAGTAAACATACAAGGAACAGACATTGAGATGGTGACATCCTACAAATACCTGGGTGTTCATCTGAACAATAAACTAGACTGGTCACACAATACCGACGCACTCTACAAGAAGGGACAGCGCAGGCTGTTCCTACTGAGAAGACTCAGGTCTTTTGGTGTACAAGGGGTGCTGCTGAAGATATTCTACAACACGGTGGTGGCATCAGCCATCACTTTTGGAGTGGTCTGCTGGGGCAACAGCATTACAGCAGCTGATAGGAAGAGACTGAACAAACTGATCAAGAAAGCTAGCTCTGTCCTGGGGCAACGCTTTGACCCAGTGGAGGAGATAGGAGAGAGAAGGATGGTGGCTAAACTGTCATCTCTGCTGGAGTCCGAGTCCCACCCTATGCAGGACATACTGAACGCACTGAGGAGCTCATTTAGCAGCAGACTACATCATCCTAGGTGCGCAACTGAGGGGTTTTGCAGGTGCTTCCTACCTATGGCTGTCAGACTGTATAACCTAAGCAGAGCTGCTCGCAGAGATAGTAAAAAATAAAAAAACGTGACGACTTAATAGTATTGAATGCAAAAGACGCAATAGACTTACACAAATGTCTCCTCCAGTATACAGCTAGGACAATATCAGTCGCTACGAAGGGTGACAATATGTATGGGTACATATTCATACTATGTAGGATAACTAAGTAGACGGTTATGCTGTTTATTCCATCTAGCTACAATGTTCCACACTGTGTGTATATATATTTATATATTTATGTGTACATATGTATATTCGCTGCTCTTGTTTTCTTGTCTTCTTGATTGTTGCTCTGAGTGTTGCTGTCCCTGTGCTGTTGTAATCCTGGAATGTCCCCATTGTAGGACTAATAAAGGCTTATCTTATCTTATCTTATCTTAAAAAAAGAAGGCTTGCCTTAGCTCGAGCTCCACCACCATCCAGGACTCCGATAATCCAGGCTGGGGCATCTCAAATCTACCCACCAGGGGTTCCAACCCCGACATGGCCATCTCATACAGGAAGGAAGAAAAAAGCACCAGAACACAGTTACAGGCAGCAGTGGAGCCTGGCGAGGAGAACTCAGGGGCAGAGCGCATCTGATACTGATTCTCCCCACCAAAAGCAAGACAAGATTTCTCTAGATCTGAAGGTGCAGAAACAGAACAAAGTACTTGCCTAGGCTCGAGCTCCACTGCCATCCAGGACTCCGGCGACTCTACTGCGGCAGCCCTCATAGCAGGCATGATGGTGGGTGCAGCTGGCAGACCCCCTGATGTGGTGGAACTCCCAGCGTGGCAACAGATGATGGCAATCGCCTCACTGATAGTTTTGAGTCCTGTGATGCTGAAACCAAGGGAAACTCTCCTGTTGGCTCAGGCTTCAGGACACAGGGGGTGCTCTCCTCCCACCCATGCCATGACTGCTGGGCTGTTAGAGAACTTTCCAGGGCCGCAGGCTCTGTCTGGCGGCTCCCTCCCCGGACTGGCGGACACTCAGGGAAACCGGAGAAGGACACGGGAGAAGAAGGTGAGGATAAAGTAGAAGCAGCAGGCAGTGAGGGCTCAGCTAAAGTGGAAAGAAACTTGCCTTAATTCCCGGGGAGTGATGGTTGCTGCTGCTGCGGATGCAGATGAGGTCCTTCTGGGATCTGCGGTGGTCATCTGGCGAGGAGGAAGAGGCAGGCAAGACATCGGAGTCAGGGGATGCTTATTCATTGGTACAGACCTTGGCGCAGATAGTTTCCCTGACTTCCACCTGCAGAGTGACTGTGGGGCTAGCTGAGTGGGGACTGGACCTGGCAACTGGGGAGGACCAGATGGTACCGAAGCCAGGGGATGCTTCCTCATCGGCTCAGACCTCAGCTTATTGGTGGGACTCCTCACCCTTCCACGGTTCTCCCGCTGCAGGTCCGTCACCAGAGTAATCCTCTCCACCCCATCAGTGTGGTCCGCGAGCCAAGGATGACATTGCACAGCTGCCTCCGTGAGATCCAGGTACCACAGAGCGGATTTAGGAGTGGGAGACAAGCAAGTTGGAGAAATGAGTCCATCGATTTCCATCAATGCCTGGCAGAGCTCCCATCCCGGGCTCATTGGGTACCAATGTCAGCCTGCTGTAGTCATGTTTGCCGATAAAACAGCAGAAGTGGACTAACCAAAAAATAGAACAGAGGGAAAAAAAGAAAAAAGGGTTAACTCACAGATGCTGGAGTCAACACTGGCAGTGTCATTCTATCATAAATCACCCTTCAGGGCAGGATGAAGACTCAAATGCTAGCTGTGAGTTTGCTGAATGTTTAATAATAAAGAACACAAAATATAACAAAAACACA
Source organism: Pholidichthys leucotaenia (assembly GCA_020510985.1). Classification (NCBI taxonomy): domain Eukaryota; kingdom Metazoa; phylum Chordata; class Actinopteri; order Cichliformes; family Pholidichthyidae; genus Pholidichthys; species Pholidichthys leucotaenia. The sequence goes on along the minus strand of CM035836.1, from coordinate 300,870,099 downwards.
AATCTTACAAGAGCTGGCAGAATAACAGGGAGGAAATGGCGTATGGAAATGCTGGGTAACAGATGAGACGTGGAGCGGATGTCTGTAGGATTAAATCCAAGAAGCATGGGGCACGCTCATATTACAAAGAGAAATAAGATGGGGAACTCCTGTCTGAGCATTGAGAACAATGCTGAAACAGACTGCGTTGCAGTGGGCCTTAAATATGGCTAGGATGAGCAATGACAATTGAAAACAGGTGTGGGTAACAAGAGTGAGGATAATGAACCGAAATAGAACAGCTGGGAACAACCGTGAAACTACCTTAGAGCAAATGGAAGTAAACAAAGGACATTGTTAACCACTTGCGCTCCGTTGTTCCGCGGGCGGGCAAGTCTCTGCGTCCTAAGACGCACGAGGGCGCACTCGTGCGTACTCTGACGCATAGACCAGATTGTGGTGATGTAGGTGATGATGGTGATGTAGTGGCGTCCAAGCGCCACTAAAAAAAAAACTGCAGAGACAGCCGCGAACAGATTAATACATCTGATTGACCTCTCATTTGACTAATAAGAGCCTTGAATTGGGTTTCTGAAACCTTGAAGAGCCAATGAATGAAAACCTAGGAAGGAGGACCCGCCTACTGTGAACGCAGGAGCCAATTGAAGCACAGAAATTCAGGCTGGGTGAAGACAGATTTACTGCTGCAGCAGATGAAAACAAAGGACGCTGGACGAATCTACTACAGACCCCGCAGCATGGAGACCACCCACAAGTGGGACCTGCACTCATTCCAGCGGAATAGACGTTTAGGATTCTCTTCCGTCATCATAGACCGACGGAGGCCGACGACAAAGGTCGTAAATCATTCACCAAAACCGCAATAATGGAATTATGTTTTGATCGGGATCCACGAGCCGAGCAGCGTCGCGTTCGTCTTACAATGGGGAAGAGAAATTCGCCACGACTCTGCTGCTGTGAAGAGGTAAGGTGTTATAAGCTAAATTATTATTTATCCCTGAAAACTGTAATCCAAAAATGACTTTTGACCGATCGGTAAATTACAACTGTACTGCGCACGAAGTACGAAGTGCGTGCGCCGCGATAAACGGTTCATTTGCCGTGTTCGGACCGTGAACGCCCCCCCCCCCGCTGCAGAAGAGGAGCGGGGGGGCGTTCACGGTCCGAACGCCCCCGGTCAGCGGGGGGAAGCATATGAGTCTATTCCTTCATGTAGCGATGGCCGTCTTCTGCAGCGAGGGGGGGGGACAACCCCCCCCCCACACACACAGTAGCGGGGGGGGGACAACCCCACACACACACACACACACACAGTAGCGAGGGGGGGGGGGGCGCTGTGACAGCGTTGCTGTGGAAACATGCAACGAGTGTAATCCATCATGTAGTGAGGGCCGAAGTCCGTCTTTTTTAGCGGGGGGGGGACAACCCCCCCCCCCCACACACACAGACACAGCCCTAAATGTGACCTTTCATTAGAGCCTAAAATGAAGATTCTACATTGAATTATTCAAAAGTTACAGATGTTTTTTCCAAACTGTGCCATTTGGCACAATTTGGCACAGTTCCAAAACGCCTGGGAACTACCTGATAACAAAGCTGTGTAAAATATTCATTTTTTTGTGGTATTGTTACCAAATTTGGATCTCAGCTTGATAACACTTGGTTCTACATTTCTGTTGCATGTTCCAGCCAGATCGGACAGCTGTGTGTTATTTGTAAGAATTTGTATCCAAAAAAACACTGTGTCCAAATTTATTTTCTTCAAGTTCAGTACGTTTAGATGACTGTAACTCAGTGGCCGGAACACGTAGAGAGATTATGTTTTTTTTGCCAAAAAATTCAAAGTGTTTTCTTTTAAATGAGACCAACCCCATGAAGATGCTGCAAAGGGTTGAATAACAGCTTTCGATTTACTTTGGGCACATTATTTTTTGGCATTTTTAAGAAAATTGCCCGGAGTGCAAGGGGTTAAAGCAAAAGCAGAGGAGGACATAAATACAAAATGAGATCAGACACCAGGAGTAAATAATAATAGCAGTCCATCAAGACAAAGACAAGAGAAAACACAAAACCAAGAGAGGCTAATAATATAATATTCATGAATACCATTACACAAAAAGAGAAGTGAGGAGAAAGGCGAGGGTAGACTCATGTCAAAAACCAAGAAGTTATGATTATAAATACAAAAATGAACACCAACACAAAGTGATAATACACGAGCTTATAATAACCCTGACCCCATACTATAAATAAACAGAAGTATAGAAATAAAACTAAGAAACACAGGAACTCTCAAAAACAGAAAAAAACAAACAAAAAAAAACTAGAAAAGCACTCGGAGAGCGCAGACCTCCGCCAAGCGCCACAGTTCCCCCCATACAGTGTTTAACATCATAAATATTAATCCTACATTTATTTTGTCTAACTTTATAGATTCCTTGACCATGAAAAAAATGCAATTCGCAAGTGGCATATATTAGCTATACTATGATGCTTGTTTTTTTTTTTGTTTTTTTTTCCAACTGTTCTGACGGATCACCACCAAAATGTAATCATCTGTAGGATACCCCATTTGTGACAATCTCTGAAAATTCCATGAAAATCTGTACATAACTTTTTGAGTTATCTTGCTATCAAACAAACAGACAGACAGACAGACAAACCAACGCTGATGAAAACATAACCTCCTTGGCGGAGGTAAAAATGACAAACTCACATAACAACCTGCAGACAAACCCAGCACTCAAATATAACAAAAAAAATATTTTTAAAAAATTTGCCAATTCAAATATGCAATGTATTTATGGGTTTTATTGGTGTGACATTGTTGGTACAAGTATTAATGTCAATATGAATGTGAGTAGGAATGAAGATTTCCTTTCCTTACACAAACATATTCTCATAGGGCACTAGTCCAGATAATGGACAATTTTATTCACAATTCTTCATTTGAACCAATTACTGATTTATTATTTTATTGATTTATTTATTTGAATATCCAGACAAAAAGAAAAAAAAATAAAACAAAAAATCAAAACAAAAAAAATAAATAAAATGTTCAAAAGGAGTGGGAATAAGCCAGCGCTTATATAGTCCCACCCCTTCTCCATACCCAATAAATTATAATAACATTCTAGTCATTATTCATCCCACAATTACATTCATTATATAATACCATAATATATAATACACCTTATAATTAAATTATTCAATAGAAATGATACAACAATAATAGTTTATATTGGCAATAATACCAACATCTAATAATAATTGTAATAATAATAAATAAATACTTCTGGTATGTTTAATATAATTATTGACAATATTATCATCGTCATAATCACCATATATACCACCATATACCCCACATATGGCTTACAATACCTAGGCGCAATAAGTAACAATATAATAATAATGACCATAATAATAGGTAGCCATATGGTAGTTACAACAACAACAACAACAACAACAACAACAACAACAACAACAATAATAATAATAATAATAATAATAATAATAATAATAATAATAATAATAATAATAATAATAATAATAATAATAATATAATCTGGCCTATGTAATACTTCAAGTAATTCCATCCTAACAACAATCCTAATACTATAATTCTAGTAGTGATATCAATAGTAATAGTAATCAGTAATAATAGTAATCATTCTCAAAAAACAAACAAACAAACAAACAAAAAACCTTGTGAGTTCTTGTCTACATCTAATCAAGAAGATGGACATGAAATAAAATAATAACTCCCATATGGCTTTCAATAGTATGATAAGAAATGGCAGAATAGGTTAACACATTTGGATAACTTTAAAACAGAGAATTCAACTTGTATTATGAGCATTTTAGACTATCCCTGCGTTACTTATGAATCAAGCATTTGTGGAACCAAATAAACCGTAGTGTAACTTGGTGGTATACTGGAAATTGGAAAACCATAAAATAACATTGGTCAAGAAAAGCAGATGCAATTTTATGAAGAAAATGATGAGTAAACTATTTATAAAAATGGAAAATTGGTGTTACTCTGAAAAAAACAAACAAACAAACAAAAAAACATAAATTAATGAAAGGACAAAATGGGGGTTTGCATGAAATTAAGATTAAAGAACTTATACCTTGAATATTCTGAAGAATTAACAGGTCCCTGGTGGCAGCAGGGCCCCCATATGCCAACCTTGATTCAGCTGGATGAAGGAAGAGGGAGAAGGACTAAGTTCTGGAGAAGGGACTAACTTCCACTTTATGGTCGATGGATTGTGTTACAGCTCTTGTCCTTGGGTGAAAGAAGCAGTTCATGACCAGACGTTTGAGTTGAAATAATTTTTCTTCAGCATAGAAGGAGTTTATAGATTGGAACTCAAGGTCAACGCTACATATCCCCCCTCTGTATCAATGGTGAGTTTCCATCAGCCTTGGTACACATCCTTGGCGGCTGGTTCCAATTGGCAACTCTTGACTCAACTAATGAGCTAACGGTTCTGATGCCCATAAGCACTAGCTTGTAAACAGAATCTATCCCTGAGTATATATCTTTGGGTTTGGTTTGCAAAAAACCTTCTAAAAATCTTCAAAAAAATAATTTGAATATGGACAAATATAAAAATTGTAAAATTGTCTAAAATATACTAAAAGATACTGCATATGCATGCAAAGATTCAAAGATTCTGAGTAACCAAGTACAAAATGAGAATTCTTGGTACCAAAGTACAAAAATAAAAAGAACGTAAAATGTGCATACTTGAGGTAAATATTTCAGCTAAGTGATTTTGAAATAACTCAAGGTGGTTCATATTGGATTGGTTTAGCTTGACTAAACCATGACTCCACAGATGTCTGAGTCACTGTGAATAAGACCTTTGTTCTGAAAAACTGGGCGAACATGGAATGTCATCATTGTTCTTTGAATGGCAACAAAGAGTAAATTTGTGACTAATGAAAAAGGGGTAAGATAAGGTGAAAACAGGCTCATCGCTAAAGTGTTAACTGAAAAGCCAATGTTTCTAGCTACCTCAGGGAATTGCATAGACAACAGCTGTGTGTGAGCATAGTCAACCTTTAACATGAACAGCAACAAGTTCAAGACCTTGTAGAGTTTGACTGAAGCTTTAGAGAGAAATAAACATCAAAGATGCTTTGCTACAAGCAGAAACTGCAAAAGCAAAATAGATGTGTAGCATCATCTCACTTTGGCTCAGCAACAATTATTCTTCTGCTTAAAGACATTTTTGTTTCACCCAGGAGTAAGTCAAAAAAATGGATTTTCTTCCTCCAGGCCACAGCTGAAATCCCATTCCTTTTGTTAAAACCAGCCTAAGGGATTTCCCCAATGTCCGGCTTTGCTTTTATTGCCCCCATAAACATGCAGACCTAGTCACACACAGACCCACAACTCAACTAATTTCCTTAAACTCTGGACATGCTGGATTTAACCAGTGAATTTTAAAGTACATTATTACAAACTCAATTCTAAACCTTCTTCTTTTCAGAACTATGAAAAGCCAATGGACTCTGATGCTTTAATGTGGAAAATCAATAATATGTGTGAAATGCATTGATCTGTGATTTTATATATATGCATGTTGATGTTTAAATGAATGTTTATTCCTGCATGTTGATTTAGAAGCACTGCTTATAATTTATACTAATCACTAAAGTTATCTTAGTTTAATACATAAGGGGAAAAATTAACTTCCAGTATGTATCAAAGTTTTGCCTCTAAAACCATGTGACTCCAGCAGCCAATCTCGGCATGACAGCAATTCTTCATCCCAGAGCTCCAGACAATAGACTGTTTGTTCATTGGATGGAAAGTTCATTGGGCCTCCCACAAAGGACTCTCATTGGCTGAGATCCCGGAAGCCTGCGAAACTCAACGGAACTTAAATAACAGAGGGACCCCTGCTTCTGCCCTCTTTTTCGACACGCTCTTCCCCGGATCGTCTTCTCTCTTTTCGGCTGCTCTCTTTTCCGGATCGCTCTTTTCCGGCTCCCCTTTTCACTGATCATCTTCTCCATTGTCTACACACAGCAAGGAAGAACAAAGGACCGTCTGAACAAAGACTTCGACCATGTGTCGTTTTTCCGAACACAGAGCAGATAACTCGTAATTTGTTATGTAACGTTGTATTTTAATGTTTTTTTTTTCCTTTTCTCTTAAATGCCTAGGAATTCCTATTTCTTTGAGCTCAATTCTTAATCGGAGTTAAACTCCAATTTTTATTCATCACTTTTTCTTTGTTAAACTTTCTGTAAAACCACCGTTTGTTTAATTTTAATGTAAACTTTAATCTTGACTTTATAATTTTTTAAAATATTTTTCTTGACCAACCACACACCAGAAGCTATAATTTTTATCTAAAGTCCGAAAGTTTTCTTTTCTAATTTGAAATCGGATTAGATATCTTCAATTATTCCCGAAGACCTCTGCAGCCGTTTGTCTACCAGGAAGAAAAACGCAGCTCCCACATCGCGCAGCTGAGGAATCAGCGTGCTTCTGCAGGATTTCAACCATCAAGATCCAACTTACGATCTCATGAATATCATTCATCGTCAAGAGAATATTTGCGGGACAAATATTCTGGGTTTTTCCCCTGAACAACACTTCAAAACTTCATGAGGACGACGACAGAACCATCATCGAACGAGAATCACGTGAGCTGCAAACTTTTAATTCATCTACTGAATTAAACTTCTGAGGTTCGGTAATAATTTGTGTATCTAATCAGATGCAAATTAAGAAGCCCTTAACATAACTCTTCTTTTCATTAAAATTCCATTTTTATTTTCTTAAGATCAATCAAGGACTTTTCATATAATTAGTAAACTTTCTCCATAAATTTGCGTTTTTTTTAATAATCTGTTAACTCAAACTGATAGAAATTCATTTCTCAGTTTAACTCTGGTTCCGAAAATATTGACATTGTTAATCTATCATTTACAAGATTGATTTTATGATTAAGGAAATTACTGCAATGTCTGTTAATCATTCCGTTTAATAAATATTTAAAAATGAGAGAAGTTGTTGGGAATTTATTTCATTCTGAGTCTATTCAAGCACAGGTATTGAATTCACGGAAAATTTTTGAGACTGATTATTGATTAATTTATTGATTGATCAAACAGGTATAAAGTGAAATTAAAGATTAAATTGCTTCTTAAAGATAGAAGCTGGTGCCCCTTACGAGTGTTATTAACTTTTCTGATGTATATGAAATGAGATTTGATCTCAGATTCCAATACATCAATATAAATTAAATAATTCATACCTGATCATATTTATTATTTATTAAAATTTCTATTTTATGCTACAGATTTATTGGTGCCCCATGTGAGGCCTGGTTGAACTTGACACAACTCAGAATGAAAAATTAATACATAAGATGTGTGTGATTTTGGTCAAATTTTAACTCACAAAAAAAGGCGGTTCATTTGCCTGCAGCCAGTCTATTGTCTCTGTCTCTGTGTCACGAGGGGGAGGGGGTGAATTTTCCCCCTTGATTACTGCTGTGTGTGTGTGTGTGTGTGTGTGTGTGTGTGTGTGTGTGTGTGTGTGTGTGTGTGTGTGTGTCTGCTGACCAAGAGAAGGTGGGGGTGAAGAGACCCCACTCTAGTCAGTTTTTAGTTTTTTTGTTGTTCAATGCATGCTTAAGAAAAGTGATTACACACTGAATAATTAAAATAGGCCTGGGAACAAAATAGCGAAGAAATCCTATTTGTTTTCCCCATTATTTCAACACCCCGCAGGCGAAACAAACCCTTGGGGGATTTAATTGAATTAACCATTGAATAAACTTGTTGAATAAAGTTTAGGGAGACCAAAGTTTTCCCGCCTTTGGAAAGCAAGGCGTGGTTTTATGGACTGAAGCTTGAGCTGCATCCACGTGGCACGTTCACGCTCAGTCGCGCACGCGACTGTCAAGCTGTGCATGAAAAAACTGCGCATGTGTAGATCGGCTCAGCGACGCCATCTTAAGTCTAGGTAGAGTTCCCTGTAGCCGCCATTTTGAGTAGAGATCCTTGACTCCTTGTGACGTCATTGGGTTTCCTCTTCTGGAAGTGCAGACGAAAACTGCCTCCATCTTGTGGTGAAACATAGGGACTGCAATTTTTATTTAAACTTCTAATCTTTAAAGACGATTTATAACCAAATTAAATCTTCAAAGTAACTTCAAAGCAATTCATATTATTCGGAATAAACTAAATTTAACACTAATCCAAACTTTTATGCCAAAAATAAAAGGAAAAGGACCTGTTGGCTTCTGAAAGTTTTTTATCAGTGGTGAAATCCCACTCATTGCATAGATACCTATAGCAGGAACATTTATAAACACCCCTATTGTATTTAATCACTTATATAACCACATATTATAATCTTTTAAGCTAAAAGCAAACATATTTACACACTTTTAAGCAAAAAGTTACAAACTTTGAAGCTATATGTGTGCTTATTTTGCTGTTTTAAATGTGATATGGTGTGATTCCCTTCTCACAGAAACCCAGTTTTAGCTTAAGGATTCTAATGCTGATGTTTACTCAAGAGTAACATTAAAGTAGGATTAATCCTGTGCATTTTTAACAAATTTACAGACTTAGTGAATATTTATAATTTTTCCTCTTTCTCAAATTTAGGAAACCACATCAAGCAATCAACACTTAAGAGAAGCTCTAGGTGTTATTTAAACTCATTGTATCATTTCTGATTCATGCTTTCTCTACAGGAAAAGAAAAACATTTAACCAACCTGCATAATTTTCAAATTTTTCCCAGGATTTAAAGAAAAAGTCAAAAAGGTGCAAACATTGATTATTCTGTAAATAAGAAATTTATAGATAACAATCAAGACAGATCACTATTGGCTTCACTCCTAAGAAATCCTTGGATATCAAATATTCAAACAATTCACTTGTTTCTAATTTGTAAATAATTTTAAACATTTAATGCTTCAAAGGAAAATAGGCTTTAACAAATAAAACCAAAGGAAAGCCTTAACTTTAAAAGAAAGTGGAAACTTATAATTTTAAATCTTTAAAGCATTTAGCCTCTTTTGTTTTTGTATTTCTTTTGTAAATAAAATCCTCACTTTCAAAGTGACATTCTGCAAAATTCCAAAGCTAGTTATTGATGACAAATTCCAATACTAGACTTTGAAAATCAAAGGAAAGAAGTCAATCCACACAATTGAAATTCCTGTTTTGTTTTGTGAAACAAATTCAATACAATTTCAATTCAACTTTATTCATCAACATACCGTTTCAACAAACAAATTAATTGAAGCATCACTACATTTCTAAATAATTTCAAAATTCTATTTCCCATCCTGCAAGCCTACAAGTTGAAACAAATTCTAAAAGAACTTTCAACTATCACGGTTGTAACATAAAAATCTCAAGGTTAAACCTTGTTGAACAAATTTAAGAATAATAAACCAGTTGATTTTTTTTTTTTTTTTTTTTTTTTAAAGGCTAAATAACAACAACGGTCAAACATGACGAGTCATCAGACAACCGACCAATTTACCAAACTGGATGACCTTCAAACAACATTGGAAGCATGGACTTCTAATTTAATTTCTAGCTTCACAACACGGGTCAAGGAAACACAGCCAGAAGAATTGGAGCAACTCACTGAAGAACTTTTGACTTGACACACTGAAAAACCACCAGAAGGCAAGGACCTCACCAGTGTGTTAGGTAAGTTTGCGCTAACATTAGTCGCAAGATTAAAGGTAGCCGAGAACGAGCTAGCAAATCAACAAACAACGATCCTATCTCTCCAAGAAGAGAATGAAACACTGAAAGAAAATCTGGAACAATCTCAAGAGGAGAATGACAAAACTCAAAATCAACTGGATGAAGCGTTACAAGATTTGGACCGTGCAGAGTCAGAAAATAAACGGTTGATAGATAACAATGACGTGCTTCACCAAGACAACAATGAACTTGAAGATGCCCTTCAAGACACAAAGAAGGAACTCAGAAGAGTTGAAGGTCAACTGGAAAATGTGAAGAAGGACTACAAGGAATGTCGACTGCTCTTAAAGGAAAGACATGAACACCGGGACATCCACCGCACTCCCTCGCCCGATTCCCGCTTCGAACACGGACGACCGCGTGGACAGCGTGCGTGTGCCCCTTCAGACCGCGACCTTGACAAGATCGCGCAAAATATCACCAAATTTGATCCAGGACCTACGGGTTCATCTGATGCAAAAGTCTATTTACAGGACATTGATTACTACCTGCGCAAGTATCCTGATGCTACAACAGACTATCGCATCTATCTGATTAAACTAACATCTAACAGGTCAGTATCAAAATTCATAGAAAGACAGCCGACAAACATCAAAGCAGATTACACGCTGCTCCGCGAAGCCATCGAAAAGGAGTTCTCCGACGACTGCCTACAGGCAGGGCTAACCGCAGCCCTAGCCGTGAAGCAAGGACGCTCAGAGCCAACACAAGCCTACTACCAGAGACTCCTACTTGCATATTTTGGATCTCAAAATACACCAGGGATGGAAGAAGACCACAATTTCAAGACCCTCTTCATCCAAAACCTCCATCCCACTGTGAGTCATTACCTAGGAGTTACAGCTAACCCAAGGTCAAACTCAATAAGTCAGCTGAGAGAGTTTGCACACTATGCGTTCCAAAAACGGCAACAAAGTCGCAACAAGCACGCTGAGCCTGCCACAGTGCTAGCTATTAGCGATGCATCTAACACCTTGGAGTTGGAAGGAGCTCCTCGCTCTTCTCCACCTCTTACACCACGAGTACATCAACAGCCGAAGCATTTTCCTAAGCGACCTCATCAAGGTCCAAACCACACTAGGTCCTCTGGATACCACTTTGGACCAACTTTGCGAAAACCCGACTACCGTCGTAGACCATATCCACGGGATAGGTCACGAGAACGCGATACGGACTACCATGATGACAGATACCGATACGAAGACACGCGTAACCGTGACAAATGGTCTCCATCCCATCACAGAAACTCAGAAGCAGAGACCTATCACAAACCTTGGAAGGAAGAAGAAACTCCTACATTCAGTAGAGAAGTTATTGAAATTGTCCAACACCTCCTAGCAGAGATTCAAAACTACAAAGAGAATAAAACTGCTAACATTCTAGCTATATCAGCTGTGCCAACTCAAAACAAGCGTTCCAAACGAAGGAAACGCAAGAAGAAAATCCCTCATGCAAATGAGGAAGGACCAAAGGACTCAACACAGTGCAGTGCTGTCATGGCAGCCCAACCACAGGTCACAGACCACTCCTCTAACATGTCGCAACTCTGTGTCGAACCACCGGTTCCACAATTTCTATGCGATTTAAACGAGAGGGGGGTGGCACGGAAATTCTACCTTCCACTGACCCTTGAAGACATGATGTGTCAGGACGCTGTTTTAGACACCGCTGCTGACATCACGCTCATGTCACACACCCTTTTTGACAAACTACGTGTAGCCGCTAACCGCGCTAACAGACATTTGAAACTGGAACCCTGTTCATTAGCTGTGCGACCATATGCGCTCACTAAAACAACCCTGTTGGGCGTATCACTACTAAACATGTCCATTGGACCCATGACCTTGAAACATCCGGTCTATGTGTCCAAACTTGACGCCATTCCATTGCTTGTTGGCAAAGACCTACTGAACCGTTTTGAGCCACTGATTAATTTCAATAACCTCAAACTATGGGCTCAAACGCAACACCCTCACCCATTTGACCCAACAAGAACAACTGAATCACAGTGCTTTATTCTGAACACTTTAGACACCCCAAGTCTCACACAACTAGCACTGTTGGAACAACTGCAACCGAGTGAAAGCGACCGCCAAGACCAAGGTGAGTACTGTCCTCAAGAAGTCAAAAGTCACCTTCACATACAAGGTCAAGCCAAACACTCAAATGACCTTGAAAACTCAATGGCCGAGCAGAAAACCCCAAACGGCCCCCTTGAAACCCTTGATACCCATGATTCAATGGTGGTGTCACATTTTGAAACCCACCCACCCACCCATGAGGCCTGCATGGTCACAAGAGCCACACCAACCGGCTCTCTAGACCCTCTAAAACCTCAACTTTTTGCAACAACGAACCCAACTTTTGCAAACGCAAGGCGCACAGTCACTCAACCTTGCAACCAAATGATCCATGAAACCGTCAAACACCGGTCGGATAAAACGGTACATGCGCTACCCGCATCTAAACCCTATGACATACCAAAACTGATACCACTTCATGCGACACAATCTTCTCTGCAGCTATGCAATGGCACTCCTGATCATGCTTCCGAAGAACCATCATCGCCACCGCTCAGAGTTCCTCGAAACCAGAGGGGGGTGATGACTGCCAATGCCCATAACATTCCAGCTGCAGAACACAAAAGCATCAAAATGACATACAAAGCTCCCAAGGCTGTATTTCAAAACCATTCGGACCGATTCGCCAAACGACACAAAGCGTACAACTATCAAAAACTCTTGCATGACAAACTGCGAAGGGGGGACAAGATCTTCCACCCCACATTTGTACCGCAGACACCTGAAATAAATTTACAGGAAAGGAAAATCACTCCTAAATTCCTGCCCAAGTGGATGAATCTACACATTGTCAACAACAAACTTTTGCCACTCAAGTGCCAAACCCAGGACCCCATTTTCAAATGGGCTCACCAAAATCAGACTAACCTTAACCAAAACCCTATGGGACTTGTCGGGTACAACACTGTCAAAGTAAGTCCATAAATAAGATTCAAATCAAACCTACATCTGAGAAATAACTGTAGCTAACTACTAGCCTCAGATACATTCAGTCAAATTTCTCCAATTGGTTAACTGCATCAAACTTCCAGAAAGGAAAGGGTATATTAAAACCAAATTAGCCCTTAAACTAATTTCAACGACCTCTGTAAAATCTAATAAACTTCAATCAACTTACTATTACCAAATAGTATACACAAGACATTCAACACCATTAGCTTGAGCTAATAATCCTAAAACTCCCATCAAAGGTGAAAAACAAGCACAAGGTTTAGAGTTCAATCTCTTAATCTCTATTCTGTAATTTCCCAGTTTTGGGATCAATAAACTACATCCATCTAAAAGAAATCATTCCACCTCTAAGAGGAATTTTCATTTGCCAACCAGGTATCTAAAGAAAGATCAACAAGAAGATTAAGATCCAAAACCACTCACTTTTATGTTTGCCAAGATGATGGCCCTCCTGTTTATCAGTTTAGCCATCTGCCTAGCAATCACACCCACTGTTACCCAGTCAGAATTGGGCCAAGCCAAAACGAAAGGTCAAAGATCCTCGGGTGGATTCTTAATAACAGCCTTATCGTTAGAGCCTCTTGTTAGCCTTAGCATGCCCACTGTTAACTCGGTCAACACCGCTAAACCGAAACGCCAGGTTGTCGAACCACAAATGGTTACCAAAATCTTACAAGACACTGTGTTGGTTTTGAATGCTTGCTCCGAAGCTTCAGTCAAACTCAACAAGGTCTTGAACTCTTTGTTTTTTGTGTTAAAGGTTGACTATGCTCACACACAGCCAATGTATATGTTACTCTCAGAAGTAGCTAGAAACATTAGCTTTTCAGTTAACGCTTTAGCAATGAATATGCTCTCTCATCATATCCTTTTTGCAGTAAATCCTAAATTACTTCTCATTGCCATCCAAAGAATGATAACGACATCCTATGCCCACTCAATTTTTCTGCACAAAAGCCTCAAACACCCTATGATTTGGACATCTGTGGAATCATGGTTTAGTCTAACTAAACAAATTCAATTTGAACCTCCTTGAGTCACCTCAATATTGATTAGCCTGAATCTACCTCAAGTATGAAAGAATTTTATTTTTGCTTTTGACTAAGATTTTTGGATACATGCTTGTGTATATACAAATAATCCTTTATACTTTATTGAGATTTTATGTACATTTAAACTGTTTTTGAAACCTTGAATAGATATTTTTCTGCAAACCCAAAACATTTATATCAAGTATGTCAAAACCCACATACTTCTAGTTCATTTTTTTTGTACCCACAATTTTTAAGTCTTTACAGGCTTATACAGAACTTTAGGATATCTTAGACAATTATACAATGTTTATATTTGGTCATGCCCCAAATTATTTTTGAAATTTCCAGAAGTTTTTCAGAAAACCAAATTTAAGGACCTACACTTTGGAATAGATACTGTTTACAAGCTTAAGACTTATCGGCATCAGAACTTTAGTTCAGCATTTGGATCAAGCCTCGCCAAATTGGAATTTGATGCCTAGGATTGCTATCAACGCTTAATCAACATCACCATTGATACCAGAGGGGGGACTGTAGCATCATCTCACTTTGGCTCAGCAACAATTATTCTTCTGCTTAAAGACATTTTTGTTTCACCCAGGAGTAAGTCAAAAAAATGGATTTTCTTCCTCCAGGCCACAGCTGAAATCCCATTCCTTTTGTTAAAACCAGCCTAAGGAATTTCCCCAATGTCCGGCTTTGCTTTTATTGCCCCCATAAACATGCAGACCTAGTCACACACAGACCCACAACTCAACTAATTTCCTTAAACTCTGGACATGCTGGATTTAACCAGTGAATTTTAAAGTACATTATTACAAACTCAATTCTAAACCTTCTTCTTTTCAGAACTATGAAAAGCCAATGGACTCTGATGTTTTAATGTGGAAAATCAATAATATGTGTGAAATGCATTAATCTGTGATTTTATATATATGCATGTTAATGTTTAAATGAATGTTTATTCCTGCATGTTGATTTAGAAGCACTGCTTATAATTTATACTAATCACTAAAGTTATCTTAGTTTAATACATAAGGGGAAAAATTAACTTCCAGTATGTATCAAAGTTTTGCCTCTAAAACCATGTGACTCCAGCAGCCAATCTCGGCATGACAGCAATTCTTCATCCCAGAGCTCCAGACAATAGACTGTTTGTTCATTGGATGGAAAGTTCATTGGGCCTCCAACGGAGGACTCTCATTGGCTGAGATCCCGGAAGCCCGCGAAACTCAACGGAACTTAAATAACAGAGGGACCCCTGCTTCTGCCCTCTTTTTCGACACGCTCTTCCCCGGATCGTCTTCTCTCTTTTCGGCTGCTCTCTTTTCCGGATTGCTCTTTTCCGGCTCCCCTTTTCACTGATTATCTTCTCCATTGTCTACACACAGCAAGGAAGAACAAAGGACCGTCTGAACAAAGACTTCGACCACGTGTCGTTTTTCCGAACACAGAGCAGATAACTCGTAATTTGCTATGTAGCGTTGTATTTTAATGTCTTTTTCCTTTTCTCTTAAATGCCTAGGAATTCTTATTTCTTTGAGCTCAATTCTTAATCGGAGTTAAACTCCAATTTTTATTCATCACTTTTTCTTTGTTAAACTTTCTGTAAAACCACCGTTTGTTTAATTTTAATGTAAACTTTAATCTTGACTTTATAATTTTTTTTTATATTTTTCTTGACCAACCACACACGAGAAGCTATAATTTTATATCTAAAGTCTGAAAGTTTTCTTTTCTAATTTGAAATCGGATTAGATATCTTCAATTATTCCCGAAGACCTCTGCAGCCGTTTGTCTACCAGGAAGAAAAACGCAGCTCCCACATCGCGCAGCTGAGGAATCAGCGTGCTTCTGCAGGATTTCAACCATCGAGATCCAACTTACGATCTCATGAATATCATTCATCGTCAAGAGAATATTTGCGGGACAAATATTCTGGGTTTTGCCCCTGAACAACACTTCAAAACTTCATGAGGACAACAACAGAACCATCATCGAATGAGAATCACGTGAACTGCAAACTTTTAATTCATCTACTGAATTAAACTTCTGAGGTTCGGTAATAATTTGTGTATCTAATCAGATGCAAATTAAGAAGCCCTTAACATAACTCTTCTTTTCATTAAAATTCCGTTTTTATTTTCTTAAGATCAATCAAGGACTTTTCATATAATTAGTAAACTTTCTCCATAAATTTGTGTTTTTTTTAATAATCTGTTAACTCAAACTGATAGAAATTCATTTCTCAGTTTAACCCTTGTTCCGAAAATATTGACATTGTTAATCTATCATTTACAGTATTGATTTTATGATTAAGGAAATTACTGCAATGTCTGTTAATCATTTCGTTTAATAAATATTTAAAAATGAGAGAAGCTGTTGGGAATTTATTTCATTCTGAGTCTGTTCAAGCACATGTATCAAATTCACGGAAAATTTTTGAGACTGATTATTGATTAATTTATTGAGTGATCAAACAGGTATAAAGTGAAATTAAAGATTAAATTGCTTCTTAAAGATAGAAGCTGGTGCCCCTTACGAGTGTTATTAACTTTTCTGATGTATATGAAATGAGATTTGATCTCAGATTCCAATACATCAATATAAATTAAATAATTCATACCTGATCATATTTATTATTTATTAATATTTCTATTTTATGCTACAGATGAGACATCAGTTTCTCTTCTTAACAGTCCTGGTGGCTGAGTGGTCAGAACTTCGTTAGAGGATCCCTCCTGCATCATCAGCAGATGTATCAGGGTCATAGGCATTTCGCCCCTGAACCTTTATGCCTCGCCTGAATGGGGCAGCAAAGATTAATCTTCACTTGCAGAAGGGTTCCAACCATGGTCTCTTGTGAGCCACAACCACCTTGAACTAGCCTCTGCAACTGAGGCTATGTCCCCAATGGCTTTCCTAAGATGTTTAGGTTCCAGACCTATCTTATGTAAAAAATGATACAAAGATGCAGCTGGAAACCCACGACAACCAACCTCAATGGGGAATAAAGTAGTGTGCCACCCTTTAATCCGAGCTTCATCAACCAGGTCCTGATATTTTTCCTTCTTGAGTTATATCCAGCCTCTCCTCCCAAGGCACTGTAAGCTCAAGTATTACAATGGATTTTACACTCTGAGAGCAAAGAATCATGTTCGGGCAGAGTGTGGTTGTTATTACTTCTTCTGGGAAGACGAGCTTCTTTTTTAGGTCAACGTGCAACACCCAATCTGATGCTTTATGCAAAACAGAGATTGTGACAGTTGTTTTTTTTTTTCCTTCGGAGACTTATTTCCTGGGTTTTGAAAGCTAATGACCTGAAATGGTGTTGCCTGATGATTATTGGCTCTAATCCTTTGAAATTCAACCCACCTTTCCATTTCTGCAAGGACTTTATCATGTCTCCACCGGTAACGCCCTTCTCCCAGTGCTCTAGAGCACCCGGTCAAAATGTGATTCAAAGTACTAGGAGACATACTGCACAGCTTACAAGATGAATCCTCATCTTTGTACCAAAGTTTTAAATTACTTGGTGTTGGTAAAAGATCAGTCACTGCACAGAGAAGAAAAGCCAACTTGCCCTGGTCTGTGCCCCAGATATAATTCCAAGACAGTGATCGTTCAAGTGCATGGTTTCATTGCATCCACTGCCCTTGAGAGGCAAGCCCTACGGCTTTCACACAGCGGTCCTCTTCCACTGCCTCTCTGACCCTCTGTACTACAAATCTTCTCCTGCTTTTGGTGTCAGCTTTGCTCCACCTTTTACCATTGTAATTTCCTAGCCCGAGTCGTCCCTGACAAACTACGCCGACAATTTTGTCATGTCTCCAGTATGCTTCAGCTTCCCTGACAGCTTCCTGGGGTCTCCATTTCCTACCACACTTAATGGCTGTGTTGGAATGCCTGACCTTTTTATCATCAGAATAGAGCAGAGAACAGACAGACCCTGCCTTAGTGGCCTTGAACTCCTCCACCACCGATGAGATTGGTAGGCGAAGCTTGGAAGTCTTACTGTAGAGATTAACTGAACTGAAGGATGGGGGAACTCCTAGCCATCTGCCAATAAATTTGCTACAGAGTCTCTCCATTGCTTCTACTCTGGTAACAGCAAAATCATATAGCAGGGATGGCCACTGCAACCTGGGTATGATGCCATACTGAAAGCACCATACCTTAAACCTCCCAAGCAAGTGGCTTCTGTCAATTGCCTTAAGCCAGCTACACAAACTAGTCATGGTCTGCTTTAAATTCCCCCTATTATTTAACGTACAATCGTAGTACTTTCCCAGGCATCATACTCTCTGTTCTTGAATTGATGGAGTTGATTGATACAGTCCCTTTGATGCTGAAAATGCTTTCCATCAGCTTTCCTTTCATAATGCTCAGACTCCTAGACTTTCCTGGATTAAACTGCATTTGTGACCAAGCTGCCATCTTCTCCAATGAGCCTAGGATCCAATGCATTCCTTGCACTGACAAAGTCATTACGGTTATATCATCCATAAAGGCTCTACAAGCTGGATGCCTAGTGCCATCATCTGCTTTTGGGCCTCTGCATTGTATCCCTCCTACCTTCAATAACAAATTCATAACAGCCACATAATGCCTTTTTCGAGTCTCTGCCATTCGGTGGTAAAATCTCCAACAGTAAACCTCATCCTCAGGAAATTCATATGGGACATCACAAGCTTAATCACCTCTGATGGTACTTGGTAGTATTCCAGTGCTCTACAGATCAGTTGGTGGGGTACACTTGGATAAGCTTTGGCAAGGTCTAGCCAGACAACAGAGAGGGTGGTGTTATTCTTTTTTGCCTCTTTAATGACTTGGCTAATCACTGACATATGCTCCAAGCAACCAGAGTATCCCGGGATGCCTCCTTTTTGGACACTTGTTTGAACAAACTTATTAGTAAGTAAATATGATATTAACCGCTTAGCAATGATGGACCAGAATATCTTCCCTTCAACATCTAGGAGGGAGCAAACATTCAAAACCAACACAGTATCTTGCAAAGTTTTCGTAGCAGTTTGTGGTTCAACTACCTGGCGTTTTGGTGTAGCGATGTTGACCAAGTTAACAGTGGACATGCTGAGGCTAACAAGAGGCCCTAACAATGAGGCTGTTGCTGAGAATCCACCTAAGGATTGTTGACTGTTTGTCTTGGCTCTGCCCAGTTCTGACTGGGTGACAGTGGATGTGATTGCTAGGTGGAGGGCTAAACTGAAAAACAGGAGGGCCATCATCCTGGCAAACAAACAGAAGTGAGTGATTTTAATCTCAACCTTCTTGTTGTTTTTTCTTTATATACCTGTGTGGTAGATGAAAATTATTCTCAGAGGTGGACTAATTTCTTTTAGAGATGGAACTCTACACCTTAGATATTTTTATCAACTTTAGTGGGAATTTTTATGTTGTTACCTCAAACTAATGGTATTGGATATTTTGTGTATACTATTTGATAATAGTAAGTGGACTGAAATTGATTGGAATTTTACAGACGCCTTCAAGATTAGTTTCAGGGATAATTTGTTTTTAATTTACTCTTTTTCTTTTGGAAGTTTTTTTATGCACTTAACTGATTGGTTTGGAGAAATGTGACTGAGTGTACCTTAGGCCAATAGTAAGCTAACAATTATTTCTCAGAAGAGGCCTGATTTTACTCTTTTTATGGACTTACTGTGACAGTGTTGTACCCGAAAAGTCCCATGGGGTTTTGATAAAATTTACTCTGATTGTGATGACCCCATTTCAAATCAGGGTCCTGGATTTGGTACTTAAGTGGCCAAAGTTTGTTGTTGATTTAGGAGGGAATTTCCCTGCATGTAGATTGATTTGTTGTGTTTGCAGTCCAAATGTGTAGTGGAAGACCTTGTCCCCCCCCCCCCCCCCCCCTTGAGGTTTGCCATGGGAGGCTTTTTGGTCGTTGTACGCTTTGTGTCATTTTGCAGTTCGGTCGAAGTGTTTTTGAAATGTGGCCTTGGGAGCATTGTACATCGTTTTGACACCTCTATTTTCTGCAGCTGGAAGGTCATGGGGTTGGCAGTCATCACCCCCCTCTGGTTTTGAGGAACTATGAGCAGTGGCAATAATTGTTCATCGAAAGTAGGAATAGGAGTGCTATTGCTTAGCTGCAGAGAAGGTTGGGTCACCGGTTGTGTTTTCAGTTTTGGTATGTTAAAGGAATTTGATTCGGCAAGCATGTGTATAGTTGGGTCTGACTGGTGTTTGATGTTTTTTATGGACCATGGAGTCACGGGTTTCAGTAGAGGTGTGCCTAGTGTTCACAAAAGTTGGGTCCATCGATGCAGAACCCTTAGGTTGTAGAGGGTCTGGGGAGATGGTTGATTTTGCTCCTGAGACCACTTAGGCCTCAGGGGTGGGTGGGTGGGATTCAGAAGGTGACATCAACGTTCAGTCAAAGGTAAAAAGGGGGCCGTGTGGAGCTTTCTGCTTGGCAAGTGAGTTCCCAAGGCAATTTGATCCTTTGCCTTGACCTTGTGTTTGAAGGTGAGTGATAGAATAAAATTAAATTGATTGAGACTGAATCAATAATCAATAGGCAGTTTCCAAGTTCTGAGCAATTTATTCCACTCTGATCAGAGGAGGGAAAAAGTTACAGCATCAACCATCTCAGAGCCTGCTCTCCCATTCTCCCTAATCTGCATTACAAGTCTGGGGCTCTTTATACCCTAAGCAAGCAGTCCTTGAGTTTATCCTTAGGCTGGAGACAGCTGGAGACAGCTTAACTACTTTGATCTATAAATGTCTCTGGTCATCCTAAACCAGACAGGTTGGTGTGATCTTAAGTGCTTTGATGTATAGATGACTCCAGACATCCTGAACAGGACAGGGTGGTATGATAATACCTGGGTCATTACATATGTCATTATTTACAATCTTGCTTAGCCTAATCTCACAGTGAAAACAGACACTCCTACAGGCTCCAAGACAATGGAAAATCAAAGAGAATCAGGCCTTGGCTCATTATATGCACCAAATAAAAATGTAATATAAAATAAGAATAATACAGAATTAAAATCATATAGAATAATATAATGAAACATTAAAATATCCGATCATCCCCCCCTTGATGCTTAAAAAAGCATCGGAGATGAAACATTATGGCTTCTAAAACCTCATTGGGCAGCTTGCTAAGTTCTGGTGCTTTTTATGCTAAAGCATTTTATTGCAAAATGTCCTAACTCGCTTTTTAATGAGGAAAGTCAACCATCGGCCCCGCTGCCGCTCCCGAACGCCACTGGAATGTTTCATTTCCTGGGGAGTATGAGAGGATAATACCCTTTGTTCCAAAAAAGAAATCAATCATTTAATTAAATCATAAAAGAGAAAAAAAAAATAAGTCAGTAGTGTTGATTAACTGTAAAATGAGATGAAAAGTGTATATATTTGTCATTCTGTGTTTGTAAATTAGCAGTGATTTAATAAAACAAGTTAGTATATATATGTAACAATAAAAATGATCAAAAACGATTACATGTGTATGTATGTATGTATGACTATATGTGTTAAAGATATATGCACATGTATGTGTTAGAGATACATGTGCATGTTAGCATCTTAATCTATGTGTATTAGTACCTTAATGTGAGAATGTAAACAAGCTAACAAGAATCAAGCAACAATCACTACAGTAAAACTGTATAATGGCTAAATGGTGATAAGGAACATGATGATTTCAAATGCAATACATTAAAACAGAATAAAGTGAAAAATCTCAAACAAAGATAAAACAACTTCTCAGAACTTCAAAATACATTTCATTACTCTTGCAACTTAGTACATTTCAAATTCACATCATGAACATACATCTACTTTTGGTTTTCTGCATGTCAGTCATACTTTTACTATGTACTCATACAGCCGTGGACAAAATTGTTGGTACCCCTCTGTTAATGAAAGAAAAACCCACAATGGTAACAGAAATAACTTGAATCTGACAAAAGTGGTAATCAATAAAAATTCTATGAAAATTAACCAGTGAAAATCAGACAATGCTTTTGAATTGTGGTTCAACAGAATAATTAAAAAAAATTACTCATGGAACAGGCCTGGACAAAAATGATGGCACCCTTAACTTAATATTTTGTTGCACAACCTTTTGAGGCAATCACTGCAATCAAACAATTTCTGTAACTGTAAATTAGACTTCTGCACCTCTCAGCAGGTATTTTGGCCCACTCCTCATGAGCAAACTGCTCCAGTTGTCTCAGATTTGAAGGGTGCCTTCTTCAGACGGCATGCATCAGCTCCTTCCACATATGTTCAATAGGATTTAGATCAGGGCTCATAGAAGGCCACTTTAGAATAGTCCAATGTTTCACTCTTAGCCATTCTTGGGTGTTTTTAGCTGTGTGTTTTGGGTCATTATCCTGTTGCAAGACCCATGACCTGCAACTGAGACCAAGCTGTCTGACACTGGGCAGCACATTTCTCTCTAGAATACCTTGATAGTCTTGAGATTTCATTGCACCCTGCACAGATTCAAGACACCCTGTGTCAGATGCAGCAAAGCAGCCCCAGAACATAACAGAACCTCCTCCATGTTTCACAGTAGGGACAGTGTTCTTTTCTTGGTATGCTTC
The DNA here is from genome assembly GCA_020510985.1 of Pholidichthys leucotaenia. Taxonomy (NCBI): domain Eukaryota; kingdom Metazoa; phylum Chordata; class Actinopteri; order Cichliformes; family Pholidichthyidae; genus Pholidichthys; species Pholidichthys leucotaenia. The sequence continues at coordinate 300,847,654 of CM035836.1, read as the reverse complement.
ATTTTTGCGTCTGTGAACATAGCGCTGATGTGCCTTGCCAAAATGTTCCAGTTTTGTCTTGTCTGTCCATAGGACATTCTTCCAGAAGCTTTGTGGCTTGTCAACATGCAGTTTGTCAAATTCCAATCTGGCTTTTTTATGATTTGTTTTCAACAGTGGTGTCCTCGTTGTTGTCTCCCATGAAGTCCACTTTGGCTCAAACAATGACAGATGGTGCGATCTGACACTGATGTACCTTGACCAAGGAGTTCACCATGAATGTGTTTAGAGGTTGTTCTGGGCTCTTTTGTTACCATTCGTATTATCCGTCTCTTCCATTTGTCATCAAGTTTCTTCCTGCGGCCACATCCAGGAAGGTTTGCTACAGTCCCGTGGATCTTAAATTTCTGAATAATATGTGCAACTGTAGTCACAGGAACATCAAGCTGCTTGGATATGGTTTTATAGACTTTACCTTTAACATGCTTGTCTATAATTTTCTTTCTAATCTCCTGAGACAACTCTTTCCTTTGCTTCCTCTGGTCCATTTTTAGTGTGGTACACACCATGTCACCAAACAGCACAGTGACTACTTGTCACCCTTTAAATAGGCCGACTGACTAATTACAAGTTTGTAGACACCTGTGATGTTAATTAGAGGACACATCTTGGTTGAACATGTCCCTATGGTCACATTATTGTCAATCTTTTCTAGGGGTAGCATCATTTTTGTCCAGGCCTGTTTTATGAGTTTGTTTTGTTTTTTTTTTTTTGTTTTTTTTAATAATTCTGTTGAACCACAATTCAAAAGCATTGTCTGATTTTCAATGGTTAATTTTCATAGACATTTTCTTTATTGCCACTTTTGTCAGATTCAAGTTATTTCTGTGACCACTGGGGATTTTTCTTTCATTAACAGAGGGGTACCAACAATTTTGTCAACGTGTGTAAAACCTTAAGCTAGTGTTGTTTCTCTATCATCTCCAGTGGTGGCCTCATGATACAACACTAGATTCACATGAACAAGCCTCATCATCATATCACAGATGCAAGGAATGACACATGAAAAAATCAAAAGTATCACTACAAAAATCACCACCGAGTTTATGACAAGGCTCCTCCACAAGGAAAAACAACCAGTTTATCCAAAGTGGTGTGTCATTAACATTATCCTTAGCTCCAGCAGCCTGCAAAGCAGTAAGATTGTGTATGGCTGAAGCAATGACATATCCATCTGCATCATGTGCAGGTATAAAGGTGCAATAGTACTGACCCACAATTGCACACACACCCCCATGGGCGGCAGTCAACTGGTCAAGCACCATTCTATTTTGTGCCACCATAAGTCTTATAGCAGTCATTTCTTCCCTTTCACCTTTCCAGCCAGCCAAGGAAAAATTCACAAAGGACTGTAATCTATAATTAAGAGTCTCAACCCACAAAGTGTTCTTTGCCACCCCCACCCAAGGGAACAGCGACTGAAGAACCTTTTGACCTGTTGTGTGTAATTTAAACTGTTCCAGCACATCCGCACCCCAGATGGAATCATGTGGTGTGAAAATGGCATTCTGTGATAGGTCTCTCTTTCCCCTGCCCGCCTGAGCTGCTAACATAATGAGGGTGTGATCAGTCACAAGGACGGGGGCACAGACTCCTGCGCAATTCATAGGCAGATGGGAATACACCTTACGACCACACAGCCACCAACCACCTGTCACCATGTGTGTGCCATACATATGGAAGTTGCAGATCGTAACACTGCAGAGCTCCAGCATGGAGATAGGTCTGTAATAACAACGGTTAACTTGTGGGCACCACCTGTCCATGTGATTGGTCAGGGTACCAGCATCACAGGCGTAGTGTACACTGTACACAGCTGCACACCAAGAAAGGGGTAGGTTGCCCAGAGGGTTGCTACCACTTCCCCTCAAACAGAAAGAAAAGATCCCTAATGAAACTAACCTTGCCCTTATGGAGTAAGGGGTGCCATAAGTTTTCTAATTAGTGGAGTGATGAAAGGTTTAACAAGAGTGATTCAGAGTAATCTTTCTTGTGTAGTCCCTTCCCATAGCCTTCTGTAGAAAACAGAGAGCCCCTGCTGGTTCCATCATTTTAGCCGTAACAGCAGTCTGTCCAGCTGACATTGGTACCAAGGAACAAACATACCAGTTAGAGCGATTAGCTGACCTAGCTGTATAGTTAGCATACCTCCACCATGTATTGGCAGCGTATTCATGATCCTGATGCTCTTGTAGCTCTAGCCAGTCATGCTGGATATGTGCAAGATCCCAGCACTACGGTGTACGGTTTGTGGGGTAGCTAAAAGAAACCAGAGTAAGAATGACACCACTAGGATGATGATGCAAAGGAAACAACAACAACCACACCATTTAATGATTAAGCAGCTTCCTTCTGCTTCTTGTCTCTCCATGATGGTCAAACACTTGCTTCACTATGCCAAGCTGGTACTGGATACCCCACGTGGGACGTTGTCAGTCAACACATGTATAGGGAAACAATTAAAAAAGTCTCTTGCTGAAAATCTTTAATGAAAAAAAGTTGAAAGTATTTATTCAGCAGTCCCTAGCTGTAAGTTCTGAGTAGGGTAGAGTTTGCAGTGTGTTAAATGCACCCAAGAGTCCTGTCTCTCAACTTTCACCACTGTTGGTGTTGACAAAACAACTTTATGCGGTCCTTAAATCAGTCCAATTCTTCTTTTTGATAACTTTGAAAAGGACGAGGTCTCCTGACTTTGCCAAGATTGGTGCAGCTTCCTCGTGAACCCTCCTGGGGAGACTAGCAGTAATAACAATCTCTGTTAGTCAACATCCTTCTCATGTAATCTGCTAAACACACTTCTTCATCACTTGGGTTGAATGGTCTCAAAGGTGGTAGCAAATATGGTTTACCATACATGATTTCAAATGGAGACAACACCCCTTTGGTTGGGATTATTGCTCTGCTATTGAGAGCATTTTGTCATATGGCATCACGGTTTGGTATGAGGGCTGTTCAGCCGCAGACCGCAAAGCCTTCCGGAAAGTGATCGAGACTGCGCAAAAAATCACTGGCTGTTCTCTCCCTTCTCTGGAAGAGATTTCCAGGTCTCGTTACCTCAACAGAGCTACTGCCATCATTAAAGACTGCACTCATTCAGGCCATGATTTCTTTCACTTGCTCATATCAGGAAAGCAGTACAGATCCCACAAAACCCGGACTACCAGGTTTAATCATAGTTTTTTTTTTTCCCAGCAGCAGTATGTATTTTGAATGGATTTATGTAACACGTACAGACTGCTGATATTATTTTATTTTAGGTTATTTTGTGGCAATAACCCTGTGTATAAGCTGGTCTTACATATGTATCGCTCAGTATGTTTTTATTATTGCTATGTACATATTGTATTCAACTTTTAGGTAATATTATTTCAAGCACTATTTATTGTTGTAATTACGAGAATGTTAAATGCATGCGTGAACTGTGACTGTGATAGTTTGTTTTTAGGGAGCAGTATCTCAATTTTGTTGCATTGTTTATTAGCAATGGAATGACAATAAAGGCACTTTGACGTTGACTTTGATTATCCTCATGTAAAACAAGACTAATGGGAGGCAATATATCCAATTTTGTCCTGTTTCTGCCATTGTTTTTCTGAGTCTTTCTTTAATAGTTCTGTTTGTGCGTTCCACCAATCCTGCAGATTGTGGATGAAAAGCTGAATGATTTTTCAATCTAACCTTCAGTGCTGTGTCTAAATGTGATATAACTTGATTTACAAAATGTGTACCATTATCTGAGTAAATTTTCTCAGGTATTCCAAACCTAGGTACAATTTCAGCAAGCAATTTCTTCACCACTGTGATTGCATTTGGATGTGTACAGGGAAAAGCTTCTGTCCATTTAGAATACATATCACAAATGACCAGACAATATTTCTTGCCTTCACATTTATTCAGCTCAATAAAGTCCATGCAAATGTTTTGAAATGGATAAGTGGAGGCTGGAAAAGTGCCTCTTTCAGGTCTAAAATTTCCCTGTGCATTGTTTTTTGCACAAATCAGACACTTTTTACAAAACTGTGTGGCAAACTGGTTAAACCCATAGGCAGTAAAGGTACTATTCAATGTAGATACCCCCCCCCCCGCTACATGCAAAACACCATGCAGCAAGGTAGAGACCTGGTGAAACAGTTTGCGTGGTAGAATAGGCTTGTTTATGTTATATTTGTAGAGCTTTGAGGTGTCATCAAAAATAGTTCCCTTTTTTATCCACTTGTAATTTTCAGCCTGTGGTGCTGCTTTTTGAGCTTCAATGAGAATGTCATGTGGCAACTCCTCTGTCAGTGTCAAAATGGAATCAGATGTGCTTTGCTCAGGTTGCAAGCCTTGTGCAACCACTTTTGCAGTTTGATCCGCAAAGTGATTACCTTGGGAAACTGGATCATTGCCATTTGTATGAGCAGCACATTTGCATATGGCCAGCTGTGATGGGAGTTTGACAATTTCAAGCAGCTCCAAAATAAGGTGCTTATGCTGAATAAGCTTCCCTGTTGATGTAACCATGCCTCTGTTTTTCCACTGCTGTGCAAAATGGTGAATGGTGGGAAATGCATATTGGCTGTCAGTATAAACTGTAAGCTTTTTATTCTGTGCCAATTTGCATGCTTCAGTCGGTTCAATCAGATCTGCTGCTTATGCCGAAAAATGAGATGGAATTTTTTGGGCTTTCAAAACAGTGTCATGAGTGACAACTGCACAGCAGGACAAATCTGATCCATCACAGTCACGTTTTGATGCTCCATCTACAAACAATGTGAGAGCTGAATCATCCAAAGGGGTGTCCCGTAAATCAGGACGTCGTAGTGTTTCATTTTCAGTTTCTGCCAAACAGTCATGAGGGCCACCTTCAGTGGAAATTGGCAAAAAGCTTGCTGGATTTAGTAGTGTGCAACGCTCAACGGTTAAATGTGGCTGTGACAGTAACACTGGCATTCATGCAAGGTGTTTGGATGGTGTAAGAACTGATATCTTGCACTGAGATAAAATAGCTGACACTGCATGTGTGACTTTCAGGGTCAAAGGACGAAAAAAACAACAACAATTCCTTCAGATGCTTGAGCTGTCATGGATGCGGCTATTACGGCCTGCACACATGGAGGAAGGGATCTTGCAAAAGCATCTAGTCTGGTGGAATAATACGCCACTGGACAAATTTTTGCCCCAAATGGCTGAAGCAGCACTGACGTCATGTGTCCCTGCCTACAATCAGCCATTTGAATAAATGGCATCTTATAGTCAGGGAGTGCCAAAACTGCAGTGCTGACCAAAAGCCTTTTCATCCTGACAAGTGATTCTTCTGCTTCAGGTGTCCACTCAATTTTGTCCACCTGTGCCATTGTTTTTTTGTAAGTAAGGTCAGACAATGGTTGCTCTTCAAAAGAATAATTTGCAATCCAGTTTAATAGTTTAATGTCCCTAAAAAGGACATCATGTCTCTTTTTGTAATTGGTTTGGGTGCTGCCAAAATAGCCTCTTTGCAAACAGGATCAACATGTCTTCCTTCTGCTGACAAAATGTGGCCTAAGTATTTCACTTCTGTCTTCCACAATTGCAGCTTGGCTTTGTTGACCTTGTGACCCTGCTCAGCTAAAAATTTCAGCAAAGCAATGGTGTCCTTTTTGCATGTGATTTCATCAGGGGATGCCAGCAAAATGTCATCAACATACAGGAGTAATTGTCTCCCATGAGGTGGAACAAACTGGGCCAAACTTGCTGACATTGCCAGTGAAAAAATGGTTGGTGATTCACAATAGTCCTGTGGTAACCTTGTGAATGAGTACCTCTTGCCTTCAAATGTGAATGCAAACCATAACTGATGATCTGGGTGAATAGGAATGCTGTAAAAAGCATTACTGATGTCAATCACTGTGAAAAATTTCATCTGTGGTTGTAGATCATTTAACAAAGTATGAGGGTCTGGGACTGTTACAGCCCTAGGAATAACGGCTGTGTTCACCGCCTGGAGATCTTGGACAATCTTCCAGCCAGAGGACAGTGCAGCCTTCTTCACAGGGAACAGAAGCATATTACATGGGGATTTTGGACATGGTACTATAACCCCTGCATCTGTCAACTCCTGTATAACAGATTTAATGCCCTCCTGTGCTTCTGGGCATAGAGGATACTGTCTCTGATAAGGCCTAAAGTGAGATTTTGCATTTATTGTTACCAATTCTGCATTTTTCATTAAGCCTACATCTGCCTTTCCTGTTGACCACAAGGGATTTGGAATTTCTGAGAGTTCATCTTCTTCTCCCTCAGTCAGAGGAAATGGTCATGCTTGTGATTCAGGGACGTCAATACTGACCTCTTTTTGGACTTGTGCCACCCAGTTCAAAGACAGTCTGTAGGACTCAAGCTTCAGACAGTACTGAACTCTTGGATCTGGTGTGTCCTTCCATGATTGGTCACATTGTTCTGCTGTGTTCACAAATCTGCCTACATCCTTCCACTGCATGTGTTTAGGCTTAATCAGTGCAATGTGTGGTGACTCCCGGTGTTTGAAATGGCTCTTATCTTGATCAGATAACCTCATAGATGCAGAGGTTATCTGAGGTTAACTGCATGGCCCATTGGTGACCAGTATAGATTTGCAATGACCATCCTGGAAGATGGGTTTGCAAAAAATGTGTTTTCAAATTTATCATCTGGACCCCTCAGATATATGTCATACATGTTGCAATGATATTGATTTGTGGCCTGCTCAGTTGTAGGAATTTGTGTTTTGAAATGTTGCATTGTTTTTGCCGCCAAGTTTTCTGTCACTCGGGTTGGTCCAGCCGGTACCAAACGGAGCGAATATGAGTACCTTGGTACTGCAAAATGTTGCACTGCATTGGTTTCTGATATATGTGGGAAATGTGATACCCTCATACCACCTTCTGTCGGAATTACGGCAATATTGAGAGCTGTAAGCAAATCCCTTCCTAATAGGTTAACTGGGCATACTTGTGACAAAATGAATGAACCTTCTGCACTGTCCCCTTTGACAGGATCTGTTACTGTTACAATTTCAGAAAGGTATTCTTCTTTTTTTTTTTTTTAGTTTTCCATTTGCTCACTGTGTGTTCTGATTTTGTGAACCCCTCAGCATCCGGGCCTGAAATGATAGATCTACAAGCACCTGTATCACAAAGAAATTTCAAAGGAGTTCCCTGAACTTCTAGATTAACCTCTGGTAAACACTCTAGTGTCATGATTAAGTCAAAGCGAGGTAAATGAAATATGTCAACTGCGTCATTGTCAGTTTCAGTAGCTGTACTTAGCTTTGAGTCGGTTAGTCACATGCAGGGATGCGTCAGTTCCTGTTGTGGTGGCTGGGCAGCATGTAGTCCCCTCCTCTCCTCCAAGCTCCCCAGACATGCAGGGCAATTCCTCTGCCAGTGACCCCATTGTCCACAAAAATGACAAGTGTCACAGCTCCACCATGGGGGGTTTGCAGGCCCATCTCCACAGCCCCTCCTCTGTCCTCCACGCTGGGTACCCTTGAAAAATACAGAGATGGGGGGAAGCAAAGGCCTCCCCCTGAGGGTCAGCAATCACATAAACAGAAGTGGGCTTTGTTTTAGCCTTCTTTTCCTTCCTGTCCAGTCGTTCCTCCTCTAACTTTTCTGTATGCTTTGCATAAGTCAGTACATCAGCAAATGAACATGTACGATATGTCACAAGGTGTTTGCGTATATACTGTGCTAAATTGGGAAGCATGTTCTCCAGAAATACACTTTTCAAATGTTGCCAATGGGGTTCTAAACCTGTGTCTGTGGTAGGATTTTCCCAACCAGAATGATTGTCAAAAACATCCTGCAATCTGCATCTATAGGCTTCAACACCTTCTGTCTTATTCAGAGTGGTATTCTGAATGGCTGTTCAATCATGTTTTAATCTCCACTTGTTCCCAGTGCGTTCATTTAATTCTTTTACCCGCTGAACCAATATTGCATCAGTTGGTGTTAAGTGTTGATCATCATCAGCTTTTGGATTCCAGTTACCTGAAACTGTACACCAATCAGTTTTCAGGACCTTTCTGTAGGCCCTCTCTGTTTCCTGGCCGTTTAATTTGAAACTGTGAAGGAGGTTTTCCATCCCTTCAAAAAACTGTGTAGGTTTATCCTTAGGATGTGGAAATTAACTGCTTCAGTAAAATCTGCGTCGGTCTAGGGCCTATAAACTAGCACTATGGGTTCATTTTGAATACCATCTTGACTCCCATCGGCAGCTGGACCTGTATAAGCTGGGTTAGATAATTCAATCATAGGGAATTGTCCTAATGAGTCACAGGTTTCCTTCTTAATGTGTTTATCTAAGAATGAAGATCGGTGTGTGTTTGAAGTGGCATAGCGTGAAGGTGCATAATCACTTATCTGCACTGCCATCTGAGGTGGCTGTTCTCTGATGCCAAAGTCTTTTTTAAGTTTGGGCTTCACATCTGGGTTCTGAGGAGGAGGAGGAGGACGAGGAGGAGGGGGCCCAGCAGGAGAGGGGGCGGGAGGAGGTGATCCTGCTGCTGGAGACATGGGGGTCATTTCTGCTTTGAGGCTGGGGTACCCGGGGGGAGGAGAGGCCCTACGCCACTGACACTGGCTGATCCGTTCTTCCTCACCTCAGAATTTTGAGAAAGAATGTGCATTAGTCAAATCCTTTTTATTACAAACATCCGAGTCCTTTGAAGTCTGATTCTGTCTGTTTACCATCACCTTATCTAGGTCAGCCTGACACTGTCTTGGAACTTGAAGCCATTGTTCAGCTTCAAAGAGCCCATATTTCAGTCCTTTCGTCTGCTTCCATCTGCCGCTAATCTAATGGCAGAGACTAAACCCTCGCAGTCATTAACTCTGAGTTTGCCATTGAAATTAAATTTCCTTCTCCATTTTGTCATAAATCTTGTGCTATTTCTGTCTTTTCTGTTCATAAATTTACCATCTCCTGATAATACAACAATTTCATTCTCATCTTGCTGTGTTCTGAAACTTTTCCAGCAAAACAACCTATTTTTTCTACCTGTCTGAATATTTTGTGGCTGTCTTATGCCTTGTTTGCTATAACAACAACCCATGTATAAGAGCTTTTTTTTTTCTTCTTAGTTATCATACAGATCAGTAGCTACACAAGCTTTTTTATTTTTTTTTTCTTTTCAACCACACTCACACACACAAAGACAGACACACAGGGCCCAGAGCCCAGCACACAAAACAGAGTCAAAATTACTTCAATTAATCTCTGAAACTGGCAACTTTAGCAGAAAACACACACACCTGGCAACCACACAGTTTCACTGCAGCATGAAGGTCCTTCTGATTTTTCTACGCTGCTGTGAAAACACAACACTAGTCAAATCCTTTTGCTCAAAATTACTATTTTCAAGCACCCATAATTTTAAACATTCCTCAATAGGATAACAATTAATTAACCAACCCTTTTATGCTCCACAAATACCAGAAAAATCAAAAACAACAAATTTACAACCTATGCAACATGCTCTCTCCGTCCCCGCAGAGAACTCCGTCACTCTTTCATACCAGAGCAGATTTCACGAGACACAGAGACAAAAACAAACACACTGTAGTAGCTTTTATCCAGCTGTAACAGGATTATATATAAAATATTTGTCATAAGGTACAGGAATTATTTATTTTATTTAATAGTGGGTGTGAAAGGGGGCGGAGTTAAACCATCACTTCTACACCCGCTAAATTAAATAAAAGCACTCGTAAAAGGGGCACCAGTCACAATGGACAATAATATTAACTTTAATTTTAATTAATTTTTTACCTTCAATTACTTAATGAATCAGTCTCAACGTTTCAATGAGTTCTTTTCCTGCCGTGATTAGGAAACATATATATGCGAAGGAAAATGCTTCAGCTTCTCTCATTCAGCCTTTTATTAAACTCATTCAGGTTACATGATATGGCATTCAAATGATGGATAAACAGATTCAAATGATAACAGTGTACGATATCACATCAACTGATATTTGATTCCTGAACATAAAATCCAGCGTTACACCTTTGTAGAACCAAGGAGGAACCAGACTTATGTTTCAATGGTAAATGAGGCTGAAATGTCCAACAAAACAACACAATTTTATGGGGAAAATTCATAAGCTAATTATCTAAAAATGACTTCTGAATTAATCTACAAAAATTAAGGGCAGTTACTTAAAAATGACTAAGAGTCTTCCTTCAGTTTATAGCTTTATCTTGTGGCTAAGAGACTAATTGAGCCCTGAAATACGGGCTATATTTAATTGTAATTTAATTGTTAGGACATCACGTTTTAACCCAGCAGATAGGAGAAGTAGGAGTTTCACTCACACACCAGCTGTAGGTCCACGTTTCAGCGGGTCGATACCGGCCAAGTTGGGAGTTAGGACGTCGGAGGAAGCGGCTGCTGAAATGCTTCCTCACAGCCGTGGAAGTGTAAACTCAGCTGGGGGCTCTCCAGACAATGACAGCAGTGGATGGTCTGTCTCCGAGCGGCGGGACAAGTCCTTGAAAAACGGTCTGAATTTGAGGTCTCTTGTAGCGGGATAGACCAAAAAAACTGAAGGAGAAACTTCTCAGTCAGGTGGGTATGAGGCCGGAAAGAGAGTCCAAAAACACAGTCTCTGTTCACTTTAAACTAGGAAAATTAAAGGTCCGCTTTAACAGCGTGAAAAGTCATTAAAAAAATGAGAAAACATTTACTAGGATAAGAATGGCTTCTGAGGTGAAGGAAAAAAATTGAGAATTTGATTCTCTGAGAAAGGGAGCACTAAAGAAAAAGGTGATTTCTCCTCAGTAAACAGAAAAACTAACGCAGGATTTGACAAACTTCACACAGAACAATTTAGATAAAATAAAACTACACGGGACCTTGAAACGGTAGAATAAAATCTTCCCAGACTTCTATGATCTCATTCTGTCTCTTTCTTGTCTGCTTTTTCTTCTCTAACTTTAACTTAACTGCATGACTTGTCTCTGTGTAAGTTGTGTTCTGTCTTGCTCTCTTACTTAACTTTAACTTACATCTGTGTGTTTCTTTTTCTTTCTGCTTGTCTTGTTCTAATTCTAATTCTGAATCTGTGTGTTTTTTTCTGAATCTTTACCTATGCAGAGCAGCTTCTACTACTTTTAAATGACCCCGCCTGGTCATAAACTGGTGATGTCGATTGCAAGACTGACCAGTCGACTTTGTCAAAAGCAGTTTGAAATGGCTGCAATCCAATGTGAGAACATGTCTTTGTTTGAGAGCAGCCAATCAAACGAAGACACCATCCCATGAAATTGCAGAGAAAAATCAACACTCAGTCAGTTCTTATGAAATTAGGTGCTCAATATAAAATTCAACTAAATTAAATGACTTGGCTAATATTTGGTGATCATGCATTTATACCATTACTCTAATATTACATTTGTTTGAATAACACTCATGAACATAACATTTCTTATACATAATTATAATACATGCATTCATATTTAGATCAAAGCTTAATGTAGTACAGCAAACCATGGTTGGTGATAAAAAGGGATGATTTTCAGTGTCCTTAGGATCCAGGGGAGAAGAGGATAAGCTGAAAGAAACTTAATGTTTAGAACAAATTAAAAGTCATCCTACATACTGAAACACATTTTGTAGGTATCCGCTAGGAGGTACTGTTGAGCTGTAGATGATTTCTTTTAGGTACATGGTATCTGGAAGAGATAATCTGGAAAACATCGGAGGTTATAAACCTGTCTGATTAAGCCGTTTATGACCCTTTTAAGAGCATTGGTTTCCTGTAAAGGAGGATGTTATCCAAATGCAGTGTTCACGTTGGAGGTCTGGTCTCCCGAGTTTTATGTTCCTTTGAGCCTTTAAAAGCAAATTCTGATCCTTACAACCTCTGCAAGAGGCAACTGTTTACATTGGGGTCCTGGGAAAACATCTTTGGGTCTGGCCTGGATGAGGCCTGGATGAGTCGATATGAAAGCCAGTGATATCCCTGCAGAATGCAGAAAAGTGGTATTCCTGTAGAAGGAATAAAGTGAAATTCCTGTAAAATGGAGAGAAGTGATCTTCTGTCTTGGTTTGAGGAGACAATGATGCTACAGATCCCCCCCCTTTGTAGCAATGGTGAGCATCGGTCAGCGTTGGTACACACCCATGGCAGCTTCATCTCCTTGGCAACACTTGACCTAAATACTGGGTTAAAAGGTTTTTTGTGATGTCCATACACACTAGCATGCAAACAGTATCTATTACTAAGTTGTAACGTGAAATGGGGATATTAATAAATAATAAATATGATCAGGTATGAATTATTTAATTTATATTGATGTATTGGAATCTGAGCTCAAATCTCATTTCATATACATCAGAAAAGTTAATAACACTCATAAGGGGCACCAGCTTCTGTCTTTAAGAAGCAATTTAATCTTTAATTTCACTTTATACCTATTTGATCACTCAATAAATTAATCAATAATCAGTCTCAAAAATTTTCCGTGAATTCAATACCTGGGCTTGAAACAGACTCAGAATGAAATAAATTCCCAACAACTTCTCATTTTTAAATATTTATTAAACGAAATGATTAATAGACATCGAAATAATTTCATTAATCATAAAATCAATCTTGTAAATGATAGATTAACAATGTCAATATTTTCGGAACCAGGGTTAAACTGAGAAACAAATTTCTATCAGTTTGAGTTAACAGATTATTAAAAACAACGCAAATTTATGGAGAAAGTTTGCTAATTATGAAAAAGTCCTAAATTAATCTTAAGAAAATAAAAACGGAATTTTAATGAAAAGGAGAGTTATGTTAAGGGCTTCTTAATTTGCATCTGATTAGATATATAAATTAGTACCGAACCTCAAGTTTAATTCAGCAGATGAATTAAAGTTTTTTCAGCTCACGTGATCCTCAGTGATGGCAGTTCTGTCGTCCTTTTTCAGCCCAAGACTTTGTGGATGTGAGGGAAATATCTGCCAGCAGATACTTCAAGGGTTCACAGCTTGACCTTTAGATTCAAGCGGTCGAAGGAGGCTGGATTCTGGGCTGCATGACCCACAGTTGAAACGGGTCTTAGCCAGATGGTGCCGACGTCTCTTCAGAGTGATGTGGGACAGCTGTGTGTTGATCCTACAGCTGCACGTTATGTGGGAGCTGCGTCTTTCTTCAAGAGGTCTTCGGTAATAATTAAGAGATATCTAATCCGATTTCAAATTAGAAAAGAAACTTTCAGACTTTAGATAAAAATAGTTTTTGGGAGGTGCTTGGTCAAGAAAAATATTATAAAAATAAAGTCAAGATTAAAGTTTACCTTAAAATTAAACAAACGGCGGTTTTACAGAAAGTTTAACAAAAAGTGATAAATTAAGAATTGGAGTTTGACTCCGATTAAGAATTGAGCTCAAAGAAAAAGGAATTCCTAGGCATTTAAGAGAAGAAGAAAATACAAAGTTACATAAACAAATTATCTGCTGTGTTCAGAAAAGCGCCATGTGGTCCTTTGTTCTCCCTTGCTGTGTGTAGACAATGGAGGAGATCAGAAAGAAGGGAGCAGGCGAAAAGAGAATCTGGAGCAGAAAGAGAGTGGTGTCTGACGAAAAAGGCAAAAAGGGCTGAAACCGAGTCTCTCTCTCCTTTTTATAAGCTTTGTTGAGTTTCGCGGGATTCCGGCCTGACCGGAATCTCAGCCAATGAGAGTCCTTCGTGGGCGGGCTCGATGAACCTTTAGTCCAATAACAGGCCTTGTCTGTGAGGGACCAATAGGATGAAGAAGCTGGGGTTCTATGAAGACTGGTGACACATGATATCAGTCCACAGGAATACACAGTTTTAAATACATTGGAATGTACTGTTACACACTTATGTATAACTAAACTAACCTTAGTGTATCTTATAAGCAGTGCTTCTAAATCAACATGCAGGAATAAACATTCATTTAACATTACCATGCATATATATATAAAATCACAGATTAATGCATTTCACACATATTATTGATTTTCCACATCAAAAAAAACATCAGAGTCCATCTGCATTTTCATAGTCCTGAAAAGAATGAAGGTTTAGAATTGAGTTTGTAATAATGTACTTTAAAGTTGTTTAAATCCAGCGTTTTCACAGTTTAAGGAAATTAGCTGAGTGTGGATCTGTTGCATGTTTTATGGGGGCAATAAAGTGAAGCCGGACATTGGGGGAAATTCCTTAGGCTGGTTTTAACAAAAGAAGGGGATTTCAGCTGTGGCCTGGAGGAAGACAATCCATTTATTTGCGTTATTCCTGGATGAAACAGAAATGTCTTTAAGCAGGAGAATAATTATTGCTGAGCCAAAGTGAGATGATGCTACAAAGTAGAGATCTTTGACTTTGGTTTACTGGAAGGACTTCCATGAATTTCCAAAAATAATTTGAATATGGACAAATGTAGATTATAAAATTGACTTGGATTAGTAAGCTTAGGCATATGTCTTGAAATGACTCAAAAATTCTAGTTACAAAAGTAAGAAGATACAAAATGCGTAGCTTTACATACCTGAGGTAGGTGTTTTGGTTTACGATGAAATAGCTATCATAATTGTTCAAAAATATGAATTTGGCACGAAAATCAAAATGGAGTGTGGGAACTATATATATAAATATATGTTTGTATGTAAGCATGCATATAACTTCAAAAATTCTAAAAATAAAAAAAAATAAAAATAAAAACAAAGAATGCAAAACAAAAATTTATTGTTTATTTGAGGTAGATGTTTAGGTTAAGCAATATTGAGGTAATTCAAGGATGTTCAAATTGAATTGGTTTAGCTGGAGTAAACCATGGTTCCACAGAGGTCTGGCTCAGAGGGTGTTTGAGACCTTTGTTCTGGAAGACTGAGCGAACATGGAAAGTCATCATTGTTCTTTTAGTGGCAATGGGGAATAACTTTGTGACATCTGAAACAGGGGCAAGAACCAGTGAAGGCAGGCTCATTGTCAAAGTGTTAGCTGAAAAGTTATTATTTCTAGCTACCTTTTGAAGAAACACAGGCATTAGATGTGGTTGAGCATGGTCACCCTCTAACATGAAGAGTGACAAGTCTAAGACCATGTTGAGTTTGAACGAGGCTTTGGAGCAAACATTCAAAACCAACACATTATCTTGCAAAGTTTTGGTAACAGTTGGTGGTTCAACTATCTGGCGTTTCAGTGTAGTGGTGTTGACTGATTTAACAGTAGATGTGCTAAGGCTAGCAAGGGGCCCTAATGATGAGGCTGTGGTTGAGAATCTACCTAAGGATTGTTGACTTCTTGTCAGGGCTCTGTCCAGTTCTAACTGGGCGGAAGTAGGTGAGAGTGCTAGGTAGAGGGCCAAACAGAAAAACAGGAGGGCCATCGTCCTGGCAAACGGATAGAAGTGAGTCATTTTAATCTTGAGCTTCTTGTAGGTTTTCCTTTCCTTGAGATACCAGAGTGATAGGTGAAAGTTATTCTCAGAGGTGGAACAACTTTGTTAGAGACTGACCTCTAGGCTATTAGTGTTTATCACCTTTAGAGGGTTTTGTGATTATTGACTTAAGCTAGTGATATTGGAGGTTTGTGTGTACTAATTTGAAATAGTAACTTGATGACACCGAATGAAATTTTGCAGGGTCTTTTAAAGTTAGATTTTAAGGAAGTCAGTTAGTTTGAGTAAATTTTCCTGTTTGAAGGTTTAATGCAGTTACCTGATTGAGGAAAGAGAAATGCAACCGAGCATGCCTGAGGCTGATAGTCAGCTAACAGTTATCTATCGGGCGCAAACAAGATTTTAGGTTTGTTTACTGACTTAATGGAACAGTATTGTCCCCGACGAGTCCCATGGGGTTTTTGTAAGCTTTGATTTGATTACGATCAACCCATTTGGAGATGAGGTCCTGGCGACCTTTGCTTATTTTGATTTGGTAAACGACCGGAGACAGTTTATCTGTGATCGTGTGTGGACCTGTCCACCTGGGGAGGAACTTCCGAGTGAGTTTTCCTGCTCGTGCGTTGGTCTGTCCTGTCTGAGGAATGAAAGCATAATAGGAAACCTTGTCTCCCACTTGGAGTTTGTCATGTGAGGCTTTCTGATTGTAGTAGGCTTTGCGTCCTTCAGCTGATCGGTCCAAATGTTTTTGGGCAAAGGCAAAAGTCTGTTGGAGATGTTTGGTCAGGTCAGTCATGTACTGGTGAGTAGTGTAAGCTGTAGCAACACTGGCTTCTCCAGGTTGGTAGAGTAAATGCAGGGGCAAAGTCATTTGCTGGCCTGTCATCATTTCAAAAGGTGACACCACAGTAGCTTCATGGGGTGTGGCTCGGATGGCCATTAAGACCAGTGGGAGTTTTACATCCCAGTCTTTCTGGTGTGGTGAAACATATTTCTTCAGTATGTTGATCACAGTTCGGTGGGTTCTTTCAACCTGTCCGGAGGATTGTGGGTGGTGGCTAATTAGGAAGTTAGCTTTAACTCCCAAGGTTTCCCACAGTTGTCGCATGACTTCGGCGGTGAAATGAGTGCTGCGGTCAGAGTTGATTCGGCTTGGCAGACCAAATCTAGAGAATACATGGTTCATCAACAAGTAGGCCGTAGTTTCTGCCGTGTCATTAGGAGCAGGCAGGCACTCGAGCCATTTGGTGAAAGCACATGTGACTGTGAGGAAGTATTTGTTTCCTCTGGCTGACCATGGAAGGGGACCTACCCAGTCAATTTGGAGGTCAGACCATGGGAATGAAATGCCTCTTTTCTGTAGGGGTGCTCGATGAATCGGGTTGGTTGGTTGAAACTGGCAACATACGAGACATCCCTTGATGTAGTCCGCTACATCCTTTCGCATGTATGGCCAATATGCCACTTGTTTGAGCGCGTTGTACGTCGCTTTGACGCCTTTGTGTCCTGCAGTTGGGAGATCGTGGGCATGAACAATCATCACCCCCCTCTGGTTACGAGGGACCACAAGCGCAGGCGCAGGGAGTTCATCGGAAAGATGAACTAGAATGCCATTTTGCAGCAGCAAGGACGATCGTGCGGCAAAAAGTGGTTTCAAGTCTGGAGTGTCAGCGAGATCCGAGTCGGATGGTGCATTAAGTGCAGGATCCGAGAGATATTGTATCATTTTATGGATCGCAGGGTCAAGGGTTTGAAGAGAGATAAGGTTAGCGTCAGTGAAAACAGGGTCAACCGCAAGGGGACCTGTGGTTTGTGTCATGTCTTGGGCCCTGCTGGTCTGGGCCCTAGTGACTGCGCAGACTGTAGGGTTGGGTGGGTGGGACTGTGAAGTCAGCACCTGAGCAGAATCAAAGGACCAGGGCATGCCTTGTATGGCTCCTTGTTTTGCAAATGAGTCCACAAGGTCATTCCATTCTTTGTCCTGACCTGGCGTGCGCGAGTGACCTCTGACCTTTGTCCAGTACACCTGGAGGTTGTTTGAGGTGACCAGGTGATCACATGCCTTGAAAAGGTTGTTCAGCCATGCCACACCCACACCAGCACGAATGTGAGTTTCATGGTGAAAAGAACAACCATCGACATAAGCGGTGACCATATCTTGACAGATGTTCTGATCAAAGTAGTCATGGTTTGGGTCTTCAGTGACTGTAGGTGGCTCTGCACGAATGGATGGTCCTGGAGTGTCCTCAGAGCACCGTTGGCAGGCAGCCAAGTCTGTGCCGAGAGGGCTTCTCAACTTTTGTGCGTAGCGGACCTCCAAGTCAAAGCTTTGTAGAGCCATCAACCAGGAGGCTATTCTGGCATTTGTTACAATGCCTTCTCTGATGCGTTGACTGTTAAGGAAGACCACTGGTTGGTGGTGAGTCTCATCTGTGATTCTCTGGCCTCCCACATAGTTGGAGAAATGTTTGACTGCCCATACAGTGGCCAGAAGGGCTTTTTAGCAGTCCAAGTATTTCAGGTCCGGACTAGAGAGGGTTTTGCTGGCATAGGCCACGACTCGTTTGTTGTGGTCATAGATTTGGTATAATCCAGCACTTAAGCAGTTGGCAGAGAACCCCACTTGTAGGAAGAATGGCTGGTCGCAGTTGGGATAGGCCAAACATCGTGCTGTGCACAACTTTTGCTCCAACACTAGCATAGCCTGTTCTTGGGCCTCAGACCAAATGAAAGGGGTGTCCTTTCGTAGGAGGTCTGTAAGGAGTTTTGCCAAGTCTGCATAATCCTCAATGAACTGACGTGAGTAGTTACATACCCCTAGGAAGCTCCGGAGTTCGGAGATGTTGGTAGGGGCTTTGATGTTTAGCACACCTTGGATTCATGCCGTTTGTGGTAGGACTGCTTTGGATCTACCAAGAGACCAACATAGTTGACTTTGGTTTTGCACCATTGGCATTTGGAAAGAGAAATTTTGGCTCCTGCTCACGTGAGCTGGCCAAGGACATGATCGATTTCAATGAGGTGGGTGTTCAGAGTTGGGCTCCGAATGAGAATGTCGTCAACATAGATGAGGTTACCTCTGTCTCGGGTGTCTGGGCATGTTTTGTTCAAGAAAATGTTGAACTCTGCAGGAGAGTTAGCATAACCGAAAGGGCATCGGGTGAATGTGTATTGGCGATTCGTGAACGTGAAGGCCAGTTTGTGTTGGTCTTCAGCTTGGACAGGAATAGTCCAAAAACCAGAAGCAATGTCCAGTGTTGAGAAGTATTTGGCATCTTTTACTCTAGGGAGTTCTTGCTCCAGTTGAGTCATAGGCCACCTAGAGAGAGGAACTTGAGTGTTCAATTTCCTGTAATCAATGGTGAGTCTCCACTTACCATTGGGCTTTAGGACAGGCCATAAGGGGGCCGAGTAGGTACTGTTGCATGGCCTGATTATGCCACGGTCCAGTAGGTCATCAATTATTTCTTGTACTGGGCCGTACGAGGCCAAGGGAATCTTGTACTGCCTGACGTAGGTGGGAGGAGCATCAGGTGGTGTAGGAATGCATACTGAGTGGATTGTGGTCAGTCCACAGTCCAAGGAGTCTTTGGAGAAGGATTGCTCATATTTAAGAAGAACTTGGTGAAGTTTTTCACGTTCTTCGTCAGAGGTTAAGGCATCAGCATCAGCTACCACCTGTGCAATCTCTTAAGCGATAGTGAGGACTGATTTCGGTGGAGCATCGCTGGGATTGTCATTGGTCTGCTGATTAGACTCCGATGCAAGGAGCTCAATGGCTTGGACAAGCATTTGGTCATTGTTGGTCAAGTCGATTCATCCAACTGACTCTTTGTCAGGGGTTGGCATTGACACAAGAGCGATGGCCTTAGAAGGCTTAGTGTAAATGACTGTAGGTTCAAGAGAGTCAGCCCAAAGAGAATCAGGAAGGCCGCCTAGCACAGGAACAGTCAGTTCAAAATCGTGGAAATCTGTGGTGATGAGCCAGCCGAGAGGCGTGGCCTTGGGCAGGACGATGGTCTCTCCCATGGGGTTGTTTACCGGTAATGTGGTGGTTCTGTATTCTAGGCTTAGACGGGGCGTGGCCTCCAGAGTTAAGCTTAGATCGTCAAGCAAAGGAGACGGTTGGAAAAATGCTTGTGAATGCATAAGTTTCTGTCCGGTTTGAATGCATAGTTGGACCGGGTGGCACGTGACATTAGCAGGTATGAGACAATGTTGAGTGTTCAGTACCTGGCAGGCCTTAGGGATGGTCTGGCCTGACTCTAGAGTGTCAAGATCTGGTTTAGATTGAGCGTCTCGAACTGGGGTGAGAGACCGTAAGACATTGTTTATAGTATCAACCTGGGTTGCGAGTCTCACAAGAAGATCACTGCTGATGTAGACTGCATGTGGTATGTCGGGAACGACCAAGAAGGGATGCGTTAGCAGTCTGTGGTTCCACTGAAGGTGGAGGGCGCAGATACCTGTAGCGATCAATGTTTTGTTTGATTTGGTCTCAGCAGGAAAACGAAAAGACTTGTTAGTGACCATAAGGTCAGGGTATTTCTAATGCAGAGAGTTGAAAAGTGTCTGGCTGATCGCAGATTTATCAGCCCAGAGAGCCAGTACCACGTCTTCTACGTGGGAGCTTTGGATAACTAGTCCTTTGACCACTTGGGGGCAGTACTCTTCGTTGGCTGCCCCTGGTTTTAGGGTGGAAAGGAATGAACTGTGTTCATTTAAGGTTGAGTTGTCAGATGTGGTGACATGGGAAGGGGTGCCTGTTTCATCCCGGTCCCCAAGGTCACCTTCCGTCAAACTTTGTTGGGTCAGCAGTGCGAGTGGGTTGACTCCTGGAACATCTAAGGTGTCAAGAGTGCAGCACTGTGATACGGTTGCTTCAGGTAGAGTGGTTGGAAGAGGTTGTCGAACTTGAGCCCATAGCTTGAGATTCTTGAAGTCTATCAGAGGCTCAAAGCGATTAAGTAGATCCTTGCCTATCAGCAATGGAATTGAGTTGAGATTGGACACATAGACCGGATGGATCAAGGTCATGGGCCCAATGGAGATTTTTATCAATGACATGTGTGACACAGTCGTGTTTGAGGGTGCATAAGGTTGAATAGCTAAGGAGCAAGGTCTTAGTTTCAAGTCTTTGTGCGCATGGTTAGCAGCGACACGTAGGTGCTCAAAAAGGTTACGCGACATGAGTGTGATGTCCGCTGCGGTATCCAGTAGGGCTTCGTGCAGCATCACATCTTCCAGGGTCAATGACAGGAAAAATTTTCGTGCAACCCCCCTCTCGGTCAAATCACACAGAAATTCTTGGACCGGTGGTTCAACGCGGATTAAAGAGTCACCTGTTTTAGGTGAGTGAGGTTTTCCAGGTAGCTGGACTACCAAAATGGCACTGGGTGGCGTTGCATTTTGGAGCTCCTCCTGAGTTTTGGGTGGAGGATGCTCGGGTGTGTCTTCGGTATCCTTCCCCTTTGTAGTAGGAGATTCCTCAGGGTTGACTTGTGGCAAACCTAAAGGATTGTTTGGGGTGGTCACAATATTTATGGCTAGGACATCTGGTTTCTTGTCTTCTTTCACCTCCTTTTTCCTCTTCAGTTCGTCAAGTATACGTTGGAGAGTTTCCAGGTCTTCTTGGCTGAAAATGGGCTTTTCTTTCTTCTCCCAGGGTTTGGAGATAAACTTACCAGGGGGAGGTCTTTCTTCCCTGTCGAAATGTTTTCATCGGTACGAGGGAGGTGACCACCTCCCGTGGTTATGCGAGTCTCGAAATCGATATCTGTCATCCCGGGTATCCGTACCATATTCTCGTGACTTACGTGGTGGGCTTAGCCTCCGACGGTAGTCAGGTTTTGTTGATGTCGGCTTGGAACTTGGTGTCAAAAATTTTTCCGGGTCATGACTCGACTTATCTTGACTGGAACAAGGGCTGGCCTTGGGGCGCCCTCTAGGTCCAGGGTGTCTGATGCGGTGTTGTCAGCTAACACCGCGGTAGACTCGGTATGCTTCTGATTGCTTTGTCGCTGTTTCTGGAATGCATAATGTGCAAACTCTCTTAGCTGGTTTATCGAGTTTGTCTTTGGGTTAGCCATGACTCCAAGGTGGTGTCCAATTGTGGGATGGAGATTCTGAATGAAAACAGCCTTGAAATTGTGGTCTTCTTCCATCTCAGGCGTGTTTTGAGATCCGAAATATGCGTGCAGGAGTCACTGGTAGTATGCCTGTGGGGGCTCTAAGCAACCCTGTTTCACAGCTACGGCTGTCGCTAGCCCTGACTGTAAGCAGTCGTCGGAGAACTCCTTTTCGATGGCTTCATAGAGTTTCCGGTGGTTCATCTTGATATCAAATGGTTGCCGATCTATAAATTTTGATACCGACCTGTTGGATGTCAACTTAATCAAATAAATTCGATCGTCAACCGTAGCATCAGGGTATTTACGCAAGTAGTAGTCAATGTCTTGCAAATAAGCCCTGGTATCAGGTGACCCACTGGTTGAGGGGTCAAATTTCGTGACGTGGCGAGCGATCTTATTGAGATCTCCATCGGATGGAATTTACAAATGTCTTTCGCGTTGCCATTTAGGTCTGAACGGGTCAGGTGAGTGTGAGCAGGGGAAGTCCCCATCCCATGAGGGGATGCCCCCCTTTGTCGAGGGAACCGGCATGTTCATGGCTTCTGGTCTAAGATCCCTTCATTTGCGGTGGTCTTCCAGCTCTTCTTTGACATCCTGAAGACCTTGTTGTGCTTCTCGTAGGAGCAGTTTGCATTTCCTACAGTCAGAGCTTGTTTCGTCCAATTGACCTTCAACTTCCTTGAGTTGATTCTCTTTGTGAAGCAGGGCGGTTCTCAATTCCTCGTTTTCTTGCTGAAGCGAGGTATTGTTGTTTTCTAGTCATTGCTTTTCTTCCTCTGCTTGTTCCAAATTTAGCAACATCTGATTAAGCGTAGCTTGGGTGTCTTCTTTCTCTATGCGAGCTTGTTCCTGCTTTTTCACAAGGGATTTGTTCTCTTCCTGAAGAGAAAGGATGGTAGTTTGTTGTTTCACCAGTTCCTTTTCAGCGTAGAGTACTTGGGTTTCAGCTCGATTTAGCCTTGCAACTAATGCTAGTGCAAACTTCCCTAACACACCTGGGATTTCCTTTGCTTTCGGTGGGTTAGCTTTGCATTCATCTAAAAGTTTTTTCGTCATTTGCTTCAAATCTTTGGGTGGAGTATCCTGAACATGTTTGGAGAAACTGGGTATAAGGTCGGAAGCCAACTCTTCTAATGTTACTTGAAGGTCATTTAATTCGTCAAGTGGACTCGACATGTTTGACCATTTGTGTAATGCTTAGCTTGAAATCAATTTGTTGATTATAGCTAAAGCTGTGAGTCAAGAGTTAACCTTGAGTGTCGTTTTGTAGTGAGGATAATTACAAGCTTCCTTTTGGAGTTTGTTTCAACTTCCAGGCTTGTAAGCAGCAAAGCAAATATTTTGGAAATTCTTTAGAAATGTGAAATATGTGTTAATTTATTTGTTGACACTGTATTTTGATTTGCATTTCACAAGACAAAAACAACAACAACAAAAAAAAAATGTGTCGATTGACTTCTTTCAGTTCAGTTACCAAAGTATAGTTTTGGAATAGTCCTCAACTAGGTTGTGAATCTTTGGTTGAATCTCACTTGAAAGTAATGATTTTATTTACAAAAGAAAGCAACAAAAATAGAAAAGGTTAAATGCTTTAAGGCTTTAGGGCTACAGTATAAATCTTCACTTTGTTTTAAAGTTAGAATTGGCTTTGTTTTATTTGTTAAAGCTTATCTTCATTTAAAGCCTTTAAATGTTTTAATATTTACAAGTTAGGAAACGAATGAATTGTCACTAAGGCTTCCTTAGGATTAAAGTTAGTGATTATTTTAAAGAAAAAAATGTTTTACAGACTAATCAAAGTTTTCACCTTTTTGACTTATTTCAAATCTTGGTGAGAAATAGTAAGTTGGTTAAATGTTTTCCTTCTCCTGGGGAGGAAACATGAATCAAAAGCAGCACACTGTAAATAAGCTAAAGCTTTCAAGTGTTAATTGCTGAATGTGGTTTCCTAATTTAGGAAAATTTTGGTTAAATATTTAATAAATCACTAAATCTTTTACCAACATGCAGAGGATTAACATTAACTTAAGTCTAAATGAACATTGTCATTTATTTGAGTCCCTAAGTTGAATGGCTTCCTGTGAAAGAAATCGCACAAAGTGATCTTTAAAAACAAAACACATATATATGTGGCTTCAAAAGTTTGCAGACTTTTAGCGTAAGACGTGTAAATATATGCTTTTAACTAAAAAGATTAAAATATGTGGTTAACATACATACACAATATACTTTGTATATATGCAGTCAAAAGCTCTTCCACCAATGAGAACAAACTTCAAACCCACAAGTTTCTTTTTCCTTTTTGTTCTTGGGATAAAACTTTGATTTGGGTTTAAATTTAGGTTGTTCCGGATAATTTGGATTGATTTAAAGTTAATTTGGAAGCTCTGTTTGATTATAAATCAGCTTAATAGATTTGCTCTGCTTTAATCTGAGTGTGCATTCATGCAAGAAATGCAACTCCTGTAGTTGACCACAAGATGGAGGCAGTTATCTCTGCCCTCCCAAGAGGAGGAGACACTGGTGATGTCGCTCTGGGCGGGTCTACCAGTCTCACTCAAAATGGTGGCTAGGGTGACTCCCTCTTAGCGCCTTCAAAATGGCGTCTGCACGCTTACTCTGCTCATGCACAGTTTTTCGTGCACGCCTTTCAGTCACGCGCGCGATTGTGCGTGTTGACGTGACACGTGATGCGGGCGCCGAGTCTTATCGACAACGCCACGCCTTGCTTTTCAAAATGGGAGTTTAATCTCCAACTTTAACAAATAATGTCACCCCTTTAATTCCGGGTATAGTTTTTATTTAGCGCTACTTCCCCAACGGTTTATTCAGTGACAAGATCAAACTGCGTCCAGCTTAATCTGACGTCACCACGCTTGAGTAATTACAGAACTGGCCAGTTTAATTACTCCTTTCGGGATAATCGGCGGAAGGTTAAACTGGCGAGAGACAGGACGGTTTTCTTTGTGTTTCTGTCACTCTAAGCCTTTATTTTTCTTAATCCAGCATATAATACTGCTTAAAACTTGCATGCATCAACACAGCTGTTCACCTTAGACAGTGGGCGATTCACTCACCCCCCTTTTGCCGCTATCAGCAACCAGATGCCTCAGCAGGAGGCTAAGTAAACAAACACAACAGACACAGACAGAGGGAGCAAGAGGCCTCAGCCTCTCTCTACCAAACACACAGGCTCACCGAATAAAGTGGATCAATATTTGCAGAAAAAAAAAAAAAAACAGCTTATGTCTCAATGATTTTGCCTTTTGCATATACGTTTCCCAATTACACAGGCCTCTCAAGGCAGAACCATTAATACTGTAACAGGATTGTATAATAAAATATTTGTCATAAGGTACAAGAATTATTTATTTTATTTAATAGTGGGTGTGAAAGGGGGCGGAGTTAAACTGTCACTTCTACACCTGCTAAATTAAATAAAAGCACTCATAAAAGGGGCACCAGTCACAATGGACAATAATATTAACTTTAATTTTAATTAATTTTGTACCTTCAATTACTTAATGAATCAGTCTTAACGTTTCAGTGAGTTCTTTTCCTGCCGTGATTAGGAAACATATATATGCGAAGGAAAACGCTTCAACTTCTCTCATTCAGCCTTTTATTAAACTCATTCAGGTTACATGATATGGCTTTCAAATGATGGAAAAACAGATTCAAATGATAACAGTGTACGATATCACATCAATTGATATTGGATTCCTGAACATAAAATCCAGCGTTACACCTTTGTAGAGCCAAGGAGGAACCAGACTTATTTTTCAATGGTAAATGAGGCTGAAATGTCCAACAAAACAACACAATTTTATGGGGAAAAATCATAAGCTAATTTTCTAAAAATGACTTCTGAATTAATCTACAAAAATTAAGGGCAGTTACTTAAAAATGACTAAGAGTCTTCCTTCAGTTTATAGCTTTATCCTGTGGCTAAGAGACTAATTGAGCCCTGAAATATGGGCTATATTTAATTGTAATTTAATTGCTAGGACATCACGTTTTAACCCAGCAGATAGGAGAAGTAGGAGATTCACTCACACAACAGCTGTAGGTCCACGTTTCAGCGGGTCGATACCGGCCGAGTTGGGAGTTAGGACGTCAGAGGAAGCGGCTGCTGCAATGCTTCCTCACAGCCGTGGAAGTGTAAACTCAGCTGGGGGCTCTCCAGACAATGGCAGCAGTGGATGGTCTGTCTCCGAGCGGCGGGACAAGTCCTTGAAAAACGGTCTGAATTTGAGGTCTCTTGTAGCGGGATAGACCAAAAAAACTGAATTCTGAATCTGTGGTTTTGTTTTTTGTTTTTCTGAATCTTTACCTATGCAGAGCAGCTTCTACTACTTTTAAATGACCCCTCCTGGTCATAAACTGGTGATGTCGATTGCAAGACTGACCAATCAACTTTATCAAAAGCAGTTTGAAATGGCTGCCATCCAATGTGAGAACATTTCTTTGTTTGAGAGCAGCCAATCAAACAAAGAAACCATCCCATGAAATTGCAGAGAAAAATCAACACTCAGTCAATTCTTATGAAATTAGGTGCTCAATATAAAATTCAACGAAATTAAAAGACTTGGCTAATATTTGGTGATCATGCATTTATACCATTACTCTAATATTACATTTGTTTGAATAACACTCATGAACATAACATTTCTTATACATAATTATAATACATGCATTCATATTTAGATCAAAGCTTAATGTAGTACAGCAAACCATGGTTGGTGATAAAAAGGGATGATTTTCAGTGTCCTTAGTATCCAGGGGAGAAGAGGATAAGCTGAAAGAAACAATGTTTAGAACAAATTAAAAGTCATCCTACATACTGAAATACATTTTGTAGGTATCCGCTAGGAGGTACTGTTGAGCTTTAGATGATTTCTTTTAGGTCCATGGTATCTGGAAGAGATAATCTGGAAAACATCGGAGGTTATAAACCTGTCTGATTAAGCCGTTTATGACCCTTTTAAGAGCATTGGTTTCCTGTAAAGGAGGATGTTATCCAAATGCAGTGTTCATGTTGGAGGTCTGGTCTCCCGAGTTTTATGTTCCTTTGTGCCTTTAAAAGCAAATTCTCATCCTTACAATCTCTGCAAGAGGCAACTTTTTACATTGGGGTCCTGGGAAAACATCTTTGGGTCTGGCCTGGATGAGGCAAGGATGAGTCGATATGAAAGCCAGTGATATTCCTGTAGAATGCAGAAAAGTGGTATTCCTGTAGAAGGAATAAAGTGAAATTCCTGTAAAATGGAGAGAAGTGATCTTCTGTCTTGGTTTGAGGAGACGATGATGCTACACAGTGCTACTACAAAACTTTAAAAATAAAAATTTACCAGTATTTTCAGAGGTCACGTAACCTCCCGCAGTGTGCCTAAAGTCCCGGTATCGGGCAATAAGCAGTCCCAGTCAAAGGCACGAATCTGTCCCTGAGAACCTACTTCTTAGGGCCACGTAACCCCCCACGATATGCCGAGAACCTACAGTAGATATTAGGCAATAAAGCAGTCATGGCCAAAGGCACAAATCTGTCCCTAAGAACCTACTTTTTAGGGTCACGTAACCCCTCCCCCCCCCCACACACACACACGATATGCCGAGAGCCTAGATATTTATGCAATAAAGCAGTCGTGGCCAAGGGCACGAATCTTTCCCTACTTGCACGCAACTTCCAAAACCTTCACCTAACTGACATAAAGTTCTGAGAGCAACGAATCCCAGGGTTCCTCCCCTGGTATCTTGCAATAAAGCTCACCGTGGCAGGGGAACCAGTGATTAGGTTGCAATGAGGAACTTAAACAGACTTTGCAGTGTCAAAGCAGTCCGGGTAAACCATATAACATCAACTTCATCGACCAATAACTGAAAAAATTACTCACACTTGGTATCCACCTTGTTGAGTTCTGGAAGACACATCACACCCCATGCCGCTTCTCGACGTCTCCAAGGCTTTGTAGAGGGATACTGCCATCTCTTTTTAGCGCTTCCCAGAAATTTGGGTTCACCTCCCGACCATGCAGTCATCAGTCTGGATTCATCGGAAAACACTGTGGATTTCTTTATGTGGGTCCCTGTTTGGTGCGCCAAATGATAGAATAAAATTAAACTGATTGAGACTGAATCAATAATCAATAGGCGGTGTCCAAGTTTTGAGCCATTTATTCCACTCTGATCAGAAGAGGGAAAAAAGTTACAGCATCAACCGTTTCAGAGCCAGCCGGAGACAGCTTAACTACTTTGATCTATAGATGACTGCGGACAACCTGAACAGGACCGGTTGGTATGATAAAACCTGGGTCATTACCTACATCATTATTTACAATCTTGCTTACCCTAATCTCACAGTGAAAAACAAACATTCCTACAGGCTCTGAGACAATGGAAAATCACAGAGAATCAGGCCTTGGCTCATTATACGCACCAAATACAAATGTAATATAAAATAAGAATAACACAGAATTAAAATCATATAGAATAATATAATGAAACATGAAAATATCCTATCAGTGACCTTTGACTTCCTAAGGACAGTGTTGACCTTGGTTTTTGTGGTCACACTCAATCTATTTCAGTTGTTCCAACAGCGCTAGTTGTGTGAGACCCGGGGTGTCTGAAGTGTCAAGAACAAAGCACTATGATTCAGTTGTCCTTGGTAGGTGGTATGAGTAAGGCTGTTGAGTTTGAGCACATAGTTTGAGATTCTTGAAGTCAATCAGTGGTTCAAAGCGATTTAGTAGGTCTTTGCCAACCAGCAATGGAGTCAAGTTTGGACACACAGACCAAATGAGTCCCGGTCATGGGACCTATGGTGACTTTGATTATTGACACGTCCAACAGAGTTGTATTAGTGAAAGCGTATGTGTCATGGGCAGCGAGAGCATGCCCACCTCCGTCCTGTTCATTTCTCCTCAGCTCATCATCACACCTGAGTGAAAGGACACACCTGCGCCCTCTCATCAGCCAGCATACTTAAAGAAGCATCCTTTAGTGATTCAACACTGGCTCGTCTGGGTATACTGCCATAAAGACGGCAAGTCATTCACACTGATTTAAGAAATTATTAACCTGTGTGCTTTTTCTTCTCTGTTCAGGTTGCTGTCATTGTGTGGGTGTGTTGCCAGGACTGCGCTCGCTCTCCTGCCACTTCACCATCGCCTACAATAACCTCCACCTGGTCAGGCTCCCTCATCTCATTCCCCCACCCTGCTGGTTCATCTATTCCTTGCTGGAGTCCTGCTGGTGCTCCCTTGGAGCCCACGTAAGTGGTAATTTGGCTAGTCCATTTTCCCCCTTACTCCATTCCTCCTCTCACTGCTCTCGTCTTCTCTCCACAGGCTCCTTCCTCTGGCGAGTCACTGTTTCAGTAGCAGTGCGAGAGCTTTTGCTCTTTAATAAAGTAAACTCAAACGTGTATTATTGTTTGATTGTCTCTTTTGTTGCTGCATCTCGCATGTGGGCTGAATTATTGTATCAGTCATGGCAGTATGGTTGAATGGCTAAAGAACAAGGTTCCAATTTTAAATCTTTGTGAGCGCGGTTAACAGCTACATGTAATTGGTCAAAAAGATTGTGTGACATAAGATTGATGTCAGCGGTGGTGTCTAAAAGAGTTCCGTGACACGTCACATTTTCAAAGCTCAGTGGAAGATAATATTTTCTCTCCACCCCCCTCTCGCTTAAATTGCATAGAAATCGTGGAACCGGTGGTTCGACATGGATTTGCAAAATGTTTTTAGAGGAGTGGTCTTTGGCTTGTAGTTGGGCTGCCATAACAGCACTGGACTGCATTGGGTCCTTTGGTTCTTCTCCATTTGTAGGAGAGGCACTCTTTTGGCCTTTACTTCATGATTTAGAGTGTTTCTTTTGAGTTGGCATAGCTGCGATAGCTAGGGTGTCAGGTGTTTCATCTTCTCTGTTGTTTTGAATCTTTGCTAAGAAATGTTTGAGAGCTTCTATATCTTCTCTACTGAGATTAGGAGTTTCTTTCTTCTTCCAAGGCTTCTGATTGGTCTCTGCTTCTGAGCTTCCATGACAAGGTGGAGGAGACCATTTGCCACAGTTACGCCTGTGTTTGTCGGTATCTGTCATCTTGAGAGTCCATACCGTATTCTCACCATCTATCTGGTGGATTTGGCCTACGACGGTAGTCAGGCTTTTGCAGAGTTTGTGCTGAGTGCGATCCAGAGGACCTATTTTGGCTTTGACCTTGATGAGGTCGGTAGGAGAAATGTCTCGTATTTTCAGGTGATCGCGATGTGGAAGATGAAATTGGGCGAGGGGCTCCTTCCAACTTCAGGGTGTCAGAAGCAGTGCTTATTGCTATCACGGTGGCAGGCTCAGCGTGCTTGTTTTAGTTTTGTTGGAGTTTTTGGAATGCAAAATGTGCAAACTCTCTAAGCTGATTTATTGAGATTGATGTTGGGTTAGCTGTAACTCCAAGGTGGGAATTCACAGTGGGATGGAGGTTCTGGATGAAGAGGGTCTTAAAATTGTGGTCTTCTTCCATCCCTGGTGTATTTTAAGATCCAAAATATGCAAGAAGAAGTCGCTGATAGTAGGCCTGTGGAGCTGTGGAGGCTCCGAGGGACCTTGCTTCACGGCCAGGGCTGCCGATAGCCCTGATTGTAGACAGCAATCGGAGGATTTCTTTCCGATGGCTTCGCAGAGTCACATGTAGTCCGTCTTGATATCTGTTGGCTGTCTGTCTATAAATTTTGACACTGACCTGTTAAATGTTAGTTAAACCAAACAGATGCGATTGTTGACCGTAGCATCAGGGCATTTATGCAGGTAGCAGTCAATGTCTTGTAATTAGGCTTTGGTATCAGGTGAACCGGTAGGGCCTGGATCAAATTTTGTGACAGTTTGTCCAATCTCGTCAAGGTCACGGTCTGAAGGGGCACACACACGCTGTCCACGTGATCGTCCATACTTGAAACGGGAATCAGGTGATAGAACTTGGTGGAAGTCCCAGTCTGGTGAGATGTGTTCATCTTTCAGCCTATCCAACCTGTTTATGGTTCGTGCCCTCAGTTGGGGAGCAGCATGAGTTTCTGGAGGTCGTGGAAGTGAATGTTGACTTGCTTCCTTCTGTTGTCGGTATTCCTCCACTTCTTCTTTTAAATCCTTTAGATGTTGATGTGCTTCCTGTAGAAGCAGTTGACATTCCTTGTAGTCAGACTTCATATTTTCAAGTTGACCTTCAACTCTTCTGAGTTCTTTCTTCGTGTCCTGAAGGGCATCTTCAAGTTCAATGTTCTCTTGGCGAAGGAAGTCGCTGTCATCAGTCAACCGTCGCTTTTCTGGTTTTGCCTGATTCAAATCTTGTAATGCATTATCAAGTTGAGCTTGAGTTTCATTGTTTTCAATTTGAGATTGTTCCAGTTTCTTCCTTAATGATTTGTTCTCTTCCGTTAGAGAGAGGTTTGTTGATTGTTGATTTCTTAGCTCATTCTCAGTGCGTAAAGCTTTAGCTTCATCTACTTTCAATCTCACGACTAATGCTATCACAAACTTCCCAAACATGCTGGGGAGATTCTTTACTTTTGGTGTTTTATTGGGGTAATCATCCAAAAGTTCTTCAGTGAGTTACTTCAGATCTTTGGGCTGTGTTTTCTTGACCCGTATTGTGAAGCTAAATATAAAATCAGAAGTCTATTCTTCCAATGTTGCTTGAATGTCATCCAGTTTGGTAAATTGGTCAGTTGTTTGTAGACCCGCCATGTTTTACCATTATTTACCAGTTAGCTTAAAAATCAAGTTGTTGATTGTAGCTAAATTTGTTACTTACTTACTTACTTACTTATCCTCTTTTTCTCAGGTGGGACATAAGGCCAGAACAAGCAATCCCCATTTTGCCCTGTCCTACCAGTAACAGGGTTAGATTCAACACTGCTTGTTGCAGTTTCTGTTACAGTATGCTGTTTTCTAGGAGGAAGTAGTTTGCCCCATGTCAAACCTCCACTCTGGAGGGCTGGGTTTTCTCTCTGAATAATCCTTCCTGTAGATATTTGTAGTTACCATGCTCATGAGTGTCATCTACCCAGATTTTCTGTCAAGGTTAACTCCCTTAGTCTTAGCCTTTCCCAATACTATCACAAGGCAGTGATACTATTTAACCCATAGCTGGGGACAAGATTTGCAGGCATCAGGGCATATCCACACACCGGTTGGCCATGCATGCCGTGCATTTAGGGGCCTAATCTCCTCCAAGACACTGCGGTTTAGCTTGGGGCTGCAAGGCACCCAAATACCATCTGATTCCTCAGGGCGGATCCCATATTTGGGCCACATACGTCTAACAGTGGAGAGGCTATACCTTGCAGGGAAGATTTACATATGCTACTTCCTTTTCCCAGAAAAAGTTCTAGCCATGGATGGTGCTGGAAGTGAGAGTGGCATGCACAGACACAGACACACACACACTGTATGTATCACACAGCCATTTTAGCAGACAGCTAAATTTGTTAGTCAAGGGTTAACCTTGACTGTTATTTTATATTAATAGTAGTTATAAGCTCTTTTTAGAACTTGTTTCAACTTAGAGGCTTGTAAGAAGGGAGGTAGAATTTTGGAATTGTTGTAGAAATCTGAAGGTGTGTTTATTTATTTGTTTGTTGAAACTGTATTTTGATTTGTAGTTTAAAATTCATGTGGATTGACTTCTTTACTTACATTTTCAAAGTCTAGTATTGGAATTGTCATCAATAACTAGCTTTGAAATTTTGTTAGAGAGTGAGGGGCATGCTTTAACACACCCTATTGTCAGTTTTGACAGGTGCCACGCCCCCTTTGACCTGACCTGATCTGACCCCGCCCCCGCCCCCTTTGACCTGACCTGACCCTGACACCCCATGACCTCGCATAATGAGGTTGCCAATTAAAATGCTCTGAACTTCTCATCAAATTGAGTTAAATTGACAGCTTTGTTTCTATTCTATTGTTCATACATATATATATATATATATATTGGAGACTGGTTGATTGGTGTGAATGTGTGTGTGAATGGTTAAGGGGTAGCGCCGTACTGTGGCTGCTTCATCCATCCAGGTGGATGCCCTCAATTTCCCTTCTGGGGATCAATAAAGTATACAAAATTTATATATATATATATATACACACACTACCGTTCAAAAGTTTGGGGTCACCCAGACAATTATTTTGTGTTTTCCATGAAAAGTCACACTTATTTACCACCATCAGTTGTAAAATGAATAGAAAATATAGTGAAGACATTGACAATGTTAGAAATAGTGATTTGTATTTGAAATAATAATTTTTTCCTTCAAACTTTGCTTTCATCAAACAATCCTCCATTTGCAGCAATTACAGCATTGCAGACCTAACATGATTGCACAAGGGTTTTCTAATCATCCATTAGCCTTCTGACGCAATGAGCAAACACATTGTACCATTAGAACACCGGAGTGATAGTTGCTGGAAAAGGGCCTCTAAACACCTATCTAGATATTGCACCAAAAACCAGACATTTGCAGCTAGAATAGCCATTTACCACATTAGCAATGTATAGAGTATATTTCTGATTAGTTTAAAGTTATCTTCATTGAAAAAAAATGCTTTTCTTTCAAAAATAAGGACATTTCTAAGTGACCCCAAACTTTTGAATGGTAGTGTATATACAGTATATATATATATATATATATATATATATATATATATATATATATATATATATATGTTTTAGGGTCAGAATGGGGCTATTCGTAATTAGGTTTTAATGATGACAACAAGTCTTGACAGATTGTGATTTTATTCTATTGTTCAAATATGTTTTAAGGTCGCAATGGGGTTATGCGGAATGAGGTTTTAATGATAACATGAAGTCTTGACGGATTGTCACACACACACACACACACACACACACACACACACACACACGTGTGCTAAAAATGCTTTAAAAAGCACAGACACCGCTGTGAAAATCAGACCACCATCAGCAAAAAGCCCACATCACCATGAGCAACTCAAAGAGAAACTATGTCGCCAGACCTTATTGCACTTACCTCTACGAAACTGATCCTTCAAAGTTTCTGGGGTCCTCAATCCAAAATTAAAACCTCGGCTGTCGAACCGGCGGGGAACGGCTTGCTCCAACCCCCGAATATCAACAGCCCTTGCAGACCCCGGAGATCCTACAGCTCGAGCAGACCCTAGAGGCCCTGGGACCCATGCAGCGAGCAGAGACCCCGGAGCCTCCGCTGTCCATGGAGATCCCAGAGAGCCGATACTCTCTAAGATCGGTAGATTTTCCAGACACCGACGATATAGACCGTCCTAAAACCCGAGCCCCACAGAAATCGAGTGTGAGTGTGCAGGGTGTCAGATTCCACACCCTTAATATACATTATCGGGCCATAATTCACCATCAACGGCAGTCACATTGCCAGAAGATCAACCTGATGGGTGGATGAGCGACGGGTTCTTCAGACTTGTAAAATCAGCTGTGCTTCATTTACTCAGCAAAACTCTGGAGGAGTACCAGCATGAGAAATGTCTGGGATGTCATATTAATAACCCCAATCAGAGGCAGCACCAATGCTTGGATGTGATCACCGAGGGTATCTACCAGGAAAACTTTCGCTGGTTGATGGGGAGACTCTACACATCGGGATTTATTCCAGCCATCCGACACTTCTTACAACTCCACAACATTTAGGCTGACGATCAACAAATCAAAACTACGGTGCAGACTCTCCTGTTGGAGCTGCAATCAACCAGAGTCATCCACAAACCCATCAATGATATGTATGACAAACTGGTTGGAAAAAATAAGGTTGACCTGGCACATCTTCAGAAAGCCATGGAGCTGTGGATGAAGCCTTTGTTTTGGGACGTCTAAAAAAAGAACAAAGTTGTCGATAGTGGGGAGTTTCATCGAGAAACTTTGGAGCAAGTTTGAGACCCATCTTAACTCTCTTTACTTGGCAAATCTCTTGTATCGTGTTTTTGATAGCAGAGTAAATAAAAATGTAGCAGGTGTAAGGGGTGACGTGGAGTGTGAGAGACTGGAGAACCTGTTTGAAAAAGTATGGACTTTATCCATCGATACACCGTGGAAAAGACTGGTACGAGTCTGTGTGACTGAGTGCAACTCCAACTTCTCCCACAGTTTTAGAGAGATCATTGAAGAAATGGGGAATGACCCTCTGTGGCCTAGTCATCTACTCGCATTCTATGTTTTGTTTGTTGATGTTATCACAGAACTTTTGCAAGCCAGACACCCTATCGACGTCCTTGGTGAACTCTTGAAAATACAAGGCCTCATTCGAAACACTGTAGATCATTCTGTCCTAACTCAAATTGTAGCTATTATAAAAGGCGGGTGCTAAGTTTCTGATACATTTTGTAGCATTAGATTTCTTTTTCTTTTTACTTGTCACACATTTTATCCTGTGTCGATGTTAGTTTTAGGTTATTTTTAAGAAATTGTTTTTTAAATCTTTGATCAAAAGTGTTTTTTTTTCACACATAGATTGCTACGTTGCAACGATGGTATAAAGATGTTTAATTAAAAGAAGCTGAATAAAAAGCTTCTGTCCTGTCTTTTTTCTCTCATTCTGATTTCATCATGTCAGAGACATGCTTCATGAAAACGGTGTATTACAATTCTTCACACCCAGGTAGCTTCGGAGGCATAGAATGACTCCACAGGGGCTTGCAAGATGAAACGGGGGGAAGGTAGGGGTCAAAAGGGTCAAAAAGTTTTTATCTGAATGGAATGCTTACACCTTACACAAACCAGCGAGAGTACATTTTCCTAGAAACAAAGTTTTTGTTCCATGACCGTTAAACCAATTCCAAGCCGATCTATGTGATATGCAGGCTTTAGCCGGATATAACAACAGCTACAATTATTTATTAACTGTTATAGATGTATTTTCTAAGAAGGCGTATGTACAGGCTCTGAAGAGAAAGACGACCGCTGAGGTGGTACAGGCCCTTGAATCCATTTTAGAAGAAAGCCAAACACCCATCAAACTACAAACCAATGCAAGAAAAGAATTTTTCAACAAAAGTTTTGAGGCTTTAATGGAAAAACATGGTATAACTACGTTTTTCCACGGCCAGCGATCTCAAGGCCTCTGTGATCGAAAAGTTTACTCGCACGTTAAAAGGCAGAATGTGGAGGTATTTTACAGTCAACAACACACTGCGGTACCTCGACGTCTTACAAGACTTGGTGGCGGGGTACAATCGAGCTTATCACAGCAGTATTAAAATGGCACCTACGCAGGTGACCTCCAAGAACACGAACCAAGTGTTTCAAAACCTGTACGGCACACCCCGAGCTCGACAGAACGACCGATTAAAGATGAATTTTAAAAAGGGGGACTCCGTCAGGATATCAAAGTTGAGGGGAGTGTTTGATAAGAAATATAAAAAGAGTTTTATGGATGAAGTGCTTACAGTGTTCGAGTGCATCCCCCACGACCCCCCTGTCTACAAACTGAAAGATTATGACGGAGAACCAATTCGAGGTTCGTTTTTTGAGGCGGAGCTGCAAAAAATAATGCTGGACCATGACAGAGTCTACCATGTGGAAAAGAGTCTAAAACATTGTACCGTCAAAGGTGAAAAGCAAGTGCTGGTTCGATGGACACGCATCAATGTAAAAATATACTCCATCCCACAAAATGCTAGGATGTGCAACCAGGAGAATCTGTTTCTGGGGGAAATCCCCAAATACGTGGTTCTGGGTATGGTGCGTCATGAGGCTTTCACGGGGAGAAGAAACCTATTGCCTTTAAATTTTATTCACAACGATGTGGAATATCTGGCTCTCTGTCAGGATGGTCGACAGATCCCTGCCAAGGCTTTCCAACCTCAGTTTAATAACCAACTCTCTGTTAGGGAATTTTACAACATGTTCCTGGTGACGGGGAGACATCTTAAAGATTTACCTCTCAGTATCAGTAGAGAGGAATTTAACAATGGGTACACCCTGTTTGTGTTTAATCTTGCCCCGGGGGATGACAACAACACCCTGTCCACCGTGTCAAACAGTAATTTAAGACTGGAGATGAGATTTAGAACGGCCCTTCCCCACACCACGACGCTGATAGTCTATGCCTGTTACGATTCTATTCTGGAAATTAACTCAAAAAGAGAAGTGCTGGTGGACTATTACTAGGAACATGAATAATATTCAACTGGAGAGTCTTCTGCATCGTCTGGTGGGAGATGTGTTTTGTGGTGTGTGGCCTTCCGATCACCTACCATTGTTGACCCCTGCCTTTAGACCCCCCGCCTACTTTGTCATCAACACATCTCGCACACATACCCGGAGAGCACTGGTTAGCCATCACCCTGGAAAAGGATGGCAAAGCCACCTTTTTCAATTCTTACGGGTTTCCGCCTTATTTTTTTTACAATCCCAACAACGTCTTAAAGTTCTTGGAGAAGCATTCACAAAACATCAAGTACCACAACGCCCAGTTACAGCATCAACTATCAACGACTTGCGGTCAACACTGCTTCTATTACCTGGCACATCGGACCTGCGGATTATCTTTTGAATGTGTACTGTCGCTGTACAATGAAGATGTGATGAAAAATGACCTGATGGTGTACAATTTTGCGAGAAAATATCAAGATTGTATCAAAAATAAAATTGGTGCACCCCCTCAACAGGGGTGTTGTTCTTTACAACTGTTTAAAAACGGTCTTGTGTAGAAACTTAGGATCAAGAGTGTATGATATATATATATATACGCTCTGACGATATAGAGTGTATGATTGACAACTGTGTTACTAATACTGTGAATAATAACCCTTTTTGTGATTTCATATGAAAAAAAAGACTGTACGCTCTAAATGTATGATGAATAAATGTTTTATTGTTACAAAAAACAGAAAAAGATGTATGGTTTACAGTTATAGCTAATCTCAAATTTCTCTTCTTAAGGAGTGGTCCATCGAGGGGGGGAGTTTCTTTTGTCTTCTATTTCTCCTTGTTCTAGTTTCAAATTAGGAGTCCTTTTCTCATGGGGTGTAATCCAGGTTGGGGACAGCAGAAGTTTTGTTTTTTCTCTCTGGCACGACGTATGTCTCGAGGTTTTTCAATCTCAAATTCAGACTCTTCCTTCTCACGGAGTGTGATCCAGGTTGGGGACAGTGGAAGCTTTTTTTTTTTCTTTCTTTCAAAGGTCTTTTTATTATTATTAATTGAAGTATCAATACAATACAAAGTATTAGAAATTTTTCATTTTTGTTTTAACCAAACAGTGCAAAACTAGAATTTAAAACTAACAAATGTGGATGCTTCAAAACACAAAAACCTTTAAATAAACAATAATTAAAAAAATACAAAAAAAAGAAAAAAAAGAAAAATTGTGTGTGTGAGGTGGGGGTGGGGTAAAGGGGATATGAGCTACTCAGAAACTATAATCGTGGGTCTTTCAAAGAAATCAAGAAACGGGGGCCATAATTTATAGAATTTGTTTTCAGAGCCACGAACTGTATATCTGATTTTTTCTAAATCCAAACAGGACATTATATCTTTTATCCACTGTAAATGTGAAGGGGGTGAAGAGTCTTTCCACTTCAGTAATACAGCACATCTGGCCAATAATAATGAAAATCTGAATACTTTTATTTTGGAATTTGGCAAGACAAGTTCTGGAGCCACACCAAATTGGCGCATAATGGATCAGGTCTAATTTGATATTGCAGGACTTCAGACATAGTGATAAAAACAGAATGCCAAAAATTCATCAATGAAGGGCAGGACCAATACACGTGAAGCAAAGTGCCAGGAGCACTACCACACTTTTCACAAGTTGGGTCTATATCCGAGTAAATACGTGCTAACTTAACTTTGGACAGGTGCACCCGGTGTACAATCTTAAACTGAATAAGAGCGTGACGAGCACACATTGATGCAGTGTGAACCTGGCCAAGAATAGAGTCCCACAGTTCATCAGTAAAAGTAAAATTAAGATCTTGTTCCCAATTCAATTTAATAGCAGTCAGAGAAGAAGATTGTAAATTTGAAATTAAATTATATAAAACTGATATTACCCCCTTAGAAGTTGGTTTAACTAATAAAAAATCATCTAGAGGATTATCAGAAGGTTTTTGAGGGAATTGTTTTGTCATGGTTTGCACATAATGTCTGACCTGGAGAAAACGGAAAAAATGTGTAGAAGTGATGTCGAATTTAGTGGAAAGTTGAGAAAAACTTGCAAATTGACCATCAAAATATAAACCTGCAAAAGATTTTAAACCTTTTCTGTGCCATATATGAAATGCACTATCAATAGTTGATGGGGTAAATAAATGATTTGCAGCAATTGGACTTCTAATGGAGAAAAACTGAAGACCAAATTTTTTCCTGAATTGAGACCAAATTCTAAGAGACTGACGAACTACTTTATTATTACCCAGTGTAGACAAAGCAAGGGGAAGTGGTGAACCTAAAATTGCCGGTAGGGAGGTTTGATTGTCCACATGTGACTCCATAAGGATCCAAATGGGTGATTTGGGTTCCAGATAGAAATGTTTCCAATATAACATGCACCTGATATTTGCTGCCCAGTAGTAATATTGAAAGTTAGGCAGAGCCATGCCACCCACTGATTTGGGTCTTTGAAGAAAAACTTTCCTCAATCTCGGATGTTTACCATTCCAAATAAATGAGGTAATCAGAGAGTCCAAAGACTTAAAAAAGGATTTAGGAATAAAAATGGGGAGACATTGAAACAAATATAAAAACTTTCGAAGTAACATCATTTTTACAGAATTGATTCTGCCAATTAAGGACAAGGATAATGGGGACCATTTGGAAAGTATTAGCTTGCACTGGTCAAATAAGGGGAGAAAATTATTTTTAAACAAGTAATTAAGTTGTTTAGTGATACATATCCCAAGATAATTAAAATGATCAATAACAACCTTGAAAGGAAAATTTTCAAGATCCTGAACTCGAATCTTTTCATTAATCGGAAACAATTCACTCTTATTAAGATTAATTTTACAACCAGAAAACCTACTAAAACTATCCAAAATGTTGAGTATAGCAGGTAATGAAGTAAGTGGGTTGGAGAGAAATAGTAAAAGATCGTCGGCATAGAGTGAAACCCTATGCTCGATGCCACCCCTACGAATCCCTAGAAAGTCCCGGCTCCCACGGATTGCAATAGCTAACGGCTCAATTGCCAAGGCAAAGAGCAACGGGCTCAAAGGACAGCCTTGCCTCGTACCACGATAAAGTCTAAAATAGTCAGAATAGCGACAATTAGTTAACACTGAAGCTAAAGGACTAGCATAGAGAAGTTTAATCCAGGAACAGAAGGAAGGACCAAAACCGAACCTCTCCAAAGTAAAAAACAAATACTCCCACTCAACCCTACCGAATGCTTTTTCAGCGTCCAAACTAATAAGACATTCAGGTATGTTGTGGTGAGGAGTATAAATAATATTAAACAACCGCTGCAAGTTAAAAAGAAGCGGAGGTAGGTGCCTCCCCATACACCAACATGGTGTGAAGGGAATTAAAGAAAGAAGCAAGTTAAAAAAAGAATGGCAATTTTTAATGAAACCGGTTTGGTCCTGTGAAATTATAAAAGGAAGAATCTTTTCCAACCTTGAAGCTAACAACTTTGACAAAATTTTAACATCGGTATTTAAAAAGGAAATAGGCCTGTAAGAAGCACAATCAACAGGATCATTATCTTTTTTAAGCAACACAGTGATACAGGCCTGATAACATGAAGGAGGAAGTGTACCGGAGTCAAGCGACTCTGTAAAAACTTGACAAAGGAAAGGGGCAAGGTCGTCAGAGAATTTTTTTGAAAAAATCAGCGGAAAACCCATCAGGTCCTGGAGATTTTCCTGATTGCATGGATGATAATGCCAGCTGAATTTCTTCTTTTGTGATGGGAGCTTCTAGAATTTGTCGAGATTCTGAGGAAATCGAAGGGATATCAATAGAATCAAAAAAACAAAAAATTCAAATCCTTTAAGTTTGTTGTATATTCTGAGGTATATAATTTGGAATAAGATGACCTGAAAATATCATTAATCACTTGTTGGTCAGATGTCACCTCTCCTTTATCTGTCCTAACTCCAGTAATAATTTGCTTAGCTCTAATACCACACAGTTGATTAGAATCAGAATCAGAATCAGAATCAGAATCAGGTTTATTGCCATTGTTCATGTGATACACAAACTAGGAATTTGTCTCGGTGCCATGCTGCAACATTAAAAACATAATGAGAAAAAGGGATAAACTAAAAAACTAAAGGACTAGAAACGTGCAATAAGTGTAGAAAAATAAGTAGTAATAAGTAATAATAATAATAATACTAGTAATAATGAGTAGTACTAGTCAAGGCAGTTTAAAAAATTAGCATGTAGCAGATAATGTGAAGTACCACATAGTGCAGTCAATAATGCAACAGAAAAACAGTGATGAATGACATGAGTCTGGTTGAGCTGCTGTACATAGTGCACGAGAGTCAAAAGTCACTTAGTGTTCAGCAGTCTGATGGCAGAGGGGAAAAAGCTGTTCATGTGCCGAGAGGTTTTAGTCCGAATGGACCGAAGCCTTCTACCTGAGGGGAGGGGGGCAAACAGCACGTGACCAGGATGTGAAGGATCGGCTATGATCCGGCCAGCACGCCTCCGGGTCCTGGAGATGTACAGGTCCTGGAGAGATGGGAGCTTGCAGCCTATCACCTTCTCAGCAGTGCGCACGACGCGCTGCAGCCTTAGTCTGTCCCTG
Organism: Pholidichthys leucotaenia; assembly: GCA_020510985.1. Taxonomy (NCBI): domain Eukaryota; kingdom Metazoa; phylum Chordata; class Actinopteri; order Cichliformes; family Pholidichthyidae; genus Pholidichthys; species Pholidichthys leucotaenia. Next base: position 300,806,365 of record CM035836.1, on the reverse strand, counting down.
GCAGTGGCTCCTGCGTACCACACAGTTATGGAGGAGGTGAGGATGGACTCAATGATGGCCGTGTAGAACTGCACTAACATCTTGGTGGGTAGCTTGAGCTTCCTCAGCTGCCGCAGAAAGAACATCCTCTGCTGGGCCTTTTTGATGAGGGAGCTGATGGTTGGCTCCCATTTGAGGTCTCGGGTGATGGTGGTGCCCAAGAAGCGGAAGGAATCTGCAAAGGTGATGGGAGAGCCTGTGATGGTGAGGGGGGGCAGGGGGGATGTGACTTTCCTGAAGTCCACAATCATCTCCGCTGTCTTCAGAGCATTCAGCTGCAGGTTGTTGTGGCTGCACCAGGACACCAGCTGGGCCACCTCTTCCCTGTAGGCGGACTCGTCACCGTTGGAGATGAGCCCGATGAGGGTGGTGTCGTCCGCAAACTTAATCAGCTTAACAGACTGGTGGGAGAAGGTGCAGGAGTTGGTATAAAGGGAGAAGAGTAGGGGGGAAAGTACACAGCCCTGGGGTGATCCAATGCTGATGCTAACAGAGTCTGAGACAGACTTCCCCAGCCGCACATGCTGTCTCCGGTCCGTCAGGAAGTCGGTGATCCACCTGCAGAGGGAGTCAGGCACGTTGAGCAGGGACAGCTTGTCCTGGAGCAGATCGGGGCGGATGGTGTTGAATGCGGAGCTGAAGTCCACAAACAGAATCCTGGCGTAGGTTCCCGGGGAGTCCAGGTGCTGCAGGATGGAGTGGAGGGCCAGGTTGACTGTGTCGTCCACAGACCTGTTAGCACGGTAGGCAAACTGCAGCGGGTCTAGGAGGGGTGTGGTGATGGACTTGAGGTGAGACAGGACCAGGCGCTCAAAGGACTTCATGACTACAGAGGTGAGCGCTACAGGTCTGTAGTCGTTAAGTCCAGTAATCCGTGGCTTCTTGGGGACAGGGATGATGGTGGAGGATTTGAGGCAGGTCGGCACGTGACATTGCTTAAGAGAGGTGTTAAAAATGTCTGTGAAGACAGGAGCCAGCTCTTTCGCACAGTGTCTCAGGGTGGAGGGAGACACACCGTCCGGCCCGGGGGCCTTGCGCGGGTTCAGTCTGGAGAACTGTCTGTGCACGTCCTGCTCACTGATGACAAGGGGAGGGGGGGAGGAGGAGGAGGAGGAGGGGGGGACCGCTCTTGATGAATTAGGGGCTGAGGAGGCAGAGGAGCTGGGTGGAGTGGGTGAGTTGGACACAGCTGACGAGGTGTCAAAACGGGCATAGTGTTGGGACAGTCTTTGACAAAGGGCTTTGTCATCCTGACCTTTAGAAGCCTGAGGCCGATAGTTGGTGATTTGCCTCAGTCCTCTCCACACAGAAGCCGAGTCATTAGCAGTGAACTGCTGCTGGAGTCTCTCAGAATATACAGATTTAGCTCTCCTCAGCTCTCTGTTAAACCGATATTTGACCTCCCTGTAGCAGTCCCTGTCTCCACTTTTCAACGCTGCTTCCTTCTCCTTCCTGATCCGTCTGAGCTTAGCTGTGAACCAAGGCTTGTCATTAGAATATCTTATCCTGGTGCGCGATGGGAGAATGTGCTCTTCACAGAAGTTGATATATGAGTTCACAGTGTATGTGTACTCATTAAGATCATGTGTGGCTCTTTTAAACATGCCCCAGTCAGTTATTTCCATGCATGTGTTCAGTTTCTCTCCAGCTTCACTGGTCAATTTCTTTGTGGTGGTCACCACAGGTTTAGTGAGTTTCAGTCTCTGTCTGTATGTGGGGATGAGGTGAACTATCACGTGATCAGATAGTCCCAGCGCAGCGCGGGGAACAGCGCGATATGCGTCCTTTACTGAAGTATAACAGTGATCTAGCGTGTTATTTCCTCTGGTTGGACATTTAATACACTGTTTGTAGCGGGGGAGCTCGTGACTCAGATTGCTCTGGTTAAAATCGCCCACCATGATAACCAGGGAGTCTGGAAAGTTCCGCTCCGTAAGTTGGATGTGATCTGCGAGCACGCGCTGAGCTTCGCGCGTGTCCGCGTCAGGAGGGGCGTACACAGCGACGAGAATGAATGAGGCAAACTCGCGCGGGGAATAGAATGGCTTGCAGTTAATGAAAAGAAATTCCAGGGCGGGAGAACAGTGTTTGGAAATCACCGTTACATCAGAGCACCAGCTGTTGTTAATATAGAAGCACACTCCTCCTCCGATAGACTTACCAGACAGCTCTGTGACGGGGTCAGCACGAATCAGCTGGAAACCCTCGAGGCTGATCGCGCTATCTGGAATGTTCTCATTAAGCCAGGTCTCAGAGAAGCAGATGACAGACGAGGAAGCGAGGTCCTTGAAACGCATCAGCAGTCTTAATTCTTCTACCTTGTTCAAGAGAGAATTGGCATTGGATAGAAATATGCCAGGCAAGGCTGTTCGCGAGCCTCTTTTTCGTAGCCGAGCGAGAATCCCTCCTCTCTTCCCTCTTTTCCGCCGTCTTGCTTTTTTGGCCAAACAATGGATCAGATCAACGGCAGGAGCTAAAAAAAATGGAAGAAGGTCCATGGGGGTGAGAGTCCTGATATTTAGTAGTTCCTCACGGGTGTATGAACCGGCAGATGCACAATCAGTGAACAAAAACAGACAAATTATAAAAATTAAAGGGCAGCGATACACCATGGCGGCCGCTGTGGGCGCCATCTTGTTTGAGGCCGATTAGCTAGAAGTTTACTGGTTTTTTCGCCATGTTCATAAAATTCACTTTTGTTCCTTATTAAACAACCTTCAATTTATTGAGTAGAAAGTAAATTAAGTTTAGTTTGTAATGTCATACGTTCCTTGTACAGAGCGGGTGATGGAGATTGAGCATATTGTCTGTCAATGTCCAAGATTTGATCTAAAATAGCCTTCTGTTCCTGTATTATGGATCGTCTTTTAAATGCTGCCAATGAGATAAATCCCCCCCCTAAGAAATGCCTTCATGGCCTCCCATATTGTTTTGTTTGGCATACCAGGAGTTTTATTTTCTTTCAAAAAAAAAAATAATTTTAGAAGAAATATTCGCAACCAATTTTTCATCTGTAAGTAATAATGGATCCAATCTCCAATGCTTTCTCATGGAGTCACATCCATGGAGGATCATTTTAAGTACAAGAGGGGCATGATCAGAAACCGAGATGCTATCATAACTGTGATAAAAGTGTGAATTCTACGCCAAGATGACGTCATTTCTGGGGTTTGTCATCTCCCATGACCAGGTGCCTCCAGACCCAGCAAAAGTTAAAGCGGTGGTAGATTGGCCAACCCCCACATCCAGGAAGCAGGTGCAACAGTTCATCAGCTTTGCCAACTTATACCGTCGATTCGTCCCCAATTTTGGAGCCATCGTCGGTCCTCTGACCCGCCTCACCTCCCCCAAGACCCCGTTCCAGTGGTCTGAAGAGGCCGCAGCAGCTTTCCAGGCGCTGAAGGCGGAGTTCTCCTCCTCCTGGGTCCTCAGCCAGGTTGATCCCTCTCTACAGTGCATCGTGGAGGTCGACGCCTCGGCTACGGGGGTGGGGGCGGTGTTGTCACAGCGGTCACCTGCTGACGGGGTCAAACGGCCCTGCGCCTTCTTCTCCCGGCGCTTGTCCCCGGCGGAGCGTAACTACGACGTGGGGGACAGAGAGCTCCTCGCCATCAAGCTCGCGCTCCAGGAGTGGCGTCACTGGCTGGAGGGGGCCGCCCTGCCATTCGTGGTATTAACGGACCACAAGAACTTGGAGTACTTAAGAACTGCCAAGCGCCTGAATGCCCGCCAGGCGCGCTGGTCTCTGTTTTTTGCCAGGTTCCGTTTCACCATAACATTCAGGCCGGTCTCCAAAAACTGTCTCCCTGACGCCTTCTCCAGGCAGTTCGCCCCAGAGGAACCTGTGGATGCCATACACACCATCTTGTTCAGGTAGTGCGCCGTGGGGGCCGTCTCCTGGGAGATCAAGGACAAGATCCGGAGGGCGCAGGAATCGGAACCGGACCCTGGCAGCGGACCGGAGGGGAGGCTCTTCATTCCGTCCTCCGTCCGGGGCGAGGTCATCCATTGGCTGCATACATCCAAGCTCGCCTGCCATCCTGGGACCTCTCGGATGATTGACCTCCTCCAACGCTCCTTCTGGTGGCCAGGACTGCGTAAGGACGCCGCCCGCTACGCCCGGGCTTGCCCCGTCTGCGCCACCAGTAAGTCTGGCAATGGTCCCCCTGCGGGTCTGCTCCAGCCCCTACCCGTCCCTGGTAGGCCCTGGTCGCACATCGCATTAGACTTCGTCATCAGTCTCCCTGTCTCTAACAGCTTCGACACGGTCCTGACCATCGTCGACCGTTTCTCCAAGGCCACCCACTTCGTGCCATTACGAGGGCTCCACTCTGCCTTGGAGACGGCGGACATCCTTATCCAACACGTGGTCAGGCTGCATGGGATACCGGTTGACGTGGTCTCCGACCAGGGTCTCCAGTTCGCCTCGGATGTCTGGCGGAGCTTCTGCAAAGCCTTAGGAGCCCAAGTAAGCCTCTCCTCCGGCCATCACCCCCAATCTAACGGGCAGTGTGAGCGGACCAACCAGGAGCTGGAGGCTGCTCTCCGCTGCGTCACCACATCCAAGCCTGCGTCATGGAGCAAACACCTCGCCTGGGTGGAGTACGCCCACAACACCGCTCGCTCTACCGCCACCGGGATGTCCCCCTTCAAGGCATCCCTGGGTTACGACCCCCCTCTGTTTCCCTTGCTGGAGAGCGAGTTGGCAGTCCCTACGGTCCAGGCTCACCTCAGGCGGTGCCGCTCCATCTGGGCCACTGCGCGCAATGCGCTTTTACGCACGGCGGAGCGCAACAAGACCACGGCAGACCGGCGCAGGAGGCCTGCTCCCGCCTACCAGGTAGGCCAACCAGTCTGGGTATCCACGCAGGATGTTAACCTGAAGGGTGAGAGGAGGAAGCTGGCAAAGCGTTTCATGAGCCCATTCCCCGTCACCAAAGTTATCAACCCGGTGGCTGTGCGTGTTGCTACTCCCCCCTCCCTCCGCATCCATCCCACCTTCCACGTCTCCAAGGTAAAGCCGGTGGTGTCTGATCCCATCTGCCCTCCTCCTGCTGCGCCGCCTGTGCCCCGGATGATAGATGGCCACCCGGCCTGGACTGTCTCCGCCATCTTGGACTCCCGGCGCCGGGGTCGCAGGTTACAGTACTTGGTGGATTGGGAGGGCTACGGTCCAGAATGGAGACAGTGGGTGCGTCCCTCGTTTGTGTTGGATCCCTCCCTCATTACTGAGTTTCACCGGGCGCACCCTGATAAACCATCGCCAGGAGGCGCTGCTAGAGGGGGGAGTACTGTTACAACTCGCCGCTCATCAGCGGCGCCAGCTGCGCGCAAACCTGCACCTTGTCAGCAGCCTGGGATATAAGCCACTCTGCCCTGGGCTTCGGCCTGAAGCCGTCTGATTCCCTCGGCTGAACTTGCTGCAGAGGAACCCCCTCGTCTCCCAGCAAGATCTACAGAGTAAGCATACCTTACCATTGTCTTTCCAGTCTCTCCCCTGTGCACAGGTGGATTTCCCGGCGGCAGACCTCGCCTCCGCATCACCGCCTGCCAGCTGCTGCCATAGGTGGACTCCCCGGCGGCGGACCTCGCCTCTGCTTCGCCGTCTTCCCGCTGCTGTCACAGGTGCACCAGGTTGCTGTCTCCCGGGCTCACCCTTATGCACGCCTGCCACCTGCCCTGCCAAGTAAGCAAACAAACCCCATTTATTCCATGTACTGGTTTGGTGCCTGTTACCTTTTCCCTGTGCTCTCTTCCCAGGGTTGTCCGGCTGTACGGTTTCCTGCCCCCGTGCCTGACGCAGATGTCCACCACCAGTACATCTACATATCACAGACACGCAGCCACACATCCCTGTTGTTGAATAAAGCTGCTAAATTTACCCTGAGCCTGCGTGTGTGTCTCCTGAGCTGTGCATTATGTCAATTTCGATCAATAAGAATAGCTGCGCCCCTGGCCTTAGCTTTAAAATTTGAATGAAAAAATTGTCCTGACCAACATTTTGACAAGCGAAAGTGGTCGGAATCCTGCAAATGGGTTTCCTGCAAAAACAGTACTCCAGGCTTAAGTTGCTTTAGACGTGACATGACTCTCTTTCGTTTAATTGGATGGTTCAACCCCATCGCCGCTCATCAGCGGCGCCAGCTGCGCGCAAACCTGCACCTCGTCAGCAGCCTGGGATATAAGCCACTCTGCCCTGGGCTTCGGCCTGAAGCCGTCTGATTCCCTCGGCTGAACTTGCTGCAGAGGAACCCCCTCGTCTCCCAGCAAGATCTACAGCGTAAGCATACCTTACCATTGTCTTTCCAGTCTATGCGCCCCTGCACGGTGGCGCAGTGGTTTAGCACTGTGGCAGCACAGTTTTACCCTCGGCCGGGGGACCGCGGGGATCATGAGATCGCGGGTTCGATCCCAGCCCCCGACCAACAGTGAGCTGTGTGGAGTTTGCATGTTCTCCCCGTGTTGCACGGGTTTACTCCGGGATTTCTCCGGTTTCCTCCCGCACACCAAAAACATGTAGGTTTAGGGCGCTCGCGCACGCAGCGACCAGCAGCCGGTGGCTTGTCATCAGACTGCAAACCAAGTCTACCTACGGGTACAAATAAGTAACAAAAAAACAAAAAAAAAAAAAAAAACCTTCACATTCCAGCTTACCAAAGTAACATTACTATTCATTCAAAGAGTAAAATTTATATATTGTGTTGTGTAGCCCAAAAAAGAATAGGGTGAGGTACGGGTAAAAAAAAAAGGGGGGGGGGAGGGGGTAAGGGGAGTGTAAATAAATCCATAACAAAAAAAAAAAAAATCAACAACCAAACCTATAACAACACTCCAGCCGGTTGCAAAAAACAGCAACCGCTCCATCTCCTGCTCTATTCTCATCCTAACAAAATACTCCCATACAACTGGCTTCAATCCTGCATAGTATGAACATTTTACCCTAAAAAAAAAAAAAAAAGTAAACAACAACGTGTAGGGAGCCAATTTTACCTTGTTTTTGAACATCTAAAAATGCATCAATGTCCAGTCAGTGCAGCTTTAATGAAGTAGTAATCAAGTAGTCCAGTGTAGTAGTTGGTCAACCCAGGAATGTCCAGTTCAGGGCGAAAATCGCTGATTTCTCTCCATGGTTTGCATGAAGCGGGTGGCCTCCGAAATGAATGCCAGCCACTGGTTTTTGCCATCTGGAAGAGTTATCCGGAGCCCGGCGGGGAAGAGAAGAGAAGGACGAAAACCTCTCTTGTACAATTCGGACGTAACCTCCTTATATTCAGCTCGTTGCTTCTGAACGTCGGCGTTATAATCCTCGTAGAACTGGAGGTTATGTCCACGATATTCCAAAGTCCCACGGCATCTCCGTGCTTCTCTCATCACCAAGTCTTTGGTCTGAAACCGGTGGAAACAAATAATGACAGCGCGCGGCTTCCCGTTCGGACCCGGCTTGAGCGTGAGGCTGCGGTGGGCTCTATCGAGCTCTGGGGGAGATGGCAAAGTTTGTGTGCCAAAGACGTTCACCAACAGCCGAGAAAAAAATTCAGACGGCTATGGACCCACATCAAAGGACTCCGGCAGACCCACCAGACGAATATTCAGCCTCCTGCTTCTTCCCTCCAGGTCAGAAAGTTTGTTTTTCAAAAGCTTGTTCTCCTCCTGCATTGACTCACACGTAACTTCAAGCGCCGCTAGGTGCTGGCTGACGTCCTCCGCGTTGCTTTCAAGGTCGCCAATGCGTTGCTCCTGGTTCGCCACATCTGCTTGAATCTTGTCCAGCTTACCATTAATAAGTTCAAATGAAGCTTTAAAGTCAGCAGCTATGGACATTCTGTGTTGCTCAAGCAAGGCGACAAGTGCAGGGTTAAGGCTTATATTAGCATCCTCAGCTAAGCTGGTGTTAGCATTGTTCACTGCTGCCTCCTTTTCAGTCTGCTTTCTTGTTTTGGACATATTTCTCAACTCAAAACAGATTCCGCACGTATTAAATGTCCAAAACGTTGACAGCTTACAGCAAAGTAGGGTTTAAAAAGTAAGACTGAAAAAAAAATATAGCGGGAGCCAGCAACGCACACACCTACTCCATTGCCAGTACACCTGATGTAATTGCGGAAGTTTCTTTTTTTTCTCTCTGGCATGGCGTACGTCTCGAGGTTTTTCAAAATGTACCTCGACAATGTTGCTCGCATTCGTCTTAAGAAGTCGATATTGATCACGCACTTGTGGGTTGCTCACAGCGAATAAAGGAATATTGAGTTCAGACAGAGTGTTTAAAAATTTCAACCACCCTGTAGGTGCAGGTGGTTGGTATTTTTTATAAGGGGATGAGAGGTGTTTGAATAAATCAATCATATGAGATCCTTTCAAGGCCTCGCCCTTGTAAACAAACTCTCCCTTTGAATTTCACCCCCATAACTCTGGAGCAATTTCCTCAGGATGTATTCGGCATTCTTATCATCACACTTGAAGAGGTTTTGCAGAACCTCTTTAACCGAATCGTCAAAATCTAAACCATCATGCATGCTGTGGGGTGATGCGGGAGCACCCATGGCTGATAATGAGCGGGTATCGTCAGAAGATGAGGCACGAGCACGTTCACTCTCACCACCCCCACTGACACCTGATAGGGATAGGTGGTCAGGCTCCCGCTGCAGTGTCAGCGTTACCCGCCATCGCTCGTTATGACCCTGTTTCATGAGCATGAGGTATCTCTGCAGTAGAGCGTCATACTTTTTATTTTTCTCATAAGCACTCAAGCCTGATTCCTTTAATACGGCTCTCATTCTGGAGTCCAAATCATCCTCTGCATTTTCTCTGACGGTCGTCAGTACTGTCATACAGTTTAACTGTTGAGGTGTGAGCAGAAACATCTTCTGCGCCTTCTTCAAAGTCATCTTTTTATTTTTAATTTCTTCTCACCAGTCCACTGATAAGATCTCCGATCATGGGCACCACAGCGGAGAGCAGAGGCAATAGAAAACCGCCCAACTGTTTTTTTCAGAACCTGGTGTTTGCGTTTTAAACCAGTTTTCTTATCGGCCAACAGTCTGATCATTTTTTTCCGTCTTTGTAGTTTCTTGAACTGACAATCGGACAATGGAATGTTCCCTTTTAAAAGATTTGGAGCGATCTCACACAATGGTAAATGGTAAATGGCACTCACTTATATAGCACTTTTATTCTCATCTCTTGATGACCAAAGCGCTTTACAGATCCTGCTATTCACCCATTCACACACACATTCACACACTGATGGTGGCAATGTCTGAATAAAGTCCGGAGAGCTGTGGATGACAATATCCCTGCTCTTTTTGGGGGAGGCATAGTACAGCGCCCTGAGTAAAATAGTGTTCCTCTTCATACTTGCAGACATGATAAACTAGGATGATGTTTTGGGCACATAGATGGTCAACATCTCATGAGGAAGTATAACCGTCCTCAACCTGTATTGTTCTGGACAGGTGGGTGTGATGTGTACTATTAAATACCCGTGGGGATCTCTGGTGGCATCTTCAAAATTCTCTAGGAAGAAGGCCTTTTTTGATGGGAAGATTTGGCGTGCTAATATATCTATTTGTAGTTTAGCCCGTGGGTTTTTAAACATCACCAGATAATTGCTGTTCAGACTAATGGTGCGGCTGTATTTACCCTTATGGAAGATGTTTTACGTCAGCATCATGAAGCTCATTTTTCTATGATGCCTGTACTGGGTAAAAATTCTTTCTACTTCAGGATGGTCGGAGGCTTGAAATATAGCATCTTCCAGAATAATCAAGTGTTTCTGATCGGGAGGAAACAGGTTTTAATCTTCAAAAGAATTGGGGAGTCTTTCAACAAATTTTATTCTTTTATTCACCTTCTGCAGTTCACTGTACATAGACTGATGACACGTATAAATCCATACAATGTTTTCAGGTACAATATTTACAACACGTTCACAGTCTTTCAGCACCTTAGAAACAAAATAAGTCTTGTCACAGCCGCTCGGTCCCACCACCAAACATGAAAATGCTAAACATGAAAATGGAAAAGTGAACCTAGGATCAAAATCAATCTCCTCTATATCCAGGGTAAGATGTGACATTTTTTTCTTCAAAAAATCTAATAACCAAAAGGCAGAGTGGTCCCGTCCCTAAAGAGACATCTTTTATCATACACAACTCTGAACTTTTTCTGAAATCAGGTTCAGGTTCAGGTTCAGGTTCAGGTTACTTTATTTGTACCCGTAGGTAGATTTGTTTTGCAGTCTGGTGACATCCATATTTACAAGCCACAAATTACATTCAACATAGACACAAACACAGGCACACATGAAATTGACTATAAACATGATAAAAATACTCAAGGCTCCATCAATCAGGGTATAAAAAGGCAAAGAGATGGGAGAAAAATCAGAGGTAAGAGAGAAGAGTCATATTAAAAGTTAAAAACTAGTCAAAGGGGTTAATAACTCAAAGGTCTAAAACCCAATAAAATATTTAGAACCCAAGTAACATCCTACAAAAATAAGTAACTATAAATTGGAGTTAATAAATAGGTACCTAAATTATGTGCAATATATTGTTACAACTTGTTCAACTCTTTGAAAGCAGCAGGAACAAAGCTGTTTTTGTAGCGCTGGGTTTTACTTTTTGGGACAGCAAACCTCCGTCTTGAGGGAAGAAGCTGAAAGTTGCAGTGCAAAGGGTGGGAGTCATCATTTAAAATGGAGGTAGCCATCCTCTGTACTTGTCTGGTGTACAGGGATGTCAGGCTCAGCTGTGACTCACCAAGCAAATGACTGGACCATCTAACTAACTGATCCAAGGATTTCCTCTGTTTCAGTTTTATCTGGCCAAACCATGACACTAAAGAAAAGGATAAAACAGATTCAATAAAAGCCCGATAAAACATTGTCATTATGGTTCAGTCAATTTGGAAGCGTGCAAGTTTTCTCAAGCAATGCAAATGTTGCTGACCCTTTTTGCACACCCTTTCACAGTTCTCTTCAAAGTTTAAATTACTATCAATAATCGTCCCAAGATATTTGTAGGATTATACACATTCGGTGGTCTGGCCTTTTAGTACGGTGACTTTGTGCCTGGGAGTTTTCCTCCTAAAGTCAATAATCATGTCTTTAGTTTTTGTCGTATTCAGCTGCAGGTAGGAATCCTCACACCAGTGAACAAAATAATCAACTACTGGGCCGTGGCCACTCTCACCATCCTGCAGGAGACTGACAATAACTGAATCATCAGCATACTTTATAATGTGTCTGTTGTCATGTCTGCTCCGACACATGTTTGTGTACAGGATGAAGAGTAGTGGTAACAACACACACCCCTGAGGAGAGCCAGTAGAAGAGCACTTTAGGTCAGACAATGTACCATTGACCCTTACTCTCTGCGTCCTGTGTCATGCGCTGGCCCTCACGAACCAGCCATAAGACGCACAGAGTCACCAGTGAGTTTTCAGTGAGTTTATTTACGGTGAAAAGGGTGATAACACAAGCTGCTGAGATAATGACAGGAGTCTTCACAGAACAGGAGGCATAGGGCTATACAGCACACTATAGGTCCAGAGCAGGAGACGGTCACACACAGACAGGCTTGGTAAATAATTACACACAGGCTGCTAAGGCAGGGACTTACAGAACAATTCACGCCGGGAGGAATAAGGCTAATACAGCTCACTTACTGGTACCGGGGAATGACGGTCAAGCCCAAAGCAGCCGAGGTGTGAAAACAGTCCAGGCATCCGCAACGTGACGGTGGGTGAACAGGTAAGTGATCAGGTTAGTAACCAGTTAAGCGACCAGACACTGCTGCGTCCTACCGACGCCAGTGCTGGGCTTAAATTGACAAGCACTAATGACGATGATGACACTCAGCTGACCGACCGTTGACAGGCGGAAGCCCCACCGAGCACTTTCACAATAAGAGCCCAGAGAGGCCAGAATACCGCCCGTAGCTGTCAAGGCCGGCAGCGAGACATAACTTTAACCCGAGCGCGATCAGAACCGGCGCTCGGGTCATAACATCCTGTTGGTTAAGAAATCCAGAATCCAACCCACCAGATTATTGCTCAAATCAAATTCTTGCAGGAGCCTTTCAACTAAGATATGAGGTTGGATTGTATTAAAGGCGGAGGAAAAGTCCACAAATAAAAGCCTGGCGTGTGTCCCATTAAAATCCAGATATTTAAAAAGCATGTTAAACAGAGTGACAGTGGCATCCTCCACTCCTCTGTGAGGCCTAAAGGCAAACTGCAGAGGATCCAATGCATGCTCAGTCTGCTTTAGGACCTCACATCTGACCAGTTTTTCAAAAATTTTCATTAAAATTGAAGTCAAAGCAACTGATCTAAAGTTGTTTACCATTTTAGGACAGCTGGATTTTGGAATGGGAACAACCACGGCTTCTTTCCAGATCTTAGGCACATGTTGTGTCTGTAAGGACTTATTGAAAATGTAATGAAATATAGGACTCAGTTCATGTGCACAGGACTTTACCAAGCGCCCACATATATTACCAGGGCCCTGACTTTTGTTCACTTTTACAGCGCAGAACTCCCTTTTAACATCCTGCACCTCAGTATTAAAGTACTGATTGTCTTTGAGTTTCTGTTTCAAATCTTGGGTTTCTGTGCTAAAATCAAAGGAGTCAAAACGACCATAGAAACAATTAAGAGCATTAGCCAGCTCTGTGTCTGAATTAAAACCATCTAAAAACACACGATTACTGCGCTCTGTACTCTGAAGGCCTGCAATAGTTTTCATACTGGCCCAGGCTAAACCAAGTTTCTTTGTTGCCATCTTGCTTTCCAACTCTGATTTATAATTCTGTTTTGCTCTTAAAATTTCGGCCTTCAGCTCTTTTGTGGCAACCTGTAGCTCAGAAACAGACCCTGTTTAAAGGCAAGTGCTTTCCTCTGTAAGCAGGATTTAACTGATTTTGTAACCCATGGTTTGTTGTTGGGATATATTTTGACACGTTTACGTGGAACAATCTTATTTTTACAGAAAGCCATGTATGAGCATGTGACGTCCACCAAAGAGTCCAAATCATCCCCGCAGGCCAGTGTGAACATCTCCCAGTCTGTACAGTCAAAGCATTCCTGGAGGCTGTGCACTGAATCCTCTGTCCACACATCATTGTCTCTCGTCTCCACCTTGCCTCTTCTGAGAGCAGTTTTATATGTGGGCAGCAAATGTACACAGTTGTGATCTGAGGATCCTACAGGAGGAAGGGGGAGTGATTTATAGGCCCTCTCTATGGATCCATAGCACAGGTCCAATGTCTTTTTTCGCCTGGTTGGGCAGGAGACATACTGATAAAACTTTTTAAGTGTCTTCTTTAAAGAAACATGGTTAAAATCCCCAAGAATGAAGTTTGGCGCCTCTGGAGAAATTGATTGCAGCCGCTGGATCACATCAAAGATTGTGCTGGAGGCGGAGTCAGCGTCTGCCCTCGGGTCAATGTATACAGTCGTGATGAAAAGCTGGGGGAACTCGAGAGGCAAATAAAAGGGGCGTAGTGACACAGACAGCAGCTCCACATCGGGTGTACAGATGCGCTCTCTGACCGTGACAGATGTGCAGTACTGCTTATTAATGTATAAACATACGCCGCCCCCTGACGTTTCCCCGTTACCTCTTCCTGCTGATCCGAGCGCAGTGGGGCTCCAAAGCCGTCAATCCACAGGTCTGCGTCTCGGTCATACGCAGTAAGCCAAGATTCGGTGAAAGCCATGACAAGTTGACAATGACAAGTTTCTCAATACAAACCCCCTTTTATCATGTCCTATGCTGTGTCTCAATCACTCTCTTTCCTGAATTTGTCATGTAATCCTCCACCAAAGCTCTGACGCTTTCAAAATTGACACGCTCGCAACATGATCAGGTTTGCGTGATACCTTTGACTTTCATGACGACCTTCTTTTTGTTCCTCATTTGGCAGGCGTAACTCTTGGGGCCTGCGGATACAAATTCCTAAATGGTATCCCAGTCCAACTCATCCGTCAAATTCCCCCAGATAATTACAGAACTCCAGAAGTGTCTCACCGTTCTTTACCATGTAAATCAAACTATCCGTGTCGATGTAAAGAACCCTCTCTTGCAGTTTTTCAAGATAACCATACAGCTTCAGATGCATGTGGGCTGTGGTAAAGGCAGCTATAAAGATGTTATTAGTTTTACCGGGGAGTAGAATGCAATGATCGTTATATTTCCACCTAAGCAGTGCTTTGTCGTCATACAGAACATTAAAGTATTCCACCTTGTATTTATCCGAAAACAAGTAGGTGAAAAAGTCTTCAGGTTCTGAGATCACAACGGTCTGAATGAGATTATCTCTCTGCGCAAATTTCCCTCAAAGCGAGTTCAAAATCAGTTTTGAGATGCGGCGGCGGAGCCGATTCTCTTGTATTTTATCGGCATCTAATAGAATGCCCTGATGACGGTGATAATCCCTCATGTATCTGTCCTTGCTCTCCTGATTGGTGACATCTGGTGGGTAACCCGATGCTTCATGTTTTTCTTTTAGAAATTTGTGTATGTAATCTACAAGCACCGCATTGCTACTTTGATCAAAATGCCACACTTATGTGATTTCACCTACCCTGTACCCCAGCTCCAGGGCTTTGTTAAACTCCACAGTGACCCAGACCCCTGTCAATGCTCTTGCCTCATCGCCTTGTGCGCAAACACCATTTTGTTGGTTGGTTTCAGCGCATGTTTGACACAGTGGAAAGGTTAATTTACCTCCTGAACTTTTGTAGGGTAGAATGGGAAAGAAGAAGCCGCGGGGTGGGTAGATGGTAGCTCTGATTAAGCCGAAATAGCTTCGAAAATCTTTGTAAATGATGGTGGGGTGGCCTAGAGGGTAAAAGCACGTGCTGTTAACATGAGGGTACCAAGAAGTGACATCTACACAGTGCACTGTTTCATCTGCCCCTGTGGTGTGTCTCAGTTTTATAGCGCTCGTCCTGCCCCTGTAAAGGGCCTGGCACGATAAGAGGGACTCAGGTGGGTTAAACATTTTCAGAAACTGTTTCACCTCCTCACATGACTTTTTCATCTCATCCCACTTGTGCTCCCTCATCACCGTAATGCAGACACAGCGCATAAAGCGTAATGCCTGCAACCTCTCCTCACTTTTCAAATGCAGCTTTCCAAATGTAACGCCCCTCAGAGGGCAGATCTCCGTGCTTTTAAAACTGCAAACACAACCGTGGAAATAGCAGCCGTTGAACTCATAGACGTGCTTCAAACCATCGATCTCCGCGTAGCCGTCTACAAAAAAGGGCCCCATCTGTTTCTCCCCCCTGTTTAAAGCATGCTGGATGAATATTTTCTGACTGTGCATAACCCATTTTAACCATTGGATCGAGGAGTGAGAAAATCCTTTACACTGACGTATGTAGTTGTTGGGGCACGGAATGGCGAGGGTGTTAGGGGCCAGGTAATTGGTGAGAACCACTTTCATACAGGCCGATGCTATCGTGACACTGGAGAAAGGGTCCACACCCATGTCAGTGAGGAACCGCTCTCTAAATTTAACGCACCCCGTGGCTAGAATTTCCATGTCATTTTTACAATAATGCAGAGCCTCCCGTTTAAAGTCAAACAGCCTGTCTTTGACCCTGTCGTACCATTCGTCGAACTCAGCCCGCACAGCGACCATCACACATTCTACGCCATAGTCGGATGGTGGTGGGTAAGGACCTACATAATTTAGACGCTCCGTGGCAGAATATCCGTGAGGGAAGATCCCCTTTCTCACCTCGCTAAAACCTAAAGCTTTAGGCATCATGCTCAGACGCATAGGTAGGAAGGATACTGAGTTGATGAATTTAAGGTTATAATGAGGTTCCTGAAAACTTAGGATCTTACTGCCCGTCATGAGAATTTTTTGAGGTATTATATTCTCTTTTATCATACCGTTCAAGATCAGGTAACCATCAAACCCTGTGGCATTATGTGCTATG
This sequence comes from Pholidichthys leucotaenia, assembly GCA_020510985.1. Lineage (NCBI taxonomy): Eukaryota > Metazoa > Chordata > Actinopteri > Cichliformes > Pholidichthyidae > Pholidichthys > Pholidichthys leucotaenia. Next base: position 300,790,369 of record CM035836.1, on the reverse strand, counting down.
AATACATTACGCCTGTACTTTTCGCGTCTGAAATGTATAAGAAATTGTTTTACGCAGTCTGTACCTTAAAACCACTTTTCTTCACCTTTCAATGCTTTAGTGTACACAAGAAATGGTGTGTGCTCCCCTCTGTCGTCGACAAATGTTTTGATGTTATAAAAAAACAACTTGGAGTGTTTAACCTGCGGGGGGGTGGGGGGGGTGGCTGAATGTAACACTGATGATCATTGGCTTCGGAAGCCTGTTGTAACTGCGCCCCACAAATTTTACATTTTAACTAGCTACAGTGGTGTGGGGCTGTACCTGCGGTTTTACTAACATAATAGGAAAAGTTGCAGAGGGTAAATTTTTTTTATCATGTCCCAGATACTCCTGTAGGGTGCGGTTACAGCACCTCATGTGGCCTCTTTGTGTCTGGCATAACAGGCCGCAAAGCAACACTTTCTGCGACAGTCTAAACATTCTACGAGCCTGAGCTCTTCCGTAGGGCAGATGGGTCATTGCAAACCTAACAGTATCCTTTACAATAGTGCGAATATGGGTTATTAAAATGCTTGTAACAGTAGTTACAAACGGATGTCGTACCTATGAAAGCTGTGAGATTTTTTTATACCCTAGTAATGGTTTTGCAATAAGAACAGGAACAAAGGTTTTGAGCGATCGCTATAGTCTGTCTCAGAAAGCAAGAGGGGATGACTGTGAGATGTTCTGTGAAACACAACAATTTTACGTCCTACAATCCATTCAAATTTAGCTATATCACTAAAAGTGACAGGCATCTGGTCACCCAGACCTGCCTGATTTTGCAACGTCTTACCCAAAGCCTTACAAGCGCGGTTGTCTGAATGGGGATTCATCAGGTGTGATAAGCTAGTAGCGAAACAGAGTTGATCCTTCTCGCTACATGTAACGTACGAATGATGTCTTTTTTTATTGATAATTCCACAGTCTAATGTTTTCGCTAGCCTGCGTTTACCACCGCCTCTGGGGATATGCACCACCTGTAGGATTAATTCTAAACCCTCATCCGCGTCAGTGCTATTGCCCGACTGCACTACCCGGTCAAGCAAACCTTCAACAGCCAGTAAAATATTACCCCTGTCGTCGGCGGCTGTAATGAGGATGTTGCTCCTCACGCTTTCACCAACAACTTTTAGCTGGACTATGTCATTGCATTCTGCGTGTGATTGGGCATCCTCGGCCAATTCTCCGAGGATGCATATCACATTGTTATAAAAGTCTGTGATGTTGGGCATGTCGCATTGTCTAGGCACAGGTAGGCGATGCGTCATTCTCACAGTGTTAAATGGTGAGAATATTCTGACTTCCAGGTGCCTAGAGGATGCCGTGTCCCGGTCATGAGCATCAAAACACAACCCCACACCCTGTTGTGTGTTAGGGGAAAGCTCTAGCTGTTCAGTGGAGGTTGAATGGGTTGCAAGTGATTAATGATTTGCGGGCGGGAGGTGTGGATGGTTTTGATTCTCAAATATCTGTTCTAGATGATGAAGTGCGTTGCTGGTGATGACATTATTGCTGTTATTGTCACTGTTGCTTGGGGGTGTTGTTTCACCTATTTCTATCCTGTAAATCAGCCTGAAAGGGAACTGGAATATGAGCTAATTCATCCAAGGCCCTGTGCATTTCATTCGTCCCAATTAGAGACTGATGTAAATAGGTTAAATCTTCCATCCCGTAATCATTGTCTGTTACCCACTCTGGTAGCCTTTAACTCCCCTCATCCCACAATTCAACGTGGTCTGACTCTGATTTTCCATTCATGATAGCTTATAACAGTTTGTCACAATACCCAGGATATAATGGAGAAAAAAAAAAAAAGATTACATTACGCTTTTTCTCAGATGGTCAGGACGGAGGTCATGGAACTCTGCATGACCTTGCACAGCGATAACACGGTGGTCAGACATTGTTGCACCCCGGTTCTGGTCCAACACACACAGCGTTGAAGGGCTCCCTCTGGGGAGCTGTCAAACAGGATCGCTGGAGCAGACTGGATGGCTGGATTCCATGCTTGGTTTAATTCTGCAAAGCGGAGCAAAAAAACCCCAAAACATTGACGTTACTCACAGTGGTTGTGTATGTTATATATGTTACATATGTTTTATTTCAAATCAAGTTGGTGGGTGGTGGAAGGTTTATATATATATATATATATATATATATATATATATATATATGTTTATTTACTTATTTAAAAGAACCTCGGTCGATCAAAGTGGTAGATGTACGACTAATTGCGATAAACATATTAAAAATAATAAAATGCATTTCAGTTTTTATTCTTAAAGCCACCAAATTATCTTCCAAGCAGGAAGGTCATTTTAAATTGTTTTTAATACATACCTTCAAACAATCATTTCACGTTGGCCGTTGGCGCGGTCCTCCTCCTCTTCCGCCTCCTCTGCATCCCACACTCTGGTGCACTGACGTCTGTGAGCAAATGATGCAGGTACAAAATGATGATGGGGTCTGTGGCATTTAATATCAATGGGTGCGGTCGGGGCTACGTCACTTCCGGTTAGTAACACATCGCCGCCATCTTAACTCGGTGAAAACAAACCCGTTACCAAGCCTTGTCGAGTGCAGTGTTTTGACTTTTTGTCATGGCCTGTGACTACATAGAAAAGCTTGATGAGTCAGCCAGGCTACGTTATCAGGAGAAACTGACAGCAAGTGGACTGACAGATTGCCCATACAAGCTACCAGCCAGAAAATGGGTTAATGACCCGACCAGGTGGCCAGCTGTGCAGTGGCCGGACGTGTACAGCTACTTGATCGACACCCCTGGTAAGCATATTTGCTTCGACCCATATTAACATGATTAACCCTCTTACATGTTTTGAATGTTTTTAAGGAAAGGCCCCTATGGGTAACATGACCAATCCATTAAATATCAGGGCAGCACAGGAGTAATTCTTAAAAGAAATAATTAAATGATCCAGGGATCTTGAAAAATCATGAAAATATGGTATATTCTCAAGACCCTGAGTTTCAAGTATTCAACTATTGTTGTCAAATGCAAAGTTGGCCCAACAGGTCTTGTTAAGTAATTGAACAATTAAGGCCACGTGGTTGCCTTTGTCACCTCTTTCATTAATGGCCTGCCCCTTTGTTGCACTATTTACTACAGTCTACAGTTAAATTAGTCAGGCTGACTGCACATAGAGAGGTCTGTATTGTTGGATGAAAACGGAATCAGTCATGCATTTCCACAGACGAAATGTCCGTCTCTGTTTACAATACGATACGGTCGAGTGCAAGCATGATGTTTGTGTCTGTGAACATTCCGTCTTTTGGCGAACTGATACGTAAGAATGTTTACAGTTTTATGAGAAGGTTGCTGGCATGTAACAATCATCTTATATCAGCAATTGTCAACTCGTCACTCACACTTCACTCCAGCATTTGGAAGTGGTGGCGCTCCATATTATACTGAGCCCATTACTGTATGTTATTGTTGTTACAAGATCGCCGGGTGTCTGCTGATATGTATATACTTTTATTTTATCTGTTTATCTTTTTTCTACTTGTTTTGGTTTTGCTCTTGCTATGAACCCTGAGTTTGAAATAAACATTTGAATTTTGAATTTGAATTTACAATACAGAGAGGCTTGTGTCGGTGGCTAGCATTTTCAAAACGTGACCCATCAAGTGGCAACTAATTAAACTAACACAATATCACTCAATTACCTGATATAGGACGTGATGAGCTGAATATAATGCACTACGACGGGCTGGACAAGCTTGACTGGGTCACGGCAGCTGCCTGGGACTAGGTCGCCACTGAATTGTTTTCACCTAGTACGGCGTTGCCATGTGGGTTGCTAACCGGAAGTAGGCCAAATGCCCGGATGCCCGACTGCGCCCATACAGGCGTGTGGGGTCTGTAAGTACATACCGCGGGGCTGACGTCTCACAGATATGTTTTTATGAGGGCGCTTTGGTCTGCTTCCACCTCCACCGGTCGATGTCGAAGGCGTCAGTTTGTATTCTGTAAAATAATAATAATAATAAGTTTATTTCCCATTGACACAAAACATAACACGGGGACGTTTACGTCATCACCCTGAGACATTGCGAGGGCTAATGGCGACCTGCCACATCATCGGAGAGTGCCGCTATTCCCTGTTTACATTTTAGCATGGCATGGTTTGTTTTGAAGCAGGAAAATGATCATATCGGCTTAGTAAAAGGATTTTTAAAACTTGGAGGAGCTTACCAGAAGCACGCGCCATAGCATGGGTTGGCCTGTCTCTCAGTGGTGCTGGCTGTTTGCCAGTGGCCGAGGAAATGCTCTCAAGCGGTGTGTCCACGGGCTCTATCCCGGGGATCGGGCCTACGAAGAAGGCCGCGTTCCCAGCCAGAGGCCTAGCATTATTTGGCTGTGCCAGATGCTCAATGTTGACCCCCCTCCCCATCCCTTAGGACCGCTGGAATGTCGAATTTTGTCTAAAGCATCAAGTAGACTGTCTTGATCATCATCGGATCTCAGTAGGGGGGTCTTCTAAATCTGTAAGTGAATTTCTTTTTTTCAACGACCATTCAAAAGGTTTTATAGATGCAAAAACATCATAAAAGCATAAAAGCATAAAATCTTTTACCTACCTGAGAGATTTATTACCCCTTCGAGTTGATGTAGAATACCTTTACAGAAAGACAGAAAACACGATTTAAAAGCGGTTCTGACTCTGAGACAGATGATGAGATACATGCTTTATAACATAAAATAATTGTTTTTTTTTGTTTTTTTTTCCGTATAAGACTTTTCACAGACCAGTCAGAAAAAAAAAAAAAAAAAAAAGATAAAACAGTTGATTGAGTAATTACAAAAAAACAACATGATTAAAACTTACCACTGTAGCTCGGTGGAGAGTGGATTTTGGCGTGCCTTATAATTTCTAAAAACTGAGTCATTTTATTTAACAATGTAGAGATTTTTTTTTTTATAAAGTTTTGAAAGTCAAATATCACCTCTCATCTTGACCTGTGTTACAGCTCCTTCAAGTGCGTAAATGTGTTTCGGAATCGGTTCGATCATTCATTCCTTCATACTTATAGACAAAACGAGAGACCCGCTAAAGAGTATTGCGCAAAGCTTTGCAATAAGAATGGTAAATGCTACCAATGTGAATGGTTTTGTGTATGTGTGTGTGTGTGTGGGGGGGTAGGCTGGTTAATATCTCTCGCACGTTGAAAGGAGGTTTTTGCAAAAATGTGCTCATTAAGTAAAAAGTCTCTGAAGTATACAAAATTGTATTGTGATCAGTCATTATGGTCCTGGTCATTATGATCGATGTGGATGCATGTGTGGCGAATGAGTTGGGGTGAAGGGTCAGAAGTTGCTATCACAAAAGAGCAGACCCTGTTAAAAAGCTTTGTTTGCTATGTTTTCTTTTTTAAGTTTCCCACCTTGTACAAAAGCTAAAGTCATATGGTATGGTAAAAAGAACACGTTGATGCACAGAATAAAAATAATTTAACCACTGGTAAAATATCTCATACAAGTTGTAAGGAGGATTTGCAGAAATGTGCTCATTAAGTCTGAAGTCTCTGAACCATACAAATTTGTATTGTGGATGGTCATTGTGACCGATGCGGGTGGATGTGTGCATGTGTGTGAGCAAAAGAGTTGGGTGAATGGGTCATAAGTTGTCATACAAGAGCAACATGGTGATGTGGGTTTTTTTGCTGATGGTGGTCTGATGTCCGCCGCGGTGTCTGTGCTTTTTAAAGCATTTTTAGCGCATGTGTGTGTGTGTGTGTGTGTGTGTGTGTGTGTGTTGGACAATCGGTCAAGACTTCTTGTCATCATTAAAACCTGATTACGCATAACCCCATTCTGACCCTGGTGGTGGTGTCCCTTTGCAATGTCAGTCACCCAGCGGCTTAGGCAAAAGAGATTTTATGCAGGGAGACGCACGTCAGCTGTCAAACTTCTCTGCTTCAGTTGGCTCGTATTCACAGCCGTTGGTAGGCAGGTCTTGCTTGCTAGGTTTTCAGTCATTGGTTCTTAAAGGTTTCAGAAACCCAATTCAAGGCTCTTATTAGTCGAATGAGAGGTCAATCAGATGAACTAATCTGTTTGCGGCTGTGTCTGCAGCTTTTATTTTCAGTGCGCGCTTGGACGCCATCACCATCTACATCACCATCTACATCACCATCATCAGCATCTCCATCATGCATCCGAGAGCGCACGAGGGCGCTCTAGTGTGCCCTCGTGTGCTCTAGGATGCAGAGACTTGCCCGCCCACGGTACAACGGAGTGCAAGCGGTTAATAAACATTAGCACTTATTAGAATCCTTAAGCTGGAATGGGCTTATTGTGGAAGAAATCACACAATGCACCATAAACAAATAACACACACACACACACACACACACACACACACACACACACATGCAGCTTCAACAGTTTGCAATTGTTGCATAAAATGTGTAAATATATGCACTTTTAACTTTAAAGATTAAAATTTGTGGTTAACATAAGTGATTAAATACAAAGTGTATGCTTCATGCACTTCTGGTATTCATTTATATTGGGCTAATGATTTACCACATGAGAATAAACCTTCAACAGCCAACAAGTTTCTTTTTCACTGCTTTTGGCATAGAAACTTTAAATTGGTTTTAAATTTAGGTTTTGCTGAAAATTATGGATTGCTTTGAAGTTATTTTCGAAGCTCAGTTTGGTTAGAAATCGGCTTAACATATTAAAAGTTCTAGATGTGATTTAATTAAAGGATGCAGTTCTTATGGTTGACCACAAGATGGAGTCAGTTACTTCAGCACTCAAGGAAAAGGAGACACAGTGATGTTGCTTGGAGGCAGTTACTGTCTCAGCTCCAGAATGGCTGCCAAGATCATTCACAATGGCAGTTTGTAAAATGGCAGTTGCACTGCTTAGTCTGCTAATGTGCACATCCCACAAGCAGAATGGGATGTGCACATGGCAATTCAGTCACCCAGGATGTGAATGTGGCCCTCTTACTATGCCTTGCTTTGTTTCTTTACTAAAACAGGAAAGTTTGTCTCTCTTTTATTTGGTTTTTACCCATGCAAGAATAATCTTACAATTTTAACTTTGTGTGCAATTCAGTGCTGTTACTTCAAACAATTTCCTCTCAGTAACCTTTATCATGCTGTGTGTCCAGCAGATTTGTCACTGAACACTTGAGGAAAAGAAAAGAAAATGGTAAATTCAGTTTATCTCACCAGGAATTCTCGCCGCACGAGTTGAATTAAAAGATGGATCAGATTCTTTGCACTTCCATCTTTTCAGGCCTTATATTAATTAATTCAGCATATTTCAATGCTTTCTGAACTTTTAGCATTCTTAAAAAAACAGTCTGTGGAGAGCAGCAGTTTGAGTGGGGTCTACAACCCCTCCCCTCTGTGCTTCTTCACAGTACATACCTGGCTGAGAGGGAGCAAGTAAATGGGGTGAATCACCTCCTCTCCCTTGTGCTCTCTTCACACAGATGCCTTCTCAGGCAGATAAGGAAAAGGATGGTTAAACACACGCACCTGGCTGGACAGCCAGCCAGTTATATACTATTAGAGAAAAAAAAAACAAACAAGTTTTATCATGCAAAAAGATCAGATTTGGCTATACCCACACAGCTTGTAAATCATAATTTCATGTCCTTCTCTAGAATCAAGCAGAGTCTCAAACGGCGGGGCCAATTATGAAAATGTAGTGGATTTATGGTTTTTAGAGGTGTTTTATTGTTGCTACAAATATTAATGTAAACACGAATGTGAGTAGGAATGACAATTTCCTTTTCATACACAAACATATCCTCGTAGGGCACCAGTCCAGATAATCGACAATATTATTAATTCTTCATTTGTACCAATTATAAATCAATCTCAGAAAACCCCTTGTTAGTTTTTGTCTGCTGATAATCAAGAAAACTGACCTGAAATCAAACAATTACTCCCATATATCTTTCAATAGTTTAATAAGAAATGTCAGAATAGGTTAGCATATTTGGATAACTTTAAAACAGAGAATTCAACATGTATCATGGGCATGATAGACTATTACTGAGTTACTTATGACTCAAGCATTTGTGGAACCAAATAAACCATAGTTTAACTTGGCGATATACTGGAAATTGGAAAACTATAAAATAGCATTGGTTAAGAAAAGTGGATTCAATTTTATAAAGAAAATGATTAGTAAACTATAAAAAATGGAAAACTGGTGTTACTCTGAAAAGAACACAAATTAATAATGGGGGGGGGGGTGCATGAAATTAAGGTTAAAGAACTTATACCTGGAATATTCTGAAGAATTAAGTTTAAATTAAACAACAGACTGACAGCCACAGAGTCAGATCAGGTCCCTGGTGGCAGCAGGGCCCCCACATCCCAACCTTGATTCAACTGGATGTCCGTGGATTCTGTTAATGGAGAGGCTGATAGGCAGATTCTCTCACAAGGCCATGCTCCTGAGAATGCAATTGGGCTGTTCGTCTGCAAGCTGGGCAAGGTGTCCTCTTATGCACTGAAAAGGAATTTGTTTATTATACAATGTCTCATCAGAGAGTCAAATTGAGACAAGCACAAGCTACAGATTTGTTTCTCCTGATGTATTGTGGCTGGAATGAGTTGGTTTAAGCTTAAAAAAAAAATCAAAAAATCTTCTGGCACGGTGATTTAAAGAAAAGGATTAAAATAAGGAAAAAGTGAACTTTAAAGAAAAGAAAAATAATTTTCTTAGAGCATGGGAGGCTCTGGGCCTACTTGAAGATAGAAAAAAAAATGGAAGAGCAGAAAATGCTCTTAACAGCTTGACCACCACCCAAAAACTGAAACAAAGGAAAGTTTTTTGGGGGGTGTGGCAGAATGTCACTGAATTTCATGGAACTGAGCTGAACCAATTACATTTGAGCCTTTGTTTGGCAGAAGTCATTAACTGACTAAAAAGGCAATGAAGATAGGTTTTGGAGCCCATTGGTCAGTTCAACTTTCTGTGGTGGGGGTCTCCCACAGAGAGAGAGAGAGAGAGAGAGAGAGAGAGAGAGAGAGAGAGAGATTTGATATGAAGAGTGAAATCCTCCTAAAACAGATATGTTGCTGAATAAAGCATAAATTCTTTAAACTTCAGTAACTAAGATATTCTACTCAATAATAAGGGAACATACAATGTCTCTACATTGTAACTGTAATTAATTAGTGACAGTAAGCATGCAAAAATTAATTTCTTCCTTAAAATAAGGTAACACATATCAAATCATATCAATAAAATGCACGGGGCTGCACGGTGGCGCAGTGGTTAGCACTGCTGCAGCATAGTTTACCCTTGGCCAGGGGATCGTGGGATCGTGGGTTCAATCCCAGCCCCCGACCAACAGTGATCTGTGTGGAGTTTGCATGTTCTCCCCGTGTATGCGTGGGTTTACCCCGGGATTTCTCCGGTTTCCTCCCACATGCCAAAAACATGCAGGTTAGGTTAATTGGAGACTCTAAAGTGGCCCTAGGTGTGAATGGTTAAGGGATAGTGCCGTATCGTGGCTGCTTCATCCATCCAGGTGGTGGATGACCCTCAATTTCCCCTCTGGGGATCAATAAAGTATACTAAATCTAAAAAAAAAAATCTAAAAACATCTGAGACCACAATGTCCATCCCAATAGTTCAACCATGTCTTAAGTTGTGGATACTGTCTTGAGAATATTAATTAATTTATTTGTCCATAATGCATAAATTCCACTGCAAAGAGAAATATTTAAATATTGCTGATTCCTCCACCAGATGGCACTGTGAAACTGTTTGGTTGTTTATTGGAGAATCTTGACTCAAAGGTCTGGATTATATGAACCATAAAACCTGTCAATTGAAACATTCCTTTGCCAAAGATCAGAAAAGGAACAATGACCAAGTCCTGGAGAAGGGATTAACTTCCACTTTATGGTCGATGGATAGTGTTACAGCTCTTGTCCTTGGATGTCAGAAACAGTTCATGACCAGGCTTTTGAATTCAATTCAACTTTATTTAGATAGCGCCATTTCACAACAACAGTCATCTCATAGCACTTTCAACTGTAGGGGGGACCCCCACAGTTGCATAAAGACCCCAGCAATCAGGCGATCCCCTGTGAGCAAGCACTTGGCGACGGTGGAGAGGAAAAACTCCCTTTTAACAGGAAGAACCCTCCAGCAGAACCAGGCTCAGGGAGAGGCAGTCATCTTCTGCGACTGGCTGGGGGGTGAGGGGACAGCGAAGATGAAAAGAACAGACATGTAGAGAGCAAACAGCACATTGGGGACTCAATCTATGGGAGAGAACAAACAGATGTTAATGACCAGCAAAAAAAAAAAAAAAAAATCATTGAGAGTGAAGAAAGTAGTGAGGCCCAATGCATTATTGGAGGTCCCCCGGCTGACTAAACCTATTAGCAGCATAACTAAGGGAGGGTTCAGAAACACATGACCCCTCCCAAATTGTAGGCTATATCAAAAAGGTAGGTTTTAGCCCTATTCTTAAAAACAGAGATCGAGTCTCACTCCCGAATCCAGATTGGCAGCTGGTTCCACAGGAGAGGAGCTTGATAACTGAAGGCTCTGCCTCCCATTGTACTTTTGGAGATTCTAGGTATTACAAGTAATCCTGCATTTTGGGAGCGTAGCGCTCTGTTAGGATAATACGGTAGTATCAAATCTTTTAAATAAAAAGGAGCCTGATTGTTTAGAGCTTTGTAAGTAAGAAGAAGGATTTTAAACTTAATTCTAAACTCTATGGGAAGCCAATGAAGGGAGGCCAGAACCTGAGAGATATGATCTGTCTTTCTAGTACCGGTTAAAACTCTTGCTGCAGCATTTTGGATCAGCTGAAGACTTTTTAAAGATGTTTTAGGAGCCTAATAATAAAGAATTACAATAATCTAATCTCGAGCTAACAAAAGCATGGATCAGTTTCTCAGCATCACTCTGAGACAAGATGCTCCTAATCTTGGCAATATTACGCAAATGATAGAAGGCAGTCTTAGAAACAAATTTAATATGTGAATTGAAGGACAGATCTTGATCAAAAATAATTCCAAGGTTCCTCACAGAACTATTAAGAGAAAGAGTAACAGCATCCAAACTGAAAGTTTGATTTGGAAAGGTATTTCTAAGGTTTTTTGGACCAACAAGAATGACTTCAGTCTTATCTGAATTTAATTGCAGGAAATTACAAGTCATCCAAGCTTTGATTTCCTTAAGACAGGCTTCCAATTTGGCTAATTGATTACTATCATTTGGCTTCATTGACAGGTATAATTGTGTATCATCTGCATAACAATGAAAATGTATAAAGTGTTTTCTAATAATGTTGCCTAACGGAAGTATATAAACTAAAAAGAGTAGGGCCTAGCACAGATCCCTGTGGAACTCCATGACTAAGCTTTGAGTTGAAAGAAAACTCATTATTGACATGAACAAACTGGAATCTATCAGATAAATAAGATCTAAACCACTGCAACGAAGTTCCATTAAGTCCAACATAGTGTTCTAATCTATCAAATAGAATATTATGATCAATAGCATCAAAAGCTGCTCTAAGGTCTAAAAGGACAAGTACAGAAACCAGTCCATTATCAGATGCGATGAGGAGGTTGTTAGTGACCTTTGCTAAGGCTGTTTCAGTACTATGATGGATTCTAAACCCATATTGAAACTCTTCAAGTAAACCATTTCCCTGCAGGTGGTCAAATAATTGCGTAGCAACAACTTTTTCTAAGATTTTTGAAATGAAAGGGAGATTAGAGATTGGTCTATAGTTAGCTAAAGCTCCTGGATCTAGCGTTGGCTTTTTGAGTAAGAGTTTAATTACAGCTGTTTTAAAAGCCTGCGGCACATGGCCTAAAGTTAATGAAGAATTGATTATATGAAGAATAAAGCTACCAATAAGTGGGAAGACTTCTTTAAATAACCTGGTAGGAATAGGGTCTAAAAGACAAGTTGAAGGATTGGATGAGGAAACTATTTTGTCTAACACACAAAGGTCGATTGGAGTAAACTCATCAAGACAGACATCAATTGAAGGAGTTGTAGTAGTTACTGTATTTAAGTTAACTGTGGGGAGAATCTGATTGATTTTATCTCTGATGGATGAAAAATTATTATTGAAAAAGTTCATAAAGTCCTGACTAGTAAGCTCTAAGGGAATGCTAGGATTGACAGAGTCCTGACTCTTTGTCAACCTGGCTACAGTGCTGAAAAGAAACCTGGGATTATTCTGGTTCTCTTCTATTAATGCAGAATAATAACTCATTCTTTTTTTTTGGGTTGAAACAATTTTTTCTTCAGCAAAGAAGTTAATAGATTGGAACTCAATGTCAACACTACAAATATGTGGACTCATGATCCACTGTGGTGACTGCAAATAGGCAAGGTCTGTGTGACAGGTGTGTTTCTGCTCACAAAAATAAGGACAGGCTGGATCACCCAATCAGATTCAAAGCCTTTATTTGTGAACTAATGTTTCAACACAACTTTATCTTCAGAGTCAAAATGAATTGAACATTACAAGTCATTTTTCAAGGTCATTCCAATTGGCAAGGCTGCATTCCTTGTCTTAAAAAGTGTCTTCATTGACTTAAGAGATATAGATGAGTTGACCTGAGTGTGGCATATTGGAAATACCACAACATACGCCACAGACGTGGAGACATATGTATATGGACATATGGGGATGATGTCATCATGCTGTCGCTATAAAGGAGGACTAATGGCAGGAGCTGTCCTCTTTGATGCCCTGCCTCTAGCCAACACACCAGCCTGTATCTCGACATTGTTTGCTTAACTATATACTGCAACACGTGTTGTTAACAGTGTGTATTTAATAAACCATCGTTGAGTTCAGCCAGAGCCTCCGTGGTCACTCATTTACAGGAATAACACAGACTTGCATTAAGGTGGCTTGTTTTGTACTCCTGAGTTGTTCGCCTTTAAGATGCCACATGACCCTGGTGTTGATGAGGTGATCCATTACTTTGCCTGTTCAGTTGGTGACACTAATAGGACAGTAGGTCTCTGCTTTCATTTTTGTGAACACTTATCATGTCTGCCTTTCTCCAGACCTCAGGTATAAGCTCTCTATACAAGCTCCATCTGTCATTTTGATTTTGGAGCTATTTAATTTGAAGATTTTTGTCCAAAGTGTGTCACTTCTTATGATGTATTATGTCCAAGACCTGTGACTTCTTGACTTGAGAAGTCAACCTTGCATTTTGCAGCTTCTTGGCCAGGAAAGTCCATGGAAAGCCTTTGAAGCTGTAAAGGCCTTCATTAATCTTTACTTTTCTGCCTTTTGGAAGTTATCTTTTTCAGAATTACTGATGTGTGCATGTAGGTCTCATCATTCAGTGAGGATGCTAGTTTTTTAAAGCTTGTTACCCTCTAGGTCAAAGTTTAGCATTTTTAACCAGCTCTTATGAGTATCACGTACATTGGCCCACCTTAATTTAGCTGTTGGTGCAATCATCTTGATGTTATTTTCCTCGGTTGGGTCAGAAATGTTAAAATGCTTAAATTCAGAAATGAAATTAAAACCCTCTGAAGTCTACAACTATAGGGACACTATCTCCAATTTTGGAACTTTTTTAGGCTAATTTTGCTGTTTTGTTTTTTTTTTTCAAGTAAATATGCAGCCTTTGACTCTGTCATGATCAAGGTCATGACTAGGACTGTGTCCACACTTTAATGTTCATTTAGTTTGTTTTTCACTGTATTATTATTATTAGTTGTAGTAGTCATAGTAGTAGTAGTGCGATTAAGATTATGTGTCCCTGTTTATTGTTTGTCAGGTCTTCCCCTGTTGCCTGGTGTCTGTCTTATGTTTGTCTTTTTGCATGTGATTATATTTTGTATGGTGCCCTGCATGTTCATTGTTTTTCCTGTGTCTCCTTGTCTGTGAGTGTGTGTGCAGCCCCTTCCATCCTGTGGGTTCACCTGCTGCCCTGATTTGTCTCAGCTGTGTCTTGTCAAGTTCATTATCCATCCATAAATCCATCTTCTACCACTTTTCCGAAGGTCTGGGTCGCGGAGGGAGCAGTTCAAGAAGAGAAGCACAGACTTCCTTCCCCCCAGCCACCTGCTCCAGCTCTTCAGAGAGGATATCAATGCGTTCCCAGACAAGCTGGGGGACATAGTCTCTCCAGCGAGTCCTGGGTCTGCCCCGGGGTCTCCTCCCAGAGGGACATGCCTGAAACACCTCAAGTGGGAGGAATCCAGGAGGCATCCTGATAAGACACCCATACCACCTCATCTGGCTCCTTTCTATGTGGAGGAGGAGCAGTTCTACTCTGAGCCTCTCCGGGATGACTGAGCTCCTCACCCTATCTCTGAGGGTGAGTCCAGCAATCCTATGAAGAAAGCTCATTTCAGCCGCTTGTATCCGTGATCTCGTTCTTTCAGTCATAAGCTCAAGCTCATGACCATAGGTGAGGGTAGGAATGTAGATTGACTGGTAAATCGACAGCTTTGCCTTAGAGCTTAGATCTTCACCACAACAGACCAATACAACATCTGCATCACTGCAGATGCTCCTCCGATCTGTCTGTCAATCTCTCGCTCCATTCTCCCCTCACTCGTGAATAAGACCCCAAGATACTTAAACTCCTCCACTTGGGGCAAGAGCTTGTCCCCAACCCGGAGAGGACAATCCACCTTTTTCCGGCTGAGGACCATGGACTCGGACTTGGAGGTGCTGATTCTCATCCCAGCCACTTCACACTCAGTAGCAAACCATCCGAGTAAGACCTGTCATTGCTGGATGAATCCAGAAGGACATCATCTGCAAACAACAGCGATGAGATCCTGTGGTCACCAAGCATGACACCCTCTGTTCCCTGGCTTCACCTAGAAATCCTGTCCATAAAAATTATGAACAGGATCGGTGAAAAAGGGCAACCCTGGCGGAGTCCAACTCTCACTGGGAATGAGTCTGACCAAGTGTTGGCGATATAAACAAAACTCTCATAACGGTCATACAGAAATCGAATAGCTCGTAACAACAAGCCCGATACCTCATTCTCCTGCAAACCCCCCCCCCCACACACACACACACACAAAAACATGAGGGACGTGGTCGATTGCCTTCTCAAAGTCCACAAAACATATGTAAACTGGTTGGGCAAACTCCCACGAACCCTCGGGGATTCTCGAGAGGGTAAAGAGCTGGTCCAATGTGCCTTGGCCAGGACAAAAACCACATTGCTCCTCCTGAATCCGAGGTTCAACACACGGTCGGACTCTCCTCTCCAGTACCTTGGCATAGACCTTCCCAGGGAGGCTGAGGAGTGTGATCCCTCTAAAGTTGGAGCACATCCTCCAGTCCCCTTTTTTGAAGAAAGGAACCACCACCCAAGTTTGCCATGCCAAAGGCACTGCCCTCTGACCTCCACGCAATGTTGCAGAGTCATGTCAACAATGACAGCCTTACAACATTCAGGGCCTTGAGGTACTCAGGGCGACTCTCGTCCACCCCTTGGGCCCGGCCACCAAAGAGATTTTTAACCACCTTGGCAACCTCAGCTCCTGTGATAGGCGAGTTGTCCCCCTCGTCCACAAGCCCTGCTTCCTCTGTGGAAGGTGTGTCAGTGGGATTGAGGAGATCCTTGAAGTATTCCTTCCACCGCCCGACGATATCCCCAGCCGAAGTCAGCAGAGCCCCATCCACAATATACACAGTGTGGACAGGGAGCTGCTTCCCCCTTCTGAGGCACCTTCTGAGGTTCAAGAAGAGAAGCACAGACTTCCTTCCCCCCAGCCACCTGCTCCAGCTCTTCAGAGAGGATATCAATGCGTTCCCAGACAAGCTGGGGGACATAGTCTCTCCAGCGAGTCCTGGGTCTGCCCCGGGGTCTCCTCCCAGAGGGACATGCCTGAAACACCTCAAGTGGGAGGAATCCAGGAGGCATCCTGATAAGACACCCATACCACCTCATCTGGCTCCTTTCTATGTGGAGGAGGAGCAGTTCTACTCTGAGCCTCTCCCGGATGACTGAGCTCCTCACCCTATCTCTGAGGGTGAGTCCAGCAATCCTATGAAGAAAGCTCATTTCAGCCGCTTGTATCCGTGATCTCGTTCTTTCAGTCATAAGCTCAAGCTCATGACCATAGGTGAGGGTAGGAATGTAGATTGACTGGTAAATCGACAGCATTGCCTTAGAGCTTAGATCTTCACCACAACAGACCAATACAACATCTGCATCACTGCAGATGCTCCTCCGATCTGTCTGTCAATCTCTCGCTCCATTCTCCCCTCACTCGTGAATAAGACCCCAAGATACTTAAACTCCTCCACTTGGGGCAAGAGCTTGTCCCCAACCCGGAGAGGACAATCCACCTTTTTCCGGCTGAGGACCATGGACTCGGACTTGGAGGTGCTGATTCTCATCCCAGCCACTTCACACTCAGTAGCAAACCATCCGAGTAAGACCTGTCATTGCTGGATGAATCCAGAAGGACATCATCTGCAAACAACAGCGATGAGATCCTGTGGTCACCAAGCATGACACCCTCTGTTCCCTGGCTTCACCTAGAAATCCTGTCCATAAAAATTATGAACAGGATCGGTGAAAAAGGGCAACCCTGGCGGAGTCCAACTCTCACTGGGAATGAGTCTGACCAAGTGTTGGCGATATAAACAAAACTCTCATAACGGTCATACAGAAATCGAATAGCTCGTAACAACAAGCCCGATACCTCATTCTCCTGAACCCCCCCCCCCCCCACACACACACACACACAAAAAAAAACATGAGGGACGTGGTCGATTGCCTTCTCAAAGTCCACAAAACATATGTAAACTGGTTGGGCAAACTCCCACGAACCCTCGGGGATTCTCGAGAGGGTAAAGAGCTGGTCCAATGTGCCTTGGCCAGGACAAAAACCACATTGCTCCTCCTGAATCCGAGGTTCAACACACGGTCGGACTCTCCTCTCCAGTACCTTGGCATAGACCTTCCCAGGGAGGCTGAGGAGTGTGATCCCTCTAAAGTTGGAGCACATCCTCCGGTCCCCTTTTTTGAAGAAAGGAACCACCACCCAAGTTTGCCATGCCAAAGGCACTGCCCCTGACCTCCAAGCAATGTTGCAGAGTCATGTCAACAATGACAGCCTTACAACATTCAGGGCCTTGAGGTACTCAGGGCGACTCTCGTCCACCCCTTGGGCCCGGCCACCAAAGAGATTTTTAACCACCTTGGCAACCTCAGCTCCTGTGATAGGCGAGTTGTCCCCCTCGTCCACAAGCCCTGCTTCCTCTGTGGAAGGTGTGTCAGTGGGATTGAGGAGATCCTTGAAGTATTCCTTCCACCGCCCGACGATATCCCCAGCCGAAGTCAGCAGAGCCCCATCCACAATATACACAGTGTGGACAGGGAGCTGCTTCCCCCTTCTGAGGCACCGGACAGTTTGCTAGCATCTCTTCAAGGCCGACCGAAAGTCTTGTTCCATGGCCTCACCAAACTCCTCCCATACCCAAGTTTTTGCTTCAGCAACCACACGAGTTGCACTCTGCTTGGCCTGCTTGTACACGTGAGCTGCTTCGGGAGTCCCACAAGCCAACCAAGCCGATTGGACTCCTTCTTCAGCTTAATTGCCACCAAGAGATGCCCCCACGACCTTGCGGCCTCAGCTCTGGGCAGTCGGTTTAACAATAGAGTTGGAGAACATGGCCCATTCAGACTCCATGTCTCCAGACTGCCTCAGAATGGGGTTGAGGTTCTTCCGGAGGAGGGAGTTGAAGACCTCCCAGACAGGGGCCTCAGCCAGAAATTCCCAGCACACCCACACTATATGTTTGGGTCTACCAGGTCTGAATGGCATCCTCCCCTGCCATTTGATCCAACTCACCACCAAGTGGTGATCAGTTGACAGCTCTGCACCTCTCTTTTCCCGAGTGTCCGAGACATACAGTCGCAGGTCTGATAACACGATAACAAAATCGATCATTGACCTGCAACTTATGGTGTCCTGCTGCCAGGTGCACATATGGACACCCTTATGCTTGAACGTGGCATTTGTTATGGACAAACTTTGGTTAGCAAAGAAGTCCAATAACTGAACACCACTCGGCTTCAGATCGGGCAGGCCGTTCCTCCCAATCACCCCCCTCCAGGTTTCATTATTGTTGCCCACATGTGCATTGAAGTCCCCCAGTAGGCCAATGGAGTCTCCAAGAGAAGCACTCTCCAGCACCCCAGTCAGAGACTCCAAAATGGGTGGGTACGCTGAACCATCATTTGGTGCATAGGCACAAATGATGGTCAGGACCCGTTTCCCAACCCAAAGGCGCAGGGAAACAACCCTTTAGTCCACTGGGGAAAACTCCAATATAGAGGCAGCAAGGTGGGGGCATACAAGAATACTCACCCCTGCTCGTGCCCTCTCCCCCAGGGCAACTCCAGAGATGCCAAAGCTCCAGCCCCTTTCCTGGAGACTGGTTCTGGAACTGGAGCTGTGTTGAGGTGAGGCCGACTATATCTAGCTGGTATCTCTCAACCTCATGCACCAGCTCAGGCTCCTTCCCCACAAGAGAGGTGACATT
Source organism: Pholidichthys leucotaenia (assembly GCA_020510985.1). NCBI lineage: Eukaryota > Metazoa > Chordata > Actinopteri > Cichliformes > Pholidichthyidae > Pholidichthys > Pholidichthys leucotaenia. The sequence goes on along the minus strand of CM035836.1, from coordinate 300,771,806 downwards.
CCACGTCCCAAAAGCCAGTTTGGGAAGCTTGGGATCAGATTGCCAAGGTCTCCGACTTTTACCGCCACCTGATCCACATAGCACCGGACCCCCATGGTCCCTCCTGCAGGTGGTGAGCCCACTGGAGGGCAGACCAATGTAACTCCTTCAGACTGAGCCCAGCTAGGTCTCATGGGTGGAAACCTGGCTACCAGATGTTAGTCATCGAGCCCCTCCCCCATGCCTGGCTCCAGGGTGGGCCCCTGGTAACCCCATAACAGGCAGGGAACACTGAATTCTTGTTCTAGCATTCATTATGAGAGTCTGTTGGATTGTTCTTAGTCTCGCCCTTCACCCAGGACTGACATAACGCACGACTCAGGAGACGTACACACACAGGCTCAGAGAAGTTCAAATAGTTTATTAGCAACAGGAGTGAATGGATGTGTGTCTGCGGGATGTAAATGTATTGGTGGCGGCGTCTGCTTCGGGCACAGAGGCAGGAGACCATACAGCCGGCAACCCTATGGGAAAGAGCACAAGGAGAAAGGGTGACGGGCACACACCAACACAAGAGGAGAATGAGCGAGTGAGGAGCTTACTTGAGAGAGACAGATGACTGGCACCACAAGGACGGGACCCGGTAGACAGCCACCTGCAGGGCTCGGTGCAGCAGCGAGGAATGGCGAGGGAGAGGCGTTGTCCGCCGCCGAGGAATCCACCTGTGCACAGGGGAGCAGACTGGGAAAGAAAGGAGGTAAGGACTTCTTACCCAAAATGTTTACGCTGAAGTAGAGGTTTGACTCACGATGATGAGTGACGAAGTCTGAGGGCTTCAGGCCGAAGCTCAGGGCGAGGCGGCTTATATCCCTCGCCGTTGATGACGGGCAGGTGTGCGAGCAGGTGGCGCCGCTGATGAGCGGTGCGGCGTGACAGTACTCCCCCCTCTAGCAGCGCCTCCTGGCGATGGCTTCTCTGGGTGCGCTCGGTGGAAGTCAGCGATGAGCGATAGGTTCAACACGAACGACTAGGGTACCCACTGTCGATGTTCGGGCCCATAGCCCTCCCAGTCCACCAAGTACTGCAACCCACGACCCCGGTGCCGGGAGTCCAGGATGGAGGCGACGGACCAGGCCGGATGGCCATCAATCATCCGGGGAGTGGGTTGCACAGCAGGAGGAGGGCAAAGGGGGTCGGAGACTGCCAGCTTCACCTTGGACACGTGGAAGGTGGGATGGATGCGGAGGGAGGGGGGAATAGCCACACGCACAGCTACCGGGTTGATGATCCGGGTGATGGGGTAGGGTCCCATAAAGCGCTGTGCCAGCTTCCTCCTCTCGCCTTTCAATGTCATGTCCTGGGTTGACACGTAGACTCATTGCCCAACTCTGTACGCCGGGGCAGGTCTTCTGTGCCGGTCCGCCACAGTTCTGTTGCGCTCCGCCGTGCGTAAAAGCGCATTACGCGCTGATGCCCAGATGGAGCGGAACTGCCTGAGATGCGCCCTAACTGAGGGGACAGTTACCTCACTCTCCTGCGCCGGGAGCAGCGGGGGGTCATAACCCAGGGATGCCTTGAACGGGGACATCCCTGTAGCAGAAGAGCGAGCGGTGTTGTGGGCTTATTCAACCCAGGCAAGATGGTTACTCCAGGACGTGGGTTTGGATGCTGTTACACAGCGGAGCGCAGCCTCAAGCTCCTGGTTGGTCCGCTCACACTGCCCGTTGGATTGGGGGTGATGGCCGGAGGAGAGGCTCACCTTGGCTCCGATGGCGTTACAAAACGATTTCCAAACCTCAGAGGAAAATTGGGGCCCCCGGTCCGAGACCACGTCCACCGGAATCCCGTGCAGCCTGACCACGTGTTGGATGAGGAGATCCGCCGTCTCCAGGGCAGTTGGAAGACCTCGTAGGGGAATGAAGTGCACAGCCTTTGAGAAGCGGTCCACGATGGTCAGGATGGTGTCGTAGGAATTAGAGACTGGGAGTCCGGTGACGAAATCCAAAGCGATGTGCGACCAGGGCCTGCCAGGGACGGGCAGGGGCTGGAGCAGACCCGCTGGAGGGGCGTTTCCCGACTTGTTGGTGGCACAAATTGGACAAGCCCGGGCGTAGCGGGCCGCATCCCTCCGCAGGCCCGGCCACCAAAAGGACCGCTGGAGGAGGTTTATCATCCGGGAGGAGCCAGGGTGACAGGTGAGCTTGGAGGTGTGTAGCCAGTGGATGACCTCTCCTCGAACCGCAGATGGAACGAACAGCCTCCCCTCCGGTCCACCGCCAGGGTCAGGTTCCACTTCCTGTGCCTTCCGGATCTTGCCCTCAATGTCCCAGGAGATGGCTCCCACGACGCACGACCTGGGCAGGATGGTGTGGAGCGTGTCCTCCGACTCCTCGGGGGCAAACTGCCTAGAGAGGGCGTCGGGCAGGCCGTTCTTGGAGCCAGGCCTGAAGGTGATGGAAAACTGGAACCTGGCGAAGAACAAGGACCAGCGTGCCTGGCGGGCGTTCAGGCGCTTGGCAGATCGAAGGTACTCCAAGTTCTTGTGGTCCGTTAGGACCACGAACGGCAGGTCCGCCCCCTCTAGCCAGTGGCGCCATTCTTGCAGCGCGAGCTTGAAGGCCAGGAGCTCTCTGTCCCCCACGTCGTAGTTTCTCTCCGCCGGGGACAAGCGCCGGGAGAAGGCGCAGGGCCGTTTGGCGCCGTCGTCTGGCGACCGCTGAGATAGCACCGCCCCCACTCCCGTGTCCGAGGCGTCCACCTCCACGATGCACTGCAGCGCGGGGTCGACCTGACGAAGGACCCGGGAGGAGGAGAACTCCGCCTTCAGCGCCTGAAAAGCAGCTGCGGCCTCTTCGGTCCACCGGAACGGGACCTTAGGGGATGTGAGGCGGGTCAGTGGTCCGACGATGGAGCTGAAGTTAGGGACAAAGCGGAGGTAGAAGTTCGCGAAACCAACGAACTGTTGCACCTGCTTCCTCGATGCAGGTGTAGGCCATTCTACCACCGCCTTCACCTTCTCTGGGTCTGGCCGCACCTGGTCGTGTGAGATGATGAATCCCAGGAAGGATGTAGTCTTAGCATAAAATTCACACTTTTCAGCCTTCACGTATAGCCGGTTCTCCAGCAGTCTTTGGAGGACCCGCCTAACATGGACCTGGTGCTCGTCCCTGGACTTGGAGAAGATGAGTATATCGTCCAGGTAGATGACACAAAGAGGCCGATGAAGTCCCGGAGGACATCATTGATGAGGCGCTGAAAGACGGCAGGAGCGTTGGTCAACCCGAACGGCATTACCAGGTATTCAAAGTGGCCGTTCGGGGTACGGAAGGCTGTCTTCCACTCATCTCCCTCCCGGATCCAGACGAGGTGGTATGCGCTGCGTAGATCCAGCTTGGTGAACCAGGTCGCCCCCTGGAGGGAGTGGAAAGCAGTGTCCATGAGGGGCAGGGTGTAACAATCCTTCTCCGTGATGTCATTTAGAGCCCGGTAGTCTATGCAAGGGCGGAGGGATCCGTCCTTCTTTCCAACGAAGAAGAACCCTGCCCCCACGGGTGATGACGATGGGCGGATTATCCCCGCGCTCAGCGACTCCTTAAGGTAGGCGTTCATCGTCTCCTTCTCCGGCGCCGACAGACTGTAGAGCCGACCAGAAGGTAAGGGTGCCCCCTGGCGGAGGTTGATGGCGCAGTCATAGGGCCGATGAGGAGGGAGAGACATAGCTTTGGTCTTGCTAAATACCATACCCAGGTCGTGAAATTCCAGAGGCACCAGGGACAGGTCCGGGGGTGCAGCGTCCATAGCGGGGGAAGAAGCGGACGGAGAGCAGGCAGCGGACTGAAGACAGGTGCCCATGCAGAACGTGCTCCATGCCGACACCCCAGCATACTTCCAATCCAGGACAGGGTTGTGGAGGCGTAGCCAGGGATATCCCAGGATGACGGGCGACACAGAGTTGGGCAGGATGAGAAAGGTTATCTCCTCCCGGTGGTTACCAGAGATGATCACCGGGACCGGGATGGTCTGGTGCGTGACTCTCCCAAGGGAAGCATGGGAGAGGTTGACCAGGGAGATGGGGTTTCTGAGTGCCTGGCAGCGGATGCCCAATCGGGTTGCTAGGCTTTGTGAAATAAAGCTGCCTTCTGCGCCCGAATCCACCAGTGCGTGGGTGAGATGCCCAGTGGGGTTGTGGCAGAAACGGATGGGCAGCTTCAATTGAGTGAGAGGGTCTAACCGATTGAGATCCGCGAGGCCCCCTACAGTGACTCGCGGACCCCGCCGACTGGCTTTCCGTGGGCAAAGCTTCACCGTGTGTTGGTCATCTCCGCAATACATGCAGAGATCCAACTCACGGCGGCGTTGTTTCTCCGCAGGGGAAAGCTTTGTCCAGCCCGTCACCATTGGCTCCAACTCCTCGGGGCACGATGGTGGCGGCGCCGTCAGGGGGCGAGCTTGGAACAGGTGCGGCGAGACTCCACGAGGGCGAGAAGAAGACGACTTCCGCCCCGAGGAGCGCTCGAGCAGCCTGTTGTCCAAACTAATCGCTAAGGATGTCAGCTCCGCTAGCGTCTCAGGAATATCCCACCCAGCCAGTTCATCCCTCAGATCATCATTGAGGCTGCGGAGAAAAAGGCCGCAGAGGGAGCGTTCCTCCCAGCCTAATTCCTCCGCCGCTACCCGGAAGTCGACCGCGTAGTCCGCTGCCAACCGGCTTCCCTGCTGGAGGGCGAGAAGCCGATCGACCTGGACCGTCTCGGTAGGAGAATGGTCAAAGACCTCCAGGAAGCGCCTCACGAATTGGTCATATGTGAGGGCGGCATAACTGGGCCTCGCCATAACGGCGTAGGTCCATGTTAAAGCTCGCCCCTCCAGGAGATTCCCGATATAACCAATTCGGCTATGATCTGAGGGAAAGTCTCCGGACACACGGTGGAAAACGGACTCACACTGCATAATAAACCCCCGCGCTCCGCCGAGCTTACCGCTAAAGCGGGCGGGGGTTGGAATGGGTGTGAGCCGAACCGGTGCACTCGGAGCCTGCTGGACGGCCACTGGAGCAGCAGGAGCCGCGCCACGCTGACGAGCCGGGGGGAACGGCTGCTGGGGGTCCAAGCGGCCCAACCGGTTAGTTAAATTTAATAATTGATTAAAAATCACCTGTTGCTGATAGGCTATCTGATCCACTCGAGCCTTGAGAGTGGAAAACTGGTGTGCGAGCCCGCCGTCTGCTGAGCCGCTCTGCTGAAGCCGTACTGACATAACGCACGGCTCAGGAGACGTACACACACAGGCTCAGAGAAGTTCAAATAGTTTATTAGCAACAGGAGTGAATGGATGTGTGTCTGCGGGATGTAAATGTATTGGTGGCGGTGTCTGCTTCGGGCACAGAGGCAGGAGACCGTACAGCCGGCAACCCTATGGGAAAGAGCACAAGGAGAAAGGGTGACGGGCACACACCAACACAGGAGGAGAATGAGCGAGTGAGGAGCTTACTTGAGAGAGACAGATGCCTGCACCACAAGGACGGGACCCGGTAGACAGCCACCTGCAGGGCTCGGTGCAGCAGCGAGGAATGGCGAGGGAGAGGCGTTGTCCGCCGCCGAGGAATCCACCTGTGCACAGGGGAGCAGACTGGGAAAGAAAGGAGGTAAGGACTTCTTACCCAAAATGTTTACGCTGAAGTAGAGGTTTGACTCACGATGATGAGTGACGAAGTCTGACGGCTTCAGGCCAAAGCTCAGGGCGAGGCAGCTTATATCCCTCGCCGCTGATGACGAGCAGGTGTGCGAGCAGGTGGCGCCGCTGATGAGCGGCGCGGCGTGACAAGGACCAGTTTGTTTTGGGTGACCCTACCAGAGGAAAATTGCCCCCGACAACATAAGTAGTTCCTGGGATCACTAGGGCACGCAATCCCCCACCACGATAAGGTGACGATCCATGAGGGGTCATTATAAGTTCATTATTAGTTTCCATATTTATGTGAGTCTCTGTTCAGTGTTCTGTGACAGGCCATTGTGTCATTTACCCAGCTATGACTCTGTCCCTGATTCCTGTCCATGTAAGTTTACCCTGCCATGCTTTGCGTTGTGTTTGCCAAGTTTAAGCTTAGTTTAGTGTAGTGATGTTGAAACTGAGGCCTCATGAAACAATCAGCAACTTTGAGACAACTGCTTCATGAGCAACACAGTGTTATGAAACATCTAATAAAGACTGCCATCTGATGACTGTCAGAACTGCATCAGGGTTGAAAAACTTGAGAAAAATCTCAATACTTTTTTTTTTGAGCATTTGTCCATCCGCGGTCTATTCAAAATTGGTTGGCAGGAGCAAACAATACAAAGCAAACAAACAAACAAAAAACTAATTCCATCTCAAACTTCCAACGAGCCCTCAAGTCACGTGATGTGACCGACATAAAGAGGCCTCGCTTGCTACGAACACGTGACAGTGGGCATGTTGACACAGTGCACGACACTCTGCTCACAACACTTCCGCATTATATTGCTCGAGTCAATGTCGAGTGGCCGTTGTTGAGCGTAACATCACTAGTTTAGAGTTGCCCTGTTCAGTTTAGTTTAGTTCAGCTCTCAGACTATGCACTGCTTTGTTTTGTTTTTTTCCTCAGTGTTTTTTGTAAATAAATTATTGTTGCACTCGATCCTGCCTGCACTCTGAGTCCTCTTCCCTTAACCCTCATCTGCTGGTAGCAGATACACAATAGACTAATAAATTTCTGTCCCCTTTACATGAGGATTTTGCAACTTTTTTTTTACTAAAAAAATGGTTGTTTTACTCACAATTTTGTAAGTTTAAAACATAGTTTATTGTACATTTCAAATTGTAAATTCATGAGTTTTTTTGGTCCTAAGTTTGCAATTTATTCTCATAAAAAAGTTGCAACTTTCTCAAGAAGTTGTCATATTTTACTCAAAATTTTGTAGTTATGTAGTCACAAAACTAACTATTTTCATAAATATACAATTGTTTTGGAAATGAATGACTTCTAGTTATAAAGTTTTTCACGTGCAAGTTTGCAACTTTTAAGTCATGAATTTGCAACTTTTTATTCATAAATCTCTGACTTTTTATTTTCCAATTTGCAGCATTTCAGTCAACCATTTCGATTTTTTTTTTTAATTTGACTTTTAATCCTAAACTCACTACTTTATTCCTGTAGATTTAAACATTTTTTTCCCATTTATTCCTTGAAAATTTAGAACTTTATTTAATTGTTTGCTACCTTTTCTCATAAACCTTTATTTAGCTGTAAATATTTTACCTTTTAATTATAATTTTACTACTTATATTTACAAATGTGCTTGTAATTGTGTTTTTTTTCCCCATAGTCACAGGGAGTTCGTGGTTATAACCAAAAAAGCCTGATGTTGCTCAGGAGCCACAGGTTGCAGACACCCATATCTCTGTCAGAATGAAGAGGGTTAAGGTTTAAAGTTTGAGACATAGTTGTTTTGAATGGCAGGTGGGCCTGTATTGGCATACAGTACCTGTCAGTCATATTTATATAATGCTTACATACTCTTAATGACCATAGCAGTTAGACTACTAACCATTTTCGCTCTTTTTTCTAAGGACAACAGACTTCTTTGCTTAGCTGAGAATCTCCTATTATCTTAACAGCCATGTCTTTGGACAGAAGGACAAAACTTAAATCTGAGGGGTAAACCCACAAAAAAAAAAAAAAAAGGCCTAATTGTTGTGTGTCGGGAATAGTGTTCACAAAGATTTATTACACTTTGAAAACAAGTGTGAATCATGGGCTGGAAAACACTACACTAAATAAACTTAACACAAGGACAATATAACTAAGGTAACATAACAAACCGGGAAAGAATGAGGAGCAAGGATACAGAGAAAAATCCACAGAGACACGGGAAAGAGGGCACCACAACATGAACAATAATGTCACCGTGAGGTGGAGAGAGGCAAGACTAAGCTTACAAGAAATCAAACGATCAATAATGGGCCACAGATCACGGCACAGGTGTAAAGAATGACACTAAAGAGAAGGTTACATAATAACCTAAAAGTAAACTGAGGATCATGGACATGGACTGCAGGAAATAACTTTTCAGAAATAAAAACAAGAAGTCAAGTTACCTCCCCCTCATGGATCGTCACCTTATCGTGGTGGGGGGGTTTGCGTGCCCCAGTGATCCCATGAGCTATGTTGTCCGGGGCAATTTGCCTCTGATAGGGTCTCCCAAGACAAACTGGTCCTGGGTGAAGGGCCAGACTAAGAACGATCCAACAGACTCTCATGAATTGTATATCAAGGATTCAGTGTACCCCGCCCAGTATGGGGTTACCGGGGCCCCACCCTGGAGCCAGGCCTGGGGGAGGGGCTCGAAGGCTAGCGTCTGGTGGCCGGGATTCCACCCATGGGACCCGGCCAGGCTCAGCCCGAAGGAGTTACATGGGTCTGCCCTCCAGTGGGCTCACCACCTGCAGGAGGGATCATGGGGGTCCGGTGCTATGTGGATCAGGTGGCGGTCAAAGGCGGAGAGCTTGGCGGACTGATCCCAAGCTTTCTAAACTGGCTTTTGGTACATGGAATGTCACCTCTCTGGTGGGGAAGGAGCCTGAGCTGGTGTACGAGGTTGAGAGATACCGGCTAGATATAGTCGGCCTCACTTCAACACACAGCTCCGGTTCCGGAACCAGTCTCCTGGAGAGGGGCTGGAGCTTGGCCTTTTCTGGAGTTGCCTCGGGTGAGAAGCGATGAGCAGGGGTGGGTATTCTTGTATCGCCCCACCTTGCTGCCTCTATATTGGAGTTTTCCCCGGTGGACGAAAGGGTTGCTTCCCTGCGCCTTCGGGTTGGGAAACGGGTCCTAACTAACTAACTAACTAACCTGCACTTATATAGCGCTTTTCTAGTCACAAAGACCACTCAAAGCGCTTTCATTAATACTAACCCTCTATTCTAAGGGCCTATAGGAAACAGATATCTAGGGACAATTTAGAACAGCCAATTAACCTAACATGCATGTCTTTGGCATGTGGGAGGAAACCGGAGAAATCCCGGAGTAAACCCACGCAACACGGGGAGAACATGCAAACTCCACACAGATCACTGTTGGTCGGGGGCTGGGATCGAACCCACGATCCCACGATCCCCACAATCCCCCGGCCAAGGGTAAACTGTGCTGCCGCAGTGCTAACCACTGCGCCACCGTGCAGCATCATTTGTGCCTATGTACCAAATGATGTTTCAGAGTACCCACCCTATTTGGAGTCTGTGACTGGGGTGCTGGAGGGTGCTCCTCTTAGAGACTCCATTGTCCTACTGGGGGACTTCAATGCGCACGTGGGCAATGACAGTGAAACCTGGAGGGGGGTGATTGGGAGGAACGGCCTGCCCGATCTGAAGCCGAGTGGTGTTCAGTTATTGTACTTCTGTGCTAACCACAGTCTGTCCATAACGAACACCATGTTCAAGCATAAGGGTGTCCATATGTGCACCTGGCACCAGGACACCCTAGGTCGCAGGTCGATGATCGATTTTGTTATCGTATCATCAGACCTGCGACCGTATGTCTTGGACACCCGAGTAAAGAGAGGTGCAGAGCTGTCAACTGATCACCACCTGGTGGTGAGTTGGATCCTATGGCAGGGGAGGAAGCCATTCAGACCTGGTAGACCCAAATGTATAGTGAGGGTGTGCTGGGAGCGTCTGGCTGAGGCCCCTGTCCGGGAGGTCTTCAACTCCCACCTCCGGAAGAACTTCAACCACATTCCGAGGGAGTCTGGAGACATGGAGTCTGAATGGGCCATGTTCTCCACCTCTGTTGTTGAAGCGGCGGCCCAGAGCTGAGGCCGCAAGGTGGTCGGTGCATCTCGTGGTGGCAACCCCCGAACCAAGTGGTGGACACCAGTGGTGAGGGGGGCCATTAAGCTGAAGAAGGAGTCCTATCAATCTTGGTTGGCTTGTGGGACTCCCGAAGCAGCTGAGGTGTACCGGCAGGCCAAGCGGAGTGCAGTTCGGGTGGTTGCTGAAGCAAAAACCCGGGTATGGGAGGAGTTCGGTGAGGCCATGGAACAAAACTTTCGGTCGGCCTCAAAGAGATTCTGGCAAACTGTCCGGCAGCTCAGGAGGGGAAAGCAGCTCCCCATCCACACTGTGTATGGTGCGGATGGGACACTGTTGACTTTGACTGGGGACATCGTCGGGCGGTGGAAGGAATACTTCGAGGATCTCCTCAATCCCACTGATATGCCTTCCACAGTGGAAGCAGGGTTTGGGGACGAGGGGGATGACTCGCCTATCACAGGGGCTGAGGTCGCGAAGGTGGTTAAAAATCTCCTTGGTGGCCGGGCCCCGGGGGGTGGACGAGATTCGCCCTGAGTACCTCAAGGCCCTAGATGTTGTTGGGTTGTCATGGTTGACACGCCTCTGCAACATTGCGTGGAGGTCGGGGGCAGTGCCTTTGGCATGGCAAACCGGGGTGGTGGTTCCTCTCTTTAAAAAAGGGGACTGGAGGGTGTGCTCCAACTTTAGAGGGATCACACTCCTCAGCCTCCCTGGGAAGGTCTATGCCAAGGTACTGGAGAGGAGAGTCCGGCCGTTGGTCGAACCTCGGATTCAGGAGGAGCAATGTGGTTTTCGTCCTGGCCGTGGCACATCGGACCAGCTCTTTACCCTCTCGAGAATTCTCGAGGGTTCTTGGGAGTTTGCCCAACCAGTTTACATGTGTTTTGTGGACTTGGAGAAGGCATTTGACCACGTCCCTCGTGGATTTTTTTGGGGGGTGCTTCGGGAGTATGGGGTATCGGGCTTGTTGTTACAAGCTATTCGGTCTCTGTACGACCGTTGTGAGAGTTTGGTTCGTATTGACAACACTCGGTCGGAGTCATTCCCAGTGAGAGTTGGACTCCGCCAGGGCTGCCCTTTGTCACCGATCCTGTTCATAATTTTTATGGACAGGATTTCTAGGCGCAGCCAGGGAATGGAGGGTGTCATGCTTGGTGACCACAGGATCTCATCTCTGTTGTTTGCAGATGATGTTGTCCTGTTGGCTTCATCCAGCAATGACCTACAGCTCTTGCTGGGACGGTTTGCCTCTGAGTATGAAGTGGCTGGGATGAAAATCAGCACCTCCAAGTCCGAGTCCATGGTCCTCAGCCGGAAAAAGGTGGATTGTCCTCTCCGGGTTGGGGACAGGCTCCTGCCCCAAGTGGAGGAGTTTAAGTATCTTGGGGTCTTGTTCACGAGTGAGGGGAGAATGGAGCGAGAGATCGACAGACGGATTCGAGCAGCATCTGCAGTGATGCGGACGTTGTACCGGTCTGTTGTGGTGAAGAGGGAGCTTAGTTCTAAGGCAAAGCTGTCGATTTACCAGTCAATCTACGTTCCTACTCTCACCTATGGTCACGAGCTTTGGGTAATGACCGAAAGAATGAGATCGCGGCTACAAGCGGATGAAATGAGCTTTCTCCGTAGCATTGCTGGACTCACCCTCAGAGATAGGGTGAGGAGCTCAGTCATCCGGGAGAGGCTCAGAGTAGAACCGCTGCTCTCCCACATTGAAAGGAGTCAGTTGAGGTGGTATGGGCATCTGATTAAGATGCCTCCTGGACGCCTCCCACTTGAGGTGTTTCAGGCACGTCCCACTGGGAGGAGACCCCGGGGCAGACCCAGGACTCGGTGGAGAGACTATGTCTCCCAGCTGGTCTGGGAACGCCTTGGTATCCCCTCTGAAGAGCTGGAGCAGGTGGCTGGGGAGAGGGAAGTCTGGGCTTCTCTGCTTGAACTGCTGCCTCCGTGACCCGGACCTCCGGAAAAGCGGTAGAAGATGGATGGATGGATGGATGGAAGTCAAGTTACCTGAAACTAAACAAAACCAAAACAGGGAGTGGTTTTGAAAATAACTCAAGAGAAACTGGATGAGTAAATAATAATACAAGAATTACTTTCACAATAACTAAGATCGGGAAAAGCTAAACTAAAACATGAGTAACACAGGAGATACTTACAAAATAAACTAAGAACAATGAAGACTTGTACTAAGAGTAATACAAGAAATACGGCCAGAATTCACCAAGGACAAAGGAGACTAAATTCGAAATGAACAACACGAGAAATACTTAGTTTTCAATGGACTGGCAGCCGAGAGGTAGAGCATCCACCCCAAAACTGGGAGGTTGTGGGTTCAATTCTTGACTGGGTCACACAAAAAAACATAAAAAATGATACTTCCTGCCTTCTAGCTTGGTGCTCAGCATAATAGAATGGGGGAAGGAAAGTTGCCAGTGCCGTACCCAAGCCCAGATAAATAGGGAGGGTTGTGACAGGAAGGACATCCAGTGCAAAAATGCCTGTCAAATGGGCATGCGGTTCATTGTGATATCAGCTGATCACAGGCTGTGGTGACCCTGAAAGGGAGCAGCTGAAAGAAGACTTTAATTTGACAGCAACAAACCTACCTTCTCTAAGATATCTTCAGTCAGCCATGGACAACTGGATTAGTTGGCTAGAAGGGCTAAGCCCATACTTCAGAAAATGCTAATTATTCACTATTATATAATTATATTTTTTTGAATAAATTGTTTATTATAAATATTTTACTCTATGTTTTGATTTGTTTTGTGGGACTTTAAATCAAACAAGAGTCCCCAAAAGTCAAAAGAAAACAATAGATAGGTATAAATGGGCTCAGCCCAAATACCGTCGAACAGCCATCCATTGGATGATCCAAATATATTTGACCATTTGCATGTGGCAGGTGTAAGACCCCCTCACCCGCTCAATTTGCTTCATATGTGGGCTAAAATAAAATAGCCTACAGGCTACTGACTGGTGACAGCGGGGATTACGTGCTTACATGGATTTTGGAACAAAGTGGATTATTTAGTTTCTCTCTCCTTTGATGTCTTTGGAGGAAAAAAAATGGAAGTAAAGAGATGGAGCAGATCACCCAAAAGATTAGCAAATTACACAAAAGGACAAATGTCAAAATCAAATGTTTTGTGTTACTTGGTTTGAAGGTAAGAACTGGCTAACAGCTGACTTAGCTAACAAAACTTCATTATGGTTCTGCTTTTTGCTATTTAGAGGAGAATCAGCTTGGACACAAGAAGAAGAAGCCAACTTTATTGTCATTCAGTCCATACAGCCTGTCATAATGACAGAATAATCGGCTCGCGTGCAGGTGCCACACCAGAGAAAACACACACACGACACAGAGAAGCTAAGTTTAAACAATTTATTGATCCGAAAAAAGTCTGCAGGGTTAGGAGAAAAACGTCACTCACCAGAGAAAGACTCAGCCTCTGGGGAGGAGACGAGAGCTGGTAAATAGGAGGAAAGGGATCGGGAAGAGTGGAAAACAAATTACCACTTATGGGACTTGAGCAAAGTGCCCAGCAGAAATCCCCAGCAGAAATAAACGAACCAGCGGAATGAGGCTGGCAGTGAGTACAGAAGGAGAGGAGCTGGAAACGGTGTCTGACTGGGCGGAGACAGGTAGCTGAAGTGGAGGTGAGGATGATGGGGCAGGTGAGCGCACAACAATCCCCGGAAACACACCGCACGGATGGCATCAACCCGAAAAGAAAAAAAAGAAAAAAGAAAGAGGAATTAATTTTCGCTTCATAAAGGCACTTGCTTGTTGCAGGCAGCCAACAAGCAAGCAAACATAGCCAACAAGCCAGCGCTAAGCATTCACATGATGGTCCCTTTATGCACTGACAAGGCAGAGGTAGAAGGTGCGTCCACTCACGCAGGTGTAGTGATTACCTGCGGAGTTGGGGAATCTTTCACAGGAAGGGAGGGGGCGTGCACTCACCAGAACATGACACAGCCAATCATGTACAGCAGGACAAAATTACATTTCTCCTATCTACAATGTTAATCACATCTAGAATCAGAGGGGCCACTGCCATGCAAGGCACCACCAGAAACAACTTTTCCTTCCCCCATTCTATTATGCTGAGTACCAAGCTAGAAGGCGGGAAGTACCATTTTTATATGGTCACCGGTATGACCTGGCAGGAGCTTGAACCCACAACCTCCCAGCTGTGGGGCAGATACTCTGTCACTAGGACACCCCTAGAGGTAGATTTGAAACATCTTTCTGGTAAAATGAAGAAGCATGAATGAAACATACGAGGGGGGCTGAAAAGTTCATAGGCTGAAAAGTTCATAGTGATCAAATTTGACCAAATGTGTTTTGTTTTTCAACTGCAGGGATCCAAGCGCTGCAACACAGATGGAAGAAGTATGTGTACCAAAGGGGAGACTGTGTTGAAAAATAAGCCACATTTAGTCAAATTTGACTACCATGAACTTTTCAGCCCCCCGTATGTCATATTGGGAATTGTTTGGGCATGTGAACTAGCCCTCCGGGGCTCAGACAAAAATCCAAATTCACTTTATCAAGGACTGTTTCTGAATGTAGTTTAACAGATAGTCAGTTCCCTCCATCTCTGTTACTCTCACTCTGCTGCTCAGATTGGTCGACTAAGATGCAGGCGGCAGCGGCAGCAGCAATGGAAATGACAGCAGCTCCAATTCTTGTCTTCATTTTGTGATGGGCTGTGGTGTGAAGATTCTTTTAACTGTGTATGTTTGAGTGAGTGAGTGAATGCAAAGAGCAGTTCAGGGAATAATGCCATTCTTGTCTCTTTGGTCATTACTGGCTACCTTGAAAGTGATGAAGTTTGACATATTGACCAGTGTGGTTGAGAAGGATGTGACTAGGCCCACTGGTGAGCACTGAGCTTTACATGTCCAGCCACTGGGATTCCTATTGATATCAATTTCTAAATACTGATAATTAGCAAACAATGATGCAGCAAAAATCTAATTTGACTGGCAGGCAAATTACTGATCTTGATCTCAGTAATTTGACAAAGTCAACCAAATATGTATTATTATTATTATTATTATTATTATTATTATTATTATTATAAAAGATGTGTTTAAAATAAGTAAAACAAAATCATAAAAGTTATGAAACCTTTTTGTATAGTATACAAGTATACCTTGAGTTTATGATTTGTCCTTGGGTGTGCACAAAGTGTACAAGCAATTGATATTTTACAAAAGATAGTCAGCATATCTGAATTGGCATGTGAAATTGAAGCCTTACTGTTTTTATTACCACAGACTCATGGTTCAACCATTAAACAAAGTCAAATTTGTAGCATTTATAATACAACAACATTGCGATGATTACATGAATAATACAAATGTGCATGTTTTGATTTAACTTTACAGTTAACGAACACTACAGATAATGATTTAATCTAGAATTGCTGCCACAATGACTTTATAATTCAGAGATGCAACTTTTTTCACTGTGATTTTCAGGATAAGTTTTCTTCAGGATGCAAGCAGTGTGATGTACAATATGGGGAGCTGCTTTGGAAATGCAAACTCATTTTATTACAATTATTTGTAATAAATGTGGGTCTGTGTGTCTGACACCATCATCTGTAGTATGCCCCCCCCCCCCGAGTGAACAGTTCTGACTCCCATCTTGCTCACCCTCTACGCTGCTGACTTTTCACACAATACACCACACTGCCATCTACAGAAGACCTCTGATGGCTCTGCAATTGTTGGCCTCATCTCTGATGGGGATGATGTGGAGTACAGAGGACTTATCAAGGACTTCATGAACTGGTGCCTGAGGAACTGCCTTCGCAAACTGAGGAGAGCACGGGTCCCACCCCCCATCATGAGCTCATTCTACTGGGGCACCATTGAGAGCATCCTCACTAGCTGCATCATAGTATGGTATGGAAGCTGTACCTCCTCCTGCTGGAAGACACTACCACTACAACGCACAGTGAAAGCAGCCAGCAAGATCATCGTTGCCCCTCTGCCCCCCCCTCTCGGACAATTACCTCACCTGCAGAGCAATCAACATTGCAGGCAACACCTCCCACTTCTCACACTTCCGCTTCAGCCCCCTGTCCTCAGGGAAAAGCTACCGGAGCCTCTGGGCCCGCGCCACAAGACTGCTAAACAGCTTTGTTCATCAGGCCAACAGGACCCTGAACTTTGTCCACTTCCTCCTTCCCCTGGTCCGTAATGCATGCACCCACATGATAACTACCTCAGCTGTTGGCCCAGAAAGACTGGCACACCAACAGTAATACATTTGCTGCTGTATGTCTCTGCACTGTACTGCAACCATTTGCAAAAATGCCATGTATCTGCTGCTGTCTGTTATTGCAATACTGATCATGTGCAGTCCTGTCACTGTCTGTACCTACACTACCACACTGAACTTGCAAGTATGAGTATTACTGCTGTACTTTTCTGTATATAGGATTGCTGGGTTTCACATTGTTTATCTTTATTTGCACTATGGGAGGTCTGGGTCTGTCTTTTGTCGGCATTTGCACTGTGGGTAGCATTGCTGTACATAGACTGCTGTTGTTGTTTTTTTCCAGCCTTATTCCTTGTTCTTTTTTATATTGTGCACATCACTGAAGAGACAGAGAGAGAGAAAAACACCATTTCAGTTCTCCTGTATGTCCTGTATGTATAGTAGTACTGACAAATAAAATCTTTGAATCTTTGAATCCATGGGAGGAAGAACAAGGAACTGGTGGTGGACTACCACAGGTGTGAACAACCCCCCCACAACACCGTTAAACATCCAGGGAACAGACACTGAGATGATAACATCTTACAAGTACCTGGCTGTTCACCTGAACAATAAACTGGACTGGACACACAACACCAACGCGCACTACAAGAAGGGACAGCGAAGGCTGTACCTTCTGAGGATACTCGGGTCTTTCGGAGTGTGGGAGCACTCCTGATGATCTTCTACGATTCTGTAGTGGCATCAGCCATCACGTTTGGAGTGGTCTGCTGGGGAAGCAGCATCATGGCAACCGACAAGAAGAGACTGATTAGGCTGATCAAAAAAGCCAGCTCTGCTGTAGGGCACCACCTCGAAATGGTGGAGGAGATAGGAGAGAAGAGGATGGTGGCTAAGATGGAGTCTGAGTCCCACCCCATGCGGGACATGGTGAACACCCTGAGGAGCTTATTCAGTGGTAGACTGTGTCAACCTAGGTGCTCGAGGGAGAGGTTCTGCAGGTCCTTCCTACCTGCAGCTGTCAGCCTTTATAATTTCACCAGTGCTCCTCATAGAGACCGTATTAAGAGTCACAACTTTGCACAATAGAGGTTGTCTTATCTTATTTACTATTATTCTCTTGCCCATAATATGCTGGTTTATCTTTCCCACAGAATGTGACAGACATAACTAATTGCTATCTGATTTTAAGAACACTGAAGGATAATGACAGTCTCTCAAACACATTAACATTACATGCCACCTGTCAACGACAAAGATAAAACCCACAAAGAGCTTAAGTGATTAGCATTTTAATCTGGGAAAAGCCTGTGTCATAACATTTATGTGGATTTTACATGTGTCACCTAAATATTAATGCAAACAAAGCATACTCACAAATTCTACAACTCCAAAAGTACAAACACAAATGAATTCTTTAGTTAATGTGTGGGTTACCCTTGTTACATTATCAAGGGTAACCTTGATAATGTTTGTCATTATCCCTTGTTGCCCTATATCATGCAAAAGTTTTGGTATTTTCAATATGGAAATGACAGTGACTAAGAGTTAATAATTGGACAATTATGATTTGGACTAAAGCTGGGAACATAATATAATTAGTGTAGCATCACTGAAGTAAATTAATCAAAATTACTTAAAACAACAAGAACCAATGATTTTAGAAAGAAAGACAATTTTAGGAATGCAAAAAGACTATATAAACAGAGTTAGAATATATTAAATGTATGGTTTGTGCAAATCTGTCTATTCATAACAAATTAACATTTTAAAAGCTAGCCGCTACCTGTAGGATTTCAGAGACCTGGAATGGGGCTTGTTCATTTCATTCTACTGAAAGCAATATTGGACTACTCCTTTGCAATGGATGTGAGCCATGAGGTGACTGACTGCAGCACCCCACAGTTGTGAGGGAAATCTGCAATTCCATCTTACACCTGACAAGACAGGTGACAGAGACAAACGGACAAGATGGCATGGCATTTGTCAGCAAAATCTTTACTACAATAGCCCTATGCCATTCAGTGAGTAAACCATTTATAGTTTAGTGGGTGGTCCAGCCACTAAAAATATATTCCAGGATTCTCTTTCAAAATGAATGAGTACTGTACATCAGTGGTCCCCAACAACAAAATAAATGATTAAAACCATTACTCTGTATCGACTAGCAAAGTTTGTCATTTATTTTGAAAAATTACCACCTGTTGTGTCTGTTAGCACATCTTGACACACCTACAAGCACCCTTTCCTTTCAAAAGAGTTTGAGTCGTATCAGGAGGAGGTGTGGGCAACGGAGATACAAGTGGTCAGCACAGAGATCCGTGGAGATATCCATGGTGATTGGGCCTGGATTTTTTCTTCCTCACGTGAGGTTGAAGGCCAGGGGGAACAGAGTCTTTCAATCTGTAGCACAGAGGATGGATGGATGGATGGATGGATTGATGGACGGACGGATGGACAGACGAATGGACAAATGGATGGATGGACTCAGTCAACATTCTATAGATGAGTGTTCCTTGATGAGTATTTTATAATTTCACAAATGACCTGCTCACAGACTTGCCCATGCACTGAGTCAGAGTATTATAAATAAAGCCAGATGACAGGGTTGCACATTAGTAGGAGCAACATTTTCCCTCTAGAAATAACACCCTCCTGTTTGTGTTGAGGTATTAGACACCATCCATCAAAGGGTGATCTGTGTTTCTATCAATAAAAACCCTCATGCATATTTGAGTATTCTAATACCTTACAGCTCAAGGGACGGATGTTGCACTCCTGTCTATCAACAATCTCTACCATAACAAAAAGACGATTCATAAATATTAGACCACAGCCTCATTTTTCACTCTTATCTTTCTCTTGATTTACTGTACAACTGCAAAGTTGCACAATTTCTCTTACTGCGCTTTTTTGCTGTGGTTTATAACCTATCTGCTCAGCTTCTTTGTCTGACAATCCCTCAAAGATTCAGCCAGAAAATTGTTAACTAATTAATTGCACCCATTTTCAAAATTGAATCTCAATTACAATGATACAATTTTTACCTAATTAACTAGTTAACTGTTGATAAATTGCAGGAAAGTTGAGAGTAGGGGTGGATCGAGCCTGTATCGGCATAAAACAGTTTTTGTTTTTTGTTTTTTTGTTTGTTTGTTTGTTTTTGTTACGTGCACTTATTTACCTCAGAAAAAGTTTTGAAGCATGTTCAGTCTTCTTGCCATGGAAATTAGCCTTGACCATACCTTGAAAGTACTGCCTTGAGAGCTCTTATTGTGTAAAAATCTGAAGGAAGTCAACATGATATCGGCATTATTTTCCTTATTTTGGAGTGACAAATAGAAGAGTTTGACGTGGCAACACTTATGTCATGTTGTTAACTATACACTGTATCTTAAACCTAATATTTTATTTATTAATGTTGCCTAAACTTACTAACCCAGTGGGAATTTGTCATGTACGCCTCTACAAGACAGGAGAGAAAGATTCAGGTGCTGAATCACATTTGTGACATTTTTTTAAAGAAAAGAACATCAAAGTCCAAAAAACTGTGCAGACATACGAAAATACAAATAAGGGAAAACTTAAACTTTCCTGAGCCGGCATTGCTCAGTGAATGCTGGAGGAATGCAGACGAGTGTACGAGGTAACATACAATAGTGCAGCAATGAGAGAACAGACAGCCAGTGCTTAAATAATAGTAAAATAATAAACAAGAAGTGATCACCGGTGTGGTTTCACATGAGCAGGCAAAGGGGAACACAACTGGAAATCGGGACCAGCTGGAGAGGTGTGGGAGGAGCAACTGGACTGACGGTTTGACAGATGACGCCTATGCTGAGCACAAACCCGGAAATGTCATCTGCCAGCTGTCAGCCCACAGAATAAGCACGGGAAATAAACATGATCCATAAAACAATTACAAATCAAACAAGACATGGCCAAAATAACTGAAACACAACCGGAGGAAATAAAAGGCATTACAACAACTAAGAAAATCACAAAATACAATAGACACATAAATACCCAGAAAAAGCAACTAGACTGGGTCTGGCAGAAAATCCAGCCCCAGCTCGTGACAGAATTATTTAAAAAAAAAAACAACTAATAATAATAACCTGCTCATGCCCATTTGATTCTGATGTGCTGATAATAAATAAGAATAAAAGAATGACAATATCAATAGTAGGCAAGAGTATAAATTGTGCGGGAAATAGGTGAGAAAACGATGAAATCAGTGGCATTTAAGTAGCAAACATCAGTGAGTGCTAGTGACCACTGCTAACATGCTTACTGAAGCCAGGAGTCCAGGATAGTGGTTACTCCTTCAATTGGCATTGTTATCATTATTATTGCTCTGCACTACAGAATGCAGAGTCTGTATTTGTGTTCATAACATTCCATATGTACTGTACATAGCTTATTGTATATGATTATGATAAATACAATGAGCAATTGCTTGTATATACTGTTATCACAAAGCTGCAGGAGCTGTCAAAAGAGCAATTACAGACCCAATATGGTTCCGCCATTTGCCGGGATTATGATAGCCATAGTCAGCCAACTTCTGGTTATCTTACCTCATTCACTGAAGAATAATTCACTGATTAATTCACACTCATTTCAGTATATAATCAAACGTAATCTCCAGCAAACTGATTTGAACACCCAGTATTCAATAAAATGAGAGTGACAGCTATTGTGAACCACAAAGACTGCCAAGGGCAATGCTAAATTTTGGTTAGCATTCCACATAGTCACTGATTTTAATGTCTAATTAAATGTAATCTACTGTCCATATGTCCTGAAAGTATGACAACAATGCTCCAGCAAATTGATTTGAACCCCATAAATAATAAGATAATCATGGCCCATGGACTCTATTGCGTGTCGTGTGAAAACTGTCCAGGAGGAACAGTTGAGTATTTTAAAGTCCAAATGTCACGTAATAGGGTCCTTAAAATGTCTTGAAACTAGATATAAAAGGGAACCGATCTGTTCGGGTCTCGGTGCATATGCTTCAGTAACGCCGGAACATTCGTTAATTTAAAACTGCCGCGCTTGGCCTGACGTTCCTACTCACGGCGGAAGTGACGAAACAGATTGTACCTTAGTTTGATGCTTGGGGTATCCCGATTGATTGTTTATATGGAGACTGGAAGAGGCACTGCATATTTTTAATACATAGACAGTGTAGCGGTTTGATTCAACCCCCACAACACAGAGACAGAACACAGAGACAGTCAGCTCGCACTCCTGGGTTTTTTCCGCTGCATGCTGCGTTTACAGCTGTGAGGTTAAAGTGTCATCCATGCATTGTGTTCATGCATCCTTTCTGTACCTCTGATATGCAAATGCCCAGATTGACTGCTGTGAATGTCTTTGATGTATTGTCTGAGTTGAGTATATATGCTGCACTGTGCTGTAAATCTGCTCTCATTCATTCACTCTTCAACTGCTGCGGGACACACGCACTGTGTGTCTCCTCTCCTCTTTGAGAGCTGGAGGAATGAAGCTGCAGCCTGCTCAAGCCATGGGCTGCAGCCGAGTTCTGATGAAGGCGGGTGATAATAAAGCTATTTAAAAATCCAACGCTGCCTTTATTTTATCATCCTCTTCACTGGTGACCCCGGAATGCACACGTTTTGTGCAAACACAACCTTCTGATCTGAACAGTCACCCTGGCGACCCGAGACTGAAGAAAACGAGCGGCCAGCGAACGCAGCACCCGGCCATGAATGCTCCGTCGCAGCGGCCTGACTGGTCTGCCCTCCCTGCTGCCTCAGGGAGGCCTCGACGCAGAGCCCACGGCAGGCGAACTGCTCTCAGGACATCAACCAAGACTGGGTAAGCGGCAGAGAACGTCATGGCGCGCCCTCGCCGAGATCGGCACATCCATGCGGGACCGGCCGTGCAGCTCCTCCACATGAGAGCACATGCGGGCGACTCCCATGGCCGACGGAGCACACGTGGACCTGAAGGCACCATGACTAATCTGCAGCCACGGCTCATCAGAGATGTTTTTCGGCGCAGACTGCGCCGATCTCCACCAAGTTTCCGACCCTGATTTCCTCTCCAGCGGGCCCACCCACGCACGGAGCCCCGGCACGCGCACCGGGGGTGACGAGGACAGCGCACCACACACGGGACAAATACGGCTTTTCCAACCGCCTTCCTTCTGCTGCACACTGGCCCTTCAGGCTTGCTTGTACACCTGAGGCCCGCAGCTTGCTCACTGGATTTTATGGTCTTAGCCACGGCACACAAAGGGAATTCAGCTGTCTGCGGTTCCCGAGGCTTTAGGGTTACGTCTGCCCTAAAGTCAACACGCCAGTCCCTCTGCTTTTATTTTTTTTTCTTGCCGCCGCTCCTGCTTTTCTTCATGGCCACGAGAGGAGTCAGAGACTAATTTTTTTCTTCTTCTGATCTCCGCATGTTCAGGTGGGACATCGCGGAGCAGCAAACACTTTTGGCACGACTCAAACGATTTTCCCACGCCCGGTCAGCATTTGTTACCCCCCTCCCCCTCCTCCTGCACAGAGCTTCTCCCTGCTCGCTGCCCAAACTGCGACATCGAGGTCACGGTCCCCTACCGTGCCCTCTGCGGGGGAGCAGTGTAGCGGTTTGATTCAACCCCCACAACACAGAGACAGAACACAGAGACAGTCAGCTCGCACTCCTGGGTTTTTTCCGCTGCATGCTGCGTTTACAGCTGTGAGGTTAAAGTGTCATCCATGCATTGTGTTCATGCATCCTGTCTGTACCTCTGATATGCAAATGCCCAGACTGACTGCTGTGAATGTCTTTGATGTATTGTCTGAGTTGAGTATATATGCTGCACTGTGCTGTAAATCTGCTCTCATTCATTCACTCTTCAACTGCTGCGAGACACATGCACTGTGTGTCTCCTCTCCTCTTTGAGAGCTGGAGGAATGAAGCTGCAGCCTGCTCAAGCCATGGGCTGCAGCCGAGTTCTGATGAAGGCGGGTGATAATAAAGCTATTTAAAAATCCAACGCTGCCTTTATTTTATCATCCTCTTCAACAGTTTTTTTTCCTTTGTTTGTGGAAGGCAATCACTATTTTTGTTCTTAGTTACCCCTCGTTACCAACGTAACAACGACCAACAATTTTATCCTTAGAAATAAATCATCTATCGTATTGCTGGATGGCACCATAAAACGGGGCTATAAGGGACGGCTGGGTAATAAGGGACACTTTTCTGGGAAATGTTTTAAATGTAATTTGTGTTGTTATTGTCAAATATTTTAAGGATTCATGGATATTTGACAATAACAACACAACTCAGCGTCCTGCTCAAATAAAAAAAGCAGAATTCTGGATTTGGAAGGCGATTCCTCTCTGTTCCGGAGACGCAGGACAGTCGAAAGTGTGAGGCCATCAGCCTAATGATTGAGACCACACTTCTAACTGTACTGATAATAGCTCACGCTGAGCGCTTTGCCCGCCCCGGCCATCAGCCTAATGATTGAGTCCACACTTATCACTGTTGTGAAAATAGCTCACGCTGAGCGCTCTGCCAGCCCCCTAGCTGTGGGGGTCACACACACGACGTGTTCCTCAACACACTCAATAATTTTTTTTCCCGTATATTTTTCTTTTGGGCGTACAGAAATGGCAATACGCCCGTATTTGCTAAAATTGCATTTTCCCCGTATTAAAATACTGCGAAAACGTATCACTTGACAGGTATGCG
Source organism: Pholidichthys leucotaenia (assembly GCA_020510985.1). Lineage (NCBI taxonomy): Eukaryota > Metazoa > Chordata > Actinopteri > Cichliformes > Pholidichthyidae > Pholidichthys > Pholidichthys leucotaenia. Next base: position 300,748,036 of record CM035836.1, on the reverse strand, counting down.
CCTCCATTCTCATTCTGATCTGGTCAATTTCTTGACAGCAGCGGCTCTCCTCCACTGTTGGCATTGCTGGGCAACACTCACAGATGCACCTATTGAAAAATTCTAATACAAGAATTTGCAAATATTTTCTGAATGCATGTATACATAAATATGCTTGTTTGTTGATATTGTAAGCACAGGTTTGTTGATATTGCAATTGTGAGCTTTTATAAATTTTGTAACAATATAATATATATAATATTCAATAATGTGTTCACATCCTGTCCATATTATTTACACCATATCCACCTCATAAATGCCTTGCAGAACTCATGTAAAATAAAGTGAAAAGATCCATTGCATTATTCATGTTGTCTTTGTTTATTAATAGAACTTTCAAGCCCTCCCCATGAAGTGCCATGTGCTAGAGACATAGTTTTTTCCCAATTATTTCTAGTTATCAAACCTTGAAGCCTGCATACAAAACAACAAGCTAGATTTCTAATTTGTCTACAGTGAGAAAGGAACATTCCTGGTTATGACCCTATACACACGATCCTGGGGATTTTAATACAAGTCATTTTCCACAATTACTTCCATTTCATCCTTGATTTTGTTGCTACAACTGAATGAGGAAAGAAAGGGTTCTACTGTAAGCTAGCGCCCCACTGTATCATCATAATAATGGCTTCCGAAAAATCGATATTTATGGGGCGCCCTCGACAGACCCCCTTCGGCTTCCCAATTTTGCCGGTGGATATAGTTAATTTATTAAACATCACAGATTTCTTTTGGCTTACCATTCAACATTCTGGAGGTGATTAATGTCCAATTCAATGACATTTTCCACTGGTTCTGCTCTCTGGTCATCATCGGAACTGTTGTCATCAGACAAAGCATCTGATTCCGTCTCGGACGGCTCGAACCTGTAAGGTTCTATTCCTCTGTCACTGTCTGAACCACTGTCATCAGTATCTGGGGTGTCGTCTTCCCTGAATTCCAGGTCCGATTCACCAGAGGACAAAACTAAACTAATTTGTTCACAATCGCTGTCACTTTCCGTCATGATTGTCCAATGTTGATAAGTGTGAATGTGGATACAGCAGGGCAGCCAGGGTTAAATTTGTGACGTCAAAAACATGGCCGCGGTCTGGATTGGCTGTCACAAGCCAGCGAGCAAGGCGGGGCCTTCGCCTGGTGTATTTTGTGCAATTATGTAAATACGGGTGGGTGATATCGTTTCCGGTATGAATATTTGGTTTAAGCTATGTGTATTTTATCAAAATTCGTTGGCATTTGGAAAAAAAAAATACGTGACATTTGGACTTTAAGTTCCACTGTAACACGAAGTGCCATTAATATATGTTAATTATTAAAAACAAACAGTAAATGCATACATAAAATATTGCCTGCAAAAATATAGATACGGTATGTATCAAAATAAGGAAAATCAGTATCACAAACACATTAATAATTCTGACAATTGTAGGGACGATGGCTCCACAAATCATCAGTGACTGTGGAAACTTCACACTGGACCTCAAGCAACTTGGATTCTGTTCTTCTCCACTCTTCCTCTAGACTCTGGGGACTTGATATCGAAATGACAGCACTTAGCACCTAATTTGAGTAGCCCTGTCATCTGCTGGTGTTGGTCCACTGTGTTTCATCAAAAGTCAGTGCAGCTGTCTGTTATATGGCACCTTTACTGTGAAGTGTGGGGTGGTGACGCGCACCTCTGGTGGCATCACCGCATCTCCCTATATAAGGCCGGGGTCGGCAATCTTATGCTCTCTTTCTTGCCTATGCCTTGGCCGGTGCCTTGTCTGTGACCGCCATCTTCATAGGGTTCAATAAAGCTGTGTTCTACAAGTCACCTCGCCTCATCTGTGAACCAGGGTAAAAGTATACATAACATTTGGCGACAGAGGATTTACTCATGGAGGCATGCATAGCTCCAATTCACCCTTTTCTCGAGTTTCCCAGGGACAGGTCGGTGTCCTGGCCTAGGTGGTTCGAGGCCTTTGAGACCTATGTTGCCACGCTGGCACTCAGTGAGCTCAATAAGCTCAGGGCCTGGGCGCTTCTGGTTCACAATTATGCCGCTTTTCCATTAGCCCAGTTCGCCTCGCCTCGTTTCGTTTCGTTACTACTCGGTTCGGCCGCGGTTGTGTCTCCATAGCAGCCGGGTAAAGCGGGGTTAATCTGTGGTGGGAGGGATTTTTTTTTACAGCAAGGTGGCGCCACACTCCCGTGACGTAAAACACGCGACCCAAGCCAAACATAACATGGCGGCTTTACAAGGCGATTCCTCGGTCTGTGGCTTTTTTCACCATAAATGCCAAAAAGGACCGCCAGACAAGGGTACAGGCAGTGAGACGAAACACTCTGGAATAGTTCTGCTGCTTCTGGGAGAGCCGAAGACGTGAGGATACAAACTAGGTCATATATGACGGTAAGCTAACGTTGCTAATGCTAGTTTGCTATAAGTACGTCGTACTACACTGTAATCTCTGCAAGTTATCGCTGTTAGGTACTAAAATATGTACGCTGTGTGTGTTTCAGATGGATCTGTTGTGGGAAAATTACCGCTTCAAACGGTCAGTCTGGCGTTCAGCACAGCCTGTCACTGATGTCAACACAGTTTCACAAATGATCAGTGGTTGTAGAGCTTAAGAATGTCTGGTTTATTTCCTGTGCAAAAAAATTGCTCTGATCTAAGTAAAGGAACCCTATTTCACTGTTTATGGGAATGTAGAAAAATCAGAATGTTTTGGGAAGAGGTGAGGGTAACAATTGAAAAAATAATTTCAAAACAAATCACATTGAACCCTAAACTGTTTTTGTTGGGTCTGTGTCCAGAAAAAAACATAACTTTAATAAGAGTGAAAGAACATTCATAGACCTCAGTTTGCTTAATGCCAAAAAAATGTATTGCATTACTGTGAAAAAACTCATAGACCAAATGTGACTCAGTGGTTAAGACAGATGTTACCAACCTTCCACTAGAAAGAATAACATATATACTGAAATCAAAGGAAAATGTGTTTGAGAATATATGGAGACCTTTCATTGATTATATAAAGAAATTAAACATAACTTCTGAAGAAGAAGGTGAATGATATGTGTGGACCTTGCAAATTCCAAACTGGTGAATGTATATTATGTATTCTTATGTAATAGATTACCTAGACTAAACAGAGGAGCATTGTTGTTGACTTGTTTTTGTTAATGGCTGTTGTTGTTTTTATTACCCTTTTTTCTGTTATTTTGTTATTGTTCTTTTTAGTTTTTAAATTACTTTTGTGTTAGTGTCTGACTGTGTGTGCTTTGTTTGTAAAAAAAAAAAAAAAGGTTCAATAAAAATATTGTGGGAAAAAAATTGCTCTGATCTGTGTGAAAATCATGGAGAGACTGTTGAGACATCATGGATGTACCTGCTCCAGCTGCATTGAGTCTGAGGTGGTGTCATAGCAAAAAATGATCAGCTGACACAACTTGATCACCATGTTAATAACTATATTAGCCACAAAATATATATTCAAAAAGTAAACAGTGTGGAGAATGGGGAAAGATGAGGCTGAGTTTATTTCTCAAGTCAGATTTATTCACATTCTCCAACATCATCCAAACACAGAAAGAGAAAAAGAGAATGAATCTTCCAACATCTGTCCCTTTTATACCCAGGACATCAAACATACAGTCACATGGTACTTAATCCCAGTCACAACGTAACTTCCCCCCGATCTTAACACACTCCACCTCTCAGTCTCTGGACGCTGGGCGAAATCCCCCAAGGCTATCCCTTTGCATGCCAAAGACTAAACTTCACACCCTCGTGTTATCTCCAGAGCGGCTCAGTCCTTTGTTCCGTCTCAAATGTGAAGCCTAAGGTGGTATACGTATGAATCATGCAGTCATATACATATGTGCATATACTGTATGTGCCCTACATGACCCCCCCCCCCCAAATGTCTAAGATGGAACAACCGTAATAACAGTCTGCAAGTCATGGTAAAATTATTACACATCATTCCACATGTCGCTTGGGCCTCAGTCGCCTCCCATATCTGCTGTAAGTGGGCTTTACCACTCTCGCGGCGCCCTCCTGCTGGGGAGCTGCTGCCTGAGGATTAGAACTGTTAGTCAATCCCTGTGGGTGTCCTGATGAATGCTCCTTCGGGGGTCTGCCGCGCCGAGGAGCCGTAGCCAACAGCACATTTTCGTCGGCCAACACAAAGGCGGGTTTGAGTCTGTTTATGGCAATCTGTTCTTCCCTGCCCCTCAAATCTAGCAAAAAATGCTTATCCCCTATTTCCAGCACTCTAAAAGGTCCATCATAAGGTGGCCGCAACAGGGGGCAATGCGCATCGTGTCTGACAAAAACAAACGCCGCATTTTTTAAAGCCTTAGGTACAAAAACGCGCGGAAAACTGTGATGAACGGGGCCAGGAAGCGTGCTCGATCCCGTGTCGCTCTGCAACCGCTGAGCAGGGGGGGCACTCTGGCGCAGGATTATCTGGGAGAAATTCCCCGGGCAGCCGGAGTGGCTGTGCAAAAACTAACTCAGCTGGGGAGGCTTTTAAATCCTCTTTAGGTGCAGAACGCAACCCCAATAAAAACCCATGGTAGCCTGTCCACCCAATTTGCATCCGTAAGCGACGCTCTGAGGGCTGCTTTCAATGACCTGTGGAAACGTTTGCATAATCCATTAGCCTGCGGGTTGTACGCGGTAGTGCGGTGGATCATTACCCCCAGGCTGCGGGCCATCGCTGACCAAAGCTCGGAAACAAATTGAGGATCTCTGTCGGACGTAATGTCCGACGGAACTCCAAAACGCGCTACCCATGCCATTAAAAACGCGCGTGCTACCTCCTCGGCTGTGGTTGATGCCAGTGGGACCACTTCCGGCCAACGCGTGGTGCGGTCCACCATTGTCAAAAGGTGTGTGCACCCCTGTGACGGCAGGAGGGGGCCTACGAGGTCGACATGCACATGATTGAACCTCTTAGCCGGGATGTGAAACGGCTCCAAGGGAGCTCTAGTGTGTTTGTGTATTTTGGCTCATTGACAAGCCACGCAGGCTGCCCACTCTTTAACTTGCTTGCGCAGGCTCGGCCATACAAATTTCTCTCCTACCATTTTGACCGATGCGCGCACCCCCGGGTGCACCAGAGAATGAATCGAGTCAAAAACGTGGCGGCGCCACGCGGTCGGTGCCACCGGGCGCGGTCGACCCGTGGAGACATCGCAGATTAGGGGGGGCATACCATCTTGTAACACCCTGTTCTCCAGCCTTAACCCTGTTGGTCCAGACTGGAGCGCGCGCACGTCCACGTCACTAACCTGATCCGCGGCCATGGCTGCATAATCTATCCCTGTGCGGACTGCGGCGGTGCGCACTTCCGCGTCGCTAGCCTGCTCCGCGGCCATGGTTGCACAATCTACCCCTACGCGGACTGGGGCCACTACAGCGCGTGAGAGACAGTCTGCCACCACATTAAGTTTACCCGCTACATGCTGAATATCGGTAGTAAACTCTGAGATTGCAGCCAGCTGCCTCTGCTGCCGGCCCGACCACGGTTCTGAAACCTTGGCCATCGCGAAAGTAAGCGGCTTGTGGTCAATGAACGCGGTGAAACGGCGTCCCTCCAGCCAGAACTGGAAGTGGCAAATGGCTAAGTGGAGAGCTAACAACTCCCTGTCGAATGCGCTGTATTTTCGCTCACTATCGCGCAACGTCCGGCTGAAAAAGGCGAGCGGCTGCCAAATCCCGGCGACCTGCTGCTCTACGACCGCTCCTATGGCCACATCTGACGCGTCAGTAGTGAGCGCTATGCGGGCCATGGGGTCTGGATGTGCTAACAACGCAGCGTTTGCCAGGGCTGTTTTGACCTCCGCGAATGCGTGCTCCCGCTCAGGAGACCATTCGATTTTGCTTGTGGGTTTTTGTTTTTTTAGCGCGGCATACAAAGGGCCTTTTCCACTAGCACGCTTTAGCGCGACACGGGATGGCTCAGCATGCTTTGTACGCTTTTCCACAAGCCCCAACACGGTTTAACAGCCGCGATTCTCAGCCCCGCTCCAGGGCAGGGTACAGCAGTGCTGAGCTGTGCCGTGTTGTGACGTTAACAGACTGGTCGCCGCTGATTGGTCAGGTCGTAACCGGCGCTGATTGGTCGGTTGTAACCGCCCCTCTCCTCCTCCCCGTCTACCAAATCTTCACAACCTTCTCAATAAAGTTTTTGGAAAAAAAAAAAGAATCTTCACGACCGCCTTTACTCAGCATGCAACCACTGTTGGCGGTTTCTTTTCAGTGTATTGCTGTGCTATTTTCATTTATTCTCTATCAAAAATGGCTTCGCGTAATAAGGGTGTTCCATGGACCAATAAGGAGGTGCAGTGTCTGCTCACTGCATTGTCAGACGAACGTATCCAGCGCGAGTTAGACGGAGCCGCCCGGAATGAAAAAATATACCGGGAGGTCTCGACATCGGAGTCCTTTAACGGTGAGTTTTAATTTTTTTTTATTGTGCGTTTATTCCCAAATATATTCGGTAAGACGCTCAGTTTATTTACGCAATAAAAAAGCTGTTCATTTGTGGATAAGATAAGATAAGATAAGATAAGCCTTTATTAGTCCCACAACGGGGAAATTCCAGGATTGCAACAGCACAGGGATAGCAACACTCAGAGCAACAATCAGAAGGCAAGAAAAAAAAAAAAAAATGGATGGATCGCTGCTTTATTGCAGCACACTGCGGACTAAAGCTTTTATTTTAATTATTCATGTGAACAATACGCTGAAATAAGATTATGCATTCTTGTTAAAAACTATTGTCTTTTCTGTATATATTGCACTTTCATGCTGTATTTTATTGTGTGCATTTTCCTTGTAGAATCATCCCACACGTCCGCCGCGACAGCCCGCACGGATTATTCAACCGAGCCTTCCTGACCCACAGCTGTCAGAGACGGCTTCATTCATCCGAGTCTTCGTGACCCAGTTTGGAAAGCTGGTGTAGAGGCACTCAGTGGTCGGCGTGTATAAAATGTCGATTAACCTTCATGTTGTGTTGCAAAGTTTTTTTTTTCTTTTAATATTTTGTATATAATAAAATGGAATTGTTTTGGAAAGTGTGGTTTGTCTGTTTTAACACTGAATTATAAAACAGTATAATTACATAGAAATTCCATTGCCTAGTCTGATCAAAATGATGCTGATCTTCCTGTCAGGGGTCAACCATTGTAAAGGTAATGTAATTTTTAACTAGACCAAAAAAGAAATCTTTTTGTAAGCTTTCTGTTCTTTTTATTGAAATATCATAAAAAATTAGCACCAAGTCAAAGTAGGTACAAGTATATATAAATTGAATGTTCTATCGGCATTCCAAATTCAGAGATTTACAATACTTTAGAAGGAGTGTAGCATCATCTAAACGGAAAATAATAATACTGTTGTTCCAAACGTTGACCTGAAGGTGAAAAACATGATTTTTTTTTTAATTCAGTACATCCAAAATGCCCTAGGATGTAAAAAATAATACAATTTGGTGTTGGCCAGTGTGCCACCATCTCATTTTTTAATACAAATAAAAACAAGTTTCAGCTCATTATTTCTAGGTCATTTGGCAGTTAATTCAAAACAAAAGTGACTTGTGTTGTTGCAGCTTAATTATGAGATAAAATTAATTGTGAGATAAAACCACAGAGCGAGCAAGGCAATAATCCTTGGATCCTTTTTTGTCTCGTATAAATAAGGACTCAGTCGGGTGCGTAACTCACGGGAGTGTGGCCCCGCCTCGCTGAGAATCTGCCGCTGCCCCGCTTCTAAAACCTCCTAACACAAACCATCACAGCACAAGCACAACACTGTGCTAATGGAGACAGAAGCATTCCGAGCCGTACTGAAGTGAATCGAGCCATACCGAGGTGTGCTGGGCTAGTGGAAAACAGGCTATGTTTGTTGCATGAGCTGCACTGCGCGGGGGAGGAAGCGGTTATAAAAATTTACCATTCCCAAAAACTCTTGTAACGCTTTGACCGTTTGTGGCTGGGGAAAATTTGTTATTGCGCGCACTTTGTCAGGCAGATGGACGGCTCCTTCTGGAGAGACGCAATGCCCCAAAAAATCAATCTGCGTCACCCCGAACTGACACTTCGCTGGGTTGATTATTAACCCGTGCTCCCCCAACCTCTGGAAAACTGCCGTGAGGTGATTTTCGTGTTCGTCTTCGGACGCGCTGGCTACCAAGATGTCGTCCAGGTAGACGAACACGAAAGGGAGATCACGCAACACCGCATCCATCATGTGCTGGAACGTCTGCGCAGCGCCTTTAAGCCTAAACGGCATGCGCAAAAACTCGAAAAGTCCAAACGGAGTTATTACTGCCATTTTGGGGATGTCCTCAGCGCATACTGGGACTTGATGGTACCTACGGACCAAGTCTATCTAAGAAAAAATGCGGGCCCCCGCCAAATGAATGGAAAAATCTTGGATATGCGGGATTGGGTAGCGGTCGTGCGCTGTTGCGTTGTTCAGCCTGCGGAAATCTCCGCAAGGATGCCATGAGCCGTCGGCTTTAGGGGCCATGTGAAGCGGGTAAGCCCATGGGCTCTTCGAACGTCTGATGATGCCCAACTTTTCAAGGCTGGCAAACTCCTCGTGCGCTATGGACAGTTTAGCTGCATCCAAGCGCCGAGCTTTTGCAAAAACGGGCGGTCCGGTGGTAGTAATAAAGTGTTTCACTCCGTGTTTAGCGACAGCTGCTGAAAATGTGGGAACCGTGAGTGCTGGGAACTGACTGAGCAGTGTGTGAAACTTACCACCTGCTGTTGCGACGTTGGCTTGTGCTGTGGGTGGGGTCACTCGGGCTGCACAGGGAATAGAATAAAAAGAAAGTGCATTAACCAGGTGCCTATTAGCAAGATCAACCAACAAACCATGTGAGCACAGAAAATCTGCCCCTAACATATTGAAGTTCACTGCAGCTATAACAAAAGTCCACTCAAATGTACGGCCGTGTAGGGACAGAAGGAGAGTCTTCTCACCAAAGGTCTTAATCCTCGAGCCGTTCGCTGCTGACGCTCCGTGACCTCCGGGACCCGCCAGCCGGTCAGCGTATGTAGGCATGATGAAGCTCACTTGGGAGCCTGTGTCCACGAGGAATTGCCTCCTCGATCGCGCATCCGTCAAGTAGAGCAGCTTGTTCTCCTCTCCGAGGGCCGCAGCTGCTATCGACCCCCGGTCTTGGCGTTTCCCGCGCTCCTGAACTGGCACGGTGGTATACATTTGCATGCCCTCTCTGCGAAGCGGCGATGGTAAAAAACAGAGGCCGTCTCCTCCGCGATCCCTGGCCCTCACGGCCGCCGTTGTCGGTGGGTCTGCTACCGCCGCCTCTGGCCACCTGTCATCTCCAGCAGCCGCGCCGAGCTCCGTTGCTGCTGCGGTGGCCGCGCGCTGTCTGCTGGCATTGAGAATCCGTTGTGCCTCCTGGGCCAGCGCACGGAAGTCCCGCTGGGCCATCAACGGTGAACCGGCCAGGGTCGCTCTCGTGGCCGACGGTAGGGTTCTCAGGAAAATGTGGGTGAAGAGGAAGTCATCGCCATCTGAGCACCTCAGCCTCAGCATGTCTTCCATTAGGTCGACGGGCGTGCTATCTCCCAAGTTGTTCGGGGCCAGGAGCCTCTCCACTCTCTCCTGGACTGAGGGAGTGAAACGCTGGATGAGCGCAGCCTTCAACCTGCCGTATTTGTCGTCAGCCGGTGGGTGCTCCAAAAAGCTCTGCACATATCGAGCCGTGCGGTTGTCGAGCTTGGAAATAACGTGGTAGAATTTGGTGTCATCTACCGTTATCCCCCGGAGGGCAAACTGTGCCTCGACCAAGTAGAACCAGGAGCACAGGTTGTCTTGCCAGAAGTCTGGTAGCTTGACTGTGGCTGCGTTCGCCTGGCTGGCTCCTGACGAGTCCAGCTCGGGGGAATTACTTCTGCTCATGATACGTCATAGGGTCACCAGTGTGGAGAATGGGGAAAGATGAGGCTGAGTTTATTTCTCAAGTCAGATTTATTCACATTCTCCAACATCATCCAAACACAGAAAGAGAAAAAGAGAATGAATCTTCCAACATCTGTCCCTTTTATACCCAGGACATCAAACATACAGTCACATGGTACTTAATCCCAGTCACAATGTAACTTTCCCCCGATCTTAACACACTCCACCTCTCAGTCTCTGGCCGCTGGGTGAAATCCCCCAAGGCTATCTCTTTGCATGCCAAAGACTAAACTTCACACCCTCGTGTTATCTCCAGAGCGGCTCAGTCCTTTGTTCCGTCTCAGATGTGAAGCCTAAGGTGGTATACGTATGAATCATGCAGTCATATACATATGTGCATATATGTGCCCCACAACAGTACTGAGTTAGGTATAATACGATATATTTGATAGTTATGATGCATTTTAGGCCAAAACAAACTTAATCTAGGATTAAAAGCAATTAAAATAATGCAGTCACAAGGTTACATGGAAAATGCTTGATTTACTAGATACATATATAGATACATATACTGTAGAAATATATATTCTCTGCATCAACAATGTACTATACATGAATTCATGTAGTATTGCACTGACAATAAACCTCTGAAGTTTTTGCAGATGTCTCTTTTTTATATGTGAAGGTTACCACCATGTGACATAAATTTAATACTGACAGATTGGAAAAGCTGTCTAAGAACAATCCAGCAGTTTGAGAAATCACTTTTGGTTTGTTGTAAGTCTGTCAACAGGATTATGAACCATAAAGCAGTTTATGTTAAAATGTTAAATCCCATTAAACTCTAACCCACAGGTGTCCAATCATGTTTCATGGAGGGCCAAGACCCTGCAGGTTCTCTTCTACCCAGTCTCTTCAGCAGGTGTCCACACTGATCTGCAGTCAGTGGAAGAAGTTCAGTGGAATCTGCTGTTGAAAACACTGGTTGGAGGTAAAGCCTGCAGGGTCTTGGCCCTCCATGGCACATGATTGGACACCCCTGCCCAAACCCATTATGATGAAGAGCAGATGCTAATATGACCCAGAATTCCTCCATATACTGGTAGTGTCACTAAAGTATGCAGGGTCTTCTGCGGTGGCACATCCAACAATACAGTCTTCAGTTAATAAAATAATTGTTTTGGTTACTTTTCTTAAAAATGAGCTATTATTTTCAAGGTCACCCATTAATGGTTTGTACTATTGACTCTTTTCCCACCAGTGTTTTAACAGACAAAAATAGAAATCATGATGCAAACACATAAGTCACTAAATTGTTTATTACAATCAGCAGCAAATTCCAGATTATTTAGAATGTGCAAAACTCAAACTGTAAGACTAGGTCACTCAGCAGCTGGGATGTGCAGCTCACTCTGGTCTCAGATCAGCAGATCTTAGGCCTGTATCTCTGTAAATAGTGACGCAAGGTCCAGTTTGGGGTGGATCGATCGTTTACCTCTTGCCTAGACAAAAGACAGAAATATGTGGAGGTTAAATAAAGGAAGTTTAAAACATATTTGGGAAATACACTTGTTGCTAAAAGCCAGTGGTGGAATGTGAATGAATGAATCTTTATTTCGGATAGATTAAAAGAAAATAGAATAATATAACAAAGGGGAAAAAAAATCTAATAAGGTCAAATTAAACAATAACTCCTCTGATTATACAGTTCAACATAGGTTATCTGAAATGGGTGATGGCTGAAGCTGCAGCTTATATTGCCCACCCATATTCCATCCAAGAATTCAAAAGAAAAACAAAACAGGAGTGATTCCAATTCCAATGTGACAATAAAGTACTTTGTTGTTGTATTTAACCACAATTTTCATGTAGCTGCACTGATGTAAAGTCGATTTTACAAGGGCTATGTTACATTTAAAATCATCTGTTTTTACTGTGGCCTCAGCAATCAGAATGATTTAATACATTCACTTGAATGGAATCTAGTACTTTAACTGAAGGTGTGCATCACCGAGTATGGAGTCGCTCAGTCAAAATATGGAGTTTTTATCAATAAAAGTTTGTCTTGAATGTAAAAGTGTCTCTTCTTGCCCTGGCTTCAAGTGTGGGCGGTGTTTTGTACTAGCATTGCTAAAATATAAAAGGAAGCACTACAATGGGTCTCAAATATTTGTAATGTGTCCTGTTACTGCATGAGTTTATTGATGATAGAGTATAAACTACACATATAAACTAAATTATACTGATGACTGAACAACTGCCATTCCCCAAAAGATACAGTTATGAACATAACTCACAAAGGATCACACAAGTGATCTGACAAAAAAATAAATACATTAACAAGTGGTTTATTTTACAGTTGATGCGCCATTCTTTTTCATTTATTCTGTAATTAATACTCACACAATCAAATAAATCTCAGTTCAGTCCCTTTTATATTAAGTGGAAATTGTGCTACTTTGGTTTTGACACTTTACCTATAAAAGCAAAGCATTTCAGTACTTTCCACAGTGGCGAGGTCCATTGTGGTGGGGCTGTTTTCCTCCTGCCTAGACGAACGACAGAAATGGATGGTGGTTAGGTTCAAGCAAGTTCAACACTTATACGGGCACATCTCAAAAATTAGAATATCATGAAAAAGTTCAATATTTTTGTCACTCATTTCAGAAAGTGAAACCCATATACTGATTCATTACAGGGACAGTGATATATTGAAAGTGTTTATTTTAATATTGATGATTATGGCTACAGCCCATATTAACCAACACCTGAGCGGCCAACATTTCTATTTAAAAACTATTTTTTAAAGTTTATGTAATATTCTAATTTTTTGCCAAATTGAATTTGGGGTTTTCAGGGGCTGTAAGCCATAATCATCCAAATTAAAATAAATAAATGCTTGAAATATATCACTGTCTGTGTAATGAATCGATATAATATATGGATTTCTCTTTCTGAAATGAGTGTAAAAAAATATTGAATTTTTTCATGACAGTCTAATTTTTGAAGATGTACCTGTATTAGGGAAATACACTTGTGAAAGTCAGTGGTGGGATGTGACAAAAACGCTTTGTTTCCCTGACAAGCACCGCAGGAGCCACTCTGTACAGGTACAAGTACACTATCAATCCAGGGATTTATGGTGGAACAGCACAATACTGTTCCAGCACCTTTTATGGAAAATCCACAGAATAGGTGTGTGGGTCTATTTAGGCCGTGAGCAGCTGCCACTTTTCGTTCAGTTTCGTGGCACCCAACAGGGAACTAAAATTTCAGTGTTTCTAAATTAAGATTACATTATTGTAAGACAAAATATCGATGTTCCCACTTCCAAAGGTGTGGATAGCTGTATGAAAAATGCGATTGAAGTCAGTCGGTAATAATTGTCTGGCTACCTTAAACATGGCCCAGTCCGGGACGTTTTAACCAATCAGTGTCGTCCCTTTGGTCATGTGACAACAAAATGCCAGCGCCCACAGGGGTAGCATGCGCTGAAAGTCTGTCCTGTGTTATTCACATTTCTGATAAGTTTTCGGGCAGTATCACTCATTTTACTGAAGCATCGTGGGCAAAAGTACATGAGTGTGCCCAAAAATGGCTTGTACTTGACGGACCCCAACAGAAAGTAGCAGAACAACATTGCGACTTGTTCGAAAAAGGTGAGTGGCAGCCATTGTTTGTGGTTGTACTGAGTGTGCCCTGGAGTCATTTGGCTCCGATCATTTGTAACTCTAACTATGAACTAAAATGGAACCCTAGATGTCTAAAACCTTTGTCAACCACTCACAGGGTGACCTAGTCCTGGTCTAAGATTGCGAGTAGGCCGATCTGGGGGTGGGTCCCTGGCACCCAAGGGACTCTGGGTGCCAGGTAACATAGTCCTAGTATAGATCTAGATGATGCAGATCGACTCACTCTGATGATGCATCTATCCCCAGAACCCACCCTGGGCCTGAATTATAGTCAAAATATAATAATAATAATAATAATAATAATAATAATAATAATAATAATAATAATAATAATAATAATATAATATAACTGCCTACAAACCTTTATTGAAGCGCAGCAGGCCAGCAGTGAAACAAATCAGGATTTTGCCAGAGAGTGCAACCTCTGCACTGCAAGACTGTTTTCAGCACACAGACTGGAAGATCTTCAAAATAGCAGCCTCCCAGGAAGACAGGACAGATGTGGAGGAGTATGCTGATACGGTCACCAGCTACATCGCGAAGTGCACAGAGGATTTCACTACAGTGAAGACCATCACTATGCGGGGTAATCATAAGCCCTGGATGACTGCAGAGGTGCGCTCGTTGCTTACAGCCAGAGATGCAGCCTTCAGAGTGAAGGACAGGAGTGCCCTCCGCTCAGCCAGGTCTGCGCTTTCAAAGGGAATTAAGGCGGCAAAGCGCGCCTATGCAGAGAAAATCCAGGGACACCTCTGTGACACTAGGAACACCAAGCAGATGTGGCAGGGAGTTCGGACACTGACGGGCTTAAGTCTAGGCAGGGGGTCGATGATGACGACGCTTCGCTTCCAGACAGGCTTAACGACTTCTTTGCACGTTTTGAAGCATCAAACTCGACAGTCAGAGGGAGGGCCGGCCCACCCCCACCATCGGTCGGACCAGCTTTTACCATCAACACAGCGGACACACGGAGGACCCTATCCAGAGTCAACCCACGCAAAGCTGCAGGTCCAGACAACATTCCGGGACGTGTGCTCCGAGACTGCGCGAGCGAGTTGGCGGATGTCCTGACTGACATTTATAACATCTCCCTGAGTCAGGCCATTGTTCCCAGATGCTTCAAGACCTCTATCATTGTACCGGTGGCAAAGAAACCAGTGGTGTCCTGTTTGAATGACTATCGTCCTGTTGCACTTACACCAATTGTGATGAAGTGTTTTGAACGGCTTGTCAAACCACACATCACAGCCTGCCTCCCTGCATCACACGACCCACTCCAGTTTGCATATCGTTCAAACCGCTCCATGGAGGATGCTATAGTCACCACCCTACACTCTGTCATCATCCACCTGGACCAGAAAGACACCTACGCCAGACTCCTGTACATTGATTTCAGTTCAGCATTCAACACCATTATTCCCCAGAGACTGATGGAGAAATTACTCCTTCTCGGTCTGAACACCGCCACATGTCTCTGGATCCTGGATTTCCTGACTGAGAGACCTCAGTCTGTCCGGGTTGGAAACAACATCTCCAACTCTGTCACGCTGAGTACCAGAACCCCTCAAGGCTGTGTACTCAGTCCACTGTTGTTTACACTTCTAACACATGACTGTGTATCCAAACACGAGGGGAACCAGATTATTAAGTTTGCAGATGACACCACGGTGGTGGGACTTATTCAGGGGGATGAGGAATCAATGTACAGGGAAGAAGTGAGAGACCTGGAGGGCTGGTGCAGGGAGAACAATCTGGTGCTCAACGTAGACAAAACGAAGGAGATGATTATCGACTTCCAGTGGTCACAGCCTGAGCACGTCCCCCTCAGCATCGGCGGCCGTTTAGTGGAGAGAGTAGAGAACATCAAGTTCCTTGGAGTGCAGATCTCGCAGGACCTGACCTGGAGCAAGAATTCCTTGGAGATCAGGAAGCGGGCTCAGCAGAGACTACACTTCTTGAGGAAACTCAAACAGGCCTCTCTCCCCATCTGCATCCTCAGGACCTTCTACAGAGGTGTGGTGGAGAGTGTTCTGACGTACTGCATTGCTACATGGTACTCCAGCTGCAGTATGTCAGACAAAAAAGCCCTGCAGAGGATAGTCAAGGGGGCGGAGAGGGTAATTGGAGTCTCCCTCCCCTCTGTCCAAGAACTTTTTCAGAACCGTTGTAGGAGCAGGGCACTGAACATTGTCAAGGACCGTTCTCACCCTCTGCATAAACACTTTGAACTTCTTCCATCTGGTAAACAATTCTGGAGCATCGGAGGCAGAACCACCAGACTGATCAACAGCTTCCTCCCACAAGCTGTCAGGATGCTGAACAGCTGACCCGGAATCTCTCATACACACTACTGCACGTATGGACATTTTGTATATTATAGTTAGTTATTCTTTTTCCCCAAGTATGTCTCAGGGATGTGTGAATGGATGGGGGGGTGGGGGTGGGGGGTGGAGCTATGT
The DNA here is from genome assembly GCA_020510985.1 of Pholidichthys leucotaenia. Classification (NCBI taxonomy): domain Eukaryota; kingdom Metazoa; phylum Chordata; class Actinopteri; order Cichliformes; family Pholidichthyidae; genus Pholidichthys; species Pholidichthys leucotaenia. The sequence continues at coordinate 300,731,909 of CM035836.1, read as the reverse complement.
GGGAGTGTGTCTTAATCATGCTGCTTCTTATATGGATGCCGAGAGAAACGCAATTTCATCTTGCCTGCACTACAGTTGTATGTACAGCAATATGACAATAAAGTTTGATTTGATTTGATTTGATTTGAAAATATACCACTACCACAAAGTAGCTCAAATGGGAAAAGAGTAGCAATCCCAATGAGCTTAACTCTGAGTCTGAGGGTTGGATGTACTTCTCAGCCCAAGCCCATGGGGTGCAGTGTACTAGTAGGTGAGGGAGGAACAAGTTTGGGCATACATTTATATAGTTTGCACATAGTCACATCCATACTATCAAGCCTTAGGCAGATGGAAAATGGCCTGTTAAGGAAAGCCCATATGTTTGTGATGTGTCACCCAAGAAAGGTTAAACTCATGGCAGCAGCAGTCGCCTGTATACTTTATGCTCTCAATAAATATGGGCACACGGTCTGTGCTTGCCATTTTGCAAGTTTACATTGAGCAGTGACTAAGTTGCATAAGGTCTCTATTATAAGATCACTGTTAATGTGAAAATTATCTGCAATCTATATATGTTTTATATCTATAGGGGTACAAGGTAGGCCTAATGTTATAATACCCTATGGTCCATATAATATGTTTTCAGATCCAAACAACCTTGATCCAACATTTGGCTACCATCATAGGCATAACATTATCCGAAAATGATGTCTCAAACGTGATTCTAGGTGGACTGATTAAAAAAGTTCATCCATGACGGCCATTTTTGATTTATGCAAATAAGCGGAGTTCTTTGACCCTCAATCACATATTTGACCTCAGAAATCAATTCCTCGGGTCAACATTATGCAGAAAAGATGTCTCAAACGTGATTCTAGGTAGAATGGTTAAGAAGTTGGACTATCCATGCCTGTGGCGGCCATCTTGGATTAATTCAAATGAGTGGAGTTCTTTGAGCCTCAGTCACAAAAGTGACCTCAGAAATTGATTCCTGGGCATAACATTATCGGAAAATTATGTCTCAAATGTGATTCTAGTTGTACTAATAAAAAAGTTAAGCCATTCATGGCAGCCATCTTGGATTTTTAAAAATTAGTGGAGCCCTCAATCACATATCTGACCTCAGAAATCGATTCCTCGGGTCAACATTATCCGAAAAAGACATCTCAAACGTGATTATAGGTAGAGTGGTTCAAAATATAGTCCATCCACACCCATGGTGGCCATCTTGGATTTATGCAAATTAGCTGGGTTCTTTGACCCTCAGTCACACTAATGACCTCGGAAATCGATTCCTCAGGTTAACATTAGCCGAAAAGGACGTCTCCAACGTGATTTTAGGTAGAATGGCTAAAAAGTTAGTCCATCCATGGCAGCCATCTTGGATTTATGCAAATTAGCGTGGTTCTTTGACCCTCAATCACACAGTCGACCTCAGAAATCGATTCCTCGGCTCAACATTATCCGAAAAAGAGGCCTCAAACGTGTTTCTAGGTAGACTGGTTGAAATGTTAGGCCATTCATTCCCTTGGTTAGTCGCGGCAGCCATCTTGGATTTATGCAAATTTGACATAGCTATCCACACCTTTGACTGTGGGAACATCGATTTTCGGATTCAGCAGGGTTTTTTTTTACATAGAAATCAACAAAGATCCCGTAGATCCCAGTTGGGTGCCACGAAAATCATTTTCTAGCCACATTTTGAGGGAGCTGCTCACGGCCTAATTCTGACGCTTTAGAAAATTATATGAATGACTTTATAAATCACTGGTTTGAAAAAGCACTTTTATATTGTTGAGATTTCGGCTCATGTGGTCCATTTCACCAGTATCCACAATATAAACACTGAGGAAGGCTAAACACTGGCATGTGGAAACACATTCTAGCATTAAATTGCACACAATTTAATGCGCAGCACCAAAGTGCAGCACATACACAAACCAGGACTTTAACCAGGATTAACATATTTCATCGTTTTGCTCTCACAAGCGAATACTTAGGAGAAAACATGTGCGAATCAGCAGATGGTACTAGCTAGCTACTAGCTAAAACTCGTTAGCCAGCACGCTCCAAAAAAGTGGGCTTACCACCAACAGGATAAATAAGCGAACAGATGCACATTATTACAAACCACTCACCATCGATGGTTCTCTCACGTTCGTCTTCAGCTTGTCCGTAGTCTGGTTCTGTGCTAGGCTGCCATCTGTATCCGTCCGGGTCGCTCCTCTCACTGTGTATCTGCCACCAAGCAGAGAAAACCCCGTACCTCTTCGTTGGACCACGGTGTAGATTTCCGCAAAACCTACAACACTATCTGTATTAATATCGTATTTACTCCGTGACCAAGTTAGTCTGAGAAATATTGCAAATGGCGGTCGTAAAGATTCCACTGAAGACGGACGCTTTCGTGACGTTACGCCCTGACCAATCAGCGGCTCGCAGTCTGTTGACGTCACATCTCGGCTCGCTTCAGCACGGTTGTACCCTGCCCTCGAACGGGCATGAAAATAGTGCCGGTTAAACCGTGCTGGGTACAGTGGAAAGGGCGAGAAAGTGAGTAGAGTAGAAGTGAGTAAGGCCAAAGCGATACTAGTGGAAAAGGCCCTTTAGAGAATAGAGGGGCAGCAAGTCCTGTGAATACTCGGTACTTTGGACACTTATGAAGGTGTTGTGGAGATGCTAGCTCACCATTTCCACATCCTGGATAACATGACTGTCCGGAGGATCCGTTTTTGGCAGCGGCATCAGTGGGTAGGAAAATCCATTCGGCAGTTTGTCACAGACTTGAGGCAGCTACCTAGTGAGTGTCATTTTGGGACGCTGGAGGAGGAAATCATTTGTGACCAGCTGGCAGAACATACATGCATTGCAGGCTAGGCTACTTATGGTGTCTAGTGACCTCACATTAGCCAGAGCTGTTAAGCTAGCTATCCAAATGGAAGCCGCAGACAAGCTAGCTCTGGAGATACCGGGGCACCATTCACAGCAGCCCCTGGAGTCTCTCGTCGTGGCAAATGTCGCTGACCCGGATAGCGAAGAGAGCTTGGACGACGAAAGATAAGGAAGCCAATGCTACCAGCCAAAGCTCTGCCCCGGAAAAAAACCCTTTTGCATGGGTTGTGGGTCTGCAACACACCACAAAAAGGCTAAGGGCTATCCAGCGAGAGGAGCGCGTTGTAACATATGTGGTCGCTTGAACCATTTTGCCAGGGTGTGCCGTGAATTTAACCCAGTGAGCCCACTGAATAAATAGCTCCACCTGCCCCTGACAACCATCCACATGGTGTCTCCCAACACGAACGGGTACATGTTTTGCACAGTGGGGCAGGACTATGTGGAGGTGCCGCTGTTGATCGACACGGGGGTCGAGGGGTCGTTGCTGAATTGGGCCACGGTGAAGAATTTTTTTTTCCCTACCACAGGATTAGAGGTAACCCAGTGCCGTTGTAGAGTTATGGAAGTGAAAGATTGGGCACAATCTGGACTTTGGAATTGACTGTTCAGTAAAAGTCTGCAACGATGGCTGACTTCACATTCCACATGACAGCACGGGGCGATAACAGCATGGGCTGTGATTTATTTCATGGACTGGGTTTCGCCATTAAAGACAGCACTGGGAACGAGTGGTCGGGCTGTGGCCTGTGGAACCCTTTGATTCTGGCGATCAATAAGGACGTGGTGTGAGATGAAGAACTAACAGACGCCATGACAGTCAAGAAGGACCAGTTTTGCTCAGGTTTGTCATAGGGGGGTCTCAGTCCCGGCGTTCGGGTAATGGTGGAGGCAGCCACCAATTGCAGCGGCAAAGCGCCTGCGCTGGTGAGTGGCACCAATGTGTTAGCCCAGATGCCTCCGGAGTTTGGCCGCAATGGGATGGGGGGTTTGTGGCTATGATGGTGCACCCTTTAACAGCCTCAGAAGAGGTCGGGGCAGGACCGAGAAGCACGGGGGATCAGCGTGCTCGACTACAACGTCTCAGGCCGAGCCAGGCACCGTTAAGTGCCCTGGATTGGGTTCAGATTCGAGGTGAGGAACGTCCACGGCGAAGATGGGCCAGACGACAACCTCAGGAGCATCGGGAATGTCTGCGCATAGTGGCCAAACTTGGCGCAGCGTACTTCAGGCTGTCTGACGGCTCGTTGTGGCATGCAAATCAGCTTCGGCATATCCAGGAGAAGGCTCCAGGAGACGCGGCTGGACGTGAGGCGAGGTTGATGGTGAGGAGGAGTGGCTTCAGTGTCTGGAGGGTCAGCAATCGCCCCAGGGACTGGCTGTTTCTAGGGGCATGTCTGCTGAGGGGGTGCCCTGGGTCCCCATGCCAGTTCTGTCTTTTCACCCAAAGAACTGGGTTGTGAATAGTATATATTGAAGTTCTGGTGTTAATAGAAATGTTATATGTGGGATTATTTTTGTGGGTTTTTTGGGGGGGTTTTTTGTTTTGTTTTTTAGTTTAGGAGCACGGTGCACAATTTTAGTTTAACAATGGACTTTTTCTTTAATTTGGAGTTTCAGAGTAATCCACCCCACAGTGCGGGCTTCACGGTAGTCCACCCGTCAGCCCTGTTTTTAGTTGGTTTGTGTGAGTGTGTTAGGCCACTTCTTTTTAGTTTTAATAACTTAGTGTGTGGGTCAGGTCCCAAATTTTGGGGGTGGGCTCTGATCTTGTGAGTGGTTTTGGACTTTTAAAGGGGGGGGGGGAATGTTATCTGGCACCTTTGGCACATTTGGCAGTGACACACACCTCCAGTGACATCACCGCACCACCCTATATAAGGCCGGGGTCGACCATCTTACGCTCTGTTTCTCGCCTGTGCCTTGGCTGGTGCCTTGTCTGTGACCGCCATCTTCATAGGGTTCAATAAAGCAGTGTTCTACAAGTCACCTCGCTTCATCTATGAACCAGGGTAAAACCATACACAACACTGTCTATCAGAAATTTTCAGAGCACTTCATGCTTCCCTCTGCTGACAAGCTTTATGAGATGCTGATTTTATTTTCAGCAGGACTTAACACCTGCCCACATGCCAAATGTACCAATACCTGGTTTAATGACCAAAATATCACTGTGCTTGATTGGCCAGCAAACTCTCCTGACCTAAATCCCATAAAGAAACTATGGAATATTGTCAAGACGAAGATGAGAGGCACCAGACCCAACAATGCAGACGAGCAGCAGGCTGCTATTGAAGCAACATTGGGCTTTCATAACACCTCAGCATTTCTACAGGCTAATCAGCTCCATGCCACACCGCACTGATGCAGTAATTCAGGCAAAAGGAAAAATTCATTTTTAATTGGTCTTACTAGTACATACCTGTGCATGGCCATGCATACCCGTGCATGCCCATAGAAACCAAGTATAAGCAAGTATTTCTGCATGCCCATAGAAAGCAGGTGTAATCAAGGGTGTAAGCAAGCATGTCAGCACTCATTCAGTGATGCCTGCCTTTGATTTTTGATGTTGTCATAGTGAGTCCTATGATCTGTGATGATGTCATAGGGAGTCATATGATTGTGAGTAATGCCTGCGTTTGATGCCTTGCGTCTTTTTATCTTCCTTCTTCTTTCTGATCCGGTGATGGCTTTCTGATCTGGCACACCTTTCACTCTATATATATCACGGACACACAGATCGTCCCAAAGGTCTCCCGAGTCGGCGGACGGAGCCTTTGTTTACAGCAGCAGATGATTCAGCAGGGAAGAGCTAGCTAGCACCCAAACGAAAGCGGCTTATATGCGATTGTCACCACTTTAAAAGAAGAAGATCGGGTCAGGGAGAACTCAAGGGAGACTCATGGCATTGGAATTCATGTGTCTGTGTGATTCGACTGAGATTGAACTGATCACAGGATCTTCTGTTTGGCCCCTGGAATTTTCCTAGTGTATCGAAATTATCTGGGTGAGCTAATCAAATGCGGACCCCGGCGTAGCTCCCTTAACAAATTCAACAATTCGTCCAGCTGGGGGGAGCACTGACTGTCAGCGGCAGGATTAACATGGAATTTACCACCTGGCATGCATTGAAGAGAGAACGGACTCTCTTGGACATGTTTTTACCTATGTTTCGGTAGGTGGATAACATCTGTGGATCGCTGAGTGCTCTCCAGAGAATGATCTAAAGCATGATTCAAGCCTGTATGAAATTTGAAGCACAGAATCGAAGAGAGGGAAATTTTTTTATTCTCTGAGTGCACTGTGCAGATTTGACCTTGTGTTTTGGTGCCCTTGTTTACATTCCTCCTCGATGAAGATAACGCCGGAGAAGTGGCTTAACCCAAACATCGACATACAATGGCTGTTGTTCTGCAGATCAAGCTTCTTCAAGGACAGCGCTATCATGTGTTTACAGAACTTGCCACCTGCATGAAGAGTGGACATGCCGAGTAGAACACATGACTATCCGTTGCCAGGGGGTGCCCTCTGCTGTTCACCAGCAATTGACACACCTCCACACTGCATCACACACTGATCATATGCTGACTACATACACTGGTCTCTCTCGCTTTGTCTGCTAATGTGCATAGAGGGTTTTTTCTGTGTAATCAAAATTTGGCTCATTGAGCTTATATGAGCTTATACGAGCATTATTCTGATAACTATGTTTTTTCTCTCTGCCTATTGTGTTTCCCCCCCCCCCCCTTCCCCTCTTTACCCCCACTGCATGACAGGCGCCTTCATGGCTGCCGTGTCATTGGATGTGCCTAACGTGCGCGCCCAATGTCAAGTCAAATTCCTTGTGTGTTTACTTGTAAATATACTTGGCAATAAAGCTGATTCTGATTCTGATTCTGATTCTGATTCTGATTCTGAACACCACCCGGTGCTAACGGAGAAACTCGACATACCGGGAGAACTGAAGCGAAAACGACGCGGGTGCCGGGCTGGAGTTTAGGCGGCGTGCAAGAAATATAAGACAGAATAATAAAGAGCGATGGCAAGAACCAAGCAGACTGCCCATAAATCTACTGGAGGAAAAGCCCCCCAGGAAGCAGCTGGCCACCAAGGCTGCTCGGAAAAGCGCTTCGGCCACCGGCGGAGTGAAGAAGCCTCACCATTACAGGCCCGGTACCGTGGTTCTGAGAGAGATCCGTCGCTACCAGAAATCCACGGAGCTGCTCATCCGTAAGCTGCCCTTCCAGCGCCTGGTGAGGGAGATCGCTCAGGACTTCAAGACTGACCTGCGCTTCCAGAGCTCCGCCATCATGGCTCTGCAGGAGGGCAGCGAGGCCTACCTGGTGGGTCTGTTCGAGGACACCAACCTGTGCGCCATCCACGCCAAGAGGGTCACCATCATGCCCAAAGACATCCAGCTGGCCCGCCGCATCCACGGAGAGAGAGCTTAGACTTTCTACTGCACATCCACCAACCACAATGCTCGGCACTGTGTGTGTGTATATACAGTATATATATATACTGTATATACTGTATATATATATATATATATATATATATATATATATATATATATATATATATACTGTATATATTAATATGTACATATGTATACTAGCTGCTCTTGTTTTTTCTTGCCTTCTGATTGTTGCTCTGAGTGTTGCTATCCCTGTGCTGTTGCAATCCTGGAATTTCCCCATTGTGGGACTAATAAAGCCTTATCTTATCTTATCTTGGAAGCTGTCCTATGTCCTATGATCTTTGATGATGGCATAGCGAGTCCTGTGATGCCTGCATTTGGTCCTGGTTTAAATTAGTGTGTCCTATTCTTAATCAGGTGATGAGTATCTGTTCTTTCCTGTTTCTGGCAACTCCCATTCGGTTTCAAGTGCTGTGTCCTGTTGGTAATCGGGTGATGAGTATCTCTTCTTTGGTAAGTGATGGTGTATAAGACATCATAAAGACATGAAGGCAGGTATCATGAGTGATGGTCTATATGACATCATAAAGACATCAAGGCAGGCATCATAGGACCTCATGCCTACATCATAGGTAACCAGTCCTATTGTCTATATGACAGCATCGTGAGTCCCATGTTGCCTGATATCATAGGATCATCATAGGACGTCATGGCGACATCATAGGCCGTCCTATGATGTGCTCTGATCGTGACATACAGAGATGATGTACTGCTTTGAATGGGTGTGGTTTAAAGTAGTGTGTCCTATTGCTAATCGGGTGATGAGTAAGCTTTACAGATTTACACAGAAACTGACAAGAGATTCCTTGAATTCATAGTGATATTTTGTAAGAGTTCCAGATTTACTGCTTTGAATGGGTGTACTTTAAAGTGCTGTGTCCTATTGTGTATTTGACAGACACACAGAGATTTCTTGATTTAATAGAGTGAAGATGTAATATTCTAATTGTCTGAGAAACTGAAATTTGGGTTTTAATCACCTGTAAGCCATAAACATTAAAAACAAACTTGAAATATATCTCTGTAGGTCATGAATCTATATACAAGTTTCACTTTTTGAATTTATTAACTGAAATAAGTTAACTTTTTGATTAAATTGTAATTCATTGAGGACCACACTTTGTGTGTGTGTGTGTGTGTGTGTGTGTGTGTGTGTGTGTGAAAGAACATACTACAACCTTTTTTTTATGAAAAGTGCTATATAAAAAATGCCATTGCTTGACTACTGGTCAGTCAAATCTGTCAGTGTTTGGGTGACATAATTTCAGGATATCCCAGCTGCACCCACACAGCCGAAAACAGACTTGACCTTTGACCCAGGACAACAGGTCATCCAAGGTCAAGGACTGACCACACCAAACCTGCTGACCAACCTCAGCACCTCCCAGAACTCAGATGGACTGCAATAAATACACAGCTTATCTTTTCCTTTGACCTTTTACGTGGTCAAGCAGTCAAGTCCATAAGGGGACAAAGTTTTTGCACACATACATACTGTACGTAATCACCCTGGTGAAAAAAAATATATTGAGGTGTATTATTACTATATTCTTTTTTTCAAAAATACAAGTTAAATATATTAGAATATACTTGTACTTTCTAGGAATCGCTTTCAAGTATAACGTAAATATATTTATGTAACTGTACTTAAAACATACTTTGTAATAAGTATTTTTTTAATACAGTATACTGAAATATATTTTTCCAAAAATATATTTCGAATAAAATATATATATCTAATTGGAAATATACTTCTACTCAAATATTTCATTATACATTTAAAGTATATTTTATGCATACTTTGAATATATATTTTATATAATACAATAAATATATTAAAGTAATATTTAGCTAAAATTGTATTTTGTTGCATACTTTCAATACATTTAATACATTACACTATTCTTTGACTTATTTCAAAGTACATAAGTGAGTATTTACAGTTTTAATTGCATGTATGAACATAAATGAAAATGTATTAATCAGTACATATTTTTGGTACGCTTAAAACACTAAGCATTTTTCAAAAATATACAAATAATTACAATGTATAATTGAAACAGATTAATATTTTATTTTTAAGATACTTCAATCTCGTTCAATATTGTTTGGAAGGGGGACAACAAAGAACTTGTTAAGACAACTTAACATTACACATTTACGCTTTAGTGACAGGGGGTCCACAGCAAATACATTATTGGTCCTTGACACTTCAGTAATAAACGTAGAATGTATCTTTAACTGTGCATCTTGCCAAAAAATGGTTTTAGTACTCTTCAGCTCTTTCACCAACACACATATGCCACCATTCACAAGAGAGACATTAGAAAAATCAATAAGTGTTGATATTTCACAAAATCGTCCCTCACTTAACTGTACAACAGAGTTAGTTCTCTTTTTCAGAGTTGTATTATTGTAAGAATGATAAATAACCCCGTTACAGGTGAAACGATCATAACACAAACCAGTATTCATCACAATGCCAGTGTAAAGTTGTAAAGCTTTTCTTTGCAATACAGATATGTCACGTTTTTTGGGGCATCCAAGTCCTCTGACACCACATTGAAAATCACTGGACTTAACTGAAGAAGAGATGCCTTGGAGTTTGTCAAAAAAGTCTTTAACATTGTCACTAGCATTTTTCATCACAGATTTTGCCTTGTTTGAAACTCCTCTCCACCTGAGGAATTGTTTTACCATCTGAATCGGAACATGAGTTGTCCCACTGAAAAATGTCAGTAATGTCCCATTAAAAGATTCAAACGGAAAAGTAGATGTTGCCCACAAAGGCCCCCAGCTGCGAACACTTGCTCCCAAATGCATCAACAAATGAACATTGTACGATGTATTGACAGCACCATAAAGTCTTTGAAATTCAAACACAAATTTACGCAAAGGTTTTTCTGCAACATCAATATGCTTCACTGAGATGGTATCCTGAAGAAGTGTGTGGATTGCAAAAACAAGCAAAAATAGATGATTAAGGTACTTCTTCTTTAAAATATTGTTAAGAACAGGCAAAGCATAAAAAAGTAAAAATGCTCTCCATTCTGATGCTTTCCAGAACTTTCTTTCATTTATTGATCTCGGTGCTCGTGTGACCTCCACTGGTGGCCTGATTTCAAGAAGCTCCTTGTGCACATCTCTGACCTTTGAACCAATGTACCATTCTTGATTATGGTGTTTACTGTCAAACCATAAAGATGTGATCTGCCTGGTAACACCCAGACAGACACTGTGTTGATAATCTGGAATGAAGGAGGTCACCATGTTCATGCTCTGTAGCTCCATCAGTGGTGTTGGTCCTTTTACACCAAACACAGGCTCAGCACTCGTTCCTTGCATGGCATGCTCAAAATGGCTTTCAGCAGTACGTAAAGCTTGTTCTGGTGTCTTCCACAAATAAGGACCACCTCCAGGGTGGAGGCAAAAGTCACAGCCATATTTCCCATTAAATTGTTTGGTGTTTTTCAGAAGAGGTCTGGCTACTGAATCCGCAGAACAAATTAAAGCATGCACTTTACTTTTATGTTGAACATTGTCACTGTCCCTCCAAGTAACTCCAACTTCTTCGAGACCTTTAAGTTCAGATACAAAAGCAGTTAAATAAGTCACCATGTTTGGTTTGCTCTTTCCAAACCATAGGCATGGTACAATGATGTTCTGTTGCCTATCTTTAGGTGATAGCTCAATAATCTGACACTGGATCGGCCAAGCCTGAACATTGTTACTTTTAAAAACAGGTATGCCATCACAATTCCACAACAGTGACACGTCATCTGGTCCAAATCTTCCACTTGTTTTTAGTCTCTTGTATTCATTTGCACACTGTATATCTGATATTATTCCATCAGTTGGTTTCATTGCTTGTAATTTGCATCTTTCAAGAACTTGCACAATTTGGTTTGACGTGTTCATTACAAGAAAAAAAGAACCTTTAGTAATGTTCTTGTCCAGGTCAATTTCAGCTTGGCATGAAGAACACATTTCTGGTGCATTTTCTCTAGGTCCCAAGTAACTCTCACAGTCAGTGCAGTAAAAATGTGTCTGGTACTCTCCAAACTCACCATAAGCTTTATGGAACATGAATGAGGTTGCTGGTACCAGTCCAGGTATATGTTGATTAAAAAGTGTCAGAAGATCCTGAAGAGCAACTCCACTCAAATTGTGCCGAAGTGTGTAAGCCATGATCAGGAAAAGGCTCTCTCCTTTTGTAAGAAGAGCTCCCTGATACACAAGGTCATCTCTTTGCTGAAATGGACAAAAAAATAATTAAAATATGTTCATAACACACCAAAGTTTATTTTCATATTGTTTATTAATTTGGTGTTACCTCCATTAATCTAGGACGGTGATTGTTCAAGGCTTTCATGATGTCCAGAATGTTCATATTCCATCCCTTCTTGAACTCCATCTGTTGTGTTTTGCAAATGCTCATGATCATTTTCATGTTCTTCACTGTTTGGTTCACTTTCTTCATCTTCCCTTTCTGGGTTTTGTCCATAGTCATCTTCTGTGCGGCTATCTATGCATCCTTGTATTAAGACGTTCTCAGATTCTGGGTGTCTGTGATTCTGTGTACTTGACATGAAATCCTCCTCTTCTTGTTGGTTTTGAATGTTGCATGCTTTATTGTGAAACACATTTTATTGTGTAGTAAAATTAGGCACAAAACAGAGTAATTATTATTATTATTAATTTGCTTACCTCTCTTACCAACTTTCTTCTGTATGTGGATATCCTAGGCAATGCAGATTGTTGAATCAAATATTTCTTATAATGTGATTTTCTTTTGACCTGCCAATAAATCAAAGTTAATTAGCAAATATAGCATAAACATTATGGTAAATTGATGTTTTAGACTAACTTTTATCATTCAACAAATAATCATATAAAAGCGATTTTATGTAAAGTGCATATGACAACGTTTAATATTTCTGTTGGTAGGATTATACCTGTGGTAAGGTAAAAATCAGTTTCTTATCTTTAAAATGTAATTTTATGAAGAAAACTGTGACTGGAAGTTAAAATATCTGGTTAAAACAATGGAAATGTGTCCTTAGGAATGAGAAGTGATGACATAGGAGGAGGCTAACTCAGTAAACAGCAGTTGGAGTGCTCAGTTGAGCTCATTTTAGCAGCTATTTATTAGTTACATTTCTACTTTTATTTTATTATCTCAGCTACTGTGTTCTAATTAGAGTATTTTTGTTTATATTTTTTCTTTTACATCAGGGTTTTTTATTAACAGTAACAATGTATTCCTCTCCTGTGTCATTTTCAGAGCTTTTTGAACAATACTCAAGTATTTTTTTTTTCACTTAAAAATTTTCTTTTATTGCCATATGCATGTAAAAAAAAAGGAAGGGGAATCTTGTAATGTAATAGCTTTATCTATGTTTTGTGAAATTAGGCGTCTAATATGTCATATGCAGTTTAGGCATACCATGGTACAATTGCTGCGTTCCACTTGTCCTCGGAGGTCAGAATTTCCGAGCTCCGAGCAGTACATTTCAACTGGAACGCGCACTAACCTTGTAATTCTGACCTGGAAACTCGGGGCAGATTTACCTCAACGGAGTTAAGGAAAAAAAACATGGCGGCGCCTTGTAGTGGAAGTGAATAAAAACACCCAACTACAATATATCTACATTTCTGGCGCTCTTAACCCTTTAGTTTACCTCTGCTGTCCACCCGATGTCGGTCTTTAAGCTCCTGTACAGCGGTGGAGCCGCTGCCGTTATGAAATGGATTGTTTTCTGTGTGTTGCTAACGTTGCTAACGTCCAATGCGGGCTAACGTCAACAAGAGAAAACTGCGCTCTGTAACTGACTGGTAACGCCATTTATTAGAACATAAAATGTAATGTGTATGGATTTTCTCCACATGAGAATTATGAAACATCCAGCACAACAAATAAATTTCTGCTATTGAAATGACAAAAGTACATGCACACACTCATTTTCTTACCTCTCTCAGCTTAACCTTGTGGTGTTTGGTTGTCCTCGGTGTACACCATGCACTCGAACTTAAGTGTGCTTTAAGCAGACGAGGCGCCATGGTTAGTTAGCTCGCAGCGAAGAATAGAAACTCGAATTCCAGCGCTGATACAAAATCAATAAAAACAAATTCGGCTGTAAACACTAAACTGCGAGAAAAACGTGCTCTACCTCTGAAACTCCATTAAATCAGTGTTTTTCAACCTTTTTTAAGCCACGGCACATTTTTTACATTGACAAAATCCTGGGGCACACCACCAGAAACAGAATCAGAATCAGAATGAACTTTATTGCCAAGCATGTTTTTACACATACGAGGAATTTGACCTGACATTAGCTCAATAAGCACTTCCTAATGACGCGGCAGCCATACAAGACGCCTGTCATGCAGTGGGGGGTAAAGAGGGGAAGGGGGAGGGGAAGGGAACATTGGGCATAGAGAAAAAAAAAATAACCAACCAACCAACCAACCAAAATAACACAAAATGACACTCTAACACAGTAAAAATAATAAAATATAGTTAGCAATACAGTTTCTAAATGTATTTATACTCACTCAGTGTGAACCCTGGGCCTGTTTAAAATGAACACAAAGCTGATATCCTGGCAGGAATGGAAGAAAGACACACACAGAGCTCTTCCTCAACAGCTCTCAGTCTCTCTCTGTTTTTAGTTTTTATCACAGTCAAGCTTGAAAAGCTCAGCTCACACAGATATGTCGTTGAAAATGGGAGCAATGTTGAAACAGCTTTGTTGGCCAGAATGGGGAACTCCTTGGCAGCAGTCAACCAAAAACTGTCCAAAGGAAGATCAGCAAAGTTTAGCTTTAAACCATGATCCTGTTTCAGTTCAATGAGTTCCTCTTGCTCCTGTAAAGTCATGTCATTTCCAACAACTGATGCTGAGCTGTATGGGTTCCTAACCCAGTCAAGGCATTGTGTGAAGTCTGAAGAGAAATAAAATAACTTCTCCTCAAGAGTTTTCAAATGTGTGCCAATCACCTGGCACAGTGCAGCAGTATTAACATTTCATTTCATTTCATTTTCATGTGTCACAGGTTTGAACGGAATATATCATTTTGACATGCGCAGGTCGACATTTTGACATTCAAAAAATGGTAGAAGAAGAAGCAACTTCCGGTGTTAGCGAGCCCCGCTTCGTGTCAAAATTGACCTGTATCATGTTATTCAGACTGTACTTTTGCTTCTGCTGGTCTCCGTAATGAAGCTACAAGTACATACTTCTGCATATGACGAAAAGAGGGAGACAGCAGGACGATACAGACCAGTTTTGTTTTACTCCCGCTATGTTTTCCGCTAGCTGCTGCTAAGGCGGAAATACGTCATGTCGACGTGCGGCTGGTGTACAGACATGCGCAGTAAACATATTTTCTGCCCTGTGCTCGGAATAAGTGCTTTCATGCGCACCATTCAGATTAACAATTGGCATAACCCACCCCTCTCAATCGGAATGAAATTTTCATCCGAATGAGCGTGATCGGGTTAGAATATTCAGATTGCCATGTTTACATGAAGCATTTTTATTCCGATCAGGCTTTTAATCCGGTTACTTGTGTCCATATAAACATAGCCACTCACTCGAGTAATTAAGTTAAATTGGATAATTTCCCACGGCACACCTAACGATCTCTCACGGCACATAGGTTGAAAATCACTGCATTAAATGACCGACGGATGCCTCAAAACAAGTTTAATAGTCGTTCTCTCTACAGCCAATGAAAACAGCTGGTCTTGAGGAATTTTCACCACAGCCAATGAGAACCCTTGGGCTTGAGCACATGCGTGCGTGGGTTGCGCGCCCAGTACGTAGCCGCCGCCATTTTACTTTTTATTCGAAAAACAACAATTTGCTCAAATGATGATGGCTTACAAATTTGCATTGTTCTACTTTCACAATGAGGTTGTGAAGGTCAAAAGTACATCTTTGATAGTTGGTAGTAATGGAAACTTTATTCAAATAAAATCACAGCCAGATTTGGATGATGAAAATTGGTTAGAACTGAAATGTCCTTCAAGGAAGGAGCCTAGCAAAACGGAGGCAGTTAAAGTTTTACTTTTTGGAGGTAAGTTCCCTGCAAAATATTATTTTGTATATTAGAGAGACATAAGATGTGTAATTAATGTATGTGTATAATTAATGTTTGCAGATTCTTTCAAAGACTTGATTCACAAAAAGAATCAGTTTATACTGGGACAAGACATTTGGGCCACACCAGTCATTGCACGCAAAGGACAGGGAAGTGCTAGTGTGACAGAGATCATCCTGCGCAGTTCGCCCCACACGGGACACGAACCCGCGACCTCTCAGTCAACTACAC
Source organism: Pholidichthys leucotaenia (assembly GCA_020510985.1). Taxonomy (NCBI): domain Eukaryota; kingdom Metazoa; phylum Chordata; class Actinopteri; order Cichliformes; family Pholidichthyidae; genus Pholidichthys; species Pholidichthys leucotaenia. The sequence continues at coordinate 300,716,218 of CM035836.1, read as the reverse complement.
AGTTCGAGCATGGGAGACACAGCACGATCGCGCTGAGCTAAAGGTCCGACCGATAGCTCAGCGCTACCGATACTGTATGAGGCTTTGGGAGGGAGGTTTTACTAACGTTCTACGCCGAACAGCACTAGTTGGCATCCGTTACACTCTCCCCCTTAAACCTCACTCCCATCCGGGTCATGGCACCAGTGTGACAGAGATCATCCTGCGCAGTTCGCCCCACACGGGACACGAACCCGCGACCTCTCAGTCAACTACACAGTTCGAGCATGGGAGACACAGCACGATCGCGCTGAGCTAAAGGTCCGACCGATAGCTCAGCGCTACCGATACTGTATGAGGCTTTGGGAGGGAGGTTTTACTAACGTTCTACGCCGAACAGCACTAATTGGCATCCGTTACACTAGCCAGGTAAGTCTCTAATGTAGAATACTGTTTTGCCATTCTTACAAAACTGTTCACTAGGGATTTGTAAAAATGTATTAAACGTAATAGTAATGGAGCAGTAATGTGACGTTTTTGAGCAAATCAAATATTTGTAACTGTAACTCCCAATGCAGCCTAAACTCACTGAGGAGGCACTGTACTGACTACACACATAGTAATAACATACTAATGTTACATACATAATATACTAGGTTCACATGTATGGCAGTGATAGATGTTATAAATTTAAAGGGAATTCCGGTCATTTTTTTTCAGGCATTTCATCTGCGTCTTTACAAGGAAAGCTACTTAAAGCCAAAACCCCAAGAAAAAACATGCTGGCAACACGTAGTTTGGGTCAGGCGCAGATTTTCCTCATAGTGGCTCAAATCGGGAAATCTTATAACGTTCTTTTACCCTCTTATAGTCTTAAAAATGTTTTCAATTGTATCGCCCGGGTGTCTGGGCCCTACTAAGTCAACACAGTTCACGATGACAGCAGTAGCTAGTACATAAAAGTTTAACTTTATAAGTCAGAAAACATACCTCTGTACTCGTCTGGTTTCTAGTCAAGTCCACACAAATCAGTCATTGAAATCATCCAGTCCCATAATCCAAAGTGTGCTTTTTGTCCACCCAAAAACAACTCGCACAGCGCAGAAAACTATGCCTCAGCCGACTTGTGTCAGCGAGTGTGTTGGTTTGGGAAAGTCACGTGACTGACTCCCTCACAATGTGTCATTTTGTATCCTGTGGTATCACACACAGTGAACAGCAGAGGGAGCCACCCGTTTGCATGAACATAATGCATGTCAGACTACTCTCACAAGCTCTTTTTTATTTTGATAATATCTTATTTCACAGTTTTATTTTTATCGGTGGCTTAATTTTGAGGTTGCTGCATCATATTATGTATTGTAACGTCGGGGCCATTTTAAGGGGGGCAGGGATTTCCCAGCATGCTTTGCCAGTTTGAAAACTTTACTGTGTGTGTGTATTAAATGTGTTATTACTGAGTTATACTGCTGTGTCATTATAACTGCGTTATAATGACCCAGCAGTGTTTAGCAGGATTAGGGCAAGATGTATCATGTGTGTGTGTAACCATGATTGAAACGGAGGTCTGGGAGAATGACCTCCCTTCCTCTCTGTGCTCAGAAGCAGGTTGGGGGTCAGTGGTGTGTGAATAAAGCCTGTTCGTCACTACTATCTGCTCCTTTTCTTTGTGTGAACCTTGCATACGTCACACTGGTGTCAGGAGCGGGATGGAGCAAGATGAGGATCCAGGAGGTCCAGCGGCCTGAGCGGTTCATCACTCGGCTGGGAACGGAGCCTATAGCTGAGACGGCGGCCCCCCCGGAGAGGCTCGCCGCGATGGACGGAGCAGCGGACCCGACGGGACTGAGCAGAGCAAACCAGCCCCGTTTCCCACCCTTTTCAGGGCAGGACGGGCTGGCTATTCCAGAGCGATTAGGAGCGACGATTGACCAGGAGGTGACTGTCCCATCCATCCGTCAGCGGGCCAAGATTCCCAGGTACAACGACGAGAACCGGTTGGATGACCACCTGGCCCAGGTCGAGTTGGCTGATGCGCTGAACGACTGGTCATCGGAGGAAACCACCGTGCTGAGAGCGAGTGGGAGGAGAAGCTACGGCAGATCACAGCAGCGCGTGCGCGAAGGAGACAGCAGCTGCGACGCGAGGAAGGGGGGCTTCTGCTGCACAGAGCCAGGGTACATCGCATGGTACTGCCCCGCACACAGCACATGACAAACTGGCCCCTCGCCGACGTTAAATTAGAGCGAGGTGGCATGGACGGAGAAAAAGCCGCCTCCTGCAGATGCTCCCCCCCGGCGGTGACGTCACAGAGGCCTTTGGAGCGCAGCAGCAGCGGAGCGAGCAGGACAGATCCGGTCTTTTCCCGGGATCGGCAGGGGCTGGACGCCTGGACAAGGGCCAGCGGCCGCCTGGGAGGTCCTGGCAGTGGTGGAAGTCGTGACTCCCGCTGCCAGAGGAGGAACTGTGCGTGTCCTACCGCCACCACAGATGTTTCCCCTTTCGGTGATGTCACGGAGGCCCTCGGCGCAGCAGCGGAGCAAGCAGGATGAAGATCCGGCCATTTTCCAGGCACGGCAAGGGCTGGATGCATGGACGCGGGCCAGCGGCCGCCTGGGAGACCTGGCAGCGGTGGGAGTCGGCCGGAGCGGGCTTGGGACTCCCACTGCCAGGGAAGGGACTGTGCATGGTCCTACAGAGGCTGTCAGATGTCTCCATCTGCCTGCTGGTGGCCAAACCGGAACCCTACTCCAACCAGATATTCCGACTGAGACTCAGATGGACACTGGATGGCCCATGCATGCCGCCCCGGCACAGGGCTGGCTCGCGTAGGATTTCCGAAAGTGGACTTTGAATTTTCTGGGGACAGAAACCAGTCCAGGGGAGGGCAGTGTAATGTCGGGGCCATTTTAAGGGGGGCAGGGATTTCCGAGCATGCTTTGCCAGTTTGAAAACGTTACTCTGTGTGTGTATTAAATGTGTTATTACTGAGTTATACTGCTGTGTCATTATAACTGCGTTATAATGACCCAGCAGTGTTTAGCAGGATTAGGACAAGATGTATCATGTGTGTGTGTAACCATGATTGAAACGGAGGTCTGGGAGAATGACCTCCCCTCCTCTCTGTGCTCAGAAGCAGGTTGGGGGTCAGTGGTGTGTGAATAAAGCCTGTTCGTCACTACTATCTGCTCCTTTTCTTTGTGTGAACCGTGCATACGTCACAGTATTATGGGAAATACATGGTGGAAGTTTAACAGCTGAGAGATAAATGAATATGATGGTAATGGTCTCACAATCCTTACTTTAGAAACAATTAAATACACGCCTGCAGTGAAGTGTCACTGATGTAGCAACCTAAAAAATAAGCCACTGATAAAAATAAAACTGTGAAATAAGATATTATAAAAAATAAAAATATAAAGAGCTTGTGAGAGTACAGTGTGACAGATTCAAATGAAAAATGATTCCGAACTGGAATCCGGAAGAGAAGAGAGGTATGTTTGCTGGCTTATAAAGTTCAACTTTTATGCAACTCTGTACTTGCTACTGCTGTCATCGTGAACTGTGTGAAATTTGTAGGGCCCGGCCACCACGGCCATTCAATTAAACATTTTTTTTAGACTAGTTAAGAGGGTAAAATAACGTTATAATGTTTCCCCGTTTGAGCCACTATAAGGAAAATCTGCGCCTGACCCAAACTACTTCTTACTGGCATGTTTTTTCCTCGGGGTTTTCTCGGTAGCTTTCCTTGCAAAGATACAGATGAGAAAAATTGACTGGAATTCCCCTTTAAATGCTGACCACTGTTGTACTTTATTTTTGTACTTTACTTTTTATTTTTCTTCGGCTGCACGGTGGCGCAGTGGTTAGCACAGCGGCAGCACAGTTTACCCTTGGCCGGAGGATTGTGGGGATCGTGGGATCGTGGGTTCGATCCCAGCCCCCGACCAACAGTGATCTGTGTGGAGTTTGCATGTTTTCCCCGTGTTGCGTGGGTTTACTCCGGGATTTCTCCGGTTTCCTCCCACATGCCAAAAAAAAACATGCATGTTAGGTTAATTGGCTGTTCTAAATTGTCCCTAGATATCTGTTTCCTATAGGCCCTTAGAATAGAGGGTTAGTATTAATGAAAGTGCTTTGAGTGGTCTTTGTGACTAGAAAAGCGCTATATAAGTGCAGGTTAGTTAGTTAGTTAGTTAGTTCTAGGCAAAGAAAAAGGCAAGAAAACCTGTCCAACAAGACGCAAGGGACAAAGTACTTGCAAACCTAAAAGAGAGACTCTAACAAAAGCATTTGCTGGAGGCATCTGAAGAGCTTTTCAGCAGCTCAGATGATTGTCAGACCCCTATTCGCAATGTTGGCTTGGTGTTTTTGACTGTAAAGAATCCCAGTCATCATTTTGTATATATTTATATGAGATTTTTATTTTCTTAAAGAAAAGACGCATACGGCAGATTTCACATGATCATAGTGGTGATGAAACTGACATCGGCAGTCCTCGCCCTTTGCACGTTGTAAATTTTGTAAAACCATGTTTGACTTGGTATTTACATTAAATTCTATCATGACTAATGTGTCAATTTCTAGGTTGAAGACATTGAAGATGCCAATTCAGAGGTAAGTACTTATAATTTGGTGGACTTAATTATAATTATTTAAAAATGTTTTCTCTGTTTGTAGTCTTTTGATTGAGGTTCAACATGCTGTGCCAACTATGGCTGAGATAATTGACTGTCTTCGTGGTATGTATAAAGGCTCTTACGGAAATATGTTTGTATTCTTATTTGTAAATGTGGCTTATGTAATCCTGCTGTTACCTTCTTTATTCTGCTTTTGAAGAACTCCCAGAGACATTGAAATTGATGAAGGATTGCTTTGCAAAAGTTAATGCTTCAATGACACATCTCTCAGACAATTCAATGTCAATTTCTATGTCATCGGCAATGTTTTCAACAGAGAGTGAAGGGGAGATGGTAAGTTTCATTTCATATCAAATTGTATACAATATGTTTGCTTCAAATTGATGTGTTTGAATCAAAAATGTGTAACACACAATGTCACTTTTATTATCTTTATCTGTACAGCACTTCTTACCTGGGAAGTCGGTGGCTGTTTCCAAAAGGTCTTTCCTACGTTTAAACCGCACAAGGATGACTGTTTTCACACAAGAACTGGCCGTTCTGATTTTTTCAAAGGACACTCTGGCAAATTCCACACTAACCGGGAGAAATGGAAGAGGAGATATGACCAAAGGCCAGCTTGATGTAGCCAAGGCGCAGGCAATTACAGGTAATTTCAACTGTGTAACCAGACATACCTTTAAACTATAGAGCATGTAGAGTGAATAAAATTAATTCTTTCCTTGTCTTAGGTGATTTGTCATGTGAAACGATCTCCTTATACATTTTAGGACATAGCAGTACAAAAATGTGGTTTATAGATATACTTAAAATCTGTATTAAGTAAGTTTTCTTTTGCAGACGCGGTGATTGAGGAGTTTCCCGGAACCACAGTGTCTGAGGTGCGAGCTGCACTACGCAGGAAGTGCAACAATGAACATTTTTCACATAAGAGGCCATAAATGTTTCGTGTAAGGTCTGATTGTTTCTTTTTCTACCCATTGTTAAGGGCTGTTTGCCAAAAAGGGTAAAAAAAAAGTTTTGTTATTTGTACATTTGTTTTCATGCTACCAGGTACCAAGCAACACCACATAAGTTTTGACAAAAAGTGGTGATGAATGTGTTCAGTTTATCTCTTGTCTAGCAGTTCTTAATGTGCTTCTAAGCTCCGAGAGGGCTGCTCTTCTCAGATGCCGCTCACTCTGAGGATATGCTTGATGTTATTGCCTACAAGTTTGGAAAATTAGGTGTGTGGTAGAGAAATATTGAATTTTTGCCTATGGATTTGAGGCTGAAATCAGCAAAGGGAAGAACTTTGAAAAAAATAAATGAAATTAATTTCTTTACATCAAAATGTTGGTCCAAGGGGTCAGTAATATGCATTCTATTAAATTTATTTCAACTTGCAGACAATGACGTTAAGGGGACACTTCAGACCAGAGTCATGTGAAGTGACAGCACTATCTCATTTGAGATTATTCTACTTTTTGCATAATTCACTTCTTGAGGTTCAAAACCTTTAGTTACAATTTTTGCACTATATTGTAATAGAATGTATTTTTGGTTTGTTTTGAAATACAAATAAAATATATTTGTTAAGTGTATACTTGGAAGTATTTTCATTATACGAAAAATGTATTTACAATAGAAACATTGTATATTTAAAGAGTATTTTAAATGACATTTCTATGTATTGCAGAGTCGTTTTAAATAGGTTTTAAATAAACTATAAATCAATTATAAGACTATTGCTAATACACAATAAATGCACTTAAAATATGAAAGTAGTGTAATCAAAGTGTATTAGTGAATGAGTAAATCGTCACAGATCATAATATATTAAAAATGCATTAAGTGTACTTAAAATTGTTCCACTTTAAGGTTACTTAAAGTTGAACTTTATTTCAATTTAAATTTAACCCCTTGCACTCCGGGCAATTTTCCTAAAAATGCCAAAAAATAACGTGCCCAAAGTAAATCAAAAGCTGTTCTTCAACCCTTTGCAGCATCTTCATGGGGTTGGTCTCATTTAAAAGAAAACACTTTGAATGTTTTGGCAAAAAAAAACATATTCTCTCTACGTGCTCCGGCCACTGAGTTACAGTCATCTAAACATACTGAACTTGAAGAAAATAAATTTGGCCACAGTGTTTTTTTGGATACAAATGCTTGCAAATAACACACAGCTGTCCGATCCGGCTGGAAAATGCAACAGAAATGTAGAACCAAGTGTTATCCAGATGAGGTCCAAATTTGGTAACAATACCACAAAAAAATGAATATTTTACACAGCTTTGTTCTCAGGCTGTTCCCAGGCGTTTTGGAACTGTGCCAAATTGTGCCAAATGGCACAGTTTGGAAAAAAACGTCTGTAACTTTTGAATAATTCAATGTAGAATCTTCATTTTGGGCTCTAATGAAAGGTCACATTTAGGGCTGTGTCTGTGTGTGTGTGTGTGGGGGGGGGTTGTCCCCCCCCCGCTACAAAGGACGGAGTTCGGCCCTCACTACATGATGGATTACACTCGTTGCATGTTTCCACAGCAACGCTGTCACAGCGGCTTCCCCCCCCTCGCTACTGTGTATGTGTATGGGGGGGGGGGTTGTCCCCCCCCTCGCTACAGAGGACGGCCATCGCTACATGACGGAATAGACTCATATGGCTATGTAGCGAGTCAGCGCGGCTTCCCCCCCCGCGGACCGGGGGCGTTCGGACCGTGAACGCCCCCCCGCCGCTCCTCTTCTGCAGCGGGGGGGGGGGGGGGGCGCGTTCACAGTCCGAACACGGCAAATGAACCGTTTATCACGGCGCACGCACTTCGTACTTCGTGCGCCGTACAGTTGTAATTTAACGATCGGTCAAAAGTCATTTTTGGATTACAATTTTCAGGGCGAAATAATAATTTAGCTTATAACACCTTACCTCTTCACAGCAGCAGAGTCCTGGCGAACTTCTCTTCCCCATTGTCAGACGAACGCGACGCTGGTCCTCTCGTGGATCCCGGTCAAAACATAATTCCAATATTGCGGTTTTGGTGAATGATTTACGACCTTTGTCGTCAGCCTCCGGCGGTCTATGATGACGGAAGAGAATCCTAAACGTCTATTCTGCTGGAATGAGTGCAGGTCCCACTTGTGGGTTTTCTCCATGCTGCTGGGTCTGTAGCAGGTTCGTCCAGCATCCTTTTTTTTTCATCTGCTGCAACAGTAAATCTCTCTTCACCCAGCCCGAACTTCTGTGCTTCAATTGGCTCCTGCATTCACAGTAGGCGGGTCCTCCTTCCTAGGTTTTCATTCATTGGTTCTTCAAGGTTTCAGAAACCCAATTCAAGGCTCTTATTAGTCGAATGAGAGGTCAATCAGATGAACTAATCTGTTCGCGGCTGTGTCTGCAGCTTTTTTTTTCAATGGCGCTTGGAGGCCAACACCAACTAAATCACCACCATCAGTATCTCTATCATGCGTCATGCATCCGAGTCTCGTGCGCCCTCGTGCACCTTAGGACGCAGAGACTTGCCCGCCTGCGGTACAACGGAGTGCAAGAGGTTAACTAAAATATATTGAATACAAAAAAAGTTGTTCCAAAATAGCACACTAAAAATTTACTTTACCAAAATATATTAAAATACACTAAAATATACCTAAATTAAATATATTTATCACATTTATTTTTTACCAGGGCACCCACACCACAGAATCTTTTATATACTGTATAATCGTTCAGATTGGCAAGGTCTGAGTTGAAAGGTCTGAAATTATTTACCTAAAAGTGTAACAGAAAATGCAACTTCAAGACTTAAAAATAACTTTATTTGTAATCCCTGTCATGTGTGGAGCTGGTGTTTCAGCTCCACTCATGATTTGTGGCTGTAGCTTCTGATTTGTTGCTAATTGGTTCCAGCTGGCGATTGAGCCCTGAGCCTTTGGCCTTGCAAGTCTACAGCCACACCCTTCCCTCTGCCAGACACTCACCAGTTGTCAGTTGTTTCTGCACACACACACACACACACACACACACACACATGCTTGCACACACATACACACACACACTCATACACAGATTTCCGCCACACAACTGCGTCCACTTGTCACCCATCAGCCTGCTTGGTATTTATTGGGTGACAGTGGGGGCATTCAGTGTTGTGGCGTCAGTCTACACTGCACAGTTTCATCCATGGTCACCTGCCTTTGTGATGTTCTGAAGCTGTTGGGTTCTTTCCCTTGGACTACTATGGTGTTGATTTTCCCCAGAGCCCACTGAGCTCCTACTCCCTATGTAAGTCTCTCCTTATCATTAACTGCCCTTCTTTCCACTGCCCACTTCCGCCTAGGAGTGTGTGGGGATTCCCCTATTTCCAACTGAGTTCGAACTCCTAGCGCTTTTGTACCCGACTATGTTTCCCCAACTGAACATTTTCTCTGTTTTTGTGTGGTTTTTGAGTCATCCCATTCTCTTAATAAACTTGTTCACTTCACCAATGGTTTGGGCTTGCATTAATTCATATGTTTGCTGCTAGATTACGCAGCGGACATGACAGTACACCATGACCAAAACTGAGCCCAAGCGGTGGTGTATCATTTTTTCATTTTTGTGTGTTTTTTCCTCATATACCTGTTCAGAGCGTGATGTCCTCGTGGAGCCGTTCCCACACTGGCAAGAGTGGATTGGCAGTGGGACATCCCAGTGCGGAGGAGTAGGAGGCAATCTGGCTCATCTGGGAGTTGCTGGAGGACGCTCATTATGCCTTCGGTTCCGGGGAGCGATTGCCCTGCCTCAATGGAGCATTAAGGATCCTGGGGGCTCATCGAGGCCTCTGGAAGTACCATCAATACTCAGAACTGCTGTCCACTGTCTGCGCTCTGGAGCAGGCTTTTCCTGACCTGAGGAGAAGGGCTTTCCGCACGAAGCCGCAACAGGAACCCTCTTCTCCACTGGCGGCAGTCTTCCCCTCTGCACCATCGCCTGCTCCAAGATGGCCGCAATCAGGTCGACGGTGTCAACGTCATCCTTTCCCGGAATCCTGGAAGATCAAACCAGCCCCGCTAATTGCTTCTCTCCCTACATCAAGCCCGGTTACTCCCGCAGCGGAGTCACCAGTTCCAAGCAGTCCTGTCTGGAGAATCCTCTTCTACATCCACTGTGAGGTCTCCTTCCTCGGTGAGTCTGGAAGCAGTAGAGGGGCGCTTGCTTTCCTTACTAGGGCCTCCTGTTCCTGTGGTGAGAGGGGTGGCTCCTATATTATCTAAAGAGGGGCCAAGCAATGCCTTTCCCGGACGGAAGGGTGATGATGTCGAAATGACAGCAGCAGCCAACACCTTAATCCAGAAGAACAGGCAAGTTATTTTTCATTTGACTCCCATTAATAATGAAATGTCTTGCCTGATTCTCAGTAGGGAAGTTCAGGAAGAGCAGTCCCCTGAGTTTTCCCCACCTGCTGCTGTTAAAAACTGTTCACCAGCCCTTTCTTCTGTTTCCTCTGTTTGGCTGTCGGTACTGAAGCCGAGCAGTCGGGACCAGGAGGAGCCAGAGGTCCGGGAGGAATGCCCTCCCGGAACAACTGTGAACTGGATCCCAGCCGCCACGCCGGAGGACTCAACAGCGTGGATCATGGCAGCTGGGGAAATAAAGACTGCAGATACCATCATGTCTGCTGCGGAGGCTGCCTCAGCAGAGTCTACACTTAAGCTAAACCTCCAGGAGGCCAAGTCTGGGATTACATCACCCGGATTGTTGGAGTCCTGGACAGCGGTGGAGCTTGCGCTAAGGCAAGTGATCTCTTTTGTTTTCCTCCTTTCTATTATTGAGCATTTTGACCTAACTCTTGGTGAGGAGAGCTGGGCACAGCCGACCGCTGCATCTGAGCTCTCCTCGCTGGACTCCACTGCTGCCGGCAACCCTGACCCTTCTTTCTCCCTGTCCAAGTCCTCTTCCAGGGTCACCAGAGAAAGCCCAGCATTGCCAGACGGGTCAGAGGATCCAGGTTCACTGCTGTAGGTCACTGTGGGTCCAGTCTCCCCTGCCGAGGAGATCATTGTGGGTGCTCTGCTCCAGCCGAGGGTGCCTGTAATTGATCGCCTTTTGGCTCAGGTGCTCGTAAGGGTCAGCTATCCCACGGTTAAAGCAGCGTTGGAGTCAGCAGTGACCCAGCCAGGTCCCACCACAGGTTCAGCAGGGGTCCTACTGGACTCCAACGTGGGTGTAACCATGGCTCGGTCGAGGTCCACCGTGGGTGCAATGAAGGCCCAGTCGGGGCTCACCGCGGGAGCAATGAGGTCCCGGGAAGGGGACACCGCTGGTGCAACGTTGTCTCAGGCCGGTAACATTGCGGGTGCAACCATGGCCCAGCCTGAGTCCACTGCGGGTGCTACTGAGTTTCAGTCCCATGTCGGGACCACTGAGGATGCTACCTGGCAGTCTGGGGACACCAGTGTCTTCCTTTCCTTTCTGGAGGCCCCGTGGGTTTTCCTCCTCCTTCTGCTGGGCACCATCGTGGTCCTGTTTTCTCCACCACCTGTGACCGCAGGGGTTCCCCTTCCTCTGTCCGGCCACCCACCTCTCAGCCTCTCGGTGGGTAGGACACCGCCTCATTTGCCCTTCCGGTCCTGGTGGCTTAATCATGTGGGCAGGCCACCCAAAAGACTGGATTTCCTAGCCAGGTGGCCCGTGTGCCCTGGCAGGCCACCTGATACTATTTCACGGGATTCCTGCTGGACCTTGGACTCTGGTCGGCCCCCTGAACTGTGAAACTCTTGGGATGGGGTGGGTTCGTTTTAGTGTTGGGGTTGGGTTTGTTGTGCTTTTTTGTGTTGTGTTGTTCTTCTTGGTTTATCCCTCCTAACCTGTTTCCCCCCAGCTCCCACCCTGGTTAGTTGTGTTGGCCTTCTGGGTGGGTGGGGGGGGGCAGGCTTTTTCCTGTGTTTTGTGTTTTGTTTTGGGTTTTTTTTGTGATAGTACGTGGGTGTCTGGTCTCCACCCCTTGAGGGGGGGCTCTGTCATGTGTGGAGCTGGTGTTTCAGCTCCGCATATTTGTGGCTGTAGCTTCTGATTTGTTGCTAATTGGTTCCAGCTGGCGATTGAGCCCTGAGCCTTGGGCCTCACAAGTCTACAGCCACACCCTTCCCTCTGCCAGACACTCACCAGCTGTCAGTTGTTTCTGCACACACACACGCACACACACACACGCGCGCACACACACACACACACACACACACACACACACACACACACACACACACACACACGTGCGAGCTTGCACACACACACACACACACACACTCATACACAGACTCCCACCATACAACTGCGTCCTCTTGTCACCCATCAGCCTGCTTGGTATTTACTGGGTGACAGTGGGGGCATTCAGTGTCGTGGCTTCAGTCTACACTGCACAGTCTCATCCATTGTCACTTGCCTACGTGATGTCCTGAAGCTGTTGGGTTCTTTCCCTTGGACTACTACGGTGTTGTTTTTCCCCAGAGCCCGCTGAGCTCTGACTCCCTATGTAAGTCTCTCCTTATCATTAACTGCCCTTCTTTCCACTGCCCAGTTCTGTCTGGGAGTGCGTGTGGCTTCCCCTATTTCCAACTGAGCTCGGACTCCCAGCACTTGTGTACCCGACTGTGTTTCCCCAACTGAACTTTTTTCCTGTTTCTGTGTGTTTTTGAGTTATCCCATTCTGTTAATAAACTTGTTCACTTCACTAGCAGTTTGGGTTTGCAATAATTCATATGTTCGCTGTGAGATTACGCAGTGGACATGACATCCCCCCACTAGGTATCTTTGTTCCCTCACCTGATTGACTAGTTTTGAGACTCTACACTGTCTGACTGTGGCACAGTTGGGACAGAGCTCAACTTTCAAGTTTGTTTATTATAAAAGACACTCAATCTTTAATGTACAGTACCTTTTATTTTTTGTCAATAGCAATAAATCTAAAATATAAATTTCAGAATGATGGCAGTTAATCCTTCAATTTCAGTGGCATAACTTTAATCTGTGTATTGAAGTCTTTAGGAATTTGTGCTACACTTTGAGCCTAACAATGATCAATCATACCACATTTGCTCTATGGCAGTTTAGCCATTGTTTTTTTAAAATGATTCATCTCTACATCTTTACAGGTGAGTCAATTTTTCTCTTTGTGTGAATTTAATCACTGCACAGCCAGAATCCATGTCTCAGCTAGACGCCTCGTTTCAATTTCTGCATCTGAATTTGCAGATGTGGCCAATATTGTAATGGATATAGTGCATATTTTTCTGAGTGAGTATGATAAATGGGTGTTACACCCACCCACACATTTCCACTCTATTCATCACAGAGAAAACAGAATATGAAATATCACAACACAAGCTTTTAAAGTACATTACAATGGAGGCACAGAACTCAAGCACTGAGCCCCACAGGATCTGTAGGGCTCTGTGGGGCAGATGAGAACAGAATGGCCCAATATTTCTGTTCCAACACATCCAACCATATGGCATACATTCTACTGAATATCATGCAGTGTCATGGAGTATGTCTTCATCCATATAAGTCCGTCCTTTTTGTTTTGCTGGTGATGACTTGTGGTAAGGTGAGTAAATTCATGTCACATAAGAGTGAAGATCTGAGGTAGAGACATATTGTTCTGCTGCTCAGATTGTGACTGATGTGCTGGCAAAACGCTGACTGGCTATAGACAAGCACACACTCACAAGCAAAACTCGGGGAAAAAATTTTTCTCAGTGAGGACAAGCAGAGAGAATACATGCTGTTTTCGTCTGTCTTCCTTAGTGTGTGTGTCAGCAAAGTGAACAAGGACAGACTGGTCCTGCAACACATGATTAATATGAAGTGTTATGCTGGTACAATTGCATCAATTTAAATAGTCAGGAGCACCAGTCCAATAAATGGATAAATTTATCAATAATTCAATGTTTGTACCAGAGATGAATCAATTTCAAAACCTTGTGAGTTGTCTGCTTTTAATGAAGAAAATGGTGATAGAAATTAAACAAGAACTCCACTGTACCTTTTAACAGTTTAATAAGGGAATTCAGCATAGATGGGTACATTCATGTGACTATGAGGCAGTGTGACATAATCAGCAGGTATCAAACACATCACATTTAAATTCCTGAGGGCATACAGTGTGGGCTTACAGTATGTGAAACCATAGAAGGGAATGTAAAATATGAAATTTTGTAATATGAAATCTATGAAATTGTGAAATTAAATGAGCAAAAGTACTATGAAAAAAGGTGCCGATTTGCCAAAAAGAGGAAAATCTGCAAAAAGAGGAAAAACTTAAAGCAATGGAGGTTGATAAAGAAAAATGACTGAGATTTTTATAACTCTGAGAGTGTTTAGTGATTAGACTTATGTAGCTTAAAAGGAGAAATTCTAGAAAAATCAAATTTGTACTGACATCAGAATTATTGAGCTCAGCAGAGAGAAAATGGTTGTGGTTACTTTGGTTGCAGATGACAGCGATGGGACACCAGTGGATCTGACCGGGTCGGTCAGGTGGAAAAATGAAGAATTATCTGCCCACTAAAAATTGTCCTCAAATGCCAAGCTGCACCTTGAAGCTGCAACCGGGGTGTAAAATTGTCTTCACACCGTAGCTGAGTCTGGAGTCTGATCTTTGTCAGTGACAACAAATGGGACTTAATAGTGTGACACAAAGTCCTGGTAGTGTCCAGATCAGTCGTAAGTCCAATCAGAGTCACAAAAACAAGGAAAAACAAACCATGAAGTCTGTTATTCTTCCGATTTGTCCACCAGACAACAAGGTCCACCAGACTACAAGGTGGTTCAGGCGGCCTGTCAAAGTTCAAAGGCCACCAGATCATAGAACAAGGTGAGTCAGCGGGCCCAACCAAGTCCATGGGTCCCCATACCAGAGTAACCTGGTGGGTCTGGCAACCAACCAAAGTCACTAAGCTACCAGACCACAAAACAAGGAGGGTCAGGGGGTCCACCAAAGTCTATAGGGCCCCAGATCAGAGAATAAAGTGGGTCAGCATGCCCACCAAAGTCCATGGACCTCCAGAACGAAGTGCAAGACAGCACAATGGCGTTGAGCTGAGGGAGCAGTAACAAAGGAGTTTGTGGCTCTGGGAACAATAACGGGGAAGCTGTTCACTCTGGAAACAGGAAGACGGGAGCTTTTAGCTCTGGTGACAGTAATAAAGAAGGCTTTAGCTCAGGAAACAACAACAAGGGGGCTTTTAGCCCAGAAGCAGGTAACCACGGTGCATTGACCTCAGAAACAGCTGGCAGGAATGCGTTGAACTCAGGAAAAAATGATGGAAGCATGCTGGCCTCTGGAACCAATGACTGTGGCACTCTGGCCCCAGGAGTAGATGACAGAGGTGCACCGGCCTCGACAGCAGATGACTGAGGCGCACAAACATCAGGAACCGATGGCTGGAGCACACTGACCAAATGAGCTGATGTTTGAAGTGCGTTGACCTCAGGAGCTGACAATTGGGGCACGCTGACCTCAGGAGCTGAAGGCTGGACTACAACGACCTCAGGAGCAGGAGACAGAGGCACACCAATGACTGGAGCAGATGGCAGAGGGGCTTTTAGCTTCAGAGACTGCACCAGAGGACCCTTCAACTTGGAAGACTGCAGCAGGAGAGCCTCCAGCTCAGTGACCATTGACAGCAGGTGAGTGTTGGTCCCAGTGAAAGATGACCAGAGTGCGTCGACCTCTGAAGTAGGAGTCAGAGGCACACTAACCTCTAGAGCAAATGATGAAGGCCACCAGCCTCAAGTGCGGATGACGGAGGCACACTGACCTCCGGAACAAATGGCAGAGGTTCACAGGGTTCTGGAACAAACCACGGAGGCGCACTGGCCTCCAGAACAAATGGTAGAGGCACACCGGCCTCTGGAACAAACGGTGGAGGCGCATTGGATTCTGAAACAAACAGCGGCGGCATATTGGCCTCCGGAACAAAAGGCAGAGGTGCGTCGGCCTCTGGACCAAATGGTTAAGGGGCATCGGTCTCTGGAACAAATGATGGAGGCACACCGGTCCTAGGTTCAGATGGCGGAGACTCACCGGCCTCAGGAACAGATGGTGGGAGTGTGATGACCACAATAGCTGATGATGCAGGCTGATCGCCGGCGAACCCACATGATGCAGACTGATCACCAGCGAACCCAGGCATAGCAGGCCAACCAGCTGCGGGCCCATACAATGCAGGCTGGGGCCACTTGAGCCCAGATGTCTGGGGATCCATCCCCAACTCAGGCATCTCAGATGGAGAGCTCGGGAAAAAGGAAGTGGAAGCTGCAGTTGAGATGAAAGCGGCACTAAGGACAGGAAGAGAGAGCTCAGTAGTGATAGGTGGCTGAGCCCCCTCCCTGAGAACAGGGGAAGACCTTTCATTAAATGGTGGTAAACAATGAAAAGGTACTTGCTCATGTTCCCATTCCACTGCTGCTGACAAATCAGGCAAGTCCTCCCAGGAGCTGATGGAACTCATCTGGTAAGGAGCCACAGCCCAATGGTGTAGCACTGGCACAGGGTCAAGGGAGGAGGAAATGGAGGCCTGGAGCGCCTCCGCCGGGGATGAGAAACAGGGCTGCTGTGTCCCTCGTCACTGGCGTGAGCCGCGTCTTCCCTCAAATTGATGCGGTCCCTCCTCCTTCAGATAATCTCCTGCTGCTGGCTAGGGCCTCATCGGCCACTGGAGCATCCACTGCAGGTTGGGCACTGAGTGCAGGAGTCCGGTGAGCTGGGGGTATCATTGTAGGGATAGCAATGCCACAATCAATTCCTCAGTGCATCAGAGGGAGAGGAGGGCTTGTTCCGGTGTATGGGAGTTGCGGGTATACTTTATGAGATTTTCTATGTTGGAAGCCACCCATGCTTCCTTCTCACTGAGTTCTATCTGTGTAAACTTTACATATGCTGGGTCCTTCTCTCAAGGTGGTGTGTTGGAAGTAGGACCCAAAAGATAAACTTACAGTAAGTTCACAGTTTATTTAGAGAGCTGGTTACCAAATGCAGCTTGAGAGTTCAAACAAGGCTTTAAGAAAACAAGGCATAGCAATGCCCAAAACAGGCTGGTTACAGGCAAGACAAGATTCAGAGTAAGACAAGACTTGAATGCGATGTGACGTGACTATGACTAAGGACCCTGTGCAGAACACAGACAGACACAGACTTAAATAGGATAAGGGGTAATCAAGACAAAACAGGACAGGTGGGGGACACTAATCAAGACAAACCACTGACACATGAGGAAAAGAGGGTCATCAGGTAAAGGAGACAGGACAGTTTTGGATGTACAGAAAAGCACGGACAGGGAATACAAATGAAACCTGAACAAAGGACCATGACAATAACCACAAATACGCAACAAGAGACAAGGCAGGAACAGAACACACAATATAAATAAACAACAACAACAACAACACCATAATAATAATAATAATAATAATAATAATAATAATAATAATAATAATAATAATAATAATAAAGCAAGAAATCTGTGTGTGTGTGTTTGTCACATTTATAGGACATCATAACATCATAGAGTCATCATTACATCATAGAGTCTTTTCTTCCTTCTCTTCTTTTTTCTTTTTGTTCTGGATTTTTGCTTGATTTCCAGCTTGATTTTCGCCAACATTCTTCTGAAAAGTTGTTCAATCCAAAGATCACTACTTTAATGTACTTTTTGCCACTCTGTGAGATATGGGATTTAGAGATTCTTGATGCTTAAAAGCCACATATAGTTTTATCTACATTTTTTTTTTCAAAATTTTCAGCTGCAGCCTACAGTGTAGACAACTCTTAACTTTGAGTTTGATGCTTTATTGAGGTCAAACAGGCCTGATGATGATCAGGCCTATGATCTCTGCCTGATCATCATAGGACGTCCTATGAACTCAGGGATCATAGGACTCGTGATGCCGTCATAAAGATATTCGCAATGTCGTCATAAAGATATCATGTCTATATGACGGCGCATAGACAAATGTGTCTTTATGATGTCATATAGACCATCACTCACGATGCCTAGACTAATTTGTCTTTATTATGTCATATGGCTCAGAATTGGCAAGGTGAATAAGTCACAGGGCCAGTCTTTACAGCGCGTTCATGTTTTCTGCACAACAGATTTTTGCAGCCATGGCCAATTCTACGTTGCCTCGAGCAGAGTTGCCAGATCAAGCAGTCTTCATATTGTTGCTCAAGATGAAGAAACTAAGCAAAAGTGTCGCTTTCTCAGCAATGTCGTTTTTAAAGAGGTGCTGAAACAGTAAAAATGTGTAACCTTGAAGAACTCCGTTTTTTTGGTTTCTACGGGCATGCACAGGCCTTCCTGAACAGGGTCAAAAGCCACTTTTTGCTCAGATCTATTTTCGTGATCCTGCCTATGAACTGGAATTACCACGCACCTATCCCTCAACCAGTGGTCTGAACGAAGAAGAAGAAGACCCACCAGATGGAGATCAATAGAATGAGGAGAACTGCTGCACATCAGAAAAGATACCGCGAACATGAAACACCTCAGGTTCCAGCAGTATGCCGCAGGCATGACTATGAACAACAGAAATACTTGCTTATACTTGGTTTCTAAAGGGCATGGACGGGTATGCACAGGTATGTACTAGTAATAATAATAATAATAATAATAATAATAATAATAATAATAATAATAATAATAATAAGCAACTAAGAGTCGGGCAGGGACAAAACTACGGAACCTAAGTAGAGACATGATAATGATAATAATAAACACAAGAATCAAACGACAATACGACTAAGGCAAAGATAAATATAGCCAAGAGCATGATAATATAAATGACTAAACAGAATTGAAGCTAAGGCAGAGATAATCAAAACAACGCAGACACAGATAATAATATTGAAAAGCAACAACAAAACACAGAAAAGTATGTTAAAATGAACTCAAAGCGAGGATGTGGGCTGGCCCCATGCCCTGGTAACAAGGAATTACAAACTACAAAACAAGGCGGGGACATGGGCTCAACCCATGTTCTGACATTTAAGACATTAGCATCAGACTTTGCCTGTCAAAAGTCATTAAAATTAGCGTAGAATCAATGCGTAGCTTTGCCAAAATAATGTTGCCATCTGTAGCTTCCAATCAGTCAAGCAATAACATGTCATCTTTTAACTAATGGCTGTGTGGTGTCTAGAAAATAAAGGAAACTGTGTTTATCAATGCATTTCCTTCGGGAGAAAACCAAGTCTTATTAGGAGAGATGACATCCAATCCAGTTTTGATAGTGATGTGCCTCATTAGCCAATAATCAGGCATAATTTTCAACCAGTTGTGGTGTATTAAAATTTGATTTACAACTTCAAAGTCTGTTAGTTCACAGTTTATTAACTGGTTATCAGATGGATTTACTTTCGATGATAAAAAGATGGTTAGGGTAAGATGGACCATGTTAGTGCAAATGAAGTATCTCCCGTAGGTTTTACACATTTTTAAATCCTGGAGGTGTTGGCTATATGGGAGAGTTAGGGAAGGTGTATATGTATTATGTACACACCATTGAAAGCAGAAGCTTACATACACTGTATAAAAGGAAGCAAAACCTTTTTTTTTTTTTTCTGTGTGACATTAAATCAGACTAAGCTTTTCCTGTTTTAGGTCAGTTAGGATTACCAAAATTGTTTCCATTTGCTAAATAATTTTTATATTTGCTATATACAGTGGTGAGCAAAAGTATTTGCCCTCTTCCTGATTTCTCATATTTTTGTATGTTTGTCACACTTGAATGTTTTAGATCATCAAACAAATTTAAATATTCACCAAAGATATCACAAGTTAAATGCAGTTTTAAAATGAAGGTATTTATTATTAAGGGTAAAAAATAAATCCAAACCTACATGCCTTAGTAATTTTAGATTAAACCTAATGTTTTTTGCCATAGTTTATGTCACAGGACTGAGCACAGGTTCCCCCGGGCTCAGCCTCTCAATTTATTTATGTATTTTTCCTGTATTTTCTCCAAGCTTTGTGGTGTCTTTTTGTGCTTTGTTTCCTGATGAGTTATCGTTCTATTTATTATTTATGTTTCAATATTGTTATTATGTTATCTATCCATGTATTTTAAGACTGTTTTGCCTTTCTCTGTGACAGGGCCATTATCTCTTCTAGTCCCAGACTCACCCATCTCCCCCCCACAGCCTGTTTCCCCAGTTCACTTTAGCTGTGAGTGATTTTGGAATTAGGTTACTGCCTGCTCTTGGCTGCACCTGCAGCTCATCATTCCCCATTTACCTCTTGTATTTAAGCCTTGCATTTTCACTGTGTGGTGCGGCTAAATTGCAGTGTCTTTGATTATCTCCTCCCTGCACATGTCAGCCTCTGAAGTGTTTCCCTCTCTAGGGCGTGTCTAGCTCTGAGGCAACAGTGTAAGTTATTCTTGTTTGCATTTTTTGTATTGTGGGCACTTTTTCACGTTTATGTTGCTTTTGTGAATACATGTCTTCAACACAATCCAGCACTTGGATCTGTCCATCTGCTCCGAAGGAGCGCACATGACAGTTTATTGTCCTCCCTCAGCCTACTCAGAGTTTTTATCTGAATTTGCTGAATTCTTAGTGGATTTAGTGCTGAAACCGGATAGAATAATTATAGTAGAGGACTTTAATATACATGTAGATGTAGATAGTGATTGCCTTAATATGGCATTTAATTCAATATTAGACTTGATAGGGCTTTCTCAGAAAGTAGGAAATTCTACCCATTATCTCCACCACACATTGGACCTTTTTCTAATAGATAGCATAGAAATAGAAAATCTGGTAATGTCTCCTCATAAACCTTTACTGTCAGACCATTACCTGTTAATTTTTGATTTTACTATTTCTGACGATCTGGCTCCTAATGAAAATATTACTACAGTAGATGTCTCTCAGATGATGCTGTTACCAAATTTAAGCAGATTTTTTCTTCAGTATCATGTGTCAACACAACTTAGATAAGCTATTGAGAGCTTGCTTCTTCTGTAATTGATAGCATTGTGGTATATATTACTCATATATCCCATACCTACATATGTTAGAGCAAGTGGAAATGTTTTGTGACAGCATATGTAAGGAACTTCACACCTCTGAAAGGACAAAGGAATCTCACCCGCCGTGTGAAGAACAAACACGTCCCAGGACGCGGCGGCAGAGATGGACTAGACACCTTCGCCCCCCATGGCGAGGAGAGGAGTTCCCATCACCTCCCAAGAAGAAGAGAGGAGATAACAGAACAATGAGGGGATTAAGATAACAGGGGATGTCGGCTTGTGTGATGCATGTCTTTGATGTGTGCCTGTATTTAACCAGCGAGCTGGGCAGAAAGTTTCCTCTTTGCCTTCTGCCAAGCTCTGCACCAGATGAGACAAAATAGGAGAGCTGTTCATTAAAGACTCTGTTTTTAATACAAAATCGCCTCATCATTTCCAGCTCCTCTACACTGGTGACCTTGACGCGAGTATGGACCGGAGGCGTTCTTCAAGCGACACATCTGTGGCGACTCTGACATACGCCAGCAACGACGCAGACGAGGGAGCAGACAGACAGCTGTCCCCTCCGGCAGAAGGAATTGAGAGGGCTCAACCGAGCTTCAGCACCGCCGTGAGAGCCGAGGCAAGGCACTCTCACCCGGCGGGCACAACAGTGATGTTGTGCACGAACGCCGTCGCTGTCCAGCTGCCAGACTTCTGGCGAGAAGACCCCGCCTCTTGGTTTCTACAAGCTGAAGCCCAGTTCATACTGGCGGGCATCACAGCAGACGATACAAAATTCTACCATATTGTCTCCAAACTCGACTCCGCCACTTCGAAGTGTGTGCGGAGCTTGATCCGGCGACCACCGGCCCGGGACAAGTATGAGACGCTCAAGGCGACCATCGTGGC
The DNA here is from genome assembly GCA_020510985.1 of Pholidichthys leucotaenia. Classification (NCBI taxonomy): domain Eukaryota; kingdom Metazoa; phylum Chordata; class Actinopteri; order Cichliformes; family Pholidichthyidae; genus Pholidichthys; species Pholidichthys leucotaenia. Next base: position 300,694,723 of record CM035836.1, on the reverse strand, counting down.
GAACTATGTCCCACCAGCGGAGGAAAGAGCCGAGAGGATCCTGGCGGTCTACGGCCACAGAGGGGGCAATCCGAAGGCCCTCATGGAGGATTTGCTGCAGCTTAAGGAGGAGGACAATGACAATTTCCTTTTCCAGTTTATTTTCCTCCGCACGCTTCCACCACACATGAGAGGGACACTCGCCAATACGAAGTGCAACACCCACCAAGACTTCCGCACATTGGCCAGCGAGGCTTATCGGCTCGTCAACGCCTGCAAGGAGCGGACACCTACAGCGGCATCCGCGGACCTCAAAACTGACGCCCCGAGCCATGGAGAGCCACAACCCACGGAGCAGACCCAGCCCACGGTGACAGCGGCGCGGCCCAAGCGTAACAAACAGATCGACGTCTATTATTATCACCACCACTTCACCGAGAAAGCCCACAAATGCGTTCCCCCCTGCAAGTTCACGATGTCGGGAAAACGCCAAAGCCAAGGGCCGTTAACAGCAGCGGTTCTCGGCGAATAAAATAAGCTGTTATACGTGACGGATGGACACACAGGCAAGCAGTTTCTCATTGACACGGGAGCTCAGCTGAGTTTCGTCATGCCCTCCCACGCAGATCGAGCCATGGGCACCCGGGGCAACGGAGCAGTGGCAGCCAACGGCTCTGACATCGACACGTTCGGGGAAAAGAGCCTGCACCTCCTCATTCACGGCCGCAGCTACAGATGGACATTTGTTGTAGCGGCGGTGAGTTTTAACTTGTTAGGCGCAGATTTTCTGTGTGCACACGGGTTATTAGTGGATCTAGCAAATAGGCACCTGGTTAATGCACTATCTTTTGCTTCTATTCCATGCTCAGCTCGAGTTTCTCCACCACCTGTGCAGGCCAACGTCACCACGGCAGGAGGTAAGTTTGAGCAACTCCTCACCCAATTTCCAGCACTCACAACCCCCAAATTCTCAGCCACTGTGGCTAAACACGGAGTTAAACACTTCATTCCGACAACGGGACCTCCCGTTTTTGCCAAAGCTCGCCGCTTAGACGCGGCCAAGCTCAACATAGCACGGGACGAGTTTACAACTCTCGAAAAATTGGGCATTGTTAGACGTTCGAAGAGCCCCTGGGCTTCACCACTTCACATGGTTCCGAAATCCGACGGTTCTTGGAGACCGTGCGGAGATTACCGTAGATTAAACAACGCTACAGCACATGACCGCTACCCAATCCCTCACATTCAGGACTTTTCACTGCATCTAGCGGGTGCGCGCATTTTTTCAAAGATAGACTTAGTCCGCGGTTATCACCAAGTCCCAGTCCGAGCTGAAGACATTCCTAAAACAGCGGTTATAACCCCTTTTGGCCTTTTTGAATTCCTGCGAATGCCTTTCGGCCTCAAAGGCGCTGCCCAAACTTTTCAACGTATGATGGACGCAGTCCTACACGACCTCCCCTTTGTTTTCGTCTACCTCGACGACATGCTGGTAGCCAGCCCGTCCGAGGAACAGCACGAGCAGCACCTCACTACCGTTTTTCAGAGGCTGGAAGAGCATGGACTAATAATCAATCCAGCCAAATGCACATTCGGCGTATCGCAAATTGATTTTTTGGGACATAAAGTCTCCCCGAAGGGGGCAGTTCCGCTTCCAGACAAAGTTCATGTGATAGTAGGTTTTCCACGGCCCCAAACAGTCAAATCGCTACAGGAATTTTTGGGGATGGTTAATTTTTACGACCGCTTCCTCCCCCACGCAGCTCAGCTCATGCAGCCCCTATATGACGCGCTTAAAAAAAAGAAAGCTTCCAACGCGGTCGAATGGACCCCGGAGCGCAAACGCACTTTCGCGGAAGTAAAAAACGCCCTAGCTAACGCCACAATGTTAGTCCACCCAGATCCCGCGGCCCGCATTGCACTAACCACAGATGCTTCAGACCTGGCCATAGGGGCAGTTGTAGAACAACTTGTCAGCGGGGTCTGGCAACCTTTAGCATTCTTTAGCAAATCGCTAAACCCAACTGAACGCAAATACAGCACTTTTGACAGAGAGCTGCTGGCGCTTCATTTGTCCATCCGCCACTTCCAGTTTTGGTTAGAAGGGCGGAGTTTCACGGCTTTTGTGGACCATAAGCCGCTCACTTTTGCTATGGCTAAAATTTCAGAACCATGGTCGGGCAGACAACAAAGACAGCTAGCTGCGATTTCAGAGTTCACCACAGACATTCGACACATAGCAGGCAAACTTAACGTAGTAGCGGACTGTCTCTCTCGCGCTGTGGCACCGCCAGAGCGCGAGGAGACAGATTACACTGTCTCAGCAGCGGAACTCTTCACTAACGCAGACACATACGCAGCACCTATCCATGAAGGGATAGATTATGCAGCCATGGCGGAAGAACAAAGCAGTGATGCAGACGTGTGCGCGCTCCTGTCTGGACCAACAGGGTTAAGGCTGGAGAAAAAAGGGTTGCGCGACGGCGTGCCCCCCCTAATATGCGATGTTTCAACCGGCCGACCTCGCCCGTTAGTACCAGCTGCTTGGCGCCGCCGCATTTTCGACGCAATTCACTCCCTTGCGCACCCAGGTGTGCGCGCCTCGGTCAAAATGGTTGCCGAAAAGTTTGTGTGGCCAGGCCTGCGCAAAAACGTAAAAGAATGGGCAAAAACTTTCATTCCTTGTCAACGCGCCAAAATACACAGACACACAAAAGCCCCTCTGGAGCCTTTTCCAATCCCTGCTAGAAGGTTCGACCACATTCATGTCGACCTCGTGGGGCCACTACCTTCCTCCCAGGGTTTCACACACCTGCTAACAATGATAGACCGCACCACGCACTGGCCAGAGGCAGTCCCTCTAGCGGCAACTACAGCGGAGGAAGTCGCTCGCGTTTTTCTAACAAATCGGGTGGCACGTTTCGGCGTCCCATCAGACATCACGTCAGATAGGGGGCCTCAATTTGTCTCAGAGCTCTGGTCAGCCATGTCCAACAGTTTAGGGGCAACAATTCACCGTACCACCGCTTATCACCCTCAGGCTAATGGGTTATGCGAGCGTTTTCACAGGTCCTTAAATGCCGCCCTCAGAGCCTCATTAACGGACACAAATTGGGTAAATAAACTTCCCTGGGTTTTATCGGGGTTGCGTGCGGCACCTAAAGAGGATTTAGACGCTTCCCCTGCAGAATTAGTCTTTGCTCAGCCTATCAGACTACCAGGTGAATTTTTACCAGAAAACCCGGAACCAGGGCACCTCCCAGTCCCAAGGTTTTTAGGCAGTAACGGACCGGACTCTCGCCACGGTCCAGCTCATCACTCCTTTCCACGAGTTTTTGTTCCTCAAACTTTAAAAAATGCTGAGTTTGTTTTTGTTAAGCATGAAGCTCTAAAACCAACGTTATGTCCAGTATACGATGGCCCGTACAGAGTGCTGGAAAATGGTGACAAACACTTTGTGCTTGATTATGGGGATAGAAATGAAACGGTCAGCATTGACAGAATCAAACCTGCCTTCTTGTTGAGAGACGAACCTGCACAGCTGGCTCGAGCACCTCGGCGAGGTAGACCCCCCAAGGGAAAAGTCTCAGCCCCCAGGCAGGGAACAAATAATCTCTCTCCTTCCCACACTGCAGATTCCTCACAAGAAGGTCCCAGCAGGACGCCTAAACCAACCTACAGCAGTTTTGGGAGAAGATTAAAACCCAGACAGCACAGGGACTGATATTAACCACGCCGCAATTATTCATTAATTGTGCTACAACCGTTTAGGACTGACTTATGATTGTACTATGCTGTTATGTTTACCACTGAACTCTCTTAGGAGCATGGCTGCTTGAAAGTTTCTTCTGTGGCAACAGCTGTAACACGTAGTATGTCGTAGAAATTACCCTAGACTGTGAACCTTTCTGTGTCCTTTCCTAGTTGTTTGGGGGGCCTGTGGTATATATTACTCATATATCTCATACCTACATATGTTAGAGCAAGTGGAAATGTTTTGTGACAGCATATGTAAGGAACTTCACACCTCTGAAAGGACAAAGGAATCTCACCCGCCGTGTGAAGAACAAACACGTCCCAGGACGCGGCGGCAGAGACGGACTAGACACCTTCGCCCCCCATGGCGAGGAGAGGAGTTCCCATCACCTCCCAAGACGAAGACAGGAGATAACAGAACAATGGGGGGATTAAGATAACAGGGGATGTCAGCTTGTGTGATGCATGTCTTTGATGTGTGCCTGTATTTAACCAGCGAGCTGGGCAGAAAGCTTCCTCTTTGCCTTCTGCCAAGCTCTGCACCAGATGAGACAAGATAGGAGAGCTGTTCATTAAAGACTCTGTTTTTAATACAAAATCGCCTCATCATTTCCAGCTCCTCTACAAGCATGGTAGATAGCGTTACAGCTTCTCTGCATCAGGCCCTAGACATGGGGGGGGGGGGGGCTTTAAAAAAGAAAAAAATCTAATCAGAGATTTTTAACTCCTTGGTTCAACACAGAAACTCGTAGCTTAAAACAGAAGAAATCAACTTCTAATTTATAAAAAATCTCTTTGAAAAGCTAGAACAAGTTATTACTCTGCATTAATCGAAGAGAATAAGAATAATCCCAGGTTTCTTTTCAGCACTGTAGCCAGGCTGACAAAGAGTCAGGACTCTGTCAAACCTAGCATTCCCTTAGAGCTTACTAGTCAGGACTTGATGAACTTCTTCAATAATAAAATGTTATCTATCGGAGATAAAACCAGGCAGATTCTTCCCACCATTAACTTGAACACAGTAACTACTACAACTCCTTCAGCTGATATCTGTTTGGATGAGTTTACTCCAATTGACCTTTTAGAAATAGATAAAATAATTTCCTCATCCAAACCTTCAAATTGTTTTTTAGACCCTATTCCTACCAGATTATTTAAAGAAGTCTTTCCATTTATTGGTAGTTCTATTCTTCTAATCAATTCTTCATTAATTTTAGGCAATGAACAGCAGGCTTTAAAACTGTTGTAATTAAACCCTTACTTAAAAAGCCAATGCTGGATCCAGGAGTTTTAGCTAACTATAGACCAATCTCTAATCTGCCTTTCATTTCATTTCCATTTTTGTAGTTGCTGCTACACAATTATTTGACCACTTGCTCGGAAATGGTTCATTTAAAGAGTTTCAATTTGGGTTTAGAATCCACCATAGTACTGAAACAGCTTTAGTGAAGGTCACTAATGACATCCTTATCACATTTGATAATGGACTTGTTTCTGTCCTTGTACTTTTGGATTTCAGTGCAGCTTTTGATACTATCGATCATAATATTTTACTTGATAGACTAGAACACATTGTTGGACTTAATGGAATGCCACTGTGGTGGTTTAGATCTTATTTTTCTAATAGGTTCCATTTTGTTCATGTAAATGAGTTTTCTTCGAACTCAAAGCTCAGTCACGGAGTTCCACGTGGATCTGTGCTGGGCCCTATTCTTTTTAGTTTATATATGCTTTCACTAGGCAACATTATTAGAAAATACTAAATATTTCATTGTAATGTGGATGACATACAATTAAACTTGTCATTGAAGCCAGATGATAGTAATCTGTTTGCCAAATTAGAGGCTTGTCTTAAGGTAATCAAAGCTTGGATGACTTGTAATGCCTTGCTATTAAATTCAGATAAGACTGAAGTCATTCTAGTTTGTCCAAAAAACCTTAGAAATACCTTTCCAAATCAAATTCTTAGTTGGGATGCAGTTTCTGTTTCTCTTAGAAGTTCTGTGGGGATCCTTGGAGTTATATTTGATCAAGATCTGTTCTTTAATTCACATATTAAACTTGTTTTGAAAACTACCTTATATAATTTGTGTAATATTGCCAAGATTAGGAGCATCTTGTCTCAAAGTGATGCTGAGAAACTAATCCATGCTTTTGTTAGCTCTAGATTAGATAATTGAAACTCTTTATTGTCAGGCTGTCCTAAAACATCTTTAAAAAGTCTTCAGCTGATGCAAAATGCTGCAGCAAGAGTTTTTGCAGGTTCTAGAAAGAGAAACCATATCTCTCCAGTTCTGGCCTCCCTTCATTGGCTTCCCATAGAATTTAGAATTAAGTTTAACATACTTCTTCTCACTTACAAAGCTCTAAATAATCAGGCCCCTTTTTATTTAAAAGACCTGATACTACCCTATCATCCTAACAGAGCACTACGCTCCCAAAATGCAGGATTACTTGTAATACCTAGAATTGCCAAAAGTACAATGGGAGGCAGAGCCATCAGTTATCAAGCTCCTCTCCTTTGGAACTCGCTGCCAATCTGGATTCGGGAGTCAGACTCAATCACTGTTTTTAAAAATGGGTTTAAAATGTTCCTTTTTAATATAGCCTGTAATTAGGGTAGGATCAGGTGCCCCTGAACCCTCCCTTAGTTATGTTGTTAATAGGTTTAATAGCTAATAGCTGAGGGACCTCCAACAATGCACTGGACTTCACTCCTCTCTTCGCTCTTAATGAAATATTTTTGCTGGTCATTAACATCTGTTTGTTCTCTCCAATAGATTGAGTCCCCATTGTGCTGTTTGCTCTCTACATGTCTGTTCTTTTCTTCTTCTTCTTCTCTATCCCCTCACCCCCAAGCCAGGGGTAGCACATGACTGCCCTTCCCTGAGCCTTGTTCTGCTGGAGGTTTCTTCCTGCTTAAAGGGAGTTTTTCCTCTCCACTGTCACCAAGTGCTTGCTGACAGGGGATCGCCTGATTGCTGGGGTCTTTCTGCATTTGTAGGGGTTTCCCCTACAGTTGAAAGTGCTATGAAATGACTGTTGTTTTGAAATGGCACTATATAAATAAAGATTAATTGAATTGAACATGGCCCTGCATGAAAAAGTGACCCCCCCCCCTTCCCCATTAAAACAGAAATTAACTGTGGTTTATCACATCTTTGGAAAGCTGAGTTCAATTTCTCTAGCCACACCCAGGCCTGATTACTGCCACACCTGTTCTCAATTAATAAACCACTTAAACAGGACCTGCCTGACAAAGTCAAGTAGACCAAGACATCCTCAAAAGCTAGACACCATGCTGTGATTCAAAGAAATTTAGGAGCAAATGAGAAACAAAGTAACTGAGGTCTATCAGTCTGGAAAAGGTTATCAAGCCATTTCTAAAGCTTTGCAACTCCAGCAAACCACAGTGAGAACCATTATCCAGAAATGCAAAAACATGGGACAGTGGTGAACCTTCGTGGTGAACCTTCCCAGGAGTTGCTGGCCGACCAAAATTACACTGATGACTGATCCAAGAGGTCACAAAGACCCCACAACAACATTCAAAGAACTGAGGGCCTCACTTGTCTCAGTTAAGGTCATTGTTCTTGACGCCACTGTAAGAAAGAGACTGGGCAAAAATGGTCTGCATGGCAGGGTTCCAAGACAAAAACCACTGATGAGCAAAAAGAACATAAAGGCTTGTTTCAGTTTTGACAGAAAACATCTTGATGATCCCCAAGACTTTCGGGGAAATACTCTGTGGACTGACAAGACAAAAGTTGAACTTTTTGGAAGGGGTGTGTCCCATTACATCCTTCGTAAAAGTAACACACCATTTCAGAAAAGGAACATCATACCAACAGTAAAATATGGTGGTGGTAGTGTGATGGTCTGAGGTTCTTGTGCTGCTTCAGGACCTGGAGGACTTGCTGTGGTAAATAGAACCATGAATTCTGCTGTCTACCAAAAAATCCTGAAGGAGAATGTCTGACCCTTTGTTCATGACTTCAGGCTGAAGGGCACTTGGGTTCTGCAGCACGACAATGATCCAAAACACACCGGCAAGTCCACCTCTGAATGGCTTAAAGAAAGCAAAATGAAGACTTTGGAGTGGCCTAGTCAAAGTTCTGACTTGAATCCAGTTGAGATTCTGTGGCATGACCTTATAATAGCGGTTCATGCTTGAAAACCCTCCAATGTGGGTGAATTACAACAATTCTGCAAAGATGAGTTGGCCAAAATTCCTCCACAGTGCTGTAAAAGACTCACTGCCAGTTATTGCAAATGCTTGATTACATTTTTTGCTGCTAAGGGTGACTCAATCAGTTAATAGGTTTAGGGGGCAAGCGCTTTTTCACACAGGTCCATGTAGGTTTGGATTTGTTTCCCCCTTCATAATAAACACCTTCATTTAAAAAAACTGCATTTTGTGTTTATATGTTATCTTTGTTTTGATCATCTGAAACATTTATGTGTGACAAACATAAATTCAGAAACCAAAAATTCAGAAATCAGGAAGAGGGCAAATACTTTTTCACACCACTGTACATGCAAAAGGAGAACACACCAAACAGCACGGCAAATGATGCCACACTTGACACAGTCTGGCAGAGACATATATAGACAGGGAGCAATCACAGCAACAAGGAACAGGTGGGTACAATCAGGGGCGATCAGAGACGCAGGGCATGACTACATGTATGGCAAAACATGATGAACAGTAGTGATGGCTAAATGAGGCTTTCTACAAGACTTGATGCCTTTCATTAAAATGGCTCATATACAGGTACATCTCAAAAAATTAGAATATCATGAAAAAGTTCAATATTTTTTGACACTCATTTCAGAAACTGAAACCCATATATTATATAGATTCATTACACAGAGTGATATATTTCAAGTGTTTATTTATTTTAATTTTGATGATTATGGCTTATAGCCCATGAGAACCCCAAATTCAGTTTCTCAAAAAATTAGAATATTACATAAAATTGATTTTAAAAAATTGTTTTTTTAAAATAAATGTTGGCCGACTGAAAAGTGTGTCCATGTACACACTCAATACTTGGTCAGGCCTCCTTTTGAATTAATTTCTGTATCAGTGTGGCGTGGCATGGAGGTGATCAGCCTGTGGCACTGGTGAGGTGTTATGAAGGTCCAGGTTGCTTTGATAGTGGCCTTCAGCTCGTCTGCTTTGTTGGATCTGGTGTCTCTCATCTTCCGCTTGACAATACTCGATAGATTCTCTATGAGGTTTAGGTCAGGAGAGTTTGGTGGCCAGTCAAACACAGTGATGTCATGATTATTAAACCAGGTTTTGATACTTTTGGCAGTGTGTGTGTGTGTGTGTGTGGCGGGGAGGGGGGGAGTCCTGCTGGAAAATGAAATCAGCTTCTCCATAAAGCTTGTCAGCACAGGGAAGTATGAAGTGCTCTAAAATTTCCTGGTAGATGACTTTGGTCTTGATAAAACACAGTGGACAAACACCAGCAGGTGACCTCTGTTCAGATAAAAGTAACTTTTGCATTTCATTTGGAAATCAAAGTCCCAGAGTCTGGAGAAAGAGTGGAGAGGCATTGAATCTAAGTTGCTTGAGGTTTAGTGTGAAGTTTCCACAGTCAGTGATGATTTGAGGAACCATGTCATCTGCTGGTGTTGGTCCACTGTGTTTTATCAAGACCAAAGTCAACGCAGTCATCTACCAGGAAATTTAAGAGCACTTCATGCTTCCCTCTGCTGACACACTTTATGGAGAAGCTGATTTCATTTTCCAGCAGGACTCCACCCACCCACACACACACACACACACTGCCAAAAGTATCAAAACCTGGTTTAATGACCATGGCATCACTGTGCTTGACTGGCCAGCAACATCTCCTGACCTAAACCCCATAGAGAATCTATGGAGCATTGTCAAGAGGAAGATGAGAGACACCAGACCCAACAATGCAGACGAGCTGAAGGTCACTATCAAAGCAACCTGGACCTTCATAACACCTCAGCAGTGCCACAGGCTGATCACCTCCATGCCACGCCACATTGATACAGTAATTAATTCAAAAGGAACCCCGACCAAGTACTGCATGTGTACATGGACATACTCTTCCGTCGGCCAACATTTCTATTTAAAAACTATTTTTTAAAATTAATTTTATGAAATATTCTAATTTTTGGAGAAACTGAATTTGGGCTTTTCATGGGCTGTAAGCCAAAATCATCAAAATTAAAAGAAATAAACACTTGAATATATATCAGTCTCTGTGTAATGACTCTATATAATATATGGGTTTCACTTTCTGAAATGAGTGACAAAAAATATTGAACTTTTTCATGATATTCTCTTTTTTTGTGAAGTACCTGTAGACAAGGCCTCATGTGAAACTTAATTTTTTCTACTTGGCCATCTAGTGGACAAAACATATACAACATGTAGATTCTTACAAGGGCATTGTCGGTTTAATGTGTATTCTTTTTTCCCATTTCCATTATTTTTCCATATTCAATAAATAATCTTTTAAGTCATATCAATCATCATAAGGGAATAATGAAATAATAAAACTGGTGATTACAGTGAATTTGCTACTTACTGATTTTAATTAAATAACTTTTCAACAGTCTTTGGACTAAGGCAATTTTGTTTTCTTTTTTAGATTATTTCTCCAGCTTTGGAGAATACTCTCTCAGAAGATGCAGGTGTGCAAAGGAAGGCTCCTGCAAGTTAGTACAGTGTAGGGTAGACAAGTTTCTGTCCCTCCCAGTAAATTCACCTCTTTCCTTATTGTCATGCAAGGCACAATAGTGCCTCAGCATAATGATCCTAGCTCTTTGAAACATAACAGACACTTCACCTTGCAAATAAAACTACAACAAGGACCTAGCTGGGATTTGAACCCCAGCCTTTCAGCTACAGGACAGATGCTTTACTGCTAGGCTATCACCTCAGTGATGATAAATATTTATTTGTATATACTATTTGTTGAAAATGTATTCAAGGGAGAAATGAGATCAAACTGTTCCTTAACGGGAGAAGTCTGTGTTTTTGGTGCTAGCTCCATCTAAAAATTGGCTGTGACAAATTCCTTACACAGTCAAACATCGACAACACAAAACATGAGGGACGGTGATTTCCATTGTGTATCCTGCTGATTTTATTTCATGTTATGTACAATGTCATGAATGGCTTCCTGACCCAGTCGTGTGGGACGACATCAGCAATACACTCCCTGAAACACATTTTGACAAATTTTTCCTGGACAAAATCGGAGCACCCTCGAAGCTCCGGAGCATGCCGTCCCATCACTAATGATCAGACATGAGGCATGAACAGAGGCCAAGGGGAGACAATTCCATGACAATAATAGTTATAGTCATGACAACTAAAACTACACACGTGGACAAAATTGTTGGTACCCCTCTGTTAATGAAAGAAAAATCCACAATGGTCACAGAAATAACTTGAATCTGACAAAAGTGGTAATAAATAAAAAGTCTATGAAAATCAGACAGTGCTTTTGAATTGTTGCTCAACAGAATTACTTTAAAAGACAAACTCATGAAACAGGACTGGACAAAAATGATGGTACCCCTAGAAAAGATTGAAAATAATGTGACCATAGGGACATGTTCAACCAAGATGTGTCCTTTAATTAACATCACAGGTGTCTACAAACTTGTAATCAGTCAGTCAGCCTATTTAAAGGGTAACAAGTAGTCACTGTGCTGTTTGGTGACATGGTGTGTACCACACTAAACATGAACCAGAGGAAGCAAAGGAAAGAGTTGTCTCAGGAGATTAGAAAGGAAATTATAGACAAGCATGTTAAAGGTAAAGGCTATAAGACCATCTCCAAGCAGCTTGATGTTCCTGTGACTACAGTTGCACATATTATTCAGAAATTTAAGATCCACAGGACTGCAGCCAACCTCCCTGGACATGGCCGAAGGAGGAAACTTGATGAAAAATGGAAGCGACGGATAATACGGATGGTAAGAAAAACAGCCAAGAACAACCTCTAAACACATTCAAGGTGAACTCCAAGGTCAAGGTACATCAGTGTCAGATTGCACCATCCGTCGTTGTTTGGGCCAAAGTGGACTTCATGGGAGATGACCAAGGAGGACACCACTGTTGAAAACAAATCATAATAAAGCCAGACTGGAATTTGCCAAACTGAATGTTGACAAGCCACAAAGCTTCTGGGAGAATGTCCTATGGACAGACAAGACAAAACTGGAACTTTCTGGCAAGGCACATCAGCTCTATGTTCACAGACGCAAAAATGAAGCATACCAAGAAAAAAACACTGTCCCTACTGTGAAACATGGAGGAGGCTCTGTTATGTTCTGGGGCTGCTTTGTTGCATCTGGCACAGGGTGCCTTGAATCTGTGTAGGGTACAATGAAATCTCAAGACTATCAAGGTATTCTAGAGAGAAATGTGCTGCCCAGTGTCAGACAGCTTGGTCTCAGTCGCAGGTCATGGGTCTTGCAACAGGATAATGATCCAAAACACACAGCTAAAAACACCCAAGAATGGCTAAGAGCGAAACATTGTGGCCTTCTATGAGCCCTGATCTAAATCCTATTGAACATCTGTGGAAGGAGCTGAAACATGCCGTCTGGAGAAGGTACCCTTCAAACCTGAGACAACTGGAGCAGTTTGATCATGAGGAGTGGGTCAAAATACCTGTTAAGAGGTGCAGAAGTCTCATTTACAGTTACAGAAATTGTTTGATTGCAGTGATTGCCTTAAAAGGTTGTGCAACAAAATATTAAGTTAAGGGTACCATCATTTTTGTCCAGGCCTGTTTCATGAGTTTGTTTTTTAAAATAATTCTGTTGAACCACAATTCAAAAGCATTGTCTGATTTTCACTGGTTAATTTTCATAGACTTTTTATTTATTACCACTTTTGTCAGATTCAAGTTATTTCTGTGACCACTGTGGGTTTTTCTTTCATTAACAGACGGGTACCAACAATTTTGTCCACGTGTGTATGTGGCAGCAAGGAAAACACAGAGAAATATAATAAAGAAACCCTTAAATAAACCCTTACATCACAGCAGAGAATACTATTCATTTTAAACCTAATTTGACATACTTAATGTATTTTTTAAATAATTGTAATATGGCAGAATGGTTAATAACACATTTTTCTGTTGTGATAAAGTTAGAACAGATCATTGCTTCACACAGACAAAACATATTAAGTTCATTATTGATAAGTTTAATACAGAATTATGTCATGTTCGGGGTCATTCACCCTGTCCATGATCGGTGGCTGTAGGTTTTGATTATTGCTTATTAATTTCAGCTGTCAGATTGAGCCTTGCTCTCTGACAGTCGTACGGCCACGTCTCCTCCTCTTACCAGACATTCACCGGAGGTATCTTATCACCACATGCGCACACACACACGCGCGCGCACACACACACACACTCTGTTTCAATCAGTCCCGCACCTGCTTACCACACGGCTGTGTCCACTTGCCCTCGTTAGGGTTTTGTGTATCAATAGCGAAGCAGTGTGACCAATCGGTGTGGCAGTTTAAAGTCAGCTCTGGACATCCAGACTCGCGACTGTTGGTTTTCCCCTGGACTAAACTGTGTAGTTTCTTCAGAGCCTTTCCGCTCCTACGCATATGTAAGTCCTTTTATTTTTGCCTTTCCCTCCGCTCCTGTTCTGTCTGGAGTGCGCTAGGCATTCTCCCCTGCCAACGAAGCTTGAAGCGGGTTTTCTGTTCTGTTATAGGTGAATGCTATTTGGACATTGTGTACATTCTCCCATTATAAGTAAACGTGTTACTTACACTGTGTTTTGGGCTTGCTGCCAATTCATACGTTTGCTGTGAAATTACGCAGCGGACATAACAGTAAGCTGCCACCAAAAAGAGTCCAAGCAGTAAATAGCGTGTTATTCATTTTTTGTGTTTTTTTCACCAACCTGTTTGGAGCATGATGTCCTGGTCTAGCCGTTTCCATACTGGCAGAAGTGGATGGGCAATGGGACATCCCAGCATGAAGGAGGAATGGGCAGCCACGTCTATCCGGGGGTTCCTGTACGTCGCCAAGGACACCTATGGCCCCGGAGAACAATGGGACTGCCTCAACGAGGCTCAGGATGTTCTGGCAGCTCACCCAGGCCTCTGGAATTATTCCCGGTATGCCGAATTATTGTCCTCCATCTGCATGCTCGAGCAGGCTTTTCCCGACCTGAAGAGAAGGGCTTTCCAGACGAAACCGAAGCAGAAATGATCTTCTCCGCCGGTAGCCATCTCCTCTCCTCCATCACCCACTCCAAGATGGCAGCCACCAGATCGGCATCGTCAGCATCACCCGGAATCCCGGAAGAATGATCCAGCCCTGCTAGCTGCTCCAGCTCCGACACTGAGCCCTGTCACCCTCGCAGCGGATCCTCATCTCCAGTCCCAAGCAGTCCCGTCTGCAGGATCTCCCTCCGTATCCTCTGTGAGGACTTCTTCCTCGGTTTGTTTGCCGGCAGCAGAGGGGCGCTTGCTTTTTTCACCAGGGTCTCTCATTCCTGTGGCAAGAGGGGAGGCTCCCATAGCTCCTACAGAGGAGCCTAACACCGTCTTTCCCGGACGGATGGGTGATGACGTCCAAGCGGCAGCAACCAACACCATAAACCAGGAGAACAGGCAAGTTTGTTTTCATTTGAGTCACATTAATAATGAAATATCTTGCCTGATTCCTGGTAGGAAGGCTCAGGGAAAGCAGTCCCCTGAGATCTCCCCACCTGCTGCAGTTAAAAACTGTTCACCAGCCCTCTCTCTACTCTCCTTTGTTTGCCTGCTGGAACCAGAGCCGAGCAGTCATGACCAGGAGGAGCCAGAGGTCGTGGAGGATTGTCCTCCCAAAGTAGTGGTGAACCAGGTCCCAGCCGCCATGCCGAAGGAGTCACCAGCGTGGTTCATGGCAGCTGGGAAAGATAAGACTGCAGTGACCATCATGCCTACTGTGGAGGCTGCCACAGCAGAGTCAGCACTCGAGTGGAACCTCTTGGAGGCCGAACCTGTGGAGACATCTCCTGGATCGCCGAAGTCCTGGATGGCAGTAGAGCTTGAACTAAGGCAAGTGCTCTCTTTTGTCTTTCTTTTTCTGTAATTGAGCATTTTAGCCTAGCTTTAGATGAGGAGAGCCAACTGCAGCCAAACGCTGCACCTGAGCTCATCTTGCCGGGCTCTGCTGCTGCCGGTGACTCTGACCCTTCATCCTCTCTTTCTGAGTCCGTTTCCAGAGTCGCCGGAGAAAGTCCTCCATCGCTGGACGAGTCTGTGGACCCAGGTTCACAACCGGAGGTCACCGAGGTCCCGGTTGAGGTGGTTGTCGGGGGCACCCAGTACCAGTCCAGGGTGCCTATGATCGATCTGCTCCTCACTTGGGTGCCCACACGGGTTGGCTGGCCCATGGCCAAGATGGCGTTGGGATCACCAGGGGCCCAGCAGTGGCCCAGCCGGGTCCCACCGCGGGTGCAGCAGGGGTTCAGCTGGACTCCATCGTGGGTGCAACCATGGCTCAGTTGGGGCCCACTGTGGGTGCAACTTTGTCCAAAGCTGGGACCACCGCGGATGCAGCCATGGCCCAGCCTGGGTCCACCGCAGGTGCTATGGAGTCTCAGTCCCACGCCGGGATCACCGAGGATGCGACCAGAGAGTTTAGGGACACCAGGGTCATCCCTTCCTTTCTGGAGGCCCTGTGGGTGTTCCTCCTCCCTCTGCTGGGCACCATCATGGTCCTGTTTTCCTCACCACCTGCGATCGCAAGGGCTTCCCTTCCTCTGCCCAGCCATCCACCTCTCAGTTTTCCAGTGGGTAGGCCTCCGCCTCATTTGCCCTTCCGGTCCTGGTGGCCTAATCATGTGGGCAGGCAGCCCGAAAGACAGGGTTCCCTTGCCGGGTGGCCCATGTGCCCTGGCAGGCCCCCTGATACTACTCCACAGGCCACCTGCTGGGCCTTGGACTCCAGCCGGCCCCCTGAACTGTGGGACTCTTGGGGGTGGGGTGGGTTAGTTAGTTTGGGGTTGGCAAAAGTGTTGTTGTTGTGTTGTATTGTGGTGTTTACCCTTTCTTGATTGATCCCTCCTAACCTTTTTTCCTCCACCTCCTGCCCTGGTTTGGTGTGTTGGCCTTTTGAGTGGGGGGGGGGGGGGTATTTTCTGGTTTTGATGGTACGGTGGGTGTCTGGCTCCACCCCTTGGGGGAGGGGGCACTGTCATGATCGGGGTCATTCACCCCATCCATGACCGGTGGCTGTAGGTTTTGATTATTGCTTACTAATTTCAGCTGTCAGATTGAGCCTTGCTATTATTAAGTGGTCTATTTTTTTCTTGCAGTTCTGCTTTCCAAAGGCTGTGATGATGTCTGCCCAACTCAGCTACGTGTTATTATTGAAGAGACTCAAGTTCACAGGTTAACCCTATAAGCATCTTTCTTATCTCGGCTCGCTCAAAGCATCATGGGAACGTGGCTACCAAACATGCTCTATCGATACATTTAATTTATGGAAAGTTCCTGATCTACGAGCATATTGTACATGTAGGGGTCTTCTCGGTTGTACCCACAAAAGCAAGGATAAACTAGTTGCATTTGCATTTGAGGCCACGTTGCAGAAATTGGCCAAAATGCCCCCCCCCCCTTATGTACGCTGACATAGCAGATTTTTTGTTGTCAAAGGACCAAGCACCCTTACTTGCGAGACTCTGAAACAACTACAAAGAAGGTAAGCGAGTGATTTGACAGCTCAACTTTAGCTTTGTCATTTTGAATAAATTTCACTACAAGGCATAGCCTGCTTACTTAGATCTATAGGTTGATGATACTCTAGTTTAAGTACCACACGTTTTTAATGATTTGCAATTTTATTTTATACCAGCCTACTTATCAACAACGTTAAATACATGTGTGTGTAGATCAAGACTAGTTAAAATAGAATACACTGTAGTTCTGACATTGACTCCCATCAATGAGTCATGTGCTTCCTCTTCCGCTTCTTCTCCTCCAGTTCCATTGGATCAGTCTTTACAGGATGACAGTTCCTCTGCTGGCTCAGCTGACACTATCATTTTACCACAGTCACTAGAATATTGATCAGAACCATGGCCAATTAATTTTCTGATACCCACCTTTTCATATGATGTTGAAATGCTCCTTCAAGCAGGAAACAAGGCTAATGAAACTGATGGCCCACTCCTTCAGAATCCAAACCTGAACTCAAACATACTTGAGAAACTTGCTGAAACCATATTCTACTACACAGCTTATTTAACAGTTTATTCAGTTTATTCACACACATCACACATAATCAACAACATGAATGAATGAATTACAATATGAATTATCAACAGCATGAATTGCAGTGTACAATAGGCTTTTTCCCCACATTAATTTGGAGTGTGAAATGGTCACCCTGTTTTGTTTGCACGAAAACCCAAATTCAGACACAGACTCGATTAGAATTACAATGATCTTTATTAGTGAACTGAATGTGTGTGTATGTGAGTGCAGAGTGGGAGAGGTCTGGCAACCCTGCAGGGAGACAGGGCAGAAGAGATTAATAACAGTTCTGCAACAGTGGGCTGAATGGGCAGAATAATTAAAAATCTTACAGAGCGAGGAAGTAGCTGAAGCACCGAAGAGCAGCTCAGTCCATTCCAGGTTACCAGGGTCCCGCTCAGGTGATGCAGTGCCCGTGAAGATGATTACAGTGCTGGGTGTAGGTGCAGCCTCTACTGAGGGGAAAGAGGAGTCCGGAGGGTGGTGACACTTACAGAGCTGGAGGGAATGAGAGGTCTCCAGCTCACGGGCTGAAATCCGGTCCGCTGCCTGGAGCTGAGGTAGGTCTGCCTTGATGTAGGTCCACCTGTACACAAGGAAGGAGAAGAGAAAAGGCAGGAGGAGAAGATGGTACATCCAATGAAGGTTTGCTTACAACAGTGATGGGGAGGTGAACTCCCAGATGAAGAGGTGTAGCATAGTTGAGAGAAAGGGAGGCGAGACTCCAAGAAGAAGGAAAGGGTGAGTCTCGACGTGAGTGGCTTCACCCTGGTGGAGCGTTGACGTCTCCATGCAGGAGTGTAGGAATCCCCTCCTAATAAAGGCCGCCTAATTGAGAAGAGCAGGTGTGAATGAAAGCGCAGCTGAGGATGATAATAAGTAGGCAGGAAAACACACAGCGCAGATCACCACACACCCCAAGTAAGATATTTAAAGCTTTTACTAGGGGGCCCAATTCTACAATAAAATAAGATAAGCCTTTATTACTCTCACAATGGGGGAATTCCAGGATTACATCAGCACAAGGATAGCAGCACCCACAGCAATAATTAATAAGATAAGATAATAAGAAGAAATGAATATACATATGTACACAGATATATACACAGTGCGGGGGCATTGCAGCTAGATGGTATAGACAGTATTACGGTCTGTTAAGTTACCCCGCAGAATATGAATATGTACCCAGACAGTACATTTCGTATTTGAATCAGCTATGTTGTCACCCTCAGTAATGATTGATATTGTCTTAGTTTTATAATGGAGGGGACCATTCATTGTGGAAGGTTGTTATGTTTTGTACATTCAATACAACCTCTATGAGCAGCTCTAATTAGGTTATAAAGTCTGAAAGCTGTAGGAAGGTAGGAAGGGCCTGCAAAACCTCTCCATCGTGCATCTAGGATGGTACAGCCTACCGCTAAATTAGTTCCTCAGTGCATTCAGCGTATCCTGCACGGGGTGGGATTCGGACTCCAGCAGAGATGACAGCATAGCCACGATTTTCCTCTCTCCTGTTCCCTCTACTGAGTCAAGGCGCCTCCCCAGAACAGAGCTAACTTTTTTGATCAGTCTGTTCAGTCTCTTCTTGTCGGCTGCCGTGATGCCCAGCAGACCACTGCAAATATGATGGCTGATGCCACCACTGAATCGTAGAAGGTCTTCAGGAGTGCCCCTTGCACTCCAAAAGACCTGATCCTCCTCAGGAGTAACAACCTGCGGTGCCCCTTCTTGTAGAGATTGTTGGTGTTGTGTGACCAGTCCAGTTTATTGTTCAATTCAATTCAATTCAACTTTATTTATATAGCGCCATTTCACAACAACAGTCATCTCATAGCACTTTCAACTGTAGGGGAAACCCCCACAACTGCAGAAAGACCCCAGCAATCAGGCGATCCCCTATGAGCAAGCGCTTGGCGACAGTGGAGAGGAAAAACTCCCTTTTAACAGGAAGAAACCTCCAGCAGAACTAGGCTCAGGGAGGGGCAGTCATCTGCTGCGACTGGCTGGGGGGTGAGGGGATAGAGAAGATGAAAAGAACAGACATGTAGAGAGCAAACAGCACGATGGGGACTCAATCTATGGGAGAGAACCAACAAATATTAATGACCAGCAAAAAAAAAAAAAAAAAAAAAAAAAAAATTAAAAAAAAAAAATTCATTGACAGTGAATAAAGGAGTGAAGCCCAGTGCAATTATCTGAGGTCCCCCGGCTGTCTAAACCTAAAAGCAGCATAACTAGGGGAGGGTTCAGAAACATGATCCCTCCCTAATTGTTGGCTATATCAAAAAGGTAGGTTTTAACCCTATTCTTAAAAACAGAGATCGAGTCTGACTCCCGAATCCAGATTGGCAGCTGGTTCCACAAGAGAGGAGCTTGATAACTGAAGGCTCTGTCCCCCATTGTACTTTTGGAGATTCTAGGTATTACAAGTAATCAAGCATTTTGAGAGTGTAGTGCTCTGTAAGGATAATAGAGTGATATTAGATCTTTTAAATAAAAAAAAAGGGGCATGATTGTTTAGAGCTTTAAAAGTGAGAAGAAGGATTTTAAACTTAATTCTAAACTCTATGGGAAGCCAGTGAAGGGAGGCCAGAACCAGAGAGATATGATCTCTCTTTCTAGTACCTGTTAAAACTCTTGCAGCAGCATTTTGGATCAACTGAAGACTTTTTAGAGATGTTTTAGGACAACCTGATAGTAAAGAGTTACAATAATCTAATCTAGAGCTAACAAAAGCGTGGATCAGTTTCTCAGCATCACTCTGAGCCAAGATGCTCCTAATCTTGGCAGTATTACGCAAATGATAGAAGGTAGTCTTTGAAACAAATTTAATATGTGAATTGAAAAACAGATCTTGATCAAAAATAACTTCAAGGCTCCTCACAGAGCTATTAAGAGAAAGAGTAACTGCATCCAAACTAAAAGTTTGATTTGGAAAGGTATTTATAAGGTTTTTTGGACCAACAAGAATGAATTTCAGTCTTCTCTGAATTTAATAGCAGGAAATTACAAGTCATCCAAGCTTTGATTTCCTTAAGACAGGCTTCTAACTTGACTAATTGATTACTATCATCTGGCTTCATTGACAGGTATAACTGTGTGTCATCTGCATAACAATGAAAATGTATACAGTGCTTCCTAATAATATTGCCTAATGGAAGCATATAGAAACTAAAAAGAGTAGGGCCTAGCACAGATCCCTGTGGAACTCCATGACTGAGCTTTGAGTTGAAAGAAAACTCATTATTGACATGAACAAACTGGAACCTATCAGATAAATAAGATCTAAACCACTGCAACAAAGTTTCATTAAGTCCAACATAGTGTTCTAATCTATCCAGTAGAATATTATGATCGATAGTATCAAAAGCTGCACTAAGGTCTAAAAGGACAAGTTATAGAAACAAGTCCATTATAAGATGCGATCAGGGGGTCATTAGTGACCTTCACTAAGGCTGTTTCAGTACAATGATGGATTCTAAACCCAGACTGAAACTCTTCAAATAAACCATTTCCCTGCAAGTGGTGAAATAATTGCGTAGCAACAACTCTTTCTGAGATTTTTGAAATGAAAAGGAGATTAGAGATTGGTCTATAGTTAGCTAAAACTCCTGGATCCAGCATTGGCTTTTTGAGTAAGGTTTTAATTGCAGCCGTTTTAAAAGCCTGCGGTACATGACCTAAAGTTAATGAAGAATTGATTATTTGAAGAATAAAGCTACCAATAAATGGGAAGACTTCTTTAATTAACCTGGTAGGAATAGGGTCTAAAATACAAGTTGAAGGCTTGGATGAGGAAACTATTTTATCTAATTCTAAAAGGTCAATTGGAGTAAACTGATCCAAACAGATGTCAATTGAAGGAGTTGTAGTAGTTACTGAATTTAAGTTAATGGTGGGAAGAATCTGACTGATTTTTTTCTCTGATAGATGAAATTTTATGATTGAAAAAGTTCATAAAGTCCTGACTAGTAAGCTCTAAGGGAATGCAAGGATTGACAGAGTCCTGACTCTTTGTCAGCCTGGCTATAGTGCTGAAAAGAAACCTTAGATTATTCTTGTTCTCTTCTATTAATGCAGAATAATAACTCATTCAAGCTTTTCTAAGAGATTTTTTTTATAAATTAAAAGATTATTTCTCCAAGCTAAATAGATTTAATCTAAATTAGTGGAGTGCCATTTTCTTTCTAATTGACGAGTCTTCTGTTTTAAGTTACGAGTTTCTGTGTTGAACCAAGGAGTTAGAAATCTCTGATTAGACTTTTTCTTTTTTAAAGGGGCCACCATGTCTAGAGTCTGATGCAGAGAACCTGTAACACTATCTACCATGCTATCAATTACAGAAGGAGTAAGCTGTCTATAGCTTATTTCTGTTGTGTTGACATATGGCATAGAGGAAACAATCTGCAGAAATTTGGTAACAACATAATCTGAGAGGCATCTACTGTAGTAATATTTTCCTTAGGAGCCAAATAGTCAGAAATAGTAAAATCAAAGGTTAACAGACAATGGTCTGACAGTACAGGGTTATGAGGAGACACTACAAGCTTTTCTATTTCTATGCCATATGTCAGAACAAGGTCCAACGTATGGTGGAGATAATGGGTAGAATTTCCTACTTTCTGAGAAAACCCCATTGAGTCTAAAATTGAATTAAATGCCAAATTAAGGCAATCACTATCTACATCTACATGTATATTAAAGTCCCTTACTATAATTATCATATCTGATTTCAGCAGTAAATCAGCTAAGAATTTGCCAAATTTGGAAAAAAAAACTCTGAGTAGGTTGATGGGGGACAATAAACTACGGCAAATAAAACTGGGTTTAGCCTAAAATTGCTAAAATGCCCAATACTGAGGACCAGGCCCTCAAAGGAATTATAACGTTATAAGGTTTTGCTTTACATTAACTAGTAGTTTGGAATGGTAAATTGTTGCTACTCCTCCTCCACGACCAGAACTTCTGGGATTTTGACAGTTTAAATAACCAGAGGGAGTTGATTCATTCAAACCAACATAATCCTCTTGCCCTATCCAAGTCTCTGTAAGGGATATTAAATCAATCGGATGATCAATTAACAGATCACGGACCAGCAGAGACTTGGGAGTAAGAGATCTAATATTTAACAAACCACATTTAATTTTTAAATTATGAGGAGGAACAGATGCCAAATAGTTCAATTTAGAGGCTTCATGTTTAATTTGAATTTTTAAACTCAAATTAAACTTTTTGTTTAATCACTTTGGGATGCTTATACATTATATTTTTTTACTTTTTACTTTCATTTACTTTGGAGGGAGCAGACAATGATTCTGTGATGGGGAAGACAGGGACTAAGTTGAGGGGTGGCAGATGAAGAGGAGCTGCAGAGAGGGGTGTAAGACTGCAACTCTGTTTCCTTGAGTTGTCAAGGTTTTGAAAATTTGGATAAAAATGATGTCATATTGTTAGATTAATGAGACACACCATCCAAAGTGGGATGGACGCCGTCTCGTCTAATAAGACCAGGTTTTCCCCAAAATAAGCTCCAATTGTCAATGTAGCCCACATCGTTTGCAGGACACCACACAGACAGCCAGCGGTTGAAGGATGACAAGCGGCTAAATATGTCATCGCTGGTCAGGTTGGGGAGGGACCCAGAGAGTGAAGACTCAGGTACTTGTAGGATGCAACCATCTCAGTAGTTTTTCCCTGTATGTTTACTGGTGCTGTGGGAGGTTGTCCTCGTCTGCAGTAGTCCACCACCATTTCCTTAGTTTCCCTTGCATTGAGCTGGAGGCAGTTCTGTTGGCACCAGTCCACGGAGTCCTGAATAAGTCCTCTGTACTCATCATCATCTCCATCAGAGATGAGGCTGATAATCACAGAGTCATCAGAGAACTTCTGTAGGTGGCAGTGTGGTGTGTTGTGTGAAAAGTCCGCAGTATAGAGGATGAACAGGAAGGGAGCCAGAACTGTTCCCTGGGAACGGGGGGCATACTGCAGATGGTGATGTCAGACACACAGTCCTGGGTTCTCACAAAATGTGGTCAGTTCATGAGGTAGTCCAGGATCCACGATGACAGATGCTGGTCGACCCCTGCGCACAGTAGCTTGTCCTTCAGGATCACTGGTTGGATGATGATGAAAGCACTGGAGAAATCAAAGAACATGATCCTTACAGTGCTCCCAGGCTTCTCCAGGTGGGACAGGGAACAGTGTAGGAGGAAGATCACTACATCCTCCACCCCATGCTAATAAGCAAACGAGTGGATCCATTGCTGGTCCCACCAAGGGGCAGAGGTGGAAAAGGAGCAGCCTCTCCAAGGTCTTCATCAGGTGTGATGTGAGGGCCACTGGTCTGTAGCTTTTCAGGTCCTTGGGGTGAGGGGTCTTTGGTACAGGTACCACACAGGATGTTTTCCACTGCTGGGCTACCTTCCCCACCTTCAGGCTCAGGTTGAAGATGTGCTCCAGGATCCCACACAGCTGGTCTGAGCAGGACTTGAGGAGCTTCGAGCTGATGCCATCCGGACCCAAGGCCTTCCTCGCCTTGATCTTCCCCAGCTCTGCTCTCACCTGGGTCATAGTGAGGGTCAGGTTGGGGCAGAGAGGCTGTGTGCTGGGAGTGGGGGGTGTTGGGGGGAGGCCATGGACAGCAGGACTAGAAGAAGGTGGAGGCAGTAGTGGTTGATGGGCAGGCGGAGAAGAGGGCAGTTGTTCAAACCTATTAAAAACAGGTTCAGGCTGTTCATTCACCCCCTTCCCCCCGTGGCCTGAGAGGAGGTATTCTGGTGCCCAGAGATAGTTTTGATGCTTCTCCAGACCCCGCTGATATCACTCTGTTGCAGCTTGTCTTCCATCATCTTCCTGTAGCTGTCCTTCCCCTCTCTGATCTTCCTCCTTAGCTCCTTCTGTACAGACTTCAGCTCCTCCTTGTTTTCTGACCTGAATATCCTTTATTATGATAACAGTGATAATGATAATGGATATTGGTCAGATGTCTTTGTGTACAGGAACATACAAACATATAACAGGCATAACACATGATCCCAGCATTTGTTTGCATTTAATTCTTAGGTAAGGTCAAGATACATTGGCAAGTTACTAGTGGATACTAGTGGAGTGACATCAATAAAACAAGAATAACAATGGGGTGACAACTCACCAATAAGCAAGGTTGTCCCACTGGCTTTCAAATACTGGCAATTTTAGAAGCTCTATTAAAGAAGCACCCATGCCTAAAGCTGGATTCATGAAAACTCGTGTGACAAAATTTATGTCATCGTCCCCACTCTGCTAGTGTACACAGGGCTCTACTGCGGACGAGCGTGTGCAACCCAAATTTTATGACCGCGTGGCCTGCCCACGATCTGACCACGTTGACAGAGTCAATGAGACTAAACATCCCATTCACGAGATGGTGCTACCAACACAGCACACAAAGACAAAGTAGACGAGGAAGAGAATGAGGAGGTGGAAGACAAGAATAAACATACATGAACCCTTTTGCAGCAGCAGAAGCTTGAGAGGAGAAGAGCACTGGAAAATGGTAATTCATCCTTTTCCTTGAAACAACGGCATTGTTGTTGCTACAGAAAAAAAAAAAAATGTACGTCACTCTTGTGTTTATAGCTGGTGAACAAAATGGCGTGTTAGTGCATCTGTACTAGCCATAGGGCTAGGGCAAAACTACAAATAACAGTTGTACGCATGTGTCAACTGCTTGACCTGGTAGATGAAAAAAGTGAGCATGTACAACGCCACTTGCGTGCCGGGCTCATCCAAAGCGCACACGGACCAAAGCGAACCAGAGGGGAAATGAAGCATGAATAAGGCTTAACCTATTGACTCCCTATGGTGCTCCATTGCGCCATCAGCCCTTAGTGGTCAAGGTTTTTTTTTTTTCAAGAAAATATTCAGTTCAGATGTCAGAGATTTCCAAAGCTATAACTTGAAAGTGGTAAGTGATAATGGTTTACTGTCAAATAGAAAGACATAGAATATGATCCAAAGTTTGAGACAGGAGTAAATTAATGCACCTAATTTGCATAATGCCATGGCAGCCATGTCGAATTACATAACTTTCAGTCAAAAGTGGACTTTGGACATATTTACACAAACAATGGTTTTGCCTTTTGTCACTGCTTCTTATTTTGGGCATTTTGTTATCTTATCTTCAAAGTATATGAACAAGAAAATCAGTACAATGTAAACAAACAAAGATATTCGTCACTTACCGCTGGCCAGGCGGCTCGCTCGCGTCATCCTTTTGCGGCATCCTGGTCGATATTTTCTCTTCTGTTGGTCATTTTATTTTCCCCCTCACATCCAGAAACTGTTATGATTACTCCACCTCAATTTCACTTTTATCCCACAGCTATTTATCTTATATGACTACACAGAACTGGCTCGATTGTTTTCTCTAGTCACATGGCACTGGGGGCGATGGCCGGTGAACATCAACCAGCTTCACCCACCCTCTGTTATAACAGAATTGAGATATCTACCTTCATAAGCTAAATAATCTCTTTTTAGAATCATAGTTGGCAAATTTGGGAGCAAATGCCTCCTCCGTCTTGCGATGGCGATCATCAACATTCGTTTACAAACTTTTCTTCTGTGGTGTCAAGAAGTGAGGTTTTAGGATGGTTCTAAGCCCGCCACCAATCCTCCAAAGCAACAGCAGTAAGTTATACGTATCTGCCACCTTGTGAGATGGAATTCTTAGTACATCTGGGGAGTTTTTGGCCACATCATATGACATCACATGACAGGCATAGCACTGAGCAATAGGCAGTGGGGGCGCTATCTGTTCATGCAATCAAGGATGTCAAAGGGATGAAGGAGTCAGCAACCTCCTATTCAGGCATGTACAGGTGGCAACAACATCTTATATACAAGATGGATAATTACCACCCCAAAATGAGAAAGCGTGAGGTATCTTGTCCTGAGCTTGATCTCAACTCCTTGAAAAGAAAACCCCTGGATGAGTGAACTCCTGCAAAAAATTGCAAGAGACCAAAAAGAGCAGAGGTAAACTACCTTCCTCCACATCCAAGTGGACAAACTAGTGACAGTCTGGAGATGGAGAGACTGGAACTTCTCATTGAGGTACACAAGAAGAATTACACCATGGTGATTCAAGAAAACATGGCCAAAACATTCTCCATTCAGAGGCTTGAGGTTGTGAATGGAAATCCAGCTGCTGATGACTTCAGAGAGATATGGCCTTCTTTGTTTTGCAAAGATGGGGTAGGTGAATCCACATACAGTACCCTTACAAATATTATCTGCTCCATTTGGCAGTAACAATGTTTATTCAGCTCAGTTCCTGATATTGTATTTGTAATTTTGTCAATGCAGATCAAGGAGGAATTCAGGAGACTAACCATTATTTCCCTGGAGGAAAGCGTTATGGCCAAACTTGAACACTACACACCAAAAACTATAACCCTGATGAAGACCAAGGGATGTGTAGTCACGACCAAGCTGAGACTGTTCCTGTACAAAGTGAGTCAGGTGTGTTTGTTCACTTTTTGATTTGCTTCTCTGATTTCCTTTCACTCACTCACTCACTCACTCACTCACTCACTCACTCACTCACTCACTCACTCACTCACTCACTCACTCACTCACTCACACACATACAGTATGTGCTAACAAATACAACATATACTCACATTCAGCAGTTTCAACACTCTGTGCGCTTACATCACTCTATGGCCTTGTGTTTTCTTGTGGCATTTCACTGTTTAAGAATAAGGGTTCACTATTGACATGTTATTAATCTGTTCACAGAATCAAAGCATTATGAGGCATGATGCTGTTATCTGCAGCCTCATTCTGTACCTTGGTGAGAAAGAAGAGGAGGTTTTGAAGACTGCTAGGTAAAGCATTATTAAAATCATTCCACTATGTCATGTTATCTGTGCCTTCAACTCAGAAGTATTGAGTTTACAGCTCATAATCATCATAATATGATTGACTCTCTGGTATTTTCTATGCAAAAAATGTTTTGCCGGTGTACACATAAAATGTTCAATTGAGGAACAAATAGTTAAATATTTGTTTTGAACAGCCAAATCCAATTTGACCAACAATAGTCAGGGACTATGCACATGTATGACTGAACGCAATATTCATTTGGGTGCTACAACCGGCGGAGTGCAGCCATCTTGTGATGTTCTACTAATGTTTCATCATCTAAGACATGTTTATTGATCATTTTTTAGTACATATGTGTTCACTCTGCCTTGGTAATGAAGTCACAATCAATGACTGAAGAAATTCTGTTTTGTCCCTTGTACATTTTATGCAGGAGGACTGCTGCAGTGATCCCATGCTACACATCCTCAAGATACTGGTTTTCCATGGTGGTGTTGATGACCCTCTCAACAGGAAGGCTGTGCAGAGGGTCATCAACACTGCCCAAAACATGCATCAGTGGCCCTCTGCCCTGCCTGGAAGACATCCCCAGAGCTTCCTGTCTCAGAAGGATCAAGGCCATCACAGGAGACCCCTCACATCCCGCCCACCACCTGTTTGACCTGCTTCCCTCTGGACGACGGTTCAGATTGATCAAGTCTCACACCTCCAGACTGACAAACAGCTTCTTCCCCTGGGCCATCCAAACTGCAAACAGTCAGAGGACCCACCCTCCCTCCCTCTGAACGCTCACATGCACAGAACTGAGGACCTTTTAAGTATCACTATTAGTCACCTGTCGTTGCATTCCTCACTTTCATGTATATTCACCCATCTGTGAAATCACTACCGTACATATTTTCCATAATCATTGGGCCATTTTACTCTATTATGTGTCCGGTATTCCGCACTCTTATGTACATGGTTCTGTCTGTGTAGCCACTACCATACCTGTGTATACACCCATGGGCTATTTGTTATTTTTACTTTTACTTTTACTTCAGTCATATGGTTAATCGTGTGTTCTGTAACTGTTTTATTTCAAATTCTTCTCACTTATTTTATTGCGCAGTAGCCTGGTGGAGCACCCTCAGTTTTGTTGTGCTGTACAACTGTACAATGGCAATGAAACCTATTCTATTCTATTCTATTCTGGTGAGGATCCCGTGGATATATCCATCCTTCTTGAAGGCAAGGAGATGTTATAAGGATGCAGCAACTCTGCTAAAGCTTGCACAATGCTTATGGGACTGATTTATGCCCTCAACCTTGCATACCCTCCAACACTATGTTACACTTTTGAGGTGTAACATAGGGCAGCACGGTGGTGCAGTGGTTAGCACTGTTGCCTTACAGCTAGAAGGTTCCTGGTTTGAATCCCCAGGTTGGCAGGGGTTGGAACCTTTCTGTGTGGAGTTTGCATGTTCTCCCTGTGCTGCGTGGGTTTACTCCGGGGGCTCCGGTTTCCTCCCACAATCCAAAGACATGCATGTTAGGTTAATTGGCTGTTCTAAATTGTCCCTAGATATCTGTTTCCTATAGGCCCTTAGAGTAGAGGGTTAGTATTAGCGAAAGCGCTTTGAGTGGTCTTTGTGACTAGAAAAGTGCTATATAAGTGCAGGTTAGTTAGTAGTTAGTTAGTGTTTCAGAAACTTTTCCTAGAACTGGATGGGCTTAAGCTGTCACCAAAAGTACATGCATTAAAGTTGAAATTGCTGTCTTAAATGCTATGGCCATGACAACTAGTGTTTAGTCTCAGCTGCTATCACACCTCAGTTCACTTTTCCATCTTCCAAATGACTGTTAACAATAACTTCATTGAACATTTCACAGGACCCTCAGCTCACCAGTAACTTATCTTGTATGGACCAATGGGCTTTTCATATATAAACTTGCATATCACAGAAATTTTGATGTGGGACTTTAGTTATGTTGTCTTTCTTGCACATTTGTGGAGAAATGCTAATATTTAGCCCCTTGCCTTTTACTTTAATCTGGTCAACACGTTGTTGGAAGTTATCTCTCAGGAATGTTTCCAGTTTGCTGTTAAATATGTTATGTTATGATTGCACTATTCCAGAGGTTTTAACATTTTATACAGTTTACTGTCCTAATGGAATTGCAACAGTTTGTATTGGATTCAGTGGACTTGTCTTTAAGATCTTTCTTAGAATATCTTCATACATTCATTCTTAAACTGCTTATCCTGTTAAGGGTGGTGGGGTTTGTTGAACCTATCTCAGCTATCATAGGGTGAAGGCAGGGAAACACCCTGTACAAGTTGCTAGTTAATCGCAGGGCATACAGACAAACAAACACAGACCTACAGGTAATTTAGCATCTCTATTTCGCCTAACATATGTTTTTGGACTGTGGGAGGAAACCAGAGTTTCCTAATCTTCACCCTGTGATAGCTGGGTTAGGCGACAGCAGCTCTTAACAGGATAAGCGGCTTGACAATGAATAAATGAAATTAATTTTTCACTTTATTTTAAGATTTTGTCGTCATTGCAGCCAGTGTTTTTATTTTTTTTAATGTATTGAATATTATATTTTTTGTTGATTTATTATTTCATTTCTAGCAGCCACTTCAAATAGCAATACTGAAAAAAAATAGTTCTGTGTTGATTAATGCCAGTTTAACGTTTTCCAAAATAAAGAAAAAAAATAATTCCATTATACTTTATATTAATAGTGTGATTTGTGGTACATGTATATTAAATGCATATGGTAACATTTTGCTTATGAAACTAACAAAATAATTGAATACAACTAAGTAATTCAAATTTTCAAACAAGAAAAACTATCGTAAAATCTACTTATTCACATCAAAAAAGCAAATATTACAGACATGTAAGATTTACTGAATATTTTGATTATGTAATGGTCTGCCCTTGTTGCTCATTCCCCTCAGCTGCGCACACACCTGTTCCTCATCACGGCCTGGGCTATTTAAGCCACGCTGCCCTGGGATTAATGTGGCATTGTCTGTCAACCTTCATGAGACCCACTCACACCTTCTTCGTTGTTCCAGAGTTCCTAGCCTCAGCCTGCCTTCGTCCTCGCTTCCAACCCTCTGCCAGCCGGCGTCAGGAAGGGAACCTCCATTACCAAAGTAAGCCATCGCTCATTCTCCCTAATCCACTCTCAGTCCTCCGTGCACAGGCGGAGCTCCGTGGCGGCGGACCGAGCCACACAACTCCTCTTGACATGTATTCACCCTCTACAAGCAGCAGCCGGATCAGTGGACACTGTCCTTCTGGCCGTAGCCACCGAGCTGAGCCTGAGCGTCACCACATCACTGCAAACAGTAAGCCCAGGATTAAAC
Source organism: Pholidichthys leucotaenia (assembly GCA_020510985.1). Taxonomy (NCBI): domain Eukaryota; kingdom Metazoa; phylum Chordata; class Actinopteri; order Cichliformes; family Pholidichthyidae; genus Pholidichthys; species Pholidichthys leucotaenia. Next base: position 300,664,469 of record CM035836.1, on the reverse strand, counting down.
TGCACATCTCCACCTGTATTGCCACTAACTGTCCTGTCTGTGTTTGTCCATAGGGTTGCCAGGTCGTACGACGTTCTGCTCTCCCCCAGCTGCTGCAGGATCACACATCCACACACTCACATCCACACATTATTGTTAATAAATATAATTGTATCTATTTTGGAGTCCGAGTCTGTTCACTTGGTCTACAACCATGTCAGATTATGGTGATGCTCCTGTTTGAAAATAATTAAGTAATATTTGCTTATTATCTTTACGAATGTTAAAGGTAGTAGTAAGTACATTTTACTTGACACTGGCAAGTGGGTTGTACTCGATACTACTGTATTAAAATTTACTTTAAAAAGTGAGTGCAAACTGTAATGAAGAATTTATTTTTAGAAAATTCTACAAGTTATTATTTTCAGTGTGCAATGAAACATTATGTTATATTGGTCTAGCTGATTTATTGTTCTTCATGCAACCAAAAAAGAAGACTTTTTTGTTTGTTTAAAGGACATTTAGTATGATTGTGCTTTGGACTCAATAAAAGCTCACCTGAGATCAAGAATTATGCTATTTTGTATCATGATGGAAATAGACATCTATACCTTTATTGTCTTTTTAAATTGCTGCACTTAAAAAATGTAGCTGCCAACTTACAAAGTAGCGTGACCAGTTCTGGTAAGCAGTCCAACAACTTGGTTAATCATTGCTTGGAGAGCAGCACATTAAACAGTAAAAGGTTGGAGGTTCATGATATAGGTACAATATCAGAGGGTAAATGAACTTTAAGCAGTATAGCAGTTCTGTCCTCATGTGATCCTGCCCTAAAGGAAACAGTTTTGAGGGCTTTGACCATTTTTTTCTTTAAAGTTGGGATCCAAATCAAAGCACAAGCTGCACCCTTGCACCAATTCCTTTATGAAAAATAAAGGATTTTTACATTACAAATGTGAAATGTCAGACAATTTGTCCCTTTTGTAGAAGTTGAAGTGTTGATAATGTACACTGGTGTGAAAAAGTGTTTGCCCCTTCCTGACTTCTCGTTTTTTTGTATGTTTGTCACACTTAAATGTTTCAGATCATCAAACAAATTTAAATATTAGACAAAGATAACACAAGTAAACACAAAATGTGTTGTTTTTTTTTAAATGAAGATGTTTATTATTAAGGGTAAAAAAAAAAAAATCGAAACCTACATGGCCCTCTGTGAAAAAGTGAGTGCCCCCCCCCTTTTTAAAACATAAATTAATTGTAGTTTATCACATCTTTGGAAAGCTGAGTTCAATTTCTTGAGCCACACCCAGGCCTGATTAAAGCCACACTTGTTCTCAATCAAGAAATCACTTAAATAGCACCTGCCTGACAAAGTGAAGTAGACTAAAAGATCCTCAAAAGCTAGACATCATGCTGCAATCCAAAGAAATTCATGAACAAAAAAGAAACAAAGTTACTGAGATCTATCAATCTGGAAAAAGGTTATAAAGCCATTTCTAAAGCTTTGGGACTCCAGCAAACCACAGTGAGAGCCATTATCCACAAATGGCGAAAACATGGAACAGTGGTGAACCTTCCCAGGAGTGGCCGGCTGACAAAAATTACCCCAAGAGCACAGTGATGACTCATCCAAGAAGTCACAAAAGACCCTACAACAACATCCAACGAACTGCAAGACTCACTTGCCTTAGTTGTAACGCGCTACTGTAACGCCACTACTTTTGCAGTAACGTGCCTGTAACGAAATTAATGTTTAAAATTTCAGGAATGTGTTACAGTTACTGAAATTTGATGAGATACGTTACTCGTGTTGCTCGTTTTATTAATATGGATAGATACTTTTTGCCCAAATAGATGATCATACAACTTGCAGTTGCTAGACACCCTCCTCATCAGCTGACAAATGGGGATGAATACACAGTTTCGGCGGCTATGGGAGGGACTGCCATCCCCAGCGCCACCAGCGGCCTCAAGCCACTGGAGGTTGTCATGCCAAAGGCAAAGGCAAGGAAATAAATAAGCAAATAAATATAAACTGACCTTACCATAACTGACACAGTCGTCAGTCTCCTCCGCGGGTCCATTTCCTGTCCTGCCCCAGTTCACATCATAACCCGGTGAAGACATGCCATGGTAGTGGCAACTTCTCATATTGAGCCCTGATCACCTGTTGTCTGAGTGGTGAGTAGTGACATGATTTGAGGCTTAAACCCAGGATCAGACAACAGACTCAGTCAGAAATACAATGATCTTTATTGAACGTGAGTGTGCGTGTGTATGAGTGAGTGCAGAGCGAGAGAAGTCTGGAAACCCTGCAAGGAGGAGAGAGAAGGAGATATGAGTAATCTTGTATCACACTGATAAATTAGTGGAATAAATAATCTTACGGAGGAAGGAATGGTAGGCGTGAAACTATTTGCAGCCTTGTTCTTCTCCAGGTTACCGTAGACCCGTGACGGTGAGGAAGAGCCAGTGCAGATATATACAGTGTTCAGTGCAGAGGATTCCTCAGCTGAGGAGAGAAGGGGAAAGTTCAGTCTTAGTGCTGAGGCACTTACGAGATGCTGATGAGGAAGAGGAGCCTCCAGCTCATGGAATGAGTCCTGGTCCACTGTCCAGAGTAGGGTTGGTCCGGCAGGAGGACGGTCCACCTGTGCACAGGTATAAAGGACAAGGAGAGGATGATGCAGGGTGATGAGAACAGGTTAACAGGCTGCTTACGGTTTGTAGCGAGGGAGGCAAAGCTCCCAGCTGGCAAGGAGAAGAGTAGATAAGCATTGTGAAGTTCTTTCACAGAGTTGGAGCGTTGACGTCTCTGTGCAGAAGTGGAGGGTCCCACTCCTTATAAAGGCTGCCTTATTAGGGAGAGCAGGTGTGAGTGGAACCGCAGCTGTGAAACATAATTAGTAAGAGAGAACAACAACATACAGCTCGGATCACTACAGTGCCCCCCCCCCCCTCCAGGAATGCCTCCTGGCAGCCGACTCAACCTTCCAGGGTGAGCCCGATGGAAAGCTCTGATGAGCTGTCATTCTGTGATAAACGAAGCTCGGACCCATGACCTTTCCTCTGGTCCATATCCAGCCCAGTCTACCAGGTACTGAAGACCTTTCCCCTGCATTGTACGTCCATAATGGGGATGACCTTGAATGATGGCTCTCCATCGATCATCACCGGAGGGGGAGGTGGCTTAGATGGAGGACACAGAGACAGAGTGCTGGTGGAAAATGGCTTCACCTGAGAAACATGGAAAGTTAAACAGATGCTTAGAGCAGGGGGAAGAGACAGGCGGACTGCAACCCGATCGATTATGTGTGAGATGGAGTAAAGACCAATGAAGAAAGGAGAGCACTTCTTAGATTCAGTTTTAAGGTTGATGTTTTTCATGGACAACCACAACTTCTGTCCAGCCTGGTAAGGAGGGGACAGGGTCCTCCGGCGGTTCATGATTTCAGAGTTGCGGCCCACAGTGTGGTGGGAGAAGCCCTGGTAGTCCTCCAAATCCGGTGGCAGTGCTTGATGTGAGACTTCACCAATGGGACAGCGATCTCCACCTCCCCCTCCAGGACCGGGGGGTGGGGGTGGGAGGGTGGTTGTACCCCAAGGACACCTTGAAGAGGGAGAGACCTGTAGCTGAAGAAGTGGTAGAGTTGTGTGCATACTTGATTCAGGTACTCGATAGGTACGTGCTCCAGGATGCAGGATTGGAGGCAGTGACACACCCGAAGTTAGCCTCCAGTTCTTGATTAGTGCGTTCACACTGGCAGTTATTCTGAGGGTGATATCCCCAGGACAAGCTGATTGTTGACCCAATGGCCTTGCAAAAGGATCGCCACACCTTAGAGACAAACTGAGGACCCTAGTCCGAGATTATGTCCCCCGGAATTCAATGAAGGCGGACAACATGCAGCACGAACAGGTCGGCCGTCTCCTTGGCAGCTTATTTAGCGGGATGAAATGAACTGCCTTAGAAAATCTGTCCACGATGGTGAGAATGACTGTATTTCCAGCGGAGGGAGGAAACCCGGTCACAAAATCCAGAGCCACATGGGACCATGGTCTCCTGTGGATGGGTAGGGGGTGCAGGAGTCCCGAGGTGGGAGAGGAGGAGGATTTCTCGGTGGCACACTGGGGACAAGACAGGATGAATTTGTTGACATTCCTCCTCATCGATGGCTATTAGAAGGTCCTTTGCAGCTGAGACAAGGTGTGAGACACCCCGGGATGACACATTACCTTAGAGGAGTGCAACCAATTGATGACCTCGCCACGGACTGAGGAAGGAACATAAACCCGTCCCGCCGGGCCCCCATCTTGGTAGGGGTTCCGCTTCCTGCACTCTCTTGACCCTCTCCTTGATCTCCCAGGAGAGCATGCCAGCCACACATGAGGGAAACACAATATGATGTGGCTCAGGCTACGCTGTGTGAGGGGAGAACTGTCTCGAGAGAGCATCACGCTTGATATTTTATGACCCCAGGCGGTAGCTGATGGTAAAATTAAACCTGCCGAAGAACAGGGACCAGCAGGCTTGTCTCGAGTTCAGCCGTTAAACTGTTCTGAGGTACTCCAAGTTCTTATGATCAGTCCAAACCACAAACGGCAGCGAGGCTCCCTGCAACCAGTGGCGCTACTCCTACAAAGCCAACTTGACTGCCAGCAACTCCCAATCCCTCACATCATACTTCCTTTCAGCAGGCGACAGACGTCGGGAGAAGTAGGAGCAGGAACAGACCTTATTGTCAGAGATCGAGCACTGAGACAGGACCCCCCCCACTCCGGAGTCGGAGGCATCCACCTCCACCAGGAACTGTAAGTGTGGACCCACCTGGGCAAGGATAGAGGACAGAAGAAGTGAGACTTTAGTTTAGAGAACGCCACATCCGTCTCTTCGGCCCACCAAAAAGGGACTTTGGTGGAGTTGAGGCGGGTGAAGGGCAGAGCAACCAAACTGTAGTCACAGATAAAGCGCTGATAAAAACTGGCAAATCCAAGGAACTGCTGCAGCTGCCTACAGGAGGAAGGAACAGACCACTCCTCCGCTCCCTTCACCTTACCTGGGTCAGCCCAGATCTCTTTATGGACAATGACAAACCCCAGGAAGGTTGTAGAGGATGTATGGAAGTCACACTTCTCAGCCTTGATGTATAGTTGATTATCCTGCAGCCGCTGAAGGACCCTCCTCTCATGCACCCAATGCACCTCTATAGAACGAGAAAAGATGAGAATGTCATCCAAGTACACAAACACAAATGAATCCAGGAAGTGCCTCAACACATCGTTGATGAGCCGTTGGAACACTACTGGCACGTTCGTCAATCCAAACGGCATCACAAGGTATTCGAAGTGGCCACTAGGAGTGCGGAACCCTGTCTTCCACTCATCACCCTCTTTGATCCGGACCAGGTGGTAGGCATTGCGCAGGTCCAGCTTGGTGAAGACAGAGGTCCCCTGAAGCGAGTCAAAGGCAGAATTAATAAGTGGCAGAGTGTGCTTGTCTTTCAAAGTGATGTTATTAAGTTCCCTAAAATCAATGCAGGGTCGAAGGGAGCCATCCTTTTTTCCCACAAAAAACTCTGCCCCCACCGCTAAAGATGAAGGCCTGATAATGTCTGAGCTGTATGACTCCTCAATGTATTTATCGTCACCTCCCGCTCTGGGGAAGAGAGACTATAAAGCCTACTGGAAGGCAACGACACTCCCATCAGGAGGTTAATGGCGCAGTCATAAGGACGGTGGGGGGTAGAGGAAGTGTCTTAGCTTTACTGAAGACTGGAGCAAGATCATGGTATTCAGGGGGAACTGAAGTGAGATCGGGCATGTGGGTGGGTGAGGAACTAATAGAAACAGAGGGAGAAAAGGTTGCAGACTGTAAACAAGAGGCTAAACAAAAGATGCTCCATGAAATGACCCTCCATGCCTGCTAATCAACAACTGGGTTGTGGAGTCTTAGCAAGGACACCCTGAAATGATAGGGGAGGCAGATATGGGCAAAACAAAAAAAACTCAGGTGCTCCTGATGGTTACCTTAAACCAAAACGGAAATGGGGGCAGTCTTCTTAGTAACTCAGAGGGTTCGGGGGGAGGGATGGGAGGGGGGATTGAGAGGGGAGGCACGGCTGGGAGCCCGAGCGGTTAGTAAAACGGCGCTCCTTAGCCCGCTCCCTTAAACGGTTATCAATATTGATGGTTAGAGAAATTAGCTCATGTAATGAGGAGGGCCAACTCATCCTGAAGGCTAGGACTAAGGATGCATGTAAAAATAATGCAGGGTGAAGCATCCTCCCATCTCAGCTGCAACAACCCAGAAATGAACAGAGTAGTCGGCTACGGACCTGGCCCCCTGCCAAAGATTGAGAAAGTGGGTGGTGAGGACATTATCTCAGTCAGAATTATCAAAAACTTGGGTGAATTTGGAAGCAAATCGGTCATATGTGTAATTGGGATAATTGGGGCGATCCAATAGAGCATAAGCCCAGGCTAAAGCCTGCCCCTCCAGCTGGTTCACCACGTAGCTAATTTTACTATGGTTCGTGGGGAAATCCTCCAGTACCTGCTGAAAAACAAGGCTACACTGAAGGAGGACCCCTCGGGCCTCCCGCAGTCTGCTGCTAAAACAGGTTGGTGTAGGAACTGGTGTTAACCAAGGATGTCGCACTGAAGGGGAGGATGAAGGTGGCGGTACGGCTGAACCCCTGGCAGCAGTCTGAGAGGGCAGTGCTCAGGCAAGCTGATCGAGCTGAGAATTTATATGGTTAATTGATTCAAGATCACTTGTTGGTAAGCTGGTGAGCTGGTCTAACCAAGCCTCCATGACATTTAGTCTTTGTGTGGTAGTACCGTCTGCTGGGTCTGGCTGACGGAGACATACTGGCCTGATTTGAGGCTTAAACCCAGGAGCAGACAACAGACTCGGTTAGAAATACAATGATCTTTATTTAACGTGAGTGTGTGTGTGTGTGTGAGTGAGTACAGAGTGGGAGAAGTCTGGAAACCCTGCAAGGAGGAGAGAGAAGGAGATATGAGTAATCTTGTAACACACAGATTGTTTAGTGGAATAAATAATCTTATGGGGCAAGGAATGGTAGGAGTGAAACTATTTGCAGCCTTGTTCTTCTCCAGGTTACCATTGTCCCGCGCGGTGAGGAAGTGCAAGTGCAGATATGTACATTGTTCAGTGCAGAGGATTCCGAGAGAAGGGGAAAGTTCAGTCTTAGTGCTGAGGCACTTACGAGATGCTGATGAGGAAGAGGAGCCTCCAGCTCATGGAGTGAGTCCTGGTCCGCCATCTGGAGTAGGGTTGATCCGCCAGGAGGATGGTCCACCTGTGCACAGGCCTAAAGGACAAGGAGAGGATGATTCAGGTTGATGAGAACAGGTTAACAGGCTGCTTACGGTTTGTAGAGACGGAGGCGAAACTCCCAGCTGACGAGGAGCAGAGTAAGTGTAGTAGAAAGGGAGGCAAAGCTCCCATCTTGCAAGGAGAAGAATAGATAAGCGTTGTGAAGCTCTTTCACAGAGTTGGAGCGTTGATGTCTCCATGCAGAAGTGAAGGGTCCCACTCCTTATAAAGGTTATTTAGGAGCGCAGGTGTGATTGGAACCGCAGCTGTGAAACATAATCAGTTAGAGAGTAGAAAAACAACACATAGCTCGGATTGCTGCAAGTAACCCCCAACAGCTCCGACCTCTGTGGCTAAACATGAGAATGTTTTGAGCAAGAAGCTCGTATTTAATGTCCGCATTAAATGCCTTTAAAATTTTCTTGCGCAAAGAGAAAAAGTGACTGTGATTTGATGCAGTAAAGAACAGATTCTTCTAAGCGGTGAACTTTCATTTATCTGTGCTTTTTATTTTATTTTATCTCATTCATTTACATGCTGTTGTGATATGCAACTATTTCATGGAAGTAAATCTTCTAAATATGCATTTTTAATGGGCTGGTCCAAGGGTGTCAAACGTATGGCTCGTGGGCCAAAAACGGCCCACCAAGGGGTCCAAAATTTTCTCTGTGAATTCACAGCTTTATTTCTAGTAAATTTCTGACTTTCTACTGATTACAATAGTTTGTGTAAATCTGAGTCATTTTTTTCTCTTTAAGATGAGACTTTTTTCTGTTTTCTTTTTCTTCTTTTTTCTGATGAGAACAAGGGGCCCTTGATCTGGCTGTGTGTGCAAGATGATTTAAGTATGCATTTAAAAGTAATGTGAAAGTTACTTTCCTAAGTAACTAGTTACTTTAATTATGCAGTAACTCAAAAGTAACTCAGTTACTTTTGAAAAGAAGTAACTAGTAACTGTAACTAGTTACTATTTTTTATGAACTTGCCCAACCCTGCTAATATATTGTATAAAACATGCTCTTGAATATTATTTACCTTGCACTGAAATCATTTCAAGTGAATAAGGTAGCATAGAGCCATCCATCTTTACTGAGAAAAAATAAATAAAATTAAACAGGACAACAGGCTGACAGGGGAGGGTTTGACCTCTGATCTTAGGGAAGTGAACCGTTTGTGCTATGCGCTGTTGTGCAACCAGAGAAGAGCAGAAGGAAAGTACTCAACTCGTCAGGGGATCCTATACAGGAGAAGTGAAGAAACCAGCAGCAGTCAACGTGTTCCATAATCCTGACAAGGTATGCCTGAAGTCTTTGTTTCCAGGAAATCAGTTTGTAGTTTATTTTCCTAGTTAAACAAAAAAAAACTGTATTTCTTATGGTGGAGTGATATGTTTCTTAAGTTCTTTGTAAAGAATCGTGCCATTTCCAGGTATTTGCAGCATATGTGTATCATTTGCATTTGTAAAGATTATCCTTTCTGTTTTCTTGCCTCATATACATGTGTTTCCCCTTGAGTGCAGCCCAGCACTTCCTCATCTAATTTTTGAACTTTTAAACCTTTGTCATCCTGCTCTTTTTATAAAAACTGTAAATTCAAAACCCATTTTGCCAGTAGGCATGGGAACACAGTTTTTTTTTATTTTTATTTTTTCCACAGAGAAGGTTTTCCCACAGAAATTGTAGTAATAATAATAATAATAATAATAATAATAATAATAATAATAATAATAATAATAATAATAATAATAATTTAGATATATAGTGCATTTTGCCATGTTAGGCAGCATGCCGCCATCAGTGTGTGAATGGGTGGATAGCAGGATCTGTAAAGCGCTTTGGTCATCAAGAGATGAGAATAAAAGTGCTATATAAGTGAATGACACTTACCATTTACCATTTCAAGATGTGCAGGACAAAATCAAGAAAAAGAAGGAAATGTTCAAAGTTTGGCAGAGTGGAGGGGGCGAAGACCAGAGAAAGGCCTATAAAGAAGCGAAGAAGGAAACCAAGAAAGCAGTGGCTAAAGCCAAAGAGGAAGTATAGGCAGAATGGTATGACAATATGGAAACAAAAGAAGGCAAGAGGATGATATGAATTTCCCTCTGGGGATTAATAAAGTATACAAAATTGAAAAAAAAAATATGTAAGGTGCCAAACCAACGAACACAGCTAAGACAACATGTCAAAGCAATAAATGTAATCAAAGACCAGAATGGAGTGCTGCTGACAGATAAAAAGAAGATAAGAGATACAGTATGTAGATGGAGTGAATATTTCAACTATCTTTTTAATGTAGAAAATGACAGAGAGCTGCTGGAATAGAACCCACCAACAGAAGGTCCATTGCAAGATATAGTACTTGTAGAGGTCAGAGATGCTTTGAAGAACATGAAAAGTGGTAGAACGGCTGGATGTTTAGGTCTTCCTGTGGACCTATTGAAGCACCTTGGAAAGGAGAGAGAAGAAATTATGAACACCCTTTTACAGAAGATTTAGAGTACAAAAAAATTCCAAAGGAGTGGGAGTAAAGATTGTGACCATTTACAAAGAGAAGGGTGATCACATTGAGTGTGGAAATTTTATAGGGATCAAGCTGCTGGAACATGGCATGAAGATTTTGGAAAAGATCATAGAGAAGAGACTGCTTACTCTCAAAGCTATTGACAATATGGAATTTGGCTTTACCCCAGGAAGGGGAACAATAGATGCTGTGCTTATCATCAAACAAATGCAGGAGAAACATCTAGAGGTGAATAGAAACCTATATTTAACCTAGGTGGACCTGGACAAAGCATATGATCGCATCTCAAGAGACTTGATATATTGGAGCCTGTGGAAACGAAACATCCCAGAGAGACTGGTTAGATTAGTAAGAGCTACATATCATGAAGCACGAACAGCAGTGAGGACCAAGTATGGAAGCACAGATGAGTTTGCTATTAAAGTTGGTCTAGATCAAGGCTGAGGCTTTAGCCCATTCCTGTTCACTGCTGTACTGGATGTTATCACTGATGAGCTTAGAGGAGGGCTGCCATGGGAATTGCTGTTCACAGACAACCTCACCTTGATGGCAGAGAGCGAGGAAGAGATGCAAAAAAAGTGGTTAAGCTGGCAAAATGGGATGGAATCCAAAGGCTTGAAGGTTAACACCAAGAAGACAGAGGTAGTGGTCAATAGTAGAAGAGAGACAAGAGCAGACATTAAAGACAGGAATAATGTCAGTCTTAAACAGGTGGACAAGTCCAAGTATTTGGGAGTGACAATTAATGAGAAAGGTGGATCTGAAGCAGCTGTAAGGGCAAGAGTGACTGCAGCATGGGTGAAATGGAGACAACTGTCAGGGGTTATTATGAATAAGAAAATGCCAAGGAAGTTGAAAATAAAACTGTATTAGACCATCATACGACCAGCCCTTCTGTATGGTGCAGAGTCATGGACAAAAGAAAAGAAGGAAGAAAGGATATTGCGAGCACCAGAGATGAGAATGTTAAGGCAAATTAAGAGAGTAACACTGAAAGATAAAGAAAGAAGTGAAAACACCAGGGAAGAACTAGGTGTAAACAACATTAATGCACAGGTGAGGAAGATCCGGATGAGATGATATGGCCATGTGATGAGGATGGATGATGGAAACCCAGTGAAGAGTGTGATGAACATAAAAATTGAAGGAAGGAGGCCAAGAGGAAGGCCAAAGAAGGGATGGATAGATAATGTTAGGAAAGGTAGGGACGACTTACAAGTGGCACCAAAGGAAGCCATGAACAGACAGCTCTGGAAGACCAAAATGAGGGGAGTAAACCATGCAGGTTTTTTTTTAATTTACTTTATTTTGTATACTTTATTAATCCCAGAGGGAAATTCAGGCCATCCACATGAATGGATGAGGCAGCCACCGTGCAGAGCTCCACACAGAAGGGTCACTGATCATCACTGGGTGGGATCAAACCTACGACCTTTTTACTGTGCTGCCACAATGCCAACTACTGCACCACCGAGCTGCTCCAATACTCACTTTACAAAGGGGAGAGACGAAAACAAACAGTAGATAAGTTAAACCTTTAATTAATAATAATGACATTAACAGATAAGGAAGAGACAGTGTCAGTAAATGAAAAGCAGTGCTGAATAGGTGGGTCTTCAGTAATTTTTAACACAGAGTGAGAAGTCTCTGATGGCCATGGGGAGTGAGTTCCAGTGGGTAGGAGCAGCGATGGAGAAGGCCCTGTCACCGCACAATTTGCACTTAGTCTGGAGGGGGGAATGGAAGGTTGGCATCAGTAGAACGGATTATGTGGGAGGGAGTGTGTTGATAAAGGAGCTCAGAGAGGTTGGGTGGGGCCAGGTTTTTGAGGGCTTTTTAAGTCATGAAGAGGCTTTGTAATGGATTCTCTGGGGAATGACAAGCCAATGGAGCTTGTAAAGGACGGAGGTGATATGGTCACGGATCCGAGTATGGGCAAGAAGACAAGCAACAGAGGTCTGAATGCATTGCAACTTACTGAGGGTTTTTAATGATAACCCACATACTAGAAGTCTGTTGCAATTGTCAAGATGGGAAATGATGAAGGCGTGGATGAGAGATTTGACATTTTGCATCACCCAAAAAACACAGTCTAGAGTCAAACAGAAAAGTCAGGCAGGCAGCCGCTCGGGGTCTACCGACCATCAGACAGAGAGAAACAGTTTGCTTGGAGGCTGGCCAAAGTCCAAGGGCCACCCAGAGGGAACATGCCATTTGCAAGGATGCTGCCCAAAGTCCAAGGGCCACCCAGCGGAACATGCCATTTGCTAGGAGGCCACCCAAAGTCCAAGAGCAACCCAGCAGGAACATACCGTTTGCTGGTATGCCTCCTAGAGTCCAAGAACTACCCGGTGGAACACATTGTTTGCTGGGAGGTCACCCAGAGTCCAAGGACCATCTGACAGGAGCACACAGCGTGACAGGGGACAGGTTGACATCCAGACCTGGCCGGACTTGGGCAGAGGGACTTCTGGGAGGAAGGCAAGGGAACCACTCAGGTGAGGAAAAGGGACTGTGCACCTCTTGGAGCTCAGACTGCAAAGGGTGAACCTCCTGGAGCACAGGCAGCGAAGGGTGACACTTCTGGAGTGCAAGCAGTGAAGGGTGACCCTCCTGGAGTGCAAGTGGTGAAGGATCGACCTCCTGGAGGGCAGACAGTAAAGCAGGGATTTCCAGGACTGCAGGATTTGAGTCAGATTTGCATTGTAGATGGATCAGCCATGGCAAAGGGTGTCTTTGTATTTAAGCAGATGGTCTTTGAAGGCTTCCAGGTAAAAAGCGGGTCCAATCTCTCCATTTGTCTGGCACAGGTTTTCATTAAGTGGAGGTTGAGGTTGTACCATGGAGCAGAGGCTGTTTTTATTTTGATGGGTGCAGTCTGGTTGAGGCAATAGGTGAGAAGATTGTTGTAGTAGTCAGTGAGGTCAAATGGGTTTGGAGAGTAATGAAAGGAGAGGTGGACTTTTTTGGAGAAGGATGAGGACAGTATGGAGGGAAAACAAGATTTAATTTGCAGAAAGTGATTGTGCGCTTTTGCTTTGTCAGTGAGGTGGCAATGTTAATGGTCATGGTAAGTGATCAGAGATGGTGAGGTCAGGTCCAGAGAGATTGTTAATGGTGAGTCCAGTGGAAGAAACAAGGTCCAGGATGTGGCTATAGTCTTAGGTGGGAAAATTGACATGTTGAGTAAAATCAAGAGTGGGGTATTTCAGGGAAATCCAATGCAGATGTTGAATTTATTGAGTCCATGTGAATGTTCAAGTTGCCCAAAATTTCTTCTTCCAGTTTTGAGGGTTGTTTTGTCTCTCTTACGTATGTTAGTCTGAGGAAAAGAAATTATAAACCACCCACATTATCTAATCATAAGAAATGGTAGACAGTAATGAATCAAATATTTCCTGAGCAAGAGTACAAGAACAATGATGACATCAAATTGATGGCATAAAATGATGATACCTAATGGAACAAAATAAATTGAGGCATGTGGGTCAAGTTTAAGTGTGTGGCCTCCAAGTTAGTAAGACCAGTATCCTTTCAAATCAGCAAAATCAAAAGTAAATCAAAAACTATAAGCAAATTCATTTGCTTGTGCCTGAAATATTTTTAATATATTCCAGTAAGTGTTAAAAGTATCATGCAAGCACCATAATAGGACTAGTTGTTAAAATCCCTAAAATAAGCACCTCAGTTGACTGGTTTCAACCAATTCGGCCCCCAACCAGCATGTCTTCCTGGGTGGGGTTGATTACCCCATGGCGGCACCAATGTGACACATCATCACTTGTCCAACCCAGGCGGACTGGGTGTTTCGGCCTTTTATCACAAGACACCCTTGCCCAAGGCTGGCCAACCACAGGCTGATCAGGCCTGGGCTTATGTCACATGGAGGCTCCATGTGGTCATTTGACAGCACATACTATGTCCTTCCTTTTCAGCTGTAGCCAGTGACTGCTTCTCTCAGCGACACTGGCAAGCTATTTGATAGTTCTCCATTGAGCCTGGCCTCTTATTCCCACCTCCTTCAGTAGACTTGTGGTGGAACTGGCTACAAAGTCCCTACAGTCCACCTCCACAGGGCCCACCTTTCCATTCCAGCTCTGCTCCTCTGCTTCATCTGATAGGTTTGCATATTGCAGCCTTTTCCTTTCGAAAGCCTCATCAATGGATTCCTCCCAAGGGATTGTTAGCTCAACGATGAAAACAAAACAGCAGGATTTTGACCAGAGGACCAGGTCTTGGCGCAAGTTGGTCACTATAATTTCAGATGGGAAGGTGAGTCTCTGGCTTAGGTCGACAGACATTTTCCATTCCCGGACTGCGTCAAGGGGGCATGAGTCTGCTGCTGCTACTGGGTTGGCTTGCTGTTTCCCCCTTCCCTCATAAAGGATATCAATGGCAGGAATTCTGGGCCTGTAGAGGCATGGCATTGATGGCTACCCTCCTTCTCTCAATTTCAGCAGCCAAGCACTTCAGCACTTGGTTATGGCGCCAGCTGTATCTCCCTTGAGTTAGACTCGTCATCCAACCCACCAGAATGTGTCTGAGGGTTGCTGGTGCAGCACATTGGGGACAGGCTGGATCCTCTCCAAACCAAAGATGTAAGTTGGTTGGAGAGGGCAGGTCATCATATGTGGCTCTGATGACAAAACTCAGCTGACTGGACTCCATGCTCCACAGCTCACTCCATGTGATCCTCCTCCTCTCCACACCCTCCCACTTCATCCAGTGGCCTTGCTTGACTTGTGACACAGCTGTAGCACATCTGACTGCTTCTTCCTTGTGGCATACTTCCTCCACCACCAGATGCCTGTGTTCAGATGGAGTAGCTTTTTGCCATATGGGTGTTGTTACTCCCAAGCCAAGGTCCCCTCTACCATGTTGGACTTGCCCTCCTATGTGCCTCAAGGTGGACTTTGCCTCTGCAGCTGCTGCACCTGGCATCCATTTCCTTCCTGTTACTAGGGTGGGAGCAGCACTTCTAACAAATGTATCCCGGGATTCTGTGAGGGTCATTTCCAACCTTGATTTGGCACATTTGTACTCCTCCACCAGGCTTGACATTGGCAGAGAGAGGACTCCATTCCTATACAAGCCTATGTTGCTGAAACATCTTGGAAGTCCAAGCCACTTCCTCACCTGAGCGTTAGCCAATCTCTCCAGTCGATAAGCATGGGATAGGGTGACCTCAAAGATGGAGATAGGCCACATAAGATGGGTCAGCAGTCCAAATTGAAAACACCAAAGCTTCAATTTCCCTGGAAGAGCAGTGCTGTTGATTTGCTTGATGCCATTGATGGTATCCTGCCTCAGTTGTTCCACCTGTTCAGAGTCGTTGAAATCTGCACTGTACCAGCGACCAAAACTTTTTATGGGCTTCTTCAGAATCATTGATATAGGCTCACCATTGATATAGAACTTTTGTATACTTTATTGATCCCCAGAGGAAAATTCAGGACATCTATGTGGATGGATGAGGCAACCCCGGTGTGGTGTCAATCCCTTCAACCTCACGTTGATGAGTTGACCTTTGACAGTGGAGATACTGTGGGATTTACTAGGCTTGAACTGCATTCGTGCTAATTCAGTGCTTCTCTGGAGTTTATTACCAAGACGTTTGGTGCATGCATTTGTTGTTGTTATTGTTATCATGTCATCCATATAGACCCTGATTGGAGGAATACCCAACCAATTCTTCAAACATTCCCCTCCAACCACCCATCGAGAAGCTCAAATTATAAGCTAAACTGCCATGGTGAAAGCCAGTGATGAGATTGAACAGCCCACCATTATGCCCATCTCAAGGTGCTGTCAGGCACTTGAATGCACCCTCTGGAGGAGAAGATTTTTCTTAAGAAAATATTCAGTTTAGATATTTTAAATTCCAAAGGCTGTAACTTGAAAGTAGTAGGAGATAATGGCTTACTGTAAATGAGAAAGATGTAGAATATGATCCAAAGTTTATGATAAGAGTAAATTTATGCATCTAATTTGCATAATTTAATGGCAGCCATATTGGATTGCATATCAGATTTCTTATTATCTTATCTTCAAAATATATGAACCAGAAATTCAGTAGATTGTAAACAAATAAAAACATCAGACCAACCGCTCGTCATGTGTCACCATATGTTTGTGTGCTCATCCCCAGTCCTTATTTTGTCTTCCATCAGTCATTTTTGCTTTCCCTCCCACATCCAGAAAGTCTCACTTTTATCTTCTGATTTATACTACCTTGATTTTGGTTAGATTACGCCGCGGTACCGGCAGGATTGTCCTTTCCATCACGTACACCTTCGTCGATGGCGGATAAAAAGTGTTCCTCTCCAGTCCATCTTGTGCTGTCCAGAAGGTAAATATTTCCCTCCAGAAGCTAAATAATCCCTTTTAGAATCATAGTTAGAAAAATTTGGAACAAATGCTTCCTCCCTGTTGAAATATATATTGCGCAATTGTTTATACGTCTCTCTTTCTGCGCCCCGGAAGTTATACCAGATTTGACGTGGTTGTGGTTTGCTGAACTCAGTCCTCCAGTGAAAAGCAGTAAGCTATATGTGTTTGCCATCTAGTGATTTGAAATGCTTGGTACATCTAGGTTTATTTTGTTTTGGTTTTTTTCATACTTCTTGACTAATCATGTGACAAGTGCGGATCTGTGACACCAGCCGCAGGGCAGGCAGATCATGTAATCAACTTTAATCCTTACATGGTTAAGAGATAAAAGCTATCCAAACCAACTTGGACCTATGTAGAAAAAAGTAATTGCCCCCATTACATTAAATTTTTCTATTTCAATTTTGCTAACCACACTCACCCAGGTAGCATGCCCATGTGGGACCTACCAAAGGTTTAGGCTGGGCTGTCCTACGGTCCTATGTGGGTTTGTCCATGGGTTCCACATTGGCCCCATGTGTGTTTGCCCACATGAACTTTATCTAGGCCCTAGATACTGAAACCTGCTCCATTGTGCTGCTCCTGCTCCTGTTACTGAAACCTGCTCCATCCATCTATTTTCTACTGCTTTTCCAGAGGTCTGGGTCACGGAGGCAGCAGCTCAAGCAGAGAAGCCAAGACTTCCCTCTCCCCAGCCACTAGCTCCAGCTCTTCAGAGAGGATACCAAGACATTCTCAGGCCAGGTGGGAAACATAGTCTCTCCAGCATGTCCTGGGTCTGTTCCGGGGTCTCCTCCCAGTGGGCAATGCCCAAAAGACCTCAAGCGGGAGGCGTCCAGGGGGCATCCTGATCAGATGCCCAAACCACCTCAAATGGCTCCTTTCAGTATGGAGGAGCAGCGGTTCTTCTCTGAGGATCTCCTGGATGAACGAGCTCCTCACCCCATCTCTAAGGGTGAGTCCAGAAATCCTATGGAGAAAGCTCATTTCAGCCGCTTGTTTCCACAGTGTCATTCTTTTGGTCCTTACCCAAAGTTCATGACCATAGATGAGGGTAAGAATGTCGATTAACCAGTAAATCGACAGCTTTGCTTTAGAGTTCAGCTCCCTTTTCATCACAACAGATGGGTACAACATCCTGCTCTGATCCATTTGTCAATCTCTCATTCAATTCTCCCCTCACTTATGAATGAGACCCCGAGACATTTAAACTCCTTCATTTGAGGCAGGAGCTTGTCCCCAACTTGCTGTTTTCCGGTTGAGGACTATGGACTAAGACTTGGAGGTGCTGATTCTCATCCAACAACTTCACACTCAATTGCAAACCCTAAAAGCAAGATTATATATATACATATATACAGCCGTGGACAAAATTGTTGGTACCCCTCTGTTAATTAAAGAAAAACCCACGACAGTCACAGAAATAACTTGAATCTGACAAAAGTGGTAATAAATAAAAATTCTATGAAAATTAACCAATGAAAATCAGACAGTGCTTTTGAATTGTGGTTCAACAGAATTATTTTAAAAAACAAACTCATGAAACAGGCCAGGACAAAAAGGATGGTACCCCTAGAAAAGATTGAAAATAATGTGACCATAGGGACATGTTCAACCAAGCTGTGTCCTATAATTAACATCACAGGTGTCTACAAACTTGTAATCAGTCAGTCAGCCTATTTAAAGGGTGACAAGTAGTCACTGTGCTGTTTGGTGACATGGTATGTACCACACTAAACATGGACCAGATGAAGCAAAGGAGAGAGTTGTCTCAGGAGATTAGCAAGAAAATTATAGACAAGCATGTTAAAGGTAAAGGCTATAAGACCATCTCGCAAGCAGCTTGATGTTCCTGTGACTACAGTTGCACATATTATTCAGAAATTTAAGATCCACAAGACTGTAGCCAACCTCCCTGGACGTGGCCACAGGAGGAGACAGATAATACGAATGGTAACAAAAGAGCCCAGAACAACCTCTAAACACATTCATGGTGAACTCCAAGGTCAAGGTACATCAGTGTCAGATCGCACCATCCGTCGTTGGTTGAGCCAGAGTGGACTTCATGGGAGACGACCAAGGAGGACACCACTGTTGAAAACAAATCATAAAAAAGCCAGACTGGAATTTGCCAAACTGCATGTTGACAAGCCACAAAGCTTCTGGGAGAATGTCCTATGGACAGATGAGACAAAACTGGAACTTTTTGGCAAGGCACATCAGCTCTATGTTCACAGACGCAAAAATGAAGCATATGAAGAAAAGAACACTGTCCCTACAGTGAAACATGGATGAGGTTCTGTTTTGTTCTGGGGCTGCTTTGCTGCACCTGGCACAGGGTGTCTTTAATCTGTACAGGGTTCAATGAAATCTCAAGACTATCAAGGTATTCTAGAGAGAAATGTGCTGCCCAGTGTCAGACAGCTTGGTTTCAATCACAGGTCATGGGTCTTGAATCAAGATAATGACACAAAACACACAGCTAAAAACACCCAAGAATGGCTACGAGCAAAACATTGGACTATTCTAAAGTGGCCTTCTATGAGCCTTGATCTAAATCCTATTGAACATGTGTGGAAGGAGCTGAAACATGCCATCTGGAGAAGGCACCCGTCAAACCTGAGACAACTGGAGCAGTTTGCTGAGGAGGAGTGGGCCAAAAATACCTGCTGAGAGGTGCAGAAATCTCACTCACAGTTACAGAAATCGTTTGATTGTAGTGATTGCCTCAAAAGGTTGTACAACAAAATATTAAGTTAAGGGTACCATAATTTTTGTCCAGGCCTGTTTCATGAGTTTGTTTTTTTTAAATAATTCTGTTGAACTACAATTCAAAAGCTTTGTCTGATTTTCAATGGTTAATTTTCATAGAATTTTTATTTATTACCACTTTTGTCAGATTGAAGTTATTTTTGTGACCACTGTGGGTTTTTCTTTCATTAACAGAGGGATACCAACAATTTTGTCCACGTGTGTATGTAAGGTCATTGCTCAATGAAGCCAACAGGACAACATCATCTGCAAACAGCAGAGATGAGATACTGTGGTCAGCGAACATGACACCCTCCATTCCTTGGCTGCATCTTGAAATCCTGTCCATAAAAATTATGAACAGAATCATTGACAAAGGGCTGTCTTGCCAAAGTCCAACTTTCTCTGGAAATGAGTCTGACTGGACACTGGCAATACAAATCAATCTCTTGCAACGGTTGTATAGGGACCGGATAGCTTATAACAAAAGGGTTGATACCCCATACTCCCACAGCACCCCCCACAAGAGACCAAAAGGGAAACGGTCAAATGCTTTCCCCAAGTCCACAAAACACATATGGACTGGGTGTGTAAACTCCTAAAAGCCCTCGAGGATTCTCGAGAGGGTAAAGCGTTGGTTCGATGTGCCACGGCCAGGACGAAAGCCACATTGCTTCTCCTGGATCTGAGGTTCTACCAGCAGTTGGACTCTTCACTCCAGTACCCTGGCATTGACCTTCCCAGGGAGGCGGGGAAGTGTGATCACCCTGAAGTTGGAAAACACCCTCCGGTCCCCTTCTTGAAAAGAGGAACCACCACCCCAGTTTGCCATATCAAAGGCAATGTCTCCGACCTCCACGTAATGTTGCAGAGGCATGTCAACCATGACAGCCGTACAACATCCAGGGCCTTAAGGTACTCACGGCGAATCTTGTCCACCCCTGGCCCTGGCCACCAAAGAGTTTTTTAACCACTTCAGCGACCTCAGCCCCTGTGATGGGCGAGTCGTCTCCCTAGTCCTCAAGTCCTGTTTTCTCTGTGGAAGGCGTGTCAGTGGGATTGAAGAGATCCTTGAATTATTCCTTCCACTGTTTGACGATGTCCCCACTTAAAATCAGCAGTGCCCCATCCGCACCATACACAGTGTGGACTGGGAGCTGCTTCCCCCTTTCCCCCCTCTGAGCCACTGGGCAGTTTGCCAGAATCTCTTCAAGGCCCACCAAAAGTCTTGTTCCATGGCCTCACCAAACTCCACACATACCCGGGTTTTTGCTTCAGCAACCACCCCAGCTGCACTACGCTTTGCCTGTCCATACACCTCAGCTGCTTCAGGAGTCCCACAAGCCAAGCAAACTCAATAGGACTCCTTCTTCAGCTTGATGGCCCCCTCACCACTGGTATCCACCACTTGGTTTGAGGGTTGCCACCACAAGATGCACCAACAATCTTGTGGCCACAGCTTTGAATTGCTGCTTCAACAATGGAGGTGGAGAACATGGCCCATTCAGACTCCATGTCTCCAGACTCCCTCAGAATGTGGTTGAAGTTCTTCCAAAGATGGGAGTTGAAGACCTCTTGGACAGGGGCCTCAGCCAGATGTTCCTAGCACAACTTTATGTTTAGGTCATCCGGGTCTGAGTAGCGTCCACCCTGCTATCGGATCCAACTCACCACCAGTTGGTGAGCATTTGGCAGCTCTGAACCTGTCTTTACCCGAGTGTCCAAGACATATGGTTGCAGGTCTGATGACACAACAAAACTGATCATTGACCTTTGCCCAAGGGTATCCCTGTGCCAGGTGCACATGTGGACACCATTATGCTTGAGCATGGACAAACTGTGGGTGGCACAGAAGTCCAAGAACACCATTTTGGTTCAGATCGGGCAGGCTGTTCCTCCCAATCACACCCCTCCATTTTTCACTGTTGTTGTCAATGTGTGCATTGAAGTCCCCCAGTAGGACAATGGAGCATCCAAGAGAAGCACTCTCCAGCACCCCAGTCAGAGACTCCAAAAAGGGCAAATACATGGAACCATCATTTGGTGCACAGGCACAAATGATGGTCAGGACCTGTTTCCCAACCCTAAAGCGCAGCAAAAAACTCTTTTGTCATCCTGTGAGAACTCCAATGTTGAGGTAGCAAGGAAGGGGTATACAAGAATGTCCACCCCTGCTCATGGCCTCTCGGCCGGGGCAAGTCCAGAGTAGGCCACGCTCCAGCCCGTCTCCAGGAGACTGGTTCCAGAACTGGAGCTGTGCATTGAGGTCAGACCAACTATATATAGCAGGTATCTCTCAACTTCGTGCACCACCTCAGTCTCCTTCCCCACCAGAGAGGTGACATTCCACATCCCAAAAGTCAGTTTTGAAAGTGAGGGATCAGCCCGCCAAGGTCTCTGCCTTTGACCATCACCTGATCCACATTGCACTGGTCCCCCATGGTCCCTCCTGCAGTTGGTGAGCCCATTGGAGAGTGGACCCATGTAACTCAATCAAGCTGAGCCCAACCAGGTCCCAAGGGCAGAAACCTTGCCACTAGACTTGAGCCATCAACGGTGCTGGCTCCCTTCTTGTTCACTCTTTATACTGCGGACTTCTCACACAACACAACACATTGCCATCTACAGAAGTTCTCTGATGACTCTGCGATCGTTGGTCTCATCTCCAGCGGAGATGAAGCTGAGTACAGAGGGCTTATCCAGGACTTTGTGGACTGGTGCCATCGGAACTGCCTCCAGATCAACGCGAGGAAAACTAAGGAGCTGGTGGTGGACTGCCGCAGGCATGGGCAGCCCCTCACAGCACCAGTAAATATACAGGGAACAGACATCGAGATGGTGACATCCTACAAGTACCTGGGTATTCATCTGAACAATAAACTAGACTGGTCACACAATACTGACGCACTCTACAAGAAGGGACAGCGCAGGCTGTTCCTGCTGAGGAGACTCAGGTCTTTTGGTGTACAAGGGGCGCTGCTGAAGTCATTCTATGACACGGTGGTGGCATCAGCCATCACTTTTGGAGTGGTCTGCTGGGGCAGTGGCATTACTGCAGCCGATAGGAAGAGACTGAACAAACTGATTAAGAAAGCTAGCTCTGTCCTGGGGCAACGCCTTGATCCGATGGAGGAGATAGGAGAGAGAAGGACGGTGGCTAAACTGTCATCTCTGCTGGAGTCCGAGTTCCACCCTATGCAGGACATACTGGATGCACTGAGGAGCTCATTTAGCAGCAGACTACATCATCCCAGGTGCACAACCGAGAGGTTTCGTAGGTCCTTCCTACCAACGACTGTCAGACTGTACAACCTAAGCAGGGCTGCTCGCAGAGATAGCAAAAAGACGTAACAAACTAATAGTTGTTTTTTTTTTTGTTTTTTTTTTTTAATGCAAAAGATGCAATAGACTTACACAATGGTCCTCTCCGGCATACAACTAGGAACATACCGGTCGCTATGGAGGGTGAGAATATGTATGGGCACATAATCATACCATGTAGGATAACTAAATAGACGGTTATGCTGTTTCATCCCACCTAGCAACAATGCTCTGCACTGTGTGTGTTTATATATTTACATATTTATTCCATCTAGCTACAATGCTCTGCACTGTGTGTGTTTATATTTATATATCTATATATTTATTCCATCTAGCTACAATGCTCCGCACTGTGTTTTTATATATCTACATATTATTCCATCTAGCTACATTGCTCCGCACTGTGTGTGTTTATATACTTGCATATTTATTCCACCTAGCTGCAATGCTCCATACTGTGGGTGTTTATATATTTACATATTTATTCCATCTAGCTACAATGCTCTGCACTGTGTGTTCATATATTCATATATTTATTCCATCCAGCTACAATGCTCTGCACTGTGTGTCTGTGTGTGTGTGTGTGTATATATATATTTTATAGTAATATGTACATATGTATATTAGCTGCTCTTGCTTGCTTGTTTTTTCTTGCCTTCTGATTGTTGCTCTGAGTGTTGCTATCCCTGTGCTGTTGCAATCCTGGAATTTCCCCGTTGTGGGACTAATAAAGGCTTATCTTATCTTATCTTATCAAGCCTTTCCCCCATGCCTTGCTCCAGGGTGGGGCACTGGTAACCCCATACCTGGTGGGGTACAGTGAATCCTTAATTTTTTATTCATCATGGGAGTCTATTGGATCTCTCTTAGTCTGAAACCTGCTCATCTGCATTAAACCCATGTTCCCAGGTGGGTTTAAAGTGGGTGAGTAGATTACCTGCTTAGCTCTATTCAGTGTTGGGAGTAATGCGTTACAAAGAAACTGTAATGGTTCTGTGTGTACTCTGCCTTCCTATCTCAATCTTATTAGATTCACCCCCTGCAGCTTTGCTCCTTCGTCGGCCTCCGTCGGTCTATGATGACCATGGAAGAGATTCCTAAACATCTACTCTGCTGGAACAGCACCGCCTGTGGCTGAACAGGCCGATGCGTGAATGACAGTCCCTGTCACACAGGTCACACTTGTGGGTGGTCTCCGTGCTGCTGGGTCTGTGGCGGTTCTTCCTGCGGGTCCTTTTTTCATCTGCTGCAGCAGTCAGTCTCTCTTCACCCGCCTTGAGCTGTCTGGTCAGGGTGCCTCTCCATTTGGAGCGGTCTGTTGCAAGGTCCTCCCAGCGCTCTATATTGATATCCAGGGCCTTCATGTCTCTCTTGCAGACGTCTCTAAAGCGCAGCTGTGGGCGGCCAACGTCTCTCCTACCAGTTGCAAGTTCTCCGTAGAGGACGTCTTTGGGGATTCTGCCATCCTCCATACGGTGAACATGGCCTAGCCAGCGGAGCCTGCGCTGCCTGAGTAGAGTGAACATGGAGGGAAGGCCGGCGTGGGACAGAACTTCTGTGTTGGGCACTTTGTCCTGCCAGGATATGTCCAGGATGTGGCGAATGCAGCACAAGTGGAAGGAGTTCAGTCTCTTTTCCTGCCGGGCGTATGTTGTCCACGTCTCACTCCCATAGAGCAGTGTGCCGATGATGCAGGCGTTGTACACTGCCATCTTCGTCTTGACAGAGAGTTTGGGATTCTCCCACACTCGTGTGGTGAGGCAAGCGAGTGTGAAGGCTGATTTTCCAATCCTCTTGTTGATCTCGGTATCAAGGGAGAGGTTGTTGCTGATCATGGACCCCAGGTACGTGAACTGATTCACGACCTCCAGCTTGTAGTCGTCGATGGTGATGGTTGGTAGTGCTTCTGTGCCTTGCGCCAAGACGTTAGTCTTCTTCAGGCTGATGGTAAGCCCAAAGTCCTTGCATGCCTGGGAGAAGCGGTCCACCAGGGTCTGAAGCTCCTGCTGTGTGTGGGTTGCGACTGCAGCGTCGTCTGCGAACAGCATGTCTCTGATTAGAGCCTCGCGTACTTTAGTTCTGGCTTTCAGGCGGGCGAGGTTGAAAAGCCTGCCGTCAGATCTTGTGTGCAGGTAGATTCCCTCTGTTGCTGTGCTGAAAGCATGCCTCAGGAGCATAGCAAAGAAAATCCCAAAGAGGGTTGGCGCAAGTACACAGCCCCGTTTCACTCCGCTGCGTATGTTGAATGGCTCTGAGACGTTGCCGTCGTGCTGCACTATCCCCTGCATGTTGGTGTGAAACGATTAGATGAGGCTTTGCAACTTTGGTGGGCATCCTATCTTTGGCAGGATCTTTAAAAGGCCTTCTCTGCTGACCAGATCGAACACTTTGGTGAGGTCGATGAAGGCGACGTACAGAGGCATGTTCTGTTCTCTGCATTTCTCCTGGAGTTGGCGGATGGAGAATATCATGTCTACCGTCGATCACTCGGCGCGGAAGCCACACTGAGACTCGGGGTAGACACGTTCGGCAAGCTTCTGTAGACAAACGAGAACAACTCGTGCGTAGACTTTGCCAACAACGCTGAGGAGGGAGATGCCCCTGTAGTTGTTGCAGTCGCTTCTCTCCCCTTTGTTTTTGTAGATGGTGATGATCTTGGCGTCCCTCATGTCCTGTGGTATGGCACCTTCCTTCCAGCACTGGCAGAGGACGTCATGCAATGGCAGCAGTAGGGCGGTCTTGCAGTGCTTGATCAGGTCAGGGGGTATGCCGTCATTGCCGGGTGCCTTGCCAGCGGCCAAGCTATCAATGGCCTTGCTGAGTTCATCGATGGTTGGCTCGGCTTCAAGTTCGTCCATGGATGGCAGGCAGTCGATGGCATCAAGGGCTGACGGTGTCACGGTGTTCTGTCTAGAGTAGAGGTCGGAGTAGTGTTCCACCCATCTCTCCATCTGCTTGTTCTTTTCTGTGATCATCTCCTCAGTGGAAGATTTGAGGGGGGGCGTCTTGCTCTGAGCCGGACCAAGTGCTTTCTTGATGCCATCGTACATACCACGGACGTTCCCTGTTATGGCAGTGGTTTGAATGTCTTGGCTGAGCTGAGTCCAGTACTCGTTGGCACAGCGCTGAGCAGTCTGCTGAACTTTGCTTCTCGCAGCCCTGAGAATCTGGAGATTCTTCTCGTTTGGGTACTTCTTGTACTCAGCAAGTGCTGAGCGCTTGGCTTCAATGACGGGGGTCATCTCGGTCAACTTGGCATCAAACCAGTCCTGTGACTTCGAGGTCTTCCTCCCAAAGGTAGCCAAGGCTGTGCGGTGGATGGTGTTTCGCAGCTCTTCCCACTTCTGCATTGCAGATTCTCCTTTTTGTGGTACACCAAGTTCCTTCTCAAAGGTGGAGGCAAACTGCTCAATAAGTTCTGGTTGGGCCATCTTGCTGGTGTCAATCCGCGCCTTTCCAGGTTGTCTAGCACAATGGAATTTCTTCAGCTGCAGCTTGACCTCGCAACACACCAATGAATGGTCTGTGTCGCAATCTGCACTCTGGAACAAACGGGTGATTAGCACGTTCTTCACTGAGGTGCGCCTGGTCAGGATCAAGTCCAGCTGATGCCAGTGCTTTGAGCGCAGATGTTGCCAGGAAACCTTGTGTTGGGGCTTGGTCTTGAAGAACGAGTTTGTGATGCACAGATCGTGATATGTGCAGAACTCGAGCAGCCGCTGTCCGTTGTCGTTCATTCTGCCCACGCCAAAAGATCCAAGACAGGAGGGCCAGGAGTCGTGGTCAGCACCCACTCTGGCATTGAAGTCTCCAAGGAGAATGAGTTGTTCAGAGTTGGGGATGATCCTGACAGTTGTTGCGAGATTCTCGTAGAAGTCGTCTTTTGCCTCTGGTGTGGATGTCAGTGTTGGGGCATACACACTGACGAGGGTGACTGGGCCTTGAGTGGTGTTCAGCCGGAGGGTGAGGAGTCGTGCAGAGCCAGTGCTGCCTGGTTCCACCATCTTCAGCAAGGTGTTCTTCACTGCGAAGCCCACTCCGTGTTCCCTGTGTTCGTCACTGCCCTTTCCCTGCCAGTAGAACGTGTAGTCCTTCTCTCTCAGTGTGCCTGTGTCAGCCAACCGTGTTTCCTGGAGAGTGGCAATATCCACTCCCAGTCTCTTCAGCTCATTATTGATGATGGCAGTCTTCCTGGTGTTGTTGATGTCCTTGAGGTTAGCAGCGAGTCCTGTCATCATAGTGCGGACGTTCCAAGTTCGCCTTGCTCCTTACCTGCTGCCAATCAGAGAGGCCCTTTAAATAGGATGCTCTCCCTTCACTCTGCTTGGTGACGTTAACCTACACACAGCCTGTACCATGCTTTGAGCTCAGCTTCATGTGATTATTCTGCCTTGCCATGTTTTGATCTTTTGCTTGTCCTATACCATGATACTGCTTGCTTTATTGGACTTATCTGCCTGCCTGCATCTAGTCTTCTGGGCCCTGACTCCTGCCTCCCTCTGGACTCTGGAAATAGCCTTGCGGACTGGATTTTTATATTCTCGGATTGTGCACACCCTCTTTCCCAAAGTAAGTCAACTTACAACTGTGATCTTTACTGCTCTTCACTCTCACTCCCCAGTCCTCAGGCCTGACCAGCCGATCCTCAACAATCCCCTGGAACCACCCCAGGAGTACCTCAGTACCTCTCTCCCTGGCATCCTGCTTCCCCAGCATGGAGGTCTTTCACCTGTTGGCCACTCTCCTCTGCAGAAGTGTACGTGTGACAGCCCCCTCCATGAGTAATTGGTCAGTGGTGCAGGCCCTGACACCACAGATCAAGGCTATTCAATTACAAAATCAGTTGGGCCACAATTCGAAATCAAGACATGTAACAGGGCGGCACATGTTCAGCGATTTGTTGAAAATGACAAATTTCAAACCAACATAGATCAATATGATGAAAAATATGTACTTTTTATCCATTGTCTTGGCTTTAAATGCACGCTTGGCACATGACAAAGGCACATCAAAAGTGCAAAAAAGCA
This sequence comes from Pholidichthys leucotaenia, assembly GCA_020510985.1. Classification (NCBI taxonomy): domain Eukaryota; kingdom Metazoa; phylum Chordata; class Actinopteri; order Cichliformes; family Pholidichthyidae; genus Pholidichthys; species Pholidichthys leucotaenia. The sequence goes on along the minus strand of CM035836.1, from coordinate 300,637,139 downwards.
CAATAACAGTGCTGGGGTTGAGCAGAAATTGAAGTAGTAGAAATATTTTTTTCCTCTTGAACAGCAATTAAATAAATAGAATGAAAAAAAAATCTGTAAATAACCATTTTGGTCATCTCTTACTCAGGCATATCTCAAAGTGCATAAAAACTCAGCGTGCACTGTTAGTAGCATTAACATTTGTTTCCCTTTTGAAATAAAATATACTACATCCTGGTCATAACTGACCTTGGTCCATCACAAAGTTCATTTAGCTGAGTAAAAAGTGAACTGTCAAACACTTCAGTGCACACATCCTCCAAGAAAAGACTGATAACATTAACAAACATTGCATATCCACTATTGTGGTGTGTTTTGTTTTAAATCACATGTGTGAGTAGGAACCTCTTTTTACAACTACAGATTCCCTTACACACATATATCAGTCCAGGCAGGGTTAAACCAATGATTTTCATCAATTTTATGCTTCAGAGTTGACAATGACATGTTTAAAGGTGCTTTCACACCAAATGCGAGCGGGTAACTTTTTTGCGCGGTGTAATTACATTAAAACTCATTGTAAACACATGAATAAACATGAATTCATCATCTGAGTGAGTTGCAGACAGGTGAAGTTGCCTTTGTAACTTCTGCAACTGTGTTCAACTTGCTGTTGAAATTCTAAAAATAACGTCATGCTTATGTTTGCATTGTCCGATGGGGGGCTCACTAGGGGGCGATGTCCCTGTCTCTGGGACTTCGCCGGATGGAGGGCGTTTGCGCTGCTGGCCTTGTTAAAACGTCCGTGGCAGAAGTCTGTTGGTGGGAGGCAGCGTCCCGATTCAGCTGAGGAGTTTCCAGTCCTTCTTTCTCCGGGTGGGTGGCAGTCTCATTTTCTAGCTGGTTTGTCCTCCAGTGTTGATGATTTTGCTCTGATGACAGCGGAGTCTTGGGGCTGGCACTGTTCCTTGGATGTGAATGCGCAATTTTGCGTGTGCTCACTTCTTTCCATTGAGTTTGTGTGCATTTGCGCCGCCTGTTTTCGTTTGGTCTGGACTTGGTGTCTTGCCACTGGCACAGTAACAGTCATAATAATAGAGCCCATGCTTCTGCACAGGTGTGCTGCGTTGTGGGTCGATGGTTGCTAGGCTGCGTGGAGTGTTGCATTTGTGGTCTGTGGTAATTGATGGATTTCTGCGGTTCTGTGGGGCCTGTTGGCCTTTGCTTCTCTGGCTGGGCCACGGACTGGGTCTGGGCTGCTTGGAGGTTGGTTCTGGGCCACTAATTGAATAGGCCTGCCATAGAGTACACCTCCATTACTAGCCAAGAGCTAGCGAGAAATTCCTCTTTGGCTCAGTAGTAGAGCGGAGGTGTTGCGATCATGGTGTCATGGGGTCAAATCCCAGCCTGGGATATTGGTGAATGTCTACTATACTCAAAGAAGAAAGTGAAAATGGCCAGGTTTGTACACCTTGGTGTAGGGGCTGAGACAGACTTGAGAATCCCAGGATAATATAGGCAATTCCACAACATTTCTGGGGTTCATAATTTTAGAAGGTCAGATCAAACCTGACCCCCAAAAAATCCAAGCAGTCACTGATTGGCCCACACCCTCCTCCCGAAAGCAGCTTCAGACATTCCTAGGCTTCACCAACTTCTATTGCGGGTTTATCTGGAATTATAGCACCATGATCTCTCCGCTCACTCAGTTAACCTCCACCAAAGTTCAAGTCATTTGGTCCAGTGAAGCCGAGACTGCCTTCTCCCTCCTGAAAACACGTTTTACTGAGGCACCCATCCTGACACAACCTGACCCTCAATGGCAATTCATTGTCGAAGTGGATGCATCGAACACTGGGGTGGGGGCAGGTCTCTCTCAATGCTCGGTCACTGACCACAAGGTCCACCCATGTGTGTATTTCTCTTGGCACCTGACCCCTGCCGAAAGGAACTACTCCATCGGTGACTGAGAACTACAAGCTGTGAAGTTGGTGCTGTAGGAGTGGCGACACTGGCGGGAAGGGTTAGTTCACCCATTCTTGGTCTGGATCAACAACAAAAATTTAGAATACATTATAGCAGCTAAACGGTTCAACTCTCACCACGCCAGATGGGCACTGTTTTTTGACCGGTTTAACTTTTCCCTAACCTGTAGCCCCAGATCAAAGAACACCAATCCCAATGCCCTCTCCAGACAGTTCACCTCCAACTCTGCTGACCCCATGGTGGACACCATCATCTCGGGCTCCACTGTCATGGGAGCCCTCACATGGGGAATCAACCCAGGCCCTGGAGCAGGCCCTCTCGGTCAGATGTTTGTTTCTGCCACCATTAAAGGTGAGGTTATCCACTGGATGTAAGCCTCTAAGCTTTCCTGTCACCCAGGGGTAGCCTGGACCCTCACTGCCCTTCACCACACCTTTTGGGGGCCCACAATGGATCAGGACATGTGGGAATACATCAAGGCTTGAACCCACTGCTCAGCCGGCAAATCTCTTACCACCCCACCTGCCGGACTGCTCCATCCCCTCCCCACCCCCCGCCGCCCCTTGTCCCACATTGCAATAGATCTTGTTACAGGTCTGCCACCATCTTAGGGTCATACTGTTATCCATACAGTGGTAGACAGGTTCTCGAAGGCGGCCCACTTTATCCCCCATTGCAAGCTTTCATCTGCCTTGGAAATGGCCAATCTCCTCACCACCCATGTCATCAGAATACATGGCATCCCATGCAACATCGTTTTGGAGCATGGTCCCCAGTTTGTATCTCAGGTCTGGCGCTCATTCTGTAAACCCATTGGGGCCACAGTCAGTTTGTTGTCAGGATACCACCCTCAGTCCAACTGGCAGTTTGAGAAGGCCATCCAGGAGTTGGAGGTATTCCTGCAGTGTGTCACAACCCTGGACCCCTCTTCATGGTGTTTCCTCATGCCCTGGGTGGAGTTCATCCACAACACTGCCACATCTGCAGCCACTGGTGTGTTACCTTTTGAGGCATCCTAGGGGTACAATCTTCCCCCTCTGTGCATCTCAGAGGAAGAGATCGCTGTCCCCAGTGTAGCAGACCACACGGCCAGATCGTTGTCACTTCTGGAGGGTTACCGGGGCAGCACTGCTCAAGTCGAAGGAAGAAAACGTTAAGTGGACCAACAAAAGGAGGTCCCCCATCCCTGCCTATTCTGGTGGTGACACGGTCTGGTTATCCACCAAACACCACATCTGAAGCAGGACAGCAGGAAACTAACCCCTCACTTTGTTGACCCCTTCTCTATCACAGCGATTGTGAATCCTACCTCAGTTCGGATCAAGCTTCCTCCCTCGCTTTGCACAAACCCAGTGTTCCACGTCTCACAGGTCAAAACTAATGTTTGTCAGCTAGCTTTCGTCACCAAATCTCCACCTGCCCCAAAGATGGTCATCGGAGGCTTGGTCTACATGGTTAACCACATCCTTGATGAGCACCGCAGGGGTTGTGGCATGCAGTATCTGGTGGACTGCAGGGGCTACAGCCCTGAAGAAGTATCATGGATACCCAGGTCCTTCATTATGTACAACTCCCTAATCACCACCTTATATCAGCAGCACCGGGACAATCCCAGAGTGACGCCCGGAGGCATTCATTGAGGGGGGAGCACTGCAATGGTTCTGTGTGTACTCTGCCTTCCTCTCTCACTCTGATTAGGCTCACACCCTACAGCCTTGTTCCACACCTGCTGCCAATAAGAGAGGCCCTTAAACCTTTGAGTGTGTATGGCACACTTCTGCGCCTGTCAGCTGATCAGTCCAAACAAAGCCTGTACAACTGAATAGAGTGTGAAATGTACAAACCTTTTAACACCACTTGGTGGCCGAGAGGTGTGGCTTTTCATTTACCATGAGAACTGGAAATGGTCCAATACAATAAATAGGTCAAATCAGCGTTTGAAGCCCACCCCCTTTCATTCTGCTGTTTGACAGGAGGAAACAGGATGGTGAGGAAAACGCTCTCAGCTGAAGAGGTATATTCGCTCTGGTATTCACCGCTCCTGGGTTAGAGGAAGAGCTTAGTCCTAGTTCGTCATCTGCGTTAGAGTCCAGCTCTGATTATGTGCCTTCGGACAATGGTGCAAGCAGTTCTTGTGAAAGTAGAGACGGACATCTTGCGCGCAACACTCCAGCTGCGTTTTCTGTGTCCAGCCATGCTCAAAATGGCACAGGAGCCTCGTCTGCAGATTGTTCTGCTTTGCCAAACCATGGTTGCGGAGCGAAAAGGTCCAGAGCAGCTCGTGGGCGATGTTTGGCTGGGCAAGAGCGCACTGCTGGTGCGCATCGACGTGTACCACGTGCGCGCGGTGGCAGGACAATCGGTAGTGGCGATGTGGCGGGAGGTTTGGACATTGACGGCTGGGAGCTTCTTAGAGATAAAGAGGTTTATCAGCCGTGGCTGAAAGTATTTGAACAGCCAGTTGGATATCGTGGAAAGAAGGACCTGTCATCTGCTCCCGTTACTGATTTCGTGTCGCTTTTTTGGACTCCGGAATTCTGGATGCTTGTGACCGACGAAACAAACAGGTATATATTTGTTGCATAAACTGTGTTTCATTTGCTTCATTTTAGTTTAGTGTGAAACAAATGTGCCATGAGATTTGTGTTTTTTTTTTATGATTTTTAGTAATTTTGTCAATGATGGGACAAAAGGACCATGTGGTGACAGTGTGTGAAACAAAAATTGTCCATCCATCTTCTACCGCTTTTCTGGAGTGGTAATTAGGTCCAATTATGCACAATGCATGGATGCAAGTTCACCTGGCAGACACTTGAGATGAGATGAGATGAGATGAGATTCAACTTTATTGTCATTACACATAGGTAACGAAACGTGACTTGTCATTTGGGCACGCTCTGCAGAGCGCATCCAAGGCCGGGGCAGCCGCTAGGCGCCAGTCATACTAGTACATGCAAGTGTTGCAGAGGTACTTGGGTACCTCTGCAACACTTTTATAAGTGGGACTTTGCATCTAACTGTAATTCTGAAGCTATAGTGTTATAATAAAATCTGGATTGTTGCAATATGCAAATTATTTCCAATTATGCACAAGTTCACTTGGCAGACACTTCGGTTCCTCTGCAACATTTTTGTAATTGGGACTTTGCCTCTAACTATTACTGTTCTGAAACTATAGTCATTTGAAAATTTGAGGTCAAACTTCGTTTTCCTGACAAAAATTCTACACGCTCAAAGGGTTAAAATAGGGTGCTCTCCCTTTACTCTGCCTGGTGACATTAACCTATACAAAGCCTATACCATGCTCTAAGCTGAGCTTCATGTGATTATTCTGCCTTGCCGTGTTTTGAGCTTTTGCTTGTCCTAGACCCTGAGACTGCTTGCTCTATTGGACATGTGTATCTGCCTGGCTGCGTCTAGTCTTCTGGGCCCTAACCCCTGCCTGCCTTTGGACTCTGGAAATATCCCTTGCAGACTGGATTTTTATATTTTCGGATTATGCACACCCACTTTGGAAGACATAACTGACTCGTCAATGTAGAGCTTTTTTTCTCGAGAAGTAGCGTTGCAATAACTCGTGAAAGAGAGGTCAAAATCAGATGTGCACTGCACAACATGGTACTACTTGCACAACACGGTACTACTTGCAGATGTCATGTATGCATGCACTCCATAATGTATGCATACGCTAAGTGCAGCTGGCATAGCAGCAAAGTAGTGCATAATGTTTTTGCATTATCACCGCGTATTGTACTGCAAGCGTGTTTGCATAGTGAGCGGATACATGTACTAGTACATGTACTGCCAAAAGTTGTTAGTCTTTACGTGTACTAGTACTGTACATGTACATGTATAATGAATCGACAAGCAAAAAGATTAATCCGCCATGTACATGTACTAGTAAATATACGGTACTACACTGTACATGTACTAGTACTTGCAGAGGTCATGTATGCTTGCGCTGCATGTGTATGCACTAAACACAGCCAGAGTATCAGCAAAGTAGCACTTTGCATTATGCATTGCGTACTGTTAACGTATGCACATTTACATTGTGTGTGAATCAACAAGCCAAAAGATTAACCCGCCTCAGCCAAATCTTACGAGTCTATGGGAAAGCTAGCGATAAGTCCAAACCTATCAAGTCCGATACCGATAAAGTAGCCTGAACCTGAAGTGAGATGAAGGTAGCATCAAGGGTGTAACTTTGGGTTAAATAATGAGGGGGTTAAGGTCTCTGCCCATGTAACGATTTATTTAAAGAAAAAAACGTCAGCATATGTGTCCTAGTGTGGAGGAAGAGTGGAAAGTCACTGAAAAAAAGACAAGGCTAATTTATCTCTTTATTTTCCATTCTAATATTAATAACAATAGTAAAAATAATTTCAGTCATTTAACAAACATTTTCAGCCTATTTGTGCTACTATGAAGCAGCAGACCTACTTAATACCTATTATGTATTTTTTCAGCACTAGCAGAAATCAAGCAAGCAAGTTTTTACTTTTGTTACCTGGTCATGGTGTGCTTCCTGTGTCACCTCTCCCTCTCTAGTCATCAGTGCTGTCTCTCTCTCCCTCCCTCTTTGTTCATTCTGCTTCTGCCACATTCATACTCCTGATACAAAATAAGCTCAGTTATTGTAAAAATTGTTTAAAAGAGATACTTCACTGACAGTTTTGGAGGGTATAATTCATGCTACATTTTCCCACACCAAAAAAACTTGGAAAGATGTAAAATGCCCCCCCCCCCAATCCTACCGGAGTGGTGCCCTAGTTGGTACAGCATCCGCCCCACAGCCAGGAGATTGTGGGTTCAAGCCCTGGCTTGGTCATACCAAAGACCATATAAAAATGGTACTTCCTGCCTTCTAGCTTGGTGTTCAGCATAATAGAATGGGGGAAAGAAAAAGTTGCTTGTGGTGGTGCCTTACATGGCAGCGACCCCTCTTATTCTAGCTGTGGCTAACATTGAAGACAGGAGAAAAAATTTTGTTCTACTGTACATGATTTACTGTATGGATTGAATGACAATAAAGTTGGCTTCTTCTTCTTCCATCTTAGTAGCATCAACTGAAGTCAATACAGGCTACAGCCACTAAACGTGGATGAGGCTTAATCAGGTCACCTGTGATAAACCACCATTATTCTTAACTCATTTTGCTTTGTTATTAATTAATTGTGGTGATTACCACATTTATTCTAACAGGACTAATGTTTATTCATTAATATATCATATCACCACTTCACTCTGTGGCTACTTCTCACCAAGGAGATGAACGAAGGACAGGTTTGTGATATAGTCAGCTAGAAGGGTAACAATTATCCAGCCTGCAGAGGCATTATGAACACAGCACACCACACCCTGTCATTAACACATGAAGAATTTGCTTGAGAGAGAAAAGCTGATCATTTCTCAAAAATTATCAAAACAGTCAAATAACTCGGAGAACAAGGCCCCCTAACTTATTCCAAAGTAAAACTGGTCAAAAGACACGGAGAAGTGGGTCAGCATTACCTACCCAGACATCTTTAATTTATTACTGTAAAGTATAGTGCTTACACTCTGAAACAACTGAGATCCTACAAAGGTCTAGAAGCTTACAACCAGTTTGTAAGCGTCTGAGTCTGAGACATGGCAGTATGTGAAATCAACCTTTGTGTGCCTGTAGCCAAGGTAAATAAAACATTTGATTTTGAGGGGGTGAAAAAGTAGAAAAAAAATCTGTTTTTCACTTGTAAATATTTTGTAAAGCTTTACACTGTCATGAGTCTGAGCTCAGACTCTGTATGTATTTTTGATTATTTTTCTGTATGTTATTATTTTCTTGTCTGGTTCTGTTATTTTTAATAGTGTGACACACACCTCTTCCTCTCCCAGGCACCCAATATTAACTTGCAGTCTGCCCCAGTTCTGAGCTGTGAATGATTGTTTAATTATGTCACCCTGCCTGCTCAGCCACACCTGCTGCGCATTTGTCTACCAACATTTAAGCACTGAAAATTTGTTTTTTCACTGCGGTAGCATTATTTGGACTTCACTCCTTGGACAATTTCTCTCTCTTTCCCAGAGCATACCCTGCTCTTGATTGCCAATTTTGTAAGTTCCCTTTTGTTACATTCACATGGTCAACATTGTCTAGTGTGCAATGTTCATTTCCTGACTTTAAAGTAGTGATGGGCAAATGAGGCTTTCTGGAAGACTTGAGGCCTTTCCTCAAAATGGTTCACATAGACAAGGCCTCATCTGGGACTTAATTTTCTCTACCAGGACATCTAGTTGACAAAATGTATACAACATGCTGATTATATAACAGGCTGTTATATTTGTGTATTTATAATATTTATAATATTTATGTTAAATGTGAGTCAGGCTGTTATATTTGTGTATTTATAATATTTATAATATTTATAATTGTGTATTTATAATTTTTCTGCATTGATGTATGTGGTTATTGTGTATATTTTTTATCTTGATTCTTTTTTCTAAAGCCCATCCAGGGACAAGAGTTGCAAATTAGCTAATAGCTATACACTCTATGTGCAACACATCAGATTGATTGTCTTTGATTAATTGTCTATGTTTATTGCACTGTCCCTGTCAAATAAACTAATCTACTACTATTTTTATAAGGGTATTCCGGGTTTAATGTGTATTTTTTTCCATTCCAATAAATGCACTTTTAAGAAATATCAGTGATCATAAGGAAAAAAAAATAATAAAACTGAGGTGAATACAGTGAATGTGCTTGTACTACTTATCCATTTTTTTAAGAAATACCATATTTTTTGGACTATAAGGCACACTTAAAATCCTTTAATTTTCTCAAAAATTGACAGTGTGGAGCTTGCCATTATTCCGGGTGGATTAACCAAAGAACTCCAACCGCTATATTGGTGTCAACAGGTCGTTCAAAGTTAAATTGCTAGCGAGTTACGCCACTATCTGCCAATGGATCGTGGATCAAAACTGCTCCTGTTTAGCTGTAAATAATATTCAAAAATGATATTTTCGGGACGAAAGAATTCAAGCATCCCGGCATTTGTTTGCATTGTTTACTTCTCAGGGCTGCCGCCGGAGAGCGAGCCGTATCGAGTACCGAGCGAGTATCCTGGCCACTATGGCGATGTAAACAGCCACGGACCAAAAAACGTACATTTGATCGTGGAACAGGCCATTCACACTCGCAGACAATCGCGCTGTATGTGTCTATAATGACTATAGATAGGATTTTCTTTCCATGCACGCAAAAAAAAAAAAAAAAATTCCCAGATCCGACTACCTCACGAGGTAGTCGATGCCCAAAAGCTGATGGTGTATAGAACACGTATATTAGGATTTGTATGTGAAATTTCGGCATCGAAACTGCTCCCGTGTAGCTGTAATTAAATATTCAAAAATGATATTTTTGGGACGAAAGAATTCAAGCGTCCCGGCATATTACTTATCAGGGCCGCCACCGGAGATCGAGCCGTATCGAGTACCGAGTGAGTACCCAGCGAGTGTCCTGGCCAATATGGTGATGAACAGCCACGGACTAAAAAAGTTCCGCCTGCTTGTGGAACAGGTCATTCACATTCGCAGACAATTGCGCTATATGTGTCTATAATGACTATAGATAGGATTTTCTTTCCATGCACGCAATTTTTTTTTTCTCCAGGCTCCGACTACCTCGCTTTAATGCGCCTTATAATCCAGTGTGCCTTTTGTATGAAAATAGACCATCAAATAGACCGTTCATTGATGTTGCGCCTTATAATCCGGTGCGCCTTATAGTCCCAAAAATACGGTAATAGCTTTTCAACAGTCTTAAGTGTCTTTCTCAGTACATTCATCTCTGTCCTTATTGTCATGCAGGGCACAATAGTGTCTCAGCAAAATGATGTGTTATTGTTGTATCCAAGCTCTTTAAAATACAACAGACACTTTACTGTGCAAATAAAATTAAATTATTAGAATTACTCAGCTGGGATTTGAACCCCAGCTTCCCATTTGTAGAAAAAATATTTTACCTCTTAGCTATTACTTAATCATGAGCAGTTGTGGCTTTCTTGAACACTTGAGCCTTTCATCAAAATGGTTAACAAATGTGGCCTCATGTGGAACTTCATTTGCTCTACTAGGCCATGTAGTCAACAAAGTGTACAGCATGGAAATTTTTACAATGTGCATTTTTCAATTTAAATATGTCTGTGTTCCTTGGTGTGCTTGTACTAATCCATTTTTATTAAGAAATACGTATATTCAACTCTGGCCTTATTCTCATGCAGGGCACAATGGCAATAGTGCTTCAGCATAATGATGTGTAATAATGATCCAAGCTCTTTGAAACACAAAAGAAACTTCACCTTGTGCAAATAAAAATGAAATTAAAAAAAACAGCATAGCTGGGATTCGAACCCAGGTCTCCCACTGGCAAAATGGCTATATTACCACTAAGCTATCACCTCAGTCACTGTAAGCAGCCACTGTTTGTCAAAAATACATCAGTCGGAGAACCGAGCTCAAACGGTTCTTAAACGGGAGAAGTCTGTGTTTTTGGTGCTGGCTTCATCTGAAAGTTGGCTGTGACAAATACCTTACACAGTCAAAATATGACTACACAAAATGTGAGGGACGGGGATTTCCACTGGGTAGCGCTGCTCAGTTTATTTCCCTGACCCAGCCATGTGATCGGACGTCAACACATACGTCATGAGTCAAAACATATTTCCTGGATAAGATTGGATCACCGGTGCCTGCCTGCCCATAACTACTTTGAAGAACTTTGGATGATTCCTCTCTCCTAGTGAAGGCCAAATGAGGCCATTCAGCAAAATGGTTCACATAGGCAAGGCCTCATGTGGGACTTCACTTTCTCTACCAGGCCATTTAGTCGACAAAATGTATACAACAGGCTGATTTTTATAATGGTATTGTTGGTTTAATGTGTATTTTTTTCCATTTCAATAAATGTGCTGTCTTAAGAAATATCAATGATCATAAGGAAAAAAAAAATAAAACTGAGGTGACTACAGTGAATGTGCTTGCGCTACTTGTCCATTTTTTTTTAAGAAATAATAATTTTTCAAAAGTCATACTGTCATTCTCAGTACATTCATATCTGTCCTTATTGTCATGCAGGGCACAATAGTGCCTCAGTATAATGATATGTTATTGTTGTATCCAAACTCTTTGAAACACTTCACTGTCCAAATAAAAATTATTAGAATAACCCAGCTGGGACATGAGCCCCAGCTTCACAATTGCAGGATAATTATTTTATCTCTAAGCTATTACTTAGTCATTAGTAGCTGAGGCTTTCTTGAACACTTGAGCCTTTCATCAAAATGATTCACATAGATGAGACCTCATGTGGAACTTCATTTGCTCTACTAGGCCATGTAGTTGACAAAGTATACAGCATGCAGATTTTTACAATGCGCATTTTTCAATTTCAATAAATGTGCTGTCTTTTAAGAAATATCAATTATCATAAGGGAAAAAAGAAATAATAAAATTGGGATGACTCCAGTGGAGCGATATGTGATTTATAATTATGATCAGATATAAAGATAATTTAATTTGTATTAAAGTATCGGGACCGGAGATTTACTCTGGGTCCACACGCAGAAAAAAGTTTGTAGTAAACACTCGTGGGGGCACCAGCTCACCTCTTTAGTGAACACTTTAGTCATTAATTTCACTTTATACCTGTTCAGTCACTCAATAAATTAATTAATAAGCAGTCTCAAAATTTTAGTGAATTTGATAATGGGGCTTTGAAACCAGACTCAGATGAAATAAATTCCCAACTTCTCATTTTCATGCATTTGTTAAATGAAATAATGATTAAAGGACATTGAAATGATTTGCATTAACCATTAAATTAAACTTGTAAATGATAGAGTAACAATGTGAACATTTGCAGAACCAGGGTGAAAATGTAAGCTGAATTTAGATCAGTTTGAAGTTAACAGATTATGGAAAACTGAACGCAAATTTATGGGAAAAATTAAACTAATTATAAGGAAAATTCTGGATTACTCTTAAGAAAATGAAAACAAATTTTTAATGAAAATAAGAGTTATATTAACTGCTCTTTAATTTTGTATCTGATCAGATGCAGAATTATTCTCAAATCTCAGACGTTTTATTCAGCAGATGAATAGAATACAGCTCCCGTGAATCTTTGCATGATGGTCCTTTTGGCGGCTTCTCCTGAAGCTTTAGTTGTAGATGGCACCCAAAACCAGAATATCTTGCCAGCAGATATTCGGACAAGGTATGGCAGCTTCCAGAGTCTACAGTCACAAGATGAGATTTTGACTGTTGGGCTGAGGTGCACCGAAGATGACGACAGTGTTTTCTTCAGGCAGTGTAATGGTGAGCTGCGTCGAGGTTGTCATGGGTCAGTGGCTTCTCAAGGGAAATTCGAGAATAATTGCAAAATCTGGGCTGCACGGTGGCGCAGTGGTTTAGCACTGTGACAGCACGGTTTTACCCTTGGCCGGGGGATCGCGGGGATCATGAGATCGTGAGTTCGATTCCAGCCCCCGACCAAACAGTGAGCTGTGTGGAGTTTGCATGTTCTCCCCGTGTTGCGTGGGTTTACTCCGGGATTTCTCCGGTTTCCTCCCGCATACCAAAAAAAAAAAAAAACATGTAGGTTTAGGGCGCTCGCGCACGCAGCGACCAGCAGCCGGTGGCTTGTCACCAGACTGCAAACCAAATCTACCTACGGGTACAAATAAGTAACAAAAAAAAAAAAAATCTGATCCCAATATGAAATTAAACAACAACTTTCTGACTTAGTGGAGTGAAAATAGTGTCTAGTGTTGAGGTGGTCAATATAAAAATAAAGTCAAAATTAAAAACGGTGAGTTTAAAGAAAGTTTAACAGGAGGAAGTTATAAAATTAGGCATCTAGGAATGGGAGTTTGACTCCAAATTAGGATTTGAGCTCAGGAAAGAAAAGAATTAATTCCTAGACATTTAAAGAAAAAAACATTAAAATACACAGACGTTTACACAAACACAATATTTCATGTTCTCTGCTCTGAGGTGATCCTAGAAAAAGCATGTGCGAGAAGTCTCCTCTGTTCTGTGGCAGTGAAGTGATCTGATTGTTCTCCAGTAGCGCTCTTCTGTGAAGTGAAGAGAAGAAGGGGTAGAAGAAAAAGGGACTGAAAAGAGGGTGTCTCCTCTTTATCTGCGGACAACTTTCGCGGGCTTCCGGGGATTGGCAGGAGCCCCAGCCAATAGTCTTCCTTTGTGGGCGGGTTTTATGAACTTTAGTCCAATGAACAGGCTTTTGTCTGTAAGGAGCCAATGGAATGAAAGAGCTGGAGCCCAGCATATGCTGGGCGATGATTGGCTGATACCGGTCCTCAAAGAACCACACACAATTTCAATACACTGAGGATTCCTTAACCTACTTACTGTATGTATAAAGTCTAAGCTAGCTTTAGTGATTCATGCAACTTTATAACTAGTGCTTTTAAATTAACATGCAAGAATAAACACTCATTTAAACATTTAACATGCACACATTTAAAATCAAGGATTAATATATTTCAAACCCATTATTGATTGTCCACACCAAACATCAGAGTCCATTTGCTTTCCCATGGTGTCCTGAAAATGAGGATAATCTGAGAATTGAGTTTTGTATCATGAATGTAAGTCAAAAAGGTTCACTGGTTAAATCCAGATTGTCACGGAGTTGCCAGTAGAGGGCAATGTGAGCTGTAGATATTTTGTAGTGACCATATGCGGCATTCCACAAAGGTCTGTTCTTTGTCCACATTTTATTGGCCCATAAAATGTTCAGGAGAAAGTGTATTAGGAGGAATTCCGGAGACTGGTTTAACAAAGGAATGTTAGTTCAGCTGTGGTCCTGGGATGAAAGAGCAGTTCTTGACTGTCCTTTTCCTGGGTGAAACAATGTCTTTAAGCTGAAGAATAATTTTATTGATGAGCCAAAGCAAGATGATGCTACACCAGTGAATGTGTCTGTGTTACTTCATGTACTTGTACTACTTATCCATTTTTATTAAGAAATAATAAATTTTCAAAAGTGTTATACTGTCCCAGTATATTGAACTCTAGCCTCATTCTCATACAGGGCACAATTGCAATGGTGCCTCAGCATAATGATGCATAATAATGATCTAAGCTCTTTGAAACACAAGAGACACTTCACCTTGCAAATAAAATCAAAAGAACAACACAGCTGGAATTTGAACCCAGGTCTCCCACTTGCAAGATATGTATATTATCACTAAGCCACTACCTCAGTTTTAAGACATGCCCACAATTTATCAAAAGCACATCACTGGGAAAAATGTGCTCAAATTTTTCCCAAGCGGCAGAAGTCTGTGTTTTTGGTGCTGGCTCCATCTGAAAATTGGCTGTGACAAATCCCTTACACAGTCAAACTTGACAAGACAAAACAAAATGTGAGGGACAGGGATTTCCATTGGGTACCGCTGCTCACTTTGTTTGCAAAATCATGAACAGCTTCCTGACCCAGTCACGTGGTCCAACGTCAACACGTACAGTATGTCATGATGCACACCTTGCCAGATATTTCCTGAATGAGATTGCAGCACTGTTTGGCGCACCGGTGCCTAACTTCCCATAACTACTGTCCTTCTTCTGGAGTGCCAGTCCTGTTGGTTTGTATTTTTTTGTTAGTGCACTGTTTGAATTTTTGGGTTAATAAATGATGAATGCAATTCAGCAATTGGGTTTGTCTTCCTGCCCCGGAGGGGGCAGTTCATGACATACACAACATACTTAAAGGCTATAAAACTGGGGCTTAAGCACCTGTTGTGTTTTTTAAAATGTCAAACATGTAAAAATTAAGACAAATGTCAAATTAAAATCAGACTCATGCTGCTAGGTAATACCATTTTAAAAACCAGAGCAGTATTTACAAAACAGTAAAATATTTTCTTATCCTGCATGTTTATCCATATTTCAGCACATAAATTATTCAGAACCCTCAACTTAATTTATCCTGTTTGTTTTTCACTGTTCATGATCAGCTTTTTTTTTATGTGATCTAATTTGAATTAGATATAGCTAAAGGATGGCTTCAGCACACTCCCCTGTCCAGGTGCTTTCAGATGAAGTTAGACATAATTGTCTTTCTGTCTAATTGTTATCCTCATTGGTAACAATAAGCAGTTGATGTGTAGAATCCCATGTACTTGCAATAATCCTTAAAGCCAAAAGCTAATGAGCCGGTGTTTTGATATTTTGGCATATCAGAACAGCATAGATTTGGTTACTACATCATTTTCTGTCCTGCCCGTGTGGATAGCTGATGGTGCAGAATGCAATCAAAGGCAAAAACATGGCAAGGATTGCTCAACAGTGATTTGGGTCTTCATAATATAAATATAGCTTGAAAATGTGACAATTATATTTGCTCTGACAGTCCCCGTATTATAAACAAGTACTTGTGTTTAGCTCTCTGAGTGTGTATGTGCTGCAGGCAGCACCTGAGCTAATCATAACGTAGAGCAGGTGAATCTGTGAAAATGTCCTGAGCATCAAAGACTCAATAACATTATAAGTCAATTATTTCTACAAACCTATTACAAAATAGTCCAAGCACATCCACAAGTTGAGATACAAGGAAGGCGCAAAGTCTGACCACACACTGAAGAAAACCACTCCCCCACTGAAACTCAGCAGAGTAGCACACTGAGACACCAGCACACACCTGTCAGGAGGGGCAGGACACTGATGGTATGAGGGGTTTTGCTGAAGGAACGGGACAATATATAAATGCTTTTGAATAATGAGGAATGTAACATTCATTTTTGAAGCAATCAAACCTGGTTTAGACAGTGACCAAAGGCGAGGAGCTGAGAAAGAACAAGCTGGGTGATATCAAATCTTTGGCAGCAGAGTGGTGGAGGAAAGTGTGTGTGTGTGTGTGTGTGGGGGGGGGGGGGCTGTGAGATTATGAAAAATGGTACATTTCCTGAAATTACGAGGTGGATTTTGATTTATATTCATCAAAAAGAAATATCTGAAACTCATTTCAGGAAAATTCAATCTACAAAATTAAAAAAAAAAAAATGTTGAAATGCATAGCCTCAAGCTGGCCTTGACCAAGTTACCGAGGCCATAGGTCTCGAGCCTGAGGCCAAGACTGTCATTACCCTGTGAGAATGAGGCTGATAAAAATCTGGACTTGAGTCCTCCAACACTGTTAGTTACTGTTGCATTATCACACAAGTTATCTTTTTTAATCCTCTTTTTTTTTCTAGATGGAACCTCCTCGACCAAAAATCTTTGATTTCCATGGAGTTGCCATGACTCACTATTTCACAGACAACTGGGAAAATGTTCAGAACTTTCAGGCCAGACCTGATGACATCCTCATTGCAACGTACCCCAAAGCAGGTTAGTCCAGAAACTGGCTTAAATCTTTTACAGCTCGCATACATACATGTGTCTAAAGATAATTTGCCTTTTTGGGTGGGGGGGCATGATTCTCTTTTTCATCATTTAGGGACCACGTGGGTTTCCTACATCCTTGACTTGCTTTATTTTGAAAAGACATGGAAAGAGCGCCAGGAAACCATCCCAATCTACAATCGGGTGCCTTTCTTGGAAATTTGTTCCCCAGGTTTAGATTCAGGTAAATGACAAAACTAGATCTACCATTGTTAAACTGTGAAATAGTTCTGATATACAATTAATGCCACTCACTTATGAAATGTGCATGATAGAAAAGTGTCACAAACCCCCTTGCATGGTGCACGAGGGAGAGAATGGAAAACCCAATTGCAAGAGTAGAGAGTGTCATATTTATTAAAGTTCACAAAAACCACAAGTTCAGGTCCACCACAGAAATACAGAGAGATGCAATGATTGGTTAGGCCACCAAACACACAGGGCGGTGCAGTGGAGCAGTGGTTAGCACTGCAGCAGCACAGCAACTCACCCTTGGCCATGGGATCCCTGGTTCGATCCCAGCCCCTGACCAACAGTGATCTGTGTGGAGTTTGCATGTTCTCCCCGTATCTGCGTGGGTTTACTCTGGGATTTCTCCGGTTTCCTCCCACATTCCAAAAACATGCAGGTTAGGTTAATTGGAGACTCTAAAGTGGCCCTAGGTGTGAATGTGTGTGTGAATGGTTAAGGGATAGCGCCGTACCGTGGCTGCTTCATCCATCCAGATGGATGCCCTCAATTTCCCCTCTGGGGATCAATAAAGTATACAAAATCAGCAGCCTGGTCTATAGAGATCCTAGTGCCGCAGGGCTGCGTTAAGCACAAAAACAGGAAAGGCGATCAGCCTCGTGCGCAGGGCTGCTTAGCACAAGAGAAAAGGTGAACAAGACGCTGGAGTGATTCCGGGGCGAAACGTGCAGTTTAGAGGAGGAGGCAGTGAAGCGGAATTAACTGAAACACCAAGAAATGGATCGTCTTAAATGTTCGGCTAAGTTGAGCGCAGGGAGTGATACTCATATGGGGAGTACTGGCTGCCACGTATGGAGGCGAATGCCCCGACAATCTCTTCCCTCTGAAGCAGCCAACAAATACTCCTAAAGCTAACGAGGAAAGAGATTGCTGGTGTGAGAATGCATGGGAAAAACTGATTGGCACCCGGTGTGTGAGAGAGCGTGTGAATGCGAGTGAATGGAGCTTGTGCATCTGTGTGTGTGTATATGTGTGAACACCTGTGACAGTGCAGCTGGCAGTACTTGACAGAAGGAGGGGACGTGCCAGAGCTGTCAGGAGGAAAACTAGGATAAAGCATAACAATGATTCAGAATCGGGTTTGGCCTCCAAACCCGGATTCATGACAAAAAGTGCTCGTACAATCATTTGAAAGCAGAGATTGGTATTTATCAATCTGGACATGATCATACGACACGCTCAAATCTCACAACAGGTCTAAGATTGTTGAAATCTGGACATGGTTTTTGACCATGCCACACTCTTGGTTAGCTTTGTACTTATTATCATAGTCATTTGCTGTGGCCTTAGTCTTTGGTTATTTACAGGTACATCTCAAAAAATTAGAATATCATAAAAAGTTCAATATTTTTTGTCACTCATTTCAGAAAGTGAAACCCATATATTATATAGATTCCTTACACAGAGTGATATAGTTCAAGTGTTTATTTATTTTAATTTTGATGATTATGGCTTACAGCCCATGGAAATCCCAAATTCAGTTTCTCAAAAAAAGAGAATATTACATAAAATTAATTTAAAAAAAATAGTTTTTTAAAAGAAATGTTGGCCGACTGAAAAGTATGTCCATGTACACACTCAATACTTGGTTGGGGCTCCTTTTGGATTAATTACTGTATCAATGTGGCGTGGCATGGAGGTGATAAGCCTGTGGCACTGCTGAGGTGTTTTGAAGGTCCAGGTTGCTTTGATAGTGACCTTCAGCTCATCTGCATTGTTGGGTTTGGTGTCTCTCATCTTCCTCTTGACAATACTCTATAGATTCTCTATAGAGTTTGCTAGCCAATCAAACAGTGATGCCATGGTCATTAAATCATACAATGATACTTTTGGCAGTGTGTGTGTGTTTGTGTGTGTGTGGGGGGGTGCCAAGTCCTGCTGGAAAAGGAAATCAGCTTCTCCATAAAGCTTGTCAAAAGAGGGAAGCATGAAGAGCTCTAAAATTTCCTGGTAGACGACTGCACTGACTTTGGTCTTGATAAAACACAGTGGACCAACACCAGCAGATGACCTCTGTTCAGATAAAAGTAAATTTTGCATTTCATTTGTAAATCAAAGTCCCAGAGTCTGGAGAAAGAGTGGAGAGGCGCAGAATCTAAGTTGCTTGAGGTTTAGTGTGAAGTTTCCACAGTCAGTGATTATTTGAGGAACCATGCCATCTGCTAGTGTTGGTCCAACTGTGTTTTATCAACACCAAAGTCAGCACAGTCATCTACCAGGAAATTTTAGGGCACTTCATGCTTCCCTCTGCTGACAAGCTTTACGGAGAAAGTGATTTCATTTTCCAGCAGGACTTGGCGGCATCCCCCCCCACACACACACAGACATACACTGCCAGAAGTATCAAAACCTGGTTTAATAACCATGGCATCACTGTGTTCGATTGGCCAGCAAACTCTGCTGACCTAAATCCCATAGAGATAATGTCAAGGCTAAGTCTGGTCCGCCGCCAGGAGGAGAGGGTAGTCCAACTGGAGGGTGGTCCACCTGTGCACAGGGAACAATGAGAGAAAGGCAGGTGCAGGAAATAGTTCTGAGAAGGCTTACATGGTGTTGGGGAGATGGAACTCCCGTGTGACGAGAAGCTGAAGATTAGAGACAAGTTCTCTTAGCGTAGCGAGATGGAGGAAGACACTAGGGAGAAGGTCTCCCTGGGAGAAAGTGTAGACATCTCCGTGCTGCCTTCTTCTTCTTCTTTTGATGTTTTATAGTGGGTGGCAAACAGCTTATAGGTGCATTACCGCCACCTTCTGGAATAGAGTGTGATTCAAAATGGCATTACCCTCCTATATCCTTGAAATTAGACCTGTTGTCCTAATGAACCTAAAAACTGCCTTATAGACTGCATCCCCTGAACTTCTCTGCAAAATCTCTTTCATATTGAGCTGGGTTTTGTTCCTGTATAGACTGTCCACCAGTGCTAACCGTGCAAACTGATACTTTGGACAGTGCATAAATATATGTTCAACTGTTTCGTCGTTTCCACAATAATCACATTTTACATTTGGGTGTTTTTTTCATTATAACTAATGTACTCTTCAGTCCTGTGTGACCTAATCTTAACCTGGATATGATGTCCTCCTCCTTTCTACTCCTGTGAACTTCTCTAGCTTCTCCTAATTTCTTTTGTATGCCATACAGGCTCCGTCCTTTACTTCCTTTATCCCACTCTTCCTGCCACTTCTTTTTAATTTCTGTTTTAATAATGCTCTAGACCTCTGCCTTGCTATATTTCACATTCCCACTAACTTGACTCTTCCTAGTTGCACTTTTTGTGTATTTATCTGCTAGCTTATTCCCCTTCACTCCAATGTGTGCCAGGATCCAAATGAATCTAATATCCACACCTGCCTTTGAAATTCTCATTACTGAATGTACAATTTCCATTAGCAAATCCTGTCTTGATTCTGAATGCATTTGCCCGATATTCTCCATAGTGCTGCTAGAGTCAGACCCTATCAAAACCTTTCTGGGCTTTACTTCTTCTACCCAGCCCAATGCCAAAAAGACTGCCAAAAGCTCACCAGTATACACAGCTAAGTCATCATTAACCCTTTCCTTCTTCATGACATCTAATTCTGGAATGATGAATGCTATTCTCACAATATTCATTGTTGATTTAGATGCATCCATATAAATCTTTATAAAGTCAGGATAATTACTGTCTAAATAGATATTGACCTCATTCTTGTTTATCTTCCCTCTTTTGTTATTTGTTAAAAGTCTAAAATCCACCTTTACTTCTTCCAGACACCATGGTGGATCTGCAGAAGGAGGGACTGTTGGACATACTTCTTTATCGGCAACCCTTAGCTCCCTGACTTTATTCTCTATTGTCCATCCAAAACTTCTCATTTGCCTCTTTTCCTTCTCTTGGCAAGGCTTCAGCACACTGTGTACTGGATGACTGTCACTAAATCCTCTGATATTGGTCCAATATGTAGCTGCTATCTGAGTTCTTCTTAACTCCAGAGGCATCTCACCCATCTCCACTTGGAGTGCTGCTACTGGAGTAGTTTTTATGGCCCCACAACACAACCTCAGAGCTTGGTATTGAATTATATCCAACTTTTTCAATAATGTTTCTGAAGCTGATCCATACATACAGTAACACACCCATAATCAAACACTGACCTAATTAAAGCCGCATGCAATGTTTTTAAAGCACCTCTACTTGCTCCCCATTCTCTTCCCCTCAAACATCGAATAATATTTAAAACCTTCTTAGATTTTGCAACAATTTTCTCAACATGAATATTCCAAGAACAACCTTTATCAAACCACACACCCAAATACTTGAAGCACTCGACTGTTTCTATGTTTTATATTTTAAGATTGACTTGATTGCTTACTCTCTTCCTAGTGAAGATCACAGCCTTTGTCTTCCCCACTGAAAACCTAAATCCCTATTCCACTGCCCAAGCCTCAACTTTATCAATTGCCTGCTGCAACTTTTTAACAATAAATGATAGATTGCTTCCTCTTGTCCACATAGTACCATCATCTGCAAACAAGGAGACACCAACAGAACTCTTAACTCTACAAAAAATGTCATTGATCATGACTGAAAACAAAATGGGACTAATAATACTGCCTTGTCTCTGTGCTGCCCACTGGGCAGTGTTCCTTATTAAGAGTGCTTGATGAGGAAGAGCAGGTGTGCCCGCAGCTGTGAAAGATAATTAGGGCAAGGCACACACAGCGCAGATCAACACAGTCCCAGCTGATCCTTGTTTAGTATTTGCTTTTTCCTTATATATACCCACCACTTTTCCTTTCTCGTGATAACCGCGTATGATTTTCCCTCTGGTTTCCTTTTTGATTGCACTCGCTGTTCAGCCCCTGTGCTGTCTCTTGCTTTGTTTAATCCTGTAATAAAGACGCTCTTGCACCGAAGTCCAAGCTGCCTTAAGGAGTAATCCTTCTGTCTACTGGTGGTTGTTCTTGAAAGAGATCGTATACCCTACGCAAATTATAAAGTCTCTGTATAAGCGCAGTGTAGGGGACAAACCTGGCTGCATGGGGGAATCATTTGATCAGATTATTTTGATTTTGTATACTCTGTTGATCCCCAGAGGGGAAATTGAGGGCATCCACCTGGATGGATGAAGCAGCCACGGTACTATCCCTTTACCATTCACACCTAGGGCCACTTTTAGAGTCTCCAATTAACCTAACCTGCATGTTTTTGGCCTGTGGGAGGAAACCAGAGAACTCCCGGAGTAAACCCACACAGACAACATGCAAACTCCACACAGATCACTGTTGGTCAGGGGCTGGGATCGAACCAGGGATCCCATGGCCAAGGGGGAACTGCTGTGCTGCCGCAGTTCTAACCACTGCGCCACCCATAGATTACTGAGCAGTACAACCTTTCAGACAATATGTTTTACTTGTGTTGAATTTAGATGAGCGTTTTAATGATTAACAAGGCTGCATTTACCAAATCTAAACATTCTTTACATGTTTATGTCACTGTGGCAAATAAAACAGATTTATGCTGAAAATTATATAGGAAATATAACCCAAATATACAAATAAATCATGGCTGTGCAGATTTAAATTACAACCCTCAGCTAAAGATCAGCTGGTCAAACCATTGGTGTTGCAGCTTTGATCGCCACCAAAATGTGGTTCATTTGCATTGAATGAGACCACACAACACTATTTTTTTTCCCTTCTCTTATGATAATGTCAATTTCTTTAATGGAAAAGTTTCTCTCTTGCCATTTTTCATTCTGCTAGGTCATAATTTCTGGGGACGAGACTTGGGTGTGGAATTCAAATGATGCTTGGATCCATCTGTAAAATTTATCAATGAGTGAACAATTGTACGCTGAGAGTGATGAGATATGTGCTGATTCCTATGAACTTTTGATAAATCAGGGCCACAACATTTCAGTACCTATTATGCTTTTGAGGGTTTTACCTTTATTTTAAAACATTGTGTATTTTTTGATGTATGTGGGGGGGTGGGGGGCTGGCCAAGGAACAAGGGGGCAGAACAGAGCTGAGAGTGAGAGAACTGTCAAGAGTGTGGGTACAATAAACCACATTTCGTCAAATTTGACCACTGCATAATCGTCAACCTATGAACTTTTCAGCACCACCCTCCCTTCCTCCTCATATGATCTGCAAAGTCAAACAGCCCAAAGTCTCCCTGCACAGGAGTTCTTCTGTTCCACAGAATACCCAAGCCAAATTATCTAACTACTCTTGACAAAATATTTCATTCATAGATGGTATTTTAGCTTTATTTATCAGGAGTGATTAGCTGCCATTAGCAGCTCCAAAGCTCCTAGCCTTGCTTCCCTTCAATCTGGTTTCTTGAACACACAGTGTATATACCTTCCTTCTCTCCATGTCAGCCAGCTCTCTCTCTTTAACAGTCATAGTCACTACATTTAAAGTCCCTCCTCTCACCTTCACACTCCTGCCTTTCTTTTTTTTTTTTTTTCTCTCTGCCTCGGAACACCCCTCCCCTCTTTCCTCCTCCTTGATCTACAACCAACAGTAGCCCAATTTCCACTGGCAACATGTCGGCTAACAACATCAGCGGCAGTTGATGTTAACCCGGGCATTGACTGATCCAGTAATAAGTATCATTTGTCATGATCTGTGTGCTTTGATTTGGTAAAGGTTTTACAGCAGATGCCCTTCCTGACACACCCTTTCCCAATTACCCGGGCTTGGCCTTTGCACAAAGAGTATACTGACTCAATTAGTGGCTTTTTCTTTGTAACTTTTCAACATTTTACTTTTCAATTTGCAACTTTTTACTCATAACTGTGAGAATGTTCCTGTACATTTTTAGTTTATTTTTGTAAATTTTTGATTTTCTTTCTCATTATCAAAATTGCAGGAAACAACTAATTATAGGAAAAGAGAACTCTGATTTAAGAGTATCACAATGTAAGTTTTTCATCTTAAAATAATGTTTCCAAAATTATTTTGATTATACATCAATCTTTGTCCAGGTAAATGTCACTTCCCCTAAGGCCTGAGTTGACCCATTTTTTCTGCAACACTCTTCTTGTTAGGAACACTGAATAGTCTACAGCTATGGTAACTATGACCTGAGTCCTGATAGCCAATCATAGGGCACAGCTGTAACCACTAACAACAAAGCACCCTGTGGTTGGCTGTTGGGTCATCATAGTTGTAGTGTTGTACTTTCTTTTCAATGTTACTACCAAGAGTTACATAGTTGTGCTTTAAAACACTGATTAAGTCTATCATTTTTCCCTTCATACAGGGAAAGACCTGGCAGACAACCTCCCCACCTCTCCTCGACTCATTAAAACTCATTTTCCAGTCCAGTTTGTGCCCAAGTCCTTTTGGGAGCAAAACTGTAGGGTAATGCTGCTGATTGTGTTGTTCAGTATTTTAATGTGGTGGTGACTTAATCAGATTTCTGGTGTTGCTGATGTATTGACTGATGTATTTTTTCTTCTTCCATAGGTGGTGTATGTAGCCCGCAATGCAAAGGACAACATGGTGTCTTTTTTCCACTTTAATCGGATGAATAAAGGTCAGCCTGAGCCTGGAGACTGGAGTGATTTCTTCCAGCAATTTATAGATGGACAGAGTATGTATAAATGACAGAGAATTTAGTTTCAGTGCTGTCAATGTATTTCCTCCACTCTACTCATTCTTCTGTTTTGTTCCCTGGTCTTAGTGGTCTTTGGCTCCTGGTACGACCATGTGAATGGATGGTGGAAGAAAAAAGATACTTACTCCAACATCCATTACATGTTCTTTGAGGATATGGTTGAGGTAATTCTGCTGTTTTGTGAGTCTCAGCTTCTCTAAAGCTGCACTGCTGTGTTGCTTTACCTTGTGTTGCTATCTTATCATTTACTTTCAGGACACTGGACGTGAAATCGACAAGCTCTGCAACTTTCTCAGTTTGTCTCCTTCAGCTGAGGACAAGGCGAGAATTACAGGTGGAGTGCAGTTTGACAACATGAAAAAGGACAAGATGGCAAACTGTTCAACGGTCCCCGTATTTGATTTCAAAATTTCTCACTTCATGAGAAAAGGTAGAGGGATAAACACATGAGGCCATGAAAGACAATGGGGGAAAACTATCTGACTGATTTGCTGTGTTTCCACAGGAAAGGTTGGTGACTGGAAGAATCACTTTACTGTAGCCCAGAATGAAGTATTTGATGAAGACTACAAGAAGAAAATGAAGGATTCCACACTTAAATTCCGCACTGAAATTTGAACAGACCCTGTGTGTGTATTCAATATGTGAATATACTGTCTTTGATACAGAGCTGGAGATGTAGAGGGTCCATTTTTAACATGAATTAAAACAAATACATAATATGAAACACTTAATCTGAAACCAAACATCATAATAATGAAGTACATGAACAAAACCAATGAACCAATCATGTGAGACGTGGACTGCATCACTCACAATTATATTTGCAGATGAATGATTACTGTATTCATTTACATCCATATCTTTTTTGGATATGTTTTTATATTATTTTGAGTAACCAATAAAACAATAAAAATCAGTTCTTTCTTGAAATGTTTCTTCTGTGTGTGACACTTTATGGTGTCAAAATTAACAGCTATTCAGCAGCGGCTCGTGGGTGATCCCACTGACAAGCAGTTACTAAAAAATAGTAATTAATTACAATTAATCGTTACTACTTTTCAAAAGTAATTGATTTACTTTACCAATTACTGGATGATTAAAGTAATTAGTTACTTGGAAAAGTAACTTCCACGTTACTTTTAAATTTATATTTAAATCATTTTGCTCACATAGAAAGATAATTTAATGAATAGAAAAGATTGTTGTTCTTACAATGACTCTCATCAATGAGTCATGTGCTTCCTCTTCCGCTTCCTCTCCTCCAGTGCCATTGGATCAGTCTTTACAGGATGACAGTTCCTCTGTTGGCTCAGCTTATGCCATCATTTTACCACAGTCACCAAAATATTGATCAGAACCATGGCCAATTGATTTTCTGGTACCCACCTTTTCATATGATGCTGAAACACTCCTTCAAGCAGGAAACAAGGGTTATGAAATTGATGGCTCACTCTTTCAGAATCCAAACATGAACTCAAACATACCTGAGAAACTTGCTGAAACCATATTCTACTATACTACTTATCCCGCTGGCCTTCAAATACTGGCAGTTGTAGAAGGGCTATTAAAGAAGCATCCATGCCTAAGGGAACCTGCAACTTCATATTCAGGCATGTACAGGTGACAGCAACGTCTTAAATACAAGCTGGCTAATTACCACCAAAATGAGAACACGTGAGGTACCTTGTCCTGAGCTTGATGTCAACTCCTTGAAAAGAAAACCCCTGGGTGAGCGAACTCCTGCAAAAAATTGCAAGAGACCAAAAAGAGCAGAAGTAAACTACCTTCCTCCACATCCAAGTGGGCAAAATAGCGACAGTCTGGAGATGGAGAGACTGGAACTTCTCATTGAGGTAAAGAAGAAGAATTACACCAAAGTGATTCAAGAAAACATGGCCAAAACATTCTCCATTCAGAGGCTTGAGGTTGTGAATGGAAATCCGGCTGCTGACGACTTCAGAGAGAGATGGCCTTCTTTGTTTTGCGAAGATGGGGCAGGTAAATCCATACACCCTGACAAATATTATCTGCTCCATTTGGCAGCAACAATGTTTATTGAGCTCAGTTCCTGATATGGTATTTGTAATTTTGCCAGTGCAGATCAAGGAGGAATTCAGGAGAATAAACACAATTTCACTAGAGTAAAGCTTCATGACCAAACTTGAACACTACACACCTAAAATTATAACCCTGACGAAGACCAAGGGAGGTGTAGTCATGACCAAGCTGACCGTTCCTATACAAAGTGAGTCAGGTGTGTTTGTTCACTTTTTTGATTTGTTTCTCTGACTCCCTTTCACTCACTCACTCTCTCTCTTTCTCTCACTCAGTCACTCACTCACTCACTCTGCCTTAATCATACAGAATGGGCAAACAAATATAAACAGCATATTCTTGGATTCAGCAGTTTCAACACTCCGTGCGCTCACATCACACATGTATGGCCTTGTGTTTTCTTGCGGCATTTCACTGTTTAAGAATAAGGGTTCGCTACTGACATGCAATATTAATCTGTTCACAGAACCAAAGCATTGAGATGTGACGTGATGCTGTTATCCGCAGCCTCACTTTGAACCTTGGCAAGAAAGAAGAGGACTTTTTGAAGACTGCCAGGTAAAGCATTATTAAAATCATTCCACTATGTCATGTTATCTGAGCCTTCAGCTCAGAAGTGTTGAGTTTACAGCTCATGATCAACTTAACCACTTGCACTCCGGGCAATTTTCCTAAAAATGCCAAAAAAAAAACGTGCCCAAAGTAAATCGAAAGCTGTTATTCAACCCTTTGCAGCATCTTCATGGGGTTGGTCTCATTTAAAAGAAAACACTTTGAATTTTTTGGCAAAAAAAAACATAATCTCTCTACGTGCTCCGGCCACTGAGTTACAGTCATCTAAACATACTGAACTTGAAGAAAAAAAATTTGGACACGGTATTTTTTTGGATACAAATGCTTGCAAATAACACACAGCTGTCCGATCCGGCTGGAAAATGCAACAGAAATGTAGATCCAAGTGTTATCTAGCTGAGGTCCAAATTTGGTAACAATACCACAAAAAATGAATATTTTACACAGCTTTGTTCTCAGGCTGTTCCCAGGCGTTTTGGAACTGTGCCAAATTGTGCCAAATGGCAGTTTGGAAAAATGTCTGTAACTTTTGAATAATTCAATGTAGAATCTTCATTTTAGGCTCTAATGAAAGGTCACACTCAGGGCTGTGTCTGTGTGTGTGTGTGTGGGCGGGGGGTCGCCCCCCCCCCCCACTACCAAGGACCGACTTCGGCCCTCGCTACAGACGGATTACACTCCTTGCATGTTTTCACAGCGGCTCCCCCCCCCCCTCGCTACTGTGTGTGTGTGTGGGGGGGGGGAACCGTGAACGGACCGTGAATGCCCCCCCACCTCGCTACAGAAGAGGGCCATCGCGACATGATGGAATAGACTGATATGCCGTGAACGCCCCCCCCCGCTCCTCTTCTGCAGCGGGGGGGGGGGGGCGTTCACGGTCCGAACACAGCAAATGAACTGTTTATCGCGGCGCACGCACTTCGTAATTCATGCGCAGTACAGTTGTAATTTACCGATCGGTCAGAAGTCATTTTTGGATTACAGTTTTCAGGGATAAATAATAATTTAGCTTATAACACCTTACCTCTTCAAAGCAGCAGAGTCGTGGCGAACATCTCTTCCCACGCGTCAGACGAACGCGACGCTGCTCCGCTCGTGGATCCCGATCAACATAATTCCATTATTGCCGTTTTGGCGAATGATTTACGACTTTTGTCGTCGGCCTCCGTCTATTCTGCTGGAATGAGTGCAGGTCCCACTTGTGGGTGTTCTCCATGCTGCTGGGTCTGTGTCCAGCATCCTTTGTTTTCATCTTTTGCAACAGTAAATATCGCTTCACCCTGCCTGAATTCCTGTGCTTCAATTGACTCCTGCGTTCGCAGTAGGCGGGTCCTCCTTCCTAGAGTTTCATTCATTGGCTCCTCAAGGTTTCAGAAACCCAATTCAAGGCTCTTATTAGTCGAATGAGAGGTCAATCAGATGAACTAATCTGTTCGCGGCTGTCTCTGCAGTTTTTTTTTGAGTGGCGCTTGGACGCTACTACATCACCATCACCACCATCATGCGTCATGCATCCACGCGTGCACGAGGGCGCTCTCGCGCGCCCTCGTGCGTCATAGGACGCAGAGACTTGCCCGCCCGTGGAACAACGGAGCGCAAGTGGT
Source organism: Pholidichthys leucotaenia (assembly GCA_020510985.1). Lineage (NCBI taxonomy): Eukaryota > Metazoa > Chordata > Actinopteri > Cichliformes > Pholidichthyidae > Pholidichthys > Pholidichthys leucotaenia. Next base: position 300,608,624 of record CM035836.1, on the reverse strand, counting down.
TAATATAACTGACTCTCTGGCATTTCCTCTGCAAAAATTGCTCTGCCGGTGTACACATAAAATGTTCAGTTGAGGAACAAATAGTTAAATATTTGTTTTGAACAGCCAAACCCAATTTGACCAACAATAGTCAAGGACTATGCACATGTATGGCTGAAAGCAACATTTATTTGGGTGCTACAATCAGCGGTGTCCATCCATCTCGCGACGCTCTACTAATGTTTCATCATCTAAGACATGTTTATTGATCATTTTTAATACATATGTGTTCACTCTGCCTTGGTAATGAAGTCACAATCAGTGAATGAAGAAATTCTGTTTTGTCCATTGTAAATTGTATGCAGGAGGACTGCTGCAGTGATCCCACTATACACATCCTCAGGATCCTGGTCGTCCAAGGTGTTGGTGAGGATCCCATGGATGTATCCATGCCTCTTGAAGGCAAGGAGATGTTACAAGGATGCAGCAACGCTGCTAAAGCTTAAGGGACTGCATTGCTCATGGGACTGATTTATGCCCTCAACCTTGCATATGCTTCAACACTATGTTACAGTTTTGAGGTGTTTCAGAAACTTTTCCTTGAACTGGATTGGCTCAAGCTGTCCCGAAAAGTAAATTGAAATTGCTCTCTTAAATGCTATGGCCATGACAACTAGTGTTTAGTCTCAACTGCTGTCACACCTCAGTTCACTTTTCCATCCTAAAAATGACTGAACTTTCCATCTTTAAAACTTCACTGAACATGCCACAGGACTCTCAGCTCACCAGTAACGTGTCTTGTATGGACCAATGGGCCTTTCAGAAACAAACTTGCACATCACAGAAATTTTAATGTGGGGCTTTAGTTATGTTGTCTTGCCTGCACATTTGTGGAGAAATGCTCGTATTTAGCCCTTTGCCTTTTACATTAATCTGGTCAACCCGTTGTTGGAAGTTATCTCTCAGAATTGTTTCCAGTTTGCAGTTAAAGATATTATGTTGTGATTGCACTATTCCAGAGATTTTAACATTCTTTACAGTTTACTTTCTGTCATGAATCGCCCTTCAGGGAAGAAAGAAACAGACCCACATGACAACTGCAGTTTGTGGTGTTTAATAACAAAGACACACAACAAACTAAAATGCACAAACATAAAAAACCAAAGGCAAACGAGGAGGTAACTTACAGCTAGATAACACCAGAGCAGCGTCTGGGCTCTGGTGACGAGAAGAAGAATTGATCATCGAGACTGCCGCAATAATGAAAAGAAAAGACAGTCCTAAAACAGGCACAGAACTAACAATATAAATGATCACAGATGTGGAGTCACATGAGTGAACAAAAGGGTAAAAATGACTACAGATTGGAATCAGCTGGACGTGATGAGAGGAGGGCATACCGGCTGACAGGACTACGCCCACATGGAGAATAAATCAGGAATTGTTCTGAGAGCTGTCAACCTAAATAATAGGGAACTAGAAAAATATAAACAAGTGCACGCAAAGGAATACAGTAGATGCCAATTAATGCAAGATCAAAACTAGGACATAAACAGAGAAATGAAGAACAAAGCACAAATACAAGATCCAAAAAGGCACACAAATATAACAAATATATAAATACAGAGAAAGAGCCACGAGACTGAGCCTGGCAGAACCTCCAGAGTCCATCTCATGACAGAGCCCACTCAAGGGGTGGTCCCAGACACCCCAGGGTAACACCAAAAGAAAAAGAAAGAGCCTGCCCCCCCCCCCAAAAAAAAAGGTGCGCAGCAACAACCCATCCAGGGTGGGGGGGGGGGGGGAACAGGCTTGGAGGGACCAAAATAAAACCCGATCAGGACCCACACCAGGCAAACAAATCAACTAAGTCCCCCGGACCACAGAGCTGGGGAGCTCTGGTGGGCGGCCAAAGTCTCAAGCCCAGCAGACGGCGTGATCGAAAGAGTCGGGTGGCCTATCCAAGAATGCGGCCGACCCGACCCTGCAACACAGTCTATCGGGCAGTCCATCAGAGTTCTTAAGCAACCTGAACAGCAGGGGTAGTCAAGGAGGCAGCTGCCCAACGGGAGAAACCAGAGGTGGGCAGGATGGAAAAGTCAGGGAATCCCTGATGACATCGGGCAAAGGAAAGGTTACTATGACGGCATCTGGCAGAGGAGAAGGAGAGACCACAATGGCATCCAGCAGAGGAGGAGAGACCATGGTGGCTCCAGGTTGGAGCAATGCAGCACCCGTGGTAGCTCTGGGCTGGAGCAGTGCAGCACCATGGTGGCTCCAAGCTGGAGCAAAGCAGCACCCGCGGTTGCTCCGAGCAGGAGTGGAGCTGAACCCTCGGTTGCTCCAGGCAGGAGCAGAGCTGCACCCTTGGTGGCTCAGGGCAGGAGCGGAGCCACACCCTTGGTGGCTCCGGGCAGGAGAGGAGCTGCACCCTCAGTGGACCAGGACTGGGTCACGGCTGCACCCTCAGTGGACTCAGACTGGGCCATGGCTGCACCCACGGTGGCCCCAGGGCTGGAGTGTAACATCCACAGTAGACCAACACTGGGGCGCAGCACCCAAGTTGGTATAAGGGTGGGATGCAGCACCCATGACGATCCCCGACTGGGACAAACCACCTATTGAGACCCAGATTGAAGTGAAGCTGCACCCACAGTGGACCTGGACTGGGCCATGGCTGCACCCACGGAGGTCCCAGGCTGGGACGGAGCATCCTTGACGACCTCAGCGGGGGGAGGGGGGGCTGGACTTATGGCAATCTCATATCATCCTCGGTGACCCTGGGAGAGCCCTCAGAAAATACAAACAGAGAAGAAAGGTCAGGATCACCAGCAGTGGAGGAGCACGGCGAGGCGAGCTCAGGTGCAGCGGTCGGCTGCACCCGGCTGTCCTCACCTAGAACCAGGCATGATCCCTCCAAAACTGACACAAGAAAAACAAAGGAGATCACTTGCCTCAATGATCAATGATTTTTTTGCTCCTTCCTATTGTTCCTCGTATTATTCTTATTCTCATGCTTGTACTCACTATCCTGTTGGCAGGCGCGTCTCTGATGCTGCCGCGTCACTGGAAATGCAGGTTCATTTTCTGTGTCAAGTCAAATTCTCTCGTATGTTATCAGTGATCTGTTAATGTACTTGGCAATAAATCTTTTCTGATTCTGATTCTGATTGCCTGAGCTCTAGCTCCACTGCCGTCTAGGACTCTGTCGATCCAGGCGATGGCACTCCAGGCTCGGTCCTCTGGAGGTCAAGCTCCAACTCTGCTGCAGTGCCTCCTACAACAAGCAGGGTAGGTGGTGCAGTCTTGAGACTCCCAAGTGAAGTGACCCATGCAGAAGGCTCATCTGGCATGGCAGCTGGGGGCAGGCTCATCGTTGGCGCTGGACTCCGCGTAACCAAAGCCAGGGGATGCTCTGTCATCAGTGCTGGCTTTGGGTCACCGAAGGTGCTCTCCCTCCGTCCACGGTGTGGCTGCGGGGCTGGAATCAGGTCCTTCAGGGTCACAGGCTCCTCCATCATCCGGCGGCTCTGTTCTGGGGCCAGCGGACACTCAGGGGTGATAGGAGGAGACACAGATAGGGCAGGTGAGAAACTGATGATTACAGCAGGTGGATTGAGCTCAGGGGACTGCATACCCTGAGTCTTCCTACCGGGCAGAAAGAAACAGACCCACACGCCAACTGCAGTTTGTGGTGTTTAATAATAAAGGCACACAACAAACTAAAATGCACAAACACAAAAACCAAAGGCAAACAAGCAGGTAACTTACAGTTAGATAACACCAGAACAGCGTCTGGGCTCTGGTGAGGAGAAGAAGGATTGAGCATTGAGACTGCCGCAATAATGAAAAGAAAAGGCAGTCCTCAAATAGGCATAGAACAAGCAATATAAATGGTCACAGGTGTGGAGTCACATGAGCTTGCAAAAGGGTAAAAATTACTAAAGATTGGAATCAGCTGGAAGTGTTAAGAGGGGGGTGTTCTGGCTGACAGCTGACAGGGCTATGCCCACATGGAGCATAAATCAGGAATTGTTCTGAGAGCTGTCAACCTAAATAATAGGGAACTAGAAAAATATAAACAAGTGCACTCAAAGGAATAGATGCCAATTAATATAGAATCGAAACTAGGACATGAACAGAGAAATGAAGAACGAAGCACAAGTACAAGACCTAAAAAGGCACACAAATATAACAAATACTGTACACAGACGTGGACAAAATTGTTGGTACCCCTCTGTTAATGAAAGAAAAAACCCACAATAGTCACAGACATAACTTGAATTTGACAAAAGTGGTAATAAATAAAAATTCTATGAAAATTAACCATTGAAAATCAGACAATGCTTTTAAATTGTGGTTCAACAGAATTATTGAAAAAAAAAAAAACAAACTCATGAAACAGGCCTGGACAAAAATGATGGTACCCTTAACTTAATATTTTGTTGCACAACATTTTGAGGCAATCACTGCAATCAAACAATTTCTGTAACTGTCAATGAGACTTCTGCACCTCTCAGCAGGTATGCTGGCCCACTCCTCATGAGCAAATTGCTCCAGTTGTCTCAGGTTTGAAGGGTTCCTTCTCCAGATGGCATGTTTCAGCTCCTTCCACACATGTTCAATAGGATTTAGATCAGGGCTCATAGAAGGCCACTTTAGAATAGTACAATGTTTGGCTCTTAGCCATTCTTGGGTGTTTTTAGCTGTGTGTTTTGGGTCATTATCCTGTTGCAAGACCCATGACCTGCGACTGAGACCAAGCTGTCTGACACTGGGCAGCACATTTCTCTCTAGAATACCTTGATAGTCTTGAGATTTCATTGTACCCTGCACAGATTCAAGACACCTTGTGCCAGATGCAGCAAAGCAGCCCCAGAACATAACAGGACCTCCTCCATGTTTCATAGTAGGGACAGAGTTCTTTTCTTGGTATGCTTCATTTTTGCGTCTGTGAACAAAGCACTGATGTGCCTTGCCAAAAAATTCCAGTTTTGTCTCGTCTGTCCATAGGACATTCTCCCAGAAGCTTTGTGGCTTGTCAAAATGCAGTTTGGCAAATTCCAGTCTGGCTTTTTTATGATTTGTTTTCAACAGTGGTGTCCTCCTTGGTCATCTCCCATAAAGTCCACTTTGGCTCAAATAACAACGGATGGTGTGATCTGACACTGATGTACCTTGACCTTGGAGTTCACCAAGAATGTGTTTAGAGGTTGTTCTGGGCTCTTTTGTTACCATTCATATTATCTGTCTCCTCCTGCGGCCACGTCCAGGGAGGTTGGCTACAGTCTTGTGGATCTTAAATTTCTGAATAATATGTGCAACTGTAGTCACAGGAACATCAAGCTGCTTGGAGATGGTCTTATAGCCTTTAAATTGAACATGCTTGTCTATAATTTTCTTTCTAATCTCATAAGACAACTCTCTCCTTTGCTTCCTCTGGTCCATGTTTAGTGTGGCACACACCATGTCAACAAACAGCACAGTGACTACTTGTCACCCTTTAAATAGGCCGACTGACTGATTACAAGTTTGTAGACACCTGTGATGTTAATTAGAGGACACATCTTGGTTGAACATGTCCCTATGGTCACATTATTTTCAATCTTTTCTAGGGGTACCATCATTTTTGTCCAGGCCTGTTTCATGAGTTTGTTTTTTTAAAGTAACTCTGTTGAACCACAATTCAAAAGCATTGTCTGATTTTCATTTGTTAATTTTCATAGAATTTTTATTTATTACCACTTTTGTCAGATTCAAGAAAACCCACTGTGGGTTTTTCTTTCATTAACAGAGGGGTACCAACAATTTTGTCTGTGTCTGTATTTAAATACAGAGAAAGAGCCACAAGACTGGGCCTGGCAGAACCTCCAGAGCCCAGCTCGTGACACTGTCCTAATGGAATTGCAACAGTCTGCATTGGATTCAGTGGATTTGTCATTAAGAGCCTTTATAGAATATCTTCATATATTCATTCTTAAACTTCTTATCCTGTAAAGGGTGGTGGGATTTGTTGAACCTATCTCAGCTGTCATAGGGTGAAGGTGTGGAAGCATGTTGTACAAGTTGCTAGTTAATCGCAGGGCATACTGACAAACAAACACACTCAGACCTACAGGTAATTTAACATCTCCATTTCACCTAACGTATGTTTTTGGAATGTGGAAGGAAACCAGAGGGTCCTAATCTTCACCCTGTGATAGCTGGGATAGGCTACAGCAGCTCTCAACAGGATAAGTGGTTTGACAATGAATAAATGAAATTAATTTTTTCACTTTATTTTAAGATCATGCCATCATTGCAGTCAGTGTATTTATTTATTTTTTTTTAATTTATTGAATATTATATTTTTTTCATTATGTATTATTATTTAATTTCTAGTAGCCACGTCTAGGAGCAATACTGGAAAAAAAAAATAGCCGTGTGTTGATTAATAGCAGTTTAAGGTTGTCAAAATAAAGAAATAATTTAATTGCATTATATATTAATGGTGTGATTTGTGGTACATGTATATTAAATGCATATGGTATGGTGCATATTTAAGGCACATATATGGCATGCTTGTATGGTACGCATTCTCCCCCACATGCATCCAGTAGGCATGACGGTGCAGACCCTACAGAGCAAACGTCCAAAGGAACAATGCCCCAGCAGGGACCTCGGCTAGGAGGTGGGTGCTGGGGAAGACGGAAGTCAGAGACAATGTCCCAACGGGAGCCCCCGAGGTGGAGAAGGAGACAGAGGCGCCAGCAAGTCTCGGAGGCTATATGTGACTGTGGGTTCATGTGTTTACTGAGCTTCTGTGGGGTGAAGGTGTGAGATACTTGATGTGGGGGTTTAGTATCTCTGGTGTATAAAAGCTGTGAGGAAAGTTGGTTCTGTCTCTTTTCTGCTGAGAACTTTGATGATAGAAGATGTGACTTCCAATAAAGCTTTCCTGAGAAATAAACTCAATCTCGTTTGTAAGGCATCTTCTACACTGGTGACCTATGACTACCTATGGCCGGTGACGGCGAGCTTTCCGCACCAGACTCTTCAGGAACCAACCGGGTTAACGCAGCTACCATGCTACAGCTGCCCGACTTCTGGCAACATAACCCGAGCTCCTGGTTTACCACTGTGGAGGCGCAATTCCACCTTCGGGGAATCTCAGCGGATACAACGAGGTTCTACCATGTCGTCGCGAAGCTGGACAGCCTCACAGTGCAACGGGTGGAGAGCCTGACCAACCACCCGCCCCAAGACAACAAGTATGACACACTGAAAGCTGCCCTCATCCGAGCCTTCACTCCCTCACGGGAAGAGCGAGCAGAGAAGCTCCTGGCGCAGACAGAGGGAGAAGCAGACAAGCCAGCGGATCTGATGGCAAAGATGATGAGCTTGAGAGGCGAGGATGACGACAGTTTTATCTTCACCCACCTCTTCCTCAGAACGCTCCCGCCAGCAGTGAGAGTCACCCTGGCCAGCTCGCAGCCGCTCGTCAACCACGACTACCACGAGCTGGGACAGGTGGCGCAACGCCTCGTCGACTCCCATAGACGGCGCGCGGCCACGACGGCAGCAGCAGAGATGACCGCCCCTTCGCGAGAAGGAGGGAGACCAAAGGCTGCGACACCAGATCCACTGACGGCAGCAGCGGCAGAGACCAGGAGAAGCGGAGCTGACAACGCCCTCTGCTTCTACCATCGACGTTTCGCCGAGAAAGCCCACAGATGCGTCCCACCGTGCCGGTATCAGCGCCAGGGAAACGCCAAGTCCAGGAGCCGGTAGCAGCTGCAACTCTCGGCACGAAGAACAGGCTGCTTTTCGTGACGGACGCGAATTCTGGGAAAGAATTCCTGGTGGACACGGGCTCCCAGCTGAGTTTTGTCAAGCCTACCTACGCGGACACCCTGGCGCCGGCCAGCGGCCCCCTGGTGTTAGCGGCGAACGGCTCCACGATCAAAACCTATGGGGAGAAGACGCTCCGCCTGTCCCTCCACGGGCGCACCTTCGAGTGGACCTTCGTTGTTGCTGCAGTTAACAACAACATGTTAGGTGCTGACTTTTTGTGCTTAAACAGTTTGTTATTTGACCTTACTAATAGACGTATTGTAAATGCACTGTCTTTCTACTCTATCTCCTGCACAGCTCGGGTGGCCCTGCCTTCTGCACATTCCAATGTCACAGCTGCGGGTGGCAAGTTTCATGCATTACTCAACCAGTTCCCAGCACTCACGGTCCCTACATTTTCAGCGTCAGTTGCCAAACACGGGGTCGAGCATTTCATAAGTACCTCGGGCCCCCCTGTTTTTGCAAAAGCTCGGCGGTTGGACCCAGCTAAACTGGCCATGGCGCGCGAGGAATTCGCCAACTTGGAAAAACTGGGCATAGTCCGGCGTTCGAACAGCACCTGGTCGTCACCCCTGCACATGGTACCCAAGGCTGACGGCTCGTGGCGCCCTTGCGGCGATTTCCGCAGATTAAATAATGCTTCAGCCCATGACCGCTATCCGATTCCGCACATCCAGGATTTTTCGGTGCATTTAGCGGGGGCGCGCATCTTTTCCAAAATAGATTTGGTGCGTGGTTATCACCAAGTTCCAGTCCGTGTGCAGGACATACCCAAAACGGCAGTTATAACCCCTTTCGGGCTTTTCGAGTTTTTGCGCATGCCTTTCGGCCTCAAGGGCGCCGCGCAGACGTTCCAACGCATGATGGATGCAGTGCTGCGCGACCTCCCTTTCGTGTTCGCTTATTTGGATGATATTTTAGTAGCCAGCGCGTCCGAGGCCAAGCACGAAAGCCATCTCACAGCCGTTTTTCAGAGGCTCACAGAACACGGGCTGATCATTAACCCAGCGAAGTGCCAATTCGGGGTAGCGAAAATCGATTTTTTTGGGACACCGCGTGTCGCCAGAAGGCGTGGTCCCGCTGCCAGATAAAGTGCGCGCGATAACGGATTTCCCCCAACCGCAGACGGTTAAGGCGCTGCAGGAATTTTGGGGGATGGTTAATTTTTATAACCGTTTCCTCCCAAACGCGGCACGGCTCATGCATCCATTGTACGCGGCATTAAAGAAACAAAAACCTGCATCTAAGGTCGAGTGGTCCCCGGATCGGGAGCGCGCTTTTTCACAGGTCAAATCAGCCCTCGCGAACGCTGCGTTATTGGCACACCCGGTGCCAGCAGCTCGCATGGCGCTAACCACAGACGCCTCCGACGTGGCAATGGGAGCGGTTGTCAAGCAACTGGTGGCAGGATGCTGGCAACCACTCGCGTTTTTCAGCAAAACGTTGCGCGATAGCGAGCGTAAATACAGCACGTTTGACAGGGAGCTTTTGGCCCTGCATTTGGCCATCCACCACTTCCAGTTCTGGTTGGAAGGGCACCGTTTTACCACGTTCGTGGACCATAAACCCTTAACTTTTGCAATGGCTAAGGTTTCAGAGCCTTCGTCGGGCCGACAACAGAGGCAGCTGGCTGCAATTTCGGAGTTTACCACTGACATTCAACACGTAGCGGGTAAACACAATGTAGTGGCTGATTGCCTCTCGCATGCAGTTGCAGCGACAGGCCCCCAGGGGGCAGATTCGACGGCTGCAGACCTAGGTCAGGCTTGCGGCGCGGAAGCGCTCACAGCCCCGGTCTGCGTCGGGTTAGATTATGCAGCCATGGCCGCTGAACAGGTTGGCGACGCGGACGTGCGCGTGCTCCAGTCTGGGCCAACAGGGCTAAGGCTGGAGCACAGGGTGCTTCAAAGAGGCATGCCCTCCCTAATCTGCGATACCTCCACTGGGCGTCCCTGTCCCGTGGTCCCGGCTGCGTGGCGTCGCCGTGTTTTTGACTTAATACATTCACTGGCTCACCCGGGCGTCCGCGCGTCTATCAAAATGGTAGGAGAGAAGTTTGTTTGGCCAGGGCTGCGTAAACAAGTCAAAGAGTGGGCTGCAGCCTGCGCTGCGTGTCAAAGAGCAAAGGTACACAAACACACACAAGCCCCTCTAGAACCTTTTCACATCCCAGCCAAATGCTTTGATCATGTGCATATCGACTTAGTAGGACCTCTTCCGCTGTCCCAGGGGTTCACACACCTTTTAACCATGGTAGACCGCACCACGCGCTGGCCAGAGGCGGTCCCTCTGGCGGCAACCACAGCGGCAGATGTTGCACGTGCCTTTTTAACAACTTGGGTCACGCGTTTTGGTATCCCGTCAGACATAACGTCTGACAGAGGACCCCAGTTTGTTTCCGAGCTCTGGTCGTCCATGGCACTCAGCCTGGGGGTGAAAATTCATCGCACGACCGCGTATAACCCCCAGGCCAATGGTTTGTGCGAGCGCTTCCACCGGTCATTGAAAGCAGCCCTCAGAGCGGCTCTCACGGACACAAATTGGGTTGATAAGCTCCCATGGGTTTTATTAGGGTTGCGTTCAGCACCTAAAGAGGATTTGCAAGCCTCTCCGGCCGAACTCGTTTTTGCCCAACCCCTCCGGTTACCGGGAGATTTCCTCCCTGAGAACCCTGCTCCGGAGCACCTCCCTGCTCAGCTGCTGCAGAGCGATGCGGGGTCACACACCCTCCCCGGTCCCGTTCATCACAGTTTTCCACGTGTTTTTGTGCCCAAAACCTTGAAGAATGCAGAATTTGTCTTTGTTAGACACGACGCACAGAGGTTAGGTTTAAGGCCACCTTACGATGGACCGTTCAGAGTGTTAGAAACCGGGGAAAAGCATTTTTTGCTCGATTTGGGAGACAGGAGGGACTTAGTCTGCATTAACAGACTCAAACCCGCTTTTGTGTTAGCTGACGACCCAGTACAGTTGGCCAGAGCCCCCCGCCGCGGCAGGCCACCCGGGAGACGCTCTGCTAAGCTTTCACGACGATGTGTTAATGATTCTACTTCACAGATGCAGCAGACAGCCACAGGCAGAGCGAGACCTGCTCACAGCAGATATGGCAGAGAATTGAAGCCCAAGCAGTGGGACATGTGATCTGTTGTGCCAAGTTTTTTTTTTTTTTTCTCTCTTGTTCTGTGTGGGGGTGTCATGATTCTATGCATTTGAAGTGTAACTTGTCCTTATTTGAACGTTTGGGGGGGGGGGGTTATGGTGCATATTTAAGGCACATATATGGCATGCTTGTATGGTACGCATTCTCCCCCACATGCTTCCAGTAGGCATGACGGTGCAGACCCTACAGAGCAAACGTCCAAAGAAACAATGCCCCAGCAGGGACCTCGGCTAGGAGGTGGGTGCTGGGGAAGACGGAAGTCAGAGACAATGTCCCAACGGGAGCCCCCGAGGTGGAGAAGGAGACAGAGGCGCCAGCAAGTCTCGGAGGCTATATGTGACTGTGGGTTCATGTGTTTACTGAGCTTCTGTGGGGTGAAGGTGTGAGATACTTGATGTGGGGGTTTAGTATCTCTGGTGTATAAAAGCTGTGAGGAAAGTTGGTTCTGTCTCTTTTCTGCTGAGAACTTTGATGATAGAAGATGTGACTTCCAATAAAGCTTTCCTGAGAAATAAACTCAGTCTCGTTTGTAAGGCATCTTCTACAATGGTAACATTTAGCATATGAAAGTAAGCAACATTTACATAATGATAGTGAGTAAAATAATTTAATACAACTAAGTAATTCAAATTTTCAAACAAGAAAAATTATTGTAAAATATACTTTTTTTCAAATCAAAACAGCAAATATTACAGACATGTAAGATTTACTGAATATTTTGATTATGATGATGTTCCAGCTTGAAAATAATTAAGTAACATTTACTTAATATCTTTACGACTGTTAAGGGTAGTAGTAAGTACATTTTACTTGATACTGGCAAGTGAATTGTACTTGGTATTACTGTGTAGCATCATCTAGCTTTGGCTCATCAACAAAATTATCCTTCATCTTAAAGACATTGTTTCACTCAGGAAAAGGTCAGTCAAGAATTGCTTTTTCATCTCAGAATCACTATGGAGAACACATTCCTTTGTAAAGAGGTACAAGAGATAAGGATTCCATCTCATGCAAGGAACAGATTAGTTCACACCATGAATAAAGTGGAAACTCTCTTCCTCCAGACCGTTTTATGGGTTAATAAAGCACTAGCAAAGAACAGGCATTGCATAAACTTTAAATGTATCATATGGTCACTAGAAAATATCCACAGCTCAGCATTACCACCTTCTGAAAACTCCGGGACATGTTAGAGTTAACCAGCTAAACATATTTCCTGAAACTAATGACTGTTTTTTTTTTTTTTTTTTTTTTTTACAAAACCCTCAATTTTTGGATTATTCTCTTTTTCAGGACACCCTGGGAAAGAAAATGGACTCTGGTCTACCACTCTGTTGGACAATCAATAATGGGTTTGAAATACTTATTAATCCTTGGTTTTAAATATGTGCATGTTAAAATATTTAAATGAATTTTATTCTTGCATGTTAATTGGAAAGCATTAGTTATAAGGTTGCATGCCACTGAAGTTAGTCATGAATCACTGAAGTAGCTTAGATTTTATACATAAGTTTATTGATGACTTTTCAGTATTAAGATGTGTGTATCAGGCTGCCAAAATGTTCCTTAAGTCATATGGCTGGTATCCACCAGTCTCTGCTTAGCAACAGCTCTCACAATATTATTGGTTGTTACAGACAAAGGATTGTTGTCTGATTGGACTAAAGTTCATAAAACCCACCCACGATGGGAGATAATTGGCTTCTTTTCATGTCAATCAGAAAATTCCCGTGAAAGTTGTCTTGAGTTATAAGCAGGGAGACGTCGTCCTTCAGATCAGTTTTTCATGTTTTTTTTTTTTCATTTCAGATTCATGTGATCCTCCATTGTCATGCTGTGTAGACATCTGTGTGTTTTAATGTTTTTCTTTAAACATCTGGGAATTCATTCTTTCTTTCCTGAGCTCAAATCTTGATTCGGAGTTAAACTCCTGACCCTAGGTGTTCTCTATTTTGCTCCTTTTAAATGCTTTTCTTAAATCCACCGTGTGTTTTGTGTTTTGTTTTTTTTCAAAGGAACCATTCGTCTTCGCACTGGAAGCTATTTCAGCCAACTCTACGTGTGTCTTTGTTGCTCGAGTTTTATCTTAATATCTCTAAAATTCTGCTAATCAGATCAGATAATTTTATTATATTCCAAGTTTATCCAGACCCTGGAAGAAAGCCGCTTGCCATCGAAGAAGGAGAAGAAGCAGCCTCATGTCGCCTGACCTAAGATCCAGCTGTGACTGATACAGTCAAAATCTCATCTTGTGACTCTGGAGTTTGAAAATTGTCCAGACAAGAGCTCCCCACTGGCGGAGTGTAAAAGCCTTATCATCATCGTCAAATATCAGCCTGTGACTGAACTTTGCCCGAATAACTGCTGGCAGAAATTGGGATCATCTCAACAACAGAACTTCAACCCGGATTCACCTGAGCCCTCGTCGTTTCCATCTGCTGAATGAATGTATAAGATTTGGAAATAATTCAATATCTGATCAGATGCAGAATTAAAAGAGGATTAATAGTCTCTTTTCATTAAAATTGTGTTTTTCTTTCAAAGAATATTCAGAATTTTTCTATAATTAGTTATAATTTTCTTCATAAATTTGCATCCAATATTATTCATAATTTTTCATTTCACCGCTTGCAAATTCATACTAAAGTTCGATGGTTACAGATGTGTTCACATTCGGTTATTCATTATCCCAGTTACAAGTAATGTGATGCTTAACATTGATCATTTCACTTGCTTGCAAATCATCTGAATGTAATGTCATTTAATCAGCTTCATTTAAATAAATCTGTAAAATGAGAGAAGTTGTTGGGAATTTATTCCATTCTGTGCCTGTCTTCAAAGCCTCAGTATTGAATTCACTAATAATTTGAGACTGATTGATTGATTTAATTAACTGAGTGATTAAACAGGTATAAAGTGGAATTAATTAATAACTTGTTCACATTTAGTGATCTGGTGCCCCAACGAGTGATATATAGTTTTTCTGGTGTGTGTGGGTGGGTGAACTGGGATGCAAGCTCCCATTCCCGCACACCCTTCCAAGTCTAACTTAAATAAACTTTATACCTGATCATAATTATCAATTAAATATCACTACAACTGTATTAAAATTTACTTTAAAAAGTGAGTGCAAATTGTTATGAAAATGTTTTTCAGTAAATTCTACAAGTTATTATTTTCAATGTACAATGATACATTATGTAGTATTAGTCTAGCTGATTCACTGTTCTTCATGCAACAAAAAAAGAAGACTTTTTTTGTTTGTTTAAAGAATATTTCAGATGATTGTGTGTTGGACTCAATGAAAGCTCACCTGAGGTCAAGAATTATGCTATTTTGTATCATAATGGAAACAGACATCTATATCTTTATTGTCTTTTTAAATTGCTGCACTTAAAAAATGTAGCTGCTGACTTACAAAATAGTGTGACAGCCAGTTCTGGTAAACAGTCCAACAACAACAACAACAACAATAATAATAATAATAATAATTATAATACATTTATTTATAGAGCACTTTTCACGGACAAGGTCACAAAGTGCTTAACATGATAAGAAACAAAAAAGATAGTAAAATACAAGAACAAAGCAAATAAAAATACAGGCACAACTTGGTTGGTAACAACCTGGTTAACCATTACTTGGAGAGCAACAAATTAAACAGTAAAAGGTTGGAGGTTCATGAGACATAGCTACAATATCATAGGTTAAATGAACTTTTAGCAGTATAGCTGACATGTTTCAGGACCCAGGAGACAGACACTGACACGAGCAGATATAGACAATTATTCTTTATTGAATAGTGAGTGAGTGCAGCGCGTGTGTGAGTGCAAGTATGGATGTCTGGTCACTGGAGCTGAGCAGTTCTGGTGGTGACCTGGCAACCCTGGAACACACAAGCAGAAACAATTACAGCTGTTCAGCGATAGCGGGTAATTGCAGATGGTAAAGCTTACTTGAATGTGCCACAGGTTGTGTTCTGCTGGCTCCGAGTGCCCATGCGACGTGGTAGTGATGGTGCCCGTAGTTGCAGGGGTGAGGAGGAACTCCGTGATGGAGGAGGCGATGCCCCGTTAGCTGAGGAGGCTGGTCCGCCGCCGGGGAGGTCCACCTGTGCACAGGGGAAAAGGCTAAGAGATGATGAATGCAGAGATCTCTTACGTGATCGATCCAGACGTGATGTTCTTGGCTTAGCTTGAGAACGTGGTCTTGGCTCATAACCAGGCAGAGTAGACAGACGACTCTGTGTCGAGCCGTCAGTGATGCCGACCTTTAAAGGCCGCTGATTGACACCTGCCGGTGTATGCGCAGCTGGAGATGATGAGGCAGATGACGGCCCAGCGGCCGTCATGACAGTACTCCCCCCTCTAGCAGTGCCTCCAGGCACCTGTCCAATTCTACCTGGATTCGCTCGATGGAAGTCGCGGATCAACTGCTTATCCAGGATCAACGCTGGGCGAATCCAAGAACGATCCTCCGGTCCAAAGCCCTCCCAGTCCACCAAGTACTGAAGACCTTGGCCCCGCCGGCGCACATCCAGGATGGCAGTCACCCCCCAGGCTGGATGGCCATCGATCATCCTCCAGGGGGCAGGAGCCGCGGGGGGCGGGCACAAAGGATCAGTGATGTAAGGCTTGACCTGGGAGACATGAAAGGTGGGGCAGATGCGCATAGAAGGGGGGAGAGACAAATGCACAGATACAGGATTGACAATACGAGAGATGGTGTAGGGACCGATGAAGCGCTTAGTTAGTTTGTGTTTCTCAGCCGGCACACCGATGTTCCGAGTAGACAACCACACTTTGTGACCCACCTTGTAGTCCGGGGCGGGCCTCCTATGACAGTTGGCCACCGGGATGTTGCGCTCAGTGGTCCTCAGAAGGGCCCTGCGAGCAATGGACCAGACCCGCCGACAGCGCCTGATGTGGGTCTGTACAGATGGGACCGCTACCTCCCTCTCCTCCTCAGGGAACAGTGGTGGATCAAAACCGAGCGACGCCTTGAAGGGGGAAAGTCCCGTGGCCGAAGAGACCATGGTGTTGTGGGCGTACTCAATCCAAGGTAGATGCTTGCTCCATGAAGAAGAGCAGGAGGAGATGACACAACGCAGCGCTGCCTCTAGCTCCTGGTTAGCCCATTCACACTGGCCGTTGCTCTGTGGATGATACCCAGAGGAGAGGCTGGCTGTGGCTCCCGATGCTGCACAGAACGCCTTCCAAACTTGGGAGATGAACTGTGGTCCCCGGTCTGATACTATATCAGCGGGGATGCCGTGAAGGCGGACCACATGCTGGACAAGGAGGTCCGCCGTTTCCTGAGCCGAAGGCAACCCCCAAAGGGGTACAAAATGGGCCGCCTTAGAAAAACGGTCCACAATAGTCAAAACAGTGGTGAAGTTATCTGAGGGGGGCAAGCCCGTCACAAAATCCATGGCAACATGGGACCAGAGGCGAGAAGGAACGGGCAAAGGATGTAACAGGCCCGCCGGGGGGGAAGATGATGTTTTCCCAGTGGCGCATTGCGCGCAGGCCCGGACATAATTTAAGACATCCTTCCGCAGCCCTGGCCACCAGAAGGTCCTCTGGAGAAGGTCCACAGTCTGACCCACTCCCGGATGACACGCCAGCTTGGAAGCGTGACCCCACTCAATCACTTGACTCCGAACGGAGCGAGGAACGAATAAACGACCCGGGGGACCCCCCCCCCCCCCCGGATCAGGCTCCGTCTTCTGCGCTCTTCGGACCCTCTTGCAAATACCCCAGGACAATGCACCCACCACACAGGAGGGCGGCAGGATGGGTGCTTCCTGATCTTCGGTGGATGGTGCATCGAACTGCCGCGAGAGGGCGTCCAGCTTGCCGCTCTTGCTCCCCAGCCGATAGGTGATGGTGAAGTTGAATCGGCCGAAGAAGAGAGACCAACGAGCCTGGCGTGCATTCAGACGCTTCGCCGTCCTGAGGTACTCCAGGTTGCGGTGGTCAGTCCATACAACGAACGGTTGAGCAGTCCCCTCCAGCCAGTGTCTCCATTCCTCCAAGGCGAGCTTTACTGCCAAGAGCTCCCTGTCACCTATGCTGTAATTCCTCTCTGCCGGTGACAAGCGATGGGAAAAGTAGGCACATGGCCGGATATTGCCGTCCTCTGGGGAACGTTGAGAGAGCACCGCCCCCACCCCCGAATCCGAAGCGTCCACCTCCACCAAACACTGTAGGTTAGGGTCCACCGGGGTTAGTACACGGGCCGAGGCAAACTCCTCCTTGAGTCTTCAAAACGCCCTCGCCGCCTCCTCACTCCAGCAAAAAGGGGTCTTTGGGGAGGTGAGAGCAGTCAAAGGGTGGGCAATATTCCCGAAATTGGGCACAAACCGACGATAGAAATTAGCGAAGCCCAGGAACCCCTGTAGCTGTTTTCTGGACGTTGGCGTGGGCCAATCCACTACCGCCTTGACCTTGGCCGGGTCGGGGTACACCTGATTCCGGGCAATGATGAACCCAAGGAAGGAGGTCCGGTCGGTGTGAAACTCACATTTTTCTGCCTTTACGAACAGCTGGTTCTCCAGGAGGCACTGTAACACTCTCCGAACATGCACCTGGTGTTCTTCCAACGTGCGGGAGAAGATAAGAATATCATCTAGGTACACGAACACGAATGAGTTCAAGAAGTCTCGTAGAACATCATTAATTAGCCGTTGGAAGACGGCCGGAGCGTTGGTTAACCCAAACCACATCACCAAGTACTCGAAATGTTCGCTTGGGGTCCGGAAAGCTGTCTTCCACTCGTCACCTTCTCTGATGCGCACCAGGTGATAGGCATTCCTGAGATCCAGCTTGGTAAACCAGGACGCCCCCTGGAGAGAATCGAAGGCGGTGTTCATTAAAGGCAGGGTATACTTGTCCTTGACCGTGATCTCGTTAAGATCCCGGAAGTCGATGCAGGGGCGTAATGTGCCGTCCTTCTTCCCAACGAAGAAGAACCCGGCTCCCACGGCCGAGGACGACGGGCGGATGACGGGCGGATGATACCAGAGGCCAGAGATTCCTTTATGTAAGTGTCCATGGCCTCACGCTCCGTGGCTGATAGGCTGTACAGGCGGCTAGCGGGAAGAGGGGCCCCAGCCTTCAGGTTTATAGCACAGTCATACGGTCGATGGGGGGGTAGAGACAACGCCCGTGACTTGCTGAATACTAACCCCAGGTCATGGTGTACCTCTGGTACCTTGGACAGATCCAGGGGTGGCGTCGAGGGTGGAGGCACCGTGACAGATGGGGCACACGCCGCAGATTGAAGACAGGCACTCAGGCAGAATGTACTCCATGCTGTAATGCTCCCGGCCTGCCAGTCAATGGTGGGGTTGTGAAGCCAAAGCCAGGGGTACCCCAGGATGACGGGTGAGGACGAGACGGGCAGGATCAAAAACCTAATCTCCTCCCTGTGGTTGCCCGAGATGATCACAGATACAGGGGCCGTCTGATGGGAAACGGTGGTCAGTGACGCCTTGGACAGGGTGATGAGATTGACAGGAGGATCCAGAGGTTGACAGCTGAGGCCCATCTGGGTTGCCAGGTCTCTGGGAACAAAGTTTTGCTCAGCTCCTGAGTCAACTAAAGCCAATGTGGGGTGTTCAGTATGCTTGTGAATTAGTCTGATGGGTATGTGAAAACTAGTGAGGGGTTCTTCTAGGTTTTTGTCCGTGAATCCCCCTACTGCAATCCACGGACCTCCCCGTTTTAACCAACTAGGACATTCAAACACCCCATGAGACCCCTTCCCACAATAGAAGCAAAGGCCCAGATCCCTGCGGCGCTGTCTCTCAGCCGCTGACACTTTTGATTGCCCTATCACCATAGCCTCTTGATCCGGAAGTTCCTCTGACGTGGCCAGAGCGAGCAGAGGAGAGCTAGTGGAGCGAGGGCGGAGCTTAATCGAACGGGAAGTAGACCGCCGTTCGGCCACCCGCTCCCTTACCCTACTATCCAGGCTTGTCCCGTGCCGCTAGCTCGTCCCTCAATTTGGAGTTGAGACTGTGAAGGAAAATACCACAAAGCGATGGCTCCCCCCACCCAATCTCAGCGGCCAGGACCCGGAAGTCAATGGCGTAATCAGCAGCAGGTCTACTACCCTGCTGCAGGCTCAACAGCCGCTCTGTCAACACTGCGCCTCTGTCCGTATGATCAAACACGTCCATAAACTCTGCCAAAAACTGCTGGTAAGTTAAAATAGGATAACCTGGTTTCGCCATAACTGAATATGCCCAGTCTAAGGCTCTACCCCCAACAGGTTGATGATATATCCTATTTTACTTGAATCTATGGCGAAGTCCCCCAGGACGCGAAGGAACACTGATTCACACTGAAGAATGAAGCCCCGTGCTTCCCCCAGTTTTCTGCTAAAACGAGCAGGGGTAGGCACGGGAGTGAGGCGAGGTGTAGGTAGTGTATTAGTTTGGCTAGGAGAAATGCCTGCAGGGGTTGAAAAAACCCCGGTGGCCGGAGGAAACATCTGGCGTTCTTCCAGACGATCCAGCCGGCTGTTAGTTTGAGCGAGCAGATTAAGAAAAAACGTCTGTTGGTGTACTATCATATCTACCCGGGCGCTAAGGGTGTTTAGTCTGCGCGACAGTGCACTGTCCGCTGGGTCAACTTGACGGAGTCGTACTGACATGTTTCAGGACCCAGAAGACAGACGCTGACACGAGCAGATATAGACAATTATTCTTTATTGAATAGTGAGTGAGTGCAGCGCGTGTGTGAGTGCAAGTGTGGATGTCTGGTCACTGGAGCTGAGCAGTTCTGGTGGCGACCTGGCAACCCTGGAACACACAAGCAGAAACAATTACAGCTGTTCAGCGATAGCGGGTAATTGCAGATGGTAAAGCTTACTTTGTGCCACAGGTTGTGTTCTGCTGGCTCCAAGTGCCCATGCGACGTGGTAGTGATGGTGCCTGTAGTTGCGGGGGTAAGGAGGACCTCCGTGATGGAGGAGGTGATGCCCCGTTAGCTGGGGAGGCGGGTCCGCTGCCAGGGAGGTCCACCTGTGCACAGGGGAAAAGGCTAGGAGATGATGAATGCAGAGATCTCTTACATGATCGATCCAGACGTGATGTTCTTGGCTTAGCTTGAGAACGTGGCCTTGGCTCATAACCAGGCAGAGTAGACAGACAACTCCGTGCTGAGCCGTCAGTGATGCCGGCCTTTAAAGGCCGCTGATTGACACCTGCCGGTGTATGCGCAGCTGGAGATGATGAGGCAGATGACGGCCCAGCGGCCGTCATGACAATAGCAGTTCTGTCTTCATGTGATCCTGCCCTAAGTTTTGGGGGCTCTGACCATTTTTTCTTGAGGATTGTAGGATGCAGGACCCAAATGCGGACTGATGGTAGGTAAATGTGGATTTTATTAATAAAAGAAAAAAATTAAGCATGCTGCATGGGCCATCAACTTTAACTTTACAACACAAAAACTAAACTACACAAGGTGATGCAAGGAAGAAACAAAAAAAAACAACAACAAAAAAAAAAAACAGGAACTAAAATGACCAGACTTGACGTTGCTTTACACAGAGGACTCGGACAGAAGACGCAAGGACCCAACTCTGAGAAGACACATGAGGGAACTAAACCGATATGAGGCAATGAAGGATAAGGAACAGTTGCAGATAATCATCAACTGTGCATCTTAAACTGTGCCACCTCCAGCTATCCCTCCTGTTTTTTTTTTTTGTTTTTTGTTTTTTCAGCGTCAATGTCTCCAAACCATACATTATAGCAGGTCTCACTATCTTCTTGGAAATTTTCCCTTTGACTCTAGCTGCTACTCTTCTGCCACTAATTACTCCTGACACTTGTCTGCACTCATCATTTGATTTCTTTGGTGTGGGGTGTGTGTAGTGTTGGTCATTGCTCTGGATGTGCGTTAGTGTGGGTCTCTCCACTGGCTTTGGTGATATTGTGCCACAGTGTTTTGCTTCTCTGTGCAGGTTCAGGATTGTGATTTCACTGTGGTATGTGTGTGTCATTGAGGTGTGGCATGATTCTAACATGTTTGTGGGATTTCGGAGGCCATCATTTTTGGCAGTGCTGTGCAGGTGCATATCCTTGCCCCAGCTGTGGTGGCCTCTGTCATTTTTTTTTTTTTTTTTTTGGTGTGCTGCGGATGCCTTTCCCTCTGTGGTTTGCTTTTGATCGAGAGCTTTTGCTATCATCATACCTGGGTGGTGCTTCACTGTATGGTTTCTGAGATTTGTGGTGTTTCAGATCAATTCTGTGGGTCTTGAGAGGGACTTGACAGGACTGGGGCCATTTGTTTGTTTGCCATCAGCTCTGACTGAGCTCTTGCTGTACTAAAAGATGGAATTGCAGATATAGAGAATCGATATCGGCTCATTCAAACGTGAATCAGCTTGCATTGGAGAATCAATATTTTTGAACCCACCCCTAATAGCAGGGATCACTATCAAGTAATAATAAAGTCAAACAAGATTGATCATAGCCTCTCCTTCTTCTTTTGGTTGCTCCCTTTTGGGGTTTCCACAGCATGTGATCATCTGATATCAGGATGATCCGCATATTGATTTGGAAAGGATTTGAGGCTGGATGCCCTTCCTGATGCAACTCTCCCCATTTATCTGGGATTGGGACCAGCATAAGGAGTACACTGGCTTGACGTCCCTTTATGGCTTGGCAACCAACATTCCTTCCACAGTTCTATTTTACTGAGCAGAAAGCAAGAAGAGGGGAAACACAATTTTTCTGGGGTGTTTGGTTTGAGATTGTTGTGACCCTCTGATATGACCCTCTCTTATATATGGTATAAAACACGTTCTTGAATATTATTTATCTTGCACTGAAATCATTTCAAGTGAATAAGGTAGCAAAGAGCAGTCCATCTGTGCTGAGAAAAAAATAACAAAAAAAAACAAAAACAAACAAACAAGACAACAGGCTGACAGGGGAGGGTTTGACCTGTGATCTTAAGGAGGTGAGCCATTGGTACTTTGAACTTTTGTGCAACCAGAGAAAAGCAGAAGGAAAGTACTCAACTGGTTAGGGGATCTGACACAGGAGAAGTACAGAAACCAACAGCGATCAACGTGTTCCATAATCCTGACAAGGTATGCCTGAAGTCTTTTTCCAGAAATTGAGTTTGTTGTTTATTTTTCTATTAAAAAAACAACAACAAAAAAACAAAACTGCAGGTCTTATGGTGGAATGACATCTTTATTAAACTCTATGTAAAAAGCTGTTATATACAGGTATTTGCAGCGTATGCATATCATTTGCATTTGTAAAGATTATCCTTTCTTTTTTTTTGGCTCATAAACATTGTGTTTTAACTGGAGTGCAGCCCAGCACTTCCTCATCTAACTTTTGAACCTTTTAAAACTTTGTTATCCTGTTCCTTTTAGAAATACTGTAAATTCACGGTTTTTATTTTTATTTTTTTTCCTCAGAAGAGGTTTTTCGACAGAAATTGTAATAATAATAATAATAATAATTCAGATATATAGTGCATTTCAAGATGTGCAGGATAAGATCAAGAAAAAGAAGGAAACAGTCAACATTTGGCAAAGAGGAGGGGGAGAAGCCCAGAGAAAGACCTATAAAGAAGCAAAGAAGGAACCCAAGAAAGCAGTGGCTAAAGCCAAAGTGGAACCATGGGCAGAATGGTATGACAATTTGGAAACAAAAGAAGGTGAGGGGATGATATATAAGGTGCCAAAACAACGAGCACTGGTAGTACAAGATGCCAGAGCAATAAATGTAACCAAAGACCAGAATGGTGTGCTACTGATAGATAAAAAGAAGATAAAAGAGAGATGGAGTGATTATTTCAACCATCTCCTTAATGTAGAAAATGACAGAGAGCTGCTGGAAGAGAATCCACCAACAGAAGGTCCATCACAAGATATATTTCTTGTAGAGGTCAGAGATGCTTTGAAGAACATGAAAAGTGGTAGAGCGGTTGGATGTTTAGGCCTACCTGTGGACCTACTGAAGCACCTTGGAAAGGAGAGAGAAGAAATTATGCACACCGTTTTACAGAAGATTTGGAGTACAGACAAAATGCCAAAGGAGTGGATGCTAAGTGAGATTGTGACCATTAACAAAGAGAAGGGTGATTCCATGGAGTGTGTAAATTTCAGAGGGATCAAGCTGCTGGAACATGGCATGAAGATTTTGGAAAATATCATAGAGAAGAGACTGCGTTCACTCACAGCTATTGACAATATGCAATTTGACTTTAGCCCAGGAAGGGGAACAACATATGCTGTGTTGATATCAAACAAATGCAGGAGAAACATCTAGTGGTGAATAGAGACCTGTATTTAACCTTGGTGGAACTGAAGAAAGCATATTACTGCATCCCAAGAGATTTGATATACTGTATTGGAGTCTACAGAAAGGGGAGAGAAAAAACAAACAGTAGATAAATTAAACCTTTAATTAATAATAATGACAATAACATATAAGGTAGAGAAAGTGTCAGTGACTGAAAGCAGTGCTGAATAGATGGGTCTTTAATATATATATATATATATATATATATATATATATATATATATATATATATATATTAAGTTTATTTATTTATTTATTTTTTTAACACTGACAGTGAGGAGGAGTCTCTGATGGCCATGGGGAGTGAGTTCCAGAGGGTAGGAGCAGCGATGGAGAAGGCCCTGTCACCCCACAATTTATACTTAGTCTGGAAGGCGATATAGAAGGTTGGCATCAGTAGATCGGAGTGTGTGGGAGGGAGTGTGTTGATGGAGGAGCTCAGAGAGGTTGGTTGGGGCCAGGTTATTGAGGGCTTTGTAAGCCATGAGGAGGATTTGTAATGAATTCTCTGGGGGATGGAGAGCCAATGGAGCTTGTAAAGGACAGTGGTGATGTAGTCACAGATCTGAGTATGGGCGAGAAGATGAGCAACAGCATTCTGAATGCATTGTAAGTTACTGAGGGGTTTTAACAATGATCCACATAGAAAGCTATTGCACTCATCCAGATGGGAGGTGATGAAGGTGTGGATGAGAGTTTTGACCCCCCCCCCCGAAAAAAACACAGCCTAGAGTCAAACAGAAAAGTCAGTCAGGTGGCTACTCAGGGGCTACAGATCATCAGACGGGGAGAAACAGTTTGCTAGGAGACTGTCCAAAGTCCTAGGGTTAACCAGCAGGAACACATCATTTGTTGGTAGGCTGCCCAGAGTCCAAGGACTACCCACTAGAACATATCATTTGCCAACAGGTCACTCAGAGTCCAAGGACCTCCCAACAGGAGCACACAGCGTGACAGGGGACCAGCCGACATCCAGACCTGGACGGACATGGGCAGAGGGACTTCTGGTAGGCTGGCCAGGGAACCAGTCATATGAGGACAAGGGAGTGTGCACGTCCTGGAGCAAAGACGGCAAAGGTTAATCCTCCTGGAGTGCAAGCGGTGAAGGGTGACCCTCCTAGAGAGCAGGTGGTAAAGCGTGTATCTCCAGGAGTGCAGGATCTGAGTCAAATTTGAGTAGTAGAATGATCAGGCATGGCAAAGGGTGTCTTTGTATTTCAGTAGGTGGTCTTTGAAGGCTTCCGTGGGAAATGTGGATCCACAGTCTCCATTTGTGAGGAACAGGTTTTCATTAAGTGGAGGTTGGGGTTGCACCAGGGAGCAGAGGCAGTTTCTATTTTGATGGGTGCAATCTGGTTGAGACAATAGGAGAGAACATGGTTGTAGTAGTCAGTGAGGTCAAATGGGTTTGGAGACCAGTGAAGGGAGAGGTGGATATATATATATATATATTTTTTTTTTTGAGAAGGATGAGACAGCATGGAGAGAACTAAAAAGATTTAATTTGCAGAAAGTGATTGTGGGCTTTTGCTTTGGCAGTGGGGTGACAATGTTATTGGTCATGGTAAGTAATTAGAGATGGTGAGGTCAGGTCCAGAGAGATGGTTAATGGCGAGTTCAGTGGAAGAAACAAGGTCAAGGATGTGGCTGTGGTCATGGGTGGGAAAGTTGACATGTTGGGTAAAATCAAAAGAATGGAGTATTTCAGGGATGTCCAATGCCATTGATGAATTTATGGAGTCCATGTGAATGTTAAAGTTGCCCCAAATTTCTTCTTCCATTTTGGAGGTTTTTTTGTCTCTCTTGGGTATGTTAGTCAGAGGAAAAGTAATTATAAGCCATCCACGTTATCTAATCATAACAAATGGTAGACAGCAATGAATCAAATATTTCCTGAGCAAGAGTCCAAGAATGATGATGACATCAAATTGATGATGTCATGGGCAGCGAGAGCGCACCCCTCCCGTCCCGTCTCACCTTTGTGAACTCATCACTCCACCTGAGGCAGAAGACGCACCTGCACCCGCACATCAGCCAGCATACTTAAGGAGGCTCTCTCTGTGCATTTTACGCTGGTTTGTCTGGGAATACTGCCCCTTCAAGACAAGCAGCTATTTTTTTTTTTTTTTGCTAGTTTAGACACATTGTCTAGCCTCGGTCTCTTCTCTTCTTCAGCTTGCTGCCATCGTGTGGCTGTGTTTCCAGGACTGCACATGCTCTCCTGCCACACCTCCATTTATCCCTTGGCTTCCAACCTCCACCTGGTCAGGCACCATCAGCTCATTCCCCACCCTACTGGTTCGTCTATTCCCCGCTGGAGTCCTACCGGTTCTTCCTTGGAACCCCAAGTAAGTGGCAATTTGGCTTGTCCATTTCCCCTTCCTCTGTTCCTCCTCTGATAGCTCTCGTCTTCTCTCCTCAGGTGGATTCCTCTGGCGAGTGGCTGTTTCTGTAGTTGTGCGATCTTTTGATATTTAATAAATTGTCTAACGTGCCCCCTTGTAATCATGACAGATGACACAAATTGATGAGGCCTAATGGAACATAATAAATTCGGGCATGTGGGCCAAGTCTAAGTGTGTGACCTCCAACTGAATGAGACCAGTATCCTTTCAAATCAGAGAAATCAAAAGTAAATACAAAACTATGAGCAAATTCACTTGCATGTGCCTGAAATCTTTTAAATATATTCCAACAAGTGTTAATAGCATCATGCACTAATACTTGACTTTTGAATCTTGAATCTACTACCCACAAATGGGCAATTTTACAAAATACAGTGCTGTGAAAAAAAAGTATTTGACCCCTTCCTGATTTTGCATATTTCTGCATATTTGTCACACTCAGATGTTTCAGATCATCAGTGGATCTGAAAAAACAGATACTAAAAAATAGTAACTAATTAGTTAATAGTTACTTTTTTGTGCTGAGTAATTTTTTTAATGGAAGGAAATATATATATATATATATATATATATATACAGTATATATATATATATACAGTATATATATACTGAAAACACACTGAAGACACACTGAAGACACACTGTGAAAACACGCCACATTTTTTAGATCAGCCAATCACGGTGCAGCGCCAGCAGCTGTTTCCGTCAGCTGTATGGTATGCTGAAATTATGAGTGGAAGCATGTTGTGAAGTGGCATGCGCATGTTGCACATGCCGCACATGCGTAGTAACCCTGGGTATGGCTGTTCTGATAAGGATGGTGAAATAGCAGAACACCAGCGGAGGATACTGACAGCTGCACTATGGTAGGATCAGTTTATATTTATTTGTGCTAAAAATATCTATCCATATTAATTAAACGAGTAACGCGAGTAACACATCTGATCAAATTTCAGCAACTGTAATGCATTACTGAATTTTTAAACAGTAATTTCGTAACGCAGCACATTACTGAAAAACTAGTGGCATTACTCCCAAAACTGCAGATCATCAGACAAATTGTAACAGTAGACAAAGGTACCCTTAGTAAATACAAAATGCAGTTTTAAAATGATGATTTCATGTTTGAAGGGTTAAAAGTTATCCAAACCTACTTGGACCTATGTGGAAAAATAATTGCCCCGTTACATCACATTTTTCAATTTTGCTAGCCACACCCACCCAACAGCACACCAATGTTGGCCCTACCATAGGTTTAATCTGGGCTGCTTTTGGGTCCCATGTGTGTTTGTTTATGGGTTCCACATTGGCCCCATATGTGTTTGCCCACACGGATTTTATCTATGGGGCCAGTTGGGAGACATAGTCTCTCCAGTGTGTCCTGGGTTTGTTCTGGGGTCTCCTCCCAGTGGGCCAAGCCCAAAACACCTCAAGTCGGAGACGTCCAGGAGACATCCTGATCAGTTGCCTAAACCACCTCAACTGGCTCCTTTCAATATGGAGGCCTCTTCTGGATGATCGAGCTCCTCACCCTATCTCTAAGGGTGAGTCCAGCATTCCTACTATGAAAGCTCATTTAAGCCGCTTGCATCCATGATCTCATTCTTTCAGTTGTTACCCAAAATTCATTACCATAAGTGAGAGCAGGAATGTAGATTGACCAGTAAATCAACAGCTTTTGCTTTAGAGCACAGCTCCCTCTTCACCACAACAGACGGGTACAACAGACAGGTACAATGTCCTGCTCCTATCCATCTGTCAATCTTTCGCTCCATTCTTCCCTCACTCCTGAATGAGACTCTGAGATACTCAAACTCCTCCACTTGGGGAAACAGCTTGTCCACAACCTGGAGAAGGCAATCCACCCTTTTCTGGCTGAGGACCATTGACTTGTACTTGGAGATGCTCATTCTCATCCCAGCCACTTCACACTCAGTAGCAAACAATCCCAGTAGACATGTAGATCATTGCTCGATGAAGCCAACAGGTCGCTATCATCTGCAAATAGCAGAAATAAGATCCTGTGGTCAGCAAACATGATACCCTCCATTCTTTGGCTGTGCTAAGAAATCCTGTTTATAAAAATTATGAACAGGATCATTGACAAAGGGTAGCCCTGGCGGAGTCCAACTTTCACTTGAAATGAGGCTTACTGGGCATTGGCAATACAAACCAAACTCTTGCAACAGTCGTTTAGGGACCGGACAGCTTGTGACAAATAGCCAGATACCCCATACTCCGGCAGCACCCCACATAGGAGACCACAAGGACGAAAACCACATTGCTTCTCCTGGATCTGTGGTTCAACTAGCGGCTGGACTCTCCTCTCCAGTATCCTGGCAAAAACGCTCCCAGGGAGGCTGAGAATTATGATCCCCCTGAATCTGGAACATATCCCCTGGTCCCCTTATTCAGAATCAGAATCAGAATTAGCTTTATTGGCCAAGTATGCACAACACATACAAGGAATCTGACTTTGGCTAAAAACCTGCTCTCGTTGTTCAGGTGGAGGATTTAAAAAAGGATTCAATGAAAACAGAGTATGTACATTAAATTACAGTCTGTCCACATTTCTATAAAAGGATGCAATTATATACAGGAATATATGCAGTTATTTACTCAGACTAACCACACTTTGCAGAAATATATGAAAAAATATACAGTCACACAGTATTTCAATGTGAACTCAGATTCAGTGATATAATGTGAATGAAGTAAAAAGCAGTGTGAGAGTTATGTGCAATGTAATAATGGATGAAAAGTCATGAGTACAGCAACAGGTAGGACTAGGTGAATGTTAGGAGTTCATCAGAGTGATGGCTTGAGGAAAGAAACTGTTCCTGTGACGGGTGGTTTTGACCTTCAGTGATCTGTAACGACGACCAGAAGATAGAAGTTCAAACAGTTTGTGGCCGGGGTGTGATGGGTCAGCACAGATGTTTCCCGCCCGTTTCCTGGTTATGGACCGATACAAGTTCTCAATGGAGGGTAGGTCGGTACCAATGATCCCCTCCGCAGACTTAATGATCCGCTGCAGTCTGGTCTTGTCCTGTTTAGTGGCAGATCCAAACCAGACAGTGATGGAAAAGCAGAGGACAGATTGGATGATGGCGGTGTAGAAGACAACCAGCAGCTCCTGAGGCAAATCAAACTTCTTGAGCTGACGCAGAAAAAACAACCTCTGCTGGGCCTTTTTCCGGACAGTGTCTATATGGGAGGACCACTTCAGGTTCCGGGAGATTGTGGTACCCAGAAACTTGAAGGAGTCCACAGTGGACACTGTGCTGTTGAGGATGGTGAGTGGGGGAAATGAAGGGGGGTGTCGCCTGAAATCCACAGTCATCTCCACCGTTTTGGCTGGGTTAAGTTTAAGATGGTTCTGGCTGCACCAGAGGATCAGCTGCTCCACCTCCCGCCTGTATGCAGACTCATCATCATCCCGGATCAAACCGATGACTGTGGTGTTGTCTGCAAACTTCAGGAGCTTCACCGAAGGGTCCTCTGAGGTGCAGTCGTTGGAGTAGAGGGAGAAGAGCAGTGGGGAAAGGACACATCCTTGGGGGGCGCCAGAACTAATTTTTCGGGAACTGGATATAAATCTCCCTAGCTTCACCTGTTGCCACCTGTCAGTCAGAAAGCTGGAGATCCACTGGCAGGTGGAGGGGGGCACCTTGAGCTGGAGGAGTCTCTGATGAAGAATGCCTGGGATGATGGTGTTGAACGCTGAGCTGAAGTCGACAAACAGGATCCTGGCGTACGTCCCTGGGGAGTCGAGGTGTTGCAGGATGTAGTGTAGTCCCATATTCACTGCATCATCCACTGACCTGTTTGACCGGTAGGCAAACTGCAGTGGGTCCATCAGGGGGCCTGTGATGACCTTCAGGTGGTTCAGCACCAATCTCTCCAAGGATTTCATGACCACAGAGGTCAGGGCAACAGGTCTGTAGTCGTTTAATCCTGTAACAGAGGGTTTCTTGGGAACTGGAATGATGATGGAGCGTTTGAAGCAGGAAGGCACTTCACGCAGCTCCAGTGATCTGTTAAAGATCTGGGTGAAGATGGGGGCCAACTCGTTGGAGCAGACTCTCAGGCAGGACGGAGACACACCATCAGGTCCTGCAGCCTTCTTGATCTTTTGTCTCTGAAAGACCCGGTGCACCTCCTCTTCACAGATCGTTAGTGCTGGTGGGAGGTCAGAGTGGAGGAGGGATGGAGTTCCTGGGGCTGCAGATAATCCTTTTGTGTGGGAGGGATGTGAGAACTGTAGGTTCTTTTCAAACCTGCAGTAAAAGTTGTTTAGGTCGTTAGCCAGCTGGAGGTTTTCCACAGGGTGGGGGGATGGTCTCCTGTAGTTGGTGATATTCTGCAGGCCTCTCCAGACAGAAGCAGAGTTGTTGGCTGAGAAGTTTTTTTGTAACTTCACACTGTAGCTCCTCTTAGCAAGCCTGATCTCCTTCGTCAGCATGTTTCTGGCCCGCTTGTACAGAGTCCAGTCACCAGTCCTGTAGGCCTCCTCCTTGGTCTGACGTAGCTGCTTCAGTTTAGGAATGAACCAGGGTTTATTGTTGTTGTATGTGCAGAAGGTCTTGGTCTGCACACACATGTCCTCGCAGAAACAGATGTATGACGTCACAGTGTCAGTGAGTTCATTTAGATTAATGGTTGCATCTTCAAAAACACTCCAATCTGTACAGTCAAAGCAGGCTTGTAACTCCAGCTCTGATTCCTCAGTCCATTTCTTCACAGTCCTTACAACAGACTTGGAAGTTTTTAGTTTCTGTCTGTATGTTGGAATAAGATGGAGCAGACAGTGGTCAGAAAACCCCAGAGCTGCACGTCCTTGAAGAGAGTCCTTTAAGAGAGGAACTGCCACCCCATTTTGCCATTTCAAAGGCACTGTCCACGACCGCCAAGCAATGTTGCAGAGGCGTATCAACCATCACAGCTCAACAACATCTAGGGCCTTGAGGTACTCAGGGCAAATCTCGTCCACCCCCGGGATCCGCCACCAGAGTTTTTTAACCACTTCGACGACCCCAGCCCCTATGAAGGGGGAGTTGGCCCCATCATCTTCAAGTCCTGCTTTCTCTGTGGAAACCGTATCAGTGGGATTGAGGAGATCCTTGAAGTATTCCTTCCACCACCTGACAATGTCCCCAGATGATATCAGCAGTGCCCCATCCGCACCATACAAAGTGTGGACTGGGAGCTTCTTCCCCCTTCTGAGCCACTGGACAGTTTGTCAGAATCTCTTCAAGGCTGACAAAAAGACTTGCTCCATGGCCTCACCAAACTCCTCTCACACCAGAGTTTTTGCTTCAGCAACCACTCCAGCTGCTCTACGCTTGGCCTATCGGTACACTTAAGCTGCTTCGGGAGTCCCACAAGCCAAACAAGCTCAATAGAACTCCTTCACCTTGATGGCTCTCCACACCACTAGTGTCCACCACTTGGTTTGAGGGGTGCCATCACGAGATGCACCAACAACCTTGTGGCCACAGTTCTGTAGTGCTGCTTCAACAATGGAGGTGGAGAACATGGCCCATTCAGACTCCATGTCTCCAGACTGCCTCGGAATGTGGTCGAAGTACTTCCGGACCCAGACAGTGGCCTCAGCCAGACTTTCCCAGCACACCCTCACTATACGTTTAGGTCTACCTGGTCTGAGTGGCATTCACCCCTGCCATCGGATCCAACTCACCACCAGGAGGTGATTGGTCGACAGCTCTTCACGTGCAGAGCTGTCACCCGAGTGTCCAAGACAAATGGTCAAAGGTCTGATGACACAATAACAATATCAATTATTGACCTGTGACCTAGGTTGTCCTGGTGCAAGGTGTTCATATAGATGCCCTACACTTGAACATGGTGTTCATTTTGGACAAACTGTGGTTGGCACAGAAGTCCAATAACTGAATACCATTTGGGTTCAGATTGGGCAGCCCGTTCTTCCCAATAACACCCCTCCAGATTTCACTGTTGTTGCCCATGTGTGCATTGAAGTCCCCCAGTAGGACAATGGAGTCTCCAAGAGCAGCACTCTCCAGCACCCCAGTCAGAGACTCCAAAAAGGTTGGGTCCTCTGACCATCACTTGGTGCATAGACATAAATGATGGTCAGAATCCATTTCTTAATCTCACAGAAAAAAAAAAAAAAAAAAAAAAACTTTTCTCCACCAGTGTGAACTCCAATGTCGAGGCAGCAAAGCAGGGATATACAAGAATACCCACACCTGCTCAACAACTCTTGCCCGGGGCAACTCCAGAATGGGCCAATCTGCAGCCTTTCTCCAGGAGACTGGTTCCAGAACCGGAACTGTGTGTTGAGATGAGCCCAACAATATATAGCCAGTATCTCTCAACCTCGTGCACCAGCTCAGGCTTCTTCCCAGCCAGAAAGGTGACATTCCACTTCCAAAAAGCCAGTTTGGAAAGCGAGGGATCAGCCCGCCAAGGACTCTGCCTTCGACCGTCACCTGATCCACATCGCACCGGACCCTCATGGTCCCTCCTGCAGGTGGTGAGCCCACTGGGGGGTTGACCCATGTAACTCCTTAAATCTGAGCCTGACCAGGTCCATGGGCAGAAACCCGGCCACCAGACACTAGCCATCGAGCCCCATCCCCAGGTCCCGCTCCAGGGTGGGGCCCCGGTAACCCCATACATGGTGGGGTACACTGAATCCTTGATTTTAAATTCATCATGGGAGTTTATTGAATCACTCTTAGTCTGAAGCCTGCACATCTGCATTGAACCCATGTTTCCAGATGGGTTTAAAGTTGGCAAGTAGATTATCTGCTTACCTGTTTCCAGAGTTTGGAGTAACGTGTTACAAAGAAACTGTAATGTTTCTGTGTGTACTCTGCCTTCCCCTCTCTCTCTCTGATTAGGCTCATGCCCTGCAGCCTTGTTCTTTACCTGGTGTCAGTCAGAGAGGTTCTTTAAATAGGGCACTCTCCCTTCACTCTGCCTGGTGACGTTAACCTACACACAGCTTGTACCATGTTTTGAGCTCAGCTTCATGTGGTAATTCTGCCTTTCCGTGTTTTGATCTTTAGCTTTTCCTATACCCTGAGACTGCTTGCTTTATTGGACTTAACTGCCTGCCTGCATCTAGTCTTCTAGGCCCTGACCCCTGCCTGCCTCTGAGCACTGTAAATTGCCTTGTGGACTGGATTTTGATATTCTCGGATTGTACACACTCTCTTCCCTAAAGTAAATTGACTTACCACCAAAATTTTCACTGCTCTTCACTCTCACTCCCCAGTCCTCAGGCCTTGCCAGCCTATCCTCAACAATCCCCTCGAAATACCCCAGGAGCGCCCCAGCAACTCTCTCCTTGGTAGTCTGCTTCCCCAGCATGGAGGCCCTTTGTCTGCTACAGGCCACTGTCCCTTGTAGAAGTGTAAGTGTGACGGCCCCCTCCATAAGTAATTGGTCAGTGGTGCTGGTCCTGACACTATAGACTACACCTCCGTTACTAGCTGAGAGCTAGTGAGGAATTCCTTTTTGGCTCAGTAAAAGAGGGCGATCATTGTGCCATGGGTTCAAATCCCAGCCTGGGATATTGGTGAATGTCTGTCGTACTCAAAGAAGGGGATGAAAATGACCAGATTCATACACCTTCATGTTGGGGCTGAGACGGACTTGAAAATACCAGGATAATATAGGCAATTCTGGCCTTTGCCCATGTCACGGGGTTCTTTTTCAACTTCTTTAAATCCCCCCAAAATGATGGCAAAGTCGCACAGATGGTGATGAGCCTTTTTATTTGCCAGCCTCCCAAGTGCAAAATTATACACAGGTGAGGAAAAACAAACAGTAGAAACAAATGGAGAGAAACCCAAATAGTTTCTGTGGCAAACAGTCTCTAAAATGGATTCTGCTCTTAACTCCTTTCTCCAAAATAGAAGAGAAATAGGCCACTCTCGTACTTACAGACAGCAGACTACATGTTGCCTCCTCTGCAACAAACTTCAGACTGACCATTCAGCCCACAGCAACCACCTTTTAATGACCAAGCCCCTCCCACTGGACATATCATTCATAGAAAAACACACTTCAATAAATATTTCCATAAAGCAGTTTACAATACATTATCTCCTAATATATATATATATATATATATTTTTTTTTTTTTCCATAAATATTTAAATACAAAAACAAGTTTTTCCACTCACAAAGTCAGTCCATTTACAAACAAATATTTATTAAAATTCATGACCACAACCCCCTGGGTCACCTGACCAAAAGGCGTGTGAAAACATACTTAATCTACTCAATTGATTCCATCCGTTTAGCTCATTAGACATCTGAATCGTGCATGGAGGCAGCTAGGCGGACGGGCACTGGAACAAACAAAAAAAAAATGAGTTTATAAGGTATGGAAATACGAGTGTATGTTTTCCAGTGAAGCAGAACAACCAAGTGTGCACCCCTGGCTGCATCACAAAACAGGTAAGGGGAAAAAAAGAGATAAAAGTTAGATATTTTAAGATAATTTACAAACAGAAGTAAATGAGAAAATGTATGGCAGGTGTGTGCATGTGTGTGTGTGTGTGTGTGTGTGTGTGTGTGTGTGTGTGTGTGTGTAAGTGAGAGTGCCTATAGCCGTCTGTATGAGTGTCTGTGTGCCTGCAGTCAGTGACGAGGCCACTCCGTCACAGCCCAGAAAGGGGCCATAACAGAAAGCGGGGGCTTGTCCAGGTTTTGACACCTGCAACACTTCCTTAAGGGGGGAAGTGTGACAGCCCCCTCCATGAGTAATTGTTCAGTGGTGCAGGTCCTGACACCAAAGAGTACACCTCCATTACTAGCTGAGAGCTAGAGAGGAATTCCTCTTTGGCTCTGAAGTAGAGCGGAAGTTTTGAGATCAAGGTGTCATGGGTTAAATCTCAGCCTGGGATATTGGTGAATGTGTACTGTACCTAAAGAAGGGGGTGAAAATGACCAGGTTTGTACACCTTAGTGTAGGGGCTGAGACGGACTTGAATATCCTAGGATAATATAAGCAATCCTGGCCTTGGCCCAGAAATGGGCCGTAACAATAAGCAAAGATATTAACTTTAAAACTCAAAATTCTGCTTATCAGTTATACTTACCTGCCCTTCTGCTCTCTCCTCTTAGGGTTTCCAGATCCTCACGTTCATCACGTTGCACATCACCTTGCACAATTATTGTATTAAATATTACTGTTCACTTCTAATCATTTCCTCCTGTGTCTACTTTTGGGTCAAATGCCACACACCGTAACAGTACGTCACCAGCAAAACTGACCCAGCAGACATAGGATGGAAACACTAAAGGACCAGTATGCGTCCCTTGTGCAACTGTTAGATCAGGCCAATTACCAGAATAAGGTCATTTCTGATCAAATTAACCAACATACCGAACGCATGGTCACGCTTGAGACCACAATTGAGACCATTCCAGAGAATGATCTAAAGCATGATTCAAGCCTGTATGAAATTATGAAGCACAGAATCAAAGAGAGGGAAATTCTATTCTCTGAGTGCACTGTGCAGATTTGACCTTGTTTTGGTGCCCTTGTTTACATTCCTCCTTGATGAAGATAAGGCTGGAGAAGGTGGCTTACCCAAACATTCGACAATTGTTATTGTTTCAGCAGACAGAGCTCCAAGGACAGCGTTATCATGTGTCTGGACTTCAGAACACATGACTGAATAATATCTATCCATTGCCAGAGGGTGCCCTCTGCTGTTCACTAGCAATGACACACCTACATTACACTGCATTCAACATTACATGAATGACTGATACACGTAAACTGACACAAATATACATACACTGACTCTCTCAATTCTCCTGCTTTGTTAATGTGTGATCTATTGATGATCTAGTGAACTCTATGTACAGCATGAGTCTATATCCCACAATAACACATCCCAGTAGAATCACAGTTCACTCTGCTACACTTATTGACAACCTGTTTGTCAATGTTATCGATAAGAAAATAGAAAGTGGATTATTGATAAATGATATAAGTGACCACTTGCCAACCTTTGCACTCATCCATGGCCACACGGGGCCCAACGCAGAGAAAATTTCAAAATCCTTCAGATACAAATCACCAAATGCAATCAATTCTTTTAAAGAGGACTTGCTGAAGCAAGACTGGACAGAAGTCTATTAATCAGATGTAAATGAAGCCTATGACACATTTATAAACATTGTAACCACTCTTTATGAAAAAAACTGCCCATTAGTAAAAAAAAAGCTTAAACACAAATTTGCTGATAAGCCATGGTTAACCAAAGGACTACAAAAGGCGTGTAAAAAGAAAAATTTATTATATAAAGCTTTCCTAAAGAAAAGGACAAAAGAAGCAGAGCAGCGGTATAAAACATACAAAAATAAGTTAACATATATAATAAGATGTAGTAAAAGAGACTATTACAGTAAAGAACTGGAGAAAAACAAAGACAATATTAAAAATACATGGACAATACTCAACAGTATCCTTGGAAATAAAAGCAGAAATACAAGCAACCCAACTAATATTCCAAAAAATAATAAAACGACTCAGAGTGTGAATATAGCTTCACCTGCAGATGAATTTAATAATTTTTTTGTTAACATTGGACCTAATCTGGCCCGAGAAATACCCACTACGGTGCCTACAGGTGATACAATATGCAATAACACTGCTGTAAAAGACTCCATCTTCATAAAGAACACAGACGAAAGAGAGGTCATTGAAATTGTTAAATCGTTCAAAAGTAAAACATCTACGGACTGAGATGGTACTGACATGCTATTAGTCAAAACTGTTATCGAATGCATAGTAAAACCACTGACGTATATCTGTAACCTGTCTCTCCAATCAGGTATATTTCCCAATGCAATGAAAATAGCTAAAGTAATTCCGATATACAAGACGGGCGACAGAGGGGAACTCTCAAACTACAGACCAATTTCACTATTACCGCAATTTTCCAAGATACTTGAAAAAATATTCTATGAGAGAATTGACAACTTCATACTGAAGAATGATTTATTGTGTGAGCAGCAATATGGGTTCAGACACAAGAGGACAACTGCATATGCCCTAATGGAATTTACAGAAAAAAATATCAACAGCCATTGAAAATAAAGAGTATTCAGTTGGAGTATTCCTAGATCTTAAAAAAGCATTTGATACAGTAGATCACAATTTATCATTAAAGAAACTACAAAATTGTGGTATTAGAGGGGTAGCACTGTCCTGGTTAAGTAGTTACTTAAAGAATAGATATCAGTATGTATGTGTTAGCAACAAAAACTCAGAGTTACTGAAGGTCACCTGTGGAGTCCCACAGGGTTCAGTTTTGGGACCATTATTATTCAATATGTATATAAATGATATATGTAAAGTTTCAGAAAAAATGGACTTAATATTGTTTGCCGATGACACTAATCTGCTATGCAGGGGAAACAATTTGGAACAACTTCTGGATACACTCGGAAAGGAATTAGGAAAGCTTAAACTGTGGTTTGATTCAAACAAATTAACGCTTGTCAGAAAATTATGCATATTATGCATTATGTATATACATGTTATCATTTCATAATGGATTTTGAACTATACTTGCTGATTTGTACCTTTTCACTATTGCCCTTTAATGAACATGTCTGATGATGTCTGGAACTTACTAAGAAAGTTAAAAATAATTTGTCCTATCTGTACTTAAGTTTGGAAACTGCTGAGTTGTTGTCTAAAGAATCTTGTGATGAGAAGTCTGATTTCTGTGCACCACTCACAAGGGTGTGGCAATTGTTGTGTAATTATTTCCAGCTTTTACTTTGTGTATATAAAGGAAATGCTGCCTGTGAGCAGCAGCGCTCACTTCCAATTCTGTAATAGAAGGTCAGTGACGCTCCTTGCGCACAAATATAGACTTAAATGAGCAATAAATGTATCGTATCTGATTGACAAATATTTGGAATGTTTTTGTCTTTGTGAGTTCAAATACTTTCAGATTCCTGACATACTTGGTAGCAGAGGATGGTTCGCCAACAACCCAGCCAGAGGCAGTAACAGAACGGGCTCCAGGTTGAAATCCATGCATGGTCTGACCTGCCGGTCAGTTTTGGAAACTCGCCTTCAGAGAACTCTGCGAGCCTGCGACGTCCTACCTCTGTCTGGTGACGGCGTTCCGCACTAGCAGAGTTTAAAGTGAGTGAAGTTTCTTGTCTAAATCGCGGAAATGCAATTGCTATCAGTGTAACCACAGGTCAAGCTGACGCTATGTAATGGTATTGTGAGACGGCGATTCCACAATTTTCCTGGTGGTACAAATAATTGTTGTGTGAGAATCTATTTCCATCCAAAAAGTGAGCACAATAAGTTTTAGAAGGTAGTGTGACGGCGTTTCACAGCTACATAAAATGGGCAATTGTACAGGAAAACCGGATAGACAAGTGAAAGGTAAGCAGAAGAAGAGAGAAGAAATTGCGCGCAGGACAATAAGAAATTATAATGAAAAATTAAAGGACAAGGAAAAAGTGAAGGATCCTAATAAGTATTTAAATAAATGGGAAAAGGATTTCTCATTTAAACCCACATTGAGCGTGGATGAATGTCAAGTGTTAATGAGTACAATAGAAATGACGTCAAGAAATAGGGGAAAAAATAAAAAGACCAACAAACCAAGCCCAGAATTACAATGCACTACACTTTGGGCAAATGCCGCGGCAGAAGCTAAAATAAAAGCAGATGAAGGGAAAAGGAAAAATGCAGAAAAAGGAGTGGTAAACACAAAAATAATGTCCAAGCCAGCGCTGGCTGCACCAGCTCAGCGCCGCCCTTACCCCTGGTTCAGAGTGGCGCCGGGAATCCGCCCCCTTACACTAACACAGACTGTGAAGATCCTAAGGAGGGTCCATATGCTAAATTAATGGCGGAAATATACAAAATAGAAAATGTTATTAAACAAAAAGAAGAAACAAGCGCTAATTTTCCATTTATTGAAAAACCTATTTGTGTGCCAATTACTCATGAAACGGCCGGTGGTGACAAAATTAAAACCAGTATAATTAGAACTGCCACTACCTACAAGCCTTGGACCTTAGCAGAAATGCATAACATTGCAAAAGCTGTTCCCAAACCAGAGACTGATATAAAAAGGTGCACTGAAGAAATAGATGAGATTAGGCTGATGTATAATCCAAGTGCTGAGGAAATGATTAAAATTCTCAGAGTGATCCTAGGAGCTAAATTTGATTTATTTTGCCAAGATTTGGAGAATCATGCATGGGGAGATGGCGAATATCAACCAGAGAGAGACAAAGCTACTCTTGGTTATCTAATAGCAGAAATACTTGAAAGAATGTCAGGCCATTATAAACCCATTAAAACCCTCTCTGATGTGGCAATGACCAGGATGAAACCAGGTGAAGACATACAGGAATACTGGTGCTGCTTCAATAAGATATTTACGGATGTAGTGGGAGAAATAGACACTGCAAAAGAGCTCCTCTTGTTTAAATACACATTTTTAGACACTCTACCCACAGAACTTAAAGAGGCAATCAAAGTATCATGTGTGACACTTAAAACATGCACTCAAGAGGAGTTTAAAGATCATGTGTTTCATGTAGCAGAGGCAAAACTAAAAAAGAAAACTCCAGTTAAACCAGTTATGCTTTTTGCCTCCTCAGAAAATGATACAGACACTGTATATGTGGCCCAAATGACACGAGGAGGGGCTAGACCGAGAAATAGGTACCAGACCAGGGAGAGGGATGAAAGCAATCAGAATGTGTGTTTTAATTGTGGTCAACCTGGACACTGGTGGCGAGATTGCCCCGTGCCCAGGAGGCAGGGATTCTATGAGAGAGGACGAGGAAGTAGAGGGAGAGGAAGGTTTGATGGATGGATGAGAGGAAGAGGCAGAGGGCCTTTTCAAGGACAAGGACAGAGCACAAACCCAGGACCCTCAGGGGGTCAAGGACAGCAAGAGAGGAGAGCATGACTACCCGACAAGGACTCGCTCTCCCCAGAGGACCAATCAATTGTTGATGGCCAAAAACGACGACTAGCTGCAGCTGTAAATAGACCAACTGAGACTTTAGACTTGACTAGGTTAAACATGTACTGCAGCACTACTTCAGCCCCCACCATTGTTTTACTGGTTAATGGGAAAGAAGCAAAATTCCTGTGTGACACAGGAGCCACAAAAACAACAATGCGTGAAATTCCACCACAGTGTTTCCCTACAGGTGAAACTATAAGAATCCAAAATGCTGGTGGAACCACCACAACCGAGAGTGTCTGTGGCCCAGCAACCATAGTTGACCCAAATACTGGACACACCTGTGTCACCACAGTAGCAGTAGCACCCTCCTGCCCGGTGAACTTACTGGGAAGAGATGTGCTTTTAAAACTAGACATCATTTTGGGTCCTGACAAAATTAAGGATGATTACACTATTCTCAGAAACCAGCATGCATTTTATATAAATGATGAGGATTGTGACGACCACGGATGTGGTACCCTATATTCTTACAACCTCCAAATTGACAGCAAAACAGAAACTGCGCTCAGGTTAGAAAGCGCTAGACACATGACAAGTATTCTTACATGGTTCCTTGTGAGGGATCTCCATAAACCACGGCCACTGCATGTTACCATGAAATACACACGCTGTAATGAGCCATTTGATTGTGCATTGGCTGAAGCGCTGTACTGTGAACCTACCATCACAGTAATGACAAATCATCTTTACTTTAAAGCTGAAGGTGAAGCAGCACTGGATGTGGTGCTGCCCCAGAAGCTTCGGGCCTTACATAATACAGGTACGCCCCCACACATGTCTATGTGGGGACCTAAGAATTATTTTTGGGCAGATGCAGGCAAATTAGTCCAACAGGGACAGCAGGTAACAGACTGGAGGAACACCGACATTTTCAATGTTGAATTTTCCCCCACAACAATGCTGTATCGTGTTCCTATGCACATGTCCATTCTTCTACATTTTGACATTACCTATTTGTGTGGCACAGAGCATCCACCTGATGCTTTAGGAATCACAGTACCGTCTGCTCCTGTATTTGTTAGTGAATGAGAGTTACAAGCTCTACCAGAAACTTTGTGGTCTGCAGGAGATGCGGACGTTGGTAAATTAAAAAATGCTACTCCCGTCCAAATTCATTCTAATGGGAGAGGATTCCCTTACAAAAAACAGTATCCTTTAAAACCAGAAGCAATGGAAGGCATCCAACCAATCATTTCTGATCTGTTGAAAAGTGGAGTGATCATACCGTGTTTCGATTCACCTGTGAACACTCCTCTTTTCCCTGTAAAAAAGGCTCCGCCTAGTGTTGGATGGAACGAGACAAGGTAGTTTTCCACCACCTAAAACACCCTTTTCACAGTGGTGTATGGATTTTATTGAACTGTCTAAGGTTGGACAATTACAATATTGTCTGGTTCTCATTGACACATTCACCAAATGGACTGAAATACATCCCACTGCTAAAGCAGATGCCAAGTGTGTTTGTAAAGTTTTACAAAACAACATTTTTCCAACATTTGGCATTCCTGAAATCCTCTATGCAGACAATGGTACACATTTTACCGCACAGCTGGTCAAAGACTTGACTCACTCTGTTGGTACACAGCTGAAATTCCACACAGCCTATCATCCACAAAGTGCAGGCCTAGTGGAAAGGAAAAATGGGACAATTAAACAAATGCTAAACAAGGTGATGCATGATCAAGGACTTACATGGCCTAAAGCATTAACTGTAGTTAAGCTGACAATTAACACCATTCCAGACAAGAAAAGTGGCCTGTCTCCTTTTGAGTGTGCGTTCCACAGACCATATGTATTACCAGAATTACTGCCACTGCAGCCCACCAACCCATACAAAACTTTGGGAGAGCATTTGCGGGTTTATAAACAGAATAAAGATTATATTGATTCTGTCAGGATTTTCTGTGATCCACAGGTGGATTTGGAAAACCCCCTGCAACCGGGTGATTACATCTTCATCAAGAATCATCACCGCCAGGCCTGGAATTCGATTAGGTGGCTCGGACCGTATGAAGTACTGCTAACTACCCCTACTGCAGTAAGAATTGCTGAACGACCATCCTGGATCCACCTCTCCCACATTAAGAGACTTCAGGTTCCCATAGGTGACCTCCAGCCACCCCTAGGGTAAGTCCGGCTACAAAAGGGGGTCCAGTCCTTTTAAGGATAAGACCCGTCTCAACCCCGGTGAAGATAGTGACCTGAGATCACAGGTACACTCCCAGGGGTAACAGGCACCATGGCAACCCGTGGAAGCATCCTGGCCGGTGTTTTTGTGACACTTCTGATCCTGGTCTTCGTTTTCACCACCTTCTCGGCTCTACAGTGACAGCGGAGATGGACCTATCACACCCAGCATTGGTGGCTCACAGAGGGAGATCATGAACCAGACCCAATATATTCTAATTCATGGTATCAATATGTTTCAAATGTTGTGAAGTCTGTTAACAGGTCAAATTGTTATGTACGCTCTTATATGCCTAAATCAGCTAAACAGGTAACCATCTATGGAATGCCCATGAATAAATCCCAGGCCAAATGTTATGCCAGTATGGCAGGAATTGGTTATCAGCATTATTACATTAAAATAGATGATAAAGATCCCTATTCTCGCGGCCTGAAAAAAGGCGCATGTGATAAAACATTCTGGGTAAATTGGAAGT
This sequence comes from Pholidichthys leucotaenia, assembly GCA_020510985.1. NCBI lineage: Eukaryota > Metazoa > Chordata > Actinopteri > Cichliformes > Pholidichthyidae > Pholidichthys > Pholidichthys leucotaenia. The sequence goes on along the minus strand of CM035836.1, from coordinate 300,566,211 downwards.
TCACCACTAAGCATAGATTTAAACCACAAAGGGCTGTTATGAAGTATTCTGGTTATGACCACCCCATGTGTTACAAACAGTCAATAGGTACAGAGTCATATGGTACTACTAAAAACTGCGAACAAATTGCGGTTCAAGGTGAAGGAGCCCCGGTACTATTAGGAGAAGCAAGTAATGGCACTTATTGGGTTCAAGGGGGATGGTGGTTGTGTGGACACAGGGCTTATCATGTACTTTCACCTGGTTGGACTGGAGTGTGTGCTCCAATATTTGTAAGTGATCACACATTTATAATTGATAAGGAAATACAACAGCCCTCACGAAAGAAGCGACAGGTACCAGAGGTAAAAACACATGATCGTATTTGGGGAGCAGATGTCCCTGAGGAATTTAAACTATGGACTACTGGTCAAAAGATTGCCGTCTCATTGTTTCCTTGGGAAGGGGTTGCAAAGTTGATGCTCCGTGTGGAGACACTAGACTATAGACTTGGTCTTTTTGTCAATGCTTCCTATGATATTGTGAAATTACAAAATGCTGAAATTGATTCTCTTAGGGAAATGATAATGATGCATCAAATGGCCTTAGATTTGCTTACAGCTGCAGATGGAGGAATATGTGTTAAATTTAATCTTACCTGCTGTACTTATGTCCCAGATAATGTACATAATAACAACATGACTAATGCTCTTACTGCTTTACGTAATATTCAAAAAGCCATGTCTGCAGATTATGTGACAGATCAAGGTTGGTTGCAATGGTTCTTTTCAGGTGCCTGGTGGCAGGTAGTTTTAAGGAGTCTTATACCACTTGGTGTGATTCTGATTTGTGTGTCATTTTTCTGTTGTTGTATCATTCCATGTATCAGATCCATGATATCTCGCGCTCTTTCACAGCATGCGTTCATGTTCCAACAAACTCTTTTGGCCATTTCCACTGAAGGACAATATGGACAATATACCCCACTACCCCGAGAGACTGATGATGGCTATGAGACTGATAATGGCCATAACCCCACACCTGAGGACAATGATGACTGTACTCCTGTATAAATTTGGAAATGATGCTTTGTGAAGACAATGTAGAAAATCTGCTCTGAAGTTACATTGTACTGATGTTTGCATGTGATGAGAATATTATGAAACGATAAACAGGAGGGAATGTCAGAAAATTATGCATATTATGCATTATGTATATACATGTTATCATTTCATAATGGATTTTGAACTATACTTGCTGATTTGTACCTTTTCACTATTGCCCTTTAATGAACATGTCTGATGATGTCTGGAACTTACTAAGAAAGTTAAAAATAATTTGTCCTGTCTGTACTTAAGTTTGGAAACTGCTGAGTTGTTGTCTAAAGAATCTTGTGATGAGAAGTCTGATTTCTGTGCACCACTCACAAGGGTGTGGCAATTGTTGTGTAATTATTTCCAGCTTTTACTTTGTGTATATAAAGGAAATGCTGCCTGTGAGCAGCAGCGCTCACTTCCAATTCTGTAATAGAAGGTCAGTGACGCTCCTTGTGCACAAGTATAGACTTAAATGAGCAATAAATGTCTCGTATCTGATTGACAAATATTTGGAATGTTTTTGTCTTTGTGAGTTCAAATACTTTCAGATTCCTGACAACGCTCAATTTAAGTAAGACAAAATTTATAGTCTTTAACAACCATCACAACAACCCAGTACCCAAACTCAGTGTAAATGGTGTAGAGATTGAAAGGGTATCTGAAACTAAATTTCTTGGAGTAATAATTGATAACAAACTGTGTTGGAAGTCACATAATAATTATATTAAAGGTAAAGTATCCAAATCAATTGCAATATTACACAGAGTGAAATATTTGCTGAATCAACCCACACTATACACCTTGTATCATTCATTAATACTCCCATACATGACATATTGTAATGACGTATGGGGAAATACATATAAAACAAACATATATCCACTCTTTATGCTTCAAAAGAGAGCTATTAGAATAATAAACAAAGCAGCTTACAGGGAACCAACAAACCCACTTTTTCTTAAACAAAAAACTCTCAAGTTGAAAGATCTGGTTGACTTTAAAACCGCAATAATAATGTTCAAAGTGAAGAATTTATCACTGCCCGCAAATATCCAAAAGTTGTTCCAAAAAAGAGAGAAACGATATCACTTCAGAGGAACATGTATATTTCAAAAGCCTACAGTGAGAACAACCACCAAGCAACACTGTATTTCAGTGCAAGGAGTCAGATTATGGAACGATTTTGGCCCTGAATTAAAATCATGTACAACGCTTGGACAATTTAAACAAAAACTAAAGGAAGAAATACTCCAAACATATTTACAAGACGACATGTAAACTCACATAAGGATTGACATATCCAGCCTGTGTTGTGTTGTAGCTTAGTTTTTTTTCTTTTTTTTCTTTTTTTTCTCTGTGACATTTTGTCTTAGATTTGTTTTTGAATAGTAACCACTTAACTTAACCTAGCTTAGTTTTCTTTTTTCTCTTAGTCACATTTTGTCTTAGCTTTGTTTTGAATTGTAATCGCTCTTGTCTTGTTTTCTCTTTTTTCTCTTTTGAATTCTTGGATGGAATATGGGTGGGCAATATAAGCTGCAGCTTCAGCCATCACCCATTTCGGATAACTCACGTGGAATTGTATAGTAGGAGGAGTCTTTGTCTAATTTGACCTTGTTGTTATATTATTCAGTTTCTTTTAACCACTTGCACTCCGGGCAATTTTCCTAAAAATGCCAAAAAAATAACGTGCCCAAAGTAAATCGAAAGCTGTTATTCAACCCTTTGCAGCATCTTCATGGGGTTGGTCTCATTTAAAAGAAAACACTTTGAATTTTTTGGCAAAAAAAACATAATCTCTCTACGTGCTCCGGCCACTGAGTTACAGTCATCTAAACATGAATGAATGAATCTTTTTTATTTCGGATAGATTAAAAGTACAGATTAAAAGAAACTGAATAATATAACAAAGGGGGAAAGAAAATCCAACAAGGTCAAATTAGACAATAACTCCTCTGATTATACAGTTCAACATAAGTGATCTGAAATGGGTGATGGCTGAAGCCGCAGCTTATATTGCCCACCCATATTCCATCCAAGAATTCAAAAGAAAAACAAAACAAGAGCGATTACAATTCAGAACAAAGCTAAGACAAAATGTGACAAAAAATTAAGCAACAAAACAACACAGGCTGGATATGCCAATCGTTATGTGATTTTACATGTCATCTTGTAAATATGTTTGGAGTATTTCTTCCTTTAGTTTTTGTTTAAATTGTCCAAGCGTTGTACATGATTTTAATTCAGGTCCAAAATCGTTCCATAATCTGACTCCTTGCACTGAAACACGGTGTTGCTTGGTGGTAGTTCTCACTGAAGGTTTTTGAAATATACATGTTCCTCTGAAGCGATATCGTTTCTCCCTTATTTGGAACAACTTTTGGATATTTGCGGGCAGTGATAAATTCTTCACTTTAAACATTATTATTGCAGTTTTAAAGTCAACCAGACCTTTCAACTTGAGAGCTTTTAATTTAAGAAAAAGTGGGTTTGTTGGTTCCCTGTAAGCAGCTTTGTTTATTATTCTAATAGCTCTCTTCTGAAGCATAAAGACTGTATATATGTTTGTTTTATATGTATTTCCCCATACTTCAGTACAATATGTCATGTATGGGAGTATTAATGAATGATACAAGGTATATAGTGTGGGTTGATTCAGCAAATATTTCGCTCTGGGTAGTAATGCAATTGATTTGGATATTTTACCTTTAATATAATTAATATGTGACTTCCAACACAGTTTATTATCAATTATTACTCCAAGAAATTTAGTTTCAGATACCATTTCAATCTCTACACCATTTACATTGAGTTTAGATACTAAGTTGTTGTGATGGTTGTTAAAAACTATAAATTTTGTCTTACTGAACTTGAAGAAAAAAAAAATTGGACACAGTATTTTTTTGGATACAAATGCTTGTAAATTACACACAGCTGTCCGATCCGGCTGGAAAATGCAACAGAAATGTAGAACCAAGTGTTATCCAGCTGAGATCCAAATTTGCTAACAATACCATGAATATTTTACACAGCTTTGTTCTCAGGCTGTTCCCAGGCGTTTTGGAACTGTGCCAAATTGTGCCAAATGGCACAGTTTGGAAAAACGTCTGTAATTTTTTTAATAATTGAATGTAGAATCTTCACTTTAGGCTCTAATGAAAGGTCACACTCAGGGCTGTGTTTGTGTGTGTGTGTGTGGGCGGGGGGTCGTTCCCCCTCCCCGCTACCGAGGACCGACTTCGGCCCTTGCTACAGACGGATTACACTCCTTGCATGTTTTCACAGCGGCTCCCCCCCCCCCCTCGCTACTGTGTGTGTGTGGGGGGGGGGGAACCGTGAACAGACCGTGAACGCCCCCCCCCTCGCTACAGAAGAGGGCCATCGCTACATGATGGAATAGACTGATATGCTTCCCCCCACGGACCGGGGGGCGTTCGGACTGTGAACGCCCCCCCCCGCTCCTCTTCTGCAGCGGGGGGGGGCGTTCACGGTCCGAACACGGCAAATTAACCGTTTATCACGGCGCACGCACTTCGTAATTTGTGCGCAGTACAGTTGTAATTGACCGATCGGTCAAAAGTCATTTTTGGATTACAGTTTTCAGGGATAAATAATAATTTAGCTTATAACACCTTACCTCTTCAAAGCAGCAGAGTCGTGGCGAACATCTCTTCCCCCAACGCGACGCTGCTCCGCTCGTGGATCCCGATCAACATAATTCCATTATTGCCGTTTTGGCGAATGATTTACGACTTTTGTCGTCGGCCTCCGTCTATTCTGCTGGAATGAGTGCAGGTCCCACTTGTGGGTGTTCTCCATGCTGCTGGGTGAGCCTGGGTCTGTAGTAGATTCGTCCAGCGTCCTTTGTTTTCATCTGCTACAGCAGTAAATATCGCTTCACCCAGCCTGAATTTCTGTGCTTCAATTGGCTCCTGCGTTCACAGTAGGCGGGTCCTCCTTCCTAGATTTTCATTCATTGGCTCCTCAAGGTTTCAGAAACCCAATTCAAGGCTCTTATTAGTCAAATGAGAGGTCAATCAGATGAACTAATCTGTTCGCGGCTGTCTCTGCAGTTTTTTTTTGAGTAGCGCTTGGACGCCACTACATCACCATCACCACCATCATGCGTCATGCGTCTAAGCGCGCACAAGGGCGCTCTCGTGCGCCCTCGTGCGTCATAGGACGCAGAGACTTGCCCGCCCGCGGAACAACGGAGCGCAAGTGGTTAACCTGTACTGTACTATCCGAAATAAAATAAATTCATTCATTCATTCATTGTCTGCTAATTGTGCATAGAGGTTTTTTTTTGTGTGTAATCAAAATTTGGCTCATTTGAGCTTTATATGAGCTTATACGAGCGTTATTCTGATTAACTATGTTTTTTCTCTCTGCCTATTGTGTTCCCCTCCCCCCTTCCCCTCTTTACCCCCACTGTATGACAGGCGCCTCGCATGGCTGCCGCGTCATTGGATGCGCCTAATGTGCGCGCCCAATGTTAAGTCAAATTCCTCGTATGTTTACTTGTAAATATACTTGGCAATAAAGCTGATTCTGATTCTGATTCTGACAATGCAGGGCCTCACCACAGCTCTCTCCACCATCGCTCCTGCTGTTTCAGCTAGCTCTTCCACTTGGTCGGGCCACTCCCTTCTAGTCGCTACACCTCCCTGCTATTATGGTCGAGTGAGGGGTGCCATTGGGTTCCTCTTGCAATGCCAGCTTGCGTTTGACAACGTCAAGATGATTTTCCCTATTACCACAGTCAGATTGCTTATCTTACAGGGTTGCTCAATGAGTGCACTCTTTCATGGGCCCAAGCTATTATCCAGGGGCCAGATTATAACATATACACCTACATACAACCGTTATACGAAAGAATTTACCCGTTTGTTTGGTCATTCCAAGCGGGAGGGGACAGTGTCCTCCTGGCTCATGACGATTCGCCAGGGTGCTAGATTAGCAGCCGAGCACTCAATCGATTTCCGGGTTCTCGTGGCCTCCATGGCCTGGGATGACATTGCGCTATACTCAGCATTCACCCACAGCCTTAACTCCACTCTCCACAATGAGCTTGCCCGTCTTTGGGAGGAACGGAGTCTCTCGACACGCTCATCTCCCTCGTCATTAAGCCAAACGGGGCCAGATTATAACATATACATCTACATACAACCGTTATACGAAAGAATTTACCCGTTTGTTTGGTCATTCCAAGCGGGAGGGGACAGTGTCCTCCTGGCTCATGACGATTCGCCAGGGTGCTAGATTAGCAGCCGAGCACTCAATCGATTTCCGGGTTCTCGTGGCCTCCATGGCCTGGGATGACATTGCGCTATACTCAGCATTCACCCACAGCCTTAACTCCACTCTCCACAATGAGCTTGCCCGTCTTTGGGAGGAACGGAGTCTCTCGACACGCTCATCTCCCTCGTCATTAAGCCAAACGATAGGCTGCAAGAACGCTCGAGGGAATAGTGGTCCGACCCTTGGCCCCTAGCTCGCTCTTCTCTGCCCCCCCCCCTCCACAGCTTCCTTCCCTCCCACCACCCGATGCACCAGAACCTATGGCCACAGGTCGGCTTAAGCTCCCCCAAGCTGAATGGCAGCGATATCGCAAGGTTGTTGTGGTTCTATTGGATTGTGTTTCTATTGTGAGCAAGCAAGTCACTCTGCTGCACAATGTCCCGCAAAGGGTAGACACAGTTCACTAATCGCGGTATGGGGACTAGTGGGCAATGCATATGGATCCCCGCATACACGCTTCACTTTACCTATACGACTGTTGTTCAATCATGCCAAACATATCAACGGGCTGCACGGTGGCGCAGTGGTTTAGCACTGTGGCAGCACAGTTTTACCCTTGGCCGGGGGACCGCGGGGATCATGAGATCGTGGGTTCGATCCCAGCCCCCGACCAACAGTGAGCTGTGTGGAGTTTCCATGTTCTCCCCGTGTTGCGCGGGTTTACTCCGGGATTTCTCCGGTTTCCTCCCGCACACCAAAAACATTTAGGTTTAGGGCGCTCGCGCACGCAGCGACCAGCAGCCGGTGGCTTGTCACCAAACTGCAAACCAAGTCTACCTACGGGTACAAATAAGTAACAAAAAAAAAAAAAAAAAAAAAAAAAAAAAACTCCGCTCTGATCGATTCTGGGGCTGAACAAAACTTCATTTCAGAGAGTCTGGCAACCCTATTAAAAATTCCCTGTAATGACCTATCGCAGCCCATAGGCGCAGTCGCCCTGTCTGGCCAACAAATGAGTCACGCTTCCAAGCAAACTGTGCCCACAGCCGTGTTATCCTCTGGGAATCATCGAGGACACATAGAATTCTTTGTCCTCCCTGTCTCCACCTCACCCATAGTTTTAGGCTACCCGTGGATAAGACTCCACAACCCAACCATTGACTGGGATAAGGGGCTATTAGTTCCTTCAGTCCCTTTTGTATGTCTGCCTGTCTCCAGTCAGCTGCCTGATCACCACACATCCCCATTCTGCCTCCCACTGATGAATTCCCTGATTTAACCAACATGCCCTCTATCCACCATGATCTGGCGCCTGTCTTCAGTAAGACCAAAGCGCTGTCCTTCCCTCCCCGTCGACCCTATGACTGTGATATTGAGCTTCAATGGGGGCACGATTGCTCTCCAGCTGGTTGTATAGCTTGTCAGCCCCTGAGAGAGAAGCCATGGATAAATATATCAAAGACTTCCTTAGCGCTGGTATCATTTGCCCCTCATCATCGGTGGTGGGAGCAGGGTTGTTTTGTTTTTTTTTGTGGGGAAAAAGGATGGCACCCTCTGCCCATGCATTGATTATCGTGAACTCAATAGCATTACTGTTAAGGACAAGTATTCTTTACCACTCATCAATTCAGCCTTTGATCAACTCCAGGGTTTCACCATTTACGCTAAACTTGACCTCAGAAATGCATACCATCTCGTCCAATTCCATGAGGGCGATGAGTGGAAAACAGCATTCCATACCCCCACCAGCAATTTTGAATATCTGGTCATGCCCTTCGGCCTCACCAATGCCCCAACAATTTTCCAGTGTTTTATCAATGATGTCCTGTGGGACTTTTTGGACACTTTTGTTTTTATCCTGATGATATCCCGATGTTCTCGTGCACCCTGGCAGAGCTCAAGGTTCACATGTGGAGGATGCTTCGATGCCTGCTCGAAAACTTTTTGTAAAAGCTGAAAAATGTAAATTCCACACCACCTCCACGACATTTCTGAGGTTCATAATTTCAGACGATCAGATCAAACCAGTCCACAAAACAATCAAAGCAGTCAATGATTGGCCCACACCCTCCTCCCGAAAGCAGTTCAGCAGTTCCTAGGCTTCACCAACTTCTATCGCAGGTTTATCTAGAACTATAGCACCATGGTTTCCTCACTCACTCAGTTAACCTCCACCAAAGTTCCCTTCATTTCGTCCAATGAAGCTGAGACTTCCTCTCCCGACTGAAAACATATTTTACTGAGGCACCCATCCTGACAAAACCCGACCCACAACGGCAATTCATCGTCAAAGTTGATGCCTTGGATATCGGGGTGGGGCCAGTTCTCTCAATGCTGACCACAAGGTCCACCCATGTGCATATTTTTCTCAGCACCTGACACCTGCTAAGAGGAACTATGCCATCTGTGACCAAGAACTGCTGGCTGTGAAGTTGATAGTGCAGGAGTGGCGACACTGGCTGGAAGGGTTGGTTCACTTATTCTTGGTCTGAACCGACCACAAAAATTTAGACATATTAAAGTTGCTAAACGGCTCAACTCTTGCCAAGCCAGATTAACACTGTTTGACCTGTTTAACTTTTCCCTAACCTATAGACCCAGATCAAAGAACACTGAACCCGATGCCCTCTCCAGACAGCTCACCTCTGATGCTGCCGACTCTGTGGTGGACACCATCATCCCGGGCTCCGCTGTTGTAGGAGCCCTCACAAGGGGAATTGAGCAGAAGGTGAGGGAGGCCCAAACCACTGACCCAGGCCTGGGACAGGCACTCTGGGCCAGATATTTTTTTTTCCCCACCACCGTTAAAGGTGAGGTCATCCACTGAATGCAAGCCTTTAAGTTTTCATGTCACCCAGGGGTAGCCAGGATCCTTATTGCCCTTTGCCGCACCTTTTGTTGGCCAACCATGGATAGGGACGTGTGGGAATACAACAAGGCTCGTGCGCAGCCGGCAAGTCCCTCACCACCCCTCCCGCCGGGCTGTTCCATCCCCTCCCTACCCCCTGCCACCCCTGGTCCTACATTGCATTAAATGTTGTCACCGGTCTGCCACCGTCTCAGGGCCATACCGTTATCCTTACAGTGGTGGACAGGTTTTCAATAGCAGCCAACTTTGTTTCCCTTTGCAAACTTCCACCTTGCCTTGGAGACGGCCAATGTCCTCATGACCCATGTCATTAGACTTCATGGCATACTGTGCTACATCGTTTTGGACCGTGGTCCCCAGTTTGTATCACAGGTCTGGCGCTCATTCTGTAAATCCATTGGGGCCACAGTCAGTTTGTCGTCAGGATACCACCCTCAGTCAAACAGGCAGTGTGAGAGGGCCAACCAGGAGTTGGAGGCATTCCTGCAGTGTGTCACGACCTCGGACCCATCTTCATGGTGTTCCCTCCTGCCCTGGATGGAGAACGCCCACAACACTGCCACATCTGGGGCCACTGGTGTGTTCCTTTCGAGGCATCCTTGGGGTGCAAGTCCTCAGGCCTCGCCTGCCTATCCTCAACAATCCCCTCGAAACACCCCAGGAGGACCATAGCATCTCTCTCCCTTTCAGTCTGCTTCCCCAGCATGGAGGTCCTTGATCTGCACCTGGCCCCTCTCCCCTGCAGAAGTTTAAGCAAAGAAATTAACTTTAAAAACTCATCATCCTGCTTATCTGTAGAGGCGGCTGTGGTGCAGGTGTAGTGTGGCCGACTACTGATCAGAGGGTCAGGGGTTCGATTCCGGCTGTGTCTGTGGTCTGCATGTCAAAGTGTCCTTGAAGAAGACGCTGAACCCCCAGTTGCTTCTGATGGGTCAGGTTAGCGCCTGTGTATGGCAGCTCTGTCGCGATCAGTGTGTGAACATGTGGGTGAATGGGTAGATAGCAGGATCTGTAAAGTGCTTTGGTCAGCTAGAGATGAGAAAAAGTGCTATATAAGTGAACGCCATTTACCATTTATCAGTAATACTTACCTGCCTCTCTGCGCTCTCCTCAATGGGTTGCCAGATCTGTGGGGTCATCATGTTGCACAATTATTGTAATAAATATTATTGTTTACTTCTAATCGTTTCTTTCTGTGTCTGCTTTTGGGTAATATGCTACACACCTTAACAGTAATGCATTACTGTAATGTCACTACTTTTGCAGTAACGTGCTCTGTAACAAAATTTCTTTTTAAAAATTCAGCAATGCGTTACAGTTATTGAAATTTGATCAGATGTGGTACTGATTAATCTTTTTATTAATATGGATAGATAATTTTAGGGCAAATAAATGAATATACAAACTGACCCTACCTTAGCTGATACAGCCGTCAGTTGAAGAAACCTGTTGCAGAGAGCCGAGTCTTGGCTACTGAGCAGAGGAAAAGATGAAGCTACTTTGTTTTTGTGGAAATAAACAGATTATTTTTCCTTTGTCGTGGTTAAGGACAAAAGCATATTGGTGGGTTGGAAGCTAAAGTGCGGTTGAGAACAAAGCTCTGACCAAGCTAGGGTTAAGTAATGGCTAGCTATGCTAACAGTGGATCTACGCTATCTAAACTGCCACAGCTGGATGTAAAGTGGAAATACTCTTGTCTCAACAGCCATGGCTGGATTTCAAGCACAAGTATGCATCTGGACAGTTTGTGACCCAGCAAGAATTAAACCTGATTGCCAGATACATCATTACAGGCTGAAGATATGATAAGAGCTGGACAGCTGGACTGTGATCCACTGAAGTTAAAACACATTTACTTGCTACCTGGATAAAGGGAGTTTTTCCTCTCCACCGTCGCCAAGTGCTTGCTCACAGGGGATCGCCTGATTGCTGGGGTCTTTCTGCAACTGTGGGGGTTCCCCCCTACAGTTGATAGTGCTATGAGATGACTGTTGTTGTGAAACGGCGCTATATAAATAAAGTTGAATTGAATTGAATTGAATTGAATAAAGATTATTCAGAAATAGATTATCAGCTCCAAAAGGAATTTGAGGAACTGGATCATATCTCTGTAACAGCAAACATTTGGACTATGGAGAAAAGAAATTTTCTTTGGATCACTGCATATCAGATTAAATCCATATCATGAAGGTAAGATGAACATGGACGGCTTCATCCAGTGTTGCTAACTCTCACTCTGAAATGAGGAAATTACTGGCAATATCATGTTGATTTCCTTCAGATTTTTCCCCACAGTAAGAGCTCTTAAGGTAGGATAAAGCAGAATGAACATGTTCTGAAAGCTCTGTCTTTAACAGTCTGTTTTCAGCCTGACATAAGCCCGCAATGTAAGTTTATAAGTTTATTTATTTATAAAAGGGCAGTGCATATTAATGAACATAGGACATGTAAATATGCAGCATACAAAATTATACAGTGATGTGAAAAAGTGTTTGCCCCCTTCCTGATTTCTCATTTTTTTGTATATTTGTCACACTTAAAAGTTTAAGATCATCAAACAAATTTAAATATCAGACAAAAATAACACAAGTAAACACAAAATGCAGTTTTTAAATGAAGGTGTTTATTATTAAAGGTTAAAAAAAATCCAAACCAACTTAGCCCTGTGTGAAAAAGTGATTTGTGTATTTCTTTGTATGTAATTTTATATATTACATACTATACCACTTTTGTATATTCATACAAAGGTGGTATAGTATGTAATATTTCGTTTCAAATTAAGAAGAATTTAGTGTGTTCTAACTATTCAAATGTATATGAAATGCGACTTTGATGAATGCTGAACCATGAGAATTATAACATTGGCATGAACATTAATAAACTCAATATATGATTTTACCAAACTTTATTTACATATCATTGTTCACAAATCTAATCTTGGTAGGCAAAATCCCTTGTATCGATCAGATGGGAATGTTTCTCTGATTAGGCTCACCGCACAGGCAGGCAACATAACCCTCACTTCTTTCCCAAGAAATCCCCAACACCACCGTACCAGTTGCCTGTAGGCTATGTGTCTGTATCGCCTGAAAAATATGGGGTTTCATTATTAAATTTATTATTTGCATTGATTATTGAATGTATTGAATGATTTGTTCATAATTCATCTGGAAAAGTAAATCACATGAATAAATGTTGTTTATAAACTCACTCGTGTTGACTTGCGTCATGATCACCATATTGCTGTCTGTAGGCCAGATAAGCTGTCTGTAAAACCCAGATGTCAAGACAGACATAACGAAAACCTGGGTGATCAGTGATACACTTTGGTAGTTTATCATTGGTATATCCACAGCCCTTCAGTTCTTCTATTTTCTCCTTCACCTTCAGTATCTCCTGGCAGCACCGACATTCACTTGATTTTGGCATAACCTTACATTTCTCACAAGTGCACCTGTGCAAAAAAATGGTATAATCAGATGCTTATAATAAACTAATGGCTCGTGGGAGTGCTATGTAAATTGGTCTATGAAGTTTGATTAGAAAAAATTAAAAGCATGTAAAAAATTTTGACAGGAAAGAAAACTTATAGTAAAACAATAATGAATCACAATAATTCTTAAACATGATCCATCATTCTCTTAGAGAATTCTGTAGCTTTTGAGACAAGTATTAACATGATGATGATTAACAACATGTCATGAGAAACTCATAAAGTACACCTATTATCGCTCACATAGATTATCCATTTATTTCGAATGAAAATGTTTCTAAGTCGCCAAATAAGGCAGCGAGTGACCAATTGGTAGTTTTAGTTTGAAAATTAAGTGTGTGACCATGCATGTCACCAAAAAAACATATTTCTAAGCATCTTTTACCAAGATAAATCTTCGAGCCGATCGTTGTCAACTTGGTCTGTTCCCGTCTCTGTTTCGTCTTCCTCCTCTCCCTCTGGCTCGAACAAATAAGGCTGAATAACCCCCTCAGAACCACCCAAAACTTCTTCATCATTCGATTCTTCATTTTCAATCTCATCATTTATATTGAGTTCGTCAAACTCGACAAAATAATCACTGTCCGAATCACTTTGCTCTCATTCTGCCATTTTCTTTGTAATCCTGGGGTGACGTCACTAATGCCCGCATCAATCGATAGATGGCGCTAGTGCAGCCTCACTAAGTGAAGGCTGGGCTATGACCAAATAAGGTCATTTATGGAGGCTGGTGACACATATTAAATCGCGGGAATCGGCAGAATTGAATATTTTCATACAATCAGTTGATTGGTTCAATAAAAAAATGTGACTGTCCGAGGTCTTTAAAACAAATCTGAAGAGAAGAGTGGGCCAAAATTCCTCAACAGCAATGTAAAAGACTCATTGCTAGTTATTGCAATGGGATGATTGCTGTTGTTGTCCCCAAGGGTGACACAACCAGTTGTTAGCTTCAGGGGCAATTACTTTTTTACATAGGACCCAGTAGGTTTGGATAGCCTTTTTTCCTTAAATGAAATCATCAGTTAAAAACTGCATTTTGTATTTATTCAGGTTATCTTTGTCTAATATTAAAATTTGTTTGATGATCTGAAACATTTAAGTGTGACAAATATGCTGCATTTAAGAAATCAAGAAGGGGGCAAAGACTTTTTCAAAGTGCTGTAGATATTTGAATACATGAACTTCAGTCAGTGTAACTATTTAGTTACCAGTGTTGTAGATGAGTCACCACATTCCGAGGTTGAGTCTGAGTCACCACATTATTTCAGAGGCCATTCATTACGTGTTCTTTGAGGATATGGTGGAGGTAATTCTGCCGTTTTGTGAGTAGCAGCTTCTTTAAAGCTTTACTCCTGTGTGTTGCTTTACCATGTGATGCTATCAGTGTTGTTGTTGAGTCACCACATTCCAAAGCCAAGATGAATCTGAGTCACCACATTCCAAGTCCAAGTCACCCCATTCTGAGTCCAAGTAAGGGTCCGAGTCACAACATTATTTCAGAGGCCAACTTTAAAATGCTTTGCAAAATTTGCATTTCACCTTGTGTTTCCTTCTCCCTTTCTCCTCGTACGCCTCATGATCGGTGCTCTGTGAGAGCCAGAAATCTTGCTTATTTGTAGGTGACCAAATACTTATTTTACCGAGGAATTTACCAATTAATTCATTAAAAATCCTTCAATGTGATTTTCTGGATTTTTTTTTTCATTTTGTCTCTCATAGTTGAGGTATACCTATGATGAAAATTGGAGACCTCTCTCATCTTTTAAGTGGGAGAACTTGCACAATTGGTGGCTGACTAAATACTTTTTTGCCCCACTGTATATATATATCGTCGGCCTCCGTCGGTCTATGATGACCATGGAAGAGAATCCTAAACGTCTACTCTGCTGGAACAGCACCGCCTGTGGCTGAACAGGCCAATGCGCGAATGGCAGTCCCTGTCACACAGGTCGCACTTGTGGGTGGTCTCCGTGCTGCTGGGTCTGTGGCGGTTCTTCCTGCGGGTCCTTTTTTCATCTGCTGCAGCAGTCAGTCTCTCTTCACCCGCCTTGAGCTGTCTGGTCAGGGTGCCTCTCCATTTGGAGTGGTCCGTTGCAAGGTCCTCCCAGCGCTCTGTGTTGATTTCCAGTTCCTTCATGTCTCTCTTGCAGACATCTCTAAAGAGCAGCTGTGGGCGGCCAACGTCTCTCCTGCCAGTTGTCAGTTCTCCGTAGAGGATGTCTTTGGGGATGCTGCCATCCTCCATATGGTGAACGTGGCCTAGCCAGCGGAGCCTGCGCTGCCTGAGTAGAGTGAACATGGAGGGAAGGCCGGCGCGGGACAGAACTTCTGTGTTGGGCACTTTGTCCTGCCAGGATATGTCCAGGATATGGCGAATGCAGCGCAAGTGGAAGGAGTTCAGTCTCTTTTCCTGCCGGGCGTATGTTGTCCACGTCTCACTCCCATAGAGCAGTGTGCTGATGACGCAGGCGTTGTACACTGCCATCTTCGTCTTGACAGAGAGTTTGGGATTCTCCCACACTCGTGTGGTGAGGCGAGCGAGTGTGAAGGCTGATTTTCCAATCCTCTTGTTGATCTCTGTATCAAGGGAGAGGTTGTTGCTGATTGTGGACCCTAGGTACGTGAACTGATTCACGACCTCCAGCTCGTAGTAGTCGATGGTGATGGTTGGTGGTGCTTCCGTGCCTTGCGCCAAGACGTTAGTCTTCTTCAGGCTGATGGTAAGCCCGAAGTCCTTGCATGCCTGGGAGAAGCGGTCCATCAGGGTCTGAAGCTCCTGCTGTGTGTGGGTTGTGACTGCAGCGTCGTCTGCGAACAGCTTGTCTCTGATTAGAGCCTCGCGTACTTTGGTTCTGGCTTTCAGGCGGGCGAGGTTGAAAAGCCTGCCGTCAGATCTTGTGTGCAGGTAGATTCCCTCTGTTGCTGTGCTGAAGGCATGCCTCAGGAGCATAGCAAAGAAAATCCCAAAGAGGGTTGGTGCAAGTACACAGCCCTGTTTCACTCCACTACGTATGTTGAATGGCTCTGAGACGTTGCCATCGTGCTGCACTATCCCCTGCATGTTGGTGTGAAACGATTCGATGAGGCTTTGCAACTTTGGTGGGCATCCTATCTTTGGCAGGATCTTGAAAAGGCCCTCTCTGCTGACCAAATCGAATGCTTTGGTGAGGTCGATGAAGGCGACGTACAGGGGCATGTTCTGTTCTCTGCATTTCTCCTGGAGTTGGCGGATGGAGAATATCATGTCTACCGTCGATCGCGCAGCGTGGAAGCCACACTGAGACTCGGGGTAGACACGCTCGGCAAGCTTCTGTAGACGAACGAGAACAACTCGTGCATAGACTTTACCAACAACGCTGAGGAGGGAGATGCCCCTGTAGTTGTTGCAGTCGCTTCTCTCCCCTTTGTATTTGTAGAGGGTGATGATCTTGGCGTCCCTCGTGTCCTGTGGTATGGCACCTTGCTTTCAACACTGGCAGAGGACATCATGCAATGGCAGCAGTAGGGCGGTCTTGCAGTGCTTGATCAGGTCAGGGGGTATGCCATCGTTGCCGAGTGCCTTGCCAGCGGCAAAGCTATCAATGGCCTTGCTGAGTTCATCGATGGCTGGCTCGGTGTCAAGTTCATCCATGGATGGCAGGCAGTCGATGGCATCAAGGGCTGACGGTGTCACGGTGTTCTCTCTGGAGTAGAGGTCAGAGTAGTGTTCCACCCATCTCTCCATCTGCTTGTTCTTTTCTGTGATCATCACCCCAGTGGAGGATTTGAGGGGGGCCGTCTTGCTCTGAGCCGGACCAAGTGCTTTCTTGATGCCATCGTACATGCCACGAATGTTCCCTGTTATGGCAGCGGTTTGAATGTCTTGGCTGAGCTGAGTCCAGTACTCGTTGGCACAGCGCCGAGCAGTCTGCTGAACTTTGCTTCTCGCAGCCCTGAGAATCTGGAGATTCTTCTCGTTTGGGTACTTCTTGTACTCAGCAAGTGCTGAGCGCTTGGCTTCAATGACGAGGGTCATCTCGGTCAACTTGGCATCAAACCAGTCCTGTGACTTCGAGGTCTTCCTCCCAAAGGTAGCCAAGGCTGTGCGGTGGATGGTGTTTCGCAGCTCTTCCCACTTCTGCTTTGCAGATTCTCCTTCTTGTGGTACACCAAGTTCCTTCTCAAAGGTGGAGGCAAACTGCTCAACAAGTTCTGGTTGAGCCATCTTGCTGGTGTCAATCCGTGCCTTTCCAGGCTGTCTAGCATGATGGAATTTCTTCAGCTGCAGCTTGACCTTGCAACACACCAATGAATGGTATGTGTCGCAATCTGCACTCTGGAACGAACGGGTGATTAGCACGTTCTTCACTGAGGTGCGCCTGGTCAGGATCAAGTCCAGCTGGTGCCAGTGCTTTGAGCGCGGATGTTGCCAGGAAACCTTGTGTTGGGGCTTGGTCTTGAAGAACGAGTTTGTGATGCACAGATCGTGATATGTGCATAACTCGAGCAGCCGCTGTCCGTTGTCGTTCATTCTTCCCACGCCAAAGGGTCCAAGACAGGAGGGCCAGGAGTCGTGGTCAGCACCCACTCTGGCATTGAAGTCTCCAAGGAGAATGAGTTGTTCGGAGTTGGGGATGGTCCTGACAGTTGTTGCGAGATTCTCGTAGAACTCGTCTTTTGCCTCTGGTGTGGCTGTCAGTGTTGGGGCATACACACTGACAAGGGTGACTGGGCCTTGAGTGGTGTTCAGGCAGAGGGTAAGTGTAACACTCTGTGTTCCCTGTGTTCGTCACTACCCTTTCCCTGCCAGTAGAATGTGTAGTCCTTCTCTCTTAGTGTGCCTGCGTCAGCCAACCGTGTTTCCTGGAGAGTGGCGATATCCACTCCCAGTCTCTTCAGCTCATTATTGATGATGGCAGTCTTCCTGGTGTTGTTGATGTCCCTGAGGTTAGCAGAGAGTCCTGTCATCATAGTGCGGACGTTCCAAGTTCCCAGTTTTAGAGTTGGTCTCTTTTGTTTTATTGTCTTGCCTGGTGCGAAGGTTCTCAGCCTGCTGTTCAGACTTCTCCTAATCCCCATGCACCCAATGAGGAAAGCAAGCTGTGGCGGGACAACACCTTATTGGCTGGGGGCTGCCCAGCTTGAGGTGGGCGGTAGCTGTCGAGTGAGATCCGATGATCCCTCCCACTGTCGGGAACAACCCCTGGCGCCGCGCTCTATGCCAATTGAGCGGTGGCTTATAACTGGTAACTGTCATTCCCCGTGTTTTTTCTACGCCAAAGGCGAAGCTGGAGTGTCCTCTCCAGTGATCCGGTGTTCTACCTTCCAGCGTTGGTGTTGGTAGGATTCAAGCCTGGGCAGGAAGATATGGAGGACAAGATGTTGCCCATGCAGCATGTCCCCCCTCTCCATGTCACTGATGAATCCAAAGGAGCAGCAGGGCTGCTACAGTTTGGCACAGCGCCGTTGCAGGAGCTGCCAGAACAATGTTGAGCACAACATAGAACTGCCTTAGGGGCTCCGACTTTGGATTTTTCCTCAGGGTTGACTCCCGAAGCCTTTCCTGTGACCGGGTATGCCGCAAGGCAGCGGAGGTTTGAAATCAGGGTTTACCTTCCCCTAGATGGGCTACCTTCCCAGGTTGACGAGCCACCATCTACCCGAAGCATCTGGTTTTAAGGCGCCAGAGATCTGCCTATATATTATATATATATATATATATATATATATATATATATATATATATATATATATATATATATATATATATATATATATATATATATATATATATATATATATATATAGTAATATGTACATATGTATACTAGCTGTTCTTGTTTTTTTCTTGCCTTCTGATTGTTGCTCTGAGTGTTGCTATCCCTGTGCTGTTGCAATTCTGGAATTTCCCCATTGTGGGACTAATAAAGGCTTATCTTATCTTATCTTATCTTAAAAGCACATACGAAATCATAAAAACAAATCCCACAGAAGAAAAGAAAAAAAAAATGCTAAAGCCCTTCTCAAACACCTATTAGAAAGCAAAAAAATCACAAAGGACGCATATGATCACCTGACACCAATAGTCAGCATCACCCCCCGGATCTATGGAACCCCAAAAATACATAAAAAGGATATCCCACTGCAGCCAATAATAGACAGTATTGGATCAGTCACGTACACTTTATCAAAAGCCCTGGTTGAATTCATCAAACCCCTCCTTGGACTATTAGATTTCCACTGCAAAAACTCAAAAGAGCTGGCACAAGAACTCAAAAATATGAAAATAGAATCAGACGAGATCCTCATTTCACATGATGTCATTTCATTATTCACAAAGACACCTGTTGATGTCACACTACATATAGTGCAAGAACGCCTCAGTAATGACAGTACCCTTAAAAGACGCAACAATCTCACAGTTCACGACATATCCAAATTATTACAATTTGTTGCAAAATCCACCTACTTTCAATACAGAGGAAAAATTTACAGACAAAAAGAAGGATTTGTAATGGGAGACCAACTATCAGCCATTATGAGCAGCTTTTTCATGGAGGATCTGGAAAACAAAGGCATCAACACAGCACCTACACAATGTAAACCCACCCTCTGGAAGAGATACGTGGATGACATTCTGGAAAAAATAAGGAAAGGACACACACAAGAACTCACTGACCATCTGAACAGCATGGACAGCACTGGGAATATAAAATTCACACACGAAGAGGAGGAAAATGGCACCATAGCCTTTCTGGACATGAAAATCCACCACAACGATGACGGCAGCATAAAAATCACAGTCTACAGGAAACCAACCCATACAGATCAATACCTACTCGTCGGCCTCCGTCGGTCTATGATGACCATGGAAGAGAATCCTAAACGTCTACTCTGCTGGAACAGCACCGCCTGTGGCTGAACAGGCCAATGCGCACCGGTGTTCTACCTTCCAGCGTTGGGCGTTGGTAGGATTCAAGCCTGGGCAGGAAGATATAGAGGACAAGATGTTACCCATGCAGCATGTCCCCCCTCTCCACGTCACTGATGAATCCAAAGGAACAGCAGGGCTGCTATAGTTTGGCACCAGCGCCGTCGCAGGAGCTGCCAGAACGATTGCCATCGTTCTGGCAATACCTACTATTGGCATCGGAACACCCCGCAGCACACAAGCTATCAGTTGTCAGGACGTTATATGAACGGGCCACCATCATCACAGACCAAGAAGACAGACAGGAGGAGAAAAACCACATAAAACATGTACTTATACACTGCCGATATCCAGTATGGGCCATAAACAAAGGGAAACAGCAAGCCAAAAACAAAGAAAACAAACAGGAAATAAGACACAGAACAAAAGCCGAAATCAAAAACAAGGACACCATAACTATACCATACATCTGAGAGATAACGGAACCAATTCAAAGGATCATGAAAAAATACAAAATAAACACAGCAGTAAAACCACACAAAAAATTAAGACAGTTATTAGTACACACCAACGACAGAATAGAACAAGACAAAAAATGCAGTGTAATATATGAAATATCATGCAGATAATGCAACAAAACCTACATTGGAGAAACTGGAAGATCATTCACCACAAGGAAAAAAGAACACCAGAAGGAATGTGAGAAGGAAACACAAGGATGACTCACAAGATCACAAAAAGAAAAGGCAGAACAAGAATCATTAAAATCAGCAATATCAGATCACTGCAAAAGAAATAACCACATCATGGACTGGGACAACACAAAAATTATTGGATCAGAGAGCAACAGACACAAACACTGGATCAAGGAGGCCATAGAAATCAGGAAGCAGGGAAAAGACACCATGAACCGAGATGAGGGGTCTTTATGCTTTCCCACACCTGGGATCACATTCTCCAGAGACCATCTGACGGCAGAAGGCGGGGCTGGCTCGGTGGATCTGACAGATCTGCTGAGCTGGCCCCGCCTCCGAAAGTCAGCTGATAAATGTCACCTGGCAGCAATCAGCTGACTCGTCTGATGAAGGCTGCAGTGTATAGTCCAAACATGTTAAGAAGGTAAAGACATCTCCTTTCTATTCTATTTTTGTCTTTAATAAGAACAAAAGATAAATAAAAGGCTAAACAATGATTTGGGTCTTCATAATATCCGATAGCTTGAAAGTATTACAATTAAGTTGGCTCTGACAGGCCCCTGACATGTTCCATTATACATACAAGTACGCGTGTTTAGCTCTCTGAGTGTGTACGTGCTGCAGGCAGCACCTGAGCTAATCAGAACGGAGAGCAGGTGATTCTGTGAAAATGTCCACAGAGCGTCACAGATTCTTCAACAATATTATTAGTCAATTATTTCTACAAACCTATTACAAAATGGTCCAAGCACACCCACAAGTTGGGATACAAGGAAGACGCCAAGTCTGACCACACACTGAATAAAACCGCTCCTCCTCTGGAACTCAGCAGAGCAGCATACCGAGACACCAGCACACACCTGTCGGGAGGGGCAAGACACTGATGATATGAGGAGCTTTGCTGAAGAAACTGGACAAAATATATATGTTTTTTAATAATGAGGAGCGTAACGTTCATTTTGAAACTATCAAACCTGGTTTAGAAAGTGACCGAAGGCAAGGAGCCGAGAAAGAACAGGCTGGATAATACCAAATCTTTGGCAGCAGAGGGGTGGTGTGGTGGTGGTGGGGATTTTCAGATTATGAAAAATGTTAGTTTCCCGAAATTATGAGGTGGATTTTGATTTAGCCTATATGCATCAAATGTAATATCTGACACTCCTTTCAGGAAAATTCAATTTAGAAAAATAAAAAAAATATATATAATGGTGAAATGCATGGCCTCAAGCTGGCCTCGGCTGAGTTACCAAGGCCATTGGTCTTGAAAACGAGGCCAAGACTAAGTCATTACCCTCTGAGGTTGAGGCTGGGAAAAACCTGGACTCGAGTCCTCCAACACTTAGTTACTGCGAAGTTATCACATACAGTATCATCTTTTTTAATTCTTCTTTTTTGTCCCCTTTTTTAATTTAGATGGAACCTCCTCGACCAAAAATGTTTGATTTCCACGGAGTTACAATGACTCACTATTTCACAGATGACTGGGCCAATGTTCAGAACTTTCAGGCCAGACCTGATGACATCCCAGGGTTTCCTCTGGTAACATTTCTCGGTGGCAGGCCGCCTCACCAGTAATTTTACCGCCGCACCAAGGAGACATGAATTTATTAAGAAAAATATATGAAGTAATGACCTCCCGCAAGCGCGCACGAACAACGCACGTGGCCGTCATCCGCGTGGAGTTTAGAAGCGCCCCGCTCACGCGTTTTCCAGTCAGTCAGCAGGCAGTGTCTCGCTAAGCGCGACTGTCTGACAGAGACATAAGTTTATTAAAGTACTGTGACGTATTAGGAGTCCACACAAGAAAGGAGAAGATGGCTGTGACGGAACAGGCTTTATTGAAACCACACCCTTCAACACAGACAGGAGGGGACGTCATTCCCACAGACCTCCGTTTCACTAAGGGTTGCACAACACATGATCAGTCTTGTTCTGATTCTACTTATAACACTGCTGTGTCATTATAACTGCGTTATAATGACACAGCAATATAATGACACAGTAATAACGCTTTAACACACACAAATGATAACGCCCTCTGCTGGCAAAGCATGCCGGGAAAATCCCTCTTAACACAGCCCCAATGTTACACTGTCTCCCCCTGGACTGGTTTCTGTCCCCAGAATAATAAAAGTCCTGCTCAAAAGTCCAACACGAATCCGTCCAGGTGTCGGGGTGGCCTCCGTTGTCGATGACCAGCACATACAGGCCCGCTAGTGTTCATCCGTGCTTCGGTCGGAGTATCTGGTCGGGGTGAAGGCTCCGGCTCGACCACCCGCGTGGCGGATGGCTGGTACGGGGCGAGACGGTCACAGTGGAGTACCACGACCTGGTCCCTTTTCTTTAGCCTCACCCTGTACGCCACATCCAACAGTCTCTGTAGGACCACGCACAGTCCCGACCAATGGCTCGCCAGTTTTGGTGACCGTCCCTTTTTTTGCTCCGGGCAGAAAACCCAGACTCGATCTCCTAGTGCAAAGTCCCTCCCCTGGCTGCGGGAGTCATATGCCCACTTCTGCCGACTCCTCGCCGCTGCCAGGGCCTCCCGAGCCAGTCCATGCACCATGCGGAGGCGTTCCTTAAAGCAAAACAAATAATCCAACCCCGGTATGCCCTCCACCTCCGGCTGGGTGGGGTGGGGTGGTTTAAATACCAAATCCACCGGTGTGTGCAGCTCGCGTCCAAACATCAGCACCACAGGGGTGCACCGGGTGGATTCCTGTGCTGTCGTCCGGTACGCCCACAGAACAAAGGGCAGATGCAGGTCCCAGGCTCGCTGTCCTAGTGGACCAGCAACAACGAGACTGTCGCTGTTGCTGTCGCTGGTCCACTAGGACAGCGAGCTGGGTGATGAGGGTCCAGTTGAACCGTTTGACCAGGCCGTCGCTCTGTGGATGAAGGTGGGTGGTCCGGGTGTTCCGGATGCCCAGCCGCTTGCAGACCTCTCCGAAGACCTCTGGCTCGAAGTTCTGACCCTGATCGCTGTGCAGCTACTCCGGTGCGCCAGACCGACAGAACATCTCGTTCACCAGTTTTGATGCCGTCGTGGCGGCGCTCTGATCAGGGACCACGTACGCCTCTGGCCATTTGGTGAAATAATCCATTGCAACCAGCACGTAGTGGTTCTCCCGGTTTGTGGTCGGGAAAGGGCCCAGAATGTCCACCCCCACCTGCTCCATCAGTGCTCCCACACCGTACTGCTGCAAGGGAGCGTGGGATCGCTGAGTCAGCCCTTTCTGAGCCGTGCAGGTGTCACAGCAATGGACATGGAGCTCTACATCCTGATGACATCTGGGCCAGTAGAACCGGGCTCGAAGACGCTGCAAAGTCTGTGTCACCCTGAAGTGGCCCGCTCCTACTGCCCCATGAACCAGCTGGAGTACGTTGGGCCGGAGCCGACGGGAAACCAGCAGCTGCCAGATGTGATTCTACCCAGTTGGCGTCTGCCACTGCGATACACAGCGCCCTCGTGACAGCGGAGGTTGGCCCACTGGGAGTGTAGGGCCTTGGTCTATCTGTCCAGCGCAGACACAGCCTCCCAGGCGGGCCGCTGGCCTGCGTCCAGCCACTGCCGAACCCGAGAAATGACCGGATCTCTGTCCTGCTCACTCTGCAGCTGCTGCGCGCTGAGGACCTCTGTGACGTCATCGCTGGGGGAAGCTGCCTGATTATCCAAGGAGGAGCTGTGCGCCGCTGCGTTATTCCTGCTCACAGCGGTCCGGAGAGCAGCAGCCCATGGGACGGCTTGATCTCAATCCTCTGCCCGCTGGCAGTGACGACAGTCCTCTGCCGCACAGGGACACCGAGACAGAGTGTCAGCGTTGGCATGGAGGTGGCCTACCCGATGCACAATCTGAAAATCATAATCCTGCAGTGCCTCCAGCCATCTCGCCAACTGTCCATCTGGCTCCTTAAAGTTCAGTAGCCAGGTCAGGGAAGCATGATCTGTCCTGAGCTGGAACCTCCCCCGTACACATACGGGCAAAAATGGCGAAGCCCCTGGAAGACAGCCAACAGCTCTCTGCGAGTAACGCAGTAATTCCTTTCGGCTATGCTGAAAGTGCAGCTGAAAAAAGCAACTGCTTGCTCTCCGTGTTCTCCCTCCTGGGATAACACCGCCCCGATGCCCTGGTTACTGGCGTCCGTGTCCATGATGAAAGGGCGGTTCGGGTTGGGATACTGCAGGATGGGAGCTCTGATGAGTGCTGAGCGAATCTGGGAAAAAAGCAGCAGCACAGTTCTCACTCCACTGAAATGCACGTCCTTTCTTTGTCAGCTGATGCAGCAGGCTGGCGATGGTGGCAAAGTCTTTCACAAATCTCCTATAATAGGAGGCCAGTCCGAGAAAGCTCCGTAGCTCTCCCACATTCCACAGTACAGGCCAGTCTCACACCACTTCCACTTTTTCTGGATCGGTGGCAACTCCCGCTGCGCTGACGACGTGTCCCAGGAAGGTGGTCTCCCGCCAAAATAGGTGGCATTTTCTCGAGTGTAGCCGCAGCCCGGCCTGTCAGATGGCGTCCAATACTTCCCGGAGGTTGGACAGGGCGCTGTCAAAATCAGCTGCGTGAACCAGCAGGTCATCCAGGTAAACAATGCAGCGGCTCCGGGGCACATGAGCCAACACTCGCTCCATCAGACATTCAAAGGTGGCTGGGGTGTTGCAAAGTCCAAACGGCATCACCTTGAACAGATACAGTCACTGCCCAATAGAGAAGGCTGTTTTCTGGTGGGCCTCAGGTGACAGCTCTACCTGCCAATAGCCGCTGAGGAGGTCCAGCGAGCTGAACCAGCTGCAGCCGGCGATGTGCTCCAGCGCGTCATCAATGCAGGGCAGGGGGTAGGAATCCTTACAGGTGACGTCATTGAGGCGCCCATAATCCACACATAACCACCACGAACCGTCCTTCTTCCTGACCAGCACGACCGGCGACACCCAGGGGTTGCTGGAGGGCTCAATAATGTCTGCCTCCAGCATTTCTCATACTTTTTGTTCTGCTGCCACCCGCCTTGAAAAAGGCAGATGGCGTGAGCGGAGCCGGATCGGCCTGGTCTCACCGGTGTCGATCCCGTGCTGCACCAAGCTGGTTCGGGTGCATTCCTCATCCTTCGCAGCGAAGACGCCCATGTAGCAGTCCAACAGCTCCCACAGCTGGCGTCTCTGTCCCGGTTCCAGCCCACTGCAGCTCTGCTGGAACAATTCCTCGACCGCCTGCTGCATTTCTGCTGACACGTTGACCCACTCTGCTGTGATCCTCCCCCTTGCTGTCTCTATCTGTGATCGTGCTCCCTCTGCTCATGCTGGTGGCGCCATTGTGTCCAATCCTTGCGGTGACCCACCCAGTTCGGTCCGTCCTGGCAGTCCCTTGATCATGCAGGTCTCTGGGTTCCTCCCCTGGGTCCCGCTGCAGAGCGTGATGGTCCGAGTTCCCAGCCGGAGGGACGATCTGGCGGAGTCAATCTTTGCGCTCCATGCTGCGAGCAGATCGAGTCCAATAATGCAGGGATCTTGGATGTCAGCCAGCCAGAACGGGTGGTTTGTGTTCTGGCCGGCCACCCCCACCACGAGAACTCTCCGCCCTCCCAATCTGTTGCGCTCTCCGGTAGCTGTAGTGACGCAGTGCCCGGTGGGTTCCCACCCCTGCGGTGCCGTCTCATCCGTGCCTGGCAGCACACCGGGTTGGACCAAGGAGATGGTAGAACCGGTGTCAATCAGGGCCTGGATCGGCGTTTTGTCCAGGCTGCACTGTAGATACATCCCTGGCGAGTGTCCAATTCGGCCCACACACGGCGACGGCTCATCAGGGAAAACATCTGTGGGAGGCGGCCTGTCCCCATCCATGCCACCTCGCTCTTGTTTAACGTTGACGAGGGTCCGGTTTGTCGTGGGGTGGGTGCAGGGCAGTACCGCGTGATGTGTCCTGGCTCCCTGCAGCGGAAGCACCCTTCCTCATGCCACCGCGGCCGTCGTCTCCGTGGCCGCGCCGCCGTGGTCTGCCGTACCTCCAACTCCTCCTCCTCACTTTCAGCTGTGTCCTGGAAGGCTCTCTGTCTCAGTGCCATTGCCTCAGCTGTACAATTCATTAGCGGTTCCACCTGCTCCGCTTCTGCCGCCGCAGTCTCCCAGTTGCTTGCGGCGTTAATCCGGACGTGGCTCTGGAGCTGGGCCGGGCGGAGACCCCAGATGAAGTTCCGGAGGGCGAGCTTCTCCACAACCTCTGGCTTGAAATCTGGGTAGCTGCGCCGTGTTAGCAGCCGTATGTCTGCTGCGTAGGTTCCTAGGCTCTCCCGGCTGCCTTGCCGGCATTTGGCCAGCTGTTCCTGGGCGTGCTTAGCATCGGCCACTCTCCCGAACCGCCTCCGGAGCGCTCCTTGTAGCGCTGGCCAGCTGCGGCGTTCCTTGGGCCGGAGATCAGACAGCGTGCAGAGACCCCTTCCTTCCAGGGCCAGCACGACCTGCACAGCGGTCTCTTCGGGTGGCCAGCCGTTCAGCGCAGCAGCCAGCTCGACCTGGACCAGGTAGTCATCCAGCAGGATCTCACCGTTGAAGTGGGGAATCTTGGCCCGCTGCCGGATGAGTGGGACGGTCGCCTCCCGGTCGATCGCTGCCTCTGGTCGCAGTGGAATTGCCGGCCCGTCCTGCCCTGAAAAGGGTGGGGAGCAGGGCTGGTTTGCTCTGCTCAGCCCGCCCTGCCTTGAAAAAGGCAGAAGGCGGGGTACGCTGGTCCCTTCAGGTCCGCTGCACCGTTCATCCCGGCGAGCAACTCCGGGGGTCGGTGTCTCAGTGCTGTCGTCCGTTTCCACCTGAGCGATGAATTGCTCCAGCTGCTGGATCTCCATTCTGATCCTGGCTTCCATCTGCTCCATATCCCACTCCTGACACCAGTGTGACGTATTAGGGGTTTACACAAGAAAGGAGAAGATGGCTGTGAAGAAACAGGCTTTATTGAAAACACACCCTTCAACACAGACAGGAGGGGAGGTCATTCCCACAGACCTCTGTATCACTAAGGGCTGCACAACACATGATCAGTCTTGTTCTGATTCTACTTATAACACTGCTGTGTCAGCAATATAATGACACAGTAATAACGCTTTAACACACACGAATGATAACGTCCTCTGCTGGCAAAGCATGCCGGGAAAATCCCCCTTAACACAGCCCCGACGTTACAGTACTTTAAATGCGGAAAAAAAAAAAAATCTTTAGAGGTATGTAAGCACTGGAGGCATTTATCATGGTTGTAACCCGCTGGAAACGGGAGCAATAATGGAAGAGTCACTTAGCTAAGAGATGTGGTTAGAATTCATATGCAGCCGGCTTCATATGAAGGGAAAGGCGGGGGACTGATGAATTGCTGAGGATATATTTCACTAGCCACTACAATATTAAGTTATGTTCTGTAGGAATTGCAGGAATGAAGAGACTGGCAATTTCTCTCTTTTCTTGCACAAGCAGGCGTGTTGTTTTTTATTCTCCAGCGGCAATGACAAAAAGAAACAGCTAAAAACGCTAGTTCTCTTCACTCTAAACTGAGGTCCCTCAGTGGCTGCCTAGAGAGGTGCCTGATGAGAAGGGCTGAGAGCACAACTGTCTAAACAGATCATTCTGTATATGAACACATATTGTGGTGAATTATGTCTTTAGAGTCCGCTACAGTTCCCTATTATGTACCTGGTAAGTTAAGATGACCGAAATTCACAAAGTCAATGACTTTAATCTGGCAGCAGCCTTCAGACAAACTAAACGTGCCAACATTTGATTTCAAAATAATGGAGGATTTTCCTGCTGTCTGGGTGGTTTCTTAGAAAAACTATAAATATAAAGAAATATTATCACAGAAATAATGGCATCCTTGGTCATTTAAGTTAATTTATTTCATTAAATACAATTTTATTAATATTTTTTCTTTGTAATCAGAGTTAAATTATTGTTCTGTTCTGACTACAAAATTATGGTCAAAAATGTAAATTGCTATAAGGAAAAAGTAAAAAAAAAATATTCACAGTCTGTTTCAAATCTATCTAAAAACCCCCCCAGTAATTTTATTTTAAAAAACAGACAAAAATTTGCCATTGTGGGTGACCCCCACAGCCTACGGACAAGAAGAGCGCTCAGCTGGAGCAATTAGCATAACAGTGAGATGTATGTACTGATATCAAATGGCAGCCTCTCCTTTCTGCCAGTAATCCTGCTATTGTTATGTGTGACTCTCATGTAAATGTCCCATGCATTCCTGCTGTACTGTGATGCTAATGTGCCATGCATGCATTGTCTAGCTGGGTATATAAGGGAACTGAATATCGCTTGCTCTCTCTCTTACTGCTCTTTTGATGACACGCATTGCCTGTTTGCTGACGAGAGACTGAGGGCTCACTCCAGCGCGCTTACACAGCGCTGGAGTGAGTCCCGTGATGGTGGATGAATAAAACACCCTTTTAAACTTCACTTCGCCGTGCCTTATTTCATTCCGCCACACCATAAAATAATCTACAAATTTATAATAAAGTTTCAAATGTACAAGAAAAGTCAATTTTACAAGAGGAAATTACAAATTTGAAGAACATGGTTTCAACTTTAGATTTACAGAGAAAAGTAGAAAACGATAAGAAAATTGTTCTAAATTTTTGAGAAAAACCTCAAACCTTCAAGACAAGTCATTACTCAAGTTTTTAAGTGGGTGCTCTTTATACCCTTAACTCAACTAGAAATTTTTGGTTGTCTACTTTTAATTATTAATTTCAAAGCACTGCTTTTTCATGAGTAGAATTTCTGGTTACTATACCCACCTGATCATATAATTTAAGTATGCCTGAGTATATTACTATTATGAATGTTTTTTTCCCCTTCTCTACTATCTCAATGGAAAAAAAGAAAGACTAGAATAAAAATACAAAATATACACATATTTTTGTCATTTATGTAAACCATGACGAAAAAATCCTACAGGACAAAACATGACACTTGATATTTTCTAACCTGTTTGTATACCACCACAGACAGAGAGAGAACCTGAATTAGACAGAGCTCAAAGACAGCAAGATGAGACAGAAGAGAGGAGCCAAGGAGAGGGAAGTGTTCAGGCAGAGGAAGGAGAGAAGGATAACGCCACTAAAAAGTCTAAACACAGGAAGTCTGGGTGGGACCCCAACTGGCCCAATATTTAAGCCTCAGTTGTACAATGCTTCAAATGGTAAGTTCCATATGCAACGTTACTGTGTAAAATTTTAAAAAGAAATAAATAGTATAAATCGACAGCTTTGCCTTAGAACTAAGCTCCCTCTTCACCACAACAGACCAGTACAACGTCCGCATCACTGCAGATGCTGCTCCAATCCGTCTGTTGATCTCTCGCTCCATTCTCCCCTCATCGTGAACAAGACCCCAAGATACTTAAACTCCTCCACTTGGGGCAGGAGCCTGTCCCCAACCCGAAGAGGACAATCCACCTTTTTCCGGCTGAGGACCATGGACTCGGACTTGGAGGTGCTGATTCTCATCCCAGCCACTTCACAATCAGCGGCAAACCGTCCCAGCAAGAGCTGTAGGTCATTGCTGGATGAAGCCAACAGGACAACATCATCAGAATCAGAATCAGAATCAGAATCAGAATCAGGTTTATTGCCATTGTTCATGTAGTACACAAACTAGGAATTTGTCTCGGTGCAATGCTGCAACATTAAACATGATAAAATAAAAGAAATAAACTATACATGCAATAAAGTGTAGAATAAGAGTAAGTGATACTGGTCAGCAGTTAAAATATATTAGCGAGCAGTAGATACTGTGGAGAACTATATAGTGCAGTCGGTAATGCAGGAAGAAAACAGTGATGATTGACATGAGTCTGGTTGCGCTGCTGTACATAGTGCACGAGAGTCAATAAGTCACTTAGTGTTCAGCAGTCTGATGGCAGAGGGGAAGAAGCTGTTCATGTGACGGGAGGTTTTAGTCTGGATGGACCGGAGTCTTCTACCTGAGGGGAGGGCGGCAAACAGTACGTGACCAGGGTGTGAGGGATCGGCTATGATCCGGCCAGCACGCCTCCTGGTCCTGGAGATGTACAGATCCTGGAGAGATGGGAGCTTGCAGCCGATCACCTTCTCAGCAGTGCGCACGACGCGCTGCAGCCTTAGTCTGTCCCTGGCAGTGGATCCTGCGTACCACACGGTTATGGAGGTGGTGAGGATGGACTCGATGATGGCTGTGTAGAACTGCACTAACATCTTGGTGGGTAGCTTGAGCTTCCTCAGCTGCCGCAGGAAGAACATCCTCTGCTGAGCTTTTTTGATGAGTGAGCTGATGGTCGGCTCCCATTTGAGGTCCCTGGTGATGGTAGTGCCTAGGAAGCAGAAGGAATCAGCAGTGGTGATGGGAGAGCCTGAGAGGGTGAGGGGGGGCAGAGGGGTAGTGACTTTCCTGAAGTCTACAATCATCTGCAAACAACAGAGATGAGATCCTGTGGTCACCAAGCATGACACCCTCCATTCCCTGGCTGCGCCTAGAAATCCTGTCCATAAAAATTATGAACAGGATCGGTGAAAAAGGGCAGCCCTGGAGGAGTCCAACTCTCATTGGAAATGACTCCGACCGAGTGTTGGCAATATGAACCAAACTCTCACAACGGTCGTACAGAGACCGAATAGCTCGTAACAACAAGCCCGATACCCCATACTCCCGAAGCACCCCCCACAAAAATCCACGAGGGACGCGGTCAAATGCCTTCTCCAAGTCCACAAAACACATGTAAACTGGTTGGGCAAACTCCCACGAACCCTCGAGAATTCTCGAGAGGGTAAAGAGCTGGTCCGATGTGCCACGGCCAGGACGAAAACCACATTGCTCCTCCTGAATCCGAGGTTCGACCAACGGCCGGACTCTCCTCTCCAGTACCTTGGCATAGACCTTCCCAGGGAGGCTGAGGAGTGTGATCCCTCTAAAGTTGGAGCACACCCTCCAGTCCCCTTTTTTAAAGAGAGGAACCACCACCCCGGTTTGCCATGCCAAAGGCACTGCCCCCGACCTCCACGCAATGTTGCAGAGGCGTGTCAACCATGACAACCCAACAACATCTAGGGCCTTGAGGTACTCAGGGCGAATCTCGTCCACCGCCGGGGCCCGGCCACCAAGGAGATTTTTAACCACCTTGGCGACCTCAGCCCCTGTGATAGGCGAGTCATCCCCTTCGTCCCCAAACCCTGCTTCCACTGTGGAAGGCATATCAGTGGGATTGAGGAGATCCTCGAAGTATTCCTTCCACTGCCCGACGATGTCTCCAGTCGAAGTCAACAGTGTCCCATCCGCACCATACACAGTGTGGACGGGGAGCTGCTTTCCCCTCCTGAGCTGCCGGACATTTTGCCAGAATCTCTTTGAGGCCGACCGAAAGTCTTGTTCCATGACCTCACCGAACTCCTCCCATACCCGGGTTTTTGCTTCAGCAACCACCCGAACTGCACTCCGCTTGGCCTGCCGGTGCACCTCAGCTGCTTCGGGAGTCCCACAAGCCAACCAAGATTGATAGGACTCCTTCTTCAGCTTAATGGCCCCCCTCACCACTGGTGTCCACCACTTGGTTCGTGGGTTGCCACCACGAGATGCACCGACCACCTTGCGGCCGCAGCTCTGGGCCGCAGCTTCAACAACAGAGGTGGAGAACATGGCCCATTCAGACTCCATGTCTCCAGACTCCCTCGGAATGTGGTTGAAGTTCTTCCGGAGGTGGGAGTTGAAGACCTCCCGGACAGGGGCCTCAGCCAGACGCTCCCAGCACACCCTCACTATACGTTTGGGTCTACCAGGTCTGAATGGCTTCCTCCCCTGCCATCGGAGCCAACTCACCACCAGGTGGTGATCAGTTGACAGCTCTGCACCTCTCTTTACTCAGGTGTCCAAGACATACGATCGCAGGTCTGATGATACGATAACAAAATCGATCATCGACCTGCGACCTAGGGTGTCCTGGTGCCAGGTGCACATATGGACACCCTTATGCTTGAACATGGTGTTCATTATGGACAGACTGTGGTTAGCACAGAAGTCCAATAACTGAACACCACTCGGGTTCAGATCGGGCAGGCCGTTCCTCCCAATCACCCCCCTCCAGGTTTCACTGTCGTTGCCCACGTGCGCATTGAAGTCCCCCAGTAGGACAATGGAGTCTCCAAGAGGAGCACCCTCCAGCACCCCAGTCACAGACTCCAAAAAGGGTGGGTACTCTGAAACATCATTTGGTGCATAGGCACAAATGATGGTCAGGACCCGCTTCCCAACCTGAAGGCGCAGGGAAGCAACCCTTTCATCCACCGGGGAAAACTCCAATATAGAAGCAGCAAGGTGGGGCGATACAAGAATACCCACCCCTGCTCGTCGCCTCTCGCCCGGGGCAACTCCAGAAAAGGCCAAGCTCCAGCCCCTCTCCAGGAGACTGGTTCCGGAACCAGAGCTGTGTGTTGAAGTGAGGCCGACTATATCTAGCCGGTATCTCTCAACCTCGTACACCAGCTCAGGCTCCTTCCCCACCAGAGAGGTGACATTCCACGTACCAAAAGCCAGTTTAGAAAGCTTGGGATCAGTCTGCCAAGGTCTCCGCCTTTGACCGCCACCTGATCCACATAGCACCGGACCCCCATGATCCCTCCTGCAGGTGGTGAGCCCACTGGAGGGCGGACCCATGTAACTCCTTCGGGCTGAGCCCGGCCGGGTCCCATGGGTGGAAACCCGGCCACCAGATGCTAGCCTTCGAGCCTCTCCCCCAGGCCTGGCTCCAGGGTGGGGCCCCGGTAACCCCATACCGGGCGGGGTACACTGAATCCTTGATATACAATTCATGAGAGTCTGTTGGATCGTTCTTAGTCTGGCCCTTCACCCAGGACCAGTTTGTCTTGGGAGACCCTATCAGAGGCAAATTGCCCCGGACAACATAGGTCCTGGGATCACTGGGGCACGCAAACCCCCCCACCACGATAAGGTGACGATCCATGAGGGTGACTGTCGATTTACCAGTCAATCTACGTTCCTACTCTCACCTATGGTCACGAGCTTTGGGTAATGACCGAAAGAACGAGATCGTGGTGTAGCATCATCTCACTTTGGCTCAGCAACAATTATTCTTCTGCTTAAAGACATTTTTTTTTTCATCCAGGAATAACACAAAAAAAATGGATTTTCTTCCTCCAGGCCACAGCTGAAATCCCCCTTCTTTTGTTAAAACCAGCCTAAGGAATTTCCCCAATGTCCGGCTTCACTGTTATTGCCCCCATAAAACATGCAACAGATCCATGACTCAGCTAATTTCCTTAAACTCTGGACATGCTGGATTTAAACAGTGAACTTTAAAGTACATTATTACAAACTCAATTCTAAACCTTCATTCTTTTCAGAACTATGAAAATGCAGATGGACTCTGATGTTTTTGATGTGGAAAATCAATAATATGTGTGAAATGCATTAATCTGTGATTTTATATATATGCATGTTAATGTCTAAATGAATGTTTACTCCTGCATGTTGATTTATGCTTATAATTATTATTATTATTATAATTATAATGCTGCTTATAATTTATACTAATCACTAAAGTTATCTTAGTTTAATACATAAAGGGAAATATTAACTTCCAGTACGTATCAAAGTTTTGCCTCGATATCACATGTGACTCCAACAGCCAATCTCTGCATGACAACTCTTCATCCCAAAGCGCTCCAAACAATAGACTGTTTGTTCATTGGACTAAAAGTTCATCGAGCCCGCCCACGAAGGACGCCCATTGGCTGAGATTCCGGTCAGGCCAGAAGCCCGCGAAACTCAACAGAACTTATATAAAGGAGAGAGACCCCTGCTTCACCCTCTTTTCGTCATCCCTTTTTCGTCAACTCTTTTGCTCCGGACCCCTCTTTTGCTTCACTCCCCCAGATTTCTTTTCGGCTACTCCTTTTTTTTCTGATCTCCTCCATTGTCTACACACAGCAAGGAAGAACAAAGGACCGTCTGAACAGACTTCGACCACGTGTCGCTTTTCTGAACACAGAGCAGATAACTCGTAATTTGTTTATGTAACTTTGTATTTTCTTTCTCTCTTAAATGCCTAGGAATTCCTATTTCTTTGAGCTCATTTTTTTTTTTTTTTTTTTTAGAATCGGAGTTAAACTCCAATTTTTATTCATCACCTTTTCTTTGTTAAACTTTCTGTAAAACCACCGTTTGTTTGATTTTAATGTAAACTTAATCTTGACTTTATTTTTATAATATTTTTCTTGACTAAGCACCCACCAGAAGCTACTATTTTTATCTAAAGTCCGAAGCCTTTTTGATTTGAGATCTGATTAGATCTAATTATTATCGAAGACCTCTGCAGCTGCTTGTCTACCAGGAAGAAAAGAAGCAGCTCCCACATCGCGCTGAAGAAACGTCACCATCTGGCTAGAACCCAGTTTCAACTGTGGGTCATACGGCCAAGATCCAGCCCCCTTCGACCGCTTGAATTTAAAGGTCGAACTGTGGACCCTGAAATATCTGCGGGCAGATATTTCCCCTAACATCCACGAAATCTTGGGCTGAGGACGATGACAGAACCATCATCGATGATCACGTGAGCTGCAAAAACTTTAATTCCTCTGCTGAATTAAATTTTTGAGGTTCGGTAAAAATTTATATATCTAATCAGATGCAAATTAAGAAGCCCTTAACATAACTCTTCTTTTCATTAAAATTCCATTTTTATTTTCTTAAGATCAATCAAGGACTTTTCATATAATTAATAAACTTTCTCCATAAATTTGCGGGGTTTTTTTTATAATCTGTTAACTCAAACTGATAGAAATTCATTTCTCAGTTTAACCCTGGTTCTGAAAATATTGACATTGTTAATCTATCACTTACAAGATTGATCTTGTGATTAAGGAAATTACTGCAATGCCTGTTAATCATTTCATTTAATAAATATTTAAGAATGAGAGAAGTTGTTGGGAATTTATTTCATTCCGAGTCTTTTTCAAGCCCAGGTATCGAATTCACGGAAAATTTTTGAGACTGATTGATTAATTTATTGAGTGATCAAACAGGTATAAAGTGAAATTAAAGTTCAAATTGCTTCTTAAAGATAGAAGCTGGTGCCCCTTACGAGTGTTATTAACTTTTCTGATGTATATGAAATGAGATTTGAGCTCAGATTCCAATACATCAATATACATTAAATAATTCATACCTGATCATATTTATTATTTATTAATTTCATATATTTCCCTTACAGCGGATACAAGCGGCTGAAATGAGCTTTCTCTGTAGGATTGCTGGACTCACCCTCAGAGATAGGGTGAGGAGCTCAGTCATCCGGGAGAGGCTCAGAGTAGAACCGCTGCTCCTCCACATTGAAAGGAGTCAGTTGAGGTGGTACGGGCATCTGATTAGGATGCCTCCTGGACGCCTCCCACTTGAGGTGTTTCAGGCACGTCCCACTGGGAGGAGACCCCGGGGCAGACCCAGGACTCGGTGGAGAGACTATGTCTCCCAGCTAGTCTGGGAACGCCTTGGTATCCCCTCTGAAGAGCTGGAGCAGGTGGCTGGGGAGAGGGAAGTCTGGGCTTCTCTGCTTGAACTGCTGCCTCCGCGACCCGGACCTCTGGAAAAGCGGTAGAAGATGGATGGATGGATGGAAATAGTATAAAATTAACATATTCCAGTATGTTTACTGTCACCCCCCCCCCCCCCCACGGGGGAAAAATATGTTGCCACCGTGCCAGAGGAAACACTGCATCCTCATTTCAATATATAAATGTTTTATAGTTCACATATACATACATGTGTCTAAAGATAATTAGTCTTTATGGGTGGGAGGGGTGATTCTTTTTTTCATCATTTAGGGACGACATGGGTTTCCTACATCCTTCACTTACTTTATTTTGAAAAGATATAGAAAGCCCGACAGGCAACCATCCCAATCTACAATTGGGTGCCTTTCTTGGAAATTTGTGTCCCAGGTTTAGATTCAGGTAAATGACAAAACTAGCTCTAAAACTGTTAATCTGTGAAATGGTTCCCTATGATATTCATTTAATGCCCCTCATTTATCAAATGTGCATAAGACAGAAAAGTGCTCATAACACAACCTGCAACACAACACTAATTTATTGATTTTTTTCCCCTTCTCTTATGATAATGTCAATTTCTTTAATGAAGAAGTTTCTCTCTTGCCGTTTTTTATTCCACTATGTCATAATTTCTGGGGATGAGACGTAGGTGTGGAATTCAAATGACGCTTAGATCCATTCATGAGCTTCATCAGTCAGTGAACAATCGTAGGATGAGAGTGACCAGATACACACTGTTTCATAAACACCACACATGTCACGATCTGAGAGCGGGGTGATTCTGCCGGGCTCAGTCTTTTTGCTTTTTTTCCATATTTTTATAGTGTTGTAGTTTTGAGTTGCAATTCCTGTTATTTTATCCTTGGTTGATTTGTCACATATTCTGTACTGTTCCTGAGTATGATTTATTTTGCTGTTTAAGTTCATTGTAGGATTATGTACATTTTTGAGATCACTTCTCTTTATTTGCCATCTCATAATATTTGTATTCTGTTGTGTTCTCCTCCTGGGTTGACAGCTGTCAGTGGCTCTTCCGGGTTTTTGCTCCATGTGGGCAGTGTTCGTGCCACCTGTCATCCTGTCAGCCCATTATCTCCCCTCTCATTGCTCCCAGCTGGTCCAAATTATAATCTTTATCTCCTGCCTGCTCATGTGACCCACACCTGTTATCATATGTTTAATTTGTGTCTAGCCTTTTTTTAAGAGCTGTAATGTTCATTTCTCTTTGTCGGAATATTGTGTTTCTCTCCCCCCATCTCCACCAGAACCCAGCCCTTGTTCTGGTGTGCTAAACTTGTAAGTTTGTTTGCTTGACAGGTTGGATTTTTGTGTTGGAGCACTGTGCCGGACTTTGTGTTTTGTTTCTTTCATAAATCTCACTAACTAGCAGTCCAGCACGTGGGTCTCTCCTCTCTGCTCCGAGGGGCATTTCATGACAGAAGACTCTGGCCAGTTTGAGACCTAGCTGCTGTAGTTTGTGTTTATTTCTTGTTTTTTTTTTTTTTTTTTACTTGAGGGTACTCATGTCTCTCTCCCCGGATTTTTCCATTCCTGATATGAGTGAAGTGGAGCGGTGGACTGTGTGTGTCCTAGAGGACATTCTTTCACACGCTTGTGCCTCTCATACTCCCGAGGCAGTCTGAGAGTGTCATCAGCTGAGGAGCGGGAGGAGCGTGGGCTGGTTATTTTGGTTCAGACGGAGCTTTTATTGGAATATAAGCTTTGGCTCCTCCTGGATCTTGCGCAGGAGCTGAAGGAGGTTTTACCAGGGGGCCCGGAGTTTAAGCCAACGAATGAGAGTCCCCTGACTCCGCAGCCTCTCCTTCTTCACCCTGAGCCTACGTCTCCACCTCCTGCTTCCTGCTGTTGCTCAAGGAAATCCTGCTGGAAGAGCGCCTCCACTTCCTCGTCAGCAATTTCCCCGTCACCGAGGTCCAAAACTCCTGCAGTAGTCCCTTCATCCAGTTTATCTTCTCCGGCTGTCCTGTCAGCTTTTCCTCCCACTGCTGCTGCCTCTTCCCCCTCCTCGGCGATTCCTCCCACTGCTGAGGGTTCAGCTGTTTCCTCCCCTGCTCTGCCCATCGGTGTGGCTGCAGGGGCAGCTTCTCAATGGTTCCCTGGGAGGCCCTCTTCTACAGAAGTCAGGGAGAGGGCTGATTCCAAACCTGATGCAGCAGAAGACATCACAGCCCAGGAGTTAAGGCAAGTGTTTTTTTCTTCTCATACAATTAAGCATAAATTATCTTCCTTGACTCCTGACGGTGAGGCTCAGATTAGGCAGACCTCTGAGTCCTCACCATTTGTTTCAGTTTCAGACTGTTCACCTGCTCTCTCCCTGTCTCCTCCTCCCCCCCCCCCCCCCCCCGAGTTTCCATTGGTCCATGAATTGAGCCACCGGACGATGGAGGAGCCTGCGGTCCTGGAGGACCTGGTCCCAGTCCCGCAGCCACAGTCTGGATGGAAGGAAAGCGCTGCGACTGAGCTGAAGCCTGTGCCAATGATGGAGTGTCCGCTGGCCTCAGCAGAACAAGATCCAGCTCCAGCAGGAGGCTGACCTCCTGTGCTCACATCGGGCAAGCCATCTGCATGGGCAACTTCTCGGGGGGGGGGGGGGTCTCGGGACTGCATCCACCAACATGCCTGCTGCTGGGGCCGCCACAGCAGAGTCTGAGCTGGAACTCCAGAGGGCCAGGCCCGAGATGTCATCGTCTGGATTGACGGAGTCCTGGACAGCGGTGGAGCTCGAGCTCAGGCAAGTGCTTTCCTTTGTTTCTGTTGTTTCTATATCGGAGAGTCCTTGTCTGGATCTTGTTGGGGAGAGCCAGGTGCAGTCATCAGCTGCACCTGAGCTCAACTCACCGTGCTCCTCTGCCGCTGGTGACCCTGACCCTGTTTCTCTGCCTCTCCCATCTGAGCTTTTCCTCAGGGTCACCGAGGATTGTCTAGCTTCACCATAAGTCTCCGTGGGTCCAGCGTCACTGCCTGATATCACCGTGGGTCCAGCTGCTCCTGCCGAGGTTCTCGTGGGTGCTCCATCCCAGCCCGGGACCTCCGTGGGTGCTACTGCCCTTCCAGCTGAGGTCTTCACGGGTGCTCCATCCCAGCAAGGGACCTCCATGGGTGCTGCTTCCCCTCCGGCTGAGGTCTTCGCAGGTGTTCCGCCCCACCCCAGGGCCTCCAAGGGTGCTGCTTCCCCATCAGTTGAGGTCATCCCGAGTGCTCCATCCTAGCCCGGGGCCTCCATGGGTGCAGCTTTAGCCCAGTCTGGGTCCACTGTGGGTGCAGCTTTGGCCCAGACAGGTCCACCGTGGGTGCAGCTCTGGCCCAGACCGGGTCCAACGTGATTGTAGCTATGCTCCAGCCTGAAGCCACCCCGGGTGCTGCTTTGCTCCAGCCCGAAGCCACCACGGGTGCTGCGATGTCCCAGACTGGGACCACCATGGGTGCAGCTTTGCTCCAGGCCAGAGCCACCGTGGGTGCTGCCATGCCCCAGTCCGGGACCACCGAGGGTGCGGCAGAGCAGTCCAAAGGCGTTGGGGTTCCCTCTCCTCTGC
The DNA here is from genome assembly GCA_020510985.1 of Pholidichthys leucotaenia. Classification (NCBI taxonomy): domain Eukaryota; kingdom Metazoa; phylum Chordata; class Actinopteri; order Cichliformes; family Pholidichthyidae; genus Pholidichthys; species Pholidichthys leucotaenia. Next base: position 300,526,782 of record CM035836.1, on the reverse strand, counting down.
CTGACACTGTCGTCGTCCCCTCTCCTCTGCCTGATGCCATCATGGTTCCCTCTCCTCTGCCTGAGGCCATCGTGGTCCCCCCTCCTCTGCCTGGCGTCATCGTGGTTCCCCCTCCTCCGTCTGATGTTGCCGTGGTTCCTCCTATTCCTCCATCCTCATCTCTGGTCATCCCGGTTGGGTGGCCGCCCCCTTGACCACCTTTTCTGTGTTGATGGTTAAAGAACTCTTGCCAACCGCCTGACAGACTGTACCATTGGATTGGGCGGCTAATACTCTCCAGCAGGCCGACTCTTACCACCTCGCTGTCTGCCAGGCCTGGGACTTTGGCCGGCCACCAGAACAGTCTAACTCGTTGGTCTGGGGGCCCTAGGTCCCTGGTTTTGTCTGATGTGGATCCTGAGTGTTTTTTTTTTTTTTTTTTTTTTTGTTTTTGTTTTCTCCTAGCCTGGGTTTTGCTGGGGTGTGAGTCATGGATACTTACGCCAACATCCATTACATGTTCTTTGAGGATATGGTTGAGATAATTCTGTTGTTTTGTGAGTCTCAGCTTCTCTAAAGCTGTACTCCTGTCTTGCTTTACCTTGTGTTGCTATCTTTTCATTTACTTTTAGGACACTGGACATGAAATCGACAAGGTCTGCAACTTTCTCAGTTTGTCTCCTTCAGCCGAGAACAAGGTGAAAATTACAGGTGGAGTGCAGTTTGACAACATGGAAAAGGACAAGATGGCAAACTTTTCTACAATCCCCACATTTGATTAAAAAATTTCTCCCTTCATGAGAAAAGGATAAACACAGGAGGCCACGAAAGACAATGCGGGAAAACTACTTGACTGATTTGCTGTGTTTCCACAGGAAAGGTCGGAAACTGGAAGAATCACTTTACTGTAGCACAGAATGAAGTATTTGATGAAGACTACAAGAAGAAAATGAAGGATTCCACACTTAAGTTCTGCACTGAAATTTGAACAGACCCTGTGTGTGTATTCAATATGTGAACATACTGTCTTTGATACAGAGCTGGAAATGTAGAGGGTTCATTTTTAACATGAATTAAAACAAACACATAATATGAAACACTAAATCTTAAACCAAACATCAAAATAATGAAACACATGGACAATACCAATGAACCAATCACATGAGAAGTGGACTGCATCATTTCCAGTTCTATTTACAGATGAATGACTACTGTATTCATTAAGATCCAAACCTTTTTTGGATATATTGTTATATTATTTTGAGTAACCAATAAAACAATAACAGTCAGTTATTGTTTGAAATGTTTTTTTCTCTGTGTGACCCTTTATGGTGTCAAAATTAACAGCTATTCAGTAGCGGCCCATGGGTGATCCCACTGACGAGCAGTGTTTGGTAAGTTGCTAAAAATAGTAACTAATTACAGTTACTAGTCACTTCTTTTTCAAAGTAATTGAGTTACTTTACCAATTAATGCATAATTAAAGTAATTAGGTACTTGGAAAAGTAACTTTTGCGTTATTACCTCCGCCAAGGAGGTTATGTGATCATCGGCGTTGGCTTGTCTGTCTGTCTGTTTGTCTGTCTGTTTGCTAGCAAGATAACTCAAAAAGTTATGGACAGATTTTCATGAAATTTTCACAGATTGTCAGAAATGGGGTATCCTACAGATGATTAGATTTTGGTGGTGATCTGGATCACCGTCCACAAGAAAACCGCCATTACGCAAAATGCCATTTTCGTGAATAACTACTGAACCACTAATCCTATCATTGTTAATCCAACTGCTTGTCATATGTTTTCATGGTCAAGGAATCTAAAACACGTACACACAAACACTGTATGGGGGAACTGTGGCAAAAACCCCCATTATGGAATATGCGATTTTCGTGAATAACTACTGAACCACTAATCCTATCATTGTCAATCCAATTGCTAGTCATATGTTTTTATGGTCCAGGAATCTGAAAACGTACACACAAACACTGTATGGGGAGAACTGTGGTGAAATCCGCCATTACGGAAAATGCGATTTTCGTGAATAACTACTGAACCGCTAATCCTATCATTGTGAATCCAATTGCTAGTCATATGTTTTCATGGTCCAGGAATCGGAAAACGTACACACAAACACTGTATGGGGGGAACTGTGGCGCTTGGCGGAGGTCTGTGCTCTCCGAGTGCTTTTCTAGTTTTTATTTATTTATTTTATTTTATTTATTTATTTCGGATAATACAGTACAGGTTAAAGAAACTGTATAATATAACAACAAGGTCAAATTAGACAAAGACTCCTTCTACTAAACAATTCCACGTGAGTTAACCGAAATGGGTGATGGCTGAAGCCGCAGCTTATATTGCCCACCCATATTCCATCCAAGAATTCAAAGAAAAAAGAGTAAACAAGACAAGAGTGATTACAATTTAGAACAAAGCTAAGACAAAGTGTGACTGAGAGAAAAAAAAAAAAAAAAAAAAAGAAAACTAAGCTAAGCTAAGTTAAGCAGTTACTATTCAAGACAAATCTAAGACAGAATGTCACAGAGAGAAAAAAAAAAAAAAACTAAGCTACAACACAACACAGGCTGGATATGTCAATCCTTATGTGAGTTTACATGTCGTCTTGTAAATATGTTTGGATAAATATAGACAGCTGCAGCTGTTTGTTTAACCCCAAAATTAAAATGTTCATGCTGCTGTCATGCAATGAATGCTTGTTATTGAACTTAACACATACAGACCTTTTCTGACAATTGTTTAAAATGTCATTGATCTATATTTTGTGAAAATTTAAAAATGAATGCATGCTGAAGCTGCAAATATCAAATTCATATCATTCCAATACAGTGTAACTGCCATGAACGCCCCTCCAGGGCAGAAAAAACAGACCCCCACGCTAAACTGCAATAGTGACATTTAATAACAAAAAAACTAGTACAGTGCAAAACACACAATGCAAACAAAGAATAATTCACAAGAAATGGTGCTCCAGAGCTGAGGACACACTGGAGAAAAGGAGGGGGAGACTGTCTGTAGAGGAGTAGTCCAGTCTGATCACAACTGAGACTGCCGCAATGATGGAGGGAAACGGCAGTCTATAAATAGTGGGGGAAATAATGAGTGGCAGGTGCAAACCGGTGAACTGACAGGGCCTAATTTCCAACTGCTCACAGCTGGGATGGCTGGGAAGTGAGCTGCTGGTGGATGTGCCTAGAAAATGAGGAGGGAGCTCATGCCACAGAACAGGAAATAGACCAAACATTACTGACAAAATAATCATAATAGACAAAATACACAGAAATAAATTGAGAGTCTGAGCACTGTGCTCAGATTCATGATAGAGCCCCCCCCCCCCCCCCCAGTAGGTGGCTCTCAGACACCCCAAGGCAACATCCAAGAGGAACCACCCCCAAAGGAAAAGGTACAACAAACAGCCTCCCCGGGAGGAAGGTGGGGGGAACAGGACAGGAGAGAAAAAAATATGGACCCCGCTCAGGACCCGCACCCACACTACGCCAAGCCCCCTGGGCCCCCCTAGGCCAAAGAACCAAGCAGCTCGGGTGGCCGGCCGAAGTCCCAGGCCAGCCAGATGGCCAGGTGGTACGAGTCAGGTGGCCTGCCAGAGAACATGGGCCACCCAACCCAGCAGCTCAGTCTATCGGGCAGCCAGCCAGAGTTCTTCAGCCACCAAGACTGGAGGAGTGACCAAGGAGATGGCTCCCACACAGGTAGGCCCAACGAGGGGATAAAGGGCTGAAGGGGGGGGGGGGGGACCACAACAGGATCTGGTGGAGGTGGAAGGGGGACCACGATGCTCTTGGTGGTCTTAGGCTGAGACAGTGTTGCACCTGCAGAGGCTCTGGGCTGGAGCATGGCAGCACACATGGAGGCTGCGGGCTGGAGCTCTGCAGCACCTGCGGTGGCTCCAGGCAAGAGCAGAGCTGAACCTGCAGAGGCTCCAGGGAGGAGCAGAGCTGCACCCTCGGTGGCTCCAGGCAGGAGCGGAGTTTTTTTTTTTTTTTTGTTACTTATTTGTACCCGTAGGTAGATTTGGTTTGCAGTCTGGTGACAAGCCACCGGCTGCCGGTCGCTGCGTGCGCGAGCACCCTAAACCTACATGTTTTTGGTATGCGGGAGGAAACCGGAGAAATCCCGGAGTAAACCCACGCAACACGGGGAGAACATGCAAACTCCACACAGCTCACTGTTGGTTGGGGGCTGGGATCGAACCCACAATCTCATGATCCCCGCGATCCCCCGGCCGAGGGTAAACTGTGCTGCCACAGTGCTAAACCACTGCACCACCATGCAGCGGTTGGAGTTGCACCCTTGGTGGGCCCCGACTGGGCCAATGCTGCACCCACGGTGGGCCCTGGGCTGGATCGCAACACCCAAGGTGGACCCATGCTGGAACGGAGCACCCACATCGGGTTAAAGCTGGGGCGCAGCACCCACGAGGGTCCCCAACCAGGACACAGCACCCACGGAGACTCGGGCTGAGGAGGAGGAAGCCAGATGACGGCCTTGGGCAGGGGGAAAGCTGCACCCACGGGGGTCCCAGACTGGGACAGGGCACCCGTGACGACCTCCACTGCGGGGTAAGCTGGACCCAAAGCGACCTTGGGTGGTGAGCCTGGACCCATGGAGACATCTGGTGGTACTGGACCATCTCCGGTGACCCTGGAAGAAAGCTCAGACAGAACACATAGAGAAGCAGGGTCAGGGTCACTGGCAGCGGCGGAGCCTGGTGAAGCGAGCTCAGGTGCAGCGGGGTGGCTGCACCCGGCTCTCCTCACCAAGATCCAGGAAAGATTGCTCTAGGACAAATAGAATAAAGAGAGCACTTACCTGAACTCGAGCTCCACTGCCGTCCAGGACTCTGTCAATCCAGGGGATGATGTTACTCCAGGCTCAGTCATCTGGTGGTCCAGCTCGGTCACTTCGGTCGGTGGCCTCTGCAGCAGGCATGACAGTAGTAGCAGTCTTTGTCGCCCCAGGCGATTTAACCCACGCTGGTGGCTCTTCCGGCGTGGAAGCTGGAGGTCGGCTCCGTGTTGGCACTGGAATCGGGTCCTCCAGGGCCATGGGCTCCTCCATCATCCAGTGGCTTGGTTCTGGGACTGGCGGAAACTCAGAGATAGATGGAGGAGACACGGAGAGGATAGGTGAGGAATTATTTGCTGTAGCAGGTGGTGAGAGCTCAGGGAACTGCAAACCCTGAGCCTCATCGCCGGGAATCAGGCAAAGCATATCGTTATACATTGACATAGAATGAAATGAAACTTGCCTGTCATCCCAGTGTGTGATGTTATCTGCAGCAGGAAACGGACAGTCATCCCTCTCCATGTCTATGGTGAGCCTGGGCCCCTCTGAGGATGGTGGAGGAGCCGCTCTTTTAGTCACGGAGGTGGATGGAACCAGGGAGGGCTCATTGAGCCTCCAAGCAGCAGGAGAAGTCGCCGGGAGGAAGCGGGAGGCAGTAGCTGCACAGCAGGGAGAAGCTGGGGAAACAGCTGAAGAAAAAGGATGCTTAGAGCACACTGCTGTGGGAGTCTTCCACTCCGGCGAAGGAGAAGCTGCTGGCAAGGAGGGGATGGTGTTCCTCCGGCGGTCCAGAGTGGGATGACGTCGCCTTTGTGGAGCTGAAGCTGGCTTAGTTGGAGCAGGAACGGGCATCTGAACACAACTGAGACTGCCGCAATGATGGAGGGAACAGCAGTCTATAAATAGTGGCAAAATAATGAGCGGCAGGTGTGAACTGGTGAGCGGGCAGGGCCTAATTTCCAACTACTCGCAGCTGGAATGGCTGGGAAATGAGCAGCTGGTGGGTGTGCCTGAGTGATGAGGAGGGAGCTTGTGCCACAGAACAGAAAATAGACCAAACATTACTGACAAAATAATCATAATAGACAAAATACAAAGAAATAAATTGAAAGTCTGAGCACTGTGCTCACACTCATGACAGCAACTAATACAAAAAAAAAAATGCAAAAAACTGTTTGATATGTTTATTACATCGTTAAGCCTTAGGAAGCACACTGTTACTATTTTTTCATTTATTATTTTATTTCTTGCAGCCTTCCATCTGATGACATATGACACATAAACATCAGATCTGTGATATTCATAAAAAATATACCTGGTGCCCTTGTGTCTGTCCTGTGTCTGTACCACCAATCACACAAACAGTCCTTCTGAGTTTTCAGTGCATGATCTGTGCATTGCTGTTGAAGCCACAGATTTAGCTGTGCTTATTTGTGAGGAGCCTCCATTTATAGTCTATGATACACTGTCAAACAGCAGCAACAAGTACCAGAACTATGCAAAAACATTCAAAAATACTGTTAAAATCCCGATTCTTTGATTGAAAGATCCAAGAATAAGGCAGAGAATTCTTCAATTCAAAGATGCAACATGTATTCAGAGGTCACATGTAAAGCAAGCAGCATTGGGTTCAGCGTGACGCAGCTCCCTCGGGAGCATCGCCAGACTGACCCTGACTTCTGGGTGCAACTTACATTCATCTTCTCGGGTTGGTTGGACCAACCCTGTACAAGAGGATAGGCTTATACACAATCATCTGATTGGCCAGTTTAACTCTGACGTGAACAGGCCATCTGTTATTCACGTTAACTGTCTCCTAAGATGTACAATAAAAGTGTGTGTGTGAGTGTTGGTTTGGGTGTGTAACTAATGTAATAGATCTGACTAAAAGAAGGGAGAGAGAGAGAAAGAGGGCTCTATAGCTCTGCCTGATTCCTGTTCATCAGATTGTGGTTGCGTAATACTTTAGACTGTAGTTTGACACTTAACATATTTGTTCATAAGAATGTAAACAAAATATGTATAGAATATGTGTAGAGCATGATGGGAAATTACCTACAGAATTATTATTTTTGGCACTCTAACTTTTCATATTTTTAAATATTTTCATATTTTCTAAAAATATGCCACTATGCTGAACATAAACCACAAGAGATGGAGAATGATATTGATCCTGATAACCACTTTCTCAATAATATTCATAACCACTGTGAATATTACACTGAAAAGCAATTCAAAAGTCAAGTGCAATTAGATGGTAAACTGTCAATAATACACTTCAATAGCAGAAGTCTTAACAAAAACTTCTCACAGATTCAGGACTATTTAAAACAGCTAAACAGAAAATTTACAGCTATAGCAGTCTCTGAAACCTGGCTTAATGCAGACCAGGCTCCCCTGATGGCAATAGAGGGATATCAGATGTTTAACATTAACAGATCTCAAAAAAAGGGTGGTGGTGTTGCACTGTATATTGATGACCTGTACAGGTGTAAGCTTGTAAATGAAATGTCCTTAGCACTACCAGGGATTCTGGAATGTGTTACTGTTGAGATTGACCTAGACAAAACAAAAAATCTAATCATAAGCTGCATATACAGAACGCCGGGAACTTGCATTGAGACATTCAGAGATAAATTAGTCGAGCTGTACAATAATATTACTAGTAAGAAAATGGTAGCAATTTGTGGAGATTTCAATATTGACCTACTTAATCCACATCAACAAAATGTAGTTACAGAGTTCATGAACTCTATGTACAGCATGAGTCTATATCCCACAATAACACATCCCAGTAGAATCACAGCTCACTCTGCTACACTTATTGACAACCTGTTTGTCAATGTTCTCGACAAGAAAATAGAAAGTGGATTATTGATAAATGATATAAGCGACCACTTGCCAATCTTTGCACTTATCCATGGCCACACGGGGCCCAACCCAGAAAAAATCTCAAAATCGTTCAGACACAAATCACCAAACGCAATCAGTTCTTTTAAAGAGGACTTGCTGAAGCAAGACTGGACAGAAGTCTATGTATCAGATGTAAATGAAGCCTATGACACATTTACAAACATTGCAACCACTCTTTATGAAAAAAACTGCCCATTAGTTAAAAAAAAGCTTAAACACAAATTTACTGACAAACCATGGCTAACCAAAGGACTACAAAAGGCGTGTAAAAAGAAAAATTTATTATATAAAGCTTTCATAAAGAAAAAGACAAAAGAAGCAGAGCAGCGGTATAAAACATACAAAAATAAGTTAACATATATAATAAGATGTAGTAAAAGAGACTATTACAGTAAAGAACTGGAAAAAAAAACAAAGACAATATTAAAAATACATGGACAATAATCAACAGTATCCTTGGAAATAAAAGCAGAAATACCAGCTACCCAACTAACACTCCAAAAAATAATAAATCGACTCCGAATGTGAATATAGCTTCACCTGCAGATGAATTTAATAATTTTTTTTGTTAACATTGGACCTAAACTGGCCCGAGAAATACCCACTACGGTGCCAACAGGTGATTTAATATGCAATAACACTGCTGTAAAAGACACCATCTTCATAAAGAACACAGACGAAAGAGAGGTCATTGAAATTGTTAAATCGTTCAAAAGTAAAACATCTACTGACTGCGATGGTATTGATATGCTACTAGTCAAAACTGTTATCGAATGCATAGTGAAACCACTGACGTATATCTGTAACCTGTCTCTCCAATCAGGTATATTTCCCAATGCAATGAAAATAGCTAAAGTAATTCCGATTTACAAGACAGGCGACAGAGGGGAACTCTCCAACTACAGACCAATTTCACTATTACCGCAATTTTCCAAGATACTTGAAAAAATATTCTATGAGAGAATTGACAACTTCATACTGAAGAATGATTTATTGTGTGAGCAGCAATATGGGTTCAGACACAAAAGGACAACAGCATATGCCTTAATGGAATTTACAGAAAAAATATCAACAGCCATTGAAAATAAAGAGTATTCAGTTGGAGTATTCCTGGATCTTAAAAAAGCATTTGATACAGTAGATCACAATCTATTATTAAAGAAACTACAAAATTGTGGTATCAGAGGGGTAGCACTGTCCTGGTTAAGAAGTTACTTAAAGAATAGATATCAGTTTGTATGTGTTAACAACAAAAACTCAGAGCTACTGAAGGTCACCTGTGGAGTCCCACAGGGTTCAGTTTTGGGACCATTATTATTCAATATGTATATAAATGATATATGTAAAGTTTCAGAAAAAATGGACTTAATATTGTTTGCTGATGACACTAACCTGCTATGCAGTGGAAACAACTTGGAACAACTTCTGGATACACTCGGAAAGGAATTAGGAAAGCTGAAACTGTGGTTTGATTCAAACAAATTAACGCTCAATTTAAGCAAGACAAAATTTATAGTCTTTAACAACCATCACAACTACCCAGTACCCAAACTCAGTGTAAATGGTGTAGAGATTGAAAGGGTATCCGAAACTAAATTCCTTGGAGTAATAATTGATAACAAACTGTGTTGGAAGCCACATATTAATTATATAAAAGGTAAAGTATCCAAATCAATTGCAATATTACACAGAGTGAAAAATTTGCTGAATCAACCCACACTATACACCTTGTATCATTCATTAATACTCCCATACATGACATATTGTAATGAAGTATGGGGAAATACATATAAAACAAACATATATCCACTCTTTATGCTTCAAAAGAGAGCTATTAGAATAATCAACAAAGCAGCTTACAGGGAACCAGCAAACCCACTTTTTCTTAAACGAAAAACTCTCAAGTTGAAAGATCTGATCGACTTTAAAACCGCAATAATAATGTTCAAAGTGAAGAATCTATCACTGCCCGCAAATATCCAAAAGTTGTTCCAAACAAGGGAGAAACGATATCACTTCAGAGGAACATGTATATTTCAAAAGCCTACAGTGAGAACAACTACCAAGCAACACTGTATTTCAGTGCAAGGTGTCAGATTATGGAACGATTTTGGACCTGAATTAAAATCATGTACAAAGCTTGGACAATTTAAACAAAAACTAAAGGAAGAAATACTCCAAACATATTTACAAGACGACATGTAAACTCACATAAGGATTGACATTTCCAGCCTGTGTTGTGTTATAGCTTAGTTTTTCTTTTTTCTCTGTGACACTATGTCTTAGATTTGTTTTTGAATAGTAACCGCTTAACTTAGACTAGCTCAGTTTTCTTTTTCTCTCAGTCATATTTTGTCTTAGCCTTGTTTTAAATTGTAATCGCTCTTGTCTTGTTTTCTCTTTTTTCTCCTTTGAATTCTTGGATGGAATATGGGTGGGCAATATAAGCTGCGGCTTCAGCCATCACCCATTTCGGATAACTCACGTGGAATTGTATAGTAGAAGGAGTCTTTGTCTAATTTGGCCTTGTTGTTATATTATACAGTTTCTTTTAACCTGTAATGTACTATCCGAAATAAATTCATTCATTCATTCATTCATTCATTCATAACCCTTTCGATACAAACACTACAACAGCTGAAATGAGCTGACACTTGACTGCAAAACACGTATGCAAACAACACATTAAAACCAATTTGAAAAACATTTAAAAATGCTAGTTTTAAATGCCCCACTACTCCACTCTTGCTGACTGATTTAACAATTTCAGCCCAAAACTGGAAGTTGCCCCAATAATCTTTCTACAGCAGTGCCCTCAGGAATAAGGTGGATATTCATTTGCCCTAAAGATATCTACCCATATTAATAAAAGTAAGGAGTAACGCATCTGATCAAATTTCAGTAACTGTAATGCATTACTGAATTTTTAAACAGTGATTATGTTACACAGCACATCACTGCAAAAGTAGTGGCGCTATAGTTACTCCCAACACTCCTGACAAGGCAAATTACTCATGAACAGTGAACAGACACACATCTATACTTTCGAGGACCCTGAGTCTTTAGCTCCACAGATATTAAACAGAGCTGTTGCAAAGCCCCAAGAAAACATCACTATGCTAACCAGCGCACTATTCAAGACAACACCAGCCTCACTCAGCATGATAGAACCAGACCAAGAAAAATTGACGACACATCCTAACCCCAGCACCAACAACGAAAGGGACCAAATGGGACAAAAACGCGAAAAATTATTAAATCAAACTAAAAGGAAAGCATTACAAAGTGTCAAAAGAATTTTTAAAAGTGTTCCGTTTGTTCACTTGATGTCACTTGGTCAGATTAGACATGATTTAATGCGTTATACAGGCAAAGACACTTACAGTAGCGAAATGGAGTTTAACTCACTGGTTACTGTGTCTTTATATGGATCTGGATACATCTTCATGTCATCAAATCCTGTTGTAATGGTTGCAAAATGCAAAGCCAAGGCTAACTTGCTAAGTGGGTTAACGACCCCACTTGTCCAGGTATCCTGAGCGCCATTCTGCTGCATCCTGACTTCTTTATAATGTCCAGCTTAAGGGAAGGCCTTGAGTTGTTTTTTTTTTTGTTTTGTTTTTTTTAATCCAAAGCTGATGTTCAAATTGTAGTTTCCTAAACTTGTTAGCAAGTAAATACGGCAGGCTATCCGATCCATGTGCACAGTAGTAATCAGGGCATTGAAATGCACTGATACAAAAAAAACAAAAAAAAACAAGGTGGTGCCCACAGCGGCCGCAGTGGTGTATCGCTGCCCTTTAATTTTTATAATTTGTCTGTTTTTGTTCACCGATTGTGCATCTGCCGGTTCATACACCCGTGAAGAACTATTAAATATCAGGACTCTCACCCCCATGGACCTTCTTCCAGTTTTTTTAGCTCCTGCCGCCGATCTGATCCATTGTTTGGCCAAAAGAGCTAGACGGCGGAAAAGAGGGAAGAGAGGGGGGATTCTCGCTCGACTACGAAAAAGAGGCACGCGAACAGCCTTGCCTGGCATATTTCTATCCAATGCCAATTCTCTCCTGAACAAGGTAGAAGAATTAAGACTGCTGATGCGTTTCAAGGACCTCGCTTCCTCGTCTGTCATCTGCTTCTCTGAGACCTGGCTTAATGAGAACATTCCAGATTGCGCAATCAGCCTCGAGGGATTTCAGCTGTATCGTGCTGACCGCGTCACAGAGCTGTCCGGTAAGTCTATTGGAGGAGGAGTGTGCTTCTATATTAACAACAGCTGGTGCTCTGATGTAACGGTGATTTCCAAACACTGTTCTCCCGCCCTGGAATTTCTTTTCATTAACTGCAAGCCATTTTATTCCCCGCGGGAGTTTGCCTCATTCATCCTCGTCGCTGTGTACGCCCCTCCCGACGCGGACACGCGCGAAGCTCAGCGCGTGCTCGCAGATCACATCCAACTTACGGAGCGGAACTTTCCAGACTCCCTGGTTATCGTGGTGGGCGATTTTAACCAGAGCAATCTGAGTCACGAGCTCCCCCGCTACAAACAGTGTATTAAATGTCCAACCAGAGGAAATAACACGCTAGATCACTGTTATACTTCAGTAAAGGACGCATATCGCGCTGTTCCCCGCGCTGCGCTGGGACTATCTGATCACGTGATGGTTCACCTCATCCCCACATACAGACAAAGACTGAAACTCACTAAACCTGTTGTGACCACCACAAAGAAATTGACCAGTGAAGCTGGAGAGAAATTGAACACATGCATGGAAATAACTGACTGGGGCATGTTTAAAAGAGCCACACATGATCTTAATGAGTACACAGACACTGTGAACTCATATATCAACTTCTGTGAGGAGGACATTCTCCCATCGCGCACCAGGGTAAGATATTCTAATGACAAGCCCTGGTTCACAGCTAAGCTCAGACGGATCAGGAAGGAGAAGGAAGCAGCGTTGAAAAGTGGAGACAGGGACTGCTACAGAGAGGTCAAATATCGGTTTAACAGAGAGCTGAGGAAAGCTAAATCTGTGTATTCTGAGAAACTCCAGCAGCAGTTCACTGCTAATGACTCGGCTTCTGTGTGGAGAGGACTGAGGCAAATCACCAACTATCGGCCTCAGGCTTCTATAGGTCAGGATGACAAAGCCCTTTGTCAAAGACTGTCCCAACATTACGGCCGTTTTGACACCTCGTCAGCTGTGTCCAACTCACTCACTCCACCCAGCTCCACTGCCTCCTCAGCCCCTAATTCATCAAAAGCGGTCCCCCCCCTCCTCCTCCTCCTCCTCCCCCCCTCCCCTTGTCATCAGTGAGCAGGACGTGCACAGACAGTTCTCCAGACTGAACCCGCGCAAGGCCCCCGGGCCGGACGGTGTGTCTCCCTCCACCCTGAGACACTGTGCGAAAGAGCTGGCTCCTGTCTTCACAGACATTTTTAACACCTCCCTTAAGCAATGTCACGTGCCGACCTGCCTCAAATCCCCCACCATCATCCCTGTCCCCAAGAAGCCACGGATTACTGGACTTAACGACTACAGACCTGTAGCACTCACCTCTGTAGTCATGAAGTCCTTTGAGCGCCTGGTCCTGTCTCACCTCAAGTCCATCACCACACCCCTCCTAGACCCGCTGCAGTTTGCCTACCGTGCTAACAGGTCTGTGGACGACGCAGTCAACCTGGCCCTCCACTCCATCCTGCAGCACCTGGACTCCCCGGGAACCTACGCCAGGATTCTGTTTGTGGACTTCAGCTCCGCATTAAACACCATCCGCCCCGATCTGCTCCAGGACAAGCTGTCCCTGCTCAACGTGCCTGACTCCCTCTGCAGGTGGATCACCGACTTCCTGACGGACCAGAGACAGCATGTGCGGCTGGGGAAGTCTGTCTCAGACTCTGTTAGCATCAGCATTGGATCACCCCAGGGCTGTGTACTTTCCCCCCTATTCTTCTCCCTTTATACCAACTCCTGCACCTCCTCCCACCAGTCTGTTAAGCTGATTAAGTTTGCGGACGACACCACCCTCATCGGGCTCATTTCCAACGGCGACGAGTCCGCCTACAGGGAAGAGGTGGCCCAGCTGGTGTCCTGGTGCAGCCACAACAACCTGCAGCTGAATGCTCTGAAGACAACGGAGATGATTGTGGACTTCAGGAAAGTCACATCCCCCCTGCCCCCCCTCACCATCACAGGCTCTCCCATCACCATTGCAGATTCCTTCCGCTTCTTGGGCACCACCATCACCTGGGACCTCAAATGGGAGCCAACCATCAGCTCCCTCATCAAAAAGGCCCAGCAGAGGATGTTCTTTCTGCGGCAGCTGAGGAAGCTCAAGCTACCCACCAAGATGTTAGTGCAGTTCTACACGGCCATCATCGAGTCCATCCTCACCTCCTCCATAACTGTGTGGTATGCAGGAGCCACTGCCAGGGACAGACTAAGGCTGCAGCGCGTCGTGCGCACTGCTGAGAAGGTGATAGGCTGCGAGCTCCCATCTCTCCAGGACCTGTACATCTCCAGGACCCGGAGGCGTGCTGGCCGGATCATAGCCGATCCGTCACATCCTGGTCACGTGCTGTTTGCCCCCCTCCCCTCAGGTAGAAGGCTTCGGTCCATTCGGACTAAAACCTCCCGGCACATGAACAGCTTTTTCCCCTCTGCCATCAGACTGCTGAACACTAAGTGACTTTTGACTCTCGTGCACTATGTACAGCAGCTCAACCAGACTCATGTCAATCATCACTGTTTTTCTGTTGCATTATTGACTGCACTATGTGGTACTTCACATTATCTGCTACATGCTAATTTTTTAAAACTGCCTTGACTAGTACTACTCATTATTACTATTATTATTATTATTATTACTTATTATTACTTATTTTTCTACACTTATTGCACGTTTCTAGTCCTTTAGTTTTTTAGTTTATCCCTTTTTCTCATTATGTTTTTAATGTTGCAGCATGGCACCGAGACAAATTCCTAGTTTGTGTATTACATGAACAATGGCAATAAATCTGATTCTGATTCTGATTACAGTGAAGTTGTCAAAAAACTGACTGTCATTGGGTAGAGCCTATCATCCTTTTTTTTTTCTTCAATGCAAGGAGATAATTAATTTTCCATAGCAACACATACAGTGTAAGCTGATTTCTTATTGGCTAAATAATTTAAGAAAGTATGCTCACCTCCTTACATTTTACATAGTAATAAAAATGAACTCATTTCTGATTGGTTGATTAATGTTCCCACAGTGGCAAGTTCCTTTTTTCCTCCTGTAGACTTCTGACAAGACTCTGACTACATGTTACACAATAATATACATATAAAATACATTTATTATCACAGTGTTTGAATAATTTCTTCTCTTTAACTTCTCAAATTTGTGAGGAAGCTCCACCTCACTTGCCTCCTCCTACGAGGGGTGGAGAACAGAAGCAGTGGGAAGAGGGGGGGGGGGGTGCCAGTGCAACAGGTTGGTGAGATATGAAGGAGCCTTGTGATGGAGGGATTTAAAGGTGAGGAGAAGGACTTTGAACTGTATATGTTGTGAGATTGGTAGCCAGTGGAGGGTCTGGAGGACAGGGGTGATGTGGTCGTGGGAGTGGGACTGTGTAAAAAGATGAGCGGCTGAGTTCTGAATGTATTGATTCTTGAGGACTTTGGATGATGAGCTGTAAAGGATGCTATTGCAGTAGTCGAGTCTGGGTTTGGTAAATGCGTGTTTAAGGGTTTCTGCGGTGTCTTCATACGTCTGGGCTATGGGGTAGGGTGGCAAAACGAAAGCCTTATCTTATGAAGAAAAACATCTAAGCCAGGCTACATTTTGCAAAAACACATTTGAAATCTCCCAAATGCATGTGGAAAAATGTGCTATGGTCCAAAGAAACCAAGGTTGAACTTTTTGGCCATAATTCCAAAAGGTATATTTGGTGCAAGCACAATACTGCCCATCACCAAGAGAGCACAATACCTACAGTGAAGCATGGTGATGGCACCATCATGCTTTGTGGCTGTTTTTCTTCAGCTGGAAGTGAGCCCTTAGTCAAGGTGGAGGGAATTATGATAAGATAAGATAAGGTAAGATAAGATAAGCCTTTATTAGTCCCACAAAGGGGAAATTCCAGGATTGCAACAGCACAGGGATAGCAACACTTTTTGAGCAATAATTTAGAAGATAAGAAAATAAGAGCAGTGAATATACATATGTACACATAAATATATAAATATACTGTATATACACAGTGCGGAGCATTGTAGCTAGATGGAATAAACAGCATAACCATCTATTTAGTTACCCTGGTATGAATATGTACCCATGCATATTGTCACCCTCCGTAGCGACTGATATTGTCCTAGTTGTATACTGGAGGGGGGCCATTTGTGTAAGTCTGTTGCGTCTTTTGCATTCAATACTATTAGGTCATCACGTTTTTTTTTTTTTTGCTATCTCTGCGAGCAGCCCTGCTTTGGTTATACAGTCTGACAGCCGTAGGTAGGAAGGACCTGTGAAACCTCTCGGTCGCGCACCTAGGATGATGTAGTCTACTGCTAAATGAGCTCCTCAGTGCGTTCAGTATGTCCTGCATAGGGTGGGACTCGGACTCCAGCAGAGATGACAGTTTAGCCACCATCCTTCTCTCTCCTATCTCCTCCACTGGATCAAGGCGTTGCCCCAGGACAGAGCTAGCTTTCTTGATCAGTTTGTTCTGTATCTTCCTATTGGCTGCTGTAATACCATTGCCCCAGGAGACCATTCCAAAAGTGATGGCTGATGCCACCACCGTGTCGTAGAATGTCTTCAAGAGCACCCCTTGTACACCAAAAGACCTGAGCCTCCTCAGTAGGAACAGCCTGCGCTGTCCCTTCTTGTAGAGTGCGTCGGTATTGTGTGACCAGTCTAGTTTATTGTTCAGATGAACACCCAGGTACTTGTAGGATGTCACCATCTTGATGTCTGTTCCCTGGATGTTTACTGGTGCTGTGAGGGGTTGTCCTTGCCTGCGGCAGTCCACCACCAGCTCCTTAGATTTCCTCGCGTTGATCTGGAGGCAGTTCCTATGGCACCAGTCCACAAAGTCCTGGATAAGTCCTCTGTACTCAGCTTCATCTCTGTTGGAGATGAGGCCGATGATCGCAGAGTCGTCAGAGAACTTCTGTAGATGGCAGTGTGTTGTGTTGTGTGAGAAGTCTGCAGTATAAAGGGTGAACAGGAAGGGAGCCAAAACCGTTCCCTGGGGGCCCCTGTGCTACCGATGATCATGTTGGACAAACAATCCCGGGTTCTCACAAACTGTGGCCGGTTAGTGAGGTAGTCCAAGATCCATGATGACAGGTGCTGGTCCACCCCTGCGCACAGCAGCTTGTCTTTCAGGATCATCGGTTGGATGGTGTTGAAAGCACTGGAGAAGTCAAAGAACATGATCCTCACCGCATTCCCGGGCTTCTCCAGGTGGGACAGGGAACGGTGAAGGAGGAAGATCACTGCATCCTCCACCCCAATGCCATGCCGGTAGGCGAACTGGGGTGGACTGGTCCCACCAGGGGGCGGAGCTGAGCAAGGAGCAGTCTCTCCAGGGTCTTCATCATGTGAGACGTCAGGGCCACTGGCCTGTAGCTGTTCGGGTCTCTGGGGTGGGAAGTCTTTGGTACAGGTACCACACAAGATTTTTTCCACAACTGTGGTACCCTCCTCAGCTTCAGGCTCAGGTTGAAGATGTGCTCCACAATCCCACACAACTGGTCTGTACAGGACTTGAGGAGCTTTGCTCTGATGCCGTCCGGTCCCAACGCCTTCCTCACCTTGATCTTCCTCAGCTCCGTCCTCACCTGGGTCTTAGTAAGGGTCAGGATGGGGGGCTGTGTGCTGGGAGTGGGGGGTGTTGGTAGAGTGGGGTGTGGACAGCAGGTCTCAATGACTTTAGAGGTAGCAGTGGTTGTTGTGCAGTCAGGGGGGGGGGGGCGGTTGGTCAAACCTATTAAAAAACAGGTTCAGATTGTTCGCCCACTCCCTGCCCCCCGTGGCCTGGGAGGAGGTATTCTGAAGCTCAGAGATGGTTTTAAGGTTTCTCCAGACCCCGCTGATGTCGCTCTGTTGCAGCTTGTCCTCCATCTTCTTCCTGAAGCTGTCCTTGCCTTCTCTGATCTTCCTCCTCAGCTCCCTCTGTACGGACTTCAGCATCTCCCTGTTCCCCGACCAGAAGATCCTCTTCTTCTCTCTCAGAAGTGTTTTAATCTCAGGGTTGATCCAGGGTTTGTTGTCCGAGCAACACCGTATGGTCTTAGTGGGTACGGTGTTGTCCACACAGAAGTTGATGTAGTCCGTGATGGTGTGAGTGAGGCCATCGATGTCCTCACCATGTGGATCGCAGAGCTGCTCCCAGGCAGTGGTTTCAAAACAGTCCTTTAGAGCGTCCATTGCCTCCTCAGACCATAACTTCACCGTGCAGGTCCAAATGAACAGGTCCAAATACCAGTCAGTGTTGGAGGAAAATCTCCAGGCTTCTGCTAGAAAGCTGAAGATGAAGAGGAACTTCATCTTTCAGCAGAACAATGATCCAAAACATCAATCCAAATAAATTAAGGAATGGCTTCACCAGAAGAAGATTAAGGTTTTGGAATGGCCCAGCCAGAGTCCAGACCTGACTCTGACCGAACATCTGTTGGGGTCATCTAAAGAGGGCTGTGCACAGGAAATGCCCTCACAATCTGACAGATTTGGAGCATTTTTGCAAAGAAGAGTGGGAAAATTTTGCCACGTCAAGATGTGTCACACTGATAACAAACCATACAGGACTAGGAATAAGAAACTAAGAAACCGGGATGCTAATAACAAAGATAAACAAAAAGAAACTCAGTATCATCATACAGCCATTGACAAAATTGTTGGTACCCCTCTGTTAATGAAAGAAAAACCCACAATGGTCACAGAAATAACTTGAATCTGACAAAAGTGGTAATAAATAAAAATTCTATGAAAATTAACCAATGAAAATCAGACAATACTTTTGAATTGTGGTTCAACAGAATTATTTAAAAAAAACAAACTCATGAAACAGGCCTGGACAAAAATGATGGTACCCTTAACTTAATATTTTGTTGCACAACCTTTTGAGGCAATCACTGCAATCAAACAATTTCTGTAATTGTCAATGAGACTTCTACACCTCTCAGCAGGTATTTTGGCCCACTCCTCATGAGCAAACTGCTCCAGTTGTCTCAGGTTTGAAGGGTGCCTTCTCCAGATGGCATGTTTCAGCTCCTTCCACAGATGTTCAATAGGATTTAGATCAGAGCTCATAGAAGGCCACTTTAGAATAGTCCAATGTTTCGCTCTTAGCTATTCTTGGGTGTTTTTAGCTGTGTGTGTTTTTTTTTTTGTTTTTTTTTTTATTACTTATTTGTACCCGTAGGTAGACTTGGTTTTGCAGTCTGGTGACAAGCCACTGGCTGCTGGTCGCTGCGTGCACGAGCGCCCTAAACCTACATGTTTTTGGTGTGCGGGAGGAAACCGGAGAAATCCCGGAGTAAACCCGCGCAACACGGGGAGAACATGCAAACTCCACACAGTTCACTGTTGGTCGGGGGCTGGGATCGAACCCACGATCTCATGATCCCCGCGGTCCCCCGGCCGAGGGTAAAACTGTGCTGCCACAGTGCTAAACCACTGCGCCACCGTGCAGCCTAGTTTTGGGTCATTATCCTGTTGCAAGACCCATGACCTGTGACTGAGACCAAGCTGTCTGATACTGGGCAGCACATTTCTCTCTAGAATACCTTGATAGTCTTGAGATTTCATTGTACCCTGCACAGATTCAAGACACCTTGTGCCAGATGCAGCAAAGCAGCCCCAGAACATAACAGAACCTCCTCCATGTTTCACAGTAGGGACAGTGTTCTTTTCTTGGTATGCTTCATTTTTAACATAGCACTGATGTGCCTTGGCAAAAAGTTCCAGTTTTGTCTCGTTTGTCCATAGGACATTCTCCCAGAAGCTTTGTGGCTTGTCAACATGCAGTTTGTCAAATTCCAGTCTGGCTTTTTTATGATTTGTTTTCAACAGTGGTGTCCTCCTTGGTCGTCTCCCATGAAGTCCACTTTGGCTCAACCAACGACGGATGGTGCGATCTGACACTGATGTACCTTGACCTTGGAGTTCACCATGAATGTGTTTAGAGGTTGTTCTGGGCTCTTTTGCTACCATTCGTATTGCCCGTCTCTTCATTTTTCATCAAATTTCCTCCTGCGGCCACGTCTAGGGAGGTTGGCCACAGTCCTGTGGATCTTAAATTTCTGAATAATATGTGCAACTGTAGTCACAGGAACATCAAGCTGCTTGGAGATGGTCTTATAGCCTTTACCTTTAACATGCTTGTCTATAGTTTTCTTTCTAATCTCATAAGACAACTCTCTCCTTTGCTTCCTCTGGTCCATGTTTAGTATGGTACACACCATGTCACCAAACAGCACAGTGACTACTTGTCACCCTTTAAATAGGCCGACTGACTGATTACAAGTTTGTAGACACCTGTGATGTTAATTAGAGGACACATCTTGGTTAAACTTGTCCCTATGGTCACATTATTTTCAATCTTTTCTAGGGGTACCATCATTTTTGTCCAGCCCTGTTTCATGAGTTTTTTTTTTTTTTTTAATAATTCTGTTGAACCACAATTCAAAAGCATTGTCTGATTTTCATTGGTGAATTTTCATAGA
Source organism: Pholidichthys leucotaenia (assembly GCA_020510985.1). Classification (NCBI taxonomy): domain Eukaryota; kingdom Metazoa; phylum Chordata; class Actinopteri; order Cichliformes; family Pholidichthyidae; genus Pholidichthys; species Pholidichthys leucotaenia. The sequence goes on along the minus strand of CM035836.1, from coordinate 300,506,348 downwards.
ATTTTTATTTATTACCACTTTTGTCAGATTGAAGTTATTTCTGTGACCATTGTGGGTTTTTCTTTCATTAACAGAGGGGTACCAACAATTTTGCCCACGTGTGTACATATAAAAAACACAACAGAAATAGGGAAATACAGAAAATCATCAAACACAAACTGAAAGCATGAGCATGGTGCCCCGCCGTGCTCAGCATCATGACAATTTATAGAAAATAGCACTCAGAAGTGACCAGGTTGACAGTAAAGCTAAGGCCAGGTGACATGTCGGACAGCATCTTCCCACTGTGGTGAGCTGTAATGATGTTACAGACTGACCACCCAGCCAAATTAATGGATCGATGTAGCATCATGGAAAAAATAAAACAAAATAAGCCAGAATGACACCAAAATACAGTATATTGACTGGATTAGTGAACAAGGTGGAAACAAGGACATCTATTGGGGTGAGATCACATTTTCAAGAACTTGGTCTCGTCTTGGAATCAGAGTTGTTTTGATTCAATCTTGTCTTGGTCTTGGACAAAACGGAGTCAGCATTTTGAATCAAGACCATTCAAGACCAGGACTTGTTTATTTTTTGAGTCACTGCTAAAAGTCAGAACCCCACCCCTTTCACACAAACTGGAGGATATGAGAGGAAACAAAGAGGAGGGAAGAGTTGCAACCAAACTTTTGTTTAAACATTTTTCTGTTGATCGGAATTTCAAGAACATGTCTTTGTTAATTGCAGACGGTTGAGAATGTCTGAGTCAACTAAAGAGGGTTGGTGATGATTTCAGCACTTGTGTACTTTACTCAAAGAAGGAACTAATATAAATATGGCACTATATGGTCATGGTCTCAACTTGGTCTTGATCTCTTTTGCTGTTGATCTTGACTCTGTCTCAAACCCTTCAAGCCTTGTGTTATGTATGGTAAAATACCTGGGTGAAGGATGAGGCAAGATGACTGGGTGAACACAGCTTTAGTGATGGAACCAATAATGCGGTAACACGGCAGGCACCTGGCAGAGGGCACTGGTCAAAGAGGCTGCAAAATGGATGCCCTCTGCCTTATATAGGACGGTGCAGTGATGGGAAGTGCACGTCACCACACCACACTTCGCAATAATGTGCCATGTATTGTACACAACACCCCCCCCTTTAGAAAAGTCCAAAACCAGACACATAACTGGAACCCCCCCCCCCCCCAAAAAAAAATGTGACCAGAATCATGCACTAAAATAACGAAAAACAATGTACAAACCTGGCCTAACACACTCACTCAAAACAACCTAAAATAGGGCTGACAGGTGGACTAGCATACAAAACAGAAACTTCCTCACCGTGGCCCAATTCAGCAATGACCCCTCTGCTCCCGTGTCAAGCAGCAGCAGCACCTCCACACCGCCCAATTCCACTGTGCAATACATATACTTGTTTGTACTGGGGGACACCGTAAGGATGGTCGTCGAGGGCGGGCGGAGTGATTTTTTCGTGTGCTCTCCGGGTCAGATGCACGGCACACTTTAGCAAAATGGTTCAAGCGTCCACATCTGCTACAATGTTTCCCCCTAGCTGGGCAGTTCTTAGCCTTATTAGTAGTAGATTAGTTTATTTGACAGGGACAGTGCAATAAACATAGACAATTAATCAAAGACAATCAATCTGATGTGTTGCACATAGAGTGTATAGCTATTAGCTAATTTGCAACTCTTGTCCCTGGATGGGCTTTAGAAAAAAGAATCAAGATAAAAAATATACACAATAACCACATACATCAATGCAGAAAAATTATAAATACACAATTATAAATATTATAAATATTATAAATACACAAATATAACAGCCTGACTCACATTTAACATAAATATTATAAATATTATAAATACACATATATTATAAAATATTATAAATACACAAATATAACAGCCTGACTCACATTTAACACATATAACATAACTCACATTTGCCTATTTCAGGCCTTCCTCCCTCCGTCACTCACTATAAACAAACACATTTATTCCTTCCCTTCATTCACTCTCACTTTGCAGACAAATAATTCATACATGAGTACATTCTTGTTTATTTTTCAGCCAGTTTTTAACCTTTTTAGTGAATGTTTTAAAGTCCGTTATTATTTTAATTTCATTTGGCATTGTGTTCCAGATGTGACTGCCCTTTATAGAGAAAGCTGTTTGTCCAAATGTGGTTCTGCAGTGGAATATTTTACAGTTATTGTTAACAGAACTCCTGGTGGCTCTGCTGCTGCCCTGTCTTTGGACGAAACCAGCAAGTGGCTCGGGTGCTGATTTATGGAAACATTTGAACGTTAATTTCAGAAGACAGAGGTCAATGAAGCTCTCAAAACTCAATAGGTTGTATTTTTTTAAAACATTACAGTGATGCCACCTAATGGGCTTTTTGTCCAAGATTTTTAGGGTTTGATTATATAATGAACCTATATGTCTTATTGTGGAAGGGGCTGCTTGAGCCCAGACTGTCAAACAGTATGATATATGAGAAAAAACCATAGAATGCATATACAGTGCAGCTGCTTCGTAAGGTATGTAATATCTAATTAATTTAAAGCAGTTCAGATTTTTTTTTACTGTTTTTGAAATTTTCTTTATATGAAGATTAAATTTGAGTTGAGGATCTAGTACAATGCCAAGGTATTTGAATTCTGTAGCTAAACTGATGTCATGATCATGTATATTAACTTTAAAATGTTGCAGGTTACATTTTTTGATTGAAAAGCACATTGAGACTGTTTTCTGAAGGTTCAGCAATAGATGGTTCTTGAGGAGCCACTCTTGGACATCAACCATACTTGTAGACAGTACATCTGCAGCCTGTGCTGGAGTCTTGGCAGCTGTGTAAATAACTGCATCATCTGCATAAAGTTGGCATGTTGCAGCTGAGCAGTGTAACGGCAAGTCATTAATAAAAATGCTGAAAAGTAAAGGACCAAGAATGGACCCTTGTGGGATACCCATGCGGTTGTTTAAAAATGAGGATTTATCCTGGTGAACTTTTACACACTGTTCTCTATTCTGGAGATAAGATGCAAACCATTCTAATGTATTTGGGGAGAAGTTAAAAGATACCATTTTGGATAAAAGCAAACTGTGGTTTACAGTATCGAAAGCCTTTTTGAGATCTAGAAAAACAGCTCCTACCACATTACCCCTGTCCAAGGACTGTTTGACGTTTTCAATAAGGCAACAATTTGCTGTTTCTGTTGAGTATCCTGGTCTAAAACCAAATTGATGTGGATGAAGAAGTTGACTGTCTTGTAAGTAGTCTATCAGCTGTGTAGCTACAACTTTTTCAAGAACCTTAGATAGGACTGGTAAGATAGAGATTGGGCGGTAATTGCATATATCGTCTTTACTGCCTGATTTATGAACTGGTATGACGACAGCTTTTTTCCAGCCAGATGGAAATGTACTAGACCTAATGGAGAGATTAATGAGATGAGTCAGTGGTTTGATTAATATTTTGCTGTGCATTTTGAGAAAGGAGGTGCTCATATTGTAGATATCATTAGTTTTTGAGTTTGACAGTGTTTTAACAACACCAGCAATTAACTTCTCATTTACCTCATCGATGTGAAAAGTATCTGTTGGAAGTATGGAATTTGTGTTGTTGAGCACATTTGGCAGCACAAAAATTTTTGTTAAGTCTTCCACAGAGCCCACAAAGTGTGAATTAAATTCATTTGCCAAAGTAGCCTTGTCACTGACGGTCTTGCCATTGATTCTAAGTTCCTTTACCCCCTTCTGATCGTTTTTTTTATTAGTTAAGTTATTTAAATGCCTCCATAGGGAACTGTTGTTACCCTTTGCATGATCTATCAGTTTATTGTAATAAGATATTTTTGATTTTCGCAGCTCATGTACCACTTTATTTCTTAAACTTTTGTACACAAGGTGATCATTTTGTAGTTTGGAGGTTAGTGATGTTTTCAGTGCATAGTCTCGCCTCTTCATAAGTTTTCTTATTTCATTATTTAACCATGGTAGGCTAATCTTCTGTTGTCTACTTTTAATTTGCTTTGAAAATTTTTCTATAGACTTTGTGATTGTTGCAGTTATAAAATTACAACAATCATCTACTTCACATGTTGCCATGAGCTGCTCCCAATTTTGATTCTCTAAGTAATGTTCAAACTCCTCATTTTTTGATTTGGGGATAATAAAATTTGATTTGTCAATATCGACTCCCCCAAAATACTGTAGTCGCTTTTTAGTAAGTTTCCTGACAGCAAGAACCATGTTATGATCTGAGAGACCAGTTACAAGATTATAGGTTCTGGTTATTCGTTCTGGTTTATTAGTAAATACCATGTCAATAAGTGTTCTGGATTGTTTGGTTATCCTGGTGGGTCCTTTGATGATTTGCTGGTAATTAAATTTAGTCATGATTATTTATTGCGGTGTATTGCAGACCCACAACCCTTACACAGGGGTTTTCCTTAGGCAGACCTTCGGCTGGCAGCATTGGCTTCTGTAGCGTCGTTGTCCAAGCTATCCTCGCTATCCGAGTCTGCAACATTTGCTGTGGCGGGTGGCTCTGGCTGCCGCTGAGACTGGTGCCAGGTTAGCTCCGAAGCTAGCTTGTCTGCAGCCTCCAGCTGGAGAGCTAGTCTGACAGCTCTAGCTAATGTTAAGTCATTGGATGCCATGAGTAGCCTAGTCTGCGATGTGGAATTGCATGTGTGCTCCGCAAGCTGGTCAAGTAACATTTCATCCTCCAACGGCCCAAAGCGACACTCGCTAGCTAGCTGTCTCAAGTCAGCGACAAACTGATGAATAGGCTCACCTACCTGCTGATGTCGCTACCAAAAACGAATCCTCCTAACAGTCACGCTTTCTAGGGTGTGAAAATGGTTTGCTAGCAGCTCCACAACATCTTCAAAACAGTCTGAAGCTCCGAGTTTGTGCAGGACTCGCTGGCCCTCAATACCCAGGTTATGAACAAGAAGTGCATGTGCTCTTAACTTGTCAAGCTTACCAACATCCAGCGTGGTGATGTAGGTCTGGAAGGCCTCAAACCACATGGGCCAAGGCATCGGTGGTTCACCCGGCAGCTCAAGAAAGGGGCAAAGTGTTGTGATACATGCCTCCATAAGTTAATCCTCGATCGTCAAATGTTATGTATTGTAAACTACCTGGGTGAAGGATGAGGCAAGATGACTGGGCAAACACAGCTTTATTGATTGAACCAATAATGCAGTAACACAGCAGGCACCTGGCAGAGGGCACTGGTCAAAAAGGTCACTGGTCACTGGTCATATGAATACCTTCTGCCTTAATTAGGGCGGTGCGGTGACGTGACGGGAAGTGCATGTCACCACACTGCACTTCACAGTATTGTGTCATTTATTGCACACAACACCTTGGCCTTGTCTTGGTCTCAATACAGTCTGTTCTCAGTCATATCTTGGCCTCTGATAGTTTGGTCTTAAAAACAACGCTACATTAAAGTAGGAAACAGTGTGGAAAATGTCATTAGATTTGACTTAAGATAAGATAAGATAAGCCTTTATTAGTCCCACAACGGGGAAATTCCAGGATTGCAACAGCACAGGGATAGCAACACTCAGAGCAACAATCAGAAGGCAAGAAAAAAACAAGCAAGCAAGAGCAGCTAATATACATATGTACGTATTACTATAAAATATATATATATACACACACACACAGACACACAGTGCAGAGCACTGTAGCTGGATGGAATAAATATATGAATATATGAACACACAGTGCAGAGCATTGTAGCTAGATGGAATAAATATGTAAATATATAAACACCCACAGTACGGAGCATTGCAGCTAGGTGGAATAAATTGCTTGAAACTTGCTTGAAAGAGCTAACATTATAACAGTTCAAATTTATACTGCTCACAAACATGCAATTGATCTTCACAAGCAGAATAGAACAGGTATGTTCTTGGTGGAATAATAGCATGCCAAAGACTTTGTGGGAAATGTGAAATTGTGCTATCGGGGCAAAAGGAGTCATCAACCTCATAAAATCCAGGAATTTCTTTTACAAGTATTTTTGCAATAATGTGTGTGGGTGATTGCATATTCAGATGTCTTTACAACGCACAGCCTTACTTCAATGGCACATCAATTCATTGATGAAATGGTGGACTTTAACAAAAAAGTTACCAATAAGTTTGCTAGATGAGAGAGCACTGTACAGACTTCCTTTCATGTGAATGTCACTGGTGAGTCTAATTCACATTGTAAGGTTGTTTTGACTGTAAATGATTAATCTTAGATTTCCCTGCTCTTACTTTAGATGTGTTATAAATGAACATCACTGCCACTGGTTAAGTTTGGATTTATAAATTTGTTACTGTTTAAAAGGGCAATACGAGTTCAGGTAATGTCCTATCTGTCTCTGCTTCTACTTAGCCCATTACATTAATGTGTGCTTATGATTTGAGAAAGTGTATTTGTATCTACATTCAGAACAAGTAGTTAGTGTTTTGTGTCCCACCAGTCATTCTGTGCCAGAGACATCAGTGAATATTACACAACAAATTTGCTTAAACTCCTGTAAGTACTTCAGTGTATGAAATAACAACTAGACAGCATTCAGTGACAGAAACAAGCTGGGTTTGGAAATTTGCTGTTGTATGGTATTGGGGAGATAAATGCCACAGATTTTGTGCTTGTTAAGTTTAGCTGATTGAAACTTGTATTGCCCTAAAGGGAATTTGTGTTGCACTCAGGGGCTACAATAACATTTAACATGTAAGCTGTGGCGGCGGGCTGGGGCTCGTTGCTTGCTGCTCCGGGTCTCCTGTGGCTCTCACCCCTTGACTATGGGCACCATATGTAGGGCCTTCTTTTGCCCTTCAACCTGGGAGGGGGGGCACCTTGCTGTCTTGGGATTAGATGGCCTCGGGGCATCTGTGCTCTGTAGGGGCTGTGGGTTGCCCAGGCAATGGGGGCACTGTCCTGCTTTCCTGTGGTTCCAGGGTAGGCATACCTACCCTAATTTTTGGGGGGGGATATGTTTCCTGACCCCCCCCCCCCCAAACAAAACAAAAAAAAAGCATATAGCTGTATTTATCTGTTCTTGTTCAGGTGCAGATTTCAGGCCTGTGCTGAGATCTTCTCAGAAGAAGGTTTGTTTTTTTTTTTCCTTTGTCTTCTGTTTTCTTTCTCTCTCCCCTTAGCCACCCCTGACTCCAGCCACTTCATATCCACTCAGTTACCATCCCCATTACCACGTGTCAGGTCCAACATAACTACAATAATTTAATAAAGAAATTATTATACAGCAAGAGGAGCCTATAAATACCATTTATATACTATATATAGTATATCAAATGCACACAGATCTCCTCCTGGGAAAATAAGGCAGTCAGACATCTGTTCTGGTTGTCAAGCTGCTGGACAGGACAAGGTAAAAAATAATAAAATCAACAACAATAAATTGTACTAAGACAATATCAAATGTCTACAATTTAAAACAATGACATTCTGAAATAAATAGGTAAAAATAAATGATGCATAGTTAATGGATATGTGGCTATATTTAATCTGTTTAATAACTGAATTCTCCTTGGCGCAAATGATGTGATTGCTCATTTTGTATTTTTTAGGAGCATTCAATATCTATGTCCAGAGGGAAGGAGGAAAAAGTAGAAGGAGGAATCATTCAGTTTTCATCCAGAGAGTTGAGAGATGCTTTTCTAATTAGAACCAGTGATTTTTGTCACCTCGTCCAGCACATGTCTGGTCTGGACAGATAGACTTTTAGGTAGGAACACTGAATGGACTGTGACTATGACAACTATGACCTTAGTCCCAACAGCCAATCACAGGGCACAACTTCAGCCAGCAATAACTAAGCACCCTGTGATTGGCTGTTGGGACCAAGGTCATAGTCATGATAGTTATAGTGTTTTCAGGGTTCCTACCCAAAGCAGAAAAGTTACATAGTGCTGCTTTAAATCAATGTCTCCCAGTCTGTTAGGACTGACAGTTAGTGGGGTTTTAATGTGAAGTGTGATGATGCCACCTTCCTGTTGCGTCATCACACCTCCCTATATTAAGGGGCAGCCACCATGAGGACTTCCTCTTTGCCCTGGATGACTCCGCTGTGGTGTGTCCTAAGTTTATACTCTTATTCTTAATAAAGCAGTGTTCAGTGCTACCTCTCCATCAGTCTCATTCATCACCAGGTTTGTGGACATAACATTTGGCGACTGACGATTAAACCATCGGGGTGTACATGGCAGCTCTATGGCCATTTCTTGAGCACCCAGGGGAACCAGCAATACTCTGGCAGCGGTGGCTCGACACGTTCGAGTCGTACATTGCAGCATTGGGCCTGGGTAAACTCAACACAGCAAGGAAACAAGCACTCCTTGTTCACAAACTTGGCATAGAAGGTCAGCAAATTCTCCACACGTTAGAACCGACGGAGTCACATGAGCATGTTGTTGAGATTCTTGTTAACTATTTCGCTGAACACACACATAGCACAAATCTGTGGGCTGAATTGCTAATGGCGCCAAAAGATGTAAAGCTAGATAGCGCGGGGGAGCTAACATCCCAGCTAGTAGCAGCGGAGAAATTAGCCATGGGGCTAAATGGGCCCAAGCACAGAAGTTACCCGGACAGATGGCGTTAGCGAGCACGGTGAACATGGCCGGGGGGGGGGGGGGGGTCATATGGAAAGCTCCGAGGCACAGCAGTACACTTCAGATGGTGGAGGGGCAGAGCCTGACTGCTCTTATTCCCTCGCTCAGCAGGCTATGGAGGTTACGATCCAGCTGACGGGTGGAGAGTCTGCTTTGAGAAGTGACACCGGAGAGGCTCTGGACACCTTCCATGCCCACAACAGTGACAGACGGAAGGAGAACATGGGGCTGCTGAAAGCACAGTGACATATCAAACCAAGTAAGGCACCGCTCCAAGTGCTGGACTGGGTTCGGGTTCATGCCAGCGGGAGATCAGGACGGCAATTGACCGGGCCGCAGCTGGCGAAACAACGGGCACCGCTGAAGATTGTGGTGAAGCTGGGAACAGTATGGTTTCAGCTGACGGATGATTCAGTTTGGCATGCGAACAGACTACGGCATGTCCGAGTGGCAACTCCAGATGGTGGGGCTCCACGGGAGTTGGCTGCCGCAGTGTGGACCCAGGGCCCAGCGTCATGAAGATTGACTCCTGGGGGCCGACAACTCCAGAAGGGTGGCCACCACGAGCCCGTTTCAAAGCCCCGGGGGTGGGGGTGGGGGTCACGAGCCTGTTTCAAAGCCCCAGGGGAGGGTCCCCCTCAGGGCCACGTCAAAAGCCCTCAGACTGAACTATTTTCCCCCTTCCTGTCCCACCATTCACCTGAGTGACTGTGCTGACAGACTGTGTTTATAGTTCTGGTTTGGTTTGTTGTTTAGTTTAGGAGCACAGCTGTTTTTGGTTTGTTGAAATAGACTTTCAAAAATAAAAACTTTAAAACTTTAAAAAATAAAAAGACTTTTAGTTGTATCAGTGGCAAAATTACCCACTGTGCTCTGCGGGCTGTGTGGTAGTCCACCCACTGGTCCTATTTTAGGTTCTTTTTGTGTGAATGTGTTAGGCCTTAGCTTATTTTAGTTTAGAGTGTGATTGGGGCTCTAAATTATGGTGGGTTCGAGTTGCGTGAGTAGTTTTGGACCTTGGTGGTGGGGGGTTATGTGGGGTTTTATTGGGAAGTGCGGTGTGATGATGCCGCCTTCCTGTTGCGTCATCACACTGCCCTATATTAAAGGAAAGCCGCCATGAGGACTTCCTCTTTGCCCTGGATGACTCCGCTGTGGTGTGTTCCATGCTGTATGCTCTTATTCTTAATAAAGCAGTGTTCAGTGCTACCTCTCTCTCAGCCTCATTCATCACCAGGTTTGTGGACATAACACTGACAGCTATACAAGTCTTTGTTTGAGAGAAAACCAATCCCACTTCCTTTCAGCTTCTCTCCTTTCCGTTGTCCAAACTGACTGGGTTAGTCACCCTGCCGTCCTGTCTAGCAAAATGTTCATTCAGGTCCTTTGCTGGCTCAGCTGTATGCACCAAGTTATTATTTTGTTGATATTGGCCAATTATAGTTTTAATTCACGTTATTCCACTTTGGATTTACAGTATATTGTCTCTTGCCCCGGTTGATATTCATCTGTATTTACTTTTGATTCAACTTCCCTCTACTTTTACTCAGGGCCATATTCCAGCAATCTAGTCAGCAGTCTATTGTCTGAAGCACAGAGCACATTTATGAGTATTTCCATGTGCACTTTGCTATTACCGGGATAATAACAAATTGATTGTCAGGTATGAATATGTGAGTGATTTTTTTTTATTATTTTATTTTACCTTTATTTTACCAGGTAAAAATCCCATTGAGATTAATGCAGCGCCTATGGTGCCAATGGCACATCCAGATTCCCCTCCTTCAGTGTACTGTAACTCTTTCAGCTTTCATTCTAGCGCACTCACTTCAACGGATTCTGAAAGCTGAGACGTTGCCCTTTCGATTGGTATATGATACATTACGGTAATTCCCGGAGTGAGGTCATACAAGACAGACCTCTCACAGAAAATGCAAATCAGTTGCTGATGCGTCATTGTTTCACGGACTTTCACAGACGAGTAAACTGGTGAAAGTATTGTGTATTTTTGATGTTATTTTGGCATTTTTATCGTGAAAATAGTAGTTTAGCATAGTAAATAGTATTTTTAGTAGTGATTGGAAGAGTTTGGGAGTATTTTTTTGTACATTTTTTAAAATTTTACTCGCAGTTTTTTGCCGAACTGTCTGTCTCTATTATTTTAGGAGAGACCAAATAATGGGCTGGGGGAACAGGTGTCTGGTGGGTTGGTATTTGGCTCTGTGTGTGGAAAAACAGCAGTGGGTGTATGGGGGGGGGGGTCCTTTCAAGATTAAAAGATTTTATTGTCAGTACTACTATTCAATCCCAGCCCCTGACCAACAGTGATCTGTGTGGAGTTTGCATGTTCTCCCTGTGTCTGCGTGGATTTACTCCGGGATTTCTCGGGTTTCCTCCCAAATGCCAAAAACATGCAAGTTAGGTTAACTGGCATCAACTGGAGATTCTAAATTGTCCTTAGGTATGACTGTGGGAGTGAATGGTTGTCTGTCTCTCTGTGTTGGCCCTGCGATGGACTGGCGATCTGTCCAGGGTGTACCCTGCCTCTCGCCCAAAGATGCTCGGATAGGCTCCAGGACCCCCCGTGACCCGAAAAGGATTACGCGGAAGAAGATGGATGGATGGATGGACTACTATATGTGCAGAACATACAGGAGAATTGAAGTGGCGTTTCTCTCTCTTTTCACTGATATGCAGTTTATAAAAAAGAAAAGGAATAAGGCTGGAAAAAAGACAAAATAAGAACAAACAGCAACAGCAGCAGTCTATGTACAGTCATTTCACTTTTTCAGGAGAAGCGGCAATACTTGCAAGTATTTGTCATGTGGGCTTTTCAACTGTAGTACATGTTTTTTTTTATAGATTGTGTGAATAATAGTGTTATGGATGGCTCTCACGAGCCATCAATGAGATGCTGCAGGCAGCCGTTGCGTTCGTACGTTTATTAAATAAAGGCAAAATGACAAAATAATAAGCCTCGTGGGGCAAAACACAAATAAAGACAAGACACTTACATATAATCAGCGAGGGCGGAACCTGAACGCTGGGAAGAACTGACTTCGGGGTTAGGGAAGCCAGACTGGAAGGCAGGTGAGGTTGCAGCCCTGAGCAAACAGAGCTGCTCCCTTAAATAGTTCTTAACTGATTAATCAGCTGATGAAGGATCATCAGCTGATTGGAATCAGGCCGTCCCGTGGGGCTCCACTGACAGCCGGAAGCCCCGCCGAGACGCTGTCATAATAAAAGTCTAGAGGTGCGCCAGAGGAGAGAACGGAGAACTACCGCACAGCCCGAGTGCCGACAGGGTCAGCACACGGACCGTGACAAATAGTAGTTTTAGTTTGTGAGTATTTTTATTGTGTTGTTATTTTTTGCCAATTTTTGGACCATCTGATAGATGTACTTTATTGAACCTAAACTGGGAGTTTGTCGATTATTACATTTCATTATTCTTTTGTTTGTTGATTTTTACACTGTAGCACGTGGTTTTTATAGATTTCAATGATTTTTTTTTTCAATTTCTAAACAGGTAATAGATACAGTGACATCTAAGAAAATCTTCAGATCATGGATTCTCATCAAGAGGCAGGAATGCTGTCCCAGCTGGCTAAGTTTAATTTCCAATTTGATAAGAGTACTTTTTTTTTTTCCCATTTCTGGTGTATTTTTCTCTCATTATCTTTGTCTCAAGTTGCTTGTATGTAACATTTCCTGTGTTTCTTCTGGATAAGTCTTATATAAAATCTTATGTTGTGGGAATCCACCTCAGTATGTTTACACTCAGTCGGAAGAACAAGGGGAATCGTCATGGGGGTTTGTGTGTTGATGCAGGGGTTGGTGGGTTGATGTGAACAGTGACAAAGAGAATGGGAATTGCAGGGGCTTTGATGTTAATGCAGCACTAGAGAAGGCTGACCGAGTGGTATGCTATAAAAGCAGAGGTGCCTGTGACCTGTTACGCTTTTGATGCTCGTGATTCTAGAGAATGTAGGAGAGAGAGCTGAATAAAGCCTGTTCTGCTCTGAACCTCTTCGCCTGACTATTCCCCTCTCCACACTGGTGACCCTTGACGCACAATGGAACTCGAGGCGAACACCCCAGAGACGACCCGGACAGGAGGTGCCAGCAATGCGTGCGCTGTTTCGGTCAAACTCCCTGACTTTTGGATACACGACCCGAAGTCTTGGTTCCTCGACACCGAGGCCCAATTTGCAATCCAGGGAATAATGGCAGATGACACCAGATACTACTACTTGGTTGCAGCACTGGACGCACGTACAACTCAGCAGGTAGCGAGCCTGCTCCAATGGCCCCCAGCCCACAACAAATACGAGGCTCTCAAGACCGCGCTGGCCTGGTGCTATACGCTTTCAGACTGCGAGAGAGCGGAAAGGCTCCTGACGCGCTCTGAGTTGGGAGATGGGTCGGCGGTCGAGTTAATGGAGAAGATGTTGGCGTTGATGGGCACAGATGACGGGCATTTCCTCTTTGCCCACCTTTTCCTCCCGAACCTCCCGACAGTGGCCAGGGCGGTCCTTGCCAATTCACCGCTGCTGGCCGCGCGCAACTAGCGGGCGCTAGCGGAAGAGGCAGATCGGATTATCCTCACCACCAGAGCCCTCGCAGTGAACGCAGCAGCGTCGGAACCCAGCGAGACGGCCAGCGGGGGCGAGGAGCCGACGACAGTGGCTGCAGCGGAAGCCAAGAAAAACAGGAGAGACACACTCTGTTTCTACCACTGCCGTTTTGGAGAGGACGCACTCCGATTCGTGCCACCATGCCAATTCAAGCGCTCGGGAAATGCCAGAGCTGGCAGTTGGTACCAGCTGCGACCGCCAGTGAAGCAAGCAAGCTGCTCTATGTGACAGACTCACGCTCGGGGAGACAGTTTCCCATGGGCTCCAGCTTCAAAAAGAGTCTCATCCTGCTGTCCTATGCTGACCGGCTGGTGGGAACTAGCGGCCCCGAGCTGACTACCGCAAACGGCTCAGACATTAAGACTTTTGGTGAGAGGACACTGACTGTATCCTTGCATGGCCGTATATACAAATGGACATTCGTCATAGCGGCATGCAGCTTCCCCATTTTGGGTGCTGATTTTTTGTGTGCACATGGTCTACTAGTCGATGTTGCTAACAGACACTTGATTAACGCAATGTCTTTTGATTGTCTCCCCTGTACAACTCGAGGAGCTGGGCCCACAACACTAGCCATCATCACAGCTCCATGGGGTAAGTTCCATACACTACTCACCCAGTTTCCAGCACTCATGGTCCCGACCTTTTCAGCGACCGTCACTAAACACAGGGTGGAGCACTTTATTACCACCACGGGGCCACCCGTTTTCGCACGACCTCACCGTCTGGACGCAACTAAACTGGCTATAGCGCAGGAGGAGTTTGCCAACTTGGAAAAATTGGGCATCATCAGACGCTCAAACAGCCCATGGGCATCCCCGCTACATATGGTTCCTAAAGCCAAGGGATCGTGGTGACCGTGCGGTGATTTCCGCAGATTGAACAACGCCACAGTGCACAACTGCTACCCGATCCCCCATGTTCAGGATTTTTCCATTCACCTCATCAGGGCACACATTTTTTCCAAGATAGACCTGGTCCACGGTTACCACAAGGTCCCGGTGCACGCTAAGGACATAGCCTAAAACGGCAGTAATAACCCCGTTTGGTCTTTTTGAGTTTTTAGCATGCCTTTCGGGTTAAAAGGTGCGGTGCAGACATTCCAACGCATGATGGATGCGGTGTTGTTTGATCTGCTGTTTGTGTTTGTCTACCCGGACAACATCCTGGTGGCCAGCGCGTCCGAGGACAAATATGTAGCCCGCTTCAGGACAGTTTTCCAGAGGTTGGAGGAGCACGGATTAATAATGAACCCGGCGAAGTGCCAGTTCGGGGTGATGGGTATCGATTTTTTGGGCCACCGCATCTCACCGGATGGCGCGATACCCTTACCGGACAAAGTGCGCGCAGTGGCAGATTTTCCCCGGCCTCAGACGGTCAGGGAGCTGCAGGAGTTTTTTGGGATGGTTACCTTTTATAACCATTTCCTCCCCCGTGCAGCCGAGCTCATGCAGCTGTTGTATGCCGCGCTTGAGAAATGGAAACTGGTGGACAGAGTCAACTGGACTCCTGAGCGAGAGAAGGCATTTTCCAATGTTAAAACAGCCCTGGCGAACGCCGCACTGCTGGCGCACCCGGACCCAGTGGCTTGGATAGCGCTCACTACCAACGCCTCGGACGTGGCCATAGGGGCCGTCGTGGAGCAGCACGTTGCTGGTTCTTGGCAGCCGCTCACCTTTTTTAGCAGGTCTTTGCGCAACAGTGAGCGTAAATACAGCGTGTTCGACAGAGAGTTACTGGCTCTCCACCTGGCCATATGCCACTTCCAGTTCTGGCTGGAAGGGCGCACCTTCACTGTGTTCGTGGAACACAAGCCGCTATCGTACGCGATGGCCAAGGTTTCGGAACCATGGTCGGGCTGGCAGGCAGAGACAGCTGGCCGTGATCTCGGAGTTTATGACCGATATTCAGCATGTGGCCGGTAAACTCAACGTGGTGGCGGACTGCCTCTCACACGCATTAGTGGCCCCAGTCTATGTGGGGATAGATCACACGGCCATGGCTGCAGAGCAGATCAGTGATGCGGATGTTTGCGCGTTCCAGTCTGCACCAACAGGGTTAAGGCTGGAGAGCAGAGTACTGCAGGACAGGCCCCCCCCCCCCCCCCCCAATCTGTGATGTCTTCACAGGCCGCTCATGCCCGGTGGTCCCACGCACTTGTCACCGCCGCGTTTTTGAGTCAGTTCACTCCCTGGCGCACCCAGGAGTGCGCGCGTCAGTCAAAATGGTGGGAGCAAAGTTCATCTGGCCGAGCCTGTGCAAACAGGTGAAACAGTGGGCGGCAGCCTGCTTAGCATGCCAATGAGCCAAAGTGCACAGGCACACAAAGGCCCCCTTGGAGCTGTTCCATATCCCGGCTAAGCGGTTCAACCACATTCATGTGGACCTCGTGGGTCCCCTCCCGCCATCACAGGGGTTCCCGCACCTCCTAACAGTGGTGGACCGCACCACGCGTTGGCCCGACGCAGTCCCACTAGCTTCCACCGCATCCGCAGAAGTTGCACATGCTTTTTTGACAACATGGGTGGCACATTTCGGCGCCCCTTCGGATATCAGAATCAGAATCAGAAAAAGATTTATTGCCAAGTACATTCACAAGTAAATAACTGGTAAATATACGAGGGATTTGACTTGACACTGAGAACGACATAGATGACATTTTCAGTGACGCGGCAGCATCGGTGACGCGCCTGTCAGCAGAATGGGAACAGGAAGCAATGGGGGAGAAAGAGGATAAACACAATAGGAGAGAGAAAAAAGCATTGTTTATCAGAATACAGTTCATATATGATCAATATTATGATTACAAGAAAAAAAACTCTCAATGCACAATTAGCAGACAATAGAATCCAAACAATGATACAAAGAGAGCAGTGAATGAATGAATCTTCAAGTCAGTATAGTGAGTCAGTGTGAGTGAGTATGTTGAGTGCAAACAGTGATATCAGTTAAGGACAACAATTGGCTCTTCCCGCAGCAGATGTTATGACTGGCGTCTGAGCAGAGGCGCGTGTCCTTGGCACGGCAGATGGAATAGTCTGCCAGACAGCTGGCTGTCCTTGAGAGTCAAATGCTGCCCGCCATGTTATGAAAACACAAATATACTGAAGATTATCTGGAGGACTGGGTGCTGAGGGCGTCAAAACAAGTCGAATAGCACCGACTTCAGAGAAAAAAAAATTTCTATTCTCTTACAGATTCAGTGCACAAATCCTTCATGGGCCAGGCGTTGAAATCGATTCATGGACGGCTCTCAGCGTGATCGTGATGTAATCCATTTTCCTGTACAGTTCTCCATTAGCCGCTGTCAGAGTCCTGCCCAGTTGGTCAATTTGATGGGTGAGCCTCGCCGGGTCCGCTTTTTGATAGGCTCCGTCCATCTTCTTCAGTTTGCGGTACACCAGAACAATCCCAAATCCAATCAGTAGAATTCCGATGACCATCCCCCCGAATAGGTATAAATCTTCAATATCTTCAATAGAAAGATTACACAGGCACAAGAGTTTCCAATTACTTGTGTCCTTCAAATAACCCGTGGCAGCTGTTCCCGCGGGGCAGATTGGATTTCAATTCCTCGTTGAAAAAACAGTGTCAATTGCATTCAAAGCCCAGCTTATTAAATCCATAATTTCGTTCGATAATCAGCAGTAACGACACGCAGACAGACGATAGCAAGCTGGGATCCAGTCAGTTAGGGAAGGAGAGAGATAAGGAGCAGCTGGAGCTGGGAAGAAAAGCGTCTGCTCTCTTTGGAGGGCGGAAGTGAAGAATCTATCACGTCCGATCGGGGCCTGCAGTTTGTTTTCGACCTCTGGTCCACCATGGCCCGGAGCCTGGGTGTCACACTTCATCGCATGACCACGTACAACCCCCAGGCCAATGGGTTATGCAAGTGTTTCCATAGATCGCTTAAAGCAGCGCTCAGGGCTTCGCTTACGGATGCAAGTTGGGTAGACCGGTTGCCGTGGGTTCTATTAGGGTTGCGTTCAGCACCTAAGGAGGATTTGGCAGCCTCCTCAGCAGAGCTTGTTTTTTCCCAGCCGCCGCGGTTCCCAGGGGAATTTTTGCCAGACAGCCCCTCGCTGAACACCGATCCATCCCCGCTTTCACCGCGTAGTGCAGTGGCAGGGACGGTACCCGGTCCGGTCCACCACTGTTTTCCACGTGCTTTTGTGCCAAAGGCCATGAAGGACGCGGCGTTTGTATTTGTCAGGCACGATGCCCACCGGACCCCCTTGCACCCGCCCTATGATGGCCCGTTCAGAGTGCTGGAACCCGGGGAGAAACATTTTGTGTTAGACTTGGGGGGACGCAGAGAAACAGTCTTAAGCCCACTTTTGTTTTAGCAGACGAGCAGGTGGTGTTGGCCCGAGCTCCTCGGTGCAGACAACCCCCACTGAGAACTCCCCAGGAAAATGACTCGTCAGATCAGTCACAATGGCATGCTAAAGATGTTTCCCCCCCTCCCAATGTCCCCCCACAGATGGACGCACTCCCAAGAGCCCCCCCGTCACAGCAGCGCCTTGAAGCCGCAGACCCCGCGTTGCAGCCGCTATGGACGTAGGCTGAAGCCCAAAGGACATGAGGGTTAAGGCTCAGTCTGAGTTCGGGGGGGGGGGGGAATCTACCTCAGTATGTTTACATTCAGACAGAAGGACAAGGGGAATTGTCATAGGGGTTTGTGTGTTGATGCAGGGGTTGGTGGGCTGATCTGAACAGTGACAAAGACAATGGGAATTGCAAGAGTGTGGCAACCTGGGGAGTGCATAATGGTTTACCACCTTAGACAGGAACAAAGGATGCAAAGTTAACCTTTTGTGTGTGAGAAGTTTCTAGATGCCCTAGTAAGATAACAGGGAGGTGTCAAGGATGAATGGACTGACTGCAATCGGACAGGGGATTATCTTTTGTGTGTGAGAAGAGTCTAGACGGGGATTATCTTTTGTGTGTGAGAAGAGTCTAGAAGGATGTCATGTTATTTAAGAGAAGAGTTCCTACTTGTATGCCATTCTGTCTATGCTCCTTGTGTGAGTCGTGTAATAAACCGCTTGAACCAAATCAGCCTCATTATTTACACGCTCCACACTGGTGACCCAAGACGAATCATGGAATACGACGGAAGATCCCCGGAGCCAACCTCGACTGGAACCCCCAGCTTCGTGTGCGCTGTAGCGATCAAACTACCTGATTTTTGGCAGCACAACCCGCGCTCCTGGTTCCACCTAACCGAGGCGCAGTTCGCCCTCTGAGGGATATCGGCGGATGATACGAAATTCTACTATGTGGTCGCAGTGCTCGATGCCAGCACAGCTCAGCACATCGAGAGCCTGCTCGATCAACCACCAGCTGACGGCAAATATGACACACTGAAGGCTGCCCTCATCCAGCACTACATGCTCTCGGATGGTGAGAGAGCAGAGAGGCTTCTGACGCGGACCGAGTTGGGAGACGGTTTGGCCGTGAACATGATGGAGAAGATGCTGAGGTTAAAGGGCACAGACGATGACCACTTCATCTTCACCCACATTTTCCTCAGGAACCTTCCGACAGCGGCGAGAGCGGCCCTGGCCAATTCGTCATTGCTGGCCAAACGGGACTATCGTGCGCTAGAGAGGCAGACTGGATCATCATCGCCATCAAGGCTTTCTTGACCACTGCGGCAGCGACGGAGCCCGGCACGTCGACACGAGGAGGTGAGGAGCCGCCGACGGCAGCAGCAGAACCACCGACGGCAGTAGCAGCGGGGGCCAAGGAACGTGGAGGTGACACGCTTTGCTTCTACCACTGCCGCTTTGCAGAGAGGGCACGCAAATGTATACCACCTTGCCAGTTCAAGCGCTCGGGAAACGCCAAGCCCGGAGGTCGGTAGCAGCCGCGACCCTCGGGGAGGAGAACAAGCTGCTCTATTTGACGGACGCACGCTTGGAGAGGCATTTCCTCGTGGACACTGGCCCACAGAAGAGTTTCATCTGGCCGACCTACGCTGACCGGCTGGCAGGAACCAGCGGCCCTGAGATGGCAGCAGCAAACGGCTCAGACATTAAGACCTTTGGTGAGAGGACTCTGCTCTTGTCTCTACACGGTCATACATATGAATGGACTTTTGTTGTAGCAGCATTGGATTACCATATACTGGGGGCTGATTTTCTATGTGCACATGGGTTGTTGGTAGATATCGCTAACAGGCACCTGGATAATGCACTGTCTTTTGACTCTCTCCCCGTATAGCTCGAGTGACCCGGCCAACAGCACAAGCCAACGTCACAGCAGCATGCGGTAAGTTCCACACACTGCTCACTCAGTTCCCAGCACTCACAGTCCCGACGTTTTCAGCAGCTATCGCTAAACATGGGGTGGAGCATTTTATCACCACCACCGGGGCACCCGTTTTTGCAAGACCTCGGCGTTTGGACGCAGCTAAACTGGCCATAGCGCGCGAGGAGTTCGCTAACCTAGAGAGGTTAGGCATCATCAGGTGCTCAAACAGCCCATGGGCTTCCCCGCTACACATGGTCCCTAAAGCTGAAGGTTTGTGGCAATCTCGCTGCGATTTCCGCAGGTTAAACAACGCTACAGCGCATGACCGCTACCCAATTCCCCACATTCAGGATTTTTCCGCTCACCTCGCAGGAGCGCGCATTTTTTCTAAGATAGATTTGGTCCGTGGTTACCACCAAGTCCCAGTGCGCGCTGAGGGCATACCCAAAACAGCGGTAATAACTCCGTTTGGTTTATTTGAGTTCTTGCACATGCCGTTTGGGCTTAAAGGGGCAGCACACACGTTCCAACGCATGATGGATGCAGTGCTGCGCGATCTCCCTTTCGTGTTCGTCTACCTGGACGATATCTTGGTAGCCAGCGCGTCCGAAGACAAACACGAAACCCACCTCACGACGGTTTTCCGTAGGTTGGAAGAGCACGGTTTAATAATCAACCCAGCGAAATGTCAGTTCGGGGTGACGGGGATTGATTTTTTAGGGCACCGCGTCTCTCCCGAAGGAGTGGTTCTGCTGCCTGACAAAGTGCGCGCAGTGACAGATTTTCCCCGACCACAAACGGTCAGGGCGCTACAAGAATTTTTGGGAATGGTGAACTTTTATAACCGTTTCCTTCCCCGCGCAGCGCAGCTCATGTAGCCATTGTACGCTGCGCTCAAAAAACAGAAACCCGCGAATAGGGTCGAATGGACCCCGGAACGAGAGCAGGCGTTCTCGGAAGTTAAAGCAGCCTTGGCAAACGCTGCATTGTTGGCACATCCAGACCCAATGGCCCGCATAGCCCTCACCACTGATGCCTCAGTTGTGGCCATAGGGGCTGTCGTGGAGCAGCGCGTCGCCGGGGCTTGGCAGCCGCTTGGCAGCCGCTTGCCTTTTTCAGCAGAACCTTGCACGACAATGAGCGTAAATACAACGCGTTCGACAGAGAGTTGCTGGCTCTCCACCTGGCCATTCGCCATTTCCAGTTCTGGCTGGAAGGGCGCAATTTTACTGCATTTGTCGACCATAAGCCACTAACATTCGCAATGGCCAAAGTTTCAGAACCTTGGTCGGGCCGGCAGCAGAGGCAGCTGGCCGCGATCTCAGAGTTTACTACCGATATTCAGCATGTGTCGGGCAAACTGAATGTAGTGTCAGACTGCCTCTCGCGTGCTGTTGTGGCCCCGGTCTGTGTAGGGTTGGATTACGCAGCCATGGCCACGGAGCAGGCTAGTGACGCGGACGTGCACGCGCTCCAGTCTGGACCAACAGGGTTAAGGCTGGAGAAGAGGACGCTGCTTAACGGCATTCCCCCCTTAATCTGCAATGTCTCCATGGGTCGCCCATGGCCTGTGGTTCCGGCCGCGTGGTGCCGCCGCGTGTTTGAGTTGGTTCACTCTTTGGCACACCCAGGGGTGCGCGCGTCGGTCAAAATGGTAGGAGAGAAATATGTGTGGCCGGGCCTTCGCAAGCAAGTGAAAGAGTGGGCAGCAGCCTGCGTGGCGTGCCAACGAGCCAAGGTTCACAGACACACGAAGGCTCCTTTGGAGCCGTTTCGCATCCCGGCTAAGAGGTTCGACCATGTCCACGTGGACCTCGTAGGCCCCCTTCCGCCATCACAGGGGTACACGCATCTCCTGACAAAGGTGGACCGCACCACGCGCTGGCCAGAAGCGGTTCCGCTGGCGGCAACCACGGCCGAGGAGGTGGCGCGCGCGTTTTTAACAGCATGGGTTGTGCGTTTTGGAGTTCCGTCGGACATTACGTCCGACAGAGGCTTTCAATTTGTTTCTGAACTCTGGTCAACCATGGCCCGCAGCCTAGGTGTCTCAATTCACCGCACAACCACGTACAACCCGCAGGCTAATGGGTTATGCGAACGTTTTCATAGGTCGTTAAAAGCGGCTCTGAGGGCTTCACTGACGGATGCAAATTGGGCGGACAGGCTACCATGGGTTTTATTGGGGTTACGTTCTGCGCCTAAAGAGGATCTGGAAGCTTCCCCGGCAGAACTCGTTTTTGCACAACCGCTCCGGCTGCCTGGGGAGTTTCTGCCAGATAATCCTGCGCCGGGCAGCTCCCCGTCTCAGCTGCTGCAGCGTTGCATAGACTCAAGCATGCTGCCGGGTCCTGCCCACCACAGTTTTCCGCGTGTTTTTGTGCCTAAAGCTTTGAAAAATGCAGAGTTTGTGTTTGTCAGACACGACGCCCACCGCCCCCCGCTGCGCCCACCTTATGATGGACCGTTTAGAGTGCTGGAAACATGGGATAAGCATTTTTTGCTAGATTTGGGGGGTAGGAGGGAGAAAATTGGCATAGACAGACTCAAACCTGCTTTCGTTGTGGCTGACGAGCAAGTGCTGTTGGCGAGGGCCCCTCAGTGAGGAAGACCCCCATGGGGCGCTTCCCAGAGAAAAGATTCTCCAGAGCACCCACACGGACAGTCAAAAAGTTTTCACCCCCAGACATCAGCCCCCCCAGCATGGCAGCGCCACGGAGGCAGCGAATCCTGGCTACAGCAGATACGGCAGAAGACTGAAGCCCAAGCAACATGTGGACTGATGTTGATTGTTCTACAGCATGTGGACTGATGTTAATGGTTTTATCACAGCATGTGGACTGTTACTCTCTTGTCCTATCTAAGTTGCTGGGTGGGGGGTGGTGTGGCAACCTGGGGAGTGCATAATGGTTTACCACCTTAGACAGGAACAAAGGATGCAAAGTTAACCTTTTGTGTGTGAGAAGTTTCTCGATGCCCTAGTAAGATAACAGGGAGGTGTCAAGGATGAATGGACTGACTGCAGTCGGACGGGGGATTATCTTTTGTGTGCGAGAAGAGTCTAGACGGGGATTATCTTTTGTGTGTGAGAAGAGTCTAGAAGGATGTCATGTTATTTAAGGGAAGAGTTCCTACTTGTATGCCATTCTGTCTATGCTCCTTGTGTGAGTCGTGTAATAAACCGCTTGAACCAAATCAGCCTCATTATTTACAGGCTCCACAATGGTGACTCAAGACGAATCATGGAATATCTGGACCTCTCCGCCTGATTATTCCTCTCTCTACAATGTTATATTTTTAGAGTCTTCAGGTGATGTCTGTGGGAGCAGTCTCCAGCAGTGGGACAGGGCAGGGAAGGAGCCAGGGTGGTCGTCATGCTCCTGCAGATCTTCCCCGTAGCAGGTCACCTATTCTCAGGTATTAACTTTGTCTCAAATTGTTTTATCATTGTATATTACTTTTTCTGTCTTATATTTATTAGTAGGTAACTATTTTTATACTGTTGAACATTTTTTCTGGAAACACACCTTTCTTCTGGAAAAATCTTGTATAAAGTCTTATGTTATAATTTACTCTATGCAAAAGGAACACCCCCGGATGTGTAGGGAGAACAATGTGGGGCTGTGTATTCAGATGGATAGGAGCTGCGTTTTTACCTTTCACAGCACCTAAAAAAGCCTGGACATGTTAACAAAAAATGCCTGTAAATTGGATTCAGAGCCATCTAGACAAACACAAATTTTGGACAACCTCCCGTCACCTCCCGTCACATGAACAGCTTCTTCCCCTCTGCCATCAGACTGCTGAACACTAAGTGACTTATTAGACTCTCGTGCACTATGTACAGCAGCTCAACCAGACTCCTGTCAATCATCACTGTTTTCTTTTTGCATTACCAACTGCACTATGGGGTACTCCACAATATTTGCTGCTCGCTAATATATCTAAAAATTGCTTTGTCTAGTATTGCTTATTCATATTCTACATTTTATTGCATGTATAGTTCTTTATTTCTATCTTTTATTTTTATCATGTTTAATGTTGCAGCATTGCACCGAGACAAATTCCTAGTTTGTGTACTACATGAACAATGGCAATAAATCTGATTCTGATTCTGATTCTGATTCTGATTCCGGGATTTATCCGGTTTCCTCCCAAATGCCAAAAACATGCAAGTTTTAACTGGTATCAAACTAGGGATTCTAAATTGTCCTTAGGTATGATTGTGAGAGTGAATGGTGGTCTGTCTCTCTGTGTTGGCCCTGCGATGGACTGGCGATCTGTCCAGGGTGTACCCTGCCTCTCGCTCTGAGATGCTGGGATAGGCTCCAGCCCCCCCGCAACCCGTAAAGGCTAAAGCGGAAGAAGATGGATGGATGGATGTATAATAGGTTTATTTTCATTTTTGATAACCTAAATATTTTGTTCATGTACATTTCAAATGTTTATAAAGGGCAAACTGATGAAAATTAAATGTTTTTTTTGGGGGGGGGGGTTTGTTGTTATACTCTGTTTTAAGCATTTATAACACACAATAATGACAAATACTTTGCAGATTTTGAAATTTACACTTATCCTGAAAAAAGAAACAAAATATTTCACCAAAAATCCATTATATAACATATCTATTGACAAAAAAGGTAAAAAATTACAAGGCAAACTATTATAATTACAGGAGTAAGAGGGTTAAAAACCTCTTTTCTTAAATCACCCTTTATTGTCATTCAATCCATACAACCAATCATGTACAGTAGAACGAAATTGTGTTTCTCCTATCTACAGTGATAATCACACACACCCCATATATAGAATCAGAGGGGCCGCTGCCATGCAAGGCGCCGCCATAGATTTCCCTCCTCCATTCCATTATTGCTGAGCACCAAGCTGGACGGCAGGAAGTTCCGCTTTTATGTGGTCTTCGGCATGACCCGGCTGGGATTTGAACCCCTGTCTCCCCGGTGTGGGGTGGATGCTCTACCAACTGAGCCACCACTCCGGTACAGGAGTTC
This sequence comes from Pholidichthys leucotaenia, assembly GCA_020510985.1. Classification (NCBI taxonomy): domain Eukaryota; kingdom Metazoa; phylum Chordata; class Actinopteri; order Cichliformes; family Pholidichthyidae; genus Pholidichthys; species Pholidichthys leucotaenia. Next base: position 300,481,793 of record CM035836.1, on the reverse strand, counting down.
TTCTTGAAGAAGAAGGTGATGGTTGTCTGTCTCTCTATGTTGGCCCTGCAATGGACTGGGGATCTCTTCAGGATGCACCATGCTTCTTGGCCAGAGACAATGGGATAGGGTTTCCAGTAGCAGATGACAACAAAAGGACAGCTTAGATAATCGATTATGACAGATTAGTATAAAATCAGTGTGATGACTCGTTCTCTGCCATTATCTGCCACAGCTGCGTGCACACCTGTTCCCCATCACTCACAGGCTATATAACCTGCTCTGCCTGCAAGACCGGCACAGAGCCGTCTGTCTCTCTGGCTACGTGAAGCTCAGTGCTCTCTGTCCAAGCCAAACATTCAGCCCTCGTCATCCCTGCCGTGTTGGCTTCTGCCTGGAAGGATTCTCCTGAAACTCCAAGTAAGCTCATCATTCTACTGACCTGTTCAGCTTTGTCCCCTGTGCACAGGCGGAACTCCCAGGCAGCAGAATCCTTTCCTCCAGGTGTCAGACTACGCCAACCTCTCACCTTCACACCATCTCTCGTCAGCAGCGCTGGGTGGCAGACACTGTCCTTTGGGATTGCCTTCAGGCCGACCTTCATTCTCCACCGCAGCTGTAACAGTAAGCCTCAGTTACTCCACCAATACACTCCTGTGTATAACTGTGCTAACACCGTGCCTCTGTTCTGTTCTTAGGGTTGCCAGATTCCACGGCGTTCTGCTCACTCCCAGCTGTCACGAGTGTACGGATCCACACACTCACATCCACATTCACTACAAACTCACGCATCCACACACAAACATTATCACAATAAAGATTATTGAACCTACTCTTGAGCTTGTGTCTGTTCCCTGGGTAAGCCCATTATGTCAGCACGGCTCCATCAGAACGACCCAGCTAACAGCGTGCTAACGTACCAAATAAACAACTTAGAAGCTCGAGTAGATCAAATAGCTTACCAGCAGCAAGTAATCCTTAATCAGCTGGTCCAAATTAACAGCTGACTGGATCGCCTGGCCGGACAGCAGGCGTTTCCTCCGGCTTCAAGTAGCGCTACGGCGCCCGTTAGCTCCCCTCCTAGCCAGGCTGGTCAGGTACCCTTGGCCCGACTCACACCTGTACCCACACCCACTCGGTTTAGTGCTAAACTCGGGGAGGCCCGGGGTTTTCTTCTCCAATGTGAGATAGTTTTTCAGCAGGTTCCTGGGGATTTTCCAACTGACCACAGCCATATTGGCTATGTAGCTAATTTACTCGAGGGGTGGGCTCTCGGGTGGGCTTACGCAGTCATGGCTAGACCTAGGTATGCTAATTTTACCTATACTCAGTTTGTTAGCGAGTTTAACGAGGTGTTTGACCACTTCGACTGGGATAACGTGCTCACCACCCGGCTGTTAAATATTCGACAGGGTGGCAGGTCCGTTGTGGACTATGCTGTCGATTTCCGGGTGGTAGTGGTGGAGGTGGGGTGGGAGGACGCCTCGTTATGCAGCATCTTTACTAGGAGTCTGAGCCCAAGTCTGCGGGATGAACTAGCCCTCTTAGAGAAGCCAGTGAGGCTAAAGGAGCTAATTTCCTTAACTATTAGTTTAGACAACAGGCTGAGGGAGCGGGCAGCCGAGCAGAAGACGTCCGGATGCTCAGGCACCCAGTTTCACCACTCTTCTCAGTCCCCTTTACTGGCTTTGCCTTCAGTTGATTCGGCTGGTGAATCTGTCCCTATGGCAATAGGACAAACTAAGTTACCTTTGGCAGAAAGACAGCGTCATAGAGAGCTTGGCCTTTGTATGTACTGTGGTAGTGAGGAACATGACGTTACATCCTGCCCAGTGCGGCCAAAAGGGGGAGCCCGTGCGTCACAGTAGGGGGTCTCACGGGCTCACCTCAGTTAAATCCCCTCTCTAAATGTCTTTTACCCATTAGGTTCATGCACAATCGCACTGAATATTGCACACGCGCCTTGATGGACTTGGGAGCTGAGCAGAATTTCATCTCGGGGGAACTGGCAACCCGGTTAAAGCTTCCCTGCCACTCTCTGCAACCACCCCTGAGGCTCGTTACTCTATCTGAAACCCCGTTGGTGGTGGTGTCCAAGCGAACTGCTCCTACCCCTGCCATCATTTCCGGGAACCATTGGGAGGACCTGAGTCTTTTCATCCTCCTGGTCGCTGCCTCCCCAGTTATTCTGGGTTATCCATGGCTCCAGCTCCATAACTCCTCCATCGATTGGCGCACCGGTAAGATGGATGCCCGGAGCCCTTTTTGTTTAAGTGCACGTCTGCAGTCCGCTGCATGTTCTCCCTCCAAGCCCTTGGCTACCTCCGTCACCCCCCCCTCCCGATCTCACTGGGGTCCCCCCTGAATATCATGATCTGGGGGCGGTGTTCAGTAAATCTCAGGCTTTGTCTCTCTTCCCCCATCGGCCCTATGACTGCGCCATCAATCTCCGGGCTGGAGCCCCGCTGCCGGCCAGCCGCCTCTACAACCTGTCTGCCCCAGAACGGGAGGCCATGGATACGTACATTAAGAAGTCCCTCAGCTCTGGTATCATCCGGCCCTCATCTTTGGCAGTGGGGGGTGGAATTTTTTTTCGTCGGGAAGAAGGATGGCTCCCTGAGGCCGTGCATTGATTTCTGTACCCTAAATGACATCACCATCAAGGATAAGTACACCCTCCCTCTGATGGACACGGCTTTTGATTCCCTCCAGGGGGCCTCCTACTTCACCAAGCTGGACCTCCGCAATGCGTACCATTTGGTGCGGATCAGGGAAGGGGATGAATGGAAGACGGGCTTCCGGACTCCAAGCGGCCACTTTGAGTATCTGGTGATGCCGTTTGGACTGACCAATGCTCCGGCCGTCTTCCAACGCCTGATCAACGATGTTCTACGTGATTTCCTGGGGTCATTCATCTTCGTGTACCTCGATGACATCCTGATCTTCTCCTGATCATTGGAGGAGCACCAAGTACACGTGAGGCGGGTTCTGCAACGACTCCTGGAGAATAAACTGTATGTCAAGGCCGAGAAATGTGAGTTTCACACCTCTAAAACATCATTTCTTGGTTTCATCATTTCTCACAATCAGATCATCCCGGATCCCAGCAAGGTGAAGGCGGTAGTGGATTCCCCCCCCCCCTTCTAGGAAACAGCTTCAACAGTCTCTGGGGTTTGCTAATTTCTACCGACGCTTCATCAACAACTACAGCATCATTGCTCTCCCCCGACCCGCCTCACCTCCCCCAAGGCGGTTTTCCGGTGGACTGAGGAGGCCACTGCCGCGTTCGCTACCCTTAAGGAGCGGTTCTCATCCTCCCCCATCCTGACGCAGGTGGACCCCGCTCTTCAGTGTCTGGTGGAAGTGGATTCTTCGGACTCAGGGGTAGGGGCTGTGCTTTCCCAGCATTCCCTGGTGGATGGGGTGGTCCGGCCTTGTGCGTTCTTTTCTCGCCGGTTGTTACCGGCAGAGAGGAGCTATGATATCGGTGACAGGGAGCTTCTGGCAGTGAAACTCGCGCTGGAGTAGTGGCACCACTGGTTGGAGGGGGCCGCCCAGCCGTTTGTCGTCTGGACAGACCAAAAGAAGTTGGACTACCTGAGGACGGCCAGACGCCTTAACACCCGACAGGCCCGCTGGTCCCTGTTCTTCGGGCGCTTTAACTTTACCATCACCTACCGCCCCGGGTCAAAGAACACCAAGCCGGATGCCCTTTCCAGACAGTTCACTCCTGACATGACGGAGGCGCCCGAGCAGCCCATTCTCCCATCATCTTGCATCGTGGGCACTCTCTCGTGGGAGGTGAAGGAGAAGGTCTTGAGAGCGCAGGAGGCCGAACTGGACCCGGGCGGGGGGCCAGCAGGTAAATTGTTTGTTCCCTCTTCTGTTCGGGGGGAGGTCATTCACTGGGCTCACTCCTCCAGGCTTGCTTGTCACCCGGGGGGGGGGGGGGGGTGTCCCGCACAATCAGGATTCTTCAGAGGTCGTTTTGGTGGCTATCCCTCCGGAAGGACGTCGCCGACTACGTCCGCGCCTGTCCTCAGTGCGCTACGGGTAAGACGCCATCCTCTCCTCCCGCAGGGTTGCTCCACCCCCTTCCTACTCCCGGCAGACCCTGGTCTCACATTGCACTTGACTTTGTTACTGGTCTCCCTCCATCTAACCATTTTACTGTTGTTCTCACCATAGTGGACCGTTTCTCCAAGGCTGCCCACTTTGTCCCCCTGCAGGGGCTGCCCACAGCAAAGGATACAGCGGGCCTGCTGGTACATCACGTGGTGAGGCTACATGGGATTCCCTCAGACATTGTCTCCAACCGGGGTCCCCAGTTTGTGTCTCGAGTGTGGAGATCATTCTGTAATGCTCTGGGGGCCACGGTTAGCCTGTCCTCTGGCTACCACCCACAGAGCAATGGACAGTGTGAGAGAGCCAACCAAGAGCTGGAGGCTGTGTTGCGCTGCGTCATCTACTCCAACCCTGCATCATGGAGCATGCACCTCCCGTGGATCGAGTACGCCCACAACTCCACAGTATCGTCAGCGATCGGCATGTCACCTTTTGAAGCCTCCTTGGGTTACAATCCCCCACTTTTTCCCGAGGAGGAGGGGGACATCACCATACCTTCTGTCCGGGTCCATCTGAGACGCTGTTGACGGATTTGGAGGATGGTCCGGGAGGCGCTCCAACACACGGCGGAGCGCACCTTCAGGGTGGCTAATCCCCACAGGAGACCGGTCCCGCCCTACCAGGTGGGTCAACAGGTTTGGCTTTCCACGCAGCATATTAATCTCAAGGCTGAGAACAGGAAGCTATCTCAGCGTTTCATTGGGCCGTTTCCTATTGAGGGGATTATTAATCCAGTGGCTGTGCGCCTGACTCTTCCCCCTCCCTCCACATCTGTCCTACGTTTCATGTGTCACAGATTAAGCCTTTTTTCTCCAGCCCTCTCTGTCCCCCTCCCAGGTCTCCACCTCCACCAGTGGTGATTGACGGCGACCCGGCGTGGAAGGTCAATTCCATCCTGGACGTCCTCCGCTGGGATCACGGTCTGCAGTATCTGGTGGACTGGGAGGGGTATGGGCCTGAGTTGCGCTTCCTGGGTGCGTCCATCCTTTGTGTTGGATAGTCAACTCATCAGGGATTTCCATCGGATGCACCCAGGTAGGTTGGACCAGATGCCAAGAGGCACCTCTCGGGAAGGGGGGGGGGGGTACTGTGATGACTCGCTTTCTACTATTATCTGCCACAGCTACACGCACACTTGTTCCCCATCACTCACGGGCTATATAACCTGCTCTGCCTGCAAGACCGGCACGGAGCCGTCTGTCTCCCTGGCTACATGAAGCACAGTGCTGTCCGTCCAAGCCAGACATTCAGCCCTCGTCCACGCACTCACATCCACATTCATTACACACCCACGCATCCACACACAAACATTATCACAATAAAGATTATTGAACCTACTCTTGAGCTCGTGTCTGTTCCCTGGGTCAGCCCATTATGTCAATCAGTCCATCAAAATAAGAGACACTGAGAAATTCTAGGCCCAGTGTGTGTTCATTCCCCTTAAATATGCTCCTGAAATATCATTCATTCATTTCATTCATTCATCTTCTTCCTCTTAATCCTTTTCGGGTCGCGGGGGGGGGGGGGGGGTGCGGCTGGAGCCTATCCCAGTGTCTTTGGGCGACAGGCAGGGTACACCCTGGACAGATCGCCAGTCCATCAGAGGGCCAACACAGAGAGACAGACAACCATTCACTCTCACGGTCATACCTAAGGACAATTTAGAATCCCCAGTTTTGATGCCAAAGCTGCTGAAATAGCGGTTGATAATTCAGTGCTGACTTTAAGCCTGCTTTTTGTTGATTAAAGGACAGAGACAGAGGACTAAGGGCAGATAATGCCACTGTTTTGATTCCCCATGCGCCATTATGCAGTGCACGAAGGAAGGAATTTAAACCCACGAGCAGAAGTAGTAACGTGCACTTTATTGAACAAACAAATAGAGATTCAGTCCAGCAAACAGTTACGGTGTCAACAGAAGGATGGATTACAGTCAAGGAGGACACCAGGCGAGCAGGGACACCTCTAAGACGATCAACAGCCCGAGGGAGGAAATACTTAGTGCCGCAGAACAGCTGAATGGCACGAGGAGAAAGGCAAACGTAAACTTGCGGGCTGGAGTGGTTCCAGGCGGTCCGTGCTATCCGGTGTGAGCAGGCAAACAGGAACAGCCGCTAACATCAGGCAACGAGCAGGCGTCCGGTGACGTTAGAGAAGACTTAGTCAGGCTGAAAGTATAACGTAGGGAGTGGAGGCTAGCATACACAGAGGAAACAGCAACTGTGTACAAAGCGCAATGATCCGACGATCTCTTCCCACTCAAACAGAGCTAAAGTAATGACAATACTAATGAGGGAAGAGACCACCGGTGTGGAAATGCGTGGGCTGGACTGAATGGAAAACAGGTGTGTATGAGTGAGTGTCTGAGCATGTGAGTGGAGCTGAATGGAGGCATGTGTGTGTATGTGTGCAGAGGAATGCATGTGAGTGAGAATGAGAGTAAGAGTGTATATGTGTGTGGGTGTGCATGAGGGAAACCCAGTAACGAGGAACAGCTGGTGACACTGACAGGAGAAGGGGGCGTGGCCCCAAAGGGCTCACTGAAGCACCTGATGGAAAATAAACAATGTAAAGAGACAAAATAGCCACAGCGTCAGAACTGGGTTTGGAACCCAAACCCAAGTTCATGACAGCCACATAATGCAAATGTGCCAAACTTTGCACCGAGCCTTACCCACTTTAAATGAGTCTCCTCTTGTGAGTGCAAGCTGCATGCACAATCATTTCCTATTCAAGTGGTGCACAGTGGAAAAGGTGAGCTAAACTAACAAAAGAACTAATGGAAGCACTAGCACAAGATACAAACAGTGGTACAAATGACCTCTTTAGATGATTGTAATAGGCCCTCATTCTTTAACCACCAACACATTTTTTTTTTTTAAATCTCAGTTGTATGCCAGGGTTTTGAGTTAGCAAACACTTTCACCCATTTCATAAGTATCACACTGTCCACACAAAAGTTGACATAGGATATGACAATGGGCCAGGTTATTATGGTCGACAGCTGACTTTTCTGCAGTGCTTCTCACCTTGTGCCAGTGCTTTTGGTAGTTTCTGCCAGTGCATAGTCCATTTTTCAAGCTTTCCATCAAGCCATGTAATACCTGTGGACTGCCTACTTTGGGCTGGGAGGACGGATCCCATTTCAAAAAGCCGTGTCAATGGCGCAACCTCAGTACATTGGTATTTTGGTGCATTTTATGACAATTCGCTTTTGATCGGGAAAAAGGAAGTCTATCATCAAAAGCACATTTGTTCACCCTGAGAGGATTTCAGTAGCAGATCCGCACAATCCGCATGCACCCTCTGGTGTGGATTGTTTTCAAGAAAATATTCAGTTTAGATATCATAAATTCCCAAGGCTGTAACTTTAAAATGGTACGAGATAATGGCTTACTGTAAATGAGAAAGATGTAGAACATGAACCAAAGTTTATGATAGGACTAAATTTATGCATCTAATTTGCATAATGTGACAACAGCCACATCAGATTAAATATTTTTCTGTCAAAGTGGACTTTGGACATATTTACACAAAGGATGGTTTGGGTTTTTTTTTGTTGTTGTTTTATCTTCAAAATATATGAACCAGAAAATCAGTAGAATGTAAACGAACCGATAAAAAACATCAGACCCACCACTCATCATGCATCACCATGGGTCCGTATGCTCATCCCCAGTCCTTATTTTGTCTTCTCTCGGTCATTGTTGCTTTCTCTCCCATCTAGAAACAATCACATTTATCTTCTGATTTATTCCACCTCGATTTCGGTTAGATTACACCGCAGAACCGGCAGTATTGTCCTCTCTGTCATGTACAGCTTCGTCAATGGCGGACGAAAAGTGTTCCGCTCTGGTCTATCTTGTGCCGTCCAGAAGGCAAATATTTCCCTTCAGAAGCTAAATAATCCCATTTAGAATCATAACTGGCAAAATTTGGAGCAAATCCTTGCTCCCTGTGGAAATATACTGTATGTTGCACAATTGTTTATACATCTCTCCTTCTGTGGCCCAAAAGTGATATTGTGGTGATGTGAAAATGACGAGGCAGAGTTCTCTCTCAAAGTCAGTTTTATTCACAACACCATCATCTCAAAGCAGAGAAAGAGAATGACACAGTAAACTCTCGTCCTTAAATATCAGGAACTTCACACTTTACAGATCACATGTCACACAGACCACCTTGCATTATAAAGACAGTCACAATGCATTTCTCTCCATGATATCACTTCCACTGTCTCCAATGCATCCCTTCCTTAATCCTTTAATTGAACCCCCCACAGTCTCAAGCCTTGCATACCAAGGCTAAGATTCCTGCAGCTTCCTGCCTTTGTTCTGACCTAAAATGTGAGCCACAAAACAGGTCCCATGTGTGTGTCCACCACACAAAGCCCCCCGAGCATTTTAGACAAACAGAACAACAAGAGAATAACCACATGCATGCCGTGATAGTATCAATACACATCAGTCCACATGCTGTATAGGCTTCAGCCTCCTGCCGTATCTGCTGTAGCTGGGATTCAAAAACTGCTTGTCCCCTGTTTCTAGCACTCTGAGTGGTCCATCATAAGGCGGTCACAGCGGTGTTCGATGCGCATTGTGTCTAACAAAAACAAACTGTGCGTTCTTCAAAGTTTTAGGCACAAAAACGCGCGGAAAACTGTGGTGCGCGGGGCCGGGCAGCGTGCTTGATTCTATGTTACTCCACAACAGCTGAGACGGGGAGGCGTTTGGCGCAGGGTTATCTGGGAGAAACTCCCCAGGCAGCCGGAGTGGCTGCGCAAACACGAGCTCCGCTGGGGAGGCTTCTAGATCCTCTTTAGGCGCAGAACGCAACCCCAATAACACCCACGGTAACTTGTCAACCCAATTTGTATCCGTCAGTGATGCTCTGAGAGCTGCTTTCAATGACCTATGAAAACGTTCGCATAACCCGTTAGCCTGCAGATTGTATGTGGTTGTGCGGTGAATTGTGACACCCAGGCTGCGGGCCATTGTCGACCAAAGCTCGGACAAAAATTGAGGGCCTCTGTCGGACGTAATGTCCTATGGAACGCCGAAGCGTGCCACCCAAGCTGTTAAAAACGCGCGTGCCACCTCCTCGGCTGTGGTTGATGCCAGCGGAACCACTTCAGGCCAGCGCGTGGTGCAGTCCACCATTGTCAGAAGGTGTGTGCACCCCTGTGACGGTGGGAGGGGGCCCACAAGGTCCACATGAACGTGATCGAACCTCTTGGCCGGAATGTGAAACGGTTCCAAAGGAGCCCTCATGTGCCTGTGTACTTTGGCTCTTTGACACGCCGTTCAGGCTGCTGCCCACTCTTTGACTTGTTTGAGGAGGCTCGGCAACACAAATTTCTCTCCCACCATTTTGACCAATGCGCGCACTCCAGGTTGCGTCAAAAAATGAACCGAGTCAAAGACGTGGCGGTGCCACGCGACTGGTAGTACTGGACGCGGCCGTCCAGTGGAGACATCGCAGATTAGTGGGGGCATACCATCTTGCAGCACCCTGATCTCCAGCCTTAACCCTGTTGGTCCAGACTGGAGCCCGCGCACGTCCGCGTCATTAACCTGCTCCGCGGCCATGGCTGCATAATCTACCCCTACGCTGACTGGGGCCGCCACGGCGCGCAAGAGGCAATCTGCCACTACATTGAGTTTGCCCGCCACGTGCTGAATATCAGTGGTAAACTCTGATATCGCGGCCAGCTGTCTCTGCTGCCGGCCTGACCACGGTTCAGAGACCTTGGCCATCGTGAATGTTAGCGGTTTGTGGTCAACGAACGCGGTGAAAGCGCGTCCTTCCAGCCAGAACTGAAAGTGGCGGATGGCCAAATGTAGAGCGAGCAGCTCCCTGTCGAACGCGTTGTATTTACGTTCGCTATCGCTCAAGGTCCGGCTGAAAAATGCGAGGGGCTGCCAAACCCCGGCTACATGTTGCTCCACGACCGCCCCTATGGCCACCTCTGATGCGTCAGTGGTGAGCGCTATGCGGGCTGTTGGGTCTGGGTGTGCCAAAAACGCAGCCTTTGCAAAGGCTGCTTTCACCTCCGTGAACGCTTGGTCCCGCTCCGGGGGCCACTCGATCTAAATCCGCGGGTTTCTTTTTTTTGAGTGCGGTATACAACGGCTGCATGAGTTGCGCCGCGCGGGGGAGAAAACGGTTATAAAAATTCACCATTCCCAAAAACTCCTGCAACGCCCTGACCGTCTGCGGCTGGGGAAAATCTGCCACCGCGTGCACCTTGTCAGGCAGTGGAACTGCTCCTTCGGGGGATACGCGGTGTCCCAAAAAATCGATCTGCGCCACCCCGAACTGACACTTCGCTGGGTTGATTATTAACCCGTGATCTCCCAACCTTCGGAAAACTGTGGCCAGGTGTTTTTCGTGTTCGCCTTCGGACGCACTGGCTACTAAAATATCGTCCAGGTAGATGAACACGAAAGGGAGATCGCGAAGCACCGTGTCCATCATGCGTTGGAACGTCTGAACAGCCCCTTTAAGTCTGAATGGCATGCGTAAAAACTCGAATAGGCCAAACGGAGTTATTACCGCTGTTTTGGGTATGTCCTCAGCGCGCACTGGGACTTGGTGGTAACCGCGGACCAAGTCTATTTTAGAAAAAATGCGCACCCCTGCCAAATGAACGGAAAAATCTTGGATATGTGGGATTGGGCAGCGGTCGTGCGCTGTAGCGTTGTTTAACCTGCGGAAATCCCCGCAAGGGCACCATGATCCATCAGCTTTCGGGACCATGTGTAGGGGGGAAGCCCATGGACTGTTTGAACATCGGATACTGCCCAACCTCTCCAGTTTGGCGAACTCCCCGCGCGCTATGGCCAGTTTAACTGCGTCCAAGCGCCGAGCTTTTGCAAAAACGGGCGGTCCAGTAGTGGTAATAAAATGCTCCACCCCGTGCTTAGCGACTGTTGCCGAAAATGTGGGGACCGTGAGTGCTGGGAACTGAGTGAGCAGTGTGTGGAACTTATCGCCTGCTGCTGTGATGTTGGCTTGTGCTGGTGGCAGGGCCACTCGTGCTGTACAGGGAATAGAATCAAAAGAAAGTGTATTAACCAGGCGCCTGTTAGCGAGATCAACCAACAAACCATGTGAGCACAAAAAATCAGCCCCCAACATATTGAAATTTACTGTTGCTACAACAAAAGTCCACTCAAATGTACGGCCGTGTAGAGACAGGAGCAGAGTCTTCTCACCAAAGGTCTTAATCTCCGAGCCGTTCGCTGCCGTCACCCGGGGACCTCCGGAACCAGCCAGTCTGTCCGCGTAGGAAGGTGTGATGAAACTCAACTGGGAGCCTGTGTCGACGAGGAAATGCCTCCCCGAGCGTGCGTCCGACAAGTAGAGCAGCTTGTTCTCTTCCCCGAGGGCCGCGGCTGCTACCGACCCCCGGTCTTGTCATTTCCCGAACGCCCGAACTGGCACGGCGGTACACACTTGCGTGCCCTCTCTGCGAAGTGGCGATGGTAGAAACAAAGGACGTCCGGTCCATGTTCCCTGGCCCCTGCCGCCGCCGTGGTCGGTGAGTCTGGCACCGCTGCCTCTGGCCCCCTGTCGTCTCCAGTCGTCACGCCGAGTTCCGCTGCAGCGGCTGTGGCTGCGCGCCGCTTGGTGGTGTTGACAATCCGCTGCACCTCTCGGCCCAGCGCGCGGTAGTCCCATAGGGCCAACAGTGGCAAAGTGGCCAGGGTCGCTCTCGCTGCTGACGGTATAGTTCTGAGGAAGAGGTGGGTGAAAATGAAGTGATCGTCGTCAGAGTCTTTAAACCTCAACAACTTCTCCATCAGGCTCGCGGGCATGTCATTTTCCCCCTCCGTCAGCGCCAGGAGCCTCTCTGCTCGCTCCTCCGCCGAGGGGGTGAATTGTTGGATGAGTGCAGCCTTCAACGTGCCGTATTTGTCGCTATCCGGTGGCTAGTCGATCAGGCTGTCCACATGCTGGGCCGTGTTGTTGTCCAGCTTTGCGACTACGTGGTAGAATTTCATGGCATCTACCGATATCCCCCGGAGGTTGAACTGCGCCTCAACCGCGTTGAACCAGGAGCGCGGATTGTTCTGCCAGAAGTCCAGTAGCTGGACTGTAGCGGCATTTGCTTGGCTGGGGGCTCCTGACGCGGCTGGCCCGGGGGAATTTTCTTCTTGCATTATACGTCTCGGGTCACCAGTGTGGTGATGTGAAAATGACGAGGCAGAGTTCTCTCTCAAAGTCAGTTTTATTGACAACACCATCATGGATGCATTTCTCTCCATGATATCACTTCCGTTGCTCACTTCCGCCCTCCAAAGAGAGCAGTCACATTTTTTCTCTGCTCCCGCTCCCTGTATCTCCCTCCCTAACTGACTGGATCCCAGCTTGCTATTGTCTGTGTCTGCGTGTCTCTCTACTGCTGATTCATCCAACGAAATTATGGATTTAATAAGCTGGGCTTTGAACGCAATCAACACTGTGTTTTCAACAAGGAAATCAGGTCCGGGGGAGCCTATTTGTCCCGCAGGGACTGCTGCTGTGGGTTACATTAAGGATACAAGCAATTGGAAACTCTTGTGTCTGTGTGATCTTTCTATTGAAGATATTGAAGATTTATATCTATTCGGAGCAATGGTCACCGGAATTCTACTGATTGGCCTTGGGATTGTTCTGGTGCACCGCAAATTGAAGAAGATGGACAGAGCTTATCAAAAAGCGGACCCGGCGAAGCTCTCTCATCAATTCGACCAACTGGGCAGGACTCTGACAGCGGCCAATGGAGAACTGTACAGGAAGATGGAATACATCACGATCACGCTGAGAGCTGTTCACGACTCGATTTCAAAGCCTGGCATTGATGGATCTGGAGCACTGAATCCGTAAGAGAATGGAAAGTTTTTTTCTCTGAAGTCAGTGCTATTCGACCTGTTTTTCGGCACCCTCAGCACTCAGTCCTCCTGATGATCAACAGTATAATTGTTTTCATAACATTGGCGGACAGTATCTGACTCAAGGACAGCTGTCTGGCTCAGACTATTCCATCTGCCGTGCTCAAGGACACGTGCCTTTGCCTTAGACACTAGTCATAACATCTGCTGAGAGAGGGACTATTGCTGTTCACCCACTGATTGCATCCAACACACACACATACTGACCCATTTATACTGACGAAGACATATTCATTCACTGCTCTCTCTGTGTCGTTGTGTGGATTCTATTGTCTGCTAATTGTGCATTGAGAGTTTTTTTCTTGTAATCACAATATCGGTCATATAAATGAACTTTATTTTGATCAACAATGCTTTTTTCTCTCTCCCATTGTGTCCCCTCCCCCCCTGCCTTCTATTCCCCTCCTGCTGACAGGCGCCTCCATGGCTTGCGGCGTCATTGGGAATGTCATCTATGACGTTTCCAATGTCAAGTCAAATTCCTCGTATATTTACCTGTTTATTTACTTGTAAATGTGCTTGGCAATAAACTTATTCTGATTCTGATTCTGACTTCCACTGTCTCCAATACATCCCTTCCTTAATCCTTTAATTGAACTCCCCACAGTCTCAAGCCTTGCATACCAAGGCTAAGATTCCTGCAGCTTCCTGCCTTTGTTCTGACCTAAAATGTGAGCCACAAAACAGGTCACATGTGTGTGTCCACCACAATATCAGATTTGTCGCAGTTCTTGTTTGCTGTGGAGCAGTAAGCTATATGTGTCTGCCATCTAGTGATGTGAAATGTTTGTTACATCTGGGTTTATTTTGTTTTGTTTTGTTTTTTTTCCATACTTTTTGATCAATCACGTGACAGGTGCGGATCTGCGACACTAGCCGCAGGAGCGGTAGATCATGTAATCAACTTTAATCCTTACAGGGATAATGCAAATTCAGCAGTGTTTTGAAATTGCGCAGCTCCTACTGAAAGGTGCACATGTGCTGGGTTTTTATTAAAATATCCAGTGGTTCACCCTCATTTACTGAAGTTTCAAACCCATTCATGTTTGCGTGTTGCATCCATGTACTGTACACTACATTAAATCATTTAGCTTGATTGCTCAGCCCAACATAATGTCTTCCCCAATGACCACTGTAAAATATCTCACTGGACAACAACTGTGATAAATGCCTTCCGTGTTGCCAAGCAGCGTTACTAATGCATGGATTTTCACTCACGTGCATGCTCTTTGGCCAATGCAAAACCCGTCTTAAGCAAGTCATCATGATCCCAGTTCACTTTAGATAATGCACCCCTGTGCATTAAAGGGATGGACAAGAGCACTTTGGATTGGATGACCCAAAACACACCTCTGAATAATTAGGCCAGCCTCTTTGGAGAGACAGTTTTTCCACTGCCATGATAACAAAATGGTCTGGGCCACACCCACAAATGCGCTCTGCAAATCTGACCACTGACAAGTGAATAGACCCTATATCTGGACTGGATACATGATTGACACCAATCTTGTCAGTCATAGCATGTATGCCGATGATCTTGCAATTTTTAGTCCAAGTAGTGCCGGTCTGAAACATGACCTTAGGTACAGTGCCAGAACCAAAGAGGACACGTGTTTAACATTTCCTGATTTTCAGTTATCCAGGAATGTTCTGAGAGTCTGTGATAAGACCAAATATCTTGGCCGTATCATCAATGACCCAATGTCTGTTGATAAAGATACTGTAGCTACAGCAAGTATTGTATGGCGTATGTACAACCTAACATTCTGTGTTGCAGGTTCAGTGCATGCTCACGAGGTTAAGTTGTCTCTTGTGCGATCATACTGTACACCCATGTATACTACACATTTTGGAGCAAATTACAGGGCAGAGAGTTTACGGAGAGTTAACGTTGCTTGCAATGACTTTTAGACTGTTACTGAGGAGGTCTAGATGGTCCAGTGCAAATGAACTTTTTGTGGCTCCAGGAATGCAAACTTTTGGAGCCATTTTAAGGAATCGTAAGTATAAATTTATTTGTAGGCTTAATACCTCAGAATATGAAATAATTTTATGCTTAAAACAATTGAGATTTAGTACCATGCATTACACTGGCCAACACCAAATTTAGTTTAATTTTTTTTTTTTTTTTTAGTTGATTTAGGACAATTTTGATGTGCTGAATCCAAAAATCACATTGGTTTTGTTCAATCAGGTCAACTTTTTGAACTATGGCCACATGTTTTTTTACATTTTTGTTTACATGTACGGGTATTTTCGCTTTATATGATGCAAAATTCTTTTTTATTTCTTGAAATTCTCTGAATTTTGAACAATGATGACGTAGCATTCAATTTACATGTACTTACCTTTATCAGTGTCTACTATTCAATTTACAGTACAACTGCTGTACAACTGCTTACAACTTAGCATAAAAACCTGACCTGATTGAGAGAAACGGATGTCATTTTCGGATTCAGCGGTGCAAAATTGTCTTAAATCAGTTGAAAAAACACAGACAACTTACAAAAAATTATTTTTGTTATGTTGTGTTATCAGTTTCTGTTGTGAAGACTGTTTGTACTAATTGTGAGTTATTTTTTTAGATTTTTTTTTCTTTTATCTGTCTGTTTTTAGACTGTTTAGACTAGATCAAGATTTGCACTGTCAAAGACACTCCACTTCGTGCATTCAAAACAGCTTTGCAGAGCTGTCATACTGACGTCATCCCATACACAGAGTTGTACTTTGTGCTTGCTGACGAAAGAGTAATCATTAAACCATGGAGATACCTTGCCTTCTTTAAAAGCTACTTCTCAGATTTGACAGGAGTGAGTCCGAAAGGTATGTAAATTGCATACTTTGAATTATATATATTTTTTTTTTTTCTTGAACCAGGCTGAAATGTTCTAATTTTGTTTCCTCATTGTACCATTTCTGCTATTAACATTTTTAACTACTGATATCCTTTTCCTTTCAAAAGAAATCATCAATATTCTAATAGCTACATACAGTAAGGTTTAGACTAATTGATTTAAAGTTAATTTATATGGAAATTTTGGATTGTGATCAAATTGCCAAAATTCACAATGCTAGTGGGTTTTGTTTCAGAAAAAAAATAGTGGTGATAAAAGTCGAGCCAACCCCATGAGTGACAATCAGTGTTACAGGTCACAAAATTAAGAAGTGGGCTTACTTGTCCACGTAATAATCCATGCATGAGGTACTTTAAGAACTATAAAAATTCTGACTGTGAGGCAGTAACTGCAACACTAAAATGCCTTTTAAAGTGTATGATATAATATGCAACTCTTTAAATTAAAAAAAAACAAAACTTACAGATGGCACTGCAATCTCGAGCTTCATTATTTGACTTCCATGGCGTGGCTATGACTAAATACTTCACTGATAACTGGGACAATGTGCAGAGCTTTACAGCAAGACCAGATGATATTGTCATAGCTACTTACCCCAAATCAGGTGAGTGAGAGAAGCTTATGTCCTCAATTATCTTTTTTTAAATGAATAATTACACATTGTTCCTACTCGTTTTAAACTAATGCATGTCCTGTATTTGTTTAAATCTCAGGAACCACGTGGGTCTCTTACATCCTAGATCTTCTGTATTTTGGGGATGCCCATTCATCAGTCCCTATTAATTTTAGAGTGCCTTTCTTCGAGTTGTGCATACCCCTTCAACCCTCAGGTTGAGTGATTTCACCAATACTGTTTAACTGTACCACAAAGCTCCAAATGCTACTTTTAGTTCTTTATTAAGAAATGTTCACATATCTATGTCGAACCTTGTTTTTGTTTTTATTTGCTTTTTTAAAAATTTATTTTAGCCATTGTAAGTTGGAATGAATGTGGGAGTGTCCTAAAAAAAGACGGGGGGTGTCCTAATTTATTCCTCACTATTTGTTTAGAATTACATTTTACAGGAAATTTGAAAAAATAAATCTTTAATTCATTTTTTAATTGTATAGTTCTATTATGTGAATCTCCCAGTATTTTAAATATCCCTAAGTCCAAATATGTAAAAAAAAAAAAAAACACACACAGGCTTAAACAGGGTGTCCTAATTTTTTCACATGCTGTAAATGGGACATTGATGAACAGTCTGCTTTAGATGAGACAAGCAGTTTCCAGGATTGGTAAAAAAAAAAGAAAATATTCACTTCTTAATGCATGATAAACATTACCCAATGGATTGATACGCATGGAAAATAAATATATTTTTCTTGTTACTTATTTGTACCCGTAGGTAGATTTGGTTTGCAGTCTGGTGACAAGCCACCGGCTGCCGGTCGCTGCGTGCTCGAGCGCCCTAAACCTACATGTTTTGGTATGCGGGAGGAAACCGGAGAAATCCCGGAGTAAACCCATGCAACACGGGGAGAACATGCAAACTCCACACAGCTCACTGTTGGTCGGGGGCTGGGATCGAACCCACGATCTCACGATCCCCGCGATCCCCCGGCTGAGGGTAAACTGTGCTGCCACAGTGCTAAACCACTGTGCCACCGTGCAGCCCATATTTTAATATTATCCCAATTATTCTATTTAAGCATTACTTTAAAGGGAATATATGTAATATTTCCACATGTTGATACAGCTCCCAAAGTAAATGAAATATCTATGCTGAGCCTTGGTCAAAATACATCTGGGTTTAATTATAGCAGCACCATTTTCCACCCAGTTAAAACACCCTTTTTTTAGGATAACCAGTGCATGCTTCTTTAAATGCTAATGAGTGTAATGGTTTGCAAAAGTACCCCCCCCCCAACTTCAGTCCTTCAGGTGCTTTTTTACAAACTCCAAAACCCCTTTTCCACGAGCAGCTACTCAGACTTGCCTCGACTCTACTCGGCTCGACATGGTGTGGTTATTTTTCCATTACAACTGAGTACCACCTCAAGTGGGTGGGTTCATTACAAGAAGGCAGCCCATTATCCAGTTATGTTATTGACATGTTGATGTTTTCGCTGATAAATAACATTAAAGATGCTTAAAATCACAAAACACTCACCATCTTCTCCATGAGCAGCCATCAGCTCAGAGACCTCATGCTATACTTTTACATTTCGGGTTGCTCCGCCGCTGCAGGGCCAACGAGGCTGAAAAGTTCATAGGTTGAAAAGTTCATAGTTGTGAAATTTGACCAAATGTAGTTTATTTTTTTAAGCGCAGGGATCCAAGTGGGGCAGCGCAGTGGTGGAGTGGTTAGCACTGCAGCAGCACAGCAACTCACCCTTGGCCTGGGGATCCTGGGTTCGCTCCCAGCCCCCGACCAACGGTGATCTGTGTGGAGTTTGCATTGCCAAGTGAATCTGATAAAGCATTACTTATTAATGACAAAATAAACCTGCACATGGACAGGAGTTATGAGAAAAAATAATCCAGACGCGTGGGGAAAAAAAGCAACAATAAGGCCAAATGGCGTGGTACATAAAGTGAGGTTAACACACAAAAGCAGCAAAGAACACAAACTTAGAAAGCACATATATAGTTGGGAGAGCAATCAGGATAAAACAGAACAGGTGAGGGGAGGAATCAAAACCAACGGCTGACACATGAGGAAAACAGCTGACTGGACAGGCGGGGCTGACAACACAGAGGGGATACACACCAAACATAATAAATTAGTAACAAAGGAACAAAGTGTGGACAGGGGGTGCGGATCTGTCAAGAACACTACAGTACCTCCCTTTCAAGGGTAGGTCCCCAGACGACCCTAGGGTACACCCACAGGAGAAGAGAGAAAACAAAAAACAAAAAACAAAACAAAACCCTCACAGTGTGGTGGTGGGGAAAAAGGCTAGGTGGCCAAAATAAACTGACCCCCCTCTCACCCAGAGAAAAGTCCAAAACGGGTCAGGTGGTCTTCCAGAGTCCCAGGGCCACCAGACCACAGAGCCAGGCAGGTCAGAGGGCCTACCTGTCACGCCGCGCCGCTCATCAATGGCGCCACCTGCTCACACACCTGTCAGTCATCAGCGGCGAGGAATATAGGCTGCCTCGCCCTGAGCTTCGGTCTGAAGCCGTAGACTTCATTTCCCTTTCATGGGCTTCTACCACATTCTCTTCAGCATCCTCGTCACCGGTAAGAAGATCACTTACCTCATCTCTCCAGTTTGCTCCCCTGTGCACAGGTGGATTCCTCGGCGGCGGACAACCCCGTCCCTCGTCTCTCCTCGCTGCTGCACCGAGCCCTGCAGGTGGCTGTCTCCCGGGCTTCCATCCTTGAAGCGCCAGTCATCTGTCCAAACAAGTAAGCTTCTCTCCCTCGCCTATTCTCCTCCTGTGTTGGTGTGTGCTCATCACCCTGTGTCTGATTTCTCCCATAGGGTTGCCGGCTGAACGGTCTCCTGCCTCTGGGTCCGAAGCAGACACCACCACCAACACATTAACATTCCGCAGACACGCACCCAAACATCCCTGCTGTTAATAAACAGTTTGAACTACTCTGAGCCTGTGTGTGTGCGTCTCCTGAGCCGAACGTTATGTCAGTACGGCTTCAGCAGAGCAGCTCGGCAGACGGCGGGCTCGCACACCGGTTTACCATCCTCGAGGCTCGGGTGGATCAGATTGTTTATCAGCAACAGGTGGTTTTCAATCAATTATTAGAATTAACTAACCGATTGAACCGCTTGGACCCCCAACAGCCGTTCCTCCCGACTCGCCAGGGTGGCGCGGCTCCTGCTGTTCCAGCGGCCGTCCAGCCGGCTCCAGTGGCACCGGTTCGGCTCACACCGATTCCGACCCCCGCCCGCTTTAGCGGTAAGCTCGGCGGAGCGCGGGGGTTCATTATGCAGTGTGAGTCCGTGTTCCACCGTGTGCCCGGAGATTTTCCCTCGGATCACAGTCGAATTGGTTACATAGGGAATCTTCTGGAGGGGCGTGCGTTAACTTGGACCTACGCCGTAATGGCGAGGCCCAGTTATGCCACCCTCACCTATGACCAATTCGTGAGGCGCTTTCTGGAGGTCTTTGACCATTCTCAAACCGAGACGGTCCAGGTCGATCGGCTTCTCGCTCTCCAGCAGGGAAGCCGGTCGGCAGCGGACCACTCGGTCGACTTCCGGGTAGCGGCGGAGGAACTGGGCTGGGAGGAACGCTCCCTCTGTGGCCTGTTCCTCCGCAGCCTCAATAGTGATCTGAGGGATGAACTGGCTGGTCGGGATATCCCTGGGACGCTAGCGGAGCTGACGTCCTTAGCGGTAAGTTTGGATAACAGGCTGCGCAAGCGCTCCTCGGGGCGGAGGTCTTCTTCTTCTCGCCCTCGTGGAGCCTCGCCGTACCTGTTCCAAGCTCGCCCCCTGGCGGCGCCGCCAGCATCGCGCCCCGAGGAGTCGGAGCCGATGGTGACGGGCTGGACTAAACTTTCCCCTGTGGAGAAACAACGCCGTCGTGAGTTGGGCCTCTGCATGTATTGCGGAGGCGACCAACACACCGTGGAGCGTTGTCCACGGAAGGCCAGTCGGTGGGGTCCGCGAGTCACTGTTGGAAGTCTCGCGGACATCAATCGGTTAGGATCACTTACTCAATTGAAGCTGCCCATCCGTTTCTGCCATAACCCCACTGGGCACCTCACCCACGCACTGGTGGATTCGGGCGCAGAAGGCAGCTTCATTTCACAAAGCCTGGCAACCCGATTGGGCATCCGCTGCCAGGCACTCAACACTCCCATCTCCCTAGTCCATCTCTCCCGTGCCACCCTTGGGAGAGTGACACATCAAACTGTCCCCCTACCGGTCATCATCTCGGGAAACCACCGGGAGGAGATGACCTTTTATGTCCTTCCCAACTCTGTGTCGCCCGTCATCCTGGGGTATCCCTGGCTCCGCCTTCACAATCCGGTCCTGGATTGGAGATCAGCTGGGGTATCGGCTTGGAGTACATTTTGCCTGGGCACCTGCCTCCAGTCCGCTGCCTGCTCGCCGTCCGCTCCTCCTCCAGCAACGGACGCTGCACCCCCGGACCTGTCCCTGGTGCCTCCGGAGTTTCACGACCTGGGTATGGTGTTCAGTAAAGCGAAAGCTATGTCTCTTCCCCCTCATCGGCCCTACGACTGTGCCATCAACCTCCGCCAGGGGGCGCCGTTACCTTCTGGTCGGCTCTACAGCCTGTCTGCGCCGGAGAAGGAGATGATGAACACATATCTGAAGGAGTCATTAAACGCCGGGATAATCCGCCCATCATCGTCATCCGTGGGGGCGGGGTTCTTCTTCGTGGGAAAAAAGGATGGGTCCCTCCGCCCTTGTATCGACTACCGGGCCCTCAATAATATCACGGAGAAGGACCGTTACACCCTGCCTCTCATGGACACTGCTTTCCACTCCCTCCAGGGGGCGACCTGGTTCACCAAGCTGGACCTACGCAGCGGTTACCACCTCGTCCGGATCCGGGAGGGAGATGAGTGGAAAACGGCCTTCCGTACCCCGAACGGCCACTTTGAATACCTGGTGATGCCGTTCGGGTTGACCAACGCTCCTGCAGTCTTCCAGCGCCTCATTAATGACGTCCTCCGGGATTTCATTGGCCTTTTCGTGTTCGTCTACCTGGACGATATCCTCATCTTCTCCAAGTCCAGGGATGAGCACCAGGTCCACGTGAGGCGGGTCCTCCAAAGGCTGCTGGAGAATCCTCTGTACGTAAAGGCAGAAAAGTGTGAATTTTACGCCAGGAGTACGTCCTTCCTGGGGTTCATCATCGCCCACGATAAGGTGCTCCCTGACCCAGAGAAGGTAAAGGCGGTGGTGGAATGGCCTACACCTGCATCCCGGAAGCAGGTGCAGCAATTTGTTGGCTTCGCCAATTTCTACCGCCGCTTTGTCCCCAACTTCAGTACCATCGTTGGACCACTGACCCGCCTCACGTCCCCGAAGGTCCCGTTCCGGTGGACCGAAGAGGTCGCTGCCGCCTTTGAGGCGCTGAAGGCGGAATTCTCCTCCTCCCGGGTCCTTCGCCAGGTCGACCCCGCGCTGCAGTGCATCGTCGAGGTAGACGCTTCGGACATGGGAGTGGGGGCAGTGCTGTCCCAGCGGTCACCGGACGATGGCGCCAAACGACCGTGCGCCTTCTTCTCCCGGCGCTTGTCCCCGGCGGAGAGGAACTACGATGTGGGGGACAGAGAGCTCTTGGCCATCAAGCTCGCCCTGCAGGAGTGGCGCCACTGGCTAGAGGGGGCGAACCTGCCGTTTGTGGTCCTTACGGACCACAAGAACTTGGTGTATTTACGGTCTGCCAAGCGCCTGAATGCCTGCCAGGCGCGCTGGTCTCTGTTCTTCGCCAGGTTCCAATTTTCTATCACCTTCAGGCCTGGCTCTAAGAACGGCCTGCCTGACGCCCTCTCTAGGCAGTTCACTCCCGTGGAATCGGAGGAGACGCCTCACTCCATCCTTCCCAGGTCGTGCGTCGTGGGAGCCATCTCGTGGGATATCGAGGCAAAGATCCGGAAGGCACAGGAGGTGGAACCTGATCCTGGCGGCGGACCGGAGGGAAGACTGTTCGTCCCATCTGCGGTCCGAGGAGAGGTCATCCACTGGCTCCACACCTCCCGGCTCACCTGTCATCCCGGCACCTCCCGGATGATCAGCCTCCTCCAGCGGTCTTTTTGGTGGCCGGGCCTGCGGAGGGATGCAGCCCGCTACGCCCGGGCTTGCCCAGTCTGTGCCACCAGCAAGTCAGGAAATGCCCCTCCAGCGGGTCTGCTCCAGCCTCTGCCCGTCCCCGGCAGGCCCTGGTCGCATATCGCACTGGATTTCGTCACCGGACTCCCCGTTTCCAGCTCCTTTAACACCATCCTGACCATCGTGGACCGTTTCTCCAAGGCGGCACACTTCGTCCCCCTGCGAGGTCTCCCTACCGCCCTGGAGACGGCGGGCCTCCTCATCCAACACGTGGTCAGGCTGCACGGGATTCCGGTGGACGTGGTCTCGGACCGGGGTCCCCAATTTTCATCAGAGGTTTGGAGGTCCTTTTGCAACGCCATCGGAGCCAAGGTGAGCCTCTCCTCCGGCCATCACCCCCAGTCTAACGGGCAGTGTGAGAGGACCAATCAGGAGCTGGAGGCTGCGCTCCGCTGTGTTGCAAGATCCAAGCCGACGTCATGGAGCAACCATCTCGCCTGGGTGGAGTACGCCCACAATACCGCCCGCTCTTCTGCAACGGGGATGTCCCCCTTCAAGGCGTCCCTGGGTTACGACCCCCCGCTGCTTCCAGCGCAGGAGAGCGAGGTAACTGTCCCGTCAGTTAGGGCGCACGTGAGGCAGTTCCGCTCCACCTGGGCCACCGCGCGTCATGCGCTTTTATGCACAGCGGAGTGCAACAGGACCGTGGCGGACCGGCGTAGAAGACCTGCCCCGGCGTACAGAGTTGGGCAACTTGTCTACGTTTCCACCCAGGACGTCACCCTAAAAGGCGAGAGGAGAAAGCTGGCACAGCGCTTCATGGGTCCCTTTCCCATCACCCGGATCATCAACCCGGTGGCTGTGCGCGTGGCTATTCCCCCCTCCCTCCGCATCCATTCCACTTTCCACGTGTCGAAGGTGAAGCTGGCAGTTACCGACCCCCTTTGCCCTCCTCCTGCAGCGCAACCCGCACCCCGGATGGTTGGTGGCCACCCGGCCTGGTCCGTCTCCTCCATCCTGGACTCCCGGCGCCGGGGTCGTGGGTTGCAATACTTGGTGGACTGGGAGGGCTATGGGCCCGAGCATCGACAGTGGGTGCCCCCGTCGTTTGTGTTGGACCCATCGCTCATCGCGGACTTCCACCGAGCGCACCCGGATAAGCCATCGCCAGGAGGCGCTGCTAGAGGGGGGAGTACTGTCACGCCGCGCCGCTCATCAACGGCGCCACCTGCTCACACACCTGTCAGTCATCAGCGGCGAGGAATATAGGCTGCCTCGCCCTGAGCTTCGGTCTGAAGCCGTAGACTTCATTTCCCTTTCATGGGCTTCTACCACATTCTCTTCAGCATCCTCGTCACCGGTAAGAAGATCACTTACCTCATCTCTCCAGTTTGCTCCCCTGTGCACAGGTGGATTCCTCGGCGGCGGACAACCCCGTCCCTCGTCTCTCCTCGCTGCTGCACCAAGCCCTGCAGGTGGCTGTCTCCCGGGCTTCCATCCTTGAAGCGCCAGTCATCTGTCCAAACAAGTAAGCTTCTCTCCCTCGCCTATTCTCCTCCTGTGTTGGTGTGCGCTCATCACCCTGTGTCTGATTTCTCCCATAGGGTTGCCGGCTGAACGGTCTCCTGCCTCTGGGTCCGAAGCAGACACCACCACCAACACATTAACATTCCGCAGACACGCACCCAAACATCCCTGCTGTTAATAAACAGTTTGAACTACTCTGAGCCTGTGTGTGTGCGTCTCCTGAGCCGAACGTTATGTCACTACCCAAGTACATGGGTTACCAAACTAGAGTGCATGATGGGTCTGGGGCCCTTCCAAAGTCCAAAGGCCACTGGGAGGGTGAACATGGGGCATCAGGTGGCCTACCAAACCCCCAGGCACACCAAAAAGGAGAAAACATACAAGCCTCATACTCAAAAAATAACACACAACCCTTTTGCAGAGAAAATAACCCAGGAGTCCTAAACTCTGGGGGAAACTCAAGGGGATTCCCTTGCCCAAAAGAAAACAACAGATGTTTTAAACTCAGGAGATGACATGGAAATTTTACCCTCAGAAACTGGAAACAAAGAATCTTTACACTCTAGCTCAGGAAGAATACGCAGAAAAATATGCAGAAATCACAGGCACAGGGGACACAAATGAAGACATTTCTGGTACAGGGAGCACAGGTGCAGAAATCTCTGTCTCAGAACACACCAATGCAGAAATTTCTGATGCAGGACACACTAATGCAGAAATTTCTAATTTTGGAGACACGGGTGCAGAAATTTGCAGTTTAGGGGACACAGATGCAGAATTATTGAGCTCAGGGGGCATAGATACAGAATCTTTTAACTCAGAGAGGATACACACTAAACATAATCAATGAGTAACAAGGGAACATAAAGCGTGGACAGGAGCTGCAGACCTGTCCAGAACACTACATGATGTCACATTTTCAGCTCGACGGTTGGAACCTCACTGAAGCAGGTCCCCAAAAAATCCTACAAACTGAGTAGAGTTAAACCGAGTAGGGCTGAGTATGTACTAGTGGAAAAGGCCTCAAGTGGGCTTTCATGTGGTTTGCAGTGAGGAAAAGCTTCCATCTAGCCATAAAGCCCCATCTGTAGAGGGCTACAGTGATGGTTACTCGTCAGGAACTTAATCCCATCTCCACACAGGATCTCTGAAGCTCAGTAAGGTTGACCATTGATTTCTCGGTCACCTCTCTCACTAAGGTCCTTCTCCCTCACTTGCTCTGTTTGGCTAGGTGACCAGCTTTTGGAGGAGTCCTGGTTGTGTGGTTGCGTATTACAGTATGGAGGGCACTGTGCTCTTAGGAACCTTCAGTGCAGATTTTTTTTTAGCCTTCCCCAATCTGTGAATTGCAACAACCCCTCTCTGAGCTCCGTTGGCAGTTCCTTTGACCTCGTGGCTTGATTTTTGCTATGATATGCATTGTAAGCTGTGAGGCCTTCTATATACAGGTGTGTGTCTTTCCAAATCATATCTAAACAATTAGTTTACCACAGGTGGACTCCAAACAATGTGTAGAAACATTTCAACAAAAAGCAAGAGATATGGGAGGCATTCGGGCTAAAGTGTTATGAGGCTGAGCACGGTGTGTTACCGGGCTCAGGCTCTAAATTTATTTCTGACTATTTTCTGTGCCCAGTGTTGTGTTATTTTCTGTATGATGTCACTTTGCTGGTTTATTATTCTATTAGTTATTTATGTTGTTAGCACTATTATTATTTTGTCTATTTCTGTAGTTCAGGAGTTAAATTTTGTTTTTCTGTGACTCGAGCGCCCTACCTCCTCTTCCAGACACTGCCACTTTGTCATCTGTGAGCAGTTGCGTAATTAGGTCACCTGCCCACTCATGCTTCCCGCACTTGCTGTCTGTTGTTTCATCTGCTATTTATAGACTGTTATGCTGTTTCTCTTTGCGGCTGTCTTGTTTGGATTTATTCCATCTCCACCAGAGCCCTGCTCTGCTCTGGTGTGCAGCCTTGTAAGTCTTTCCTTATTTGTATTTTGTGCACTTTTGTGAACTTGTGTTTTTTTTTTTTTTTTTTGTACATTAAATTCCACTTACTGCAGTTTAGCGCATTGGTCTCAATTCTCTGCCCAAAGAGGCAATTTATGACAGAAGACAGCCGCCAGTGGAGACCCAGCTGCTGTAGTTGGTGGATTTTTTGGGCTTTTTGTGTGTATTTTTCCCTCACCTGTTCTGTGGAGCAATTATTGTCGCGATGGCCCTCACGGACCATCACAAGACGCCTCAGTCACCAGTGAGTTTAGCAGTGATGTTTTATTAACAGAGAGGGATGGACAAGCACAGGATACATAAAAGGTGACGACTGGGCCGGGGAGTACCCGATGCGCCAGACGAGATAATAATAAGGGTAAAGTCACACAGAGCGTACCTTAACAACAGGACCGTTAACAGGCGGGTAACAGGGGATTCCCAAGTCCGTTAACCATGAAGAGCAACAGGAATACAACAGGACATAACAGAACATAACAGAGCATAACAGAGACTGCCGCACTGGAGGACATTCAGCACCTGCTTTTAACTCTGGCCGCTAATGACCCCAATGCGGTGCAGCTGCTCGCAGTGACAGCAGCGCAGCAGCTGACTTTGACAGCAGGGAGCTCCCCCGGGCACCTTCACAATAAAAGCCCGAGGAGCTGAAAGAAATCCTCTGCTGCCAAAGCCAGGGAAATAAAATATGAGACCCGAGTGTGGCCAGAACCAACACTCGGGTTATAACAGTACCTCCCCCTCGAGGCCAAGCTCTGAGCGGCCCGAGTAACACCCAAGCCCCCCCCCCACCCCCCCTAGGGTGGGTGGATGGGGCGCTGGCAGGAGGGAGAGAGACAAACAAAGAGTAAGCAAGTGATAAGACCAACAAGGCTATAGAGGTAGGGGAAAAAAAAAACATAATCCCTAAAACGTGGGTAACCAGAACAAAGTCAAAATAGGCAGTATACCTTTTGGCAAAAACAAAACGACATAAGGTGGAGGAAAAAAAAACACCAAACCCAGAAACAACATAGTGAGCCACAAAAACACAAATCAATCCCCCCCCCCCCCCCGCACACCCCAACAGTCCCACAGACGAGATCAGAGACCCGGGGAGGGTGCAGTCCTGACCCGGAGGGATGGGGGCAAAAGGTTCAGGGGGTCGTCCGGCATCAAAAGGCCACAGAACAGGGAGGGAAAAAGAGGACAGTTCGGGCGGCCTACCCCAGTCCCATGCTCGGGAGTAGAGAGTTTCAGGCGGCCGGAGCAGGTCGCCGCACAGGAAGACAAAGAGGTCGGGGGGCCGGCCCAGAGAACCAAACCAACGAGACAGTCCTTCAGGCGGCTGCCCCGCAACAACAGCCCACCAGAACCGTTGGGAAGAAGCAGCCGGTGGTCCCGCTAAAAAGGGGAGAGACGAGGGGGAACCGGGCGGAGCGTTCGGGACCCCAACGGCCCCAGGTGGAGATGGGTAGCGCTCCTCAGGGAGACGAGGAGGATGACGGTGGAGATGAGGGTGACGAGGGAAACGAGCCTGTCCAGCATCCGGTGGCCGGGGATCTGCAGCTCCCTCACCGAATCTAGCACCTGCTGGTGCAGCACCCACGTCGGACCCCGATTGGGCCTCCGGAACCGAACCCATGGTGGACCCTGATTGGGCCTCCGGAACCAAACCCACGGTGGACCCCGATTGGGCCTCCGGAACCAAACCCACGGACCCCGACTGGGTCGGCGTGGCACCAGACTCGACCTCCAACCCCGAAACCGGAACCTCTGGTGCAGCAGGCGAGAGCAGCCTCTCGCCGGCGACCCTGGGAGAAGACTCACAAAAGAGAGAAAACCCAGGATCAGGATCACCGGCAGCGCCAGAACCCGGCGAGATAAGCTCGGACGCAGCGGGCAGCTGCACCCGGCTCATCTCCCCTTGAGACAGGCAAAAGTGCTCTAAAAGGTGAAGAAGAAAGGTAAAACAGAGCACTTGCCTGAGCTCGGGTTCTGACGCCGTCCAGGACTGCGACGATCCGGGCTCAGATGTCAGGAGGTCATCCTCAGGCTCCCACTCAGCTGCGTCGGGCTCCGCAGCTGGCATGATGGTGCGCGCAGCTAGAGAGTCCTCCAGTACCGATGTCCACGCCGATGGCCTGCACGGCGTGGTGGCAGGAGAACCTCGACCCCCTGGACCGGACCGCTCCTCCGTGGAACCCCGGGGACACTTCCACATCGGCGAAGGCTCCACGCTGCAGTCCGCTCTCCTCCTCCGCCCACGGCGTGGCTGCAGAACCGGAATCAGGCTTTCCAGAACCGCAGGCCCCCTCCTCATCCAGCGACGTTGGCATGGCGTTGAGGACCGCTCAGTGGAGGGAGACACAGAGGAAGCAGGGTTAATTCCTTCATCCACAGCAGGTAGAGGGGGCTCGGGGGCTGCATACCCCGAACTCCACCCCCAGGAGTCAGACAAGGCAAAACAATATCAAAATGAGAGAAATTATCATGCACTTGCCTTTCTCCTGAGGGTAAGATGGTTCCCGCTGTGGGGGACGTCGTTCCTCCCTTTCCCCGCTGGATGGCGACAGAGGGCCCTCTGGGAAGACGAGGTGAGGCCACTCGAGACGGTTCCGGGATGGGGCTCGCCAAAACGGAGCTCCCGCGACACACAGCAGCCAGGATAGGTGACGAGGAGGAGGGGGCGACAGCCGGGGTCAGTCGGGCATGGAGCGCTGACGGGACAGCAGGTGAGGGCCCAGGAGAAGACGAGGCTGCGGGGATTCCCCTCTGACGAGGCGCAGAAGTGACAGCTGTGTGGTGGGTTGAGCCCTTGGGGCGACCCGGAACTGGATTCAGACGGGGTTTCAGCTGAGGATTCTGCTGAGGAGAGCCTGCGTCGTTACGCCGACGTCGTTGTCGGCCCCCAGACGGCGTGAACTCCTGGTTCTTCTCCGGGATGGGAACGGAACAACGACGCAGGGAGCGTGGATGCTTTCTCCCCTGCCTCCTGCTCCTCTCCTCCAGCCCACGAAGCGACTCGCGTTGGACGGCGAGTTCCTCCCACCTCGCTATCACCTCCGGGTGATCGTCAAGCTCGAGGGGGAGATTAAGCAGAAATTCCTCAGCATTGTCCAAATGTCTTAGAATGTCGCTGGGAGCGTCCCACAGCGTAGCGGAAGAGATGGTGTTGTCAATCTCCTCCAGAGCTTCTGCTAGCTGCCTGCCCAGGTGCCGGCTGCAGCTCCTGGATGACGACATACTCCCAGCTGCAGACACTCTGACAGATAGGAACAAACAGTCCACTACTGCAAACTGCACGGTGAGTGGCGTCTCGATGCAACTCCTCCTCTCCGGGCGTTTTGGCGGCAGTCTACTGTCACGATGGCCCTCACGGACCATCACAAGACGCCTCAGTCACCAGTGAGTTTAGCAGTGATGTTTTATTAACAGAGAGGGATGGACAAGCACAGGATACATACAAGGTGACGCCTGGGCCGGGGAGTACCCGATGCGCCAGACGAGATAATAATAAGGGTAAAGTCACACAGAGCGTACCTTAACAACAGGACCATTAACAGGCGGGTAACAGGGGATTCCCAAGTCTGTTAACCATGAAGAGCAACAGGAATAAAACAGGACATAACAGAACATAACAGAGCATAACAGAGACTGCCGCACTGGAGGACTTTCAGCACCGGCTTTTAACTCTGGCCGCTAATGACCCCAATGCAGCGCAGCTGCTCGCCATGACAGCAGCGCAGCAGCTGACTTTGACAGCAGGGAGCTCCCCCGGGCGCCTTCACAATAAAAGCCCAAGGAGCTGAAAGAAATCCTCTGCTGCCAAAGCCAGGGAAATAAGATATGAGACCCGAGTGTGGCCAGAACCGACACTCGGGTTATAACAATTATGTCCCCAGCGCGCCTACCTCCATCAGCCAAGGGGCAGCTGAATCCCCGAGCGTGGAAGAGGAATGGGCCACAGAGTTTGTCCAGAGCTTTTTGGACGAGGCTCTCGCCTCCCGAAGACCAAACAAAATCTATAAGAATGTGGATTCAGCAACTGCCAAGGCACATCTGAGACTGAGAAAGTATCCCCGGTTCGCGGAGCTGCTCTCCATGCTCGCCGTCCTGCAGCAGTCCTTTCCCGGGCTGACGTGGGGGCTGCCTCCAGCGAGCCTGAAGCCAAACCGGAGGTGTGCTCTGTGGAAAATGCCCTGCTTCTCCTCCAGTGCACCCATCCCTGCTCCTGTCTCTCCAGCTCCATCCACTCCACGGTGACATCATCCAGCTTCGGACTGCCGGAGGGATATTCCTGACTTTCAGTTAGCAACTCCTCCTTCGCTGAGGCAGAAGACCCCCGCAGCAGTGCATCCCAAGTGTCTTCTTCTCCAGCTGATCTGCCAGCCTCTTGTTTTCCTGCAGCTGCTATTTCTCGCTTTGCCTCACCATTTTTTCCCACTACTGAGAGGCCATTTGTTTAATCTTCAGCTTCGCCCGTTGCTGTGGTGGCAACATTGCCCTGGGAGACCCTCTCTAACTGAAGTCATGGAGAGGGTAGACCCAACACCTGCTGCAGCAGAAAACATCAGGCTCCAGGAACACAGGCAAGTGGTTTTTTTTTTCCCCCATTCTCGATCATTTAAACATGAATTACCTTGTCTGATTCCCGGTGGGGAGGCTCAGCTCCTGCAGTCCTCTGAGCTCTCTCACTGCCTGCTGCAGCTATAAGCCCTTCACCTGCTCTCTCCGTGCCTTCTCTTATTTTTCCCGAGTGTCCGCCGATTCCAGGGTTGAGCCGCCAGATGATGGAGGAGCCTGTGGTGCTGGAGGACCTGGCCCCAGCCCCGCAGCCACAGCCTGGATGGAGGGGAAGCGCTGGCACCGAGCTGATGTCTGCGCCAGTGATAGAGCATCCCTGGACCTCAGCTACACAAGATCCAGTGCCTTCAGGAAGCCAGCCTCCTGTCGCCACGCAGGGCGAGCCACCTGCATGGGCCACATCACTGAGGGGTCCCAGGATTGGACCGACCACCATGCCTGCTGCAGATGCCGCTGCAGCAGAGTTGGAGATGGATCCCCATAGAGCCGGGACCGAGACACCAGCACTTGGATCAACGGAGTCCTGGACGGCGGTGGAGCTCGAGCTCAGGCAAGTGCTCTACTTCATTTTTCTTGTGTCTGTTTTGGAGAAATCTTTCCTGGGTCTTGGTGAAGAGAGTCGGGTGCAGCCATCAGCTGCGCCTGAGCTTACCTTGCTAGGCTCTGCCGCTGCCAGTGACCCCGACCCTGTTTCTCCTCTTGATATGTCTGAGCTCTCCCCCAGGCTCGCTGAGATACCATTAGATCTGCCAGATGTCTCTATGGGTCCAGGTTCACCACCTGAGATCACTGTGAGTCAAGCTCCCCCCGCTGAGGTCATCGAGGACGCTCCATCCCAGGGCGGGACCTCCGTGGTTGCAGCTTTGGCCCTGTCCCAGTCTTCCGTGGGTGCAGCTTCCCCTCCAGTTAAGGTGGCCGGGGACGCTCCATTCCAGCCCAGGGCCTCCGATGGTGCAGCCTTGGCCCAGTCCGGGTTGACTGAGGGTGCAGCTCCATCCCAGCCAGGGACCTCTGTGGGTGCAGCTCCTCCGCAGTCCAGGTCTCCTTGGGTGTTGTGTCCCAGTTGGGGACCATCGTGGGTGCTGCGCCCCAGCGTAAAACCCACTTGGGTGCTGTGATCCAGTGTGGGCCCACCATGGGTGTTACGCACAAGCCCAGGGGCCACCTTGGGTGCAGGCTTGGTCCAGTCCAGGCCCACCGTGGGTGCAGCCTTGGTCCAGTCTGGACCCACCGAGGGTGCAGCTTTGGTCCAGCCCAGGCCCACCGAATTGTGCAGCCTTGGCCAAGTCTGGGCCCACTGAGGGTGCAGCCTTGGCCCCTTTCAGGCCCACTGTGGGTGCTGCATTGCTCCAGCCTGGAGCCACCACGGGTGCTGCATTGTCCCAGTCCGGGACCACTGAGGGTGTTGCTGCCCAGTCCGAAGGCGTTGTGGTTCCCCGTCCTTCACCAGACACCTTCGTGGTCCCCTCTCCTCTGCCAGATGCCGTCATGGTTCCTCCTTGGTTCCAAGGTTGTCATAGCCAGGAGCGGCACTGGGGTTAAGCTCCCAGTGCTCATAAAATGCTCTTTATGGCGTGCGTCTCGAAAAGCCTCTGACAACTAAGTCCAACTCCTAGCCTGCCCGTGTGGTTTAGTCTCTAAGCCCAGCGGAACTGCTTTTACTAATAGGAGAAGGGGCGAGGGTGGATCTCTGGCGCCTTAAAACCAGATGCTTCGGGTAGATGGTGGCTCGTCAACCTGGGAAGGTAGCCCATCTAGGGGAAGGTAAACCCTGATTTCAAACCTCTGCTGCCTTGCGGCATACCCAGTCACGGGAAAGGCTTCGGGAGTCAACCCTGAGGAAAAATCCAAAGTCGGAGCCCCTAAGGCAGTTCTATGTTGTGCTCAACATCGTTCTGGCAGCTCCTGCAACGGCGCTGGTGCCAAAATGTAGCAGCCTTGCTGTTCCTTTGGATTCATCAGTGACGTGGAGAGGGGGGACATGCTGCATGGGCAACATCTTGTCCTCCATATCTTCCTGCCCAGGCTTGAATCCTACCAACGCCCAATGCTGGAAGGTAGAACACCGGATCACTGGAGAGGACACTCCAGCTTCGCCTTTGGCGAAGACAAAACATGGGGAATGACAGTTACCGGTTATAAGCCACTGCTCAATTGGCGTAGAGCGTGGCGCCAGGGGTTGTTCCCGACGGTGGGAGGGATCATCAGATCTCACTGGACAGCTACCGCCCGCCTCAAGCTGGGCAGCCCCCAGCCAATAAGGTGTTGTCCCGCCACAGCTTGCTTTCCTCATTGGGTGCATGGGGATAAGGAGAAATCCAAACAGCAGGCTGAGAACCTTCGCACCAGGCAAGACAATAAAACAAAAGAGACCAACTCTAAAACTGGGAACTTGGAACGTCCGCACTATGATGACAGGACTCGCTGCTAACCTAAAGGACATCAACGACACCAGGAAGACTGCCATCATCAATAATGAGCTGAAGAGACTGGGAGTGGATATCGCCACTCTCCAGGAAACACGGTTAGCTGATGCAGGCACACTGAGAGAGAAGGACTACACGTTCTACTGGCAGGGAAAGGGCAGTGACGAACACAGGGTACACGGAATGGGCTTCGCAGTGAAGAACACTTTGCTGAAGATGGTGGAACCGGGCAGCACTGGCTCTGCACGACTCCTCACCCTCCGCCTGAACACCACTGA
Organism: Pholidichthys leucotaenia; assembly: GCA_020510985.1. NCBI lineage: Eukaryota > Metazoa > Chordata > Actinopteri > Cichliformes > Pholidichthyidae > Pholidichthys > Pholidichthys leucotaenia. Next base: position 300,448,337 of record CM035836.1, on the reverse strand, counting down.
AGGCCCAGTCACCCTCGTCAGTGTGTATGCCCCAACACAGACAGCCACACCAGAGGCAAAAGACGAGTTCTACGAGAATCTCGCAACAACTGTCAGGATCATCCCCAACTCTGAACAACTCATTCTCCTTGGAGACTTCAATGCCAGAGTGGGTGCTGACCACGACTCCTGGCCCTCCTGTCTTGGACCTTTTGGCGTGGGCAGAATGAACGACAAAGGACAGCGGCTGCTCGAGTTCTGCACATATTACGATCTGTGCATCACAAACTCGTTCTTCAAGACCAAGCCCCAACACAAGGTTTCCTGGCAACATCCGCGCTCAAAGCACTGGCACCAGCTAGACTTGATCCTGACCAGGCGCACCTCACTGAAGAACGTGCTAATCACCCGTTCGTTCCAGAGTGCAGATTGCGACACAGACCATTCATTGGTGTGTTGCAAGGTCAAGCTGCAGCTGAAGAAATTCCATTGTGCTAGACAACCTGGAAAGGCACGGATTGACACCAGCAAGATGGCCCAACCAGAACTTGTTGTGCAGTTTGCCTCCACCTTTGAGAAGGAACTTGGTGTACCACAAGGAGGAGAATCTGCAAAGCAGAAGTGGGAAGAGCTGCGAAACACCATCTACCGCACAGCCTTGGCTACCTTTGGGAGGAAGACCTCGAAGTCACAGGACTGGTTTGATGCCAAGTTGACCGAGATGACCCCCGTCATTGAAGCCAAGCGCTCAGCACTTGCCGAGTACAAGAAGTACCCAAACGAGAAGAATCTCCAGATTCTCAGGGCTGCGAGAAGCAAAGTTCAGCAGACTGCTCGGCGCTGTGCCAACGAGTACTGGACTCAGCTCAGCCAAGACATTCAAACCGCTGCCATAACAGGGAACATCCGTGGTATGTACGATGGCATCAAGAAAGCACTTGGTCCGGCTCAGAGCAAGACGGCCCCCCTCAAATCTTCCACTGGGGAGATGATCACAGAGAAGAACAAGCAGATGGAGAGATGGGTGGAACACTACTCCGACCTCTACTCCAGACAGAACACCGTGACACCGTCAGCCCTTGATGCCATCGACTGCCTGCCATCCATGGACGAACTTGACGCCGAGCCAACCATCGACGAACTCAGTAAGGCCATTGATAGCTTGGCTGCTGGCAAGGCACCCGGCAACGACGGCATACCCCCTGACCTGATCAAGCACTGCAAGACCGCCCTACTGCTGCCATTGCATGACGTCCTCTGCCAGTGCTGGAAGGAAGGTGCCGTACCACAGGACATGAGGGACGCCAAGATCATCACCCTCTACAAAAACAAAGGGGAGAGAAGCGACTGCAACAACTACAGGGGCATTTCCCTCCTCAGCGTTGTTGGCAAAGTCTACGCACGAGTTGTTCTCGTTCGTCTACAGAAGCTTGCCGAACGTGTCTACCCCGAGTCTCAGTGTGGCTTCCGCGCTGAGCGATCGACGGTAGACATGATATTCTCCATCCGCCAACTCCAGGAGAAATGCAGAGAACAGAACATGCCTCTGTACGTCGCCTTCATCGACCTCACCAAAGCGTTCGATCTGGTCAGCAGAGAGGGCCTTTTCAAGATCCTGCCAAAGATAGGATGCCCACCAAAGTTGCAAAGCCTCATCGAATCGTTTCACACCAACATGCAGGGGATAGTGCAGCACGATGGCAACGTCTCAGAGCCATTCAACATACGCAGCGGAGTGAAACAGGGCTTTGTACTTGCGCCAACCCTTTTTGGGATTTTCTTTGCTATGCTCCTGAGGCATGCCTTCAGCACAGCAACAGAGGGAATCTACCTGCACACAAGATCTGACGGCAGGCTTTTCAACCTCGCCCGCCTGAAAGCCAGAACCAAAGTACGCGAGGCTCTAATCAGAGACATGCTGTTTGCAGACGATGCTGCAGTCGCAACCCACACACAGCAGGAGCTTCAGACCCTGATGGACCGCTTCTCCCAGGCATGCAAGGACTTCGGGCTTACCATCAGCCTGAAGAAGACTAACGTCTTGGCGCAAGGCACGGAAGCACCACCAACCATCACCATTGATGACTACAAGCTGGAGGTCGTGAATCAGTTCACGTACCTGGGGTCCACGATCAGCAACAACCTCTCCCTTGATACAGAGATCAACAAGAGGATTGGAAAATCAGCCTTCACACTTGCTCGCCTCGCCACACGAGTGTGGGAGAGTCCCAAACTCTCTGTCAAGACGAAGATGGCAGTGTACAATGCCTGCGTCATCAGCACACTGCTCTATGGGAGTGAGACGTGGACAACATACGCCCGGCAGGAAAAGAGACTGAACTCCTTCCACTTGCACTGCATTCGCCACATCCTGGACATATCCTGGCAGGACAAAGTGCCCAACACAGAAGTTCTGTCCCGCGCCGGCCTTCCCTCCATGTTCACTCTACTCAGGCAGCGCAGGCTCCGCTGGCTAGGCCACGTTCACCGTATGGAGGATGGCAGAATCCCCAAAGACGTCCTCTATGGAGAACTGGCAACTGGCAGGAGAGACGTTGGCCGCCCACAGCTGCGCTTCAGAGATGTCTGCAAGAGAGACATGAAGGCCCTGGATATCAACACAGAGCGCTGGGAGGACCTTGCAACGGACCGCTCCAAATGGAGAGGCACCCTGACCAGACAGCTCAAGGCGGGTGAAGAGAGATTGACTGCTGCAGCAGATGAAAAAAGGACCCGCAGGAAGAACCGCCACAGACCCAGCAGCACGGAGACCACCCACGAGTGTGACCTGTGTGACAGGGACTGTCATTCGCGCATCGGCCTGTTCAGCCACAGGCGGTGCTGTTCCAGCAGAGTAGACGTTTAGGATTCTCTTCCATGGTCATCATAGACCGACGGAGGCCGACGACGACCAGATGCCGTTGTGGTTTCTCCTCCTCTGCCAGACGCCATCGTGGTTCCCCCTCCTCGATTTTCCTTCCTGTCACTGCTTCCTTAGCCACCCCTTCTGGTCAGGTGGCTAAAGAACTCTGGTTGACCACCTGATGGACTGTGCCGTTGGGTTGGGTGGCCCTTATTCTCCGGCATCCATTCTGCTTTTTCATTCGGTTAAAACAAAAAAGTATAATTTTTCCACAAATTATATTAAAAAGCTTTGGAGTTTGGACGGAGGACTCTCAAGGACTGCATCTGGACTGGAGTCTGCCAGTTGGTGACTCCTGCTCTAGATTCAAAGATAAGATTCAAAGATTTTTTTTGTCAATACTACTATACGTACAGGACATACAGGAGAATTGAAATGGCATTTCTCTCAGTCTTCGGTGATGTGCACAATATTAAAAATAAGAAAAAGGAATAAGGCTGGAAAAACAACAGCAGTCTATCTACAGTAATGCTCCCGTAGTGCAAATGGCGATAAAACATAGACCTAGACATCCCATCGTGCAGATATAGATAAACAACGAAACCCAGCAATCATACAGTATATACAGAAAAGTAGAGTAGTAATACTCGTTGTTGCAAGTTCAGTGCATTAGTGTAGGTGCAGACAGTAACAGAAAGGACTGCACATGATCAATATTGCAATAACAGACAGCAGCAGATATGGCATTTGTGGAAATGGTTGCAGTAAAGTGCTGAGACATATAGCTGCAGCTATAGTACTGTTGGTGTGCCAGTCTTTCTGTGCCAAGAGCTGAGGTACTGTGGTTATTGTGCGGGTGAGTGTGTTACAGCCGGGGGAAGGGGGGTGGACAGAATTCAGTGTCCTGGTGGCCTGATGAACAAAGCTGTTTAGCAGTCTTGTGGAGTGGGCTCAGAAGCTCTGGTACTTTTTTTCCCGAGGGCAGGGGACTGAAGAGGGAGTGTGAGGGGTGGGAGGTGTCACCTGCAATGTTGATGGCTCTGCGGGTGAGGCGGGTGAGGTCAATGTCCGGGGGGGGGGGGGGCAGAGGGACACTGATGATCTCACTGGCTGCTTTCACTGTGCGTTGTAGTATTTTCCGGCAGGAGGCGGGGCAGCTTCCATACCACACCGTGATGAAGATGGTGAGGATGCTCTCAACGGTGCCCTGGTAGAATGAGCACATGATGGGTGGTGGGACTCATGCTCTCCTCAGTTTGTGGAGGAAATGAAGGTGAGTTTGAGCCTTCTTGGCCAGTGATGTGGTGTTGTTGGACCAGGAGAGGTCCTCAGAGATGTGCACCCCCAGGAACTTGGTGCTGCTCACCCTCTCCACAGGTGCACCATCGATGATCAGAGGGGGATGCTGTGTGTGTTGCTTCTTGAAGTTGACCACAGTCTCGTTGGTTTTTCCCACGTTCAGGAAGAGATTTTTTTCTTTACACCACTGGACCAGTTGGCTCACCTCTTTTCTGTAGTTGGCCTCCTCATTGTTAGTGATGAGGCCCACCACCTTCATGTCATCCACAAACTTGGTTATGTAGTTGGTGCTGTAGACTGGTACACAGTCATGAGTCAGCAGGGTGAAGAACAGTGGGCTGAGCATGCACCCTTGTGGGGCCCCTGTGCTCAGTGTGATGGTCTTGGAGGTGTTGCTGAAAACCTACATATTCTGTGCCCTCCCTGTGAGGATGTCCAGCACCCAGTTACAGAGAGAAGTTTTGAGTCCCAAGTGTCTGAGTTTTTGTATTAGGTGCTGGGGAATAATTGTGTTGAATGCTGAAAGGAAGTCCAAGAACAGCATTTGTACGTAGGAGTTCTTTGCATCTTCTGTGACTGTGTTTGACCTGTATGCAAAGTGAGATGGGGTGTGGGAGGGAGGGAGGATGGACTTGATGTTCTGCATGAGCAGCCAGTTGAAGCACTTCATTATGATGGAGGTCAATGATAAGGGTCGGTAATTGTTGTAGCTGGATGTGACGGGCTTCTTTGGGACTGGTATTATGGTGGCAGTTTTTAAACATGTGGGGACAACAGCTTGAGTCAGGGAGATGTTGAAGATGTCGGCCAGGACATTCTTGAGCTCCTCTGCACAGTCCTTCAGGACACGACCCGGTATGCTGTCTGGTCCAGGTGCCTTGCATGGGTTGATCCTGCATATGGTCCTCTCCACTCTAGCTGGATCCAGACTTATGGCCTGCTTGTATGGGGGAGGAGTGGTCTTTTGTGCTGATGTGCTGTTTTGTGCTTCAAAGAAGTCAATTAGTTTGTTAAGCAGTGTGATATCACTGCTTAACAACAGTGTGATATCACTTGCACAGGTCTGAGGTGGAGGTTTGTAGTTGCTGAGGGTCTGTATGCCACACCAGAGGGAATGTGCATCTCTGATCTAGCTGAAGTGGCCGGATATTTTCATGTTGTTTCATTTTGCCTCCACGGGACAGGTTGGCCCTAGCTGTTGCTAGTCCTGCAGTATTGCTGGCCTTGAAGGCTGCATCCTGAGCCCTCAGGAGCCTGTGCATCTCTGCTGTCATCCATGGCTTTTGGTTGGCACGAACAGTGATGGTTTTGCAGTGAATGACATCATGAATGCATTTTGGTATGTATGCTACATCAACCTCAGTGTACTCCTCTAGGTTTGTGCTTCCATTTTGAGCGGCTGCTTGCTTGAAAGTGTCCCAGTCTGTAGTGCTGAAGCAGTCTTTCAGAATATCAGAGGCCCCCTCTGACCACACACATACCTGCTGTTTTATTGGTTTGATTGTTTTCACTCTGCGTTTGTACGCCGGCCTTAACAAGATGATGATGATGTGATCAGAGAGACCCAGGTAGGGAAGAGGGAGGCTCTGTATGCTTTCTTGTGAGTTGTGTGCACCAGGTCCAGCAAATTGTCTCCTCTTGTTGGAAAGTCAGTTCAATTCAATTCAACTTTATTTATATAGTGACATTTCACAACAACAGTCATCTCATAGCACTTTCAACTGTAGGGGGGACCCCCACAGTTGCAGAAATCAGGCGATCCCCTGTGAGCAAGCGCTTGGCGACGGTGGAGAGGAAAAACTCCCTTTTAACAGGAAGAAACCTCCAGGAGAACCAGGCTCAGGGAGGGGCAGTCATCTGCTGCAACAAGCTGGGGGTGAGGGGATAGAGAAAATGAAAAGAACAGACATGTAGAGAGCAAACAGCACGATAGGGATTCAATCTATGGGAGAGAACAAAGAGATGTTAAGGACCAGCAAAAAATAAAAAATAAAAAAAAAAATATTTCATTGAGAGTGAAGAAAGGAATGAAGCCCAGTGCATTATTGGACGTTCCCCGGCTGTCTAAACCTATTAACAGTATAACTAAGGGAGGGTTCAGAGACACATGATCCCTCCCTAATTGTAGGGTATATCAAAAAGGAAAGTTTTAACCCTATTCTTAAAAACAGAGATCGAGTCTGACTCCCGAATCCAGATTGGCAGCTGGTTCCACAAGAGAGGAGCTTGATAACTGAAGGCTCTGACCCCATTGTACTTTTGGAGATTCTAGGTATTACAAGTAATCCAGCATTTTGGGAGCATAGTGCTCTGTTAGGATAATAGAGTAATATCAGATCTTTTAAATAAAAAGGGGCATGATTGTTTAGAGCTTTGAAAGTGAAAAAAGGATTGTAAACTTAATTCTAAACTCTATGGGAAGCCAATGAAGGGAGGCCAGAACCGGAGAGATATGATCTCTCTTTCTAGTACCTGTTAAAACTCCTGCTGCAGCATTTTGGATCAACTGAAGACTTTTTAGAGATATTTTAGGATAACCTGATAATAAAGAGTTACAATAATCTAATCTCGAGCTAACAAAAGCGTGGATCAGTTTCTCAACATCACTCTGAGACAAGATGCTCCTAATCTTGGCAATATTATGCAAATGATAGAAGGCAGTCTTAGAAACAAATTTAAAATGTGAATTGAAAAACAGATCTTGATCAAAAATAACTCCAAGGTTCCTCACAGAGCTATTAAGAGAAAGAGTAACTGCATCCAAACTAAAAGTTTGATTTGGAAAGGTATTTCTAAGGTTTTTTGGACCAACAAGAATGACTTCAGTCTTATCTGAATTTAATAGCAGGAAATTACAAGTCATCCAAGTTTGATTTCCTTAAGACAGACTTCTAACTTGGCTAATTGATTACCATCATCTGGCTTCATTGACAGGTATAATTGTGTGTCATCTGCATAACAATGACAATGTATACAGTGTTTTCTAATAATGTTGCATAACAGAAGCATATAAAAACTAAAAAGAGTAGGGCCTAGCACAGATCCCTGTGGAACTCCATGACTGAGCTTTGAGTTGAAAGAAAACTCATTATTGACTTGAACAAACTGGAACCTATCAGATAAATAAGATCTAAACCACTGCAATGAAGTTCCAATAAGTCCAACATAGTGTTCTTATCCATCAAGTAGAATATTATGATTGATAGTATCAAAAGCTGCACGAAGGTCTAAAAGGACAAGTACAGAGACAAGTCCATTATCAGGTGCGATCAGGAGGTCATTAGTGACCTTCACTAAGGCTGTTTCAGTACTATGATGAATTCTAAACCCAGACTGAAGCTCTTCAAATAAACCATTTCCCTGCAAGTGGTCAAATAATTGCGTAGCAACAACTCTAAGATTTTTGAAATGAAAGGGAGATTAGAGATTGGCCTATAGTTAGCTAAAACTCCTGGATCCAGCGTTGGCTTTTGAGTAAGGGTTTAATTAAAGCAATTTTAAAGGCCTGCGGTACACGGCCTAAAGTTAATGAAGAATTGATTATTTGAAGAATAAAGCTACCAATAAATGGGAAGACTTCTTTAAAAAAACCTGGTAGGAATAGGGTCTAAAATACAAGTTGAAGGCTTGGATGAGGAAATTATTTTGTCTAACTCTAAAAGGTCAATTGGAGTAAACTGATCCAAACAGATGTCAATTGAAGGAGTTGTAGTAGTTACTGTATTTAAGTCAACGGTGGGAAGAATCTGATTTTATCTCTGATAGATGAAATTTTATTATTGAAAAAGTTGATAAAGTCCTGACTAGTAAGCTCTAAAGGAATGCTAGGATTGACAGAATCCTGACTTTTTGTCAGCCTGGCTACAGTGCTGAAAAGAAACCTGGGATTATTCTTGTTCTCTTCTATTAATGCAGAATAATAACTCGTTTTAGCTTTTCTCAGAGATTTTTTTTTATAAATTAAAAGATGATTTCTCCAAGCTAAATAGATTTCATCTAAATTAGTGGAGTGCCATTTTCTTTCTAATTGGCAAGTCTTCTGTTTTAAGTTACGAGTTTCTGTGTTGAACCAAGGAGTTAGAAATCTCTGATTAGACTTTTTCTTTTTTTAAAGGGGTCACCATGTCTAGAGTCTGATGCAGAGAAGCTGTAACACCATCTACCATGCAATTAATTACAGAAGGAGCAAGCCATCTATAGCTTATTTTCGTTGTGTTGACACATGGCATAAAGGAAACAATGTGCATAAATTTGGTAACAACATCATCTGAGAGGCATCTAATGTAGTGATATTTTTCCTTAGGAGCCAACTAGTCAGAAATAGTAAAATCAAAGGTTAACAGACAATGGTCTGACAGTACAGGGTTATGAGGAGACACTACCAGATTTTCTATTTCTATGCCATATGTCAGAACAAGGTCCAAGTGTATGGTGGAGATAATGGGTAGAATTTCCTACTTTCTGAGAAAACCCCATTGAGTCCAATATTGAATTAAATGCCAAATTAAGGCAATCACTATCTACATCTACATGTATATTAAAGTCCCCTACTATAGTTTTTCTATCTGATTTCAGCACTAAATCAGTGAAGAAGTTGGCAAATTTGGATAAAAACTCTGAGTATGCTGAGGGAGGACGATAAACTATGGCAAATAAAATTGGGTTTCACCTAAAATTGCTAAAATGCCCAATACTGAGGACCAGGCCCTCAAAGGAATAACGTGTTTTTTTGTTTTACATTAACTAGTAATTTGGAATGGTAAATTGTTGCTACTCCTCCTCCACAACCAGAACTTCTGGGATTTTGACAGTTTAAATAACCAGAGGGAGTTGATTCATTTAAACCAACATAATCCTCTTGCTGGGATTTTAAATCAATCTGATGATAAATTAACAGATCATGGACTTGCAGAGACTTGGGAGTTAGAGACCTAATATTTAACAAACCGCATTTAATTTTTAAATTATGAGGAACAGAGGCCAAATCATTAAATTTAGAGGCTTCATGTTTAATTTTAGTTTTACCAACTTTTTGTTTAATCACTTTGGGATGCTTATACATTATATTTTTATTTACTTCAGAGGGAGCAGACGATTCTGGGGCATGGGGAAGACAGGGGCTAAGTTGAGGAGTGGCGGATGAAGAGGAGCTGCAGAGAGGCATGTAAGACTGTGACTCTGCTTCCTGGTCCCAACTCTGAGTTGTCAAGGTTTTGGAAATTTAGATAAAAACTGATGCCAGATTGATTGTTAGATAAATGAGACGCACCATCCAAAGTGGGATGGATGCCGTCTCATCTAATAAGCCCAGGTTTTCCCCAAAATGAGTTCCAATTGTCTATGTAGCCCACATCGTTTGCAGGACACCACACAGACAGCCAGCGGTTGAAGGATGACAAGTAGCTAAACATGTCATCACTGGTCAGATTGGGGAGGGGCCCAGAGAAAACTACAGAGGCAGACATCGTTTTTGCAAAGTCACACACCGATTCCACATTAAGTTTTGAGACTTCCGACTGCCGGAGTAGGATGTCGTTAATGCCAGTGTGGATAACAATTGTGGAGTATTTACAGTTACTTTTAGCCAGCATTTTCAAATTTGACTCAATGTCGCCTGCTCTGGCCCCATGAATGCATTTGAATATGGCCACTGGAGTCTCTAGGTTCACGTTTCTGACTACAGAGTCGCCAATGATCAGAGTTTTTTCCTCAGCGGGTGTGTCGCTGAGTGGGGAAAAGCGATTAGAAACATGAACAGGTTGGTGGTGAACCGGGGCTTTGCAGCTAGGCTTCCTTCTCACCGTCACCCACCCAGTCTCCTCGCTGCTGAGGAGGACCAGAGGACCGCTATCAGGCCGTCCTATGCTAGGGAGCTCCGCTGCAACTAAGGGACGTCCGTCATTATTAACTGGCGCAGACGGTGTTTCAATGCAGCGGAGCCGGGATTCCAAACCAGACAACCTCGCCTCGAGCTCCTCAAAAAGACAACATTTATTACATTTACCATTATCACTAAAGGGGGCAGAGGTGTAGCTAAACATCTGACAGAGAGAGCACACCAGAGGAGAAGGGGAAGGAGAGCTCGTAGCCATAGCTAGTGGCTAACCCGAAGCTAACAAAAACACCAATGAAAGGTGAACAGAAGGCTAAAAGAGGGTGATTAGATGACAGTGAGTGTGCACACAGGTACAAGAGGCTTGATAAACAGAAGTGAGAGCTAACGGTAGATGGAAAAAAGTGATTAAAATACAATTAAAGGCAAAATCTTCAGGAGAATGAGAAGAGCTAGCCACAGAGCAACCCACACAGACAGCCAGCAACACAGGAAGTGACGATACATTACCACAGGAAGCCGCAGCACCATCTAACAATTCTATGTCCACATGCTGGTTGTTTTGGTAGGAGGGTCTTTAAATCTGCATGGTTGAAATCTCCTGCTGTGATGAGGAATCCATCTGGATGCACGGTTTGTGTCTCACTGATGGCCTAATAGAGTTCATTTAGTGCTTTACTCCTCTCGCCAGTTGCCGTGGGTAGGGCATACATGGCGACTAGTAGGACAGATGAAAATTCCCTCGGAATGTAATGGAGAATTGAATTCAATTCAATTAGGTTGGAATCAGAGCGGATGCGCTGGAATCTGTTAGCGTTTGTCGCGTCAAAGAGCTATCTTGCCCGTTTTTGTTTGTTTTTATTGATTTCATTTTTAATTTTTTTTATTTCTGTTTGCTGATATTAGTTTTTGTTTGGTGTTAGCTTGGTATTGGCCTCGCTGAAAAGCCTGATCTGACGCGCGGGTGGGTCGGACCCCCGACTGGGCTGTTTGTACCAGGCTAGGCTAACCTACTAACCTGTTTTTAGCCTTTTTAGCTGTTTTTAGCTAACCTGTTTTTAGCTGTTTTAGCTGTTTTTGGCCGGCTGGCTGGCTATCCACCCGATCGCCTGGAACGCCATGGCTCCATCCCCGACGTGTATCCGGTGTGTATCCCTCCTTAGTAAGGTTTCTGAATTGGAAGCAGGACTCTCTAGCCCAGGGGTGGGCAATCATGTGCCATGGAGGGCCATTCCACTGCAGTTTTTCTGCTCCACCCAGTCCCTTTATCAGGTGTTTCCAATGATTAGCAATCCTTGAAGCTGATCAGAGCAAACACCTGCTGAAGGGACTGAGTGGAACAGAAAACCTGCAGTGGAATGGCCCTCACTGCCCACCCCTGCTCTAGCCTCTATAAGATTTGGGAAGCTGAAGACCATCTCGACACCATTCTTCTCGAGTGAACAATGACCCCGGCAATTGATTCACAGCTGGCAGAGACGGCTACCTACCTAGGGGAGTTCAGCACAGCTCCGTCCACTTCAAACCCTGCTCCGGCTTCTTCAAACGTCCACGACCATAGCAATAGAGACTGGCTTCATCTCGGGGCTAAACCCAAAGCCCCAGTTGGGTCATCTCACACTCAATATGTGCCCCGGACCTTGGTTGGACCAGCCGGCAGTCATCGCCGATTGGCCAGACAGGGCTGCACCTTTTCTTTTCCCTTGCTCCTGGAAAATAAATTTGACATCCTTTCGCTGGAGGATTTTCCCCACCTGGACGCTGGACGCCTGCCCATGGCCGCCCCTCCTCCTCCTTCAGCGGCGGCTCAAACCCGCAAACCCCGGACTAAGACTACTCTAGGTGTGCCAAATTACACACCAGCTCCAAATAGAAGAGAGCGCATCACCCCGCCTTTACAACAACAACACCATCAACAAAATTATTCACCTCGTCAGAATCCATGGACAACCCCCACCCCCCCCCCCCAGACGACGCTGGTAATTGGTGACTCGATTATGAGGAACGTCAGAAGCAGGTACTGTATCACAAGATTTTTTCCTGGGGCTAGAGTGTCTGATATTGAGGCTCTTACCCCTGCCCTACTAAATGAATTCCCCCATGTTAAAACTGTCATAGTACATGTTGGATGCAATAACATCCCAGATGAAGCATCAGGGATTTTAAAGAGTGACTTCAGGAGCCTTCTGTCCACTCTTAAGAACTGTGGCAGATGTGCATTTATCTCTGGGCCTTTGGCACCTCTCAGACGAGGTTGCAATTATTTTAGCAGAACTCTCAGTCTTAATACTTGGTTGTGTTTTACAGGTCCTATTTTTAACATTGGTTTTGTAGACAATTTTAACTTGTTTTGGAACCGCCCATCACTTATCAGGCCTGATGGCATCCACCCAAATAGACTTGGTGCACGTGTTTTAAGGGACAATCTGTTCTACAATCTGTTCTATTCCATTCAGTGTTTTTTAGTACAGTGACTGAAAATTGGTGTGTTAACTCACTCTGTTCCTGAGTCTGCCAATCCGCCCTTTTTTGGGCTTGTTTCCACTTCTCATATTAATCCCATTAATCCAAATAACCCTCATTGTTTGGATCAGTCTTCAATTTATAACCCTACAGAGATTGTGTCTGTCTCCCGTTACTCAAAATATCAAAACTCAAGACAAATACAACACAACTTGATAAATACACGTCTTTCTGCACCTCCTCCTCATCCACCACCCCCCAACTTTGCCCGGTCTTCTCCCTTAGAGAACCCTTGTCTGCTCCTCCCAAAGTTAATAAAAACGTTAATAAAAATATGGTGCATAAACATCCCAAAGTGATTAAACAAAATGTTGGTAAAATTCAGATCAAACCTCAAGTCTCTAAATTTAATGATTTGGCCTCTGTTCCTCTTCATAATTTAAAAATCAAATCAAATCCAATCAAATCAACCATTATTGTCATATTGCCGTACATACAACCGTAGTGCAGGCAAGATGAAATCGCGTTTCTCTTGGCATCCATATAAGTAAAAGAACATGATTAAAGACACACTCACACATACCCTCACCCCCCACCCCACCACAGCCATTCACACTTCCCTGAGACATACCTGAAAACTAACCAGAACTATAATATACAAATAATATACATAATGTCCGTAGGTGCAGTAGTATGTATGAGAGATTCCGGGTCAACTGTTCAGCATCCAAACAGCTTGTGGAAGGAAGCTGTTAATCAGTCTGGTGGTTCTGCCTCTGATGCTCCGGAATCGTTTGAATCGTTTTAAATGTGGTTTATTAAATATTAGGTCTCTAACTCCCAAGTCTCTTTTAGTCCATGATCTATTAATTGATCATCAGATCGATTTAATATCCCTCACAGAGACTTGGCTAGGGCAAGATGATTATGTGAGTTTGAATGAATCAACTCCCTCTGTTTATCTAAACTATCATAATCCCAGAAGTTCTGGTTGTGGAGGTGGAGTAGCGGCAATTTTCCATTCTAAATTACTAGTTACTATAAAGCCAAAATCATGTTTTAATTCCTTTGAGGGCCTGGTCCTCAGCGTGGGGCATGTTGGGTATCTTGGCTTGAGTGCAATTTTATTTGCCATAGTTTACCGTCCTCCCTCGGCCTACTCAGAGTTTTTATCCAAATTTGCTGAATTTTTAGCTAATTTAGTGCTGAAATCAGAATAATTATTGTAGGGGACTTTAAAGTAGAACTGAACTCACCTTTTTGCCAAAAAAGTAGAATAGCAGATTAATTCCTTATTACCTATTGTATTTTTCAACACATAAAAGAAATTTTTAGGCCGTGCGATGGCCAAGCTATAAGCCGATAAACTTTTGCCTCTGGCTGGCAGTGCCAAACAAACCGGAAGTAGTGCAGACGACGCTGCGTGACGTCACGAGTGTGACCCTTATCAAAACAACAATGGCAGATGATAGCAGTTCCAGCAGTCAAGAACACCAGAGTTTTCAGAGTGAAGAGGCATTCAGGATTGGTGACAAGACAGAGGAGGATGCAGGAGTGTCAAGTGAACAGGAAGAGAGCGAGGGAGGCATCGAACCGTACAGATTAGAGCCAGAATTTTCGGGGCATTCCGGCACCGACTCAGACCGCAGCAGTGATGGGGAGGAGAGTCGCTTATTGAATACAGAATGGTGAGTCTTTACTTTGGCATGTTTGGGGTGTCAGGATAAGGAAAATTAACAATAAAAAAGAAAGGAAAAAAAACCATCAGCATTTTTCCAACTTATTACAGTGATCCCTCACTTATCGCGTTTAATGGGGACCAGAACCGACCGCGAAAAGTGAAAAACCACGAAGTAGCGTCACCCCCCCCCCCCCCCAAGGGCGTCACAAGCACTATTTTGCACAAAAAGGCACAAGAGAACAGCGAAAAGTGCCACTAAGCAACACGAGCGATAAAGAACAATGAATGCGGTCTTCCTTCGCTGGGTATAGGCGCTCGGCAGGGAGTGAAGCTGGGTAAAACGTCTCGGCCAATCAGCTTGCGAGGTAAAACGGCTCGGCCAATCAGCTTGTGAGGTAAAACGTCTCGGCCATTCAGCTTGCGAGATTCCCGAGCGGTGAAGAGGTGGGCGGAGAGGAGTGGAGCGGTGGTCAGAGAGGTAGATTTTCAGTTGTGCGGGCTCTCCGTGTTGATACCTGATGTTCTAATGTAGAAGGCAGGGAGACTACATTAGAACATCAGGTATCAACACGGAGAGCCCGCACAACTCAAAATCCACCTCTCTGACCACCGCTCCACTCCTCTCCGCCCACCTCTTCACCGCTCGGAAATCTCGGAAGCTGATTGGCCGAGACGTTTTACCTCGCAAGCTGATTGGCCGAGACGTTTTACCCAGCGAAGGAAGACCGCATTCATTGTTCTTTATCGCTCGTGTTGCTTAGTGGCACTTTTTGCTGTTCTCTTGTGCCTTTTTGTGCAAAATAGTGCTTGTGACGCCCTTGGGGGGGGGGGGTGACGCTACTTCGCGGTTTTTCACTTTTCGCGGTCGGTTCTGGTCCCCATTAAACGCGTTAAGTGAGGGATCACTGTATATCTAGAAACGCATCGCTTCCCGGTCGCTTTTCCTCCCCCTTTCTTTTCTTTCGTCGCCATGACAGCTTTCCTTGGCCACTGAACAGATCTTCCCAGGTGTTGGAAGTGTTTTGTAGTCGACTATCACGACAAAATGCACCAAAAACAACCAGTGTCGACGTGCTCGCAATGGTAAACATGGAGGACTGTGTCACACTCGTGACGTCACGCGGAACTCCGGCTGCACTTCGGCGGATTTGTCTGATTTTTCAGGGCAGGACATTCAAAATTGTGATTTTCTCCAAGATTCCGGGATTTGTGGAGGGGGTGCCAATGATAAATTATCTTTATAATTGTATGTACTATCACCCAGTGCCGTTCAGTTCAGTTCTACTTTAATATACATGTTGATGTAGATAGCGACTGTCTTAATAAGGCATTCAGTTCAATTTTAGACTCAATGGGGTTTTCCCAGAAAGTAGAAAATTCTACCCATTAACTCCACCATACATTGGACCTCGTTTTGACTTATGGTATAGATATAGAAAATCTGGTAGTGTCTCCTCATAATCCTGTACTGTCAGACCATTGCCTGTTAACTTTTGATTTCAGTATTTCTGATTATTTGACTCCTAAAGAAAAATATTACTACAGCAGATGTCTTTCAGATGACGTTAGCAAATTTTTGCAGATAGTCTCCTCTATACCATGGGTCAACACAACGGAAATATAAGATGGAGAGCTTGCTCCTTCCGTAATTGATAGCATGGTAGATAGTGTTTCAGCCTCTCTGCATCCGACTCTAGATTTGGTAGACCCTTTAAAAAAGAAAAAGTCTAACCAGAGATTTCTAACCCCTTGGTTTAACACAGAAACTCGTAACTTAAAACTGAAGACTCGTCAGTTGGAAACAAAATGGCATTCTACTAATTTAGATGAATTCTATTTATCGTGGAGAAATCATCTCTTAATTTATAAAAAAATCTCTTAGAAAAGCTAGAACAAGTTATTATTCTGCATTAATAGAAGCGAATAAGAATAACCCCAGGTTTCTTTTCAACACTATATCCAGGCTAACAAAGAGTCAGGACTCGGTCAATCCTTGCATCCCCCTTGAGCTTTCTAGTCAGGACTTTTTGAACTTTTTCAATCATAAAATTTGATCTATTAGAGATAAAATCAGTCAGATTCTTTCTACCGTAAACTCAAGTACATTAACTACAACAACTCGCTCAACTGATATCTGTTTAGATAAGTTTACTCCAATTGACCTTTTAGAGCTGGATAAAATAATCTCCTCATCTAAGCCTTCATCTGGTCTTTTGGACCCTACTCCTACCAGGTTATTTAAAATTGTCTTCCCAATTATTGGTAGCCGTATTCTTCACATAATTAATGCTTCTTTAACTCTGGGTTATGTACCACTGGCTTTTAAAATTGTTGTTATTAAACCCTTACTCAAAAAGCCAACGCTCGATCCAGGAGTTTTGGCTAACTATCGACCAATCTCTAATCTGCCTTTCATTTCAAAAATCTTAGAAAGAGTTGTTGCTGCACAATTGCTTGACCACTTGCAGGAAATTGGTTTATTTGAAGAGTTTCAATCTGGGTTCAGAGTTCATCACAGCACTGAAACAGCCTTAGTGAAGGTCACTAATGACCTCCTTATCGCATCTGATAATGGACTTGTTTCTGTTTTTATCCTTTTAGATCTTAGTGCAGCCTTTGACACTATCGATCATGACATTCTACTTGATAGATTAGAACACTATGTTGGTCTCAATGGAACTCCGCTGCAGTGGTTTAGATCTCATTTGTCCAATAGACTTCAGTTTGTTCACATCAGTGATGAATTTTCTTCCAACTCAAAGCTCAGTCACGGAGTTCCACAGGGATCTGTGTTAGGCCCTACTCTTTTTAGTTTATAGTGTATATGCTTCCATTAGGCAATATCATTAGAAAGCACTGTATACATTTTCATTGTTACGCAGACAACACCCAACTATTCCTGTCAATGAAGCCCGATGATTGTAATCAATAAGCCAAATTAGATGCCTGTCTTAAGGAAATCAAAGCCTGGATGACTTGTAATTTTCTGATGCTAAACTCAGATAAGATTGAAATCATTGTTGTTGGCCCAAAAAACCCTAGAAATTCCTTTCCAAATCATACTCTTAATTTGGATGCTGCCACTCTCACTCTGAATAGTTTTGTGAGGAACCTTGGAGTTATTTTTGATCAAGATCTGTCCTTTAATTCATATATTAAATTTGTTTCTAAGACTGCCTTCTATCATCTGCACAATATTGCCAAGATTAGGAGCATCTTGTCTCTGAATGATGCTGAGAAACTGATCCACACCTTTGTCAGCTCTCGACTGATTATTGTAACTCGTTATTATCAGGTTGTCCCAAAATATCCTTAAAAAGTCTTCAGTTGATCAAAAATGCTGCTGCATGAGTTTTAACTGGCTCTAGAAAGAGAGATCATATCTCTCTGGTTTTGTCCTCCCTTCATTGGCTTCCCATAGAGTTTAGAATTAATTTTAAAATCCTTCTTCTCACTTTCAAAGCTCTTCATAATCAGGCCCCCTTATATATAAAAGATCTGATAATACCCTATCATCCTAATAGAGCTCTACGCTCCCAAAATGCTGGATTGCTTGTGGTGCCCAGAATCTCCAGAAGTACATTGGGATGCAGAGCCTTCTGCTATCAAGCTCCTTCTCTGTGGAACCAGTTACCACTCTGGGTCTGGGAGTCAGACTGGGTCTCTGTTTTTAAGGACAGGGTAAAATCCTTCCTTTTCAACATAGCCTCTGATTAGGGAGGGATTTCGTGTCTCTTAACCCCGCTTCTGTTCTGCTGTTAATAGATTCAGACTGCTGGATGACCGCCAATAATGTACTTGGTTTTTCACTGTTTCATGTTCTTTATGTCTATCCTCTTCATCCTCTCTATCCCCTCACCCCCAGCCAGTCGCAGCAGATGACTGCCCCTCCATGAGCCTGGTTCTGCTAGAGGTTTCTTCCTGTTAAATGGGAGTTTTTCCTCTCCACCATCGCTAAGTGCTTGCTCACAGGGGATCGTCTGATTGCTGGGTCTTCTGAAATTGTGGGGTTTTCTCTGCATTTTGTAGCACTATGAGATGACCTTTGTTGTGATGTGGCACTATACAAATAAAGCTGAATTGAATTGAATTGACTTGTTTATGCACAACAGTTGCATCATGGCACCAAGCATCACTGATGTACACACAGACCCCTCCGCCTTGGGTTTTCTCTCCTTCCTTGAACACCCAGTTGGCATGATAGCATGTTAGCCCTGCTAACTGAATGGCAGAGTCTGGTATATTGTCATTTAACCATGTTTCCGTAAAGATAAAAGCACAGCAGTTCCGCGCATCACGTTGCGTACTTCTCTGGAGCTGTATGTGGTCTATTTTGTTGTCTAGTGAGCGTACATTGGCCAGAATGAGGGAAGGAATTGGGAGTCTGTGTGCGTTAGCAGTTAGCTTCGTTCGGATACCTGAATATACACGTTATATATTATAGGCGTAGATAATGTGTCTAAGGAAGCAATGAAAAGGTAAGAGAGAAATTTGTTCTCTTTCCCAGGGCTGCATGTCAGGAAAGCCCCTCTGAGGCAAGGAAGAGGACCCAATTGCAAGATGGATTTGATAGACCATGATTTATTTCATAACAAAAAACAGAAAATAAAGCAGTATGTGGGCTGAAAAGAAACAAACTCAGCAGCCTTACAGACAGGCAGGATAATTCACATCAGGGAAGGAACAAACTGGACGTAAATGTGGGGAGTATGCAAACAGGAAACATGAAAGAAGGACGCCACCACCGACATGGATTGAACAGTGATATATATATATATATATATATATATATATGCAGTATATGTAAGGACAGGGGAGCAATCAAGACAACAAAGGCAGATGGGTGCAATTAGGGGAATCAGAGACAGCAGGGAGTGGCTACAGACATGGGAACATGAGGGCAGAGACAAAAGGCAAACCAAAACATAGACACGGGACCAGGGAATATACAACCAAGACAAATGATAATAATAAACAGAATCAAAAACATTAACTCAAACTCCAGACCAGAATAAAGACCATAACATGATTATGATAATGAATCCTAATAAACACAGAAAATTAAAAAAAAAAAAAAAAAAGCTGAAATGAAGCCGGGGGGAAACAGAATTAAAAAAAAAAAAAAAAAAAACCTGTCATGAGCAACTTGGACTTTTTCCAAACCCAGCTTCATGGCATTGTGGCTGCATTTTTATCCTGTGATATTTTGGTGCCTGTTTGCTAGTTTTGTGTTTTGATCTCTTATTTATTGTCAGGCAACTCTCAGGGAGCCTTTGGGGTTTGCCCTGCTCCCTGTCAGCTGACAGCCACACCTCCCTCTCCTGCCAATACCTGCCAGCTGAATGTCATTATCATTTGTGTCTGCCACTCTGCTCTCTCTCTCACACATATACATACACACACACACACACACGCATTCGCCCACACCTGCACTCACTCAGTCCTATCCACACTCGCACGCACACACACACACTTGCACACATGCACACACTCACCCAAGCCTGTGCTCACTTGACTCATTATGTTTGTCAGTATTTAAGTCCTGTCTGTTCATCTGTAACTCGTCGGTTCATTGGATTGTCTCCCCACTCCAGAGCACGGATCATTCTGTTGAGTTTTCTGTAAGTACTGTGGGCCCACTGTTCTGCAGTTCCGTCTGGGAACGTTGTGGGCTTCTCTCTCTCTACCGTTTTCCCCACTCCTCAGTACTGTCTGAGAGCGCGTTGGGTCCTTCCTCTCTCTCTCCAATGAACTGTAGAGTACAGATGTTCATTCCTCTGTATACCTGCTCTGTTCATTCATTGGAGTTGTTGTTTGTCACCTTTTGTGCTTAATACATTCACACAACACCATCCTGCATTTCAGTTTTAATCTCTTTCCCACCATGTGCTGCGCAAAAGCGCATGGATATGACAGAATGAACCGACCATATTAAAAAAAAAAAACAGCAGAGGTGTTATTGTTGTGCTATTGTTGTGTGTTATTTTTTCATCTGTCTGTGTTTTTTCACCCACCTGAGCAGACGCCATGTAGTGTAGGCTCACTTGTAATTTTGTGTAATTTTTTTGGTAAAAGCAAAAACTCATTTGATTTTGAAAGAAGATATAAGTTTTAAAAAAAAATAGGGTGCCATTTTTTCTTCACATTCTAAGGGTCTGAAATCCAAGACGGCAGCCAAAATAGCCGCAATAATTCAACATCTTCGCTACTACACATGATATAATTACAAACAAAGTATCTAAACATAGGTTTTCTGACACAAGAAAACCAATGGAATCATCAAATTTAGGCTAAAGTTGTGATTTGCATGCCTAATTTCAAGATGGCGTCCAAAATGGCTACTGTTTACACTAAATTCTACTTATTTCGACACCGTAGTCCATACAATGATATTGGAAATAAATGTTCAAAGACCTTATGTGTTTGATTAAAGTAATGTATTGGTCACGTGGTACACATTATATGAACAAGTCAATAAACAAATCTATATAACTATAGTGAAACCACGTTAGTTATCATCCAGTTAGCATCCAGTAATTCATGCCAGATCCTTCTCCTTGTTCAGCTCTGTGCTAGACGTGCCAGAGTTCAGTGTGCAAGCACACTTTTTGGCTGTTGGTACCGGTTTGTCACATGGTAAGATTTCACATGGAACTGTAGTCTCCAACATTTCAGAGTGTGATGAACGATCAATGTCAATTGGTATTGTTGAGTAACTGTCAGATGCAGTCTGATATACAGCAATGGCAGTGCCATGGAGTGTATTCATCCCGGAAGGTGTGGATTCAAGAAAATCTATGTTGTCCAGGGCAAACCAAACAAACATATCGTGGACCAACCAAGGTGGACGATAAACTCCTCCTGTGGAATTCATCCGCTCAAGAACAGCATTTGCGATGGCAGTCTCTATTTCCATAACCTTTTTGTATGGGACAGTGAGGTCTAGTTGGCCTAGCTTCTCTACAAGGGACTTTGATCTGGTGCTTTTGTGTACCTCTAGAGCTAATCCGACATTGAGGGGAGTTTCAGTTCGGTGTTTGAAAGTGACGTTTTCGTGTTTTGTTTCATAAGTAACCTGCCGATCAGTCTTGTATGCACACACGTACTGCTGCGCCAGCACAGATGCACTTTGATTCATAGATTCGGCCCTGCTGGTAGTTTTAACTTCATGCAAACCTTGGATAGCATGTTTGCAGAAGAGTTGGAGCAAAGCCGGTGGTTCATAATTATCAAATGTTCCTTGAAATTTCCACGGAGGTGCGTTTGCAATGTCTTTTCTCAGGATTTTAGCAGCTTTGAGAAGGATTTTCACATCTTCTCTTATGTGTTTTGGGTCGCTGGCAAGAGCACCAGCTAACAGGGTTTCCTTGGCCTTTGTAGAAAGTACTTGTTCTGGTTTTGTTTTGTCTGGAGGTCTGGTGAAGTGCACATCAGGGATATTGTCCAAAATCAGTTGCTTTAGGTATGGTTTGTATCGCGGATAATCGGGTAAAGTAAACCCGTTTGCTTCCAGCAAACATACATAAGATTTTTCAATGTCGTTCATATTCAAAACAGATTCATGCGTTGAGTTGTTAATTTCTGTTTCCACCATTTCGAGAATCTCTACATCAGACACTAACTGTGCGAACTTAATATCATCTTTTGGGAGTTGTCTCTTCGCCTTTTCTATGTCTCGTTTTGCATGGCTTAAGCACAGCAGGTGATACTTC
This sequence comes from Pholidichthys leucotaenia, assembly GCA_020510985.1. Classification (NCBI taxonomy): domain Eukaryota; kingdom Metazoa; phylum Chordata; class Actinopteri; order Cichliformes; family Pholidichthyidae; genus Pholidichthys; species Pholidichthys leucotaenia. The sequence goes on along the minus strand of CM035836.1, from coordinate 300,426,507 downwards.
ATGTCCTCTGCAACTGCTGTTAAAAGATCTGATGATGCAACAACATTGCTCAGTCTGACTTTCAACTGTTCATTTGTTGTCTGTTGGCCAATTGCCTTGAGCTGAGCTCCCATGTTTTCAGTTGAGACATCATGCAAGTTGTCTGCTCTCTCTTCTTGGCAAATGACACACATCTCCTTGTCAAAAGTCTGACGTCTGGTACATATAGGCAGTGACGTAGAAGTATAGGTAGAAGTGGATTTTGATGGTCGTCCTTTTTTCTTCTGTTTTACGTCACTGACACTGCCTGTTGCTTGTCCCTTCTCATATCTCCTTTTTGCTCGTTCAACGTGTGTTTTGTTTGTGAGATCCTTGTAACATGTCTTGTGGTAGGAAACACTTTTCTGTAGCAGTCCATCGTCAGACGAACCACTTATGTGATCCTTTAATGCAGATAACTCTGTTTCCCCGTATGAACATCGAACATCAGTTGATGCAATTAGTTTCTCTACTGAAAGCAAAGAAGGGTGAAGCACATAGTTTGTATAATCTGTTTGTTTGCTCCTCAGCTGACAAATGAAGCAAAGTTCAAAGTCCACAGTTTTTGACTTCTTGTTAGATGAAGACTCTGCCATGTTGGTTAATATATGGACTCTAAGCTACGTTATGGTTGCTGTGGGTAATTGTTTCCTGCAAATACAAAGAAAATACATCTTTGTATACACATATACATCAAATGTTCAAACCTTAAGCTAATGCGGAAAAACTGCGTCCAGCAACTGCATTCAAACATCAATTATGGGGCCGCCGTGTTTAATTCAAGATGGCAGTCTGTCTGAAAGACAAAATAAAAAGATTAGTAATCACAGGGAAGTTGTTATCCATGTGGAAATCTCTATTTAAAGTTACTTTTATAAGTAATAGATGCTGAAAAAAATATTGGAACCAGATTTATATCAATCGTAATGTCTAATTTATGCCGTTTTTGTATCATGGCAGCCATCTTGGATTTCAGGGCATTCGAGCGCGAAAAAAAATGGCACCCTATTTTTGTCTTATGTTTATATCATATTCTAACAGAATCAGGCGAGTTTTTGCTTTTACCAAAAAAAAAATACACAAATTTTTATTTCATGACAAATGAGCCTACACTAATGGACTTCTGGAGCGACAAGGAGCTATGCGCACTGGACCTCCTGGAGAACGCTTTCTCGTGGATGCAGGGGCTGAGTACTCCTGAGGATGCTCGAGCTGTTTGGGACACCGCTTGCGGAGGTGCTGGTTTTTCCCGGAGGCGGCCAACATTCTGCACTCCATCTTCTCCCTGCCTTATGAGGAGCCTGGGAAGGCATCTCCAGCACTGGAGCTGTCCTCCTCCTGCAGCTCTCCCGCTCCAGTTCCGCCTCCATCTCCAGAGCCAGGGTCCGCTCAATCCTCTGAGCTGGGAAGAACACAGGCAGGCGTTACTGGTGGAGATTGACAGCCATTAGGAGGAGGAGAATCCCACTCCAGCTCCGCCTCCAGCTCCAGGGCTCGGGCCTGTTCCTTCCACGAGGAACTGGGAGGAATACAGACTGGCATGGCTGGCTGAATTAGACTGCTTGATGGAGGAGAATCCCACAGCGGGGCCAATTCTTCCTGCAGCTGCCTCGCCTGCAGTCACCTCATCCTCAATTTTTACATCCGCCAAGGTGGAGAGGGCAAATTTCTCCCCGGCTTCAACTGCCTCCGTGCCTGTATGAGAGCCATTCCTGCTGCCTACAGAGGAGCCCAGGGCCACCATGGACACAGAGAGGGATGAGAGTGTTTCTGACGATGCTGGGAACAACATGGACCAGGGGAACAGGAAAGTTCTTTCTCATTCTATTTCCATTATTGATGAACAGTCTTGACTGATCCCTAGTCTAGAGACTCAGGTATTGTAGTCCCCTGAGTTCTCTACACAAGCGGCATGTGACAACCCCTCACCAGTCTCCTCCGTGTCCTCTCTGTGTGCTTCTCTGAGTTTGTTGGTCCCTGAACCAAGCCACCAGGTGGAGGAGGAGCCTGCGGAAGATCCAGTCCCAGGGTCAATGGTGAGGCTGCCCCCAGCCGCCACGCCGGGGGAGTCGCCACCGTGGGATACCTCACCTGGGGGCATAAGGACTGCTACCACCATCATGCCTGCTGCGGAGGCTGCCACAGCAGAGTTGGAGACTGAGCCTGGACCTCCATCTTTGTCCGGATTGTTGGAGTCCTGGACGGTGGTGGAGCTTGAGCTCAGGTAAGTGCTCCATTTTGTCTTTCTCCTTTCTATATTAGAGCATTCTTGCCTGGCTCTTGGTGAGGAGAGCCAGGTGCAGCTGGTCACTGCACCTGAGCTCGCCTCGCCAAGCTCCGCCGCTGCCAGTGACCCTGACCCTGCCTCTCCTTGTGTTCTTTCCAAGCTCTCTCCCAGGGTCACCAGAGATGTTCTAGCTCCACCTGAGGTCTCTGTGGGTCCAGGCTCACCGCTGGAGGTCACCGTGGTTCCAGCTTCTCCCGCTGAGGCCACCCCGGATCCTGCTCCTCCTCTACCTGAGGCTGTCATGTGGGTCCCTCCGCAAGTCTCCATGGGTGCTGCGTCCCGGCCGGGGACCATCGTGGGTGCCGTGCCACAATTTCAGTCCCACGTGGGTGCTGTGCTCCAGTTTTGGTCCACCATGGGTGCCGTGCCTCAGCCCGGAGCCATCGAGGGTGCAGCTGAGCTCCAGCCCGGAGCCATCGAGGGTGCAGCTGAGCTCCAGCCCGGAGCCATCGAGGGTGCAGCTGAGCTCCAGCCCAGAGCCACCAGGGGTGCAGCCAAATCCCAAGCCGGGACCACCGTGGGTGCAGCCGAGGTCCACCAGGGGTGCAGCCTTGTCCCAAACCGGAACCCCCATGGGTGCTGCTACACTTCTCCCTGAAACCACCGAAGGCATTGTTCCTTCTCCTTCACCGCCTGACATCTCTGGGGGGTCCAGGGCTATGACTTAAGGCCATTCTGCATCCAGCCTCTCCCAAAGAGGCCGCCGTGAGTGCAGCTACCTTCCTCTTCCAGACCACTGAGGGCATCGTGGTTCCCCCTTCATCTCTGCCCGATGCCGGGGTTCCCGCTCCTCGACTCTCCCCTCTTTTTGGAGGGGCCTCCTTGTGTGGAGGCCATCAACCGGGCATCCTCTCCCAAACTAGTGGCTGAAGGACTCAGGCCGCCCACCCAATGAACTGTGCTGTTGTGTTGGATGGCCAAATTTCCCTAGCAGACCACCTGATTTGTTCCTCCTGACCGTCTGGCTGGCCTGGGATGCAGGCAGGCCACCAGACCAGTCTCATCTTGCTGTCTGGGACTTTGGGCGGCCTCCTAAGCCTCTTGCTTCAGAACGTGTGTGGGGGGGGGGGGCTTTGTGTTCTTTTGCGGTAACTCTTGAGTTGAATTGTTTTTTGTTCCCTTCTGGCCTGTTTCCTCCACCACCTGCCCTGGGTAGTTGTGGTAGTCCCTCCTGGATGGGGGGGGAGGGGGCAGGTTTCATTTTTCCTTGTTGTCCTTTTGATGTCATGTGCAGGTGTCTGGTACCCACCCGTTGGGGCTGGGGGGGGGGGGGGGGGGGCTCTGTCATGAGTGGGGTTTGGACCTATTCCAAACCCAGCTTCATGGCATTGTGGCTGCTTTTTTCTCCTGTGATATTTTGGTGCCTACCTGCTAGTTTTGTGTTTTGATCTCTTATTTGTTGTCAGGGAGCCTTCGGGGTTTGCCCTGCTCCCTGTCAGGTGACAGCCATGCCTCCCTCTCCTGCCAGTGCCTGCCAGCTGAATGTCATTATCATTTGTGTCCGCCACTCTGCTCACACACACACACACACACCTGCACTCTCTCAGTCCTATCCACACTCGCACGCACGCACACACACACACACACACACACACACATGCCTGTGCTCACTTGACTCATTATGTTTGTCAGTATTTAAGTCCTGTCTGTTCATCTGTAACTCGTCGGTTCATTGGATTGTCTCCCCACTCTAGAGCATGGACCACTCTGTCGAGTTTTCTGTAAGTACTGTACCATTGCCTGTCTGGAGTGAATGAATAATGTACCTATTTGTAAAGCGTCTTTGAGTATATATGATAAAGCGCTATATAAAACCGATGCATTATTATTATTATTATGTCCTCGCCAGAAAGAACTTTGTTCTTGCTCTTGCCACCTCAATGAAAAGAAAAAAAAAATGTAAAAGCACTAAGTTCCGGTATCTATAGCAACAGCAAAACAGAACTCTTCACTTCAAACTTCTCTAGAATGATCTTGGCGGTGTTTCAAACAGTCTGGTTCTGAGTATAGATTAATGGAGGGAAAAATTGAACAATTTTAGCATCAGCTTGTAACAATAATGTAAGAAAAATACTGAGGGGGTGATACTTTTGCAAGCTACTGTACTTCACTTTTGTTACTGCTGAGTTTCATGGTTTATGTCATGCTAATGTCAGCTGTTAGCTTCCGCTGTTGGAGCCAGCCTTACCTAACTAATGTTAAATTTGCTGGAAGTGAGAGAATGGAAAAGACCACATAAGGCATCATTGGAGAAAGGAATGAGTATAATATCCCTGGAGTATAATAAGCACAGAAACAAAGCTAAAGGCCTTGCTACACCTTGACAGCATTTGTCAAATGTATAAAATTTTGTCTAAAAGGCTGGCATATGCCAAAATTTTCACTTTTGGCCATATACATCGCGTATCCATAACGAGTTGGACATATACATAATGTATTAGTAACTTATATAGAACGTTTTGATAACTTATACAGTGGTGTGAAAAGTGTTTGCCCCCTTCCTGATTTCTCATTTTTTGTATGTTTGTCACACTTAAATATTTCAGATCAAACAAATTTATATATTTGACAAAGATAACACAAGTAAACACAAAATGCAGTTTTTAAATGAAGGTGTTTATTATTAAGAGAAAAAAAAAATCCAAACCTATATGGCCCTGCGTGAAAAAGTGATTGCCCCCGAAACCTAATAACTGGTTGGGCCGCCCTTGGCAGGAACAACTGCAATCAAGTCTTTCTGATAACTGCCAGTGAGTCTTTCACAGCACTGTGGAGGAATTTTGGCCCACTCATCGCTGCAGAATTGTTGTAATTCAATTCATGTTTTCAAGCATGAACCACCTTTTTAAAGTCATGCCACAGCATCTCAGTCGGATTCAGGTCAGGACTTTGACTAGGCCACTTCAAAGTCTTCATTTCATTTTTCTTAAGCCATTCTGATTTGGACTTGCTGGTGTGGTTTCAGGATCATTGTCCTGCTGCAGAACCCAAGTGCACTTCAGCTTAAGGTCACAAACCGATGGCTGGAAATTCTCCTACGGGATTTTTTGGTAGACAGCAGAATTCATGGTTCCATTTACCACAGCAAGTCTTCCAGGCCCTGAAGCAGCAAAACAGCCCCAGACCATCACACTACCACCGCCATATTTTACTGTTCAGTCAGTCAGTCAATCAAACTTTATTTGTATAGCACTTTTCAAACATTAGATGCTGTGCAAAGTGCTTTACATGGATAAGAACAGTAGACACATTTAGTTACTTATATTTACATGATACATCCCACTCAATCAAACCCTTCCATAAACATACTCACACACACACACACACACACGCTTGCTTGCTTGCTTGCTTGCGGTTGTCCATCGAGTCCGATGATGACGTTCACTTCTATCGGTGAGTCCTTTGATGGCTGTGTAGTCCTATCCTGGACCCACATGTCCTGCTGCAGGTAGGGCATGTAAAAGTTGTGGTAGTGGCAGCAGGGGCTGCAGGTGCATTCCTCCTCAGTCTTCTCTCCTGTCTCCTGGCTGTTCTGTCCTCCTCCATCATACGGGTCCCCACAAGGCACTGCTGTCGCCAGGTGTTCCGGTCAGCAGCAGCCTCCTCCAGAGCCTCAGGTCTGAACCTGCACTTCTTTAAGGCCATCTTTAGCTGGTCCTTGTAGCGCTTCTTCTGCCCTCCAGCAGAGCGTCGACCATGGTGTAGCTGGCCATATAACACCCTGTGAGGCAGCCGGTTTGGGGGCATCCTTACCACATGTCCCAGCCAGCGTAGCTGGTGCTGGGTGATCGTTGCCTCAATACTCCTACAGCTGGTCTTAAAGAGTATCTCAGAATGAGGCACATGGTCACGCCAGGTGATTCCCAGGATGCGCTGAAGGCAGCATATATGGAACCGTTCTAGATCCCTAATGTGGCGGCTGTAAGTCACCCAGGATTCACAGCTGTAGAGGAGAGTAGTGACACAGACTGCCTGGTAAACAGAGATCTTCGTTTGGAAATGGAGGTTCTTGTTCTGGAAGACCCGACGCCGGAGTCTCCCAAAAGAAGCTGATGCCTGCCTGATCCTGTTCTGGACCTCACTGTCAATGGTATTGTCTACAGAGAGGATGCTCCCCAGGTACTTGAAAGATGGAACGACAGACAGCTGTTCACCAGCAACAGTGAAGGTAGGTGGAGTAGATGGGATATTGGTGCTCCATTGGCAGACAACCTCTGTTTTGATGGTGTTCACCGTCAGTCCCATCTTGCTGTATGCTCTCACCACAGCAGTAAGAACAGACTGGAGATCTTGTGGGCTATGAGATACCAGAGCACAATCATCTACATACTGTAGCTCAATGACTCTCACCCTTTGCAGTTTGGTGGTTGCCCGGAGCCTCCTTATATTAAAAAGGTTGCCATCTAGATGGAAGTCCACTGTGACACCGCTGCTGTCCTCAATCTCCTTGTGGAGAAGCTGGGTGACACAGAGCAGGAAGATGTTAAAAAGTACTGGTGCTAATACACACCCCTGCCTAACCCCTGTACAAACAGGGAAGGAAGGAGATTCCTGTCCTCCTATAGTCGCCCAAGCAGTCAAACCATCATGAAATTGACGGAGGATATTGACAAACTTGCTGGGGCAGCCAAACTTAAGAAGAACTTCCCATAGGAGTTCTCTATGGACAGTGTCAAAAGCTTTGGAGAGATCAACAAAGGCCATGAACAGGTCCTGGTGTTGCTCCCGACATTTCTCCTGCAGCTGCCGAGCTGTGAAAATCATGTCCACCGAGCTCCTGCCCTTCCTGAAACCGCATTGCGATTCAGGCAGCACTGATTCTGTGATGTTGTTGATCAGCCTGTGAAGCATCACCTTCGCCAGGACCTTACCAGCAACAGCAAGGAGCAAAATACCCCTGCTGTTGCCGCAGACAGCCTTATCACCCTTGTTTTTATAAATGGTGACAATTATGGCATCTCTCCATTATTGTGGGATGTTGTCATCGGCCCAGACCTTGGTGATGTACTTGTGCAGGGTTTTTGTACACAAGTAGCCTCCTTGTTTCAACAGCTCGGCAGGGATGTTGTCATTACCAGGGGACTTGTTGTTTTTGAGAGAGCGGGTAGCTGATAGAACCTCCAGGAAGGTTGGGGGCTGATCCAGGTCTTGCATCGGAGGAAATGTAGGCAAGTCGTCGAGAACAGTGGGGTCTGCATCTGAGTCCTGGTTAAGCAGGGTACTAAAGTGTTAAGCCCATCTCAGCAAGATGTTAGGCTGATCCTTTAGGATTCTCAGCCCATCTGCTGTTTTCAGGGGAGTGATGCAGCAATTTGTTGGGCCGTAAATCTTCTTGACAGCATTATAAAAAATATGCATGTCATTTTTATCAGCGAAGGCCTGGATTTCATGTGCCTTTTTTGTCCACCACTCGTTCTGCATTGTCCGAGTAGCCCTTTGTACATCCCGCTGGGCTCTCTGCCACTGATGCCTGATGATAATGGATGAGAGGTTCCTTAAGGTTGCCTGATGAGCTCTGTGCTTGTCCTCCAGCAAGTCGTGGATGGTGTCCGAGTTGTCATCAAACCAGTCTTGGTGGTTCTTTCTCTTATAGCCAGTCATTTGGGCTGCTGCCTCACAAAGAGCTGAGCTGATGAAGTCCCACTTCTGGTCCATGGTCTTCTCAGGCAGACTCAAGAAATGCTCCACCCCCCCCAGTTTCTCAACCAGGGAGCGACAAAAGTCATTTCTTGCATCCAGATTTGCCAGACGGGAGCAATCAAGTTTCCTCCTTTTGGGCCCTTGTAGTTGCAAGGGGGGGGCGCACTTGCATGTGGACCTTGGACACGATCAGTCGGTGATCTGTCCAGCATTCTGCACCTCTCATGGCATGGGTGATGTGGACATCTCTGATGTCACTGCACTTCACAGTGATGTAGTCAGTCAGGTGCCAGTGTTTAGAGCGAGGGTGCATCCATGATGTTTTGTATTTGGCCTTTTGCTGGAAGATGGTGTTGGTTATGGTCAGGTTATGCTCAGAGCAGAGAGTGAGCAATCTCACTCCATTTGCATTAGCCTGGCCAACTCCGTGTCTGCCAAGCACTCCACTCCATATCTGGTTGTTCTGACCCACTCTGGCGTTAAAATCTCCAAGTAAGAAGATCTTGTCATTCTTGGGGATCCGGCGAAGAGTTTTGTCCAGTGACTGGTAGAAGGGATCCTTGGCCTCACTCTCCGATGGCAGGGTCGGTGCATAGGCACTAAGAAGTGTAGCAAAGCGATTCTTAATCAGGGGGATACGGAGTGTCATCAGTCTCTCATTAATGCCAACAGGTGTTTCACTGAGTCTTGGTAGAAGGGTGTTTTTGATGGCCAGTCCTACACCATGCAGATGTTGTTCTCCTGAGGGGTAACCCCTCCAGAAGAATGTGTAGCCCATCCCTTCCTCTGTTAAAGAGCCCTCATCTAGGAGCCTGGTCTTGCTCAGTGCAGCAATATCAATGTTGTAGCGACTCAGTTCAACAGCAACCAGAGCTGTTCTCCTATGGGGTCTATCAGAACCTCGATCCAAGAGTGTCGTTACATTCCATGTTGCCAGTTTTAGGTTACATGCTCTCTTTTTATTGTTTCGACCGCAGAGGTGGAATGACCCAACAGTCATGGTAACCTGTTCAGGCGAAAGATAGGTGGGCAATTTTTAGGCCACTTTTTCTAGGCCCCTCCCCAGTTGGAGTGAGCAGTGCTGTCCTAAATAGGGCTGCTCAATCACACAGGGGTCTGCTGAAAACAGCTGCCACCCCGGCTGTTAGCGACCATAATAGCCCTGTGCTGCTGACGTGCAGGGTTATAGCTAGGAACTCCCAGTAACATTCATACCTGTGCCCATCGCCACACACCCTGTCGCCGCCAGACTTCAACCAGATGTCCAGGAAGGTAAGGCCCACCATGGTCAGAGGTGGACACCTGCACACTGAATTATTTAGAGTGTCATAGGGAGCGCGCTCTCCCCAATAGCACTGTCTTCGCGAAGATGAGGTAAATCCGGTGGCATGGGTAAGCCCAAGATGACCAGTCCCTCAACATGGCTGCAGGAGGCTGCCGGGTCCTTGGTCTTTTAAGTCCCGCCTTTTGCACACCACCAGCGCATTGCTTTTCTGTCAGGGGTTGCTCCCTTAGCCTTCACCTTAATAGATTACCCACAAGGCAGTGGGGCTATTTACCCATAGTTGGGGCAGGGGTTGACGGGCGTCAGGGCGTGTCCACACAGGGTGGGCCTATACGCCGCGTCTCTGGGGCCCCCTGCTGCTCCGAGATTCCCTCCCTTTTAGCCTGGGATCACAGGGTACCCAGTTACCATGTGTGGCCACGAGGAGGCACTGCAAGGGTCTTGGTGGTGGAGAGGCTATGTACCAGCAGGAGGAGACTTACGCACTCGGCTCCTCTTTTCACCCCCAGTGGGGGCTAGCTGGTGGCAGTAGCTGTAAGCAGAGCAGCAAGCAGAAAGCAACATGCAACATATGTCATGCAACATGCACTATCTACAAACATCTCTGTTACTATACTACTGCACTAGGCACTTCACGTGCACCCTGTGTCACCCTGACACACACACACATTTAGTCACATATATTTACATGATACATCCCACTCCTTCCAACCCTTCCATAAACATACTCACACACACACACACACACACACACACACACAGAGAGTGGCACAAAGTACATCACCCCCTACTTCTCTTATACACATATAAAATAAAAAAGACTTCACCAGGGACCGAGGCACCGTGTGAAGGAGCAGCCATCCTGGGGAGCCCCCCACGCCGGGAGACAACACAGCCCACAACCATAGGGCGTGCCACAGAGGCCACCCCAACCAGGACAGGCCAGGGCCCGAACCACAGCTGTAGGTAGTGGCATAAAGCCCCCCACCCACCCAAGCTAGAGCGACCCACGAGACCAGCACCCCTGCAGATGGGCCAGGCAGCATCCGGCATGAGGGTCTCCACTGAAGAAACACTGGAGCTAAAACCCATAAAATACAAGAGCAAACTAAGAACACATACAACAAAGGGAACTAAAAACCTATACTTATAAACTGAGCTAAGAACACATCAAAATAAGAAAATCTAAAAGCAAATAGAGCTAAGAAGATTGTAAAACAATGGAACATAAATGACTACTTTAATAATAGTTAAACAGTTTGTTGAAGCCAAATTAAAAAAAAAATAAAAAACCAAAAAAAAAAAAACCAAGAGGAACTAAAAACCCATACTTAAAAACTGAACTAAAATACATCAATAAGAAAAGATGAGAAAATCTTAAAAAAAAAACAAATTGCGCCAAGAAGAACATAAAACAATGGAGCATAAATGACTACTTCAGTAATAGTTAAACAGGTTTGTTAAAAGCCAAATTAAAAAGGTGGGTCCTGAGCCTGTTCTTAAAATCATCTATTGGCACTGCGACCCCGATGCTCTCTGGCAGGCTGTCTCACAGATGATGTTGGTATGATGTTCCTTTTCTGAAATGCTGTGTTACTTTTACGCCAGATGTAATGGGACACACACCTTCCAAAAAGTTCAAGTTTTGTCTTGTCAGTCCACAGAGTATTTTCCCAAAAGTTTTGGGGCTCATAAAGATGTTTTCTGGCAAAACTGAGATGAGCCTTTATGTTCTTTTTGCTCAGCAGTGGTTTTCATCTTGGAACTCTGCCATGCAGGCTATTTTTGCCCAGTCTCTTTCTTATGGTGAAGTCATGAATACTGACCTTAACTGAGTCAAGTGAGGCCTGCAGTTCTTTGGATGTTGTTGTGGGGTCTTTTGTGACCTCTTGGATGAGTTGTCGCTGCGCTCTTGGAGTAATTTTGGTCAGCTGGCCACTCCTGGAAAGGTTCACCACTGTTCCATGTTTTCACCATTTGTGGACGATGGCTCTCACTGTGATTTGCTGGAGTCCCAAAGCTTTAGAAATGGTTTTATAACCTTTCCTAGACTGATAGATATCAGTTACTTTGTTTCTCGTTTGTTGCTGAATTTCTTTGGATCGCAGCATGATGTCTAGCTTATGAGGACCTTTTGGTCTACTTCACCTTGTCAGGCAGGTCTTATTTAAGTGATTTCTTGATTGAGAACAGGTGTGGCGGTAATCAGGCCTGGGTGTGGCTAGAGAAACTGAACTCAGTGTGACGGCCTGAGCGCTGATTCTGTCCACGCTCGGGTCATCTAGTATTTTCCCCATTCTTCTGTGTTGTTTTTTCATATGGCAGTTCAGGGCTTTTATTTTGACAGCATTACAACGGGCTTCCGGCTGTCAAAGCCGAGTCACGTTGTGACAGCTGTTTACCATTTCTGCTGACTGCATTTCCCTTTATTGATTGGTGTGTTATTGGTATTTAAGGAAGCAGCTGAGGCTTGCTCCTTGCTGCAACCTTGTCAATCTTTCGTCTATCTTTCATCAATCTCTCATCAAACCTTCGTCTAAGTAAGTGTGTTTCCTCAGAGTCTATTTTCTAGTGTTTAAGTGTATGTTTGTATTTTTGCCCCACGTGGCTGTTATTTTGTCATTTATATCTTTTGTTAATAAATATGCAAACTCATCGGCTGGCCCTTGGCGTCTTATTGATGGCCTGCGAGGGCCATCCATGACACTTAGCTTTCCAAAGATGTGATAAACCACAGTTAATTTATGTTTTAACGGGGGGGGGGGGGGGGGTCACTTTTTCACACAAGGCCATGTAGGTTTGGATATTTTTTTTTAACCCTTAATAACAAACACCTTCATTTAAAAACTGCATTTTGTGTTTACTTGTGTTATCTTTGTCTAATATTTAAATTTGTTTGGTGATCTGAAACATTTAAGTGTGACAAACATACAAAAAAATGAGAAATCAGGAAGGGGCAAACACTTTTTCATACCACTCTAAATACCTATACCAATACTTATACCAACGAATGATTAGCGTGTTCCCGGCATTCACAATGATAGTCCAGATGCACAACAATAGTCCATGCATCCTGGGTGTGTGAGAGATCATCCCTATTCAATCGAGATGATTCTCCCCTCCAAAGAGCATTGCACGGTAGGGGGTGTGACTGACCTGGCAGAGCTGTCAAACCTGTCAGATCGGTCACGTCTAAAACAACTGATGTGACACGTCATGAATGTCAAATGACAGTTGTCACAACCTGGCTCAACAGTTATGACAAAGGCACGTGAACTGATGGCGGTTAAAAATAAATTATTTTCAATAAAGTGAAAAAAAACAAAACAAGATAATGTATGGCGTGTGCTTTTGCCGGTGTGGACCCAAAAACAGCAGAGAGCCACAGTCAATGGAGGGCAAAGTGGGATTTATCATCCAACACCAGCTAATGGAAAACAGCTGAGCTCTGTGCTTCGGGCGATCTCATCAGCTGATTGGATCCACCTCCTCCGGTGTTCTGACATTTTGGCATATCAATCAGAACAGCTGATGGTGTAGACTTCAGTCAAAGGTAAAAACATGACAAGGAGGGCTAAACAGCGATTTGGATCTTCATAATATACTGTAGCTTGAAAGTGACAGTTGCCGTTAGACAAACAAGTACCTGTGTTTAGCTCTGTGTGTGTGTGTGTGTGTGTGTGTGTGTGTGTGTGTGTGTGTGTGTGTGCTGTAGGCAGCACCTGAGCTAATCAGAACAGCGAGGAGGTGGATAAAGTCAGCTCTTAATTAGTAAAGGTATCACCCAGTCTACACGAACACCATCACACAGTCAAAACATGATAAGGTATGAAACATCTTTGTCTGAAAAGAAGAACAAGACCAGTTTATCTGCTCACCATGGAGCTCTGTATGGGTTTTTCCTGTAAACCAATGCTGCCAATACGCCATTAGAGGGTAGCTGTAAGTTAGAAAGATGTTTAGTAAGTTACACATAGGTTCAAAGAGTGTTACTCATATGTTAGAAATAAATTTTGGTTATGCTAGACATTATCTCTACGTATTTCGACTTATGAGTAACCTATGAGTAATGTGTCTGAACAATTGCATAACTTATCAATAACTTATGTCCCACATATGCGGGACATAACAGCCATACGCTGGATACGTCAAAAAATTTTCAGCATGCTGAAAATTTTCAGAGGACCTCGGCATACAATGTATACCAACATGCTTCAGCATGCTGTTACAGTATCTCACAAAAGTGAGTACACCCCTCACATTTTTGAAAATATTTTATTATATCTTTTCATGGGTCAACACTTAAGATATGACACTTTGATACAATGTAAAGTAGTCAGTGTACAGCTTGTATAACAGTGTAAATTTGATGTCCCCTCAAAATAACTCAACACACAGCCATCAGTGTCTAAACCGCTGGCAACAAAAGTGAGTACACCCCTAAGTGAAAATGTCCAAATTGTGCCCAATTAGCAATTTTCCCTTCCCGGTGTCATGTGACTCATTAGTGTTACCAGGTCTCAGGTGTGAATGGGGAGCAGATGTGTTAAATTTGGTGTTATCACTCTCACATGCTCTCATACTGGTCACTGGAAGTTCAACATAGCATCGCATGGCAAAGAATTCTCTGAGGATCTGAAAAAAAGAATTGTTGCTCTACATAAAGATGGCCTAGGCTATAAGAAGACTGCCAACACCCTGAAACTGAGCTGCAGCATGGTGGCCAAGACCATACAGCAGTTTAACAGGACAGGTTCCGCTCAGAACAGGCCTCGCCACGGTCGACCAAAGAAGCTGAGTGCACGGGCTCAGCATCATATCCAGAGATTGTCATTTGAAAATAGACATATGAGTGCTGCCAGCATTGCTGCAGAGGTTGAAGGGGTGGGGAGTCAGTCTGTCAGTGCTCAGACCATACGCCGCACACTGCATCAAAATGGTCTACATGGCTGTCATCCCAGAAGGAAGCCTCTTTTAAAGATGATGCACAAGAAAGCCCACAAACAGTCTGCTGAAGACAAGCAGACTAAGAACAAGGATTACTGGAACCATGTCCTGTGGCCTGATGAGACCAACATAAACTTATCTGGTTCAGATGGTGTCAAGCATGTGTGGCGGCAACCAGGTGAGGAGTACAAAGACAAGTGTGTCTTGCCTACAGTCAAGCATGGTGGTGGGAGTGTCATGGTTTGGGGCTGCATGAGTGCTGCTGGCACTCATGCAGAACTACAGTTCATTGAGGGAACCATGAATGCCAACATGTACTGTGACATACTGAAGCAGAGCACGATCCCCTTCCTTCGGGAACTGGGCCGCAGGGCAGTATTCCAACATCATAACAACCCCAAACACACCTCCAACATGACCACTGACTTGCTAAAGAAACTAAGGGTAAAGATGATGGACTGCCCAAGCATGTCTCCAGACCTAAACCCTACTGAGCATCTGTGGGGAATCCTCAAACGGAAGGTGAAGAAGAGCAAGGTCTCTAACATCCACCAGCTCCGTGATGTCGTCATGGAGGAGTGGAAGAGGATTCCAGTGGCAACCTGTGAAGCTCTTGTGAACTCCATGCCCAAGAGAGTTAAGGCAGTGCTCGAAAATAATGGTGGCCACACAAAATATTGATACTTTGGGAACAATGGACATTTTCACTTAGTGGTGCACTCACTTTTATTGCCAGTGGTTTAGACATTAATGGCTGTGTGTTGAGTTATTTTGAGGGGACAGCAAATTTACACTGTTATACAAGCTGTACACTGACTACTTTACATTGTATCAAAGTGTCAAATCTTCAGTGTTGTCCTATGAAAAGATATAATAAAATATTTACAAAAATGTGAGGGGTGTATTCACTTTTGTCAGATACTGTAACTTATACAAAACTTACCTATAACTTATTCATATACTGTATATAACCAGTGTATTTTCCAAATTTTTCATATGTCCGGCATACGCTGCCTAAATCGTCAAGGTGTGACAGGGGCTTAAAAGGCTGAAATGTTAGCTCTGCTAACTTACTGGGAACCTGAAGCTTTAGCTAAACTAGGTTAGATTGTGAGATTTACTGCCACAGTGAGTCACTGAGCTAATAATGCTAACAGCCCAGTTTCCGGGGTCATGAAAAAAAAAATAACATAAAAGATTTTATTTTATTTTTTTATTTTTTTTAAAAAGGCCACAAAGATGAAAGACATTATTTGCGGGAGATTTACAGGTAACAGCAATAAAAACCTCCATCACATCAGCCTAAATTCTCTGGTCATGCTGGCCAAAGAAATATGAAAATAGGGCCAGAAAAACATAGGATATGTTATTTGCTTTGATTTAATGACCTAACTGAGAACAGAAGTCTACTGAAGTGGCTAGAATTTACAGTAAAAAGCCCTCAAAACCACGGTTGTGCTCTTTAGCTAACTCCAATAACAACTTATCTAATGTGCTACTCTGGTCAAAAAATAAAATAGGCCAGAATGATGTGAGATATTCAACTGCCTGTGTATTCATGTGTTGAAGTTAGGGTATCTGGTTGTCACTTCAGATGCCCAAACTAATGTAAAAAAAGCACCGGGCGCGGCTGTGGCACAGGTGTCGTGTAGCCGACTACTGATCGGAGGGTCAGTGGTTCGATTCTCGCACTGTCTGCAGTCTGCATGTCCAAGTGTCCTTAAACAAGGCACTGAACCCCTAGTTGCTCCTGGTGGGTCAGGCCAGAGCCTGTGCATGCCAGCTCTGCCGTCATCATTGCGTGAATGGGTGGATAGCAGGATGTGTAAAGCGCTTTGGTCATCCAGAGATGAGTAAGAAGTGGTATATAAGTGAACGCCATTCATAACATGTTTTTGAAAAAGCCCTCTCCCCATCAGATGTTCCCTTTAAGTGCATTTTTCAGCTGAAAATGTGTAATTAATAGAATATCAAGGAAGAAAAAAAATGTCACCAATTTTAGTCTTAAATCCGCAACCATCTCTGAATGACATTTTTTTCTGACTATATATCACTTTGATGCCCAGCAATCTAGAGAAAATTATCAGTTACCAGTCAATCTAATTATCTCTTTACAAAAGGTACAGACTTGGTAGATCAGCTTCCCACTATGCCACGTCTCATTAAAACTCATCTGCCAATCCAGTTTGTTCCGAAGTCATTTTGGGAGCAAAACAGCAAGGTAAACATAATGTCTAAATACACAGAGAGACAGTGAGAAAATAAAACAAACACATGTGACTGAGTGCCATATCTCTCTGCAGATCATCTATGTGGCCCGCAATCCAAAAGACACTGCCGTCTCCTATTTCCACTTTGACTGCATGCATGAGCTCCAACCAGACCCAGGAGACTGGTGCTCTTTTCTACAGGATTTCATGGAGGGAAAGAGTGAGTTGTGTTGTTTGAATGGTAGAGCCATTTCAGTGTTTCCTCTGGCTCAAAGACGTGGTGGCAACGTGGTTTGAGCTTTTCATTGTGTGTGCATTAAGACCTCTTATTTACAAAATAAGTATATGATCATATTACAAATTGTTTTGTGCTGCAAAATAACTATATCTGAATAGCTGACTACAAGATTTTTTGCATGGTTTTTAATTATCAGCACATCATACATTTTTAAATCTGAAAAGTATCAACTTTGTTTCACTTTCAACAGTGATGACACCACTTCAGTTACTGATGTTGTAAGAGAGACTACAGTTGAAATTAATTTGGAAGAAGCTACTTTTCCCCTCATGGATAGTCACCTTATCGTGGTGGGGGCTTTGCGTGCCCTAGTGTTCCCAGGAGCTATGTTGTCCAGGGCAATTTGCTTCTGGTAGGGTCACCCAAGATAAACCGGTCCTGGGAAAAGGGCCAGACTAAGAACGATCCAACAGACTCTCATGATGAATGCTAGAACAAGGATTCAGTGTACCCCACCTTGTATGGGGTTACCGGGGCCCCACCCTGGAGCCAGGCCTGGGGTGAGGGGCTCAATGGCTAGTACCTGGTGGCCGGGTTTCCGCCAATAGGACCCAGCTGGGCTCAGCCCGAAGGAGTTACATGGTCCACCCTGCAGTGGGCTCACTACTTGCAGGAGGGATCATGGGGGGGCCGTTGCTATGTGGATCAGGTGGCAGTCAAAGGTGGAGACCCTGGTGATCTGATCCCAAGCTTCCTAAACTGGCTTTTGGGATGTGGAATGGCACCTCTCTGGTGGGAAAGGAGCCTGAGCTGGAACATGAGGTTGAGAGATACCGGCTAGATATAGTTGGCCTCACCTCAACACACAGCTCCAGTTCGGGAACCAGTCTCCTGGAGAGGTGCTGGAGCTTGGCCTACTCTGGAGTTGCCCCGGGCGAGAGGCGACGAGCAGTGTTGGGTATTCTGGTCTCCCCCCACCTTGCTGCCTCTATATTTGAGTTTTCCTCTGTGGACGAAGGTTTTGTTTTTTTTTTCCCTGCCCCTTCAAGTTCAGAAACGGGTCTTGACCATCATTTGTGCCTATGCACCAAATGATGGTTCAGAGTACCCACCCTTTTTGGAGTCTCTGACTGGGGTGCTGGAGTGTGCTCCTCTTGGAGACTCCATTGTCCTACTAGGGGACTTCAATGCGCATGTGGGCAATGACAGTGAAACCTGGAAAGGGGTGATTGGGAGGAACGGCCTGTCCAATTTGAGCCTGAGTGGTGTTCAATTATTGAACTTCTGTGCTAACCACAGTTTGTCCATAACAAACACCATGTTCAAGCATAAGGGTGTACACATGTGCACCTTGTACCAGGACACCTTAGGTCACAGGTTGATGATTGATTTTGTTATTATGTCATCAGACTTGCGACCGTATGTCTTGGACACTCGGGAAAAGAGAGGTGCAGAGCTGTCAATTGATCACCACCTGGTGGCGAGTTGGATCCGATGGCAGAGAAAGATGCCATTCAGACCTGGTTGACCCAAACGTATAGTGAGGCTGTGCTGGGAAGGTCTGGCTGAGGCCCCTGTCCGGGAGGTCCTCAACTCCCACCTCTGAAAGAACTTCAACCACATTCTGAGGCAGTCTGGAGACATGGAGTCTGAATGGGCCATGTTCTCCACCTCCATTGTTGAAGTGGCTGCCCAGAGCTGTGGCCACAAGGTCGTTGGGGGGCCATTAAGCTGCAGAAGGAGTCCTATCAAGCTTGGTTGGCTTGTGGGACTCCTGAAGCAGCTGAGGTGTACCAGCAGACCAAGCGGAGTGCAGCTCAAATAGTTGCTGAAGCAAAAATTCAGGTGTGGGAGGAGTTCGGTGAGGCCATGGAACAAGACTTTCGATCGGCGTCGAAGAGATTTTGGCAAATTGTCTGGTGACTCAGAAGTGGGTGGTAGCTCCCTGTCCACACTGTGTATGGTGCGGAAGGGGCGTTACTGACTTTGACTGGGGATATCGTCGGGCAGTGGAAGGAATACTTCCATTAGCTCCTCAATCCCACTGACACGCCATCCACAGAGGAAGCAGAGCTTGTGGACGAGGGGGATGACTTGCCCATCGCAGGGGCTGAGGTCGCCACGGTGGTTAAAAAACTCTTTTGTGGCCGGGCCCCAGGGGTGGATGAGATTCACCATGAGCACCTCAAGACCCTGTATGCTGTAGGGCTGTCACTGTTGACACACCTCTGCAACATTGCATGGAGGCCGGGGACAGTGCCTTTTGTATGGCAAACCGGGGTGGTGGTTCCTCTCTTCAAAAAGGGAGACCGGAGGGTGTGCTCCAACTTTAGAGGGATCACACTCCTTAACCTCCCTGAGAAGGTCTATGCCAAGGTACTGGAGAGGAGAGTTTGACTGCTGGTCGAACCTCAGATTCAGGAGGAGCAATGTGGTTTTTGTCCTGGCCGTGGCACACTGGACCAGCTCTTTACCCTCTTGACAATCCTCGAGGGTTCGTGGGAGTTTGCCCAACCAGTTTACATGTGTTTTGTGGACTTGGAGAAGGCATTCGACCAAGTCCTCCGTGGTGTTTTGGGAGTATGGGGTATCAGGCTTGTTATTACAAGCTATCCGATCTCCATACGACCATTGTGAGAGTTTTGTTCGTATTGCCAACACTCAGTTGGACTCATTCCCAGTGAGAGTTGGACTCCCCCAGGGCTGCCCTTTGTCACCAATCCTGTTCATAATTTTTATCGACAGTACTTCTAGGCGCAGCCAGGGAATGGAAGGTGTCATGCTCGATGACCACAGGATCTCATCTCTGTTGTTTGCAGATGATGTTGTCCTGTTGGCTTCATCCAGTATTTGCCTACAGGTCTTACTGAGATGGTTTGCTGCCGAGTGTAAAGTGGCTGGGATGAAATTCAGCACCTCCAAGTCTGAATCCAAGGTCCTCAGCCGGAAAAAAAGGTGGATTGTCCTGTTTGGTTTGGGGACAAGCTCCCCAAACCTCCCCAGGGAGTTTAAGTATCTCGGGGTCTTATTCACGAGTGAGGGGAGAATGGAGCGAGAGATTGACAGACAGATCAAAACAGTATCTGCAGCAATGCCGATGTTGCACCGGTCTGTTGTGGTGAAGAGGGAGCCAAGCTCTAAGGCAAAGCTTTCGAATTACCGGTCAATCTACATTCCTACCCTCACCTATGGCCATGAGCTTTGGGTAATGACAGAAAGAATGAGATCACGGATACAAGCGGGTGAAACGAGCTTTCTTCGTAGGATTGCTGGACTCACCTTAAGAGATAAGGTGAGGAGCTCAGTCATCCGGGAGAGGCTCACAGTAGAACCGCTGTTCCTCCACATTGAAAGGAGCCAGTTGAGGTGGTATGGGCATCTGATTAGGATGCCTCCTGGACGCCTCCCACTTGAGCTGTTTCAGGCATGTCCCACTGGGAGGAAACCCTAGGGCAGACCCAGGACTCGCTGGAGAGACTATGTCTCCCAGCTTGTCTGGGAACGCCTTGGTATCCTCTCTGAAGAGCTGGAGCAGGTGCCTGGGGAGAGGGAAGTCTGGGCTTCTCTTCTTGAACTGCTGTCTCCGTGACCTGGACCTCCGGAAAGCGGTAGAAGATGGATGGATGGATGGAGAAGCTACTTTTTAACTTGTCTCCTCAAAATGCTCCTCATTCATATCTAATAATATAATATAAATCTACTGTATATGCTTCACAGTTGCACTGTGTCTTTGTGGATCTAGAGAAAGCATATGATTGGTTGCAAAGAGAGGAAGTGTGGTTCTGTATGAGAAAGTCAGGAGTGGCAGAGAAGTATGTAAGGGTCGTGCAGGTTATGTATGAGGACAGCGAGACAGTGGTAAGGTGTGCTGTAGGAGTGACAGATGGGTTCAAAGTGGGGGTGTGGTTACATCAGGTATCGGCTCTGAGCCCCTTGTTGTTTGCCATGGTGATGGCTAGGCTGACAGATGACATCAGGCAGGAGTCTCCATGGACCATGATGTTTGCAGACAACATTGTGATCTGTAGTGAGAGTAAGAAGCAGGTGGAAGAGAAATGGAAGGAGTAGAGGTAGTGAAAGTAGATGAGTTTAAATATCTGGGGTCAGCCATCCAAAGCAATGGAAAATGCACAAGAGAGGTGAAGAAGAGAGTGTAGGCAGGATGGAATGGGTGGAGATGAGTGTCAGAGGTGATTTGTGACAGAAGCATCACAGCAAGAGTGAAAGGGAAAATTTACAAGACAGTAGTAAGACCTGCTATGATGTATGGTTTGGAGACATTGGTGCTGACAAAAAGACGGGAAATGGCGCTGGAGGTGGCATTGTTGAAAAAAGATTTTCATTGGGAGTGACTAGGAGGGACAAGATTAGGAATGAGTATGTTAGTGGAACAGCTCAGGTTGAAGACAAGAAGATCCTTCACATGTTCTCAGCGCTTTTAAATACTTAATTTAATAACTAGTGGATTGATAGTCTAATGATAGCTTTTCTCCATATTATTAATTTTTATTTGTTATGAACTAAGACAAAAAGAATACTAAACTTTCTAATTAATATAACTTTAAAGGATAATTTTAAGTGCAAAGGTAGCTAATTAGAAATGATGACAGCAGAGTAAAAATTTTTCAAATACTCCCTCGTTCTTCTTAGCCAAAAGTTATGCTTCCACTTATAATGTAAAAACAAGGGGAAAGAGATATATGTGGCAGTGATAGTCTGTTGCACACATCTTAGATAGATAGATAGTTTATTTCAAACACAAAAAAATATAACAAAAAACAAGCAAGTAGCAAATGCAATAAAGTTACAGTATACACTGTTCGAAAGGGAGAAGGAAGAAGTGAACACTTATTAATTCCAACTCCTCTTTTCCATCGATACACCCATGTGAATTTTATACAAATTACTACCATTAATACCCCAAGTAAACAATTTACTGTATTTTTTACAGATCAACATTAACACCTGTCCATTCTAACATACAATGAAGTCCATATATCAAAACCAGTCTCAAACGACACAGATACACACAGTGCTGTCCCACCCACCATTCCATAGTGTCCCATAATGTCCCAGAGTGAACATAATGAGTCGTACATATAAATTCTACCCTTCTAACATATAACCTTTCAACAAATGGTGCTTATACCTCTTTTTAAATTGATTTCTGTTTGTACATAGTTTCAGTTCCGGCTCCAGACTGTTCCACAAATCCACCCCACAGACAGATATGCACATACTTTTCTTGGTTGTACGTATCTTGGGTTTTGTGAAGTTTAAGTCTCCTCTCAAATTATGATCATTGTCTCTTTTTTAAATATTTTTTGTATATTAGTTGGGAGTTGATTGTTAATTGCCCTGTACATTACTTGTGCTGTCTTAAATTTAACTAAATCGATGAACTTTATGACATGTGACTTCAAGAACAACGAACTGGTATGGTCTCTATATCCTGCATTGTTTATTATCCTTAAAGCTCTTTTTTGTAATGTGCATATTGCTTGTAGGTTGGTCTTGTAGGTGTTTCCCCAGACTTCTACACAGTAGTTAAGATAAGGTAAAAACAGTGAATTGTACAATAAGACCAATGAGTTATAGTCCAAGATGTGTCTTGTCTTCCCCAGTATGCCTATACATTTTGCTAATTTAGCCCGGATGTGACTGATGTGAGGTTTCCAGCAGATTTTACTGTCTAGCGTCACCCCCAGAAACTTATTTTCCTGTACTGTTTGTATTCTGGTATCATCTATCGTTATCATTATTTCATGATTTATTTTATAATTTCCAAACACCATAATCTTTGTTTTTTTTAGATTTAGAGATAATTTATTTTTGTTGAACCACTGCGTTAATTTTTCCATTTCAGTTGTGACCACCTCTAAAACCTGCTGCAAATTCTCACCAGTGCAAAGGATATTTGTGTCATCCGCAAACAAAATAAATTTCAGAATTTTTGATACTTGGCATATGTCATTTATATACAAGATAAAGAGTCTGGGTCCCAAAACTGACCCCTGGGGCACACCACAAGTGATGTCCATGCAGGGTGATTTGTGCTCTCCAATTTGTACAAATTGTTGTCTATTACTTAAATAACTTTCCACCCAACTCAGTCCTACCCCTCTTATCCCATACCTTTCCAGTTTCCTTAGTAGTATTCTGTGGTCAATGGTGTCAAAAGCTTTCTTTAAGTCTATAAATACTCCTACAGCAACCTTTTTTTTTGTCTATACAACTAGTAATTTCTTCTATAAGTTCGATCAGTGCCAAAGATGTAGATTTATCTGCTCTAAAACCATACTGGCTATCTGTAAGGAGGTTGTGTTTTTCAATGAAATCATCCAGTCTCTTAGTGAATATTTTTTCAAGTATTTTGGAGAATTGTGAGAGTAAAGAGACTGGCCTATAATTTGTGAAACAATGACTGTCTCCTGTTTTGTAAAGAGGTGTTACTTTTGCTATTTTCATTTTGTCTGGAAATGTACCAGTTTGAAATGACAGGTTACAGATGTGGGTGAGTGGCTTAACAATTCCCTCAATTACTTTTTTCACTATTGTCATGTCAATTTCATTCCAGTCCGTTGATTTTTTGTTCTTAAATTTACTCACAGTCTCGATAATTTCCTTTTCAGTAACTGCACCCAAAAAGATTGTGTTTGGGTTTCTATCCTCCATTTCATTCACAGACCCACTGTGGTTTGTTTCTGGAGTCACTATTGATTTTGCTAATTCAGGACCAACGTTTACAAAAAATATATTGAAACCACTGACCACATCTTCCATATTATTAATCAAACTGTTGTTTTCGATAAAATATTCTGGATAATTTGCATACTTAGGACGATTACTAATAATCCCCTTGAGTACTTGCCATATTCCTCTTATGTTATTTTTGTTATCCTCCAGTATTCTGTTGTAATATTCTTTCTTACAGGTCCTCATTATAGTGGTAAGCTTATTTTTATATCTTTTATATTTGATCTCAGCTTCCACATTCTGCATTTAATGAATTGTTTATATAATGTATTCTTCTTTTTACATGCATTTATTAACCCCTTGGTGATCCAAGGAATATTTTTTTGTTGTTGTCTGTCACTGTATTGTTTTATAGGACAGTATTTATTGTACAATGATTGAAATATTTGTAAAAATGTATTATATGCTCTATTTATGTCATTTTCATCATAAACTATCTTCCAATCTTGTATTAATAATTCCTTTGTCAGTAAATACATTGATTCTTCGGTTCTTATTCTTTTATATTTAATATTTTTGGTATACTTTTTCTTCCTATAATCACATTGATAGACAACAAAAATCGGCAGGTGGTCGCTGATATCATTCAATAAAAGCCCACTCCTGATATTATTTTCCATAATGTTTGTGAATATGTTATCTATTAGTGTGGCACTGTGCGACGTGATTCTGCTAGGTCCTGTAATTGTTGGATGTAAGCCCATGCTGTACATTGTGTTGATAAATTCTTCTGTCAAACTATGTTGTTTTGAGTTCATCAGATCTATATTGAAATCCCCACAGATGAACATCTTAATTTAATATTTGCCCAATGCCCCCGAAAATAATATCAATAACTAAGGTAGCAGTTACCCTGTGGAGCAGGGATGGGCAACTTTGGTGGCAGTGAGGGCCACAATTTTTTTTCCTCACTTCCTGAGGGCCAGATTTACATGTAAACCTTCAAAGTCAAAAGTTTCACAATTAAAACTGAAAATGCAAATGAAAATTAAAGCTACTCAGTGTTTTATCATATTAAAATTAAAATTCCTGATAAAACTATAACACAACCTAATTTTTAAAAACTCTCTCCATCAAAATGATGAGCAAATAGAAATTCTGGATGGTAATTAACAAAAAAGCAAAGAATAAAAGGAAATATGACAATGAAGAAAAATATTTTTTAAAAACAGAAGAATATAATCAAAGTAAAAATAGTTTTACTGGTAAATATGCTACATTTCTGGTTTAAATTAGACTTTTTTTTGCAGATCTATATTTAATTTGGTATTAGATGTGCAAGCTTCTACTGATAAATTTGCATGTTTTTTTTAAAATTTATATTTTTTTTAGTTGTACTCGGATTTTTTCTAGTTTAGTGTTTTTCTGTCGTAAATTTGCTGTTTCTTATATCCACCTTATTCGTAGCCCCCATGATGCCTTGCATGAATTATGGGCCCAACTTCCAGTACTTGTTTAGAAT
Organism: Pholidichthys leucotaenia; assembly: GCA_020510985.1. NCBI lineage: Eukaryota > Metazoa > Chordata > Actinopteri > Cichliformes > Pholidichthyidae > Pholidichthys > Pholidichthys leucotaenia. The sequence continues at coordinate 300,401,664 of CM035836.1, read as the reverse complement.
GTGTGGTTGTCACTGAAACGGGACACTTTTTCTTGTTAAAAACAATGACTTTGGCACCAAAAATGCAGGAACACGGCCTTTTGCACCTCAAAAACAGTAATATAATCGTACCACCTCCCACGCCTATCGAGAGATGAGAAGATGACCTGAAAAAGTGGCCTAGATATATCAATGTTTCCACCGCAATAAAGTCGGATGCATTTTGTTTAAAGGTGTTGGACATGATCAGATTTACTTCAGAGCAGACGTAGAATAAAGTCAGAGCCACAGAGAACCACAACACCATATCTGGGTGTTTTAATGTCGGGGTAAAACAGACAGCTGCAGCTGTTCGTTTTACCCTGAAATTAAAATGTTCTTGTTGCTGTCATGCCATGAATGCTTGTTATTTAATTTAACACATACAGAACTTTTCTGACAATTGTTCAAAATTTTATTGATCTATATTTTGTGATAATTTAAAAAATAATAAATGCTGAAGCTGCTAATATCAAGTCTTTAATTTTGTAATAAATCAGGAAGTGTTCAGTTGAGAGCTTTGTACAGTCTATTGAAAAAAAATACACTAATTCAGAATTAAGTGCGGTCAAGTGTAGTAAGTCCAGCATTTGCTGTGCAATAATTTTAAGGTTACTGAGCAGGGATTCAAGGATTGTTGCTAAAGTTGCTAATTTTTAAGGATCATTAAGGTCTTGATTTTGGATAAACTCATTTAAGACTCTTTATGGACCTGCAGACACAAATGGGGTGGCTATTTTTCTACTTGTTTGTGTTTGGGCTTGCAGAGATATATCATTTACAATCCTTAATTTTCTTAGCATGAAAGCTCGGTTTTCAGAGTGGTGGTCCACCATGCTGAAATGTTACCAGCAGAAACCCTGCATTTTCTGTGTATAATGTCCCCCCATGTGTTGTTCACCTCAGGGGCTTATGGGTCGTGGTATGACCATGTGAATGGCTGGTGGGAAAAGAAAAAGACTTATACAAATCTTCACTACATGTTCTATGAAGACATGATTGAGGTGAGTTGCAAGGTCAGGTAGAATAAAAGATTAACAAAATGAGAACAATATGAGGTGTATGTCATAAATTCTTAAAACACATTTGTTCTTTTTGGCATTTTGGTGTTTAATCTTGTTCTGTCTTCACTGTATAGGGTAACTACAGCTATGTATGCCAATGGTTGACTCTTTGACAAGTGACAGGCATTGTTCTTCTTTACTGCCAACAGAGTAAAATGAAAGAAAATAAAAGCAGATACTTCAGACTCTTAAATGAATATTCAAATGGCTATTAGAAAACACATTTGGATTATTGAAAGCTTAAACATGTCACAAAAACATCCACTACTCACAAAAAGTTAGGGATATTTGGCCTCTGGGTGAAATTTATGGAAAAATGTAAAAAGTTCACACTACAGTGGTATTATTTCATGAAAGCAGGGCATTTAAGTAGAAGCATGCAATGGTGATTTCTTCATCTCAAACAATTTATTGAAACAAAAGCCAACAACAGTGGTGGGTATACCAAAACAAAAAATGTCAATGTCTCAATAACTTTTCATGTGCCCTTCAGCATCCATTACAGCTTTACAAAGATGTCTCATGCTGTTCACAAGTCGACTTATTGTCTGCTGAGGCATGACATTCTCTATTCTTGAAGAGCGGCCCTCAGATCATTGAGTTGTGGGGTGCAGGGTTACGAGCGCCTACATGGTAACTCAGCAGATCCTATAGGTTTTCTATTGGATTCAAGTCTGGAGAAAGTGCCGGCCACTCCATTTGAGGTACCCCAGCCTCCAGCAAGTCATTCCCAAATGATGAGACCTCAATGAGCTGGAGCATTATTTTCCATGAAGGTGAAATTTGGCTTGTGTTGTTCATGCAGCGGCACAATGACTGGATTAATGATGTTATTCAGGTAGTTTCAGCTTGTCACGGTACCATTCACAAGGTGTAGGGCAGTTCTGACACACCTGCCAAGACTGTAACACCACCACCACCAAAGGTTTGTCTAGTGACAACAGTGGCTGATGCATAGTGCTCTCCTTGACGTTTCCAACATCATTGGCGGCCATCATTTCTGATCAATGTGAATCAACTTTCATCAGAGAACAGCACTGAGGCCCACTGGTCCCTTGTCCAGCGTAAATGCTCCCTGGCCCATGCAAGACGATGATGCCTGTGCCTATTTGTGTGGTCAGCTACCCTTGCAGGTTTTTTAGCATGCAGAGCACGCTGATGTAAATGGTTTTGAATGGCCTGATGCGACACTTAGGAGCTTCTCACCTCCCTTAAATGTGCCTGGAGTTGAGTGGCTTCATCATCTGGTTCCGCAGGGCACTGTTCACAATGCACGGGATGTGGCCAAAGGACATCCGCTTTTATGCCTTTCCTTGACTCTTCCAGTCTCTTTGTATCACTGTTGCAACCTGCTGATGACACTCTGTAACACTCTAACCTCAGTAGCCACTCCCCTCTGAGAACATCCTGCTTGAAGCCTTGCAATGGTAAGGTACTGTTGATCGATTGTTCGTCTTGATCTCATGATGTCAATATGTGAACAGCATGATTAAGCGGACTGTTTAAATACCAATTCTAACTGAACCAGAAAATTTATTGGTCTGGTCTAGACTGGAAACATCTTTGTATCCCCTCTGACGAGCTGGAGCAGGTGGCCGGGGAGAGAGACATCTGGGCTTCTCTGCTTGAATTGTTGCCTCCATGACCTGGAACTCTGGAAAAGTGGTAGTAAATGGATGGATGGATGGATGGAATTTATTGGTCGATTCATGGATCAAACACCTGTTGTGAGTTTTGCCATTAAGCACCTTGTTAGAGAACAGCAATTTATGCAAAAAGTACTGAAACAATGAACAGCTGGACATGTGCATTCAACAGGCCAGAGGAGGTCAAACAAATTAAGTTCACCTGCAAAGGTTATAGTGCATTTTAGGTGCGTTTTAGGTGCATCTTGAAATTTCACTCAAAAGCTGAATATCCTTAACTTTTTGTGAGTAGTGTATTCCAAGACAAAATAAAAACTCTCTGATTTGAATAAATATGACAGGAAAGTGCTGTATAATAACAGTGGCCATGTTTACATGGTCACGAGAAAACCAATTATAATCAGATTTCTGGAGATGCCTGATTATTCTGTCACGTTCTGAGCACAGGGGGACCCCACCGGGCTCAGGTTGTCTGCCTTTTATCCATATTTTGTACGGTGTTGTCATTTTGAGTTTCAGTATGATTTATTTTCCCCCATTTGTTTGTTATAGGTTGGTTTTGTTTGTGTTTTTGAGGTTGTCAGCCCCATTTCTGCCATATTGTTATGTTTGTATTCTGTTGTGTTCTCTCCCTCTTGGGGTTGAAAGCTGTGAGTGGCTTTCTGGGGTGTCGCTCTGCGTGGACGTGGCCCTGTCAACTGCCAGCTCCGATTGCTCCCTTCTCCCTCATCGTTCCCGGCTGGTCTAGATTGTTTTTTTTATTTTCTCCTGCCCGCTCAGGTTTACCACACCTGTTGTCATTTATTTTAGTTTGGGTTTAGCCTTATTTAAGGGGCTGTGCACCATTGTTGGGCGCAGCACCCTACTATCAACTACCGTCTACACAAGAAAGTGCCTTTGTAACGTCTCCTGTGTTTTCTCCTAGTGTGTGCTCCACGGCTAGTATTTCCAGGTGTAGCCGGCAAACCCCCTCACCTTAGCCTTTGCTATTTTAGCTCATCTTGTCTCCGTTATTTGCCAGTTTTTGGTTTAGCATTGTTTGTTTTTTTGTGCATTTTCTCCCTAATAATTTTGCAAACTGACAGCAGGTGTGTGGTTCCTTTTATCCTGCCCTGAAGGGCATTTATGACATCTTCAAACTGTCATGTAAACAGAGTAATCCGATTACCTTTATCAGTTAACCTCTTGCACTCTGGTGTACCGTGGGCGGGCACGTCTCTGCGTCCTAGAGCGCACGAGGGCGCACAAGGGCGCTGCGTCCTAGAGCGCACTGAAAAAAAAAAATCTGCATTTCCGTTCTTCCACTACAGACACAGCCGCAAACAGAAAGCCATAGGAGTGCTTTGATTAGTTTAGATGTGATTGACCTCTCATTCGACTAATAAGAGCCTTGAATTGGGTTTCTGAAACCTTGAAGAAGCAATGACTGAAAACCTAGCAAGAAGGACCCGCCTACCAACGGCTGCGAATACAGCCAGCCAATTGAAGCACAGAAGTTCGAAAGCTGTTTTGTGTAAGGCTGGGTGAAGAGAGGCTGACTGCTGCAGCAGATGAAAAAAGGACCCGCAGGAAGAACCGCCACAGACCCAGCAGCACGGAGACCACCCACAAGTGCGACCTGTGTGACAGGGACTGCCATTCGCGCATTGGCCTGTTCAGCCACAGGCGGTGCTGTCCCAGCAGAGTAGACGTTTAGGATTCTCTTCCATGGTCATCATAGACCGACGGAGGCCGACAACGAAGGCTGGGTGACACACACGCGTTCGCCAGTCTTTTTTTCTTACTACTGTTATTTGTTTTGAAAAATCGTTCGCCAAAACCGCAATCATGGAAGCGTAAAACTGCAATAATGGAATTATGGTTTGACCGGGTCGTGTGACCAGAACCACGAGTCTGTAACAAGCGGACCAGCTTCCTGTTCGTCTGACAATGAGGAAGAGAAGTTCGCCAGCTATGCTGCTGTTGTGAACAGGTAAGTGTTATTAGCTAAATTATTCTTTATCCCTGAAAATTGTAATCAAAAATGACTTTTGACCGATTGGTAAATTACAACTGTGCGTAGTAGACAGAGGCGCACCATGACCGCAGCGCACCGGGCGATGTCCATCCTCTGTAGCGGGGGGGGGGACAACTCTCCCCCCCCCACACACACACAGCCCTGAGTGTCACCTTTCATTAGAGCCCAATATCAAGCTTCTATATTGAATCATTCAAAAGTTACAGACGTTTTTTCCAAACTGTGCCATTTGGCACAATTTGGCACAGTTCAAAAACAGCTGGGAACAACCTAAGAAAAAAGCTGTGTAATATATTAATTTTTTGTGGTATTGCTACAAAATTTTGACCTCAGCTGGATAACACTTGGTTCTACATTTCTGTTGCATTTTCCAGCTCGGATCTGAAGCTGTCTGTTATTTGCAAGCGTTTGTATCCAAAAAACTACCCAGGTGAAATTTATTTTCTTCAAGTTCAGTATGTTTAGATGACTGTTACTCAGCGGCAGGAGCACTTAGAGAGAATATGACTGTTTTGCCAAAAAATTCAAAGTGTTTTCTTTTAAATGAGACCAACCCCATGAAGATGCTGCAAAGGATTGAAGAACAGCTTTTGATTTACTTTGGGTACGTTATTTTTTGGCGTTTTTAGGGAAATTGACCAGAGTGCAAGGGGTTAAAGGCCATTATCGGTTTATGAGAAAATGGATTGATACACCTAGTTTATTTGCCCAATAAACCATTTACTCGGTGCATGTAAACACCATAATCCATTTTTTTTTTACCTTTATCAGTTTACTATAGTAATCAGTTTACTCATGACCATGTAAACAGGGTCACTGAAACGTTTCTGCATTAACATACAGTAGTACAGCTGCACTTATGTTATCAGCATTGTCTGAGCAGGAGTTAAGAATTAAAAAAAATACATATCAGTGTAGCTATGCATCAACATAAAGTTAATTGAAATTAGCTGAAGTTAATTAATTGAAATTAAGCAAAATCCCACAAAAAGCACAAACTATCAGTTTAGCCATGAATAACATTTCTAAATCATGTTAAACAAAGGATTTACTCACAGGTAGTGATGTTACGTCTGACACTGAAGTCCCGAAGCTTGTGTCGAGCAAAGGGGGCGTGGATAAATGAAGCTGGTGTCGAGGCCCATATCATGTGTCAGAAGATCACGTGACTCAATACAAACGAGGCCTCGTTTCTCTAGAAATCACGTGACTGCCTCACTGTGTGATTCACTTGCTGAAAAATGCTCAGGAAATGCAGGAAGTGTTCTGCTTGATAGGTGATGCTGATCGTTACATGTAGGCGACTGACAGTATTTCTTAGAAAATGGAGCCACCAAAAAAGCAAAGAAAATCTGCTGACTTGGAGCATTTCGACTTGATATCTCTAAATAAGGAAAACTAACATATCTCCTGAAATCACTCACATGGAGGATGGTTTTATAGTCTGTGTGCTCACAATACATGGATTCTTGTTATGTCAGTTTCACTTATGTCCCATAACACAAACACATTGATATACTTTATTAATACTGGATACCCTGACTGATATGTTGTGATGTATTGATACTTTATTGATATCCCATGTTCAAAATAAATTCATTTCACCTGGCATGCAAGACCTCATATGGGGATTCTGATAAAATACTTAAGTATTATTATCAAATAATGATGCAATTGCATCATTATGTTTACAGATCTACTGATATGTAGCCCACATGTACGTAATATCAGAGTAGGACTGCTGTACATCAAATGACCAGCAGATTTCAGAACTCCCAAATGAGCTGTGAAATGGGGCTTTGTGTAATCAGCCTTTTGGTGAGGCAATTGACCAGAAAGAAATGACACATTGACAGGGTTTCATCACACCATCAAAGAAGGATGCACGTGGATTCAATCATGAACATGAGGAATTTACTTCCTTTTTCCTGTGGCTATATATACTGAGCAACATGGGAACACAAATAATAGCACCATCTGCTGGCAAGGAGTAATTCCTGAAGGCACACTCCCTGCCTGACATCTGTAAGATGTCACAATCATCTTTGCCTTGTCCTGAAGCTTTGGCGGGATCAATACTTCTGTTACTGGCCTCAAGAAGGTCTTGCATGTTCCTCCAGAAGCAATCTTGACTTCAGCTTTCCTCACTTCCACTTTGGCTTGGCAGAGCTTTGAAAACCATGCCCATGGGCCAGTGGTTCCACTTCACTTGGCTGTCTTTCAGCAGCACGAGGTCTCCTTGAATATTGGGTAAGTATGAGTGCCATTTTCTGTGACCTTGTAATGTAGAGAGGTACTGACTTTTACAAGAAGAGACACTGGAAAAAATTTGCATCTGTCTCCATTGTCATCTGTACAGGTCCTTTTCCTTGAAATCCCCAAGAGGTATGGACAGAACTCCAACTTTCTGTGTAAGAAGGGTAGCTGGTATGAGGGTGAGAGAAATGCTTGGGGTGGAGGATACTGGGATGAGGGGACAAGAGTTGACAATGGCTTCTACTCCTCCCATGAAAGTAGTCAACACTTCATGGATAAACAGTAACACCCATGCGCATAGTGTCAAGAATACATCTTGTCTTGCCAATCAGCCCATCTCAGCTACCTCCCATATATGAGGCATGCGGTGGTTTAAACACCCATGTGCACTCATTGTGACTCAGAAACCTCTCTATTTTCTGGTCCTTACAGTGTCTTGAATCAATACTGAGCTCTTTGGATGCACCCAAGAAGTTAATCCCACAATCAGACCTGGACCATTTTGCCAGGCCACAAACAGACAGGAACCTCTGCTGGTGCAACCTTGTCTGGTCTGAAGTGAGGTGACGGGTCCAATTATGTCCACTCCAACATAAGAGAATGGGGGATTAGTGCTGAGAATGGGGGATTAGACGGTCCACAGGGATATTAGCCATCTTTTGTGAATCTGTCCTCCATCTGAACTTATGGCAAATCCAGCAGCTGTGAATGATGTTGCTGATGCACTGCTTTCTCTCAGTCAGCCACAGGCCAGCCAACCTCACAGCACCATCTTAAAGTGATGTCCTTGGTACTTGACTTGCTGATGGTACTGTTGTAACAGTACTGTTGCTAGGTGTTGATGAGTAATACTGACTGGGTTTATTTCTTCACTCTAAAAATCAGCTTGCACAAAAATGACCTCCAGGTCCGAGACAACCAGCATCATCTAGATGAGGGGACATTTGTTTTAGTTGGCTTCTGATTGTTGATAATGACTGTTGATGGTAATGTTGTGGTTCTTTGTGCGCAGGATTGTGGACAAGAAATAGATCACCTGTGCTCCTTTCTTGGGTTATCCCCTTCAGCTGAAGAAAAGGAGGAAATCATGGCTAAAGCAACGTTTCACAACATGAAATCGAACAGCATGACAAACTATACCTGGATCAAACACCTGAATCAAAAATGTTCCTCCTTCATGAGAAAAGGTAGTGTGGAAAACATTTTTGTTTTGTTTTTAGTTTGTGTGGAAAAGAAGCATCATTTAACATTCTTGTTCCAGTTAGGAATGCTGAAAAGACGACAGCTATGACCATACACAGGGTGCTTAGTTGTTGGTGGCTACAGTTGTGCCCTTTGGTCGCTGAGACTGAGGTCATAGTTTCCATAGTTGTAGTCTTTTCAGTGTTCCTACCAAAAACAGAACTGTTGCAAATAATGTGGACCCACTCAGTCTACTGGGGAGGTAACAGTCACTAAAGAGTAGTGTTGGGAGTAACGCGTTACAAAGTAAGGCATTACAAAGTAACGCGTTATTGAAACGCCACTACTTTTGCAGTAACGTGCTGTGTAACAAAATTACTGTGTAAAAATTCAGTAATGCATTACAGTTACTGAAATTTCATCAGATGCATTACTTGTGTTACTGTTGTGATCTGAGCTGTGTGTTGGTGTTCTCCTTTCTTACTAATTATGTTTCACAGCTGTGGTTCCAATCACACCTACGCTCCCTAATCAGGCAGCCTTTAGATGGAGTGGGGCCCTCCACTCCTGCACAGAGATGTCAACACTCCAATTATATGAAAGAGCTTCAAAACTCTTATTTACTCTTCTACTTGCCAGGTGGGAGCTTTGCCTCCCTTTCTACTACGATTACTCTACTCCTTGTCAAATGGGAGTTTCACCTCCCTCTACAAACCGTAAGCAGCTTGTTAACCTGTTCTCATCAACCTGCATCATCCTCTCCTTGTCCTTTATACCTGTGCACAGGTGGAGTGTTCTCCTGGCGGACCAACCCTACTCCGGGCGGCGGACCAGGACTCAATCCATGAACTAGAGGCTCCTCTTCCTCTTAAACATCTCATAAGTGCCTCAGCACTAAGACTGAACTTTCTCGTTCTCTCCTCAGCTGAGGAATCCTCTGCACTGAACACTGTACATAGCTGCACTGGCACTTCCTTACCGTCGCGGGACAACGGTAACCTGGAGAAGACCAAGGCTGCAAGTAGTTTCACTCCTACCATTCCTTGCTGCGTAAGATTATTTATTCCACTAATTCATCCGTGTGTTACAAGATTACTTATATCTCCTTCTCTCTCCTACTTGCAGGGTTGCCAGACTTCTCCTGCTCTGCATTCACTGTCACACAGACACACACACACACACACACACACACACACTCACACACTCACGTTCAGTAAAGATCATTGTATTTCTATCCGAGTCTGTTGTCTGCTCCTGGGTTTAAGCCTCAAATCATGCCAGTACGTCTCCGTCAGCCAGACCCAGCAGACGGTGCTACCACACAAAGACTAAACATCATGAAGGCTTGGTTAGACCAGCTCACATACCAACAACAAGTGATCTTGAAACAATTAACCCAGATAAATTCTCGTCTTGATCAGCTTACCTTAGCACTGCCCTCTCAGACTGCTTCCGGGGGTTCAAACGTACCGCCACCTTCATCCTCCCCTTCAGTGTGGCATCCTTGGTTAATACCAGTTCCCACACTAACCCATTTTAGGGGAAGACTGGGGGAGGCTCGGGTGTTCCTCCTTCAGTGTAGCCTCGTTTTTCAGCAGGTACTGGAGTATTTCCCCACAAACCATAGTCAAATTAGCTACATGGTGAACCTGCTGGAGGGGCTTGCTTTAGCCTGGGTGTATGCTGTAATGGTTTGCCCCAATTATCCAAATTACACATATGACCGATTTGCTTCCGAATTCACCCAAGTTTTTGATCATTCTGACCGGGATGATGTCCTCACCACACACCTTCTCAATCTTCGGCAGGGGGCCAAGTCCATAGCCAACTACTCTGCTGATTTCCGGGTTGTTGTGGCTGTGGTGGGATGGGAGGATGCTTCACTCTGCAGTATTTTTTACATGCAGCCTTAGTCCTAGCCTTGAGTCCTAGGGATGAGTTGGCCCATTTAGAAAAAACCCTCCTCATTACACGAGTTAATCTCTCTATCCATCAATATTGATAACCGTTTAAGGGAGTGGGCTAATTAGCACCGTTTTACTAATCACTCGGGCTCCCAGCTGCGTCTCCCCTCTCAGTCCCCCCTCCCAGCCCTCCCACCCTCTGAACCCTCTGACACCGGGGAACCTATGCTCTTGGGCCGGTCTAGGTTGCTGCAGAACGACAATGCCGCCGCAATCTTGGATTATGCATGCATTGTGCTAGTGATGATCACGAGGTCACTTCTTGCCCCAATCAGCCTAAAGGGGGGGGTCCGTTTGTCACAGCAGGGGGGCTAACGGACATAGGGATGCCTAAAACACTTTCACGACTGGTATTGCCCATTCGATTTCAACACTGTCAAACTGATTTTTCCACTAATGCTGTCATTAATTCAGGTGCAGAACAGAATCATTTCGGAGAGTCTGGCAACACGGCTGAAGCTCCCTTGTCATAATCTGGAAACTCCACTGAATTTGGTTGCTGTTTCCAGAGAGCCACTCACCAGCGTTACTAAGAAGACTGCCCCAATTTCAATTTGGTTTCAGGTAACCATCGGGAGCACCTGAGGTTTTTTTTTTGTTTGTTTGTTTTGCTCATCTCTGCATCCCCTGACATTTTAGGGTATCCTTGGCTAAGACTCCACAACCCAGTTGTTGATTGGCAGTCAGGGAAGGTCATTTCATGGAACACCTTTTCTTTAGCCACTTGTTTACAGTCTGCAGCCTTTTCTCCCTCTGTGTCTATTAGTTCCATACACACCAACATGCACAATCTCACTTTGGTCCCCCCTGAATACCGTGATCTTGCTCCAGTCTTCAGTAACTCGAAGGCACTTTCTCTACCCCTCCACCGTCCTTATGACTGCGCCATTAAACTCCTTCCGGGAGCTCTGTGGCATTCCAGTAGGCTTTATAGTCTCTCTGCCCCAGAGCAGGAGGCGATGGATAAACAGATCAAGGAGTCATTAAGTTCAGGCATTATCAGGCCTTCGTCTTCGGTGGTGGGAGCAGGGTTTATTTATTTGTTGGAAAAAAGGATGGCTCCCTTCGACCCTACATTGATTTTAGGGCGCTTAATAACATCACTGTGAAAGACAAGCACACTCTGCCACTTATTAACTCTGCCTTTGACTTGCATCAGGGGGCCTCTGTCTTCACCAAGCTGGACCTGCGCAATGCTGACCACCTGGTCTGGATTGGGGGGGTGGGAATGAGTGGAAGACAGGGTTCCACACTCCTCGTGGCCACTTCGAATATCTGGTGATGCTGTTTGGATTGACGAACACGCCAGCAGTGTTCCAACGGCTCATCAATGATGTGCTGAGGGACTTCCTGTATTCCTTTGTGTTTGTGTACTTGGATGACATTCTCATCTTTACTCGCTCTATAGAGGAGCATCGGATGCACGTGGGGAGGTTCCTTCAGCGGCTGCTGGAAAATCAAGTCTACATCAAGGCTGAGAAGTGTGAGTTCTGTACATCCTCAACCACCTTCCTGGGGTTTGTCATTGCCCATAAAGAGATCCAGGCTGACCCAGGTAAGGTGAAGGCAGTGGTGGAGTGGCCTGTTCCTTGCTCCCGTAGGCAGCTGCAGAAGTTCCTAGGATTCATCAATTTTTACCGGCACTTTATCCGTGAGTTTAGTTGCTCTGCCCCTCACCTGCCTCACCTCCACCAAAGTCAATTTTCGGTGGTCCGAAAAGGCGGATGTGGCATTTTCTAAACTAAAGTCTCCAGAGTTGGGGCAGTCCTGCCTCAGCGCTCAATCTCTGACAATAAGGTTCATCACTGCGCCTACTTCTCCCAATGTCTGTCGCCTGCCTAAAGGAAATATGATGCGAGTGGCGCCACTGGTTGAAGGGAGTCTCGCTGCCGTTCGTGGTTTGGACTGACCATAAGAACTTGGAGTACCTCAGAACGGCTAAACGGCTGAACTCGAGACAAGTCCGCTGGTCCCTGTTCTTCAGCAGGTTTAACTTTACCATCACCTACCGCCCGGTGGCCAAAAACATCAAGTCTGACACTCTCTTGAGACAGTTCTCCCCTGACACAGCGTTGCCTGAGCCACATCCTATTGTGTCTCCCTTGTGTGTGGTTGGCATGCTCTCCTGGGAGATCAAGGAGAAGGTCAAGAGAGCGCAGGAAGTGGAGCCCGACCCGGGTGGGGGTCTGGCAGGATGGGTTTATATTCCTTACTCCATCTGTGGCGAGGTCATCGATTGGTTGCACTCCTCTAAGGTCATGTGTCATTTTGGGGTGTCTTGCACCTTGTCTCAGCTGCAAAGGACCTTCTGGTGGCCATTGATGAGGAGGAATGTCAACAAATTCATCCGGTCTTTTCCCCAGTGATCCACCAGGAAATCATCCTACTCTCCCCCCTCGGGACTCTTGCACCCCCTACCCATCCCCAGCAGACCATGGTCCCATGTGGCTCTGGATTTTGTGACCAGACTCCCCCCCCCCCCCCCCCCTGCTGGACATACAGTCATTCTCACCGTCGTGGACAGGTTTTTTTAAGCCAGTTCATGTCATCCCCCTAAATAAGATCCCATCTGCCAAGGAGACGGCCAACCTGTTCATGCTGCATTATGTCCGCCTTCAAGGAATCCCGATGGATGTAGTCTTGGACCGGGGTCCTCAGTTTGTCTCTCAGGTGTGGCGATCCTTTTGCAAGGCCATTGGGGCAATGGTCAGCTTTTCCTCAGGATACCACCCTCAGAGTAGCGGCCAGTGTGAAAGTGCCAATCAAGAACTGGAGGCTGCCTGAGGTGTGTCACTGGCTCCACTCCTGCATCCTGGAGCATGTACCTACCATGGATTAAGTATGCACACAACTCTGCCACTTCTGTGGCTACAGGTCTCTCCCTATTCGAGGTGTCCTTGGGGTACACCCCCCCCCCCCGTTCCTGGAGGGAGAGGTGGAGATTGCTGTCCCATCGGTGCAGTCTCCCATCAAGCACTGCCACCGAATTTGGAGGACTACCAGGCCTGCTCTCCTCCGCACTGTGGGCAGCAACTCTGAGATCGCCAACTGCCGAAGGATCCCGGCCCCTCTTTACCATGTTGGACAGAAGGTATGGTTGTCCACGAAAAAATTCAACCTTAAAACTCAATCAAAGAAGCTTTCTCCTTGCTTCTTTGGTCCTTACTCCATGTCACACATAATCAATCTGGTTGCTGTCTGCCTTTCTCTTCCCCCTGCTCTCCACAGCTGTCCAACTTTACATGTTTCTAAGTTGAAGCCATTTTCCACCAGCCCTCTGTGTCCTCTATCTAAGCTGCCTCCCCCTCCGGTGATGATTGACGGAAGTCCAGCATTCAAGGTCAACCGCATTATGGACGTACAACGCAGGGGGTGATCTTCAGTACCTGGTGGACTGGGCTGGATATGGACCTGAGAAAAGGTCATGGGTCCGAGCTTTGTTTATTACAGATCAACAGCTGATCAGAGCTTTCCATTGGGCTCACCCTGGAAGGTTGAGTCGGCTGCTGGGAGGCGTTCCTTGGGGGGGGCGGGCACTGTAGTGATCTAAGCTGTGTGTTGTTTTTCTCCTCCCTTACTAATTATGTTTCACAGCTGCGGTTCCACTCACACCTGCACTCCCTAATGAGGCAGCCTTCAGAAGGAGTGGGGCCCTTCACTCCTGCATCGAGACGTCAACGCTCCAACTCTGTGAAAGAGCTTCACGACGCTCATCTACTATTCTCCTTGCCAGGTGGGAGCTTTGCCTCCCTTTCTACTACATCTACTCTGCTCCTTGTCAGCTGGGAGTTTCGCCTCCCTCTTTACAAACCGTAAGCAGCCTGTTAACCCGTTCTCATCAACCTGCATCATCCTCTCCTTGTCCTTTATACCTGTGCACAGGTGGAGCATCCACCTGGCGGACCAACCCTAGTCCAGGCGGCGGACCAAGACTCTCCATGAGCTGGAGGTCCTCTTCCTCATCAGCATCTCGTAAGTGCCTGAGCACTGAAACTGAACTTTCCCCTTCTCTCCTCAGCTGAGGAATCCTCTGCACTGAACCCTGTATATATCTGCACTGGCACTTCCTCACCATCTCAGAACTGCGGTAACCTGGAGAAGACCAAGTCTGCAAGTAGTTTCACTCCTACCATTTCCTACTTTGTAAGGTTATTTATTCCACTAATTCATCCATGTGTTACAAGATTACTCATATATCCTTCTCTCTCCTCCTTGCAGGGTTGCCAGACTTCTCCTGCTCTGCACACACACACACACACACACACACACACACACACACACACACACACACACACACACACACACACACACACACACACACACATTCAATAAAGATCATTGTATTTCTAACCGAGTCTGTTGTCTGCTCCTGGATTTAAGCCTCAAATCATGTCAGTTATTCCTTTTATTAATATGGATAGATATTTTTAGTGCAAATAAACTGACCCTATCATAGCTGGTGCAGCTGTTAGTCTCCTCCGCGGGTCAGTTTCCAGTTCATGTCACAGCCCGATAGGAAGAAATGCTGTGGCAGTGGTGACTTCTCATATCGAGCCCTGATCGCCTGTTGTCCAAGGAGTGAGAAGCCCCCAACAGCTCCTACCTCTGTGGTTAACCTTTTGAGTGTGTCTGTTGCCGAATTGCGACATAACCCCTAGTGATCAAGAGTGGTAAATATGTTTTGTCAATAAAAGAGTTCAGATTTCCAAGGCTAAAACTTGAAAAAGGTAAGATATAATAGTTTACTGTCAATTAGAAAGATGTAAAATATGATCCAAAGTTTCAGATAGGCATAAATTTATGCATCTAATTTGTATAATGTCACGGCACCTCTTTAAATTCCATAACTCAGTCAAAACTGGACTTTGGATGTATTTAAACAAAAAATGGCTCAGTCTTTTGACACCATTTTTTGTACAGAGGTACCTCATCATCTTATCTTCAAAGTGTATGAACAAGAAATCAGTACAATATTAAAAATAAAAAAACAAAAATCCTCATTTACTTTTGACAAAAGGAGGGCTGGCTGGCTGGCCGGCTGGCTGGCATGGTCGCTGCGTTTTCACCAATCATGGTCCATATTTTACGTTCTGTCGGTCATTTAAAGTGTGTATCACATCTACAAAGTCTTATGATTATCCCACATAAATTTTGCTTGTATCTTGCGGCTATTTTTGGCATACAAAGCCAAAAAAGTGACGGTGACCGATCGTGGCCATATTAGCTTTCTGGGCTAAATGCTACAAACAGGAAAAGGAAATGAGGAGTTCATCTTTGGTGTATTACGTGTCATCCACTGAGTCCTCCAACGGATGTCTGCCATCTTTTGAAACTGGCAAATCAGTACAATTCAGTACAAATCTCCAATGCAGGCCCCAATGCAGGCGATCATGTGAGAGTGACGCGACAGGCACAGTGCCGCGCTCTGCCACTAGGGGCACGCAAAATTCTCACACTCAAAGGGTTAAACATGAGTATTTTTTGAACAAGAAGCTCACATTTAATGTATGCATTAAATGCATTTAAAGTTTTCTTACGCACAGAGAAAAAGTGACTGATTTGTTGCAGTAAAGAACAGCTTCTTCTAAGCGGTGAAGTTTCATTTATCTGTGCTTTCTGTTTTATTTTCTCATCAGTTTTCTTTTTTCTTTTTTTTTTTTTTGGGGATGAGAATAAGGGGCCCTTGATCTTGCTATGTGTGCAAGATGATTTAAGTATGCATTTAAAAGTAATGTGAACATTACTTTCCCAAGTAACTAGTTACTTTAATCATGCAGTAACTCAAAAGTAACAGTTACTTTTGAAAAGAAGTAACTAGTAACTGTAACTAGTTACTTTTTTTTTAGTAACTTGCCCAACACTGCTAAAGAGCAATGTACCATCAAAATGATTTTGATAACATTATTTTAAGGTGGAAATCTTGCAGTACATATTGTTGCTTTAAATCCAATATTGTGAATAATTCTCTGCTTTTTCAGGGAAAGTTGGAGATTGGAAGAATCATTTCACTGTGTCCCAGAATGAACAATTTGATGAGGACTATAAGCAGAAAATGAAGACTCCTGAACTGCAGTTTCATTTTGAAGTTTAGAGCAGGGGTGTCAAATTAACTTTTACTGTAGGCCAACAAGTGATAAAGAATAAGGGGGCCATAATTAAAAAAAAATATTTCCTCATTCAACAAATAAGTTCAGTTACAAATAAAAAAAAAATATGTACCAGGTAGCATTCAGCAGCATTATATTTGTGTATGTAAGTGCAACATGATTTTTCCCCATTATCTGCTGGCCTTTGTGAGCAGTGAGAGTATGTATAAAATGATAAATTTATTAATATACCACATGTACAGCAGTCTAGTTTACTTTTCTGTGTTTTGTAATTTTCATGGTTTGTTTCAGAATTCTTTCAAAGGCTTTAATGTCCAAACTGCAAGTCTTCATATTTGAGACACATCAGTTTTTGAATAAACTGACCAGATAAAAGGTTCTGTATGTTTCTTGAAATCATCAGAACTCTGTACTTAAAAAAGAACATTATTTGTGCTAGCTTGAAAGGAAGAACTTATCCATTAATACTGTCTTTACCTTTACTATGAGTGTGAATGTCTAGCTCTTTTATTTGGCTGCGGGACCTTGATAGCCATACATGGAGACACCGTGGCGTTAAACTATATGATATAACAATTACTGTCATGTTATTAATAATTGCTGTAAGACAATTATCCATGTTGCAATGCTATAAAATATTTGTAGATCATTACCAGCTCAAATGGGAACAGAAATTAAACATCATTACAAAAATCTAATAATGACTTAATAAAATGATTGGCACTTATCTGTCAAGGATCTCCCCATGCGCTTTTACGCAGCGCACGGAGGAGTGAGGAGAAAGGACAGATTTACGAGCAAGATTTACGAGCAAGGGTTACACCACAGATTAAAGAAAAGACAAACAGTTCCAAAATCATGCAGACATACAAAAACAACAAGCTGGGTACACTTACTGGCAAACACAGAGCAACACAGAGCGACGTGTTGCGGGCACACCACAGTGTACAGTGGCAAGTGCTGCCACGGCGAACCATAACCGAGACAGGTATATATGACAATACAATGATCCAGCAATGGTGTACTGATAATGAGCTGCTTAAGTACCACCATTGCTGGAAGAGGGAGATTGGGTGCACCTGGACGAGGAGCGGGAAAGGTAATCAACTGGAGTGGAGCAAGCTGACCAACATGAGACAGGGGGCGTGGTCGGACCAGCAAGCCATCAGAAAGCACCCACACGAATGTAGGTCAAAGGAGGCTGCCTCACAGCTGCCGGCCAGAAACAGTGGCTACAGGTACGGAAAAGATAATACACAAATACACAGATAAACCTGAGCCACAGAAGGTCAGAACCGAGCCCAAAGGACAACTTGGCTCAGTTAATGACACTTTTCCATCATTTGTGAACTGTGTAACTGCCATGAAATATAAAGTTAACACCAGGGCCAAACAGAGACAAAAATACTGGCAGCTGCCAGCGTTACACCTCAGCCTGCTGCTCAGCTGCTGTTGTAGCTTTGAATGAGTGAATGAATGAATAAATGTTTATTTTTTGAACATCGTGCAGCATTTCAACCAAAATACAATATGAAAGATACTTAGAAAACAAACAGAACAAAATAAGAATAAAATAAAAAAAACTCTTTACTCCAAGGCTGACTCAAAAATTATGATGAACTTTAGTCTGTAATCTGATTGTTGTTTACTCATTAACAAGCTCTGGAATTTTCAGCGTGGTATTACTGAGCTGATAGAAAGTCCTGCTGACATGCACACAATTATATTATCTGTTCAAAAAAAACAACATCCCTCCATTATGCTTACCTTTTTCCTCTGTCTGCCAGTGGGTCAACCAAATACAATCCATTTCTGTCATGGATCTGGGTGAGTGCTGCATTATCTTGTTACTTGTTGCTCTTTTGCTGTTGCATAAAATCTCTCAAGAGCCATGAGGCTGAGTGGCTGCACCTGTGTAATCACCCTCACCTGCAGGTGATTACTGGCTCCATGGCTTATCTCATGGTAAACCACCGTCATGACAAATCTGGACTGTAAGCAGTTGTTTTGTTTTTGTTTTTTTTTTCCATTCTCAGGTGAACCTACCAGTGTGCCTCACATGTGCTCAGCTCCAAAGCCCTCACTCAGCTGGCTACCCTAGACTCCTGTAGATTCACTCATCAGGAACCCCCTCCAAGTAGGCTCATAGAACAAACTCAATTACTAACCTCTGTTCTCAGGATCTCTTTACCTCCCTCATATTACTCTTTGCTGGACCATTGTCTCTGGATTCTCTGGATGTCGGGAAAGCCCCAAGGAAGAACTCTTAACCTTTGCATATTCAAATAACAACTCTGATCTCAGGACCCTATGTGGCAAACGATCTATGGTTAAAGACCCTCACTGGATTATCGCCACTAATCCTCATCAACTGGACTGCAGTTCACCTGTAAGAGCTTAACCTGAGTAAAATACAAATATACTGTACCTACCTTAGTCATAATTTTAGTCACTCACCTCTCCCCTTTGTTTTTCCCACAGGAATTGACTCCCCATGCTGCAGGTCCAAAAACACCTTTAACTGTTCAATAAAGATTCAGTATTGCCTCATTCCTCAGTGTGTGTGGTTGCATATTGCTCTTGGGTTTTCTTTTGGGTCTAACATGACAACATCGTTTACATCATTAGCTGCTGTTATAGTTCTCTGGTAATCTTCTCTCCTGTTATATCTGGCAAACTTTGTTAACTCATCTAAATATGGGGGGAGAGATCCCATATTTCCACTAATGATGGAGGGAGGACACCTGAAACTGTTCTTTCCCTCAGAGTATTGCTGTCTTTCCATTTCTTCTCTGGTAAAATCAACTCGCATGTAATAATTAGAACCCTGACAGTCTCCGGACCTCCAGACATTAACAGCAACAAAAACATTTTAGTTCTGGTCTCCTCATCTCAGGCGATTTCAACCACGTTTCACTGTCTCCCATTCTGCCCACTTTCACCCAATATGTCACATGCCACACTAGAGACAATAAAACACTGGATTTATTCTACGCAAACACTAAGGAGGCGTACACCTCATCACAACTCCCCCCACTTGGGAGATCGGATCACAACTTGGTTCATCTCCGGCCGGTGTACAAACCCCTAGTGCACAGACAACCTCCGGCCATGCACACTGTGGAGTTATGGTCTGAGGAGACAATGGACACTCTAAAGGACTGTTTTGAAGCCACTGCCTGGAAGCAGCTCTGCGATCCACATGGTGAGGACATCGATGGCCTCACTCACACCTTCACGGGCTACCTCAGCTTCTGTGTGGACAAATCCGTTCCACCAAGACCATACGGTGTTGCTCAAACAAAAAACCCTGGATCAACCCTGAGATAAAAACACTTCTGAGAGAGAAGAAGAGGATCTTCAGGTCGGGGAACAGGGAGATGCTGAAGTCCGTACAGAGGGAGCTGAGGAGAAAGATCAGAGAAGGCAAGGACAGCTTCAGGAAGAAGATGGAGGACAAGCTGCAACAGAGCGACATCAGCGGGGTCTGGAGAAACCTCAAAACCATCTCGGGGCTCCAGAATACCTCCCCCCAGGCCACGGGGGGCAGGGAGCGGGCGAGCAACCTGAATCTGTTTTTCAATAGATTTGACCAACCGCCCTCCCCCCTGTCTGCACAACAACCACTGCTGCCTCTAAGAAATCAAGTCCTGCTGCCCACTCCCCACTCCACCGACACCCCCCCACTCCCAACACACAGCCCCCCATCCTGACCCTGACCAAGACCCAGGTGAGGACGGAGCTGAGGAAGATCAAGGCGAGGAAGGCGTCGGGACCGGACGGCATCAGCGCAAAGCTCCTCAAGTCCTGTGCAGACCAGCTGTGTGGGATTGTGACGTATATCTTCAACATGAGCCTGAAACTGGGGAGGGTACCACAGCTGTGGAAAACATCTTGTGTGGTACCTGTACCAAAAACTTCCCACCCCAAAGACCTGAACAGCTACAGACCGGTGGCCTTGACGTCCCACTTGATGAAGACCCTGGAGAGACTGCTCCTTGCTCATCACCGCCCCCTGGTGGAACCAGCGATGGATCCACTCCAGTTCGCCTACCAGCATGGCATTGGGGTGGAGGATGCGGTGATCTTCCTCCTTCACCGTTCTCTGTCCCACCTGGAGAAGCCCGGGAATATGGTGAGGATCATGTTCTTTGACTTCTCCAGTGCTTTCAACACCATCCAACCGATGATCCTGAAGGACAAGCTGCTGCGCGCAGGGGTGGACCAGCACCTGTCATCATGGATCCTGGACTACCTCACGAACTGGCCTCAGTTTGTGAGAACGCGGGACTGTGTTTCCGACACGATCATCAGTAGCACGGGGGCCCCCCAGGGAACGGTGCTGGCTCCCTTCCTGTTCACTCTTTATACTGCGGACTTCTCACACAACACAACACATTGCCATCTACAGAAGTTCTCTGATGACTCTGCGATCGTTGTTCTCATCTCCAACGGAGATGAAGCTGAGTACAGAGGGCTTATCCAGGACTTTGTGGACTGGTGCCATCGGAACTGCCTCCAGATCAACGCGAGGAAAACTAAGGAGCTGGTGGTGGACTGCCGCAGGCATGGGCAGCCCCTCACAGCACCAGTAAATATACAGGGAACAGACATCGAGATGGTGACATCCTATAAGTACCTGGGTATTCATCTGAACAATAAACTAGACTGGTCACACAATACTGACGCACTCTACAAGAAGGGACAGCGCAGGCTGTTCCTGCTGAGGAGACTCAGGTCTTTTGGTGTACAAGGGGCGCTGCTGAAGTCATTCTATAACACGGTGGTGGAATCAGTCATCACTTTTGGAGTGGTCTGCTGGGGCAGTGGCATTACTGCAGCCGATAGGAAGAGACTGAACAAACTGATTAAGAAAGCTAGCTCTGTCCTGGGGCAGCGCCTTGATCCGATGGAGGAGATAGGAGAGAGAAGGACGGTGGCTAAACTGTCATCTCTGCTGGAGTCCGAGTTCCACCCTATGCAGGACATACTGGATGCACTGAGGAGCTCATTTAGCAGCAGACTACATCATCCCAGGTGCACAACCGAGAGGTTTCGTAGGTCCTTCCTACCAACAGCTGTCAGACTGTACAACCTAAGCAGGGCTGCTCGCAGAGATAGCAAAAAGACGTAACAAACTAATAGTTTTTTTGAATGCAAAAGATGCAATAGACTTACACAATGGTCCTCTCCGGCATACAACTAGGAACATACCGGTCGCTATGGAGGGTGAGAATATGTATGGGCACATAATCATACCATGTAGGATAACTAAGTAGACGGTTATGCTGTTTCATCCCACCTAGCAACAATGCTCTGCACTGTGTGTGTTTATATATTTACATATTTATTCCATCTAGCTACAATGCTCAGCACTGGGTGTGTTTATATTTATATATCTATATATTTATTCCATCTAGCTACAATGCTCCGCACTGTGTTTTTATATATCTACATATTATTCCATCTAGCTACATTGCTCCGCACTGTGTGTGTTTATATACTTGCATATTTATTCCACTTAGCTGCAATGCTCCGTACTGTGGGTGTTTATATATTTACATATTTATTCCATCTAGCTACAATGCTCTGCACTGTGTGTTCATATATTCATATATTTATTCCATCCAGCTACAATGCTCTGCACTGTGTGTCTGTGTGTGTGCTGCACGGTGGTGCAGTGGTTAGCACTGCGGCAGCACAGTTTACCCTTGGCCAGGGGATTGTGGGGATCGTGGGATCGTGGGTTCGATCCCAGCCCCCGACCAACAGTGATCTGTGTGGAGTTTGCATGTTCTCCCCGTGTTGCGTGGGTTTACTCCGGGATTTCTCCGGTTTCCTCCCACATGCCAAAAACATGCATGTTAGGTTAATTGGCTGTTCTAAATTGTCCCTAGATATTTGTTTCCTATAGGCCCTTAGAATAGAGGGTTAGTATTAATGAAAGCGCTTTGAGTGGTCTTTGTGACTAGAAAAGCGCTATATAAGTGCAGGTTAGTTAGTGTGTGTGTGTATATATATATATTTTATAGTAATATGTACATATGTAGTATATTAGCTGCTCTTGCTTGCTTGTTTTTTTTTTTTTTTCTTGCCTTCTGATTGTTGCTCTGAGTGTTGCTATCCCTGTGCTGTTGCAATCCTGGAATTTCCCCGTTGTGGGACTAATAAAGGCTTATCTTATCTTATCTTATCTTATCTTAGAATCTTCAATTGTTTTCCCAATTTGCACACTTCACTGTCTGCTCCCTCCAAAGTAAATAAAAATATAATGTATAAGCATCCAGGGTTGCTGTGGCACAGGTGTAGTGTGGCTGACTACTGATCAGAGGGTAAGGGGTTTGATTCCCGCTCAATCTGCATGTCGACATGTCCTTGAGCAAGACACTGAACCCCCATTTGCTCCTGGTGGGTCAGGCCAGCGCTGGTGCATGGCAGGTCTGGTGCGATCAGTGTATGTATGGGTGGATAGCAGGATCTGTAAAGCACTATGGTCATCTAGAGACGAGAAAAGTGCTAGATAAGTGAACGCCATTTACCATCCCAACATGATGAAACCCTAATTTGATAAAACTCAAATTAAATACGGAGCCTCTAAATCTAATGACTTGGCCTCTGGTCCTCCTCTAATTTAAAAATTAAATGTGGTTTGTCAAATATTAGTGTGATGTTGTGAATCGTGCCATAATTGTGAAGCGTGGCGTAGCAGCGGCTGCTTCTGGTTCTTCCACTGCACCACGCTATAAATACCAGGGGCATCCATTTCAGGTCCTCTTTGCCAATGCCTCTGCCTGGTGGCTCTGTTGTGTGTCCAATGGCAAATAAAACTGTGTTTTACTGTTCACCCTGTCTCACCATTGCACCAAGGCATTTACAGACATAACATTTTGGTGATGAGAACAAACTATGGAGGCGTGTATTGCATCACTTCACCCCTTCCTGGAGCTCCCAGGCGAGCCACCTGTGCCTTGGCCATGATGGGTCGCAGCCTTTCAGAATTGCATCATCGCGCTAGACCTGGGTGAGCTAGATAAACTAAGAGTACGTGCGCTCTTGGTGCATAATTTAGGGGTTGAGGGCCAGCGTGTCCTGCACACACTTGGGGCTTCAGACTCATTTGAGGATGTAGTCGAGTGGCTGGCAAACCATTTTCACACCCCAGATAGTGTAGTTGTCTGGAGGATTCTGACAACGACACCAGCGAATGGGTGAGCCTGTCTGCCAGTTTGTTGCCGACCTGTGGCAGCTGGCTAGCGAGTGTCGTTTTAGGCCATGAGAGGAGGAAATGGCACAGGACCAGCTGGCGGAGGACACCACCAGCGCTGCTTTATGAGCTAGGCTACTCATGGCACCGTGTGACTTGACGTTAGCCAGGGCTGTCGAGCTAGCTCTCCAAATGGAGACCGTGGACAAGCAAACATCAAAGCTAAATTGGCACCAGTCACAACGGCAGCCAGAGCCTTCTGCCATGGCATCAGTAGTGAACCCGGATAGTAAGGATAACATGGATGACGACGTGATAGAAAACAATGCTACCAGCCGAAGGTCTGCCCCAGGAAAACCCCTGTGTATGGGTTGTGGGTCCGCGAAGCACCAATACAAGGCTAGGGACTCCCCGGCTAGAGGGAAGCGCTGTGGCAAGTGTGGACTCTTGAACCATTATGCCAGAGTGTGCCATGAGTCCGAGCCGGAGAGCCCACGGAGGAAATCACTTCACCCGCCCTCGACAACTATCCACACGTTGTCCCCGAGTGCCAACAGGTGCACGTTCTGCGCAGTGATGCTGGATGGCGTGGAGGTGCTGCTGCTGCTTGATGCGGGGGCGGAGGGATCGTTAATGAATTGGGCCACGGTGAGGAAATTTTTCCTCCACTACAGGATAAGAGGTAACCCAGCGCCACTTTGCGGTTATGGAGGTGGAAGTCTGTGCATGGTTATAGCGTTGGAGTTAAGGGTTTGGTACAAGTCAGCAGCGATGAGGATGCAGGATGACTTCACTTTCCACGTGATGGCCCGAGGCAAAAACATCATGGGCTGTGACCTGTTTTATGGACTGGGTTTCGCCATCAAAGATGACACTGGGGAAGAGTGGTTGGGTTGTGGCCAGTGGAACCTTCCGGTTCCAGTGGTGGAGGACAAAGCTGTGTGGGGCAACAATCTACCAGGCACCATGGCAGTCAAACAGGACCAGACTCGCTCAGGATTGATGCAGCAGGGTCTCAGTGCTGGCGCTCAGGGTATGGTAGGAGAGGGTACTGAGCGTGGCAGTGAGGCGCCTGCGTTGGCGAGTGATGCCGATGTTCTAGTCCCAGATTCCTCCGGAGCTTGGTCACAGAGGACTGGATGATCTGCAGCTACAATGGCAACCGCTGCAGTGGCTTTAGAAGAGGTCGGGGCCAGACCGACAGGCACAGAGAGACTGTGTGCCAAACAGCACCATTGCAGACCAAGTAGAGCCCCTCTGAGAGTTATGGACTTGGTCCGGGTTCGAGGACAGGAACGTCCTCTGTGGATACGGGCCAAGCAACAGCCAGCAGAACACCAGGAACAGCTCCACATTGTGGCTAAGTTGGGTGCAGCTTACTTCCAGTGATCGGACGGCATGAGGAGACTTGCCAACAAGCTGCGGCGTGTCCGGGAAAAGGCTTCTGATGGCGGGTCCAGACGAGAGAGGCAGTTGGTGGTGATGAAAAGAGGCACTTTCATCCATAAGGTCAGCTGCAACCTTGGGGGCTGTCTGCTTCCTGGGGTGGGTCTGCTGAGGGGCTGCCCTGGGCCCCCCCATAAGCCAGTTCCACCTTTTTTCTGCCAGAAGGACAGTTGTGTAAATTTAACAACTAGTTCTATGTTCATATGTTTGTGCATGTTTTTTTTAAAAAAAAGAACAGAAATGTTATGTTTTGAATGTATTCTTGGGTGTTTTGGTTAGTATAGCAACATGACAGTAATTTTGAGTTATTAATGGACTTTATTTAGTTTACAGGTGGCAGAATAACCCACCTTCCTGTGTGGGGTAGGACGGTAGCCCACCCGTCCTCCCTATTTTAGGTTTTGCTGTGTGAATGTGGTAGGCCATTTAGTAATTTCAGTTTAGTTTTCTTAGTGCGTGATTCGGGTCCTAAATTGGGGAGGGTCTTGTGTGTGTGGTTTTTGACTTTCTACAGGGGGGTGGAATGTGATGTGAATCATGCCATTATTGTGAAGTGCGGTGTAGTTTCAGCCGCTTCCGGTTCCGCCACTGCGCTGCCCTATAAATACCAGGGGCATCTATTTTAGGGCCTCTTTGCCAATGCCCCTGCCTGGTGGCTGTGTTGTGTGTCCAAAGACAAATAAAACTGAGTTTGACTGTTCACCCCATCTCATCATTGCACCAAGGCATTTACAGACATAACAGTTAGGTTTCTAAATCCCCAGTCTCTGCTAGTCCATGATCTGTTAATTGATCATCAGATTCATTTACTATCTCTTACAGAGACTTTGTTAGGGCAAGAGGATTATGTTGGTTTAAATGAAACAACTCCCTCTGGTTATTTAAACTGTAAAAATCCCAGAAGTTCTGGTCATGTAGAATGAGTAGCAACAATTTACCACTCCAAATTATTGGTTAATGTAAAGCAAAAACATGTTATAATGCCTTTGGGGGCCTGGGGCATCATGTATAAAGGACTGAAGCTTTCATACTGAAAGATGGCATACTCACAAAACTTTCAGATTTATGAAACTGCACATGCCTGATTCTCCACTCCTTTTCTTTATACATCCCACCTCATGTGAAAAGTCAGCGCACGTGCACGCTCTCTTTACGCCGCCTCAGTTCCTCCCACTAATGACTATGTAAATGAAGAAAAACACCCCTTCTGTCACTCTTCTGTCCAACAGTGGTCATCAATCCTGTGGGAAAGCACAACATAAAAAAAAACAACATTAAGTTAATTGAGTGTGATGCTGAGGTGTTGATAACGGAGGTGGAGGTCAGAAAAAAAAATAATTCTGTTCTGACCCTCCGGAATCAACAATAAACCTGTCATGACCAAGGACGCGGCTGGGACCATGCCCACACTTTAGGCTCATTTAGTTTGCTTTTCACTGTATTATTATTATTATTATTATTATTATGAGTACTAGTATTAAGTGCCCCTGTGTTCCCTGATTATCGTTTGCCATATTATCCTCTGTGTCTTTTTGTATTATTGTCCTGTGTCTTTAGTCATGTTGTGTCATCCCCTGTCTGTCCTCATTGTCTTCATTTTAGTCTTGTGTGCATATCTGTTTGCCTAGTGTCCTCAGCTCCTCATGTTCCGTAGCCATAGCCACTTCTCCTCATGCATGGACATGGACATGCATGGCCAGTCCATCACCTTTATCCTCAGTTTCTTCAGCAAGGCAGTGGTCATCTTGGCGGTGTGTTTGGAGTCGTTTTCATGTTGGAATACTGCCCTACAGCTCAGTTTCTGAAGGGAGGGGATCATGCTCTACTTCAGTATATCACAGTACAAGCTGGCATTCATGATTCCCTCAATGAACTGTAGCTCCCCAGTGCCGGTAGCACTCATGCAGCCCCAAACAAACCCAAACCATGACACTCCTACCACTTTGCTTGACAGTAGGCAAGACACACTTGTCTTTGTACTCCTCACCAGGTTGCCGCCACACACGGTTGACACAATCTGAATCAAATAAGTTTATCTTGGTCTCATCAGACCACAGGACATGGTTCCAGTAAACCATGTCCTTAGTCTGCTTGTCTTCAGAAAACTGTTTGTGGGCTTTCTTGTGCATCATGCAGACTAATTTGATGCAGTGTGTGGTATATGGTCTGAGCACTGATAGGCTAACCCCCCCACCCCTTCAACCTCTGCAGCAATGCTGGCAGCACTCATACGTCTATTTTCAAAAGACAAACTCTGCATATGACGCTGAGCATGTGCACTCAACTTCTTTGGTCAACCATGGCGAGGCCTGTTCTGAGTGGAACCTGTCCTGTTAAACCGCTGTATGGTCTTGGCCACCGTGCAGCAGCTCAGTTTCAGGATGTTGGCAATCTTCTTATAGCCTAGGCCATCTTTATGTAGAGCAACAATTTTTTTTTTTTTTTTTCGGATCCTCTGAGAGTTCTTTGCCATGAGGTGCCATATTGAACTTCCAGTGACCAATATGAGTGTGTCAGAGTGATAACACCAAATTTAACACATCTGCTCCCCATTCACATCTGAGACCTTGTAACACTAATGAGCCACATGACACCGGGAAGGGAAAATGGCTAATTGGGCACAGTTTGGACATTTTCACTCTGGGGTGTACTCACTTTTGTTGCCAGCGGTTCAGACATTAATGGCTGTGTGAGGATATATTTTGATGGGACAACAAATTTATCCTGTTAAAGTAAAGATGTAAAGCTGCACACTGACTACTTTACATTGTATCAAAGTGTCATATCTTCAGTCTTGTCACATGAAAAGATGTCAGGGGTGTACTCACTTTTGTGAGATACTATATATATATATATATATATATATATATATATATATATATATATATATATATATATATATATATACAGTATATATACAGTATATATACGTATATACTACTGTTCAAAAGTTTGGGGTCACCCAGACAATTATTTTGTGTTTTCCATAAAAAGTCACAGTTATTTACCACCATGAGTTGGAAAATGAATAGAAAATATAGTCAAGACATTGACAATGTTAGAAATAATGATTTGTATTTGAAATAATATTTTTTTCCAGATACTCAACCTGCTCAAAGGAAGGTCAGTTTTATAGCTTCTCTAACCAGCAAAACTGTTTTCAGCTGTGCTAACATGATTGCACAAGGGTTTTCTAATCATCCATTAGCCTTCTGACGCAATGAGCAAACACATTGTACCATTAGAACACTGGAGTGATAGTTGCTGGAAATGGGCCTCTATACACCTATGTAGATATTGCACCAAAAACCAGACATCTGCAGCTAGAATAGTCATTTACCACATTAGCAATGTATATTAGATATTAGAGTGTATTTCTGACTTTTGAACGGTAGTGTGTGTATATATATATATATATATATATATATATATATATATATATATATATATATATATATATATATATATATATATATATATATATACATATATATATATATATATATATATATATATATATATATATATATATATATATATATATATATATATATATGATGCCTTTTACAGTATTTTCAGATTGTAATTGCAGATTGTAACTCCAAACAGAGATATTCTGGAGTATGGAAACATCTTTTCACTCCGATACAGCTGCAAATGTCACCGCTGCAGCTACCAGGGGTTCACCTGCAGGGATCCACAATCCAGCTGCCTCCAAGTAGTCTGCAGTCAGGGGCTTCTTGTTTCCTCGGCACATATTGTGCTGGAGCTGGGGCTCAATTAGAGTGCAGAACTCCTCCCAGGAGAGATGGATCTGTACATGTTGCCTTGTGAGTCAACTGTATAGTCTGGTAAATTTTATTTATCTCTATGTCACATTTACAGAAATGGGATTCAGTTTCCAGTGGCGCTGGTTTTGGACCATGAATGAGGCAGGTTATAGCTGAGGGAAATTTTTTATTCTTCATTGGTGTTTCACTGCACTCCATAAACTGAGTTGTGGAGATAAATCTTGTAATAACAATAATCATGTTTTCAACAACTAATTCACTGACAAATCATTTTAACTGAAGTAGAAACATTATTTTAACACATTCTGTGAGTTTCAACTGTTTTTAAACCCACTTGAGAGAAACAGAATTTTGCGGAGAGCCTACAGCTTCTCACGGCAGGTGGAAACTTTGCAGCTCGGCTCGCAGATTCTCACATAACTTTTGTTTTTATACATCCCACTGTGTGCATAAAAATCAGCGGACGCTGTGTTTTTGTGCATGCGCGCTGTTTTTGCAGGAGGCCCCTGGTTCTCAGTACTGGGCATGTTAGCAATTTTTATTTGAACCAAATTTTATTTGTCGTAGCTTATTGTCCTTCCTCAGCCTACTCAAGAGTTTTTATCTGAATTTTCTGAGTTCTTTGTGTATTTAGTGCTTAAATCAGATATAATAATTAAAGTAGGTGATTTTAATATACATGTAGATGTCGATACTGATTGCCTTAATATGGCATTTAGTTCATTATTACACTTAATAGACTTTTATCAGAAAATAAGAAATTCTACCCATTACCTCGACCACACATTGGACCTTGTTCTGACATATGGCATAGAAATATAATATCTGGTAGTATCTCCTTATAGCCCTGTATTGTCAGACCATTATCTGCTAACTTTTGATTTTACTACCTGTATTTCTGGCTATTTGTCTCCTAATGAAAAATATTAAGCTTAATTGTAATGTTTGTTTGAAATGGACATTACATACTAATGAACATTAATACAAATGTAAGTATGCAAGATTTAGCAATACTGATAATTTGCATCTGTCTATTACTACAGTAGATGTCTCTCAGATGCTGTTACCAAATTTAAGCAGATTGTTTCCTCAATGCCATGTGTCAACACAAGTGTTGACACATGGCAGAGATAAGTTATGGTGGTTTTATTGCTTCTGTAGTTAATAGCATGGTAGGAAATGTTACAGCTTCTCTGCATCAGACTCTAGACATGGTATCCCCTTTAAAAAAGAGAAAGTCTAATCAGAGATTTCTAACTCCTTGGTTCAACACAGACATTTGTACCTTAAAACAGAAGACTTGTCAATTAGAAAGAAAATGACGTTCCACTAAATTAGATGAAATCTATTTAGCTTGGAGAAATCAACTTCTAATTTATCAAAAAAAAAAAAAAAAAAAAACCTCTTAGGAAAGCCAGAACAACTTATTATTCTCCATTAACAGAAGAGAACAAGAATAATCCCAGGTTTCTTTTCAGCACTGTAGCCAGGCTGACAAAGAATCAGGACTCTGTCAAACCTAACATTCCTTTAGAGCTTACTAGTCAAGATTTGATGAACTTCTTCAATAATAAAATTTCATCTATCAGAGATAAAATCAGATCCTTGCCACCTATAACTTAAATATTATAACTACTACAACTCCTTCAACTGATATCTGTTTGGAAGAGTTTACTCCAATTGACCTTTTTGAGTTAGATAAAATAATTTCCTCATCCAAGCTTTCAACTTTTCTTTTAGACCCTATTCCTACCAGGTTATTTAAATAAGTCTTCCCATATATTGGTAGCTCTATTCTTCAAACAATCAATTCTTCATTAACATTAGGCCATGTACCGCAGACTTTTTAAACTGCTGTAATTAAACTGTTACTTAAAAAGCCAATGCTGGATCCAGAAGTTTTAGCTAACTATAGACCAATCTCTAATATGCCTTTCATTTCAAAAATCTTAATAAAAGGAGTTGTTGCTACACAATTATTTGACCACTTGCAGGGAAATGGTTTATTTGAAGAGTTTCAATCAGGGTGTAGAATTCATCATAGTACTGAAACAGCTTCAGTGAAGGTCTCTAATGACCTCCTTTTAGGATCTGTTAACGGACTTGTTTCTGTACTTGTCCTTTTAGACCTTAGTGCAGCTTTTGATCATAATATTTTACTTGATAGATTAGAATACCTTGTTGGACTTAATGTAGCTTCTGCAAAGGTTCCAATTTGTTCATGTCAGTAATGTGTTTTCTTCTAATTCAAAGCTTAACCACAGAGTTCCACAGGGATCGGTGCTTGGCCTTATTCTTTTTAACTCACATAAGTTAATTTTGTCTTCTTTTAATTATTTACCTTTTGTTCTTATTAAAAACAAAAATAGAAAGATGTTTTTACCTTCTTTACATGTTTCAACTGTTCACTGCAGCCTTCGTCAGAGGTGTCAGGTGATTGCTATGAGGTGTCATGTTATCAGCTGACTTTCGTAGGCGAGGCCAGCCCACCAGACCTGTCAGATCCATCGAGCCAGCCCCGCTTTCCGCTGTCTGATGGAAACACAAGGACGACTCACAAGATCACAAAAAGAAAAGTCAGAACAAGAAACATTAAAATCAGCAATATCAGATCACTGCAAAATAAATAATCACATCATGGACTGGGACAACGCAAAAATCAATGGACCGGAGAGCAACAGACACAAACACTGGATCAAGCAGGTCATAGAAATCAGGAAGCGGGGAAAAGATAGCATGAACCGGGATGAGGGGGCCTTTATTCTTTCCCACACCTGGGACCACATTCTCCAGAGACCACCGGACGGTGGATCTGACAGGTCTGCTGGGGTGGCCCCGCCTACGAAAGTCAGCTGATAAAATGACACCTGGCAGATATCAGTTGACTCTTCTGACGAAGGCTTCAGTGCACAGTCGAAACATATAAAGAAGGTAAAAACATCTTTCTATTTTTGTCTTTAATAAGAACAAAGGGTAAATAAAAAGAGACGTAATTATTCAAATATTGTAAAATAATAATGTATTTTATATGAATATTATTGTATAACATGTGGTCAGAATCCTGTCAGAAGTCCAGAGGAGGGAAAAATGGACTTGCCACTGTGGGAGCATTAATCAGCCAATCAGAAATTAGCTCATTTTTGTTACTATGTAAAATATAAGAGGGTGAGCATACTTTCAGATTTACATCAGCCTCTTTTACCACAAACTGGCTGGACCTCCAGAAAGGGATTCCAACAGGATTCCCCATCTCCCCTATCTTGTTCCTGATGTATATGAACCTGTCATGACTGATACAATAATTCAGCCCACGTGCGAGATGCAGCAACAAAAGACACAATCAAACAATAATACACATTTGAGTTAATTTTATTAAATAGCAAAAGCCCTCGCACTGCTACTGAAACAGTCACTCACCAGAGGAAGGAGCCTGTGGAGAGGAGACGAGAGCAGTGAGAGGAGGAATGGAGTAAGGGGGAAAACGTGCTAGCCAAATTACCACTTATGTGGGCTCCAAGGGTGCACCGGCAGGACTCCAGTGGGGAATAGACGAACCAGCAGGGTGGGGGAATGAGATGATGGAGCCTGACCGGGTGAAGGTTACTGTAGGCGATGGTGAAGTGGCAGGAGAGCGCACGCAGTCCCGGCGACACACCCGCATGACAGCAGCAACCTGAACAATGGAGAAAAAGCACACAGGTTACAAATCTCTTTTCACCAGTGTGAATGACTTGCTGTCTTTACGGCAGTATAGCCAGACGAGCCAGACGAGCCAGCATCCTTCAGTGATTCCTTCAGAATCACTGAAGGATGCTTCCTTAAGTACGCTGGCTGATGAGAGGGTGCAGGTGTGTCGTCTCCCTCAGGTGTTCTGATGAGCTGAGGAGAGATGAACGGGAAGGAGGGGGTGCACTCTCACCGCCCATGAAAGGGCCCCCTTATAGGAGCGCCTCCTGGTGGTTTATACGGTTTATTGGGATGGGCACAATGATAGGACAGGAACATCTGTTTGTCCAGGATCCGGGACAAAGGGACACAGGAACATTCCTCCGGGCCGTAGTCCTCCCAGTCAACCAAATACTGGAGCCCCCGTCCTCCACGGTGAACATCCATGATAAGATAAGATAAGATAAGCCTTTATTAGTCCCACAACGGGGAAATTCCAGGATTGCAACAGCACAGGGATAGCAACACTCAGAGCAACAATCAGAAGGCAAGAAAAAAAGCAAGCAAGCAAGAGCAGTTAATATACATATGTACATATTACTATAAATAAATGTATATATACACACAGACACACAGTGCAGAGCAGTGTAGCTGGATGGGATAAATATGTAGATATATAAACACCCACAGTACAGAGCATTGCAGCTAGGTGGAATAAATATGTAAATATATAAACACACACAGTGCGGAGCAATGTAGATAGATGGAATAATATGTAGATATATAAACACAGTGCGGGGCATTGTAGCTAGATGGAATGAATATATAGATATATAAATATAAACATAAACATAAACACATCCAGTGCGGAGCATTGTAGCTAGATGGAATAAATATGTAAATGTATAAACACACACAGTGCAGTGCATTGTAGCTAGATGGGATGAAACAGCACAACCGTCTACTTAGTTATCCTACATGGTATGATTATGTGCCCATACATATTCTCACCATCCATAGTGACCGGTATTTTCCTAGTTGTATGCCGGAGGGGACCATTGTGTAAGTCTATTGCATCTTTTGCATTCAAAAAAACTATTAGGTTGTTACGTCTTTTTGCTATCTCTGCGAGCAGCCCTGCTTAGGTTGTACAGTCTGACAGCCGTTGGTAGGAAGGACCTGCAAAACCTCTCAGTTGTGCACCTGGAATGATGTAGTCTGCTGCTAAATGAGCTCCTCAGTGCATTCAGTATGTCCTGCATAGGGTGGAACTCGGACTCCAGCAGAGATGACAGTTTAGCCACCATCCTTCTCTCTCCTATCTCCTCCACCGGATAAAGGCGCTGCCCCAGGACGGAGCTAGCTTTCTTGATCAGTTTGTTCAGTCTCTTCCTATCGGCTGCAGTAATGCCACTGCCCCAGCAGACCACTCCAAAAGTGATGGCTGATGCCACCACCGTGTCATAGAATGTCTTCAGAAGCGCCCCTTGTACACCAAAAGACCTGAGTCTCCTCAGTAGGAACAGCCTGCGCTGTCCCTTCTTGTAGAGTGCGTCAGTATTGTGTGACCAGTCTAGTTTATTGTTCAGATGAACACCCAGGTACTTGTAGGATGTCACCATCTCAATGTCTGTTCCCTGTATATTTACTTGTGCTGTGAGGGGTTGTCCTTGCCTGCGGCAGTCCACCACCAGCTCCTTAGTTTTCCTCGCGTTGATCTGGAGGCAGTTCCGATGGCACCAGTCCACGAAGTCCTGGATAAGCCCCCTGTACTCAGCTTCATCTCCATTGGAGATGAGGCCAATGATCGCAGAGTTATCAGAGAATTTCTGTAGATGGCAGTGTGTTGTGTTGTGTGAGAAGTCCGCAGTATAAAGAGTGAACAGGAAGGGAGCCAACACCGTTCCCTGGGGGGCCCCCGTGCTACCGATGATCGTGTCGGACACACAGTCCCGGGTTCTCACAAACTGAGGCCGGTTCGTGAGGTAGTCCATGATCCATGATGACAGGTGCTGGTCCACCCCTGCGCGCAGCAGCTTGTCCTTCAGGATCATCGGTTGGATGGTGTTGAAAGCACTGTAGACGTCAAAGAACATGATCCTCACCATATTCCCGGGCTTCTCCAGGTGGGACAGAGAACGGTGAAGGAGGAAGATCACCGCATCCTCCACCCCAATGCCATGCTGGTAGGTGAACTGGAGTGGATCCATTGCTGGTTCCACCAGGGGGCGGAGATGAGCAAGGAGCAGTCTCTCCAGGGTCTTCATCAAGTGGGACGTCAAGGCCACTGGTCTGTAGCTGTTCAGGTCTTTGGGGTGGGAAGTTTTTGGTACAGGTACCACACAAGATGTTTTCCACAGCTGTGGTACCCTCCCCAGCTTCAGGCTCAGGTTGAAGATGTATGTCACAATCCCACACAGCTGGTCTGCACAGGACTTGAGGAGCTTTGCGCTGATGCCGTCCGGTCCCGACGCCTTCCTCGCCTTGATCTTCCTCAGCTCCGTCCTCACCTGGGTCCTGGTCAGGGTCAGGATGGGGGGCTGTGTGTTGGGAGTGGGGGGGTGTTGGTGGAGTTGGGAGTGGGCAGCAGGACTTGATGTCTTTAGAGGCAGCAGTGGTTGTTGTGCAGTCAGGGGGGAGGGCGGTTGGTCAAACCTATTGAAAAAAAAATTCAGATTGTTCGCCCACTCCCTGCCCCCCGTGGCCTGGGGGGAGGTATTCTGGAGCCCCGAGATGGTTTTGAGGTTTCTCCAGACCCCGCTGATGTTGCTCTGTTGCAGCTTGTCCTCCATCTTCCTCCTGAAGCTGTCCTTGCCTTCTCTGATCTTTCTCCTCAGCTCCCTCTGTACGGACTTCAGCATCTCCCTGTTCCCCGACCTGAAGATCCTCTTCTTCTCTCTCAGAAGTGTTTTTATCTCAGGGTTGATCCAGGGTTTGTTGTTTGAGCAACACCGTATGGTCTTGGTGGGAACGGATTTGTCCACACAGAAGCTGAGGTAGCCCGTGAAGGTGTGAGTGAGGCCATCGATGTCCTCACCATGTGGATCGCAGAGCTGCTTCCAGGCGGTGGCTTCAAAACAGCTCTTTAGAGTTTCCATTGCCTCCTCAGACCACAACATCACTGTGCGCTTGGCCGGAGGTTGTCTGTGCACTAGGGGTTTGTACACCGGCCGGAGATGAACCAAGTTGTGATCCGATCTCCCGAGTTGGGGGAGTTGTGATGAGGTGTACGCCTCCTTAGTGTTTGCGTAGAATAAGTCCAGTGTTTTATTGTCTCTAGTGTGGCATGTGACATACTGGGTAAACGTGGGTAGAATGGGAAATAGTGAAACATGGTTGAAATCGCCTGAGATGAGGAGAAGAGCATCTGGGTGTTCTGTATGCAGCCTGCTGGTTACTGAATGGATGACGTCACGCGCTGTCCCAGCGTTCGCCGTCGGATTTGCATAAACAACAATGCAGATCACGTGTGAGTGTTCTCTCGGGAGATATGTAGGCCGCATGCCAACAGCTAGCAACTCAATGTCTTTGCTGCAGTGACGTTGTTTAACAGTGATATGTCCCGGTCTGCACCAGTTGTTGTTAACATACATTATCACTCCACCGCCTCTTGCTTTGCCACTGTCTGGTGTTCGGTCTGCCCGTATCATGTGGAAACCCTCCAGCTCAATGTTAGCATCTGCTGCTAGTTCAGTTACCCACGTCTCAGAAAACAAAAGGAGAGAGCACTCCCGGTATGTGCTATCGTAACGGCAGATAGCCGCTAGCTCATCTACCTTTCCCAATATAGAGCGTACATTCCCCATAATAACAGATGGGAAGGTGGGTCTGTACCTTATACTCCTTGTCTGCTGTCTAACACCAGCCCGGCAACCACGTTGTTTTCGCCTTATTTCTCTCAGGACGTCGAGTTTTTTCATCAGCACCGAGTGGCGATTAAGTGCAAGCAGCTGTTCCCTGCTGTACCGTCTCCTGCTGTAAACAGTGGCTCCGTCCGCTGGCTCGGGAGGCATTTTGGGGCGATCTGTGTGTCCGTGATGTATAAAGTGTGTAAAGAAAGAAAGAAAAAAACTCAGAATTGAGCCGCTGTTGCAAAAGGCAGCCAACTCGTGTGGCGCCGGAGAAGAAAAAAAAAAAATCCGGCGGACCGTATGGGCAGTGTGACCTTAGATAATCCGGGGAGGAGGAGGTGGCTTGGGAGGGGGGGGCAGAGTGGACTGACAGAGGGAGGCTTGATATGGGACACATGGAAGGTCGGGTTCACCCGTAGGGTCGGTGGTAACTTGAGCCGAACCAACGCATCGTTGTTGATCCTGGACATCGGAACGGGTCCTAAGAAGCGAGGAGACAGGTTCTTCGACGTTGTCTTCAAGGGGACCTGGCTAGCCGCCAACCAAACCTGCTGCCCCACAGTGTACTTAGTGGGCAAGCACCCGTCATCTGTCCACTATAGCACGGTTGCGCTTGACAGAGCGGATGAGGGTGGCGCGTGTGGATCTCCAGATACACCGGCAGCGGCGAGCATGACCCTCCGCGGAGGGAACCGCGACCTCCCTCATGGCCATCGGAAGTGGGGGGGGAGCATGTATCCCATGGATGCCTCAAATGGAGTGAGCCCGGTTGCTATGGAAACGGCTGAGTTCATGGCATACTCCACCCAGGTCAGGTGCATGCTCCAGGAAGATGGGTGTTCGGCTGCTACACACCGCAGAGTGGCCTCCAAGGACTGGTTGGCACACTCTGCCTGCCCATTGCTCTGGGGGTGATTACTGGAGGAGAGGCTCACCGTCATTCCAAGGGTGTGGCAGAAGGCCCTCCAAACCTGTGAGGTGAACTGCAGGCCACGGTCAGACGCAATGTCCATAGGTATCCCATTGAGCCGGATCACATGGTCGGTGATAGAAAAATTCCATTGTGTCTACATTATTATTGTTATTAATAATGTATTATTATATATGAGAAATATCATGCCTTTCATTTGCCATGTTTAATGTTTATATGTGCATGCCATATAGGATAAGTTCATATAGTCTTGGTATGTTTCTGTGGGCAATTATTGGCCTTTAGAGAGTTCAGTACAGGATCAGAACATGTGTAAGGAATGATCTAAGCTACTCTTAATCTCTTTGACATGACCTGTTTTGGGTCACAGGAATGCACAGGAACTCCTCAGCCTATATAGATCAGTGGTAGAGATTAGGTATATAGACATTCTGTTAGTTTTATGGCCCTCATGTGCATGTCTCTATGACCCCATGTCTCCAGAGAGTCTGTGACATTTCCCCGGATAAGCTTTGATTAGCAGGGCTGTCCCGTTCTGTCCCTTCCCTTATCCTCATCCTCCCTCTCCTTTCTCCTACCTATATACGTATATCAGACCTAAAGAAATGAATCCTTTAGAGATTCTGGGTGTGTTTGAATGCCATGCTTTGTAATCTCTCCCTCAAGATGGCCTTTTGAGGTGAAATAAATGTACATAAATCCAACTTTCCGCCCCATTTTTTGACTTTGAATAATTTAAGCTCAAAATTATTCTAACATTTTGGTGCCCCAAACAGCGGATCTATATATCTCCATCTTCCCGGTGCCTCTGCTTGATTCCAGCAAGTGCACAGCTGATAAAGGACCTTCCCAGGTTGAGTAAAAAAAAAAAAAAGAAAAAAAAAGAAAAGGCTCAGTGTTACTGCAGTGAAGGCATTTCAAACCGGGGTGCTTGTACTGACTGGGTGACGGATCTGAGAATCCTGCAGGCGGCTTGGATGTAAGTACATTTGTTGTTGTTGTTTATGGATAAAAGATAGTGATTTTGCCCGGACCGGCCGAACATCGCGGATGCTGTTTGGGTGCATTATTACGGCTTCATCGCTGGGTCATTCCTGCCCACGGTGAGAGATATCACAATAATCCCTTGGGAGGAATGAGATTTTCCTCTGCAAATGGTGAGCGTTATCGCAAGACCCGGGGAGGCTCCCAGGGTCCGCTGTTCTCTGCACCCTGTCAGTGTGGTGGAGGTACAGGAAGTTGCATGCAAAGAAAAAAAGGGAAAGAGTCGTGCTCTTTTAACCACAGACGTTTTATTGTCTACAGAGTTACATGATCCCAGAAAGTAGATTTTCACGGAAGATTTGTGCCCTTACCGTGTCTGCTTATCGCCCATGGGATTTCCCCAGCTACGGTGAGCTACTGCAAGATACCAGGGGAGGAGGTCTTACTGGGGCTTTCGGCACACAGCGGAGGGGCTACGTGACTGTTGAAATACTGGTAGATTTTATTTTGAAAATTTGTTGAAGTGCTGGATAAAAGTTACTGCAGTCTGGTTTGTTTTGTCTCTGTGTAATCTGTTCCGGTGTGAAAAAGTGACAGACTTCTCCGCGGAGGCGGAAGGAGCAGGTTGTAAAATTGTTGTTTGTGATTTTTTTCTGGTATTTGTGGAGCAAAAAAGAGTTGGTTAATTGCTTATTATCCTTTTGGGAAAGGATTAAAATTGTAGACGTTTGGAAATTATATTTTTGGGTGAGAAATTCTATTGTGTTTTCATTGCGGTAAGGAAAAAAAAGTTGACAAGAGAATGTTGGTTTGCCAGCTTTGTTTTGTTTTGTTTTGTTTTTTTTTTCAAGTTTTGGGGTTGCCATTTCAAGCTTATTTTAAGGCTACATAACAATATATTCTGTTACTCTACGTAAACAGCTGCCCTACAGCAACCTTGCAGAGATAACAGAACTGTGCTGTGTGTGTGTATGTGTGGTGTATGTGTGGGCCCTTATGTTTAACACTGAGTGAGTGAGAAGAGGAGAAAAGAGGAGTGAAAGAAATAATCTATATATGGGTATGTTTTGAAAAGTTTGGGGGTTTTACTTTTTTAGTCTTTGTGGGTTTTGACGCTAATGTTGCATACATGATAAACCATTTACAAATTTTTAAAGCCAATATTTTCATTTCCTCCAGTTTATCTTTGGAAAATGAAAAACATTGAGCAACTTTTTTTCAATTTTTTGATGTATCACTGACTTTTATTGACTCAGTTGCCTTATTTCTCTGACTGAAGCATAACAGTGAACTTTACAGGGAAAAAAGGACGCAGGACTAACGATTTCCCCGCTGTTGACAAAACAACCGGCCTCTGGGATCCGGCCTCGCCACTGTCTGTGCCTCCCTCGTCAAGACCACAGGCGCATAGAACATCTAAGTTAAGTACAAATGCTTGCATCTTAATCACTGCTACCACCATGACAATGATGAAATTAATTGAATATTACAATATCATGCTGTAACTTAATAATGCCTGATCACCGAAGGCTTTGTATACACATTATATTACATGATTCAAAGCAAAGAAGAGGTTGATGATTACTGTGTTTGTGCATGTGATTTGCCAGAGTCTACTATCAAACACAGGTTTTGGTAATTCTATGTCATATTGTTGCATTGTTTCACTAACACTAAACTCACTTTTTAATAAATGGTATATGCAGTCTTATTTATATTTTGATCCTCAACGTCTATAGATAAGGTAACAGTAAACAGACAGAATCAGCCTTCAAAGGACTCAGATGTTTGTAATACAAAGACAAGGGCTCAAGGTCTGATGGGTTGCAGGATTTAGGGAAAAACAAACAAACAACAGAGTACAATATCAATCATTCTGACATTAGAAGCAGAGAGTAAGATAAGATAAGATAAGATAAGCCTTGATTAGTCCCACAACGGGGAAATTCCAGGATTGCAACAGCACAGGGATAGCAACACTCAGAGCAACAATCAGAAGGTAAGAAAAAAAACAAAAAAAAAACAAGCAAGCAAGAGCAGCTAATATACAATAATAATAATAATATATTAATGTATTGGGACCGCAGATTTACTCCGGGTCCATACACACAGAAAAAGTTACACTCCCCCTGGTGTGTAACTGGTGGTAACTGGTGTAACTGGTGCCCCATGAGTTACACTAATGGGGCACCAGCCCACCTCTTTAGTGAGCACTTTGATCATTAATTTCACTTTATACCTGTTTAATCACTCAATAAATTAATTAATAATAAGTCTCAAAATTTTAGTGAATTTGATACTAGGGGCTTTGAAACCAGACTCAGAATGAAATAAATTCCCAACAACTTCTCTCATTTTCACGTATTTATTAAAGGGAAGGTTGATTAAGATAAGATAAGATAAGATAAGATAAGCCTTTATTAGTCCCACAACGGGGAAATTCCAGGATTGCAACAGCACAGGGATAGCAACACTCAGAGCAACAATCAGAAGGCAAGAAAAAAAACAAGCAAGCAAGAGCAGCTAATATACATATGTACATATTACTATAAAATATATATATATACACACACACACACAGACACACAGTGCAGAGCATTGTAGCTGGATGGAATAAATATATGAATATATGAACACACAGTGCAGAGCATTGTAGCTAGATGGAATAAATATGTAAATATATAAACACCCACAGTACGGAGCATTGCAGCTAGGTGGAATGAATATGCAAGTATATAAACACACACAGTGCGGAGCAATGTAGCTAGATGGAATAATATGTAGATATATAAAAACACAGTGCGGAGCATTGTAGCTAGATGGAATAAATATATAGATATATAAATATAAACACACCCAGTGCTGAGCATTGTAGCTAGATGGAATAAATATATAGATATATAAATATAAACACACCCAGTGCAGAGCATTGTAGCTAGATGGAATAAATATGTAAATATATAAATATAAACACACCCAGTGCTGAGCATTGTAGCTAGATGGAATAAATATATAGATATATAAATATAAACTAACACAGTGCAGAGCATTGTTGCTAGGTGGGATGAAACAGCATAACCGTCTATTTAGTTATCCTACATGGTATGATTATGTGCCCATACATATTCTCACCCTCCATAGCGACCGGTATGTTCCTAGTTGTATGCCGGAGAGGACCATTGTGTAAGTCTATTGCATCTTTTGCATTCAAAAAAACTATTAGTTTGTTACGTCTTTTTGCTATCTCTGCGAGCAGCCCTGCTTAGGTTGTACAGTCTGACAGCCGTTGGTAGGAAGGACCTACGAAACCTCTCGGTTGTGCACCTGGGATGATGTAGTCTGCTGCTAAATGAGCTCCTCAGTGCATCCAGTATGTCTACTAACTAACTAACTAACCTGCACTTATATAGCGCTTTTCTAGTCACAAAAACCACTCAAAGCGCTTTCACTAATACTAACCCTCTATTCTAAGGGCCTATAGGAAACAGATATCTAGGGACAATTTAGAACAACCAATTAACCTAACATGCATGTCTTTGGATTGTGGGAGGAAACCGGAGCCCCCGGAGTAAACCCACGCAGCACAGGGAGAACATTCAAACTCCATACAGAAAGGTTCCAACCCCTGCCACCTTGGGGATTCGAACCAGGAACCTTCTCGCTGTAAGGCAACAGTGCTAACCACTGCACCACCGTGCTGCCCCTGCCACCGGTCTGTAGCTGTTCAGGTCTTTGGGGTGGGAAGTTTTTGGTACAGGTACCACACAAGATGTTTTCCACAGCTGTGGTACCCTCCCCAGTTTCAGGCTCATGTTGAAGATATACGTCACAATCCCACACAGCTGGTCTGCACAGGACTTGAGGAGCTTTGCGCTGATGCCGTCCGGTCCCGACGCCTTCCTCGCCTTGATCTTCCTCAGCTCCGTCCTCACCTGGGTCCTGGTCAGGGTCAGGATGGGGGGGCTGTGTGTTGGGAGTGGGGGGAGTGTCGGTGGAGTTGGGAGTGGGCAGCAGGACTTGATTTCTTAGAGGCAGCAGTGGTTGTTGTGCAGACAGGGGGGAGGGCGGTTGGTCAAATCTATTGAAAAACAGACTCAGGTTGTTCGCCCACTCCCTGCCCCCCGTGGCCTGGGGGGAGGTATTCTGGAGCCCCGAGATGATTTTGAGGTTTCTCCAGACCCCGCTGATGTCGCTCTGTTGCAGCTTGTCCTCCATCTTCTTCCTGAAGCTGTCCTTGCCTTCTCTGATCTTTCTCCTCAGCTCCCTCTGTACGGACTTCAGCATCTCCCTGTTCCCCGACCTGAAGATCCTCTTCTTCTCTCTCAGAAGTGTTTTTATCTCAGGGTTGATCCAGGGTTTGTTGTTTGAGTGACGCCGTATGGTCTTGGTGGGAACGGATTTGTCCACACAGAAGCTGAGGTAGCCCGTGAAGGTGTGAATGAGGCCATCGATGTCCTCACCATGTGGATCGCAGAGCTGCTTCCAGGCAGTGGCTTCAAAACAGTCCTTTAGAGTGTCCATTGTCTCCTCAGACCATAACTCCACAGTGTGCATGGCCGGAGGTTGTCTGTGCACTAGGGGTTTGTACACCGGCCGGAGATGAACCAAGTTGTGATCCGATCTCCCAAGTGGGGGGAGTTGTGATGCCTCCTTAGTGTTTGCGTAGAATAAATCCAGTGTTTTATTGTCTCTAGTGTGGCATGTGACATACTGGGTGAAAGTGGGTAGAATGGGAGACAGTGAAACGTGGTTGAAATCGCCTGAGAAGAGGAGAAGAGCATCTGGGTGTTCTGTCTGCAGCCTGCTGGTTACTGAATGGATGACGTCACGCGCTGTCCCAGCGTTCGCCGTCGGATTTGCATAAACAACAATGCAGATCACGTGTGAGTGTTCTCTCGGGAGATATGTAGGCCTCATGCTAACAGCTAGCAACTCAATGTCTTTGCTGCAGTGTCGTTGTTTAACAGTGATATGTCCCGGTCTGCACCAGTTGTTGTTAACATACATTATCACTCCACCGCCCCTTGCTTTGCCACTCTCTGGTGTTCGGTCAGCTCGTATCATGTGAAAACCCTCCAGCTCAATGTTAGCATCTGCTGCTAGTTCAGTTAGCCACGTCTCAGTAAACAAAAGGAGAGAGCACTCCCGGTAAGTGCTATCATAACGGGAGATAGCCGCTAGCTCATCTAACTTTCCCAGTATCGACCGTACATTTCCCATGACAACAGATGGAAGGGAGGGTCTGTACCTTATATTTTTTGTCCTCCGCCTTACTCCAGCCCAGCAGCCACGACGCTTTCGCCTCAATTCTCTCGCTATGTCGAGTTTTTCCAGTGGGACCGGGTGGCGGTTAAATGCTAGCAGCTCTTCCCTGTTGTATCGTATCCTGCTATAAACAGTGGCTCCGTCCACCGGCTCAGGAGACATTTGGGACGATCTGTGTGTCCGTGATATAAGTGGGGTGAAAAAAAAAAAAAGGGATCAAAAGAGAGAGGAAGGGAAAAAAAAACTCGGAATCGAGCCGCTGTTGCAAAAGGCAGCCTACTGGTGTGGCGCCGAGAGATACACCAGTGTACCTACAGTTACTAATTCTAATGCTGCATTGGTTTAAGGCTTCTAATGTCATCTCTTGACACGCACAGAAGAAGCTATGACTATTGAAGTCTCATTTTGAAGGAGCTACACTACTCACAAATTTTCATCTAAATTAACTGTGTGTAACACATAAAAGTTGTGACACGCTTCCTTCTAGTAAAAAGACACCACCTATCAAGCAAATACCCTGTAACTTTGCTGCATGTGCATCTCCATGCATCAAAAGGGGGGTACCAAAGAAATTAATTAGCTGTAGCATCATCTCACTTTGGCTCATCAATAAAATTAATCTTCAGTTTAAAGACATTGTTTCACCAAGGAAAAGGACAGTCAAGAACTGCTCTTTTATCCCAGGACCACAGCTGAACTAACATTCCTTTGTTAAACCAGTCTCCGGAATCCCTCCTAATGCATTTCCTCTTGAACATTTTATGGCCCAATAAGACTTAGACAAAGAACAGACCTTTGTGGAATGCCATATGGCCTACAAAATATCCACAGCTCAACATTGTCCTCTACTGGCAACTCTGGGACATGCT
This sequence comes from Pholidichthys leucotaenia, assembly GCA_020510985.1. NCBI lineage: Eukaryota > Metazoa > Chordata > Actinopteri > Cichliformes > Pholidichthyidae > Pholidichthys > Pholidichthys leucotaenia. The sequence goes on along the minus strand of CM035836.1, from coordinate 300,357,403 downwards.
GGATTTAACCAGTGAACTGTTTGACCACAATTCTTGTTACAAGACTTTCAGGACACCATGGAAAAGCAAATGGACTCTTGATGTTTGATGTGGACAATCAATAATGGGTTTGAAATATATTAATCCGTGATTTTAAATATATGCATGTTAAAATGTTTAAATGAATGTTTATTCTTGCATGTCAATTTAGAAGCACTAGTTATAAAGTTGCATGAGCCACTGAAGTAGGTTAGACTTTATACATAAGTATATTGATGAATAGGGCGGCGCGGTGGTGGAGTGGTTAGCACTGCAGCAGCACAGCAACTCACGCTTGGCCGAGGGATCCTGGGTTCAATCCCAGCCCCTGACCAACAGTGATATGTGTGGAGTTTGCATGTTCTCCCCGTGTCTGCATGGGTTTACTTCGGGATTTCTCCGGTTTCCTCCCACATACCAAAAACATGCAAGTTAGGTTAATTGGCATCAAAACTGGGGATTCTAAATTGTCCTTAGGGATGGATGTGAGAGTGAATAGTTGTCTGTCTCTCTGTGTTAGCCCTGCGATAGACTGGCGATCTGTCCAGGGTGTACCCTGCCTCTCACCCAAAGATGCTGGGATAGGCTCCAGCCCCCCTGCGACCCGAAAAGGATTAAGTGGAAGAAGATGAATGAATGAATGAATGAATATTGATGAATCCTCAGTGTTGAGATCTTGTCAGTATGTGAGGACCGGACCCAACATATGCTGGGCCCCAGCTCTTTCATTCCATTAGTTCCTTACAGACAAAAGCCTGTTCATTGGACTAAAGTTCACAAAAACCGCCCATGAAGGAGGGCTATTGGCTGGGGTTCCTGTCAATCCCATGAAGCCTGCGAAAGTTATCCACAGATAAAAAGGAAGAGACGCCCTCTTTTCACTTTCTTTTCGCTAGGCTCTTTTTCTCTTTTTCTCTTTGTCACACCAGATGACTGCACAGCACTTCACAGCATTTTTGGGAGAACAAAGACTTCACTGCCCGAACAAAGAAGCCATCTCCCACGTGTTTTTTTTTTTTGTTTTTCTGTAAACGTCTAGGAATTAATCCTTTTCCTTCCTGAGCTCAAATCTTAAATTTGGAGTCAAACTCCATTTCTAGATGCCTATTTTTCTAACTTTTTCTTGTTACCTTTCTTTAAACTCGCCATTTTTAATCTTGACTTTATTTTTAATTTTTATTGACCAACTCCACACTAGAAGCTAATTTTATCTCCACAAAGTCCAAAAATCTTTTAATTTTGCTATTGGAGTCATTGATCCACGATGCGCAGCTGAAGAAATCAACACGCGACGAAAAAGGAGATGTCTTGGGTTGGACCACAGCCCTTGTTATCAAACATACAAAACCTCATCTTGTGACAACAGACTGGAAAAGTTGCCGTATCACAGAATATTTGTGGGCCAAATATTCTGGCTTTTGGTACTTTTCTACATCGAAAGCTTCCCGAGGACTATGACAGAACCCTTCAGCTTCAATCTGGGTCATGTGAGCTGCATTCTTTATTCATCTGCTGAATAAAACATCTGAGATTTGAGAATAATTCAGTTGCAGATGCAAAATTAAATTAATTAAAGCAATTAACATAGCTCTTCTTTTCCTTAAAATTCCGTTTTCATTTTCTTAAGAGTAATCCAGAATTTTCCATATAATTAGTTTAATTTTCCCCATAAGTTTGCGTTGAGTTTTCATAGTCTGTTAACTTCAAACTGATCTAAATTCAGCTTACATTTTCACCCTGGTTCTGCAAATGTTCTGGTTCACCCTGGTTCTGCAAATGTTCACGTTGTTACTCTATCATTTACAAGTTTAAATTAATGGTTAATGAAATCATTGCAATGTCCTGTAATCTCTCGGCGCCACACCAGTCGGCTGCCTTTTGCAACAGCGGCTCGATTCCGAGTTTTTTTTTCCCTTCCTCTCTCTTTTGATCACTTTTTTTTTTTCACCCCACTTATATCACGGACACACAGATCGTCCCAAATGTCTCCTGAGCCGGTGGACGGAGCCACTGTTTATAGCAGGATTCGATACAACAGGGAAGAGCTGCTAGCATTTAACCGCCACCCGGTCCCACTGGAAAAACTCGACATACCGAGAGAACTGAGGCGAAAACGCCGCGGCTGCCGGGCTGGAGTAAGGCGGAGGACAAAAAATATAAGGTACAGACCCTCCCTTCCATCTGTTGTCATGGGAAATGTATGGTCGATACTGGGAAAGTTAGATGAGCTAGCGGCTATCTCCCGTTATGATAGCACTTACCGGGAGTGCTCTCTCCTTTTGTTTACTGAGACGTGGCTAACTGAACTAGCAGCAGATGCTAACATTGAGCTGGAGGGTTTTCACATGATACGAGCTGACCGAACACCAGAGAGTGGCAAAACTAGGGGCGGTGGAGTGATAATGTATGTTAACAACAACTGGTGCAGACCGGGACATATCACTGTTAAACAACGACACTGCAGCAAAGACATTGAGTTGCTAGCTGTTAGCATGAGGCCTACATATCTCCCGAGAGAACACTCACACGTGATCTGCATTGTTGTTTATGCAAATCCGACGGCGAACGCTGGGACAGCACGTGACGTCATCCATTCAGTAACCAGCAGGCTGCAGACAGAACACCCAGATGCTCTTCTCCTCATCTCAGGCGATTTCAACCACGTTTCACTGTCTCCCATTCTGCCCACTTTCACCCAGTATGTCACATGCCACACTAGAGACAATAAAACACTGGATTTGTTCTACGCAAACACTAAGGAGGCGTACACCTCATCACAACTCCCCCCACTTGGGAGATCGGATCACAACTTGGTTCATCTCCGACCGGTGTACAAACCCCTAGTGCACAGACAACCTCCGGCCATGCACACTGTGGAGTTATGGTCTGAGGAGACAATGGACACTCTAAAGGACTGTTTTGAAGCCACTGCCTGGAAGCAGCTCTGCGATCCACATGGTGAGGACATCGATGGCCTCATTCACACCTTCACGGGCTACCTCAGCTTCTGTGTGGACAAATCCGTTCCCACCAAGACCATACGACGTCACTCAAACAACAGACCCTGGATCAACCCTGAGATAAAAACACTTCTGAGAGAGAAGAAGAGGATCTTCAGGTCGGGGAACAGGGAGATGCTGAAGTCCATACAGAGGGAGCTGAGGAGAAAGATCAGAGAAGGCAAGGACAGCTTCAGGAAGAAGATGGAGGACAAGCTGCATCAGAGCGACATCAGCGGGGTCTGGAGAAACCTCAAAACCATCTCGGGGCTCCAGAATACCTCCCCCCAGGCCACGGGGGGCAGGGAGTGGGCGAACAACCTGAATCTGTTTTTCAATAGATTTGACCAACCGCCCTCCCCCCTGTCTGCACAACAACCACTGCTGCCTCTAAGAAATCAAGTCCTGCTACCCACTCCCCACTCCACCGACACCCCCCCCCCACTCCCAACACACAGCCCCCCATCCTGACCCTGACCAAGACCCAGGTGAGGACGGAGCTGAGGAAGATCAAGGCGAGGAAGGCGTCGGGACCGGACGGCATCAGCGCAAAGCTCCTCAAGTCCTGTGCAGACCAGCTGTGTGGGATTGTGACATATATCTTCAACATGAGCCTGAAACTGGGGAGGGTACCACAGCTGTGGAAAACATCTTGTGTGGTACCTGTACCAAAAACTTCCCACCCCAAAGACCTGAACAGCTTCAGACCGGTGGCCTTGACGTCCCACTTGATGAAGACCCTGGAGAGACTGCTCCTTGCTCATCTCCGCCCCCTGGTGGAACCAGCGATGGATCCACTCCAGTTCGCCCACCAGCATGGCATTGGGGTGGAGGATGCGGTGATCTTCCTCCTTCACCGTTCTCTGTCCCACCTGGAGAAGCCCGGGAATATGGTGAGGATCATGTTCTTTGACTTCTCCAGTGCTTTCAACACCATCCAACCGATGATCCTGAAGGACAAGCTGCTGCGCGCAGGGGTGGACCAGCACCTGTCATCATGGATCCTGGACTACCTCACGAACCGGCCTCAGTTTGTGAGAACCCGGGACTGTGTTTCCGACACGATCATCAGTAGCACAGGGGCCCCCCAGGGAACGGTGCTGGCTCCCTTCCTGTTCACTCTTTATACTGCGGACTTCTCACACAACACAACACATTGCCATCTACAGAAGTTCTCTGATGACTCTGCGATCGTTGGTCTCATCTCCAGCGGAGATGAAGCTGAGTACAGAGGGCTTATCCAGGACTTCGTGGACTGGTGCCATCGGAACTGCCTCCAGATCAACGCGAGGAAAACTAAGGAGCTGGTGGTGGACTGCCGCAGGCATGGGCAGCCCCTCACAGCACCAGTAAATATACATGGAACAGACATCGAGATGGTGACATCCTACAAGTACCTGGGTATTCATCTGAACAATAAACTAGACTGGTCACACAATACTGACGCACTCTACAAGAAGGGACAGCGCAGGCTGTTCCTGCTGAGGAGACTCAGGTCTTTTGGTGTACAAGGGGCGCTGCTGAAGTCATTCTATGACACGGTGGTGGCATCAGCCATCACTTTTGGAGTGGTCTGCTGGGGCAGTGGCATTACTGCAGCCGATAGGAAGAGACTGAACAAACTGATTAAGAAAGCTAGCTCTGTCCTGGGGCAACGCCTTGATCCGATGGAGGAGATAGGAGAGAGAAGGACGGTGGCTAAACTGTCATCTCTGCTGGAGTCCGAGTTCCACCCTATGCACGACATACTGGATGCACTGAGGAGCTCATTTAGCAGCAGACTACATCATCCCAGGTGCACAACCGAGAGGTTTCGTAGGTCCTTCCTACCAACGGCTGTCAGACTGTACAACCTAAGAAGGGCTGCTCGCAGAGATAGCAAAAAGACGTAACAAACTAATAGTTTTTTGAATGCAAAAGATGCAATAGACTTACACAATGGTCCTCTCCGGCATACAACTAGGAACATACCGGTCGCTATGGAGGGTGAGAATATGTATGGGCACATAATCATACCATGTAGGATAACTAAATAGACGGTTATGCTGTTTCATCCCACCTAGCAACAATGCTCTGCACTGTGTTAGTTTATATATTTACATATTTATTCCATCTAGCTACAATGCTCTGCACTGGGTGTGTTTATATTTATATATCTATATATTTATTCCATCTAGCTACAATGCTCAGCACTGGGTGTGTTTATATTTATATATCTATATATTTATTCCATCTAGCTACAATGCTCCGCACTGTGTTTTTATATATCTACATATTATTCCATCTAGCTACATTGCTCCGCACTGTGTGTGTTTATATACTTGCATATTCATTCCACCTAGCTGCAATGCTCCGTACTGTGGGTGTTTATATATTTACATATTTATTCCATCTAGCTACAATGCTCTGCACTGTGTGTTCATATATTCATATATTTATTCCATCCAGCTACAATGCTCTGCACTGTGTGTCTGTGTGTGTGTGTGTATATATATATATTTTATAGTAATATGTACATATGTATATTAGCTGCTCTTGCTTGCTTGTTTTTTTTCTTGCCTTCTGATTGTTGCTCTGAGTGTTGCTATCCCTGTGCTGTTGCAATCCTGGAATTTCCCCGTTGTGGGACTAATAAAGGCTTATCTTATCTTATCTTATCTTATCTTAATCAACCTTCCCTTTAATAAATACGTGAAAATGAGAGAAGTTGTTGGGAATTTATTTCATTCTGAGTCTGGTTTCAAAGCCCCTAGTATCAAATTCACTAAAATTTTGAGACTTATTATTAATTAATTTATTGAGTGATTAAACAGGTATAAAGTGAAATTAATGATCAAAGTGCTCACTAAAGAGGTGGGCTGGTGCCCCATTAGTGTAACTCATGGGGCACCAGTTACACCAGTTACCACCAGTTACACACCAGGGGGAGTATAACTTTTTCTGTGTGTATGGACCCGGAGTAAATCTGCGGTCCCAATACATTAATATAAATTAAATAATTTTTATATCTGATCATAATTACTAATCACATATTCCCACATAGCAAAAAATAATTAGCAACCCTCAGAAAAATAGATAATACATAAAAATTATCAATAAATGATCAATAATGAAGAGAAAATATAAATGAAACCGCTTGATAATGAAATCACAACATTCAATAGGGGAAGTTAAAAGTTACATCAATAAATTTTCAGTTATTTAAGAAAATATCTGCAGATTATTGTGAAAGAAATATCATGTTTATAAGAAACAAGGTAAACTGATAAGGAAGAAAACCATGCAAATTTATGAGAAAAGTTGCAAATGTCTAAGAAAAGTCCAACTTGTGCTGAATTTATGTTTACTGTGGGACTTAATTTAGAATCTACTACAAGGACAATACAGATTCTTACTCAATTAAGGGAACTATGCTTTAGGAAGCTCAAAGCAAAATAATGTGATCTTCCCTGCATAAACTTAGTCTTTTCAAAACCCTTGCATGAATCTCATTGAGCTAACTAAGAGTGAAGATAAAAATGTTTAGAAATTATTTACACACTTATTGAACATACAAAGGCTTTCCCTTACACTAACCTAAATATTGCTATGGTGACACTGAAACCCTTAACTGAAACAATATCAATATTTAAAAAAAGCTGAAATGATTTGCTTAGATAATGGAAATGGAATACACTTTGTAAATGAAATCATGTCACATCTTGGTGCAGTTCCTCAATTACTAGTACCAAACATTTACCTAGGAAACCATTTAGCTTACCATCAAGAATCTACAAGATTAGTATAATATACAAATAAGAAACAATAGTGAAATTGTGAATGGCAAAACCTGTTATTGAAGCCATTTAACTTAGGTGATGAGAAAGGGTTTCTGTTTGATTATATGCAAAGAATGACAACTGACAGTGATGTCATCCATACTGCCCTTCCCAGGAGGGACCATGTGATGAAGGAACCATGGGAGGTGCACCCATCTCTTGGGCAAACCAGGGGATCTGGTCATCACAGGAAGCTGGACCAAAACTCCCTGGCAAAGACAGCACAAAGGTTATCTTGCTGACCTAGTGGCACTTGGGTGCATCTAACGTCTACTCCACTTGAAACCCTCAGCAAGAGACTGTTTAATATAAATTGTATACTTATTTGAAAAAAAAAATCAAATGACTTTAATTGTTTCTCTATGCAAGTTTCAGCTGATGGCGTTCGTGTCCAGTAACAACCTTTGCTAATAGCGAAACAGGCTGTTTGTTTGACATGACAAGGGGAAAATACAAGGGAAAGTGTGGTTAGTGTTGTTACCTTTTCATCCCCATCATCCTCTAGTAATACTTAATATTGGTTATTAATATTGGTTATTCCCTATGCTGTTGCAATCCTGGAATTTCCCCATTGTGGGACTAATAAAGGCTTATCTTATCTTATCTTATCTTATCTTAAGTTGTTCCATTGCTTATACACTGTAGATAATTGTTATGTTTGCTCCTTAATAACACTAACAGTTAGGCAAAATATCTTTATTACTAAAATAATGCAGCTACTACAGGCTGTTTGGTTTCTTAAGAAAGGCTATATACAGAAATAGCATAGCAAACTTCATTTTGAATCACACCTGACACAACACATCATTCCACTGATTAGAAACGTGATGGCACTCCTTACTCTGCAAATGCAAGGTTAATTTCATCAGGGAACTCCTCTTTTTGAAGTGGTGATGTTCCCTTTCCAGCAGCTTAACACTCTCTGAGTATGCAATGGCTTACAGTGTATCTCTCCCTGTCACGCCGCGCCGTTCATCAGCGGCGCCACCTGCTCACACACCTGATCCTCATCAGCGGCGAAGGAGAAAAGCCGCCTCGCCCGGAGGCTCGGCCTGAAGCCGTCAGACTTCGTTCCTCACCGTTGTGAGTCATCTACTATCTTCAGCGCAATTATTTGGGTAAGAAGCCTTACCTTCTCTCTCCAGTCTGCTCCCCTGTGCACAGGTGGATTTCCCGGCGGCGGCGGACGTCTTCTCTCCAACGCCCATTCCTCGCTGTTGCACCGAGCTCTCCAGGTGGCTGTCTCCCGGGTTTCGTCCCTTGCTGTGCCAGCTGACCTGTCATCCAAGTAAGTCCTTCTCTTGCCATAATCCCTCCTGTGTTGGTGTATGCCTGTCACCCTCTCCCTGTGTCTTCTCCATAGGGTTGCCCGGCTGTACGGTCACCTGCCTCTGTGTCTGAAGCGGACACCGCCACCAACACATTTACACCCCGCAGACACGCACTCATTCACGCCCGTTGTTAATAAACTATTTGAACTACTCTGAGCCTGTGTGTGTGCGTCTCCTGAGCCGTGCGTTATGTCAGTACGGCTTCAGCAGAGCGGCTCGGCAGACGGCGGGCTCGCACACCGTCTTACCACTCTCGAGGTTCGAGTAGATCAGATCGCTTATCAACAACAGGTGATCCTGAACCAATTAGTTGCAATAACAAACCGATTGGACCGTCTGGACCCCCAGCAGCCGTTCCCCCCGGCTCCCCAGGGTGGCGCAGCTCCTGCTGTTCCTGCGGCCGTTCAGCCAGCTCCAGTGGCACCGGCCCGTCTCACACCAATTCCGACCCCCGCTCGCTTTAGCGGAAAGCTCGGCGGAGCGCGGGGGTTTGTGATGCAGTGTGAGTCCGTGTTCGACCGTGTGCCCGGGGACTTTCCCTCAGATCACAGCCGAATCGGCTACATAGGTAACCTTCTGGAGGGGCGCGCTTTAACCTGGGCCTACGCTATAATGGCGAGACCCAGTTATGCCACCCTCACCTATGCCGAGTTCGTGAGGCGCTTCCTGGAGGTGTTCGACCATTCTCGCACCGAGACGGTCCAGGTCGATCGGCTTCTCGCTCTCCAGCAGGGAAGCCGGTCAGCCGCGGACTATGCTATCGACTACCGGGTAGCAGCGGAGGAATTGGGCTGGGACGAACGTTCCCTCTGTGGCCTGTTCCTCCGCAGCCTCAATGACGATCTGAGGGATGAACTGGCTGGACGGGATGTCCCCGGAACGCTAGCGGAGCTAACCTCACTAGCCATTAGCTTGGACAACAGGCTGCGCGAGCGCTCCTCAGGACGGAAGTCGTCTACTTCTCGCCCTCGGGGAGCCTCGCTGCGCCTGCCCCAAGTTCGCCCCCTGGCGACACCGCCACCATCGCGCCCCGAGGAGTCGGAGCCGATGGTGACGGGCTGGACAAAGCTCTCCCCGGCAGAGAGACAACGCCGCCGTGAGTTGGGTCTCTGCATGTATTGCGGAGACAATCAGCACACGGTGGAGCTTTGTCCGCTGAAGCCAAACGGCGGGGTCCGCGAGTCACTGTAGGGGGCCTCACGGACGTCAATCGGCCAAATCCCCTCACCCAATTGAAGCTGCCCATCCGTTTCTGCCACAACCCCACTGGGCATCTCACCCACGCACTGGTGGGTTCGGGCGCAGAAGGCAGCTTCATTTCACAAAGCCTGGCAACCCGATTGGGCATCCGCTGTCAGGCACTGAGAAACCCCATCTCCCTGGTCAATCTCTCTCGTGCCTCCCTTGGGAGAGTCTCACATCAGACCGTCCCCGTCCCGGTCATCATCTCAGGGAACCACCGGGAGGAGATGGTTTTCTACGTCCTGCCCAACTCTGTGTCGCCCGTCATCCTGGGGTATCCCTGGCTACGCCTCCACAACCCTGTCCTGGACTGGAAGTCAGCTGGGGTAGCGGCATGGAGCACGTTTTGTATGGGCACCTGCCTTCAGTCCGCTGCCTGCTCCCCGTCCGCTTCCCCCCCTGTGGCGGACGCAGCACCCCCGGACCTGTCTCTGGTGCCTCCGGAGTTTCACGACCTGGGTATGGTGTTCAGCAAGGCGAAAGCTATGTCTCTTCCCCCTCATCGGCCCTATGACTGTGCCATCAACCTCCGCCAGGGGGCCCCCTTACCTTCTGGTCGGCTCTACAGCCTGTCTGCGCCAGAGAAGGAGACAATGAACACCTACCTGAAGGAATCACTGAGCGCTGGGATAATTCGCCCATCGTCGTCACCCGTGGGGGCAGGGTTCTTCTTCGTCGGGAAAAAGGACGGGTCCCTCCGCCCCTGCATAGACTACCGTGCGCTCAACGACATCACTGAGAGGGACCGTTACACCCTGCCCCTCATGGACACTGCCTTCCACTCCCTCCAGGGGGCGACCTGGTTTACCAAGCTGGATCTACGCAGCGCTTACCACCTCGTCAGGATCCGGGAGGGAGATGAGTGGAAGACAGCCTTCCGTACCCCGAACGGCCACTTTGAATACCTAGTCATGCCGTTCGGGTTAACCAACGCTCCTGCCGTCTTTCAGCGCCTCATCAACGATGTCCTCCGGGATTTCATCGGCCTCTTCGTGTTCGTCTACCTGGACGACATCCTTATCTTCTCCAGGTCCAGGGACGAGCACCAGGTCCATGTGAGGCGGGTCCTCCAAAGACTGCTGGAGAATCGGCTCTACGTGAAGGCTGAGAAGTGCGAATTCTACGCTAGGACCACATCCTTCCTGGGATTTATCATCTCTCAAGACCAGGTGCTTCCAGACCCAGAGAAGGTGAAGGCGGTGGTGGAGTGGCCTACTCCCGCATCCCGGAAGCAGGTGCAACAATTTGTTGGCTTCGCCAATTTCTACCGCCGCTTTGTGCCCAACTTCAGCTCGATCGTCGGACCGCTGACCCGCCTCACGTCCCCGAAGGTCCCTTTCCGGTGGACAGAGGAGGTCGCTGCTGCCTTTAAGGCGCTGAAGGCGGAATTCTCCTCCTCCCGGGTTCTTCGCCAGGTCGACCCCGCGCTGCAGTGCATAGTGGAGGTGGATGCCTCGGACACGGGAGTGGGAGCAGTTCTATCCCAGCGGTCACCGGACGATGGCGCCAAACGACCCTGTGCCTTCTTCTCCCAGCGCTTGTCCCCGGCGGAGAGGAACTACGATGTGGGGGACAGGGAGCTCCTGGCCATCAAACTCGCCTTACAGGAGTGGCGCCACTGGCTAGAGGGGGCGGACCTGCCGTTCGTGGTCCTGACGGACCACAAGAACTTAGAATATTTACGATCTGCCAAGCGCCTGAACGCCCGCCAGGCGCGCTGGTCTTTGTTCTTCGCCAGGTTCCATTTTACCATCACCTTCAGGCCAGGCTCCAAGAACGGCCTGCCTGATGCCCTCTCTAGGCAGTTTACCCCCGTGGGGGCTGAGGAGACGCCCCACACCATCCTGCCCAGGTCGTGCGTCGTGGGTGCCATCTCTTGGGACATCAAGAGCAAGATCCGGAAGGCGCAGGAGGTGGAACCTGATCCTGGCGGCGGACCGGAGGGAAGACTGTTCGTGCCATCTGCGGTCCGAGGAGAGGTCATCCACTGGCTCCACACCTCCCGGCTCACCTGTCATCCCGGCACCTCCCGGATGATCAACCTCCTCCAACGGTCCTTTTGGTGGCCAGGCCTGCGGAGGGACGCGGCCCGCTACGCCCGGGCTTGCCCTATCTGTGCCACCTGCAAGTCGGGAAACGCCCCTCCAGCGGGTCTGCTCCAGCCCCTGCCCGTTCCTGGCAGGCCCTGGTCGCACATCGCGTTGGATTTCGTCACCGGTCTCCCCGTTTCCAACTCCTTTGACTCCATCCTGACCATCGTGGACCGTTTCTCCAAGGCGGCGCACTTCGTCCCCCTGCGAGGTCTCCCTACTGCCCTGGAGACGGCGGGTCTCCTTGTCCAACACGTGGTCAGGCTGCACGGGATTCCGGTGGACGTGGTCTCGGACCGGGGTCCCCAATTTTCATCCGAGGTTTGGAGGTCGTTCTGTAACGCCATCGGAGCCAAGGTGAGCCTCTCCTCCGGCCATCACCCCCAGTCCAACGGGCAGTGTGAGCGGACCAACCAGGAGCTGGAGGCTGCGCTCCGCTGTGTGACCTCATCTAAACCAACGTCCTGGAGCAACCATCTCGCCTGGGTCGAGTATGCTCATAATACCGCTCGCTCTTCTGCTACGGGGATGTCTCCATTCAAGGCGTCCCTGGGTTACGACCCCCCGCTCTTTCCAGAGCAGGAGAGTGAGGTGACCGTCCCCTCGGTTAGAGCACATCTCAGGCAGTTCCGCTCCATCTGGGCTGCCGCGCGCAAGGCGCTTTTACGCACAGCGGAGCGCAACAGGACTGTGGCGGACCGGCATAGAAGACCTGCCCCGGCGTACAGAGTTGGGCAACGTGTCTACGTTTCCACCCAGGACGTCACCCTAAAAGGTGAGAGGAGAAAGCTGGCACAGCGCTTCATGGGTCCCTATCCCATCACCCGGATCATCAACCCGGTGGCTGTGCGCGTGGCTATTCCCCCCTCCCTCCGCATCCATCCCACCTTCCACGTGTCGAAGGTGAAGCTGGCAGTCACCGACCCCCTTTGCCCCCCTCCTGCTGCGCAACCCGCGCCCCGGATGATTGATGGCCATCCGGCCTGGTCTGTCGCTTCCATCCTGGACTCTCGACGCCGGGGTCGTGGGTTGCAGTACTTGGTGGACTGGGAGGGCTATGGGCCCGAGCATCGACAGTGGGTACCCTCGTCGTTTGTGTTGGACCCATCGCTCATCGCGGACTTCCACCGAGCGCACCCAGATAAGCCATCGCCAGGAGGCGCTGCTAGAGGGGGGAGTACTGTCACGCCGCGCCGTTCATCAGCGGCGCCACCTGCTCACACACCTGATCCTCATCAGCGGCGAAGGAGAAAAGCCGCCTCGCCCGGAGGCTCGGCCTGAAGCCGTCAGACTTCGTTCCTCACCGTTGTGAGTCATCTACTATCTTCAGCGCAATTATTTGGGTAAGAAGCCTTACCTTCTCTCTCCAGTCTGCTCCCCTGTGCACAGGTGGATTTCCCGGCGGCGGCGGACGTCTTCTCTCCAACGCCCATTCCTCGCTGTTGCACCGAGCTCTCCAGGTGGCTGTCTCCCGGGTTTCGTCCCTTGCTGTGCCAGCTGACCTGTCATCCAAGTAAGTCCTTCTCTTGCCATAATCCCTCCTGTGTTGGTGTATGCCTGTCACCCTCTCCCTGTGTCTTCTCCATAGGGTTGCCCGGCTGTACGGTCACCTGCCTCTGTGTCTGAAGCGGACACCGCCACCAACACATTTACACCCCGCAGACACGCACTCATTCACGCCCGTTGTTAATAAACTATTTGAACTACTCTGAGCCTGTGTGTGTGCGTCTCCTGAGCCGTGCGTTATGTCACTCCCCTGTACTGCTACCCTGCTTGACCAATGAAGCAAGCAAGTGTTATACCAAGGATCTACATTGACAAAGGTCAATGAGTCATTGGGCGTATCCGCATTTGGCCAGGACACTTGGCAGATTTGTTTACCTCATTTTGGCAACTGATCGTACCCTCATCATGTCGGCAGGGCAGGTGGGCAGGGTGAAGAGAGATGCTTTTCTACCACGTGATGCCATTTATGAAGCATGAATGCAATTTCAGGTGGAAAGCACAGGAGTGAGGTTTTTGTTCATTGTTTCTTTGAGTGAGAGTGGAAACAAAATACCTCAGGGATTAAAACACTTAATTGTAGACTACAGTCTTTTACAAAATTATAACAAAGGATAGAATGGTCCTTGAATGACAATTGACCACCCGTAGGAGTGTAGGCCCTATTATAGGAGATTATTGTTTTACTTCTATCCATGCAAATGATGCAAATGGTCATATTAATACCTCAGATACTCATAGAAGTTAGTGTTTCTCTTAATGGAGAAGTCTCATCATAAACTTGGTAATGATTTTTATAACTTCAGATTTTTCTTGTGTGAGTCCTTAATATGATGATGGGGATGGTGAGAGGGGCAATACTGGCCTAAGGAGTATGAAGGTTGCTATATAATTTAAGTCTGTTTTGAGTATCTCCATATCATTTTCTACAGACTAAGATTAATTTTGATCATATTACACATATTCACTCTTAATGACATATTCTACAGATGTTTTTAACTTGCAAAGACACATAATAGCATGTAAATCCTTACACATATCCTTATATTGATTCATTCACTTTATTTTACTACCACTTTTGTTATTTTTCTTTTAATCCTGATGCTTTATTAAGCATCAAGGGGGGAATATGATAGAAAAATTCAATTTTGTCTACATAATTATTGTTATTAGTAATGTATTATTATATTTGAGAAATACCATGCCTTTCATATGCCATGTTTAATGTTTATATTTGCATGCCATATAGGATAAGTTCATATATTCTTGGTATGGTTCTGTGGGCAATTATTGGCCTTCAGAGAATTCAGTACAGGATCAGGACATGTGTAAGGAATGATCTAAGCTACTCTTAATCTCTTTGACATGACCTGTTTTGGGTCACAGGAATGCACAGGAACTCCTCAGCCTGTATAGGTCAGTGGTAGAGATTAAGTATATAGACATTCTGTTAGTTTTATGGCCCTCATGTGCATGTCTCCACGACCCCATGTCTCCAGAGTGTCTGTGACGTTTCCCCGGATAAGCTTTGATTATCAGGACTGTCCCGTTCTGTCCCTTCTCTTATCCTCATCCTCCCTCTCCTTTCTCCTACCTATATATATATCAGACCAAAAGAAATGAATCCTTTGGAGATTCTAGGTGTGTCTGAATGCCATGCTTTGTAATCTCTCCCTCAAGATGGCCATTTCAGGTTAAATAAATGTACATAAATCCAACTTTCCACCTGATTTTTTGACTTTGAATAATTTAAGCTCAAAATTATTCTAACAGTCGGTAAGGAGGTTGGCTGTCTCCAAGGCCAAGGGGAGTTTGGGAAGGGCCACCAGATGCACAGCCTTGGAGAAGTGGTCCACGATGGTCAGAATAACTGTTTTTCCATGGGAGGGGGGAAGATCAGTTACAAAGTCCATGGTGATGTGAGACCACGGGTGACTGGGGAGGAGGAGGGGATGGAGAAGTCCAACCGGGGGAGAAGAGTCGGACATGCCTCGGACACAGTTCTGATAGGCCCGTACATACTCCCACACATCCCGCCATAGCATGGGATACCAGAACACCCGCCAAACCAGGTACATGGTGCGGGTGACCCCAGGATGACAGGCAAAGTGGCTGGTGTGACCCCACTAGATAACATCACTGCGGAGGGCAGCAGGGACATACAGGTGGATCCAGGGGCACTCTGCTGGCACAGGCTCCTGAGACTGGGCCTGACGTCCCCTCCCCTCAATATCTCATGTAAGGGCACCAAGGACGCAAGAAGAGGGAAGAATGGTTTGAGGGTAGGAAGGGGGCGCTATCTCCTCAGAACCAAACTGGTGTGATTGGGCGTCCGGTTTGGTGTTCCGAGATCCAGGCCGGTAGGTGATGGTAAAATTGAACCGCTGAAAAACAGGGCCCAACGAGCCTGCCTGGCATTAAGTCAGCAGGCCGACTGCAAATACTCAAGGTTTTTGTGGTCGGTCCACAAGACAATGGGGTGAATAGCGCCCTCTAACCAATGTCTCCATTCCTCCAGTGCCAATTCAATGGCGAGCAGCTTTCTGTCCCCACGTCGTAATTCCTCGCGGCCGGCATAAGCCAACAAGAGAAATACATGCACGGGTGAAGCTTCTGGTTGATGTGTGCTGTGAAAGGACAGCGCCCACCCCTGAGTCAGATGCATCCACCTCAAGGACAAACTGGAGCTGTGTGTCGACCTGGGCCAAGATAGGAGTGTTAGTGAACAGGCCCTTTAATTTAGAAAAGTCCTGTTCAGCTGCCTCAGTCCACCGAAAGGGAACTTTAACGGAGGTCAGCTGCATCAAGGGCAGTGCTACCTCACTATAGTTCTGGATGAACCGGCAATAAAAGTTTGTAAACCCGAGGAAGCGTTGAAGCTCCCTGCGAGAGTGAGGTGTTGGCCAATCTAGCACTGCCCTCACCTTGGCCAGGTTGGCAAAAAGTCTCCCCTCAGCCACTATGAAGCCCAAGAAGGTGGTAGATGTTGTGGAGAACTCACATTTCTCGCCCTTAACATAGAGCTGGTTCTCCAAAAGTCATTGTAAAACTGCTCTAACATGGACCTCATATTGCTCTGGCGTGCGGGAGAAAATCAACACAAATTGATAAAGCATATCACGGAGGATGTCATTACTCAACCCTTGGAAGACAGCGGGGGTGTTGGTGAGCCCAAACGGCATCACCAAATACTAAAACTGCCCCAGTTGGGTTTTAAACGCTATCTTCAATTCATCCCCCTCACAAATGCGGATTAGGTGGTATGCATTGCATAAGTCTAATTTGGTAAACGCCCGTGAGTGCTGAAGGAGCTCAAACACGGAATCCATCAAGGGCAGAGGATATTTGTCCTTAACTGTAATATTGTTGAGCTTATAATAGTAGATACACGGGCGCAGCAAACCATCCTTCTTTCTGATGAAGAAAAACCCGGCCCCGAGAGGGGCTTAAGATGGCCGAATAAGGCCAGTGTTCAGCGACTCCTTGACATATTTCTCCATTGCCTCTCTCTCCGGACCAGAAATGCTGTAGAGCCGGCTGGATGGCAGCTTCGGCCCCGGGATGAGGTCCACAGCACAGTCAAAAGAGCAGTGAGGTGGCAGCAACAACGCTCTCGACTTGCTGAAAACCTCTCCCAAATTGTGGTATGCCCGGGGAACGAGGCAGAGATCCGGCGGCTCAGCCAGAGGGAGATAGACAGGGAGCGACAGAGCACATTCAGCCGAACAGAGACAATTAGCCAAACAAAATGGGCTCCAGGAGGAGATGGAATTACACCCCCAGTTAATAATGGGGCTGTCCTTCTGGAGCCAGGGAAAACCTAGAATCATTGGGGAAGATGAAACTGGGAGAACGAGTAACGTGAGCTCCTCCTGATGATTCCTGGAAAGGAGGATGGCGACCAGCACCGTGCGTCCGGCAACTACCGCAACCTCACAGCCAGATATGGTGGTGATACGTTGAGGATGGGGCAATTTGTGTGTGAGAAAACCGAAGTCCCAAACGAGCGCGACCGACATGAAATTGCCCTCTGCCCCTGAATCAACTAACGCCATGACCCTCCTCTTGACCCCCGGTAATTGCACGAGGGCCGGAATAGATAAATTACTGTGGGGAGTTAATTTGGTCCCGCCCGCCAGAACCCCCATGGTTACTGACGGGCCACATCTTTTGCCTGCTGGGGGCATTCGTCCTGACTGTGCTTCGGAGAACCATAGTACTTGCACGCGCCAATCCTCCTCCTTTGCCGAAGCTCATTGTCGGTTAATTGAAACTGACTGAGGTCCATCGGCTTGGGAGGAGGACCGACCCCCCAGTGTCAGTTCCCGCAGTGGGCACCCGCTCAGCGGATGGACGAGAGGAGGCCTGTCGCTCCTTCGCACGCTCACGATAGTGGTTGTGTAACCCCACGGCCTAATCAAAAAGACCATTGAGAGTGTCAGGCACAGCATAAACCTCCAGGTCGTCATGGAGGTGGGCGTTTAACCCGTGGAGAAACGTGCTGCGTAACGCAACCTCGTTCCACCCCGAGTCTGCCGCTTCGACAAGAAACTCCACCAAGTGTTCAGCCACAGACCGAGCACCCTGGTGGAGAGTCATAAGGCTGTTCATAATGTTCCCTTGACTCTCGATGTGGTCAAACGCGCTGGAAAAAGCAACCACAAATTGCTCAAATGTATAGGATCGCCCTTCCGGGCTGTCTGCTGTGGCCCAAGCCCAACTAAGGGCTTGGCCCCGCAGCAGTAGAGTGAAGAATTGGATCTTAGTGACATCCCCCGGGAACTCCCCCCTCCGACCTGCTCCAAATACATCCGTACCTGGTGGAGAAATTCCTTACATTTCCCCACCTCCCCCGCGTATGGGGCAGGTGTGGGAATGGAGGTGGTATGGCGCACTGGTGGCTGAACAATGGGAGCAGGTTGAGGAGGAGGAGCCGTCCCGGCCAAATGCAGCATGATGGTGTCCAAAATTTAAGATCTGGCTGTACCAGCATGGCCTCCAACCCAGGATGCTGTGCCTCTTCACTGTCTATGAATTTTCCATGACTGTTGTCAAGGGTATCAAGAGGAAAATCAATAAGCACCTGCGGAGATGGCTTGGTGTCCCACCAAGTTTTTCCTCAGTGGGCCTTTACATTCAGTCTGGACAGCTACAACTGCCTCTATCAACAGCAGTGGAGAAGTTCAAGGTGGCAAAATGCAGAGTCAAAGTAAGCCTTTGCAACTCCAAAGATGCCCTGGTGAGCCAAGCAGGTATTACAACCAGGTCTGGGTGCAAGTGGACAGTGAAAGTTTCAGTAGATCAAGCAGTCAGCTCTTTAAAGCTTTGCGACATCATCGGCAACCAATGTGTATGACAGCAAGGTCTTGGCACTGTATCTTTCCAACAATGGGGAAATGCAAATGAAACAACCAGGAGCGATATTATCCAGGCGGAAATTCAAACCCAGGAGGAAGAGAAGCTGATTTCAAGAGCAGTGGAACAAGGCTCACAGCACTCTTAGACAAAATGGGATCTGCATAAACACAGAATTTCGTGGGAAGAACTGTGGATACTGGAGCCCTATTTCATTTCCTTCCTCCTCAGATCTGTTTACAAGACCCTCCCCTCACCTTCTAATCTGCACACATGGGGACTGAGAGAGGATCCACTTTGTAAGCTTTGTGGCCAGAGAGGGACATTGGCCCACATTCTATCCAGATGCAAAATGGCGCTATCCCAAGAACGGTATAGGTAGCGCCATGCTAAGGTCCTCCTATCCCTTGCTGACACAATAGAACTGGAGAAAACCAAAAAGAGACTGATTCGTACGACCTTGAACAAGATAGTTTCCTTCGTCAAGGAGGGAGTTAGGCCCTCCTTGACTAAGAAGACAAAAGCCAGCCTGGCGTAAACCACTAGACTGTGGAAGATGGTGGTAGATGTAGGAAGAAGGCTGAAGTTCCCAGAGGTAGTGCACAACTCTCCAACCAGATATTGTGCTCTGGTCAGCTAAAGACCAGAAGATGATTCTGGTTGAACTTACGGTGCCATGGGAGGAAGGCTGTGAGGAGGGCCATGAGAGGAAGGCCTTGAAGTACCAGTCCTTAGTACAGGATTTTAGGGATAAGGGCTGGCAAGTGTGGCTCTTCCCCGTGGAGTTTGGGCTTCCCAGCTAAATCAGAGTGGCAGATGCTGGCAGATGCTGTCTTGGCCTTGATGAAAAGAGCAAAAATAAAGCTGCTGCCAAGATGAAGGAGGAAGCAGAGTGAGACTCCTGTTGGCTTTGGAGTAAAAAGAAGGAGGAGAGCTGGAAGTCAGGAGCAGATAGGCAGTGATCTGGCCAATCACTGCTGGCCCACCATCTGGAGAGTGTAGTCGTTGAGGGCTAAAACACTCAATGAAGATTGGTAACCACCTGAAGATATTTGCTCCTGGCCAAAGGCTAATGCTACCTAAACAAGTAACTGTAAAAATGCACTAAGTAGTGTATGTAACAAGTCTGAAATTATTTAGCCAATCAGAATTCAGTTTACACTGTATGTGTTGCTATGGAAAATTAATATGTCCTTGCACTGAGGGAAAAAAAGGATGCTAGACTCTAACCAATCACAATCAGTCTTTTGATAACTTCACTGTATCAGTGCATTTCAGTGCCCTGATTACTACTGTGCACACAGAAGGGATATCCTGCATTATTTACTTGCTAACAAGTTTAGGAAACAACAATTTGAACACCAGATTTGGATAAAAAAATAGTCCAAGGCCTTCCCTTAAACTCGACATTATAAAGGAGTCAGGATGCAACAGGATGGCTAACTGTACCCATAATTAGTGGTTGCTCTGCGGCATATGCATGTATATATGTGCCCGTGCATCTCACATACACATGCCCCGCCTCTTGTTTGTTGCTGTCTGTTGTTGCTGTGAGGTGCTTGGGTGCATGCGTGTGTATGCATACACAGCACTTCACTCATGTGACATTTGAATGTTTTGTTTTGTAACACCTTAACTCTTGCACTTTAGCATATCCACTTTGTACAGTTTCATTGCAGTTGTTCTGTTCATGTATGATTATTTGCTTGTGTGTTTTTTTGACCCGCCGGGGGACTACAGAGTGCAAATTAGCAATATTGCTAAATCTGGCATACTTACTTTGTATTAATGTTCTTTAGTATGTAATGTCCCTTTCAAATAAACATTAAACTAAACTAAACTAAACTTAGCAACGTTAGTCTTGGCTTTGCATTTTGCAACCATTACAACAGGATTTGATGACATGAAGATTTATCCAGGTCGATGTAAAGACATAGTAACTGGTGAGTTAAAATCTATTTCTCTCCTGTATGTGTCTTTGCCTGTATAAGAGAATAGAATACAAGAGAAAAGTTTTTATCGTCATTGTACAGTTTTATAGTACAATGAAAAAAATCCATTAAATAATAAATTAAATAATAATTATGCATTAGATTATATCTAACAGGACAAAGTGACATCAAGTAAAAAATCGTAACACTTAAAAATTCTTGTGATACTTTGAAATGCATTCTTTTTTGTTTGATTTAATTATTTTTGTCATTTTTGTGTCCCATTTGGTCCCTTTCATTGTTGGTGATGGGGTTAGGATGTGTCATCAGTTTTTCTTGGTCTATGATGATGATGATGATTAGATTAGATTAGATTAGATTAGATTAGATTAGATTCAACTTTATTGTCATTACACATGTATGAATACAAGGTAACGAAACACAGTTTAGCATCCAATCAGAAGTGCAAAGGACAGCAGTGCAGTATATACAGTAATTGACAGTATGTGCAATTTAAGCAGATATATGCAAATATATGCAGCAGTGCAGAAAGTTAAGAGTACCGTTATGTGCAAATAATGTACAATAAGTTAGGTGGGCAGTTATGTACAGATGAGGATGGTAAGAGATGATGGTAAGAGAGTCAGCGGGGAACTAAGTTCAATAACATGACAGCTGTTGCAAAGAAACTGTTCCTAAACCTGCTGGTTCTAGTCTGAAGGCTTCTGAAACGCCTTCCAGAGGGGAGAAGCTGGAACAGTCCATGAGCAGGATGGTTGGAGTCCCTAAGAATGCTGCGTGCCCGGCGCAGGCATCTTTTCCTGTAGACGTCCTCTATGAATGGAAGTGGAGTCCCTGTGATGCGTTGGGCGGTTTTCACCACCCACTGCAGCGCCTTACGGTCAGCGACAGAGCAGCTCCCATACCAGACTGTGACACAGTTGGTCAGGGTGCTCTCTATCACGCAGCAGTAGAAGTTGCCCAGGATGTCAGCTGACAGATGGTTCTTCTTCAATGTCCTCAAGAAGAAGAGGCGCTGATGGGCCTTCTTGATCAGGCTGGTGGTGTTAGCTGACCAGGACAGGTCCTCCGAGATGTGGGTCCCCAGGAATTTGAAGCTGGGGACACGTTCAACAGCTACAGTGGGGTAAAAAAGTATTTAGTCAGCCACCATTTGTGCAAGTTCTCCCACTTAAAAGATGAGAGATGTCTCCAATTTTCATCATAGGTATACCTCAACTATGAGAGACAAAATGAGAAAAAAAAAAAAAATTCAGAAAATCACATTGAAGGATTTTTAATGAATTAATTGGTAAATTCCTTGGTAAAATAAGTATTTGGTCACCTACAAACAAGCAAGATTTATGACTTTCACAGACCTGTAACAACTTCTTTAAGAGGCTCCTCTGTCCTCCACTCATTACCTGTATTAATGGCACCTGTTTGAACTCGTTATCAGTATAAAAGACACCTGTCCACAACCTCAAACAGTCAGACTCCAAACCCCACTATGGCCAAGACCAAAGGACACCAGAAACAAAATTGTAGACCTGCACCAGGCTGGGAAGACTGAATCTGCAATAGGTAAGTAGCTTGGTGTGAAGAAATCAACTGTGGGAGCAATTATTAGAAAATGGAAGACATACAAGTCCACTGAAAATCTCCCTCGATCTCGGGCTCCACGCAAGATCTCACCCCGTGAGGTCAAAATGATCATGAGAACGGTGAGCAAAAAATCCAAGAACCACACGGGGGGACCTAGTGAATGACCTGCAGAGAGCTGGGACCAAAGTAACAAAGGCTACATCAGTAACACACTACGCTGCCAGGGACTCAAATCCTGCAGTGCCAGACATGTCCCCCTGCTTAAGCCAGTACATGTCCAGGCCCGTCTGAAGTTTGCTAGAGAGCATTTGGATAATCCAGAAGAGGATTGGGAGAATGTCATATGGTCAGATGAAACCAAAATAGAACTTTTTGGTAAAAACTCAACTTGTCGTGTTTGGAGGAGAAAGAACACCATATCTACTGTGAAGCATGGGGGTGGAAACATCATGCTTTGGGGCTGTTTTTTCTGCAAAGGGACCAGGACGACTGATCCGTGTAAAGGAAAGAATGAATGGGGCCATGTATCGTGAGATTTTGAGTGAAAACCTCCTTCCATCAGCAGGGGCATTGAAGATGAACGTGGCTGGGTCTTTCAGCATGACAATGATCCCAAACACACTGCCTGGGCAATGAAGGAGTGGCTTCGTAAGAAGCATTTCAAGGTCCTGGAGTGGCCTAGCCAGTCTCCAGGTCTCAACCATATAGAAAATCTTTGGAGGGAGTTGAAAGTCCGTGTTGCCCAGCGACAGCCCCAAAACATCACTGCTCTAGAGGAGATCTGCATGGAGGAATGGGCCAAAATACCAGCAACAGTGTGTGAAAACCTTGTGAAGACTTACAGAAAATGTTTGACCTCTGTCATTGCCAACAAAGGGTATATAACAAAGTATTGAGATGAACTTTTGTTATTGATCAAATACTTATTTTACCTAGGAATTTACCAATTAATTCATTAAAAATCCTTTAATGTGATTTTCTGGATTTTTTTTTTTCTCATTTTGTCTCTCATAGTTGAGGTATACCTATGATGAAAATTGGAGACCTCTCTCATCTTTTAAGTGGGAGAACTTGCACAATTGGTGGCTGACTAAATACTTTTTTCCCCACTGTATGCCATTGATATGGATGGGGTCATGTGTCTCTCCCCTCTCCTTCCTGTAGTCCACTATGAGCTCCTTGGTTTTGCTAGTGTTAAGGAGCAGGTTATTGTCAGCGCACCAAGTAGCCAAGTGATCAACCTCTGCCCTGTAATCTGACTCATCGTTGTCCCTGATGAGTCCGATCACTGTGGTGTCATCTGCAAACTTTATGATGGAATTGGATCCATACATAGGCCTGCAGTCATGGGTGAAGAGGGAGTAGAGGAATGGGCTGAGCACACAGCCCTGTGGTACACCAGTGTTGAGTGTGATGATGGAAGAACGGTTGGGTCCTGACCTAACATGCTGGGGTCTGTTGGTCAGAAAATCCATGATCCAGTTGCAGGTGGAGGTACTGATTCCCAGGTCCCCAAGTTTAGTGATCAACTTGGAGGGGATAACTGTGTTGAATGCTGAGCTGAAGTCAACAAACAGCATTCTTGCTTAGGTGTTCTTGTCATCCAGATGTGAGAGTACACAGTGCAGCGCTGTAGAAACTGCATCCTCTGTACTCCTGTTGCTCCGGTAGGCAAACTGGTGAGGGTCCAGTGTAGGGGGCAGGCATTTTTTGAGCTGTGCCAAGACCAGTCGCTCAAAGCACTTCATGACTATGGGCGTCAGTGCCACAGGGCGATAGTCATTTAGGCACGATGGTGTTGAATGTTTCGGCACTGATACTATAGAAGTGGTCTTGAAGCACACTGGTACCACCGCCTGGGCCAGGGACAGGTTGAAGATGTCCATGAAGACCCCTGCCAGCTGCTCAGTGCATGCCCTCAGCACACACCCAGGAATGCCATCAGGGCCAGCAGCCTTACGTACATTGATATGACTCAGTGCGTTACGGACGTTGGTGTGGGTGAGTGTGAGGTGGTGGAGGTCGTCAGAGGGTGGGAAATTGATATTCTTTTCGTTATTGTCCTTGTCAAAACGAGCATAGAAGTAATTTAACTCATTGAGAAAGGACACAGTCATGGCTATAGGTATGGAGTTGCTGGGCTTATAATCAGAGATAGCTTGAATGCCCTGCCACATGCGTCGGGGGTCAGAGTCCCCAAAATGTTCCTCCACCTTCAGCTTGTAGCTGTGATTGGCCTTCTTGATGCCCCTCTTCAGATCTGCCCTGGATGAACTGTAGACCTGTGCGTCACCAGATCTAAAGGCATTGTTACGTGCCTTTAGCAGAAGCCGCACTTCTCTGTTTATCCACAGCTTCTGATTTGGGTACGTGATGATCTGTCTTTCAGTTTTGACACTGTCAATAGTGGTGTTGATATGGTCCAGGACTGAGTGGGTGTAAGAGTCGATGTTTATGTGGGAGCCACAGGTAGCCTGAGAGGTGAACATACTCCAATCTATGTTCCTGAACTTTTCCTGGAGTACAGAGTCAACCCCTTCTTTGCACACTTTGATGGTCCTCACTGATGGCTTTACCCGGTTCATGAGCGGTACATACTTGGGGGTAAGGAACAAAGATAAGTGATCAGACTGACCTAGGTGGTGGAGGGGAGTTGCTGTGTAGGCTCCCACAATATTGGTGTAAACGTGGTCCAATGTTTTGTCCCCTCTTGTGTGACAGGAGACATGCTGGTAGAATTTAGGAAGCACTGTCTTGAGGTTAGAGTGGTTAAAATCACCCGCCACAATAAATGCTGCCTCTGGGTGTGCAGTTTGTTGTTTGCTAATAGCTGCATGTAGTTCTTTCATAGCAAGCTTAGCATTAGCATCCGGAGAGAATATAAGCAGCTGTTATGATGGTACAAGTGAACTCACGTGGCAGATAGAAAGGTTTACATTTAACCATGAGAAACTCCATGTTAGCTGAGCAGTGTCTCCCAACAGTAACAGAGTTTGTGCACCAAGCCTTGTTAATATAAATGCGCACTCCCCCACCTCTGATCTTACCAGAGTCATCAGCTGCTCTGCCTGCCCGGAGAGTGTGTAGGCCCGCTAGCTCGATAGCATTGTCGGGTATTCCACTGTGTAACCATGTTTCCATGAAAATCATGATATTGCAGGTCATAAGTTTCTTATTGTTGGTGATCCAAAGCCGTAGCTCACCCATTTTGTTCGCCAGTGACCGTACATTAGCGAGGAAAATACTGGGTAGAGAAAGCCGGTGCGGTGTTAGCTTTAGCTTAGCTCTTAGCCCTCCACACTTCCCCCGCCATTGTTTACGGTCTCTACGCCGCCTGTGAGCACTTCCGGTCAGCCGGGAAGCTTGCCGAGCGTCAGGTGTTCTCCAGAGCTCAGGGATGAGACGTAGGTTGCTGATAAAAAGATCGTAATCGTTATTTTGTAATCCAATGTCCAAAAGCTCATTTCGGGTGTACGATGTGAAAGCGAAGCTGTTCTGAACGAACAGACCCGAAATGAGCAGAAATAACACTGCTAATCCACAAAATCTGAGAAGACGCAGAGCGTCGCGTTGTGCAAGCACCGCCATCTTGCAGAAATTATATCTAACAGGACAAAGTGACATCAAGTAATGATGATGATAATGATGATGGTTTTATCATGCTGAGTGAGGCTGGTGTTGTGTTGTCTTGAATGACGTGCTGGTCAGCATAGTTATAATTTTTGGGAGCTTTGCAAAAGCTGTATTTAATGTATGTGAAGCTCAAGACTTGGGGTCCTCGTAAGTATAGGTGTGTGTCTGTTCATTGTACAGTGATCCCTCGCTACTTTGCGCCTCACCTTTCGCGCCCTCAGTGCATCGTGGATTTTTCAAAAATATTCATCAAAATTTCAAAATTGAGAAAAAATGGGCGGGCGCTAGCCAAAGGCAGGGAGACTGCATTAGAACATCAGGTATCAACACGGAAAGCCCGCACAACTCAAAATCCACCTCTCTGTTCGCTGTTCTCGTGTTGGCTCGGCTCGGGAATCTCGCAAGCTGATTGGCCGAGACGTTTTACCCAGCTTCTCTCCCTGCCGAGCGCCCTTACCCAGCGAAGGAAGACCGCATTCATTGTTCTTTATCGCTCGTGTTGCTTAGTCTCACCGCGTGGAACTTTTCACTGTTCTCTTGTGCCTTTTTGTGCGAAATAGTCTTCCCGTCGAGCCACTACGCCGCCTCCTGCAGCTTCTCCAGCTCTATCGGAAGCTGCCCTCGACGATCCTGCGCCTCTAGCACCTGACGATGAGGCGTCACCTGAGGAGCAGTAAAGCTCTCATTAACCTGTGCAGTAAATCATCTTCATCTTGAGTTACGTATCTTGTTATAAGAATAAAAGAGTTCTAAAAACATATTTATGTACACTTTATTTACATCTACGTATGTATGTACACTTACACACACACACACGTATCATATGAGAGAGAGAGTGAGAAAATGAACGTACGTATTATTTATGGGTGACGTCATTAGAGGTGACGCTACTTCGCGTTTTTTCACTTTTCGCGGTCGGTTCTGGAACCCATTAACCGCGATAAGTGAAGGATCACTGTAATTTGCCTCATCAGCAGTGTTGGGAGTATTGTGACGCCACTACTTTTGCAGTGACGTGCTGTGTCGTGAAATTACTGTTTAAAAATTCAGTAATGCATTACAGTTAGTAAAATTTGATCAGATGCATTACTCATTACTCGTTTTATTAATCTGTGTAGATATTTTTCGTGCAAATAAATGAATGTCCACCTTAAGGTGCCTTCAGACCAAATGCAAATGGGCAAATTTTTCGCATGGTGTGATTAAATTATAACTCAATGTAAACACGCGAATAGATATGGATTTGCCATCTCAGTTAGATGCAGACAGGTGAAGTTGCCTTGATAACTTCTGCAGCAGAGTTCAACCTACTGTGGAAATCTCCAACATCATGCTTTAGGTTTACATTAGCCGACGGGGAGCTCACCTGAAAAAGTTGTCCCTGTCTCCAAAACTTTACAAGATGATGAATGTTTCTGTTGCTAGCTTGCTAGCCTTGTTAGCATGTGTTACATATGGGAATTGCGTCTTGGGGCTTGCCGTAGCCCAGCCAAGGGTTTGGGGCTATGACGTCAGGCTGGCTATGGTTGGAGTATATATTGTGTTGCACACATGAATAAAGTGTGTTCAGTGTTCAGCATATTATTCAGACATAACATTTGGCGATGAGGAAAATGGGCACACGTGTCAGGGAGCCACCTCCATTTGTACAGTCATTGGGCACACCGGCTATACCGTGGGCCTGCTGGAGGGACATGTTCAATGTGTATGAGGCTGCGGCTGGCCTGAGTGACATCAGCGAGGAGAGACGGAGGAGTCTCTTGGTCCACCACCTCGGTGTTTTTGGGATGTGCGGCAGCGGCTTGCTGGAAAGCGGGTTGGAATTAATGGACAGTACCTTCGGAGACCACTCCACCATCACTGAGTGGAGGTGCAAATTTTTTGATCACCAACAGCGAACGGGTGCGTCCACTCAGTCGTTCATTACAGAGCTCCGCAGCCTAGCAAAGGAGTGTGCTTTCGGGCCTATTGAGGAGGATCTGGTCCTGGATAAGCTAGCCCACAGCACCAACAATGTGTGGCTAAAGAATAAGCTAAGGCTAACCAGAGATGCTGTCTCACTTGAACACGTGTTTGACATGGTTAGACAGAGGGAGTCCACAACACTGCAAAATCTGCCAGCGTTAGCTGACGAGAAGTCGGCTACCCAAGTTTTCCTGCCGAGCATGGGGGTTAGCATGTTAGCTAAGCCTCGAGGGTGGATTCGCAAGAGGCGGTGGACGAAGGTGCGGGACAGGACCCACACCTTCACTACTAGCCCATTGGCGGTGGAGCCCAGCTACACCAGACGGGTGTGCGTGACACATATCAGGGAGGGGCCGTTGAAGTGGTATGTGCTTTACTGTATTTTGACGGGCTTGATGTGCCTCTTATGGTGGACTCAGGGGCTGGCAAGTCTATCCTGTGCCTGACCACGCTGAGGAGACTGTTCCCCAGGAAAACCATCAATGCCAGAGCAGTGAAGATGTTTGGGTATGGCCATGCGGAGATTGAAATAGTGGGTATGGCCAACGGTGACGTGTGGGTTGAAGACGGTGCCCTGTTTCACTTTCCAGGTGGCGTGCCAGGGGGCAGACCTGTTTGGAATAGACCTGCTGGATGAGCTGGGATTTTCCATCAGGGACCCGGAGAGCTCAATGGTGCTGACTGTTTACCCCGATTGGCGTCTCCGTTGGCCGGCGTTTAAGGGCCTGGGATGTGTCAGTGCCTTTCATCACTGCTTGCTCATTGATACAAGCGTGGCGCCAAAGATCCAGCCACTACGGCGGCTTCCCATCGCACTGATGATGTCACGGCAGAATTATCCAAACTACTGGAGGCTGGCATCATTGAGAGGGTGGATGCCTCGCCTTGGATATCTAACATCGTGGTGGCCAAAAAGAAATCGGGGGCATCAGACCGTGCATAGACCTCAGAATGGTGAACAAAGCAATTATCCCGGACAAGTACCCACTCCCAACTATGGGGGAGCTCACGGCGATGTTCAGTGGGTCACAGGTATTCACAAAGCTGGACCTTCACCAGGGCTACCTGCAGGTGCCCCTCCACCTTGCCAGCAGGAACCTGACGGTGTTTGTGACCCATATGGGGGTCTTTAGGTACATCCGGGTGCTATTTGGCCACAGCTCAGCACCCAGCTGTTTCCAGAAGATTATGTTGATGATCCTAGCTAGTTTCAAGGGCATGGTAGCATATTTGGATGACACTGTGGCGCATGGTGTGCTGCGGGAGGAGCACAATGATCGGTTGAAACGGGTCCTGGTGGTACTACGAGAGCATGGGGTCACCCTGAATGGAGAGAAGTGCATCTTTCCGATGGACTCCATAGAGTTTTTGGGGTTCCAGCTGACCAGGAGGGGGCTACAGCCTCTACATTAGAACATGGAGGCGGTCCTATGCCTTCCAGAACCTTCAATGCCTGCACAGATCTCCTCATTTCTGGGCATGATAAAATTTTATGGACGTTTTCTTCTCCACTACTCAGAGACGATTGAACCCGTCCTCACCCTGTTGAAGCAGGATGTGGCGGTTGCCAAGCTGAAATGCCAACTCACCTCCTCTCTGGTATTGGCCCATTTTGACCCAAACCGGCCAACTATGGTGACCTGTGACGCATCTGGCTCTGTGGTAGGGGCGGTTATGTCCCAGGTGCAAGACGGCACGGAACGCCTGGTGGCGTTCACATCGAGTTCCCTCTCGGCAGCTGAGCAAAAATATGCTGTGGGTGAGAGGGAGGCATTTGCCTTCATCTGGGCGTGTGAGCAGTGGCATACTTACCTCTATGGGTGCCATTTTGCCCTGAGGACAGACCACCAAGTGGTCACAACTCTGCTGGAGACATCGGGTTTGGGACACAGGGCTTTGAGGATCCACAGGTGGACGGAACGGCTGAGGGCCTACAATTTCTCCATCCAGTTCACCCCTGGCCAGGATAACATTGTGGCGACTCTCTTGTCCCGTGACACAGCCCACTCCATACTATTGGACAACAACAGTGATGTCGACCCAGCGGAGGCGGATCTAGTTATTGCGCTGCACGGAACCCTATGGGATATTGTGTCCCCCTAAGAACTTTGGGTGGAATCGGAACAAGACCCTGTGCTAGCACAACTACTCTCAGTGATTAGAGGGGGTTGGCCTGCAAATGTGCAGGATGAGTTGGCACCCTTCCACCGAGTCAAAGATGAACTGAGCTGCTGAATTGACGTGTGTGTGCCGAGGGGACACTGCAACTTGATCCCGTCGTCCCTGAGGTGGCGTTTCATGGCGAAGCTACACAAGGGCCATTTAGGCGTGGTCAGGGTGAAGCCATACGGTAGGGATTCAGTTTGGTAGCCAGGTATGGATAAGGACATTGAGACCATGGTGAAACATTGTGTTCCATGTTTGGAGAGTGGGAAGACCAGCAGAACACCTCCCCCAACCCTGCAGCTGGTGTCATACCCTGAGGGTCCTTGGAGACATGTGCAACTGGACATCTGCGGCAAGCTACATGCAGCATCCTCGAACAGCCCATTCTTGCTCGTGGCCTATGATTTATTCTCAAAGTGGCCAGAGGTGCTGCCAACCAACTCGGTAACGATGGATGTGGTGACAAGCTTCCTTTCGGCCCTGTTTTCCAGGTGGGGAATACCGAGCACAATCACGATTGACAATGGCCCGCAGTTCACCTCTAGAGCGTTCATGGATTTCTTGACCGGTAAGCGTGTGGAACACGTCAAGACCACGTTTTATCATCCCCAGGCCAACGGGCCAAGGGGTTGGGGCTATGACGTCAGGGGGCTATGACGTCAGGTGGGCTACAGCTGGAGTATATATTGTGCTGTACACATCAATAAAGTGTGTTCAGTGTTCAGAAGAGAAAGGCTCTCGTCTCAGATTATTCAGATATAACAGCATGTCTGTGGCAGGAATCCGTGGGAAAATAACTCCGACATTCTGATTTAACTGAAAAGCTCCCGGTCCTCCTGTTTCCAGGTGAGTGGCAGTCTCATTTTCAAAGTAGTTTACTCTCCAATGGTGATACTTTTACTCCGGTGACGGAAGAATCTTAAAGCTAGCATACTCCCTCAGATGTGAATGCACGAATGCACAATTTTGTGTGTACTCGCCTCTTTCCATTAACTTTGTATGGATTTGTGCCACCCTTTCACGTTTGGTTTGAAGGGACCTTTATTCCTTAGGGTGCTGCTGTAGAAAGATTGTTGGGGCAACTTCCCGTTTCGGGCTGAAATAGTATTAAATCAGTCAGCAAGAGTGCAGTAGTGGGAAATTTCAAATAGCATTTTTAAATGTTTTTAAATTTTTTTTAATGTATAGTTCACATGCATGTTTTGCAGTCAAGTGGCAGCTAATTTCAGCTCTTGTAGTTTTTGTATTTTTGAATATTTTTGCGTAGTTCTAGTATTTGATGCTGCTGTTCGTGGTTGTGCCATAGACTGTATAAATGGAGGCTCCTCACAAATAGGCACAGCTAAATCTGTGGCTTCAATAGCAATGGGTAGATCATGCACCGAAAACTAAAAAGGACTGTTGGTGTGATCGTTGGTACACAGAACAGACACAAGAGCACCAGGTACATTTTGTACGAATGTCACAGATCTGACGTCTATGCATCAGATATGTCACCAGATGCAAGGCTGCATGAAGTAAAATAATAAATAAAAAATAGTAACAGTTTGCTTCCTAAGGCTTAACGATTTAAGAAAGATATATAGTTTATTTGGGGTTTGTTGCTTTCATTGCACTGCCTTGGAACAATATGGACTTGATATTAGCAGCCTCAGCATGCATTAATCTTTAAATTATTACAAAATATAGACCAAAAAAATTTTGAACAATTGTCAGAAAAGGTCTGTACGTGATAAGTTATATAACAGGCATTCATGGCATGACAGTAGCATGAGCATTTTAATTTCAGGGTAAAACCCCGACATTTA
Source organism: Pholidichthys leucotaenia (assembly GCA_020510985.1). Classification (NCBI taxonomy): domain Eukaryota; kingdom Metazoa; phylum Chordata; class Actinopteri; order Cichliformes; family Pholidichthyidae; genus Pholidichthys; species Pholidichthys leucotaenia. The sequence continues at coordinate 300,325,939 of CM035836.1, read as the reverse complement.
AACACTCAAGCACGGTCTTGTGGTTCTTTGTGGCTCTGACTAGATTCAACGTCTGCTGTGAGGTAAATTTTATTATGTCCAACATCTTTTAACAAAATGCAACCAACTTTATTGCAGTGGAGACATTGATGTATCTCAGAGCTTTTATTTGTTTACAGCATAAACATTTTAGCAGCAGAGCTAACTAACGGTGCTACTGCCTCCAAGGCCACTTTCAAAGTATCTTTTGCCACGCTTCCATAGTTGTAGGAACAATTATATTACTGTTTTTACGGAGCAAAAGGCTGTGTTCCTGCATTTTTCCCACATAATGTAATTCATTAATTAAATTATCTTTCTATGTGAGCAAGATGATTTAAGTATACATTTAAAAGTAATCTGGAAGTTACTTTTCCAACTAACTAATTACTTTAATCATACAGTAATTGGTAAAATAACTCAATTACTTTAAAAAAGAAGTGACTAGTATCTGTAATTAGTTACTATTTTTAGTAACTTGCCAAACACTGCTTGTCATTGGGATCGGCCACGATCCGATACTGAATAGCAGTTAATTTTGACAACCATGAAGTGTCACACACAGAAGAAACATTTCAAGCAATAACTGATTGTTACTGTCTTATTGGTTACTCAAAATAATATAAAAACATTTCCAAAAAAGATTTGGATCTTAGTGAATACAGTAATCATTCATCTGTAAATATAACTGTAAACGATGCAGTCCACTTCTCACATGATTGGTTCATTTGTTTTGTGCATGTGTTTCATTATTATGATGTTTGGTTTCAGATTAAGTGTTTCATATTATGTTTGTTTTAATTCAGGTTAAAAATGGACCCTCTACATCTTCAGCTCTGTATCAAAGACAGTATCTTCACATATTGAATATACACACAGGGTCTGTTCAAATTTCAGTGCGGAATTTAAGTGTGGAATCCTTCATTTTCTTCTTGTAGTCTTCATCAAATACTTCATTCTGGGCTACAGTAAAGTGATTCTTCCAGTCACCGACCTTTCCTGTGGAAACACAGCAAATCAGTCAGGTTGTTTTCCCCCATTGTCTTTCATGGCCTCATGTGTTTATCCCTCTACCTTTTCTCATGAAGTGAGAAATTTTGAAATCAAACACGGGGAGTGTAGAATAGTTTGCCATCTTGTCCTTTTTCATGTTGTCAAACTGCACTCCACCTGTAATTCTCGCCTTGTCCTCAGCTGAAGGAGACAAACTGAGAAAGTTGCAGAGCTTGTCGATTTCACGTCCAGTGTCCTGAAAGTAAATGATAAGATAGCAACACAAAGTAAAGCAACACAGGAGTACAGCTTTAGAGAAGCTGAGACTCACAAAACAGCAGAATTACCTCAACCATATCCTCAAAGAACATGTAATGGATGTTGGAGTAAGTATCTTTTTTCTTCCACCATCCATTCACATGGTCGTACCAGGAGCCAAAGACCACTGAGACCAGAGAACAAAACAGAAGAATGAGTAGAGTGGAGGAAACACATTCACAGCACTGAAACTAAATTCTCTGTCATTTATACATACTCTGTCCATCTATAAATTGCTGAAAGAAATCATTCCAGTCTCCAGGATCAGGCTGACCTTTATCCATCCGATTAAAGTGGAAATATGACACCATGTTGTCCTTTGCATTGCGGGCTACATACACCACCTATGGGAGAAGAAAAAATACATCAGTCAATACATGAGTAACATCAGAAATCTTATTAAGTCACCATCACATTAAGATACAAACAACACAATCAGCAGCATTACCCTACAGTTTTGCTCCCAAAAGGACTTGGGCACAAACTGGACTGGAAAATGAGTTTTAATGAGTCGAGGAGAGGTGGGGAGGTTGTCTGCCAAGTCTTTCCCTGTATGAATGGGTTAGAAGGGAAACATGATAGACTTAATCAGTGTTTTAAAGCACAACTATGTAACCCTTGGTAGTAAATTTGACAAGATTGAAAAGACACTACAACACTACAACTATGGCAACTATGACGATGACCCAACAGCCAACCACAGGGTGTTTTGTTGTTGGTGGTTACAGCTGTACCCTATGATTGGCTATCAGGACTCAGGTCATAGTTCTCATAGCTGTAGACTATTCAGTGTTCCTAACAAGAAAAGTGTTGCAGGAAAAATGGGTCCACTCAGGCCTTAGGGGAAGTGACATTTACCTGGATCAAGGAGGAGTAAAGAGTTGAGGGGCGTTCTGAGGCAGAGAGAAAGAAAAAAAAGAAAGGCAGGAGTGTGAAGGTGAGAGGAGGGACTGTAAATGTACAGGCTATGACCGGTAAAGGGAGAGAGTTGGCTGACATGAAGGAGAGAAGGAAGGTAGATATACTGTGTGTCCAAGAAACCAGATGGAAGGGAAATAAGGCTAGGAGCATTGGAGCTGCTAATGGCAGCTAATCACTCCTGATAAAATAAGCTAAAATACCATCTATGAATAAAATATTTGGTCAAGGGTAGCTAAATAATTTGGCCGGGGTGTTCTGTGGAACAGAAGAACTCCTATGCAGGGAGACTTTGAACTGTTTGACTTTGCGGACCATACAAGGGGGAAGGGCGGTGGGGCTGAAAAGTTCATAGGATGACGATGATGCAGTGATCAAATTTTACCAAATGTGGTCTGCATGGGTTTACTCCAGGATTTCTCCGGTTTCCTCCCACATGCCAAAAACATGCAAGTTTGGTTAATTGGCATCAAACTGGGGATTCTAAACTGTCGTTAGGTATGACTGTGAGAGTGAATGGTTGTCTGTCTCTCTGTGTTGGCTCTGCGATGGACTGGCAATCTGTCCAGGGTGTACCCTGCCTCTCATCCAAAGATGCTGGGATAGGCTCCAGCCCCCCTCGCAACCCAAAAAGGATTAAGAGGAAGATGGATTGTTTATTGTACCCATACTCTTGACAGTTCTCTCACTCCCAGCTCTGTTCTGCCCTCTTGTTCCTTGTCCACTGAAGCACAAATTCAGCTGGCTCAGCACCTACGAGCATAACTCCTTCTTAGTCAAACTATGAACTGTTCCGCCTTCCCACCTTATACATCATAAAAACATACACAATGCTATAAAATAAAGGTAAAACCATCAAATGCATAATAGGCAGTGAACTGTTGTTGCCCTTATTTATCAAAAGTTCACAGGAATCAGCGCACATTTGGGTAAAAATATAATGAGCAACAAAAGGTCTGTGTGGTATTTATGAAACAGTGCGTATCTGGTCACTCTCACCGTGCGATTGTTAACTCATTGATAAATCTCACGGATGGATCCAAGTGTCATTTGAATTCCACACCCACATCTCGTCCCCAGAAATTATGATATAGTGGAATGAAAAACAGCAAGCGAGAAACTTCTCCGTTAAAGAAATTGACATTATCATAAGAGAAGGGGAAAAAAATCTATTAATTAGCGTTGGGTTGCAGAGTCAGAAGTCAGAGTCAGAGTCAGTCTCATTCAATGCAAAAGAACCACATTTTGGTGGCAATCGAAGCTGCAACACGATTGGTTTGACCAGCTAATCGTTTGCTGAGGGTTGTAATTTATATCTGCACATCCGTGATTTATTTGTATATTTGGGTTATATTACCTATATAATTTTCTGTTTAAACCTGTTTTATTTGCCACAGTGACATACACATGTAAAGAATGTTTAAATCTGGTAAATGCAACCTTGTTAATCATTACAACTCCCATCTAAATTTAACACAAGTAAAACATATCGCCTGAAAGGTTGTACTGCTCAATAATCTGATCAAATAATTCCCCCATACAGCCAGGTTTCTCCTCTACACTGCGCTTATACAGAGACTTTAAAATTTGCTTAAGGTGCACAATCTCTTTCAAGAACAACCACCGGTAGACAGAAGGATGACTCCTTAAGGCAGCTTGGACTTCAGCGCAAAAACATATTTATTACAGGACAAAACAAAGCAAGAGACAGTGCGGGGGCTGAAAAGCGAGTGCAAACGAAAAGGAAACAAGAGGGAAAATTGTACATTGTTGCCACAATGAGAAATGAGAAGTGATGGGTATACAAGGACAAAGCAAATACTAAACAAGGAACAGCTGGGACTATTCAAGAACTAAATGACAATATCAGAGATGGAAACAACAGGTAAAAAAACACGACCAAGGAACCCTTTAAAGTAAGAATGACATACACATGTGGACAAAATTGTTGGTACCCCTCTGTTAATGAAAGAAAAACCCACAGTGGTCACAGAAATAACTTGAATCTGACAAAAATGGTAATAAATAACTAATGGTAATAAATAAAAATTCTATGAAAATTAACCAATGAAAATCAGAAAATGCTTTTGAATTGTGGTTCAACAGAATTATTTTAAAAAACAAACTCATGAAACAGGACTGGACAAAAATGATGGTACCCCTAGAAAAGATTGAAAATAATGTGACCATAGGGACATGTTCAACCAAAACGTGTCCTCTAATTAAAGTCCAAATGTCACGTAATAGGGTCCTTAAAATGTCTTGAAACTAGATATAAAAGGGAACCGATCCGTTCGGGTCTTGGTGCATATGCTTCAGTAACGCCGGAACATTCGTTAATTTAAAACTGCCGCGCTTGGCCTGACGTTCCTACTCACGGCCCCCGGAATCGCCTGGGGAAGAAGGCGGAAGTGACGAAACAGATTGTACCTTAGTTTGATGCTTGGGGTATCCCGATTGATTGTTTATATGGAGACTGGAAGAGGCACTGCATATTTTTAATACATAGACAGTTTTTTTCCTTTGTTTGTGGAAGGCAATCACTATTTTTGTTCTTAGTTACCCCTCGTTACCATCGTAACAACAACCAACAATTTTATCCTTAGAAATAAATCATCTATTGTATTGCTGGATGGCACCGTAAAACGGGGCTATAAGGGACGGCTGGGTAATAAGGGACACTTTTCTGGGAAATGTTTTAAATGTAATTCATGTTGTTATTGCCACATATTTTAAGGATTCATGGATATTTGACAATAACAACACTACTCAGCGTCATGCTCAAAATAAAAAATGCAGAATTCTGGATTTGGAAGGCGATTCCTCTCTGTCCCGGAGCCGCAGGACAGTAGAAAGTGTGAGGCCATCAGCCTAATGATTGAGCCCACACTTCTAACTGTAGTGATAATAGCTCACGCTGAGCGCTCTGCCCGCCCCATCCATCAGCCTAATGATTGAGTCCACACTTCTCACTGTAGTGAGAATAGCTCACGCTCAGCGCTCTGCCAGTCCCCTAGCTGTGGGGGTCACACACACGACGTGTTCCTCAACACACTCAATAATTTTTTTCCCGTATATTTTTCTTTTGGGCGTACAGAAATGGCAATACGCCCGTATTTGCTAAAATTGCATTTTCCCCGTATTAAAATACGGCGAAAATGTATCACTTGACAGGTATGCGCCTCCATTCTCATTCTGATCTGGTCATTTTCTTGACAGCAGCGGCTCTCCTCCACTGTTGGCATTGCTTGGCAACACTCACAGGTGCACCTATTGAAAAATTCAAGTACAAGAATTTGCAAATATTTTCTGAATGCATGTATACATAAATATGCTTGTTTGTTGATATTGTAAGCACAGGTTTGTTGATATTGCAATTGTGAGCTTTTATAAATTTTGTAACAATATAATATATATAATATTCAATAATGTGTTTACATCCTGTCCATATTATTTACACCATATCCACCTCATAAATGCCTTGCAGAACTCATGTAAAATAAAGTGAAAAGATCAATTGCATTATTCATGTTGTCTTTGTTTATTAATAGAACTTTCAAGCCCTCCCCATGAAGTGCCATGTGCTAGAGACATAGTTTTTTCCCAATTATTTCTAGTTATCAAACCTTGAAGCTGGCGTACAAAACAACAAGCTAGATTTCTAATTCGTCTACAGTGAGAAAGGAACATTCCTGGTTATGGCCCTATACACACGATCCTGGGGATTTTAATACAAGTCATTTTCCACAATTACTTCCATTTCATCCTTGATTTTGTTGCTACAACTGAATGAGGAAAGAAAGGGTTCTACTGTAAGCTAGCGCCCCACTGTATCGTCATAATAATGGCTTCCGAAAAATCGATATTTATGGGGCGCCCTCGACAGACCCCCTTCGGCTTCCCAATTTTGCCAGTGGTTATAGTTAAATTATTAAACATCACAGATTTCTTTTGGCTTACCATTCAACATTCTGGAGGCGATTAATGTCCAATTCAATGACATTTTCCACTGGTTCTGCTCTCTGGTCATCGTCGGAACTGTTGTCATCAGACAAAGCATCTGATTCCGTCTCGGACGGCTCGAACCTGAAAGGTTCTATGCCTCTGTCACTGTCTGAACCACTGTCATCAGTATCTGGGGTGTCGTCTTCCCTGAATTCCAAGTCTGATTCACCAGAGGACAAAACTAAACTAATTTCGTCACAATCGCTGTCAGTTTCCGTCATGATTGTCCAATGTTGATAAGTGTGAATGTGGATACGGCAGGGCAGCCAGGGTTAAATTTGTGACGTCAAAAACATGGCCGCGGTCTGGATTGGCTGTCACAAGCCAGCGAGCAAGGCGGGGCCTTCGCCTGGTGTATTTTGTGCAATTATGTAAATACGGGTGGGTGATATGGTCTCCGGTATGAATATTTGGTTTAAGCTATGTGTATTTTATCAAAATCCGTTGGCATGTGGAAAAAAAAAATACATGGCATTTGGACTTTAACATCACAGGTGTCTACAAACTTGTTATCAGTCAGTCAGCCTATTTAAAGGGTGACAAGTAGTCACTGTGCTGTTTGGTGACATGGTGTGTACCACACTAAACATGGACCAGAGGATACGTCAAACAGGTTCATTTTGTCTTCTTTTAATTATTTATCCTTTTTTTTTCCTTTGAAAGACAAAAGTAAAATAGAAAGATGTCTTTACCTTCTTTACATGTTTCAACTGCACTGCAGCCTTCATCAGAAGAGTCAGCTGATTGCTGCCAGGTGACATTTATCAGCTGATTTTCGTAGGCGGGGCCAGCTCAGCAGATCTGTCAGATCCACCGAGCCGGCCCCGCCTCCCGCCGTCAGATGGTCTCTGGAGAATGTGGTCCCAGGTGTGAGAAAGCATAAAGGCCCCCTCATCTCGGTTCATGGTGTCTTTTCCCCGCTTTCTGATCTCTATTGCCTCCTTGATCCAACGTTTGTGTCTGTTGCTCTCCGATCCAATAATTTTTGTGTTGTCCCAGTCCATGATGTGATTATTAAAGAAGGTAAAGACATCTTTCTATTTTACTTTTGTCTTTCAAAGGAAAAAAAAAGGATAAATGGACCAGAGGAAGCAAAGGAGAGAGTTGTCTCAGGAGATTAGAAAGAAAATTATAGACAAGCATGTTAAAGATAAAGGCTATAAGACCATCTCCAAGCAGCTTGATGTTCCTGTGACTACAGTTGCACATATTATTCAGAAATTTAAGCTCCACGGGACTGTAGCCAACCTCCCTGAACGTGGCTGCAGGAGGAAACTTGATGAAAAATGGAAGAGACAGATAATACGAATGGCAACAAAAGAGCCCAGAACAACCTCTAAACACATTCATGGTGAATTCCAAGGTCAAGGTACATCAGTGTCAGATCGCACCATCTGTCGTTATTTCAGCCAAAGTGGACTTCATGGGAGACGACGAAGGAGGACACCACTGTTGACAACAAATCATAAAAAATTCAGACTGGAATTTGACAAACTGCATGTTGACAAGCCACAAAGCTTCTGGGAGAATGTCCTATGGACAGACGAGACAAAACTGGAACTTTTTGATAAGGCACATCAGTGCTATGTTCACAGATGCAAAAATGAAGCATACCAAGAAAAGAACACTGTCCCTACTGTGAAACATGGAGGAGGTTCTGTTATGTTCTGGGGCTGCTTTGCTGCATCTGGTACTGGGTGTCTTGAATCTGTGCAGGGTACAAAGAAATCACAAGACTATCAAGGTATTCTAGAGAGAAATGTGCTGCCCAGTGTCAGACAGCTTGGTCTCAGTCGCAGGTCATGGGTCTTGCAACAGGATAATGACCCAAAACACACAGCTAAAAACACCCAAGAATGGCTAAGAGACATTGGACTATTCTAAAGTGGCCTTCTATGAGCCCTGATCTAAATCCTATTGAACATCTGTGGAAGGAGCTGAAACATGCCATCTGTAGAAGGCACCCTTCAAACCTGAGACAACTGGAGCAGTTTGCTCATGAGGAGTGGGCCAAAATACCTGCTGAGAGGTGCAGAAGTCTCATTGACAATTACAGAAATTGTTTGATTGCAGTGATTGCCTCAAAAGGTTTTGCAACAAAATATTAATTTAAGGGTACCATCATTTTTGTCCAGGTCTGTTTCATGAGTTTGTTTTTTAAAATAATTCTGTTGAACCACAATTCAAAAGCACTGTCTGATTTTCATTGGTTAATTTTCATAAAATTTTTATTTATTACCACTTTTTGTCAGATTCAAGTTATTTCTGTGACCATTGTGGGTTTTTCTTTCATTAACAGAGGGGTACCAACAATTTTGTCCACGGCGTTTGAACTAAGGACAGACAAGGAATAAAAACAGAACATAACTAAATAACCAAAGACTAAGGAACACATAAAATGACAATAAACTAGCCAAAAGTGTGGGCATGGTCGAAAACCATGTCCAGATTATGACAATCTCAGACCTGTTGTAAGATCTGAGTGTAACCTACTATCACATCCAGATTGATAAATACCGATCTCTGCTTTCAAACGATCGTACAACCACTTTTCTGTCATGCACATTTGATAATTGAAGGCCTTTACGTGTGTTTCATAGAGAACTATTTCACAGTGTAGCAATGGTAGAGATAGTTTAGTCATTTACCTGTCTCTAAATCTGGGAAATAAATTTCCAAGAAAGGCACCCTATTGTAGATTGGAATGGTTGCCTGACGCTCTTTCCATGTCTTTTCAAAATAAAGCAAGTCAAGGATATAGGAAACCCATGTGGTCCCTAAATGATGAAAAAGAGAATTATGCCCCCCGCCCAAAAAGACAAATTATCCTCAGACACAAATATGTATATGTGAACTGTAAAACATTTAAGCCAGTTTCTGGACTAACCTGCTTTGGGGTACGTTGCAATGAGGATGTCATCAGGTCTGGCCTGAAAGTTCTGAACATTATCCCAGTTTCCTGTGAAATAGTGAGTCATTGCAACTCCATGGAAATCAAAGATTTTTGGTCGAGGAGGTTCCATCTAAATTAAAAAAGAGGACAGAAAAAGAAGAATTAAAAAAAGATGATGTGTGATAACTCGACAGTAACTAACAGTGATGGAGGACTCAAGTCCAGCCTTGGCCTCAAGACTGGACTCAAGGCCACTTTTTCCCAGCCTCAGCCTCGGAGGGTAATGACAGTCTTGGCCTTGGGCTCGAGACCTATGGCCTCGGTAACTCGGTCGAGGCCAGCTTGAAGCTATACATTCCAACATTATTTTTTTTTAGTTTTTGAGATTGAATTTTCATGAAATGAGTTTCAGATATTATTTTTTGATGAATATAAATAAAAATCCACCTTGTAATTTCAGGAAATGTAACATTTTTCAAAATCTGACAATTCCCCTTTCTCCTCACCACCACCATCACCACTCTACTGCGAAAGATTTTTTATCACCCAGCTTGTTCTTTCCCGGCTCCTTGCCTTCGGTCATTATCTAAACCAGGTTTGATAGTTTCAAAAATGAAAGTGACATCTCTCAGTATTCAAAAACATTTATGTTTTTGGTCCGTTTCTTCAGTAAAGCTCCTCATACTGTCAGTGTCCTGCCCCTCCTGACAGGTTTGTACTGGTCTCTCGGTGTCCTGCTCTGCTGAGTTCCAGAGGAGGAGCGGTTTGCTTCAGTGTGCTGTCAGACTTGGCGCCTTCCTTGTATCCCAACTTGGGGGTATGCTTGGACCATTTTGTAATAGATTTGTTGAAATAATTGTCTAATAATATTGTTGAAGAGTCTGTGATGCTCTCTGGACATTTTTACAGATTCACCTGCTCTCTGTTCTGATTAGCTCAGTTGCTGCCTGCAGCACGTACACACTCAGAGAGCTAAACACGTGTACTTGTTTGTGTAACGGGACATGCTGGGGGCCTGTCAGAGCCAACTTATTTTTTTTTTCCCCTTGTCCTGTCAGGCAGCTAGATGAGCAGAACAGAAATCTACTACCCTTGTTATGCCAAAACATATTTGCTTTGCCAAAAGGAGCTTTATACAGTACCTATGTATGTACTGTATATTGTTGTAAACTCCTCTTTATAATAACTTTTAAAACTTTATTTAAATAATTTTACCCATGAAGGACCCAACAGGAAGGGGAATGGGAAAGGAAGTGTGGGGAGGGGGAAAGAAAAGAGAGAGGAACAAGGAAAAAAGACAAACAAACCAACAATTAAAACAAACAGAAGACAAACTGCTTCTTCCACCGAAGCGGTCTCATTGTGAGTCTGGTATCCACACCTGTTAAAGGGGAGACATTTGTGCGTGTGCGTCCGTGTGCGTGTATATGAGAGCACGAGAAAAATAAGTGTGTGCATGTGAGTGGTTTGTCAGGAAACATAAGAAGAGGGCGGCTGGTCGCAGCAACCCCCCCCCCCAAAAAAAAAAAAACCCAGAGCAGGCAAGACAGTGCCACCAAACCCCACTCGGCACAAATGTCTGAGGTCAACAAGCCCCAGGAAGCCAGGCATCTGCCACCGGAGGGACGGGGACGGCCGGAGGAGGCCAGGCGTCCAGTGCAGCTGGCCCACACCCCCGGGCCGGCCACCCTCCCAGCGAGGCCACCGCCAGCCCCTGGGCCCCAGGTGCCGGGAGGCCAGCGTCCCCATCTCCCGGGCAAGAGACTGGCCCACACCCCCACAACATACCCCCCCCCCCCCCCCCAGCGCCACCACTACACACCCTGGGGACCCCCATGCCCAAAGAAGCCCCCCCATTTAGGGGATCCCACGTAGCCGTGAGGCACTACCCTCTCAATCCAGCACCTCCCGACTAGCAGACACACCCATTCCCACACCTTCACACCCTCATGCTCTCATACGCATCCACATCTACTCACTCACTCTCGCTCATCCACTCCCTCCACAGTCCCACGCTCACACTCCCAGATCCACCCATTCTCTCTCACTCCTGTAGCTTCTCAATCTCACTCCCTCTCACCCTCAGGGTCACCCACACTCACTCATGTTCACCCATACATGCACTCTTTCTCACACTCAGGCCTACTCACATCCATTTGTGCTCCCCCCCCACACGCTCCCCCACGATCATTCAATCTTATTACTTAGGGCGACCCCGATGCAGATGCAACGAGCATTAACATGCACCAGCGCCTGGCAGCAGCCGGGAAGACCGCCGACATAGGCCAACAGCACCCCCCCCCCCCACCGACCCACCCCGGGGCGGCCACGGCCACAGATTCAGACCCCCACCCCCAGCGCCCACTCAAGCGACTGATCAGCAGACCATCGCAGGCGCTCCAAGATGCCACCCAACATGCAAAGCACCACACAAAACCGACCCACCATCACTATCTCCACTCATCACTCTCTCACTCTCGCTTACTCTCTTGTTAAATCCCTCTCGTACTCCCTTGCTCGTATCTATTCATTTGACACCACCCAAGGATTTTGACAGCATGATGGGTCCTAGGCCCCCCACCGGGCCCCCAAGCCCCCGGCAGAATGAGGGCAACAAGGGTGGTGGAAGACCCCCACCCCCTCCCCCTTGAACAAATCATGATAGGTGTGTGTCGGTTTTATGATGTGATTGTGTGCAGGTGTGTGAACTATCATAGTGCAGTTAAAATGTAGTCAGTAGTCAGGCACACGACACCTGCGCCACACGAAGGTGGATCGTCACTTCCTTGTGGTAACGTATCGTCACTTCCTGTTTTGCTGTCTGCCTGTGTGGTTTGCTCTCCAGCTCTCCAGCCACTAGCTAGCCACTAGCTATGGCTACTACCTCTCTTTCCTCTCCTCCTCTGGTGTGCTCTCTCTGTCAGATGTTTAGCTACACCTCTGCCTCTTTTAGTGATAACAGTAAATGTAATAAATGTTGTCTTTTTGAGGCGCTCGAGGCGAGGTTGTCTGATTTGGAATCCCGGCTCCGCTGCATTGAAATACTGTCTGTGCCAGTTAATTTTGACGGACGCCCATTAGCTGCAGCGGAGCTAGCTAGCTCAGGCCCCCCTGTCAGCGGTTCCCCGGCTCTCCTCAGCAGCGAGGAGACTGGGTGGGTGACGGTGAGAAGGAAGCCTAGTCGCAAAGCCCCGGTTCACCACCAACCTGTTCACGTTTCTAATCATTTTTCCCCGCTCAGCGACACACCCGCTGAAGAAAAAACTCTGATCATTGGCGACTCTGTAGTCAGAAACGTGAACCTAGAGACTCCAGCGGCCATAGTCCAATGTATTCCTGGGGCCAGAGCAGGCGACATCGAGTCAAATTTGAAAATGCTGGCTAAAAGTAACTGTAAATACTCCACAATTGTTATTCACGCCGGCATTAATGACATCCGTCTCCAGCAGTCGGAAGTCACGAAACTTAATATAGAATCGGTGTGTGAGTTTGCAAAAACGATGTCTGCCACTGTAGTATTCTCTGGACCCCTCCCCAATCTGACCAGTGATGACATGTTTAGTCGCTCGTCATCCTTGAACCGCTGGCTGTCTGTGTGGTGTCCTAAAAATGACGTGGGCTACATTGACAATTGGAGCTCTTTTTGGGGAAAACCTGGTCTTATGAGACGAGACAGCATTCATCCCACTTTGGATGGTGCTTCTCATTTATCTAACAATCTGGCATCTTTTTTATCCAAATTTCCAAAACCATGACTACTCAGAGTTGGGACCAGGAAGCAGAGTCGCAGTCTTACACGCCTCTCTGCAGCTCCTCTTCATCCGCCACCCCTCAACTTAGCCCCTGTCTTCCCCATCAGAGAATCGTTGTCTGCTCCCTCCAAAGTAAATAAAAATATAATGTATAAGCATCCCAAAGTGATAAAGCAAAATATTGGTAAAACTCAAATTAAACATAAAGCCTCTAAATTGAATGATTTGGCCTCTGTTCCTCCTCATAATTTAAAAATTAAATGTGGTTTATTAAATATTAGGTCTCTAACTCCCAAGTCTCTGTTAGTCCATGATCTGTTAATTGATCATCAGATTGATTTAATTTCCCTTACAGAGACTTGGTTAGGGCAAGAGGATTATGTTGGTTTAAATGAATCAACTCCCTCTGGTTATTTAAACTGTCAAAATCCCAGAAGTTCTGGTCGTGGAGGAGGAGTAGCAGCAATTTACCATTCCAAATTACTAGTTAATGTAAAGCAAAAAACATGTTATAATTCCTTTGAGGGCCTGGTCCTCAGTGTTGGGCACTTTAGCAATTTCAGGTTAAACCCAATTTTATTTGCCATAGTTTATCGTCCCCCATCAACCTATTCAGAATTTTTATCCGAATTTGCTGATTTCTTAGCTGATTTAGTGCTGAAATCTGATAGAATAATTATAGTAGGGGACTTTAATATACATGTGGATGTAGATAGTGACTGCCTTAATGTGGCTTTTAATTCAATATTGGACTCGATTGGGTTTTCTCAGAAAGTAGGAAATTCTACTCATTACCTCCACCATACATTGGACCTTGTTCTGACATATGGCATAGAAATAGAAAATCTTGTAGTGTCTCCTCATAACCCTGTACTGTCAGACCATTGTCTGTTAACCTTTGATTTTACTATTTCTGACTATTTGGCTCCTAAAGAAAAATATTATCACAGTAGATGCATCTCAGATGATGCTGTTTCCAAATTTATGCAGATTGTTTCCTCTATGCCATGTGTCAACACAACGGAAATAAGCTATAGACAGCTTGCTCCTTCTGTAATTGATAACATGGTGGATAGTGTTTCAGCTTCTCTGCATCAGGCTCTAGACTTGGTGGCCCCCTTAAAAAAGAAAAAGTCTAATCAGAGATTTTTAACTCCTTGGTTCAACACAGAAACTCGTAGCTTAAAACAGAAGACTCGTCAATTAGAAAGAAAATGGCGCTTTACGAATTTAGATGAAATCTATTTAGCTTGGAGAAATCATCTTTTAATTTATAAAAAATCTCTTAGAAAAGCTAGAACGAGTTATTACTCTGCATTAATAGAAGAGAACAAGAAAAATCCCAGGTTTCTTTTCAGTACTGTAGCCAGGTTGACAAAGAGTCAGGACTCTGTCAATCCTAGCATCCCCTTAGAGCTTACTAGTCCGGACTTTATGAACTTTTTCAATAATAAAATTTCATCCATCAGAGATAAAATCAATCAGATTCTTCCCACAGTTAACTTAAATACTGTAACTATTACAACTCCTTCTATTGATGTCTGTCTTGATGAGTTTACTCCAATCGACCTTTGTGAGTTAGACAAAATAGTTTCCTCATCCAAACCTTCAACTTGTCTTTTAGACCCTATTCCTACCAGGTTATTTAAAGAAGTCTTCCCACTTATTGGTAGCTTTATTCTTCATATAATCAATTCTTCATTAACTTTAGGCCATGTACCGCAGGCTTTTAAAACGGCTGTAATTAAACCCTTACTCAAAAAGCCAACGCTAGATCCAGGAGCTTTAGCTAACTATAGACCAATCTCTAATCTCCCTTTCATTTCAAAAATCTTAGAAAGAGTTGTTGCTACGCAATTATTTGTCCACCTGCAGGGAAATGGTTTACTTGAAAAGTTTCAATCTGGGTTTAGAATCCATCATAGTACTGAAACAGCCTTAGCGAAGGTCACTAACGACCTCCTCATTGCATCTGATAATGGACTAGTTTCTGTACTTGTCCTTTTAGATCTTAGTGCAGCTTTTGATACTATTGATCATAATATTCTACTTGATAGATTAGAACACTATGTTGGACTTAATGGAACTTCATTGCAGTGGTTTAGATCTTATTTATCTGATAGGTTCCAGTTTGTTCATGTAAATGATGAGTTTTCTTTTAGCTCAAAGCTTAGTCATGGAGTTCCACAGGGATCTGTGCTAGGCCCTACTCTTTTTAGTTTATATATGCTTCCATTAGGCAACATTATTAAAAAGCACTGTATACATTTTCATTGTTATGCAGATGACACACAATTATACCTGTCAATGAAGCCAGATGATACTAATCAATTAGCCAAGTTAGAAGCCTGTCTTAAGGAAATTAAAGCTTGGATGACTTGTAATTTCCTGCTATTAAATTCAGATAAGACTGAAGTCATTCTTGTTGGTCCAAAAAACCTTAGAAATTCCTTTCCAAATCAAACTTTCAGTTTGGATGCAGTTACTCTTTCTCTTAATAGCTCTGTGAGGAACCTTGGAGTTATTTTTGATCAGGATTTGTCCTTCAATTCACATATTAAATTTGTTTCTAAGACTGCCTTCTATCATTTGCGTAATATTGCCAAGATTAGAAGCATCTTGTCTCAGAGTGATGCTGAGAAGCTGATCCACGCTTTTGTTAGCTAGAGATTAGATTATTGTAATTCTTTATTATCAGGCTGTCCTAAAACATCTTTAAAAAGTCTTCAGCTGATCCAAAATGCTGCAGCAAGAGTTTTAACAGGTACTAGAAAGAGAGATCATATCTCTCCGGTTCTGGCCTCCCTTCATTGGCTTCCCATAGAGTTTAGAATTAAGTTTAAAATCCTTCTTCTTACTTACAAAGCTTTAAACAATCAGGCTCCTTTTTATTTAAAAGATCTGATACTACCGTATCATCCTAACAGAGCACTACGCTCCCAAAATGCAGGATTACTTGTAATACCTAGAATCTCCAAAAGTACAATGGGAGGCAGAGCCTTCAGTTATCAAACTCCTCTCCTGTGGAATCAGCTGCCAATCTGGATTCGGGAGTCAGACTCGATCTCTGTTTTTAAGAATAGGGCTAAAACCTACCTTTTTGATATAGCCTACAATTAGGGAGGGATCATGTGTTTCTGAACCCTCCCTTAGTTATGCTGCTAATAGGTTTAGTCAGCCGGGGGACCTCCAGTAATGCACTGGGCCTCACTCCTTTCCTCACTCTCTATGAAATATTTTTTTTTTGCTGGTCATTAACATTTGTTTGTTCTCTCCCATGGATTGAGTCCCCATCGTGCTGTTTGCTCTCTACATGTCTGTTCTTTTCTTCTTCTCTGTCCCCTCGACCCCGGCCGGTCGCGGCAGGTGACTGCCCCTCCCTGGGCCTGGTTCTGCTGGAGGTTTCTTCCTGTTAAGGGGGAGTTTTTCCTCTCCGCCGTCGTCGGGTGCTTGCTCACGGGGGGTCGCCTGATTGCTGGGGTCTTTCTGCGGCTGTGGGGGTCCCCCCTACAGTTGATAGTGCTATGAGATGACTGTTGTTGTGAAATGGCGCTATATAAATAAAGTTGAATTGAATTGAATTGAAAATTGGGGGGATGGTGGTTGGAGTACCACTAGCCACTGCAATAGGCAGCGGAGCCCCCATCCCCCCAAGCCCTCAGTGTCTAAAATGCAATTGAAATTGAGGGGAAGGCAGCCCCTCTGCGCAGTAGAGGAATCCCCTACACTGACACAATGCAGCACACCCCCACCCCAAAACCCTAAGTGTATCCAAGAAGATGTATATTACATTCCATCCAGAATCCGGGGGGGGGGGGGGGGTAGGACTGGGAGGGAGGTGGTCCAAAAGGGATCCCGTCCCACCCCAGAAGCCAGCTTGCAAATGGGTTCAGGAGGCCACCCACTGCCCCCAAATCTCAGCCCAGGGTGAGGGCCGCCAGGCCGAGCTCGGCTACTCGGCCTGAGCTGCGTTAATAACAGCTAAGAGCCAACTTAATTGTAACACTTTCAAGCTATGCAATATTATGAAGATCCAAATCGCCGTTTAGCCCTCCTTGCCATGTTTTGCCTTTTACTGCAGTCTGTACCATCAGCTGTCCACACAGGCAAGACAGAAAATGACAGAGTTCCAAAAAGTTCAGCTTTTGTGTCATCAATCCACAGAATATTTTCCCGAAAGGCTTGGCGATCATCAAGCTGTTTTTTTTTTCTTTGTTTGTTTGTGAAATATGAGATGGGCCTTTGCATTCTTCCATGGTCAGCGGTGGTTTTTGCCTTGAAATCCTCCTATGGATGCCATTTTTACTTGGTGTCTTTCTTAGTGTTGAATCACGGACCAGTGTCCAAACTGAGACAAATGAGGCCTGCAGTTCTTTAAATGTTGTTCTGGGTTTTTGTTTCTCATCTGTTCTTATTTTTTTTTTTTAGATCACAGCATGATGTGTTGTTTTTGAGATGCTTTAGCCTACTTCACTTTGTCAGAGAGGGTCTATTTAAATGATTTCTTGATTCAACAGGCCTGGCAGTAATCATGCCTGCCCAACTAGCATGCCTATGAGGGCCCCACCATAGGTTTAATCTGGGCTGTCTTATGGGTCCCATGTTGGTTTGTCTGCAGGTTCCATGTGGGCTCTGTTGTGTATGTAAATAAACTGTAATAATAAGATGGCAGCAGGGTTGGTCATGGGCTAGACTGGGGTGGCTACTGCCAGTTTCTGGTGGTGACCCCGCCCATGATATAAAGCAGTGGGCAGAAGAGGATCTGCCTCTTTCGTCGTGGAAGCCACCTGGTCAGCAGGCGTGTGCCATGACCCTGTGTATGTATACAAATACTCTGTGTAATAAAGCTCCGTAAAACTGCAGCAACCGTGTGTTTGCTTTATACCAGTTATGGACATAACATTTTGCGACGAGGTAAAAGCGGGAATGGATAAGTTTGTTGCTGAATTTCGGCCATGTCTGGAGGTTCCGGGCAGGCCGCCCGTGACATGGCCTCGTTGGTCCTCTGCTTTTACCAACTACCTTGTGGTCTTGGACCTTGGCGAGCATGAGAGGCTTCGCGCGAGGGCGGTGGTAATCCATAAGTTGGGCGCTGAGAGGCAGAGAGTGTTGGACAGCCTGGGTGGGGCCGACAGTTTTGACGCTGTGGTGGAATTGAAGGTGCGCCATTTTCGAGCTGATGAGAGTTGTCACGGTCCGGCGCATCCATTTTCGACAGCGCCACCAGGGTTTAGGAGAGCTGGTGACGACGTTTGTTGCCGAGCTCCGTAGGCTGGTGAGGGGGTGTGAGTTTGGACGCCTGGAAGAGGAAATGATTTGGGACCAACTGGTGGAACACGTTTGTAGTGAAGCGGTCCGGTCCAGGTTATTGGAGTTTCCAGGAGAGTTGACGTTGGCCACGGCTGTTGATTTCACCCAGCAGGTTGAGGCAGCAGAGATCATCGCGTGGGGTCTGCCTGAAGGGGCTCTTCTGAGTGAGGATGATTCTCGTGCTAAGGCACCGAGTTGGGACCCGAATGACAGTGACGCCGGAAGTGACACGTATACCACTGTGGTGAAGATATGGTCTGCCCCTGGTACACCTCGTTGTTATGGGTGTGGGTCCCCTGTTCGCTGCTATAGAGCCAGTGTGTGCCCAGTGAGAGGAAAGCGGTGTGGCAAGTGCGATCTGCGGGACCACTTCGTCAGGATGTGCGACAGCTTCGTACGCAGGAGCCGTGGAAGAGAACCAGATGCTGTGCAGAAGTCTCCAACCATTGTACATACAGTCTCCCCAGTGACAACGGGGAGGATCGGCTGTGATGTCATGCTCGACAGTGTCGTGATTCCGCTGTTGATTGACACAGGTGCTGTTATCTCGGTGTTGAACCTGGTGACCGTGAACAATTTGTTTCCCCACCAACAGATTAAACAACGTGAGAAAGACTATTACGGCTATGGGCTGAACAGACTGGCTGTGATGGGCTTTATGGAGGTAGAAGCCCGTTATGGGTCGGTCGTGGTGCCTCGAGCCCGCATTCATGTCACCGCTGCGGGGGTTAACATCATGGGGTGTAACCTATTTTATAGCCTGGGTTTTTCGATCACCAATGTGTCAGGTGAGGAGTGGTCGGGCTGCGGACTGTGGAGCCGGACGACCCCACTGATGGATGGCGTGGAGGTGAGGGAATCAGACTGGTTGGACATGTGTCATGACGGAGAGCACGTTCGGCGCTACGCGAGGATGCCGCAGGTTGGACCCGATGCCAGTCTGTTTGATGCCCAAACTGGGGCATGGAATGGCACAACGGGATCCCGCTGGCAACCTGTAAAGATGAGGCGCCCACACTGGATCCAGAAGGAGCGAGACCAGAGAGCGAGCTGTTACATCGCTCGGGAAGACGGTCAGCCATGGGAAACACAGACCGGGCCCAGGAGTCGACCGGACCATTGATGGAGACCAGTCAGATCCATCGTCATCGGAGGAGGAGGTCGCGGGCTTCCCTGCGGGTCGGCCGTGTGGTGCGGCCCAGGGTTGAGGCCCGGACGAGAGGTGAACATGGCTCGCGCAAGCGGCACGACGAGAGGAGACAGTTCCGAGTGGAGGCCATTTGGAGTGACGGGTATCTACGCTTGTCTGACCAGACCTAGAAGCATCCGAATGAGCTGCACAGGGTGGAGGAGATGAAGCGACGCGGTGGGAGGCCTGAGGTCAAGTGATGGAGGCGTCTGGAGAAAGACCGGCCTGAGGACTGAGAGAATTGTTTTAGTTTCTGTCTGTGTTTTTCTCCCCAGTCCGGATGTGTTTATTTCTTTATTTACGTTTGTCTGCTGCTAGTTTGGTACCCTGGTTTGATTAAAAAAAAAAAAAAGAGTGCTAATTTGAGAGAAGTTTTCTATTATAATTATGATGTGGATTGACTGAATTTTGGCCTGAGGCGTTTGTGTGTATAAATTATGTGGTTTGCTAATTTTGGGATGAAATTTTATTAGAGTGTTTTGTGTGCCCAGGTTTGGGGTGGTGGGGTGTGTTTGTCCAATGTGAATTGTGTATGATTGAGTATTTACATACCCAACATTTTGGAATGTTCCCAGTGTGGGGGTGAACGTTGGGGGGGGGGCAGTAGCTGTTATTTGTCTTGTGATTATGTATTTTGTGTGGAGCTGTTCCAGGATTACTTTGCTTTAATTTTAGTATTGTAGTTACATGGCTTTGTTTTGTGTTCGGTGACAGAATAATCCGCCCAGCCGTGTGGGGGTGCTGGTAGTCTACCTGGCCCTCAAGTTAGTTGTGTGCATGGATAGGTTGTTTATTTGTCTTTGTAATTGTTTTGTTTTAGTGTGTGAGTCGGGAAGCACATTTTTTTGGGGGGGACTATCTGTGCGCTTGGCTTTTTTTTGAATGGGGGCGGAGAAATGTTGTGTATGTAAATAGGCTGTAATAGTAAGATGCGGCCAGGTTGGTCATGGGCTAGACCGGGGTGGCTACTGCCGGTTTCCGGTGGTGACGCCACCCATGGTGTAAAGGAGTGGGCAGAAGAGGCTCTGCCTCTTTCGTCGTGGGAGCCACCTGGTCAGGCGGGCGTGTGCCGTGAGCGTGTGTATGTATACAAATACTCTGTGTAATAAAGCTCCGTAAAACTGCAGCAACCGTGTGTTTGCTTTATACCAGTTATGGGCATAACATGCCCCATCTGTGTTTGCCCACATTGACTTTACCTGTGATACAGGCAGGTTTTTTTTGGACAAGTTACTAAAAAATAGTAACTAATTACAGTCACTGTTACTTTACAGTTACTTTACCAGTTACTACATGATTAAAGTAACTAGTTACTTGGAAAAGTAACTTGCACATTACCTTTAAATGCACACTTGAATCATCTTGCACACATGGCAAGATAATTTAATTAATGGATTACATTAAATGGATTCATGAATTGCTGTCCTACTGCTATTGTTATCATTGCTGCATTGTTTATTGTTGTTGTATTGTGTTATCTATTCTATGTAGCTGGCGTTGGCTGGCCAGGGGACACAAAATGGAAAGTAGCTTCAGCTATAATCTTGTTATGTCTTATGTTCATTAATATCTCTAAGTCTCTTTTATAAATAAATAAACTTATAAACTTACATTACAGGCTTATTAATATCAAGCTGAAAACAGACTATTTCAGAAAGAGGTTTTAGAACATGTTTAGTCTGCTTTAGCCTTGAGAGCTCTTATTGTGGGAAAAATCTGGAGGAAATCATCATTATATTGCCCGTAATTTCCTCATTTTGGAGTGAGAGTTGGCAACACTGCATAAAGCGGTCTATGTTTATTTTACCTTTATGATATGGATTTAATCCAATGTGCAGTGATCCAAAGAAAATGTCCATTACCCACAGTCCAAATGATCCAGTTCCTCAAATTCCTTTTGGAGATCAAAATCCCTTTTTGAATAATCTTTATCCAGGTAGCTAGTAAATGTGTTTTAACTTCAGTGATCACAGTCCAGCTGTCTGATGGAAAGTGACTTATTATCACATCTCCAGTCTTTAACAACATATCTGACAATCAGGTTTAATTCTTGCTGGGTTGCAAACTGTCCAGATGCATACTTGTGCTTGAAATCCAGCTGTGGCTGTTGAGACAAGAGTATTTCCACTTTACATGCAGCCATGGCTGTTCAGATGCAGTAGCAGAGATCCACTGTTAGCATAGCTAACCGTTACTTAACACTAGCTTTGTCTTAGCTTTATTGCTGTTCTCAGGTGCTTCTGAAGATTGCAGGAGGTCTCAACTGCACTTTAGGTTCAAACTCACCAGTATGCTTTTGTCCTTAACTGCGACAAAGGAAAAATAATCTGTCTATTTCCACAAAAACAAAGGAGCTTCTTCTTTTCCTCTGCTCAGTAGTCAAGACTTGGCTCTCTGCAACAGGTTATGTCAATTGATGGCTGCATCAGCTAAGGTAGGGTCAGTTTGTGTATTCATTTATTTGGCGAAAAATATCTATCAATGTTAATAAAAAGAGTAACAAGTAATGCATCTGATAAAATTTAAGTAACTGTAATGCATTGCTGAATTTTTAAATTGTAATTTTGTTACAAAGCACGTTACTGCAGAAGTAGTGGCGTTACAGTTGACCTAAAACCAGTTACAGGAGGAAATGATTAGAAGTGAACAATAACATTAATTGCAATAATTGTGCAAGGTACTGTGCAACGTGATGACTCCGAGGATCTGGCAACCCAAAGAGGAGTGAGCCAAGGGGCAGGTAAGTATAACTGATAAGCAGAATGATGAGTTTTTAAAGTTAATTTCTTTGCTTCCACTTCGGCAGGGGAAAGCGGCCCGGAGCAGGTGAAGGACTTCCACGCTGGAGAAGCAGGCTTCCAGGGAGACAGGTGTTGAGGTGCTGAGCTCATTTCATGGTGCAGGCTGTGTGTAGGTTAACATCACTAGACAGAGTTAAGGGAGAGCACCCTATTTAAAGGGCCTGGCAGCAGGTGAGGAACAAGGCTGCAGGGTGTTATGTCCAAATAATCTGAGACAGGAGCCTCCATTAACTGAGTACTGAACAACTTTATTAACGTGAACAACAGAATATATATTCTAACCATAGTCCGCCTGACGTCATCACACCAACCCCCTCGGCTAAGCTACGGCAAGCCCGAGAGTCAGTTCCCACATACAGTATAACATTTCCCCCCTTCACAAAGTCAAAGAACCCCGCATCCCCCAAACGAAGAAACAACCACAGTATCATCTACCCAATATTATTATCATATTTTCCTTTTTTTTTTTTAACTAACGAGGCGAAACTCAGCCAACCAAACGGGCATCTGGGTAGACTACCAGAGCACCCTATCGTGTTAGAGCGGATTATTCTCCCGCTCAGTCCCAACATGCATCAAATATTGTAGTACTCAATACATAGTCCTCCAGGTACCTGGGCCTCTGACAAACTCTAGCCAGGTGTCGCCTGGGCGGGGACCCAGGCACTGTCGGCCTCGCCTGTGAGCCCTCACCACCCCAGTCCCACTAGCCCCACCCCATACCAGGCTGTCTCATCGCAGTTCTAGTCCTTTATTCCAGTGGTGTCTTTCTGAGTCTACTGGAGTGCCACTGCAACCTGTCCGCAAGCTCGAACGTGTCCTGGCTCCGTTGCCTCACGATCAGCAGGGAACCCATCCAGAGGGGATGTAGCTTATGTGTGCGGTTAGGGTGTTTGATCAAGATTCGGTCCGACACCTTCAGTGCGTGGGCTCTCGCCCTGTGCTTCCTGTCAAATCGACGCCTCATTTTACGCTATTGTGCAGTGACCCGACGCCGTGTAGAGTCCACCTTTCTTGGGGAGTGAGTTGTGGGAGGCCTTAGTTGATCCAAAGGTAGAAGCAGTTCACGTCCCACCATGTGAGCCGCGGGGGAACATCCTGTCATAGCATGGGCCGTCGCCCTGTAGTGAAGTATTGTGTTCTGCAGGGCGTCTGGAAATGCAAGGCCATCTGCCAAATGGGCTCTCAGTCCGTTTTTTAGGGTTTTGTTAAATCGTTCGACACTCCCATTGGCCTGGGGTTGGTAGAACATGGTTTTAATGTGTTCCACACCCTTACCACTCAGGAACTCTTCAAATGCCCCAGAGGTGAACTGCGGGCCATTGTCAGTTGCAATTGCATTCGGTGTCGCCCACCTGACAAACAGTGACGAGAGGAAACTCATAACCACATCCATCATAACTGAGTTAGTGGGCAACACCTCCGGCCACTTTGAAAACAAGTCGTAGGCCACAAGCAGGAACCGACTGTTCAGGGGTGCTCCATGCAGTTCACCACAGATGTCCAAATGTATGTGTTTCCAAGGATCTTCCGGGTACGACAGCGGTCACAGGAGTGGAGGGGGTGGTCCATGAGTCTTCCCGCTCTCCAAACATGGAATACAGTTTTTCACCATAACTTCAATGTTCTTATCAATACCTGGCCACCAAACAGAGTCCCTGCTGCACTGTTTTACTCTGATCACACCCAAGTGGCCCTCATGGAGCATCGCCAGGACACGTGGTCTCAGAGACACTGGGATTAGCGTGCAGTCCCCCTCACCACACATACCCCATCCCAACAGCTCGTCGTGCCCATGAGCGGCATGTCGACTCTGTCGAGTTTTAGCACATATCATTTCAATGGTCCCTTTTTCACGCATGCCACATACATCTGTGTCATGTTTCTGGGCTCTGCCGCCAGTGGTTTAGCAGTGATAACGCAGGCCCTGTCCCGCGCCCCAGTCCGCTGCCTCCTGGGGGTTCGCCCCAGAGAGTTAGTCACCATGCTAATGGCTGTGTTGGATGGGGAAACTTGAGCAGCTATACTGCCTTTAGGCAACGCTGATAAACTCCGCAGCACTGTGGACTCACTCTGCCTAACCAGGTCGAACACGTTCTCCAACCACAGACTATCTCTAGCTAGCTTTTTCTTGCTCTTCAGCCACATGTTGTTGGTGTTGTGGGCTAGCTTATCCCGGACCACCTCTTCCTCCATAGGCCCGAAGGCACATTCTTTCGCTAGGCTGCGTAGCTCCATAATAAAGGACTAAGTGGACTCAACCGTTCGCTGTTGGTGGTAAAAAAATTCATACCTCCGCACCATGATGGTGGAATAGTCTCCGAAAGCTCAGTCCATTAGTTCTAAGCCATCCTTCTACGAGCCATTGCCGCACTGCCCAAAATATATTTGCTGACCCTCCTCACCGTGGTAGTGGATCAGTAGGCTCCTCCGTCTCTCTTCATCGGCGCCGCTCATGCCAGCTGCAGCCACATACACTCCGAACATCTCCCTCCAGAGGGCTCACGGTATAGCTGGTGTTCCCGGAGACTGCAAAAACGGAGGTGATTGTTTGAAACACGTGTCCATTTTAGTCCTCGTTGCCAAATGTGATGTCCAAATAATCTGAGATGGGAACCTCCATTAACTGAGTACTGAATAACTTTATTAACATGAACAACAGAATATAAATTCTAGCCGTAGCCTGCCTGACGTCATCACACCAACACCCTCAGCTAGGCTACGGCAAGCCCCAAGAGTCAATTCCCACATATAACACTAATCAGAGAGAGAGAGAAAGGCAGAGTACACCCAGAACCGTTACAGTAATCCTTCCTCAATGAACGCCTCCTGGTGTCACTCTGGGCTCGTCTGTGTGCTGCTGATGGAAGGTAGTGATTAGGGAGTTGTTCATAATGAAGGACCTGGGGATCCATGATCTTTCTTCAGGGCTATAACCCCTCTAATCCACCAGGGACTGTATGCCACAATCTCGGCAATTATTTATTTATTTAGCGAATGCAAAGTCCTTAAGCCAAGCAGTTGCCTCCTGGTTTGCTGTATGGAGGGTGTGTAATCCTCCTTCCAGTCTTTGGAGCGGGCAAGCCTCTATGATGTGTTCCATAGTTTGCTCCTCTCCACATGCGCACAGTGGGCTAGGGCTACTGCCCCATCTGTGAAGGCTGGCCAAGCAGGGGCCATGTCCAGTCCTGAAGCGATTGAGTGTAGACCACTGTCTCCTTGGGAGGTTGGTGCCCAGGACCTGTTGGTTGGGGTTTATCACCAGCTGTTTGTTTGGGACCTCCTTGGTCTCCCATTCCTCTTGCCAAGCTGTCTGGATGGTAAAGTCAG
Organism: Pholidichthys leucotaenia; assembly: GCA_020510985.1. Classification (NCBI taxonomy): domain Eukaryota; kingdom Metazoa; phylum Chordata; class Actinopteri; order Cichliformes; family Pholidichthyidae; genus Pholidichthys; species Pholidichthys leucotaenia. The sequence goes on along the minus strand of CM035836.1, from coordinate 300,300,412 downwards.
CTGGGGGAGGGTTTTTCCAAATCGGCCGTCTGGATGAAAGTCGGGCAGTGGGTGGGGTGTAGATATCTGCATGGATTGGTAAGTGAGGAAAATCTTTAACTTTTTGGAGCATCCTTTGAGTTAATGCTGCTCGCCGGATGTGTGGAGGGGCTATGTTTGACAGTACAGAGAGCCAGGGGAGTGGTGTTGAGCGGATTGTTCCAGTTATAGTTCTCATGGTTGAGTTGAGCTGGGTGTCTACATGGTGTGTGTAAGATGACCTGGACCAGACAGGGGCACAATATTCTGCTACAGAGTATGAAAGGGCCAGTGCTGAGGTGCGCAGGGTGGAGACTGCCGCCCCCCATTTTGCACCAGCGAGCTTGCAGAGCAGGTTGTTTTGTACTTTCACCTTAGCAGCCGTCCCCTTTAGATGTTCCTTGAAGGATAAGGTCCTATCAAGGGTCACTCCAAGATAAGTTGGATTTGGGGCATGCTTAAGCTTGAGTCCGCTCAGGTGGATGTTTAGTTCTCTGGCAGCTTTTGCATTGTGGAGAAGAAATACACTGGAGACGGTTTTTGCTGGGCTTGGTTTTAGGCACCAGATTTTGCAGAACTGGTCCAGTTTAGCAAGATCTTCCGTGAGCACCCGTTCCAGTGGTTCAAAGTCTGGTGCTTGGAATGCCAAACAGATGTCGTCTGCATAGATGAATTTGCGGGATTTTGTAATAGGCAGGTCGTTTATGTAGAGGTTGAACAGAGTTGGAGCTAGAACTGAGCCTTGTGGGAGTCCGTTTTTCTGCATCCTCCATGCACTTGTGTTCTGACTGAGGTGGACTCTGAACCTTCAGTTGGTCAGCAGGGTTTTTATAATTGCTGTTGCCCAAGCAGGGATCGCCTTTTTAAGTTTCAGGAGGAGGCCTTTGTGCCAGACCGTATCATAGGCGGCTGTAAGATCGAGAAACACAGCCCCTGTCTTCAGTCTGCTCTCGAAGCCATTTTCAATGAAGGTGGTTAGGGCCAGTACTTGTTCTCCTGTACTGTGGTCCTTGCGGAAACCTGCTTGATCCACACTTAGAATATCCTCTATTTCTGGGGAAATGCGTTGCAGTATTAGGCGCTCCATGATTTTGTAAGGAACGCTGAGTAGGGAGATTGGGCGGTAGCTTGCTGGTAGTTTGTGGTCTTTGCCAGGTTTTGGGATGGCAATGACCTTTGCTGTCCGCCATTTCTTTGGGATCGAGTTTGTTTGTGTGATCCTTGTGTAGAATTGTGTCAACCAGGTTAGGGCTCGGGGGCCAAGATTTTTCATGAATTCTGGGAAGATGTTATCGTATCCTGCTGCCTTTCCACATTTCAGGCCCTGTAGGACTTTCTCCAGTTCAGCAGCCTCGAAGGGTTCAGGGTTCGTTTCCTCTACAGGCATTTTTTGGTGTTTTTTTTAGCTCAGTTGTAACTGCTCTTCTGGTGTCTTTGTCTTGGGGTGCTTTGGCGATAGTCAGTAGGTGGGATGCAACTTGGTTGGGTGTGACGGATGCTCGGCTTTGGCTAGGGGGCTTCTGTGCAGCTCCTAGGCGACGGATGAGGCTCCAACATTTCCTGCTAGAGTGGGTAAAGCTCCGGTCAGCAACTGTCTCCTCCCATTTCTTTCGCCGGGCTGTATTTAGCGATTCAATGAGATGGTCTGCTATCTCTGGGTCCCCTGATGTTTGATAGAATTGTAGGAGGGCAGCACTTTCTCCGTCCAAACATGGGACATAGAGGGGTCGGTAGCCTCGTGGGATTGCAGTATGGGCAGCCTTGAAGATTGCGCTGCAGAAGCAGTTGTATGCTTCATCTACAGTGATGGTGTGGAGTGGGATGGTAACAACGCTCCGGTCCAGAGTTTCACTGAATTTCTTCCAGTTGGCTTTGCGGAAGTTCCAGCGCATCTTCCTTGGGCTGTATATGACTGGAAGTTGTAGGCCAATGTGTACAAGCAGGGGCCGGTGTTGGCTGTGTGGAAAATCATCAAGAATGAGGATCTGTGTAGGATATGGCTCCCCATTCAAAGAGCTGACCCAACACAGGTCAGAAGAATAGTCCTTCTTCCACCTTGCAGAGTGGAAGGTTCCTCTTTGTTTGGGGTCGTATATCAAAGCGAGGTCATTTCTAGATGCCCAGTCTGAAAGTGCCTCCCCATCACTGTCCACTGCTGGGTACCCCCAGTCAGGGTGATGGCTGTTAAAGTCCCCCACATAGATGGCAGGGTGGGGTAGGGTGGGTAAGACCTGCAGATCCCAGTTGGCATTAGGGGGCTTGTACACATTGACAATATGGAAGCCACCAATGATTATGGTGTCTGAGAAATGTGTTGTTATCAGGTGATTTGCTTCAACTATGTCAGAACGCACATAGGTGGCACGTCCATGTTTAGCATGTAGAACATAGCACAGGAGGTCAAAGCCTTTGATGGTGAAGCGGCCAGCTTCCTCTGTGCCAATATGAGTCTCTTGGAGGCAGATTACATCAATCGAATGTTGGAAGGCGAGGACTTCGATAAGGCTTCGCTTGACATCTCCCTCCAGAGGGCTCACGGTATAGCTGGTGTTCCCGGAGACTGCAAAAACGGAGGTGATTGTTTGAAACATGTGTCCATTTTAGTCCTCGTTGCCAAATGTTATGTCCAAATAATCTGAGACGGGAACCTCCATTAACTGAGTACTGAATAACTTTATTAACATGAACAACAGAATATAAATTCTAGCCATAGCCTGCCTGACATCATCACACCAACACCCTCAGCTAGGCTACGGCAAGCCCCAAGAGTCAATTCCCACATATAACACTAATCAGAGAGTGAGAGAAAGGCAGAGTACACCCAGAACTGTTACAGTAATCCTTCCTCAATGAACGCCTCCTGGTGTCACTCTGGGCTTGTCTGTGTGCTGCTGATGGAAGGTAGTGATTAGGGAGTTGTTCATAATGAAGGACCTGGGGATCCATGATCTTTCTTCAGGGCTATAACCCCTCTAATCCACCAGGGACTGTATGCCACAATCTCGGCAATGTGCATCAATGATGCGGTTAACCGCGTAGATCAAACCTCGGTCGACCATTTTTGGGGAGGTGGAGGTTTGGATGGTGGGCAAAGGGAGCTGGTAAACACTGGTTTGACCTGTGAGATGTGGAACACTGGGTTTGTGTGACGTGATGGAGGGAAGTTGAGCCGAACTGAGGCAGGATTCACAATTGCCATGATGGAGAAGGGGCCAACAAAGCGAGGGGTTAGTTTCCTGCTGTCCTGCTTCAGATGGAGGTGTTTGGTGGATATCCAGACTCTGTTGCCACCAGAATAGGCAGGGGACCTCCTTCTGTTGATCCACTTGATGTGTTCTTCCTTCGACTTGAGCAGTGCTGCCCTGATGACCCTCCAGAGGTGACGGCATCTGGCCATGTGGTCTGTGACACTGGGGACAATGATCTCTTCCTCTGAGATGGGCAGGAGGGAGGATTGTACCCCAAGGATGCCTCAAAGGGGGGCACACCAGTGGCCGCAGATGTGACAGTGTTGTGGGCATACTTCACCCAGGGCAGGAGGGAACACCATGAAGAGGGGTCCGAGGTCTTGACACACCACAGGAATGCCTCCAACTCTTGGTTGGCCCTCTCACACGACCCGTTGGATTAAGGGTGGTATCCTGATGACAAACTAACCGTGGCCCTGATGGATTTAAAGAATGAGTGCAAGACCTGTGATACAAACTGGGGACCATGGTCCAAAATGATGTTGCATGGGATGCCATGTTGTCTGATGACTCAGGTCGTGAGGAGATTGGCCTTCTCCAAGGAAGATGGAAGCTTGTGAAGGGTGATAAAGTGGGCCGCCTTCGAGAACCTGTCCACCACTGTAAGGATAATGGTATGACCCTTAGACAGTGGCAGACCAGTGACAAAATCTAATGCAATGTGCGATCAGGGGCGGCCAGGGGTGGGGAGGGGATAGAGCAACCTGGCGGGAGGGGTGGTGAGAGACTTGCCGGCTGAGCACAGGGCACAAGCCTTGATGTATTCCTGCACATCCCGATCCATGGTGGGCCTCCAAAAGGTGCGGTGAAGGGCAATGAGGGTCCTTGCTACCCCCGGGTGACAGGAAAACTTAAAGGCTTGCATCCAGTGGATGACCTCACCTTTAATGGTGGCAGGAACAAACATCTGGTCCAGAGGGCCTGACCCAGGGCCTGGGTCGGTGGTTTGGACCTCCCTCAACTTTTGCTTGATTCCCCACGGGAGGGCTCCTACAACAGCGGAGCCTGGGATGATGGTGTCCACCATAGGGTCAGCAGCGTCGGGGTGAACTGTCTGGAGAGGGCATCGGGTTTGGTGTTCTTTGAACTGGGTCTATAGGTTAGGGAAAAGTTAAACCAGTCAAAGAACAGTGCCCATCTGGCTTGGCGAGAGTTGAGCCATTTAGCTGCTTTAATGTATTCTAAATTTTTGTGGTCGGTCCAAACCAAGAACTGGTGAACCGACCCTTCAAGCCAGAGTTGCTACTCCTGCAGCTCCAACTTCACAGCCAGCAGTTTTTGGTCACCAATGGCGTAGTTCCTCTCGGCATGGGTCAAGTGCCAAGAGAAATACGCACATGGGTGGACCTTGTGGTCGGTGACCGAGCGTTCAGAGAGAACTGCCCCCTACCCAATGTCTGAGGCATCCACTTCGATGATGAATTACCTTTGGGGGTCGGGTTGTGTTAGGTTGTGTCAGGATGAGTGCCTCAATAAAATGTGTTTTCAGGAGGGAGAACGCAGTCTCGGCTTCATTGGACCAAATGAAGGGAACTTTGGTTGAGGTTAACTGAGTGAGCAGGGAGGCCATTGTACTATAGTTCCAGAAAAAACTGTGATAGAAGTTAATGAAGCCTAGGAACTGTTGAAGCTGCTTTTGGGAGGAGCATGTGGGCCAAATCAGTACTGCTTGGATTTTTTGGGGATTGGGTTTGAGCTCACCTTCTGAGATTATGTACCCCAGAAAAGTTATTGCGGTGGTGTGGAATTCACATTTTTCGGCTTTTACAAAAAGTTGCTTTTCGAGCAGGCGTTGAAGCACCCTCTGCAAGTGAACCTTGTGCTTGATAAGGGTGTGTGGGAAGATCAGGATATCATCCAGATAATCAAAAACAAAAGAGTCCAAAAGTCCCACAGGACATCATTGATAAGGCGCTGGAAAACTGTTGGGGCATTGGTGAAGCAGAAGGGCATGACCAGATATTCAAAATGGCTGGTGGGGGTGTGGAATTCCATTTTACACTCATCGCTCTCACAGATTCGGACAAGATTGTATGCATTTCTGAGGTCAAGTTTAGTGTAAACAGTGGAACCCTGGAGTTAATCAAAGGCCGAGTTGATGAGTGGTAGAGAATACTTGTCCTTTACTCCAGTGCTTTAGAATTCACGATAATCAATGCATGGGCGGCAGGTGCCATCCTTTTCCCCCACTAAACAAAAACCCTGCTCCCACCGCCGATAATGAGGGACAAATGATACCAGCGCTAAGGGTCTCTTTAATATATTTATCCATGGCTCCTCTCTCAGGGGATGGCAAGCTATACAACCGGCTGGAGGGCAATCGTGAATCCTGTTGGAGCTCAATAGCGCAGTCATAGGATCGATGGGGAGGGAGGGACAGCACTTTGGTCTTAATGAAGATGGGCACCAGATTGTGGAAAATAGGGGGTATGTTGGAGAAATCAGGGGATTCAGCAGTGGGAGGCGGAATGGGGATTCTGGTAGGTTCGGTACGTCGGGTGGCAGGAGGGAAGGAAGCTGTGGGGGGGGGGCAGAGAAGACCACTGTGGGGGCCGAGGGTCAGACAGCCATTCCCTCAAGCATTCTTGCAGCCTACTGTCTGGGTTAATGATGAGGGAGATGAGCTTGTCGAGAGACTCTGGTTCCTCCCAAAGGCAGACAAGCTCATCACAGAGAGCGGAGTTAAGGTGAATGCTGAGCGTAGCGCAATGTCATCCCAGCCCATGGAGGCCGCGAGAACCTGAAAATCGATGGGAGTGGTCGGCTGCTGATCTAGCCGCTTGGTGAATCATCATAATGCTCCTTACTGTGGATGTTTATATATCTACATATTTATTCCATCTAGCTACAATGCTCTGCACTGTGTGTTTATATACTCATATATTTATTCCATCCAGCTACAATGCTCTGCACTGTGTGTGTGTGTGTGTATATATATATATATATATATATATATATATATATATATATATATATATATATATACACTGTATATATATATATAGTAATATGTACATATGTACATTAGCTGCTCTTGCTTTTTCTTCTTGCCTTCTGATTGTTGCTCTGAGTGTTGCTATCCCTGTGCTGTTGCAATTCTGGAATTTCCCCGTTGTGGGACTAATAAAGGCTTATCTTATAAGCTGGGAGGACACTGTTCCCTCCCGCTTGAAATGGCCAAACACACGGTTAAACTCTTCCATATAACGGTTGTAGGTGTATGTATTATAATTTGGCCCCTGGATAATGGCTTGGGCCCATCACAGAGCGCGCTCATCAAGCAACCCCGTAATGCCAAGGTGTACAAACCTGGTCATTTTCACCCCCTTCTTTGAATCCAGTTTTTGATCTAAGTTATTATTATTATTATTATTATTATTATTATTATTATTATCATCATTTCTGTGGGAAAACCTTCTCTGGGGAAAAAATGAAAATAAAAACTGTTCCCATACCTACTGGCAAAATGGGTTTTGAATATACAGTATTTCTAAAAGGAGTAGGATAACAAAGATTTAAAAGTTCAAACGTTAGATGAGGAAGTGCTGGGCTGCACTCCAGGGAAAACACATGTTTATGAGTCAAGAAAAAATAAAGGATAATCTTTACAAATGCAAATGATACACATTCACTGCAAATACCTGTATATGACACAGTTCTTTACAAAGCACTTAACAGATATCACTCCACCATAAGAACTGGAGGGTTTTTTTTGTTTGTTTTTTTTTTAAATAGAAAAATAAAAAAACAAACTGATTTTCTGGAAGCAGAGACATCAGACATACCTTGTCAGGATTATGGAACACACTGATTGCTGCTGGTTTCTGCACTTCTCCTGTGTGAGATCCCCTGACCAGTTGAGTACTTTCCTTTTGCTCTTCTCTAGTTGCATAACAGCTCTTGCTCAACACAGCTCAACAAATGGGTCGCTTCCAATAAGATCAGAGGTCCAACCCTCCCCTGTCAGCCTGCTGTGCTGTTTTTTTTTTTGTTTTTTTTTTTTCTCAGTGCAGATGGACTGCTCAGTGCTGCCTTATTCACTTCAAATGATTTCAATGCAAGATAAATAATATTCAACAGCATGCTTTATACCATATATCAGAGAGAGTCATATCAGGGGGTCACGACCCTTCCTCCGTGCACTGCGTAAAAGCATACGGGGGATCGTGACATAAGATAAGATGGCTATAGGGACATAATAATAAATGACTGAGACTGTAAAGACAAAACTAAGATTGAAATACTAGAGCAACTCTTCAACAGAAGAGCAAACTCAGATAACATAATGCAAACAAAACCATGCTGAGATACAATAATAAAACTGAGACAAGGGAAATACAGAAAAATAATCTGAAATAACTGAAAGCGTGAGCACGATGCTCCCACGGTGCTCCGCATCGTGACAGCTGGAGGTGGCAGAGTTGAAGATGCTCAGACTCTCACTGGGTGTGACTAGGAGGGACATAATTAGAAATGATTATATCAGGGTGACAACTCAGGTTGAGCAGTTTGGAGACAAAGTAAGAGAGGCAGGCTGAGATGGTTTGGACATGTGCAAAGAATCGATAGTGGATATATTGGAGAAAGGATGTTGAAGATGGAGCTACCAGGTAGGAGGAAAAGAGGAAGACCACAGAGAAGATTCATTGTAGTGAAGGAGGACATGGAGAGGGTTGGTGTTACAAAGGAAGATACAAGGATAGGGTGAAATGGAGGCAGATGATCCACTGTGGTGGCCCTAAGGGAAACAGCTGAAAGGAGAAGCAGAAGACTGCTGGAGATTTTCCAGGTTCTTTTCTATGATTTGGAATTGGTTATTGTTGGGGTGTTCTTGTATGTGTTTTGATGTGTTCAGTTATTTCTGCTGTGCTTTGTATATTGGTTTCTGACTCTTAGGTTCTGTTCATAGGTTTGGTTCCTTTGTCTGTCTAGCCTCCCTTGTTGGCATCATTGCTTCCACGTGTGTTATTATCTGCAACTGTTCCTCATCCTTCATTGCCTCATGTTGGTTTAGTTTCCCCCCATGTCTCTTCTCAGAGTTGGGTCCTTGTGTCTTCTTTCTGAATCTTCTGTGTAAAGCAAAGTCAAGTGTGTAAATTTTGGTTCCTGTTTTTGTTGTTGCTGTTGTTGTTGTTACTTCCTTGCATCACCTTGTGTAGTTTAGTTTTTGTGTTTTAAAGTTTAAATTGAGTATTATTTTTTTTTGGCCTATGTACCATACTTAATTTTTTCTTCATTTTTTTTAATAAAATCCACATTTACCTACCATCAGTCTGCATTTGTGTCATTGTTCTACATTCCTTGACATTATCAACACTACGACTTCTACAAAAGGGAAAGAATGTCTGACATTTCACATTTATATGGTAAAAATCCTTAATTTTAAATAAAAGGATTTGGTGCAAGTGTGCAGCATGTGCTTTGATTTGGATCCCAACTCTCCAGCAAAAATAGCCAACGCCCCCAAAACTGTTTCCTTAAGGGCAGGATCACATGAGGACAGAACTGCTATACTGCTTAAAGTTCATTTAACTTATTATATTGTACCTGTCTATAATGAATCTCTAACCTTTTACTTTTTAATTTGCTGCTCTCCAAGCAATGATTAACCAAGTTATTGGACTGTTTAGCACAACTGGATGTCACGCTACTTTGTAAGTGGGCAGCTACATTTTTTAAGTGCAGCAACTTAAAAAGACAATAAAGATATAGAATTCTGATTCCATTATGATACACAGTAACAGTGCATCTGAAAAGCAATCACAGCTGTCATGATCTTGGGGCAAGGGTGGGCGCCATGCCCACGTTCCTGTCTAGTTTAGTGTTTTTCTGTCTGCTGTGTTTGGTCCCTCTTTAATTCTTGTCTTTTTTTTTTTATCTGTAGTGCTATTATGTACATTTTGGCATTCTGTTGTGTTTGTATCGTTATGGTTCCGGTAATGTCTTATTTTGACAGTGCTGTGCAGTTTCCGGTGGTCATACTGATCAGAGCTGCACACCTGTTATTCATTCTATTATTTTCTCCACTCATGCATGCACACCTGTGTCTAATTATGTGCTGCTTATATGGGCACAGCAAACCTCTGGAGTTTGCTGTGTCCTTCTTCCACGTTACCCCGTCCTCAGGAACAGAGCTGTCTGTCCTGAGTGTGTTTTGGACAGCTGTTGAGGAGAGTAGGAGAGCTCCGTCCAGGTATGTGTTTCCCTTATTTCCATCCGTGAGCCCCTGCAGCCTTTGGGAGAGCTCCGGCTGGATTCCACCCCTGGCTTGTTGTTACTGACTTCTTGTCCCCCTGGACATCGAGCCCCACTCTTCTCCAGGGTTTGTCATTGTGTACTTGTTTGTTAGCACCATGCACTCCATGCTTTAGTTTTTGTATGTTAATGTTTTTGTCTGTTTTTACATTAATAAATGTGCAGAAACCCCAGTGTGCGTTTGGTGTCCTTCAATAGCCCTTGAAAATGGCCTTTAATGACAGATGGACGTGACCAACAGTGGACACCAGCCACCGTGCGTTTCTGCTGTTTCCTTTTCCCCTCTTTTTTTTTGTTCTCCCAGTTGTTAGTCCTGTTTATTCAGCATGGCAGGCCGTTTTGACTACGGGAGTTATGGACTGGCCGGGGAGGAGTGTTGGGCAGCGGAGCTTTTGGAGGACATAGTGTCAGACGTCTCACTGACCCACACTCCCGAGGAGGAGCTGCAGGTGTGGGATAGTGCAGCACAGCAGGTCAAGGAATTCCCCAGCCCGTGGAGCATCCCAGAACTGACAGATCTCCTCACCTCCGTCCTCCACGCTTAACATCAGCTCCACGGGCTGGGGGAAGTCCCTTTGCTGCGGAGGAGGCCATCCTGGAGACTGAAGCCACAAGCCTGGAGCCATCATCAAGCTGCAGCTTTGCCTCTCCACGCCGACCAGTGTTCTGCTGCCATCCTGGATCAGGCATGCAATCCTCGTACCTACAGACGGTCCCAGCACGGAGGAGATGGAGGTGCGTGAACAAGTTGTTGTAGAGGAGAAGGAGCTAATCTTGGGCTACAAACCATGGCTCGTCCCAGAGTCTCTGCCGGAGCTGCAGGGAGCTTCACCAGCCAGATCGGTGTTTGAGCCGACGTCAGAATGTCCCCTCACTCGGGTGCTCCGCCCATTGGGCCAGACGACCTTCACAGCTCCTGAAGTGATGACGTCTGTCCTCACAGCAGCCACCACCAATCCCTGGGAATTAAGGCAAGTATCTCATCATTTTTAAACATCTAATAATGAATTGCTTTGCCTTATTCCAGGGGGTGAAGCTCAGCAGCAGCAGCCCGGTTTGGTTGAGCTTTCACCATCAGCTCCTATAGTTTTATCCTCACCTGCTCCTCTCATGTCCCTCTCCAATTTCCCAGAGTGTCTGCTGGTTCGGGGAGGGAGCTGCTGGAAAAAGGAGGGGTTTGCGATCCTTGAGAGGTCCATTCCAGCCCCGTAGTCATATCCAGGATGGGAGGAGAGCACCTCCTATGGCCGGAAGCCTGAGCAGACAGGAGAGTGTCCCCTAGCTTCTTCTGCTCGGTAATTGTGCCACCAGTGAGATGACCCCCAGTTTCAGCCACCATGCCAGGAAGCCCACCTGCGTCAGTTGCCGCACCTGGAGGTCTTTGGGCTGCATCTGCCACCATGCCTGCTGCAGGGGTCATCGCAGCAGAGTCGTCGGAGTCCTGGACGGCGGTGGAGCTCGAGTCCAGGCAAGTACTCAGTTCTGTTTTAACACCTACATATACTGAGAATTCTTGTCTGGCTCAGGGTGAGGAGAATCAGTTGCAGATGTCCTCTGCTCCTGAACTCTCCTCACCGGGCTCCACTGCTGCCAGTGATTTCTCTCCAGTGTTTTCCCCCTTTCCTTCCCCTGAGGTGGCTGTTCCAGGTAGAGACGCCCAGACAGAGAAGACCGAGACACCCCAGCCTGGATCGCCAGAGTCCTGGATGGTGGTGGAGCTAAAGCTCAGGCAAGTTATCTTTTTTGTTTTCATGTTATCAGTATTAGAGAAATCTTGCCTGGCTCTTGGTGGGGAGGGTCGGATGCAGCCATCTGCTGCCCCTGAGCTCTTCTCACCGGGCTCCACTGCTGCCGGTGACTCTGACACAGTGTCTGTGTTCTGTGTGTGTGAGCCTTCTCCCGAGATCTCCATGGGTGCTGCTCCCCCTCCGTTCAAGGTCTCAGTGGGCGCTACTCCCCCTTCGTTTGAGGTCCCCGTGGGTGCTGCTACCCCTTCATTTGACGTTTTCCTGGGTGCTGCTCCCCCTCCACTTAAGGTCACTGTGGGTGCTGCTCCCCCTCCATTTGAGGTCTCCATGGGTGCTGTTCCCCCCCGTTTGAGGTCTCCATGGGTGCAGCTATGCCTCAGTCCAGGGCTTCCGCGGGTAAAGCTACGCCCCAGTCTGGGGCCTCTGTTGGTGCAGCTACGCTCCTGTCCGGGGCTTCCACCGGTGCAGCTAGTTCCCAGTCCAGGGCCTCTGCGGGTGCAGTCATTCCTCAGTCCAGGGCCACCGTGAGTGCAGCCCCTCAGCCTGGGGTCCCATTGGTGGACTGACTTCTTTGTCTGGTGCTCTTGCGGGTCAGCCTTGGCATCGTAGGTACCATGCTCCAGTCTAGGGCTGCCATTGATGCTACGCCCCAGTCTGGGGCTGCTGTGGGTTTCGCACCTCAGCCTAAGGATGTCATGGACTCCCCGTCCTCACCGGAGGTCCCCACAGCACAACCTCTTCCCTAGTGTGGCTTCCTCGCTGGTCGACCACCACCATCACCGGTCTCCACTTTACCTTCCCCATGCGGATGACCAGGCAAGCCGCTGGGAGCCTGGGTCCCAGCTAGTGCCGCCTGAGGGGGGCGTGTTGTGCTCGGTGGACCGGTGGCTTGTGTACTCTGGGAGGCCACCTGAAGGGTTTTGCCATCAGGTTGGGTGGTTCTGGTACTCTGGGCGGCCACCAGACATCTTTTGCCCTACACTCTGGTGGTTTTGAGACTCCAGTAGGCCAACCAAACTGCCTTCACCCCCGTCTGAGGTCCCTGGAGTCTGGGCCACTGCAGTCTTCAGGCTGTGGATCTTTAGTGTCTTCTTTTGGTTTGTTTTAGTTGTTTGTTTTGTCTCAGTCCCTCCATGCCTGGGTTCCCCCTCCCCCCCCCCCCGTGGTGGGTTGTTTTTCTTGTTGGGGTGGGTTTTGGAGGTTTATGATCTGACCCTGGGGTATCTGGGCTCCACCGCTTGAGCAGGGGGCTCTGTCATGATCCTGGGGACAAGCGGGTGCCGTGTCCAGTTTCAATTCAATTCAATTCAACTTTATTTATATAGCGCCATTTTACAACAACAGTCATCTCATAGCATTTTCAAATGTAGGGCAAACCCCCACAGTTGTAGAAAAACCCCAGCAATCAGGCGATCCCCTGTGAGCAAGCGCTTGGCGACGGTGGAGAGGGAAAACTCCCTTTTAACAGGAAGAAACCTCCAGCACAACCAGGCTCAGGGAGGGGCAGTCATCTGCTGTGACTGGCTGGGGGGTGAGGGGATAGAGAAGAGGAAAAGAACAGACATGTAGAGAGCAAACAACATGATGGGGACTCAATCTAAGGAAGAGAACAAACAGATGTTAATGACCAGCAAAAAAAAAAAAAATATATATATATTTCATTGAGTGTGAAGAAAGGAGTGAAGCCCAGTGCATTTATTGGAGGTCCCCCGGCTGTGTAAACCTATTATCAGCATAACTAAGGGAGGGTTCAGAGACACATGATCCCTCCCTAATTATAGGCTATATCAAAAAGGAAGGTTTTAACCCTATTCTTAAAAACAGAGATCGAGTCTGACTCCCGAATCCAGATTGGCAGCTGGTTCCAGAGGAGAGGAGCTTGATACCTGAAGGCTTTGCCTCCCATTGTACTTTTGGAGATTCTAGGTATTACAAGTAATCCAGCATTTTGGGGGCGTAGTGCTCTGTTAGGATAATATGGTAGTATCAGATCTTTTAAATAAAAAGGGGCCTGATTGTTTAGAGTGTTGTAAGTAGGAAGAAGGATTTTAAAATTAATTCTAAACTCTATGGGAAGCCAATGAAGGGAGGCCAGAACCGGAGAGACATTATCTCTCTTTCTAGTACCTGTTAAAACTCTTGCTGCAGCATTTTGGATCAACTGAAGACTTTTTTAAAGATATTTTGGGACAACCTGATAATAAAGAGTTACAATAATCTAATCTAGAGCTAACAAAAGTGTGGATCAGTTTCTCAGCATCACTCTGAGACAAGATGCTCCTAATCTTGGCAATATTACGCAAATGATAGAAGCCAGTCTTAGAAACGAATTTAATATGCGAATTCAAAGACAGATCTTTATCAAAAATACCTCCAAGGTTCCTCACAGAGCTATTAAGAGAAAGAGTATCCACATTCAGACTAAAAGTTTGATTTGGAAAGGTATTTCTAAGGTTTTTTTGGACCAACAAGAATGACTTCAGTCTTATCTGAATTTAATAGCAGGAAATTGCAAGTCATCCAAGCTTTGATTTCTTTAAGACAGGCTTCTAACTTGGCTAATTGATTACTATCATCTGGCTTCATTGACAGGAATAATTGTGTGTAATCTGCATAACAATAAAAATGTATACAATGCTTTCTAATAATGTTGCCTAAGGGAAGCATAAATAAACCAAAAAGAGTAGGGCCTAGCACAGATCTCTGTGGAACTCCATGACTGAGCTTTGAGTTTAAAGAAAACTCATTATTGACATGAACAAACTGGAACCTATCAGATAAATAAGATCTAAACCACTGCAACGAAGTTCCATTAAGTCCAACATAGTGTCCTAATCTATCAAGTAGAATATTATGATCGATAGTATCAAAAGCTGCACTAAGGTCTAAAAGGACAATAACAGAAACAAGTCCATTACCAGATGTGATAAGATGGTTATTAGTGACCTTCACTAAGGCTGTTTCAGTACTATGATGGATTCTAAACCCAGATTGAAGCTCTTCAAGTAAACCATTTCCCTGCAGGTGGTCAAATAATTGCGTAGCAACAACTCTAAGATTTTTGAAATGAAAGGGAGATTAGAGATTGGTCTATAGTTAGCTAAAGCTCCTGGATCCAGCGTTGGCTTTTTGAGTAAGGGTTTAATTACAGCCATTTTAAAAGCCTGCAGTACATGGCCTAAAGTTAATGAAGAATTGATTATTTGAAGAATAAAGCTACCAATAAGTGGGAAGACTTCTTTAAATAACCTGGTAGGAATAGGGTCTAAAAGACAAGTTGAAGGCTTGGATGAGGAAATTATTTTGTCTAACTCTAAAAGGTCAATTGGAGTAAACTCATCCAAACAGATATCAGTTGAAGGAGTTGTAGTAGTTACTGTATTTAAGTTAACAGTGGGAAGAATCTGACTGATTTTATCTCTGATAGATGAAATTTTATTATTGAAAAAGTTCATAAAGTCCTGACTAGTAAGCTCTAAGGGAATGCTAGGATTGTCCTGACACTTTGTCAGCCTGGCTACAGTGCTGAAAAGAAACCTGAGATTATTCTTGTTGTCTTCTATTAATGCAGAATAATAATTTGTTCTAGCTTTTCTATGAGATTTTTTATAAATTAAAAGATGATTTCTCCAAGCTAAAAAGATTTCATCTAAATTAGTGGAGCACCATTTTCTTTCTAATTGACGAGTCTTCTGTTTTAAGCTACGAGTTTCTGTGTTGAACCAAGGGGTTAGAAATCTCTGATTAGACTTTTTCTTTTTTAAAGGGGCCATCAAGTCTAGAGTCTGATGCAGAGAAGCTGTAACACTATCTAGAGGAAGCAGTCTGCATAAATTTGGTAACATCATTTGAGAGGCATCTACTGTAGTAATATTTTTCTTTAGGAGCCAAATAGTCAGAAATAGTAAAATCAAAGGTTAACTGATAATGGTCTGACAGTACAGGGTTATGAGGAGACACTACCAGATTTTCTGTTTCTATGCCATATGTCAGAACAAGGTCCAATGTATGGTGGAGATAATGGGTAGAATTTCCTACTTTCTGAGAAAACTCCATCGAGTCAAATATTGAATTAAATGCCATATTAAGGCAATCACTATCTACATCTACATGTATATTAAAGTCCCCTACTCTAATTATTCTATCTGATTTCAGCACTAAATAAGCAAAGAATTCGGCAAATTTGGATAAAAACTCTGAGTAGGTTGATGGAGGACGATAAACTATGGCAAATAAAATTGGGTTTAGCCTAAAATTTTTAAAATGCCCAATACTGAGGACCAGGCCCTCAAAGGATTGATAATGTGTTTTTCGCTTTACATTAACAAATAATTTGGAATGGTAAAGTGTTGCTACTCCTCCTCCATGACTAGAACTTCTGGGATTTTGACAGTTTAAATAACCAGAGGGAGTTGATTCTTTCAAACAAACATAATCCTCTTGCCCTAACCAAGTCTTTGTAAGAGATATTAAATCAATCTGATGATCAATTAACAGATGATGGACTAGCAGAGACTTGGGAGTTAGAGACCTAATATTTAACAAACCACATTTAATTTTTAAATCATGAGGAGGAACAGAGGCCAAACCATTCAATTTAGAGGCTTCATGTTTAATTTGAGTTTTACCAACTTTTTGTTTAATCACTTTGGGATTCTTATAGGCTACATTATATTTTTATTTACTTTGGAGGGAAGGTTTTGGAAATTTGGATAAAAATGATGCCAGACTGTTAGATAAATGAGACGCACCATCCAAAGTGGGATGGACGCTGTCTCGTCTAATAAGACCAGGTTTTCCCCAAAATGAGCTCCATTTATCTATGTAACCCACGTTGTTTGCAGGACACCACACAAACAGCCAGCGGTTGAAGGATGACAAGCGGCTAAACATGTCAACACTGGTCAGATTGGGAAGGGGCCCAGAGAATACCACAGAGGCAGACATTGTTTTGGCAAAGTCACACACCGATTCCACAGTTTCCTGTCTAGTTTAATGTTTTTCTGGTTGCTGTGTTTGGTTCCTCTTTAATTCTTGTCTTTTTGTATCTGTAGTATTATTATGTACATTTTGGGGTTCTGTTGTGTTTGTATCATTATGGTTACGGTTATGTCTTATTTTGACAGCGCTGTGCAGCTTCCGGCTGTCAGACTGGTTGGAGCTTCACATCCGTTATTCATTCTGTTATTGTCTCCACTCATGCATCCGCACCTGTGTCTAATTATGTACTGCTTATAAGGGCACGGCAAACCTCTGGGGTTTGTTGTGTCCTTCTTCCACGTTACCCCATCCTCAGGAACAGAGCTGTCCGTCCTGAATGTGTTTTGGGCCGCTGTTGAGGAGAGTAGGAGAGCTCCATCCATGTATGTGTTTCCCTTATTTCCAGCTGTGAGCCCCTCCAGCCTTTGGGAGAGCTCCGGCTGGATTCCGCCCCTGGCTCGGTGTTCTCAGCGTCATGCTCCCCTGGACGTTGAGCCCCGCTCTCCTCCACCATAGGTCGTTGTATACTTGCTTGTTAGTGCCACGCACTCCATGCTTTAGTTTTTGTATGTTAATGTTCTTGTCTGTTTTTACGTTAATAAATGTGCAGAAACCACAGTGTGTGTTTGGTGTCCTTCAGTAGCCCTTGAAAAGGGCCGTTCATGGCACACGGCACTTCACTTTTTTCATACTTTGTTATTCCAAAATGGAATAAATTCATTTTCGGCCTCAACGTTCTCCACACAAAACCCCATAATGACAACATTGTAAAAGTTTTTTTTTTTTAATTATTACAAAATTATTAATAATAAAAAAAACTCATGTACATACAGTGGTGTGAAAAAGACTTTGCCCCCTTCCTGATTTCTCATTTTTTTTTTGTGTTTGTCACACTTAAATGTTTCAGATCATCAAACAAATTTAAATGTGAGGCAAAGATAACACAAGTAAAAACAAAATGCAGTTTTTAAATGAAGGTGTTTATTATTAAGGGGAAAAAGATCCAATCCTACATGGCCCTGTGTGAAAAAAGTGATTGCCCATAAACCTAATAAGTGGTTGGGCCACCCTTAGCAGCAACAAAAGCAATCAAGCGTTTGTGATAACTGGCAATGAGTCTTTTACTGCGCTGTGAATCTTAGCAGAATTGTTGTAATTCAGCCACATTGCAGGGTTTTCCAGCATGGACCGCCTTTTTAAGGTCATGCCACAGCATCTCAATTGGATTCAGGTCAGGATTTTGACAATGCCATTCCAAAGTCTTCATTTTGTTTTTCTTAAGCCATTCAGACATGGATTTGCTGGTGTTTTTTGGATCATTGTTCTGCTGCAGAACCTAAGTGTGCTTCAGCTTGAGGTCACGAACAGATGGCTGGACATTCTCCTTCAGGAATTTTTTTGGTTGACAGCAGAATTCATTGTTCCATTTACCACAGCAAGTCTTCCAGGCCCTGAAGCAGCAAAACAGCCCCAGACCATCACACTGCCACCACCATATTTTATTGCAAGTATGATGTTCTTTTCTGAAATGCTGTTACTTTCATGCCGGATGTAATGGGACGCACACCTTCCAAAATTTGTTGCACTCTTGGGGTAATTTTGATCGGCAGATGTCCAGCTTTTGAGGATCTTTTAGTCTACTTCACTTTGTCAGGCAGGTCCTATTTAAGTGATTTCTTGATTGAGAACAGGTGCGGCAACAATCAGGCCTGGGTGTTGCTAGAGAAATTTCAATTCAGCTTCCCAAAGATGTGATAAACCACAGATAATTTCTGTTTTAAAGGGGGGGGCAATCACTTTTTCACACTGGGTCATGTAGGTTTGGATTTTTTTTTTACTCTTAATAATAAATACCTTCATTTATAACCTGCATTTTGTGTATATTTGTGTTATCTTTGTCTAATATTTAAATTTGTTTGATGATCTGAAACATTTAAGTGTTAGGAGAAATCAGGAAGAGGCCCTTTTTCACACCACTGTATATTTATATATATTTATATTTATATATATATATATGTATATATGTGTGTGTGTGTGTGTGTGTGTATATACATACATACACACACACACACATATATAATGTACTGTATGTATATGTACACATATGTGTGTGGGTGTTTGTGCAATAGATTTCTTTCCATGTGAATTATTACTTTCAGCACAGAATTAAAAAAAAAAAATCAATCATTGCTCTTAGCTCTGAGGGCTCTCTAGTGTAGTGTTTAGAATGGAGGAAGAAAAGGGGAAAAAAATATTCCATTTCCACTCATCAGTAGGTGAATTAAAGTGTGCTTATGCGTTCGCCATTTTATGGCCTTGTGCTGGGATATTTGCATTGTTTTCCCTCAATAAATACTGATGTATGCGGCAGTGTTCCCTGGAGGGGAATGATGTGGAGCCTGCACATGGCGCACCACAGAAGTCCTGCTTTTTGCACCATGATGGTAAGTTCTAAAACCTGGACAAGGCAGCACACTCTCGATATTTTTTTTTTCCAAGTATAGTGCAAGTTTCTGGCTGTGAACATGTGTTTCCACTGTGCAGAAAAGAAGATTCTCACCCAATTTTGAGGTCAGGGTTTTGTTTGTTTTTTTGTTTCAGTCAAGTTCTTCCACACCAACCTCATCTAACCATGCCTTTAAAGGCCTTGCTCTGTACACTGGGACACAATCACACAGGGATGGAAAAGGGCCTTCCCAAAACTGTTCCCATGAATTTGAAAGAAGAGTTGTTCAAAATATCTTAGTAAGCTGAAGCATAAAGATTTTCCTGGAATGAAACACCCAAGTTCAATGATTAAAGGGGTCACTGACTGCCCTTTTTCTTCATTTTAACAGCCCACATCGGTCTTAATTAAATGTTTGTGACATATTTTGGTCAAATTTTCTTTAATTATTAAATTATTGCAGCATCATTGTGATCATATTTTGCAGCCTACTCAGAATGGCTGGTTTCAGTGCATCTCTCTTTAAATTCTTAAGACTGTATTTATCGCCACCCTCCCTCTTACATCAGTATTGCTATTCTTAGCTTGCTGGCTCCTAGTTCGGATTGAGACTGAGCCAGCTAATGTAAATTTGTCTTAAAGAATCAATGAAATAAAGCATCACTAGTGGGCAGGGGTGTGTTGTTTCAGTGATTGGTAGGATATGACCATGGAGAATAATAAGCACAGAATCATTTGTGAATGAGTGGCTAGCTTCAGCTGAGTGCCATAGATCTCAGGTAGAGAAAATAAAACTTTAACTCATTTAAAATAATCTCTAAGAACAAAGAATATGGTCAAGTGTTGTTAGATGAACAAGGATTCTAGTGGGGTATGAACAGAATTTATAGAAAATGACACTCAGAAGCGGCCTGATCGACAGTTAAGCTAAGGCCAGGCGGCATGTCGGACAGCATCTTCCCACTAAGCTGTGATTATGCTACAGACTGACCAAATCAAATCAAATCAAACTTTATTGTCATATTGCTGTACATACAACTGTAGTGCAGGCAAGATGAAATTGCGTTTCTCTCGGCATCCATATAAATAGAAGCAGCATGATTTAAGACACACTCACACATAGCTTCACCCCCCCCCCCCCCCCCCCCCCCATCCATTCACACATCCCTGAGACATACTTGGGAAAAAAAAAAAAAAAAACTAACTAACTATAATATACAAATAATTTACATAATGTCCGTAGGTGCAGTAGTGTGTATGAGAGATTCCGGGTCAACTGTTCAGCATCCTGACAGCTTGTGGAAGGAAGCTGTTGATCAGTCTGGTGGTTCTGCCTCTGATGCTCAGGAATCGTTTACCAGATGGAAGAAGTTCAAAGTGTTTATGCAGAGGGTGAGAACGGTCCTTGACAATGTTCAGTGCCCTGCTCCTACAACGGTTCTGAAAAAGTTCTTGGACAGAGGGGAGGGAGACTCCAATTACCCTCACAGCCCCCTTGATTATCCTCTGCAGGGCTTTTTTGTCTGACATACTGCAGCTGGAGTACCATGTAGCAATGCAGTACGTCAGAACACTCTTCACCGCACCTCTGTAGAAGGTCCTGAGGATGCAGATGGGGAGAGAGGCCTGTTTGAGTTTCCTCAAGAAGTGCAGTCTCTGCTGAGCCCGTTTCCTGATCCCTAAGGAATTCTTGCTCCAGGTCAGGTCCTGTGAGATCTGCACTCCGAGGAACTTGATGTTCTCCACTCTCTCCACTAAACGGCCGCCGATGCTGAGGGGGGCGTGTTCAGGCTGTGACCGCCGGGAGTCGATAATCATCTCCTTCGTTTTGTCCACGTTGAGCACCAGATTGTTCTCCCTGCACCAGCCCTCCAGGTCTCTCACTTCTTCCTTGTACATTGATTCCTCATCCCTCTGAATAAGTCCCACCACCGTGGTGTCGTCTGCAAACTTAATAATCTGGTTCCCCTCGTGTCTGGATACACAGTCATGTGTTAGAAGTGTAAACAACAGTGGACTGAATACACAGCCTTGAGGGGATCCGGTACTCAGCGTGACAGAGTTTGAGATGTTGTTTCCAACCCGGACAGACTGAGGTCTCTCAGTCAGGAAATCCAGGATCCAGAGACATGTGGCGGTGTTCAGACCGAGAAGGAGTAATTTCTCCATCAGTCTCTGGGGAATAATGGTGTTGAATGCTGAACTGAAATCAATGTACAGGAGTATGGCGTAGGTGTCTTTCTGGTCCAGGTGGGTGATGACAGAGTGTAGGGTGGTGACTATAGCATCCTCCGTGGAGCGGTTTGAATGATATGCAAACTGGGTCATGTGATGCAGGGAGGCAGGCTGTAATGTGTGGTTTGACAAGCCGTTCAAAACACTTCATTACAATTGGTGTCAGTGCAACAGGACAATAGTCATTCAAACAGGACACAACTGGTTTCTTTGCCACCTGTACAATGATAGAGTTCTTGAAGCATCTGGGAACGATGGCCTGACTCAGGGAGATGTTATAAATGTCAGTCAGGACATCCACCAACTCGCTCGCGCAGTCTCGGAGCACACGTCCCGGGATGTTGTCCGGACCTGCAGCTTTACGTGGGTTGACTCTGGTTAGGGTCCTCCGTGTGTCCGCTGTGTTGATGGTAAAAGCTGGTCCGACCGATGGTGGGGGTGGGCCAGCCCTCCCTCTGATTGTTGAGTTTGATGCTTCAAAACGTGCAAAGAAGTCATTGAGCCTGTCTGGAAGCGAAGCGTCGTCATCATCGACCCCCTGCCTAGACTTATAGCCTGTCAGTGTCCGAACTCCCTGCCACATCTGCTTGGTGTTCCTGGTGTCACAGAGGTGTCCCTGGATTTTCTCCGCATAGGTGCGCTTCGCCGCCTTAATTCCCTTTGAGAGCGCAGACCTGGCTGAGCGGAGGGCGATCCTGTCCTTCACTCTGAAGGCTGCATCCCTGGCTGTAAGCAGCGAGCGCACCTCTGCAGTCATCCAGGGCTTATGGTTACCCCGCATAGTGATGGTCTTCACTGTAGTGACATCCTCTGTGCACTTCGCGATGTAGCTGGTGACCGTTTCAGCATACTCCTCCACATCTGTCTTGTCTTCCTGGGAGGCTGCTATTTTGAAGACCTCCCAGTCTGTGTGCAGAAAATAGTCTTTCAGTGCAGAGGTTGCACTCTCTGGCCAAATCCTGATTTGTTTCACTACCGGCCTGCTGCACTTCAATAAAGGTTTGTAGGCAGGCAGTAGCATCACGGATTTGTGGTCAGAAAGGCCGAGATGGGTGCGGGGTATAGCATTATATGCATCTGTGTTTGTGTACACTAAGTCTAACATATTCTCTCCTCTGGTCTTAAAGTCTACACATTGTTCAAACTCGGAGAGCACAGTCTTTAAGCTGGTGTGGTTAAAATCCCCCGCAACCACCACAAAACTGTCTGGGTGTGAAGTTTGGATTTCACTAATCGCATTGTGCAGTTCCCCGAGTGCCTTCTTAGCATTAGCGTTAGCGTTAGCGCTCGGCGCTATGTAAACAGCCGCTACAAACACGTTGCTGAATTCCCTCGGCAGATAATATGGCCGACAATTTACAATAAGGAACTCCGCCAATGGAGAGCAGTGTTTAGACACTAACGTGGCATTAATGCACCAGTTCTTGTTAACATAGATGCATAGCCCACCCCACCCCCGGCTCTTACCGGAGCTCGCCGTTTCCCTGTCGGCACGGAACATCGCCATATCTTCCAGTTGAATGGCCTCGTCAGGGATGTTGTCGTGGAGCCATGTCTCCGTGAACACAAGCACACAGCAGTTTCAACACTCTCTCCGGGTTTCTCTCAGCAGACGCAGCTCGTCCAGCTTGTTGTCGAGGGAGCGGACGTTAGAGAGAATGAGCGACGGTACCGCTGGTCTGGAGGGGTTAGCCTTTAGCCTAGCATGGATCCCGGCCCTTATTTCCACGCTTTTGTTTGCGTTCGCTCCGCTTACGCCTCCTCCTCTCTCGGGTAGCTTCCAGCGGGGACTCCGCCAGAATTCCATGCTGGCGTAGAATGTCCAAATCACAACCAATCGCCGCGATTCTTGCAGCGTGCAGTACCTTGATGTTTAATAAGGTCTCAGGGTTGTAAGTTTTACAGAATGTACGTCTGGGAAGATCAAAACACTCAAAACTCTCACACTCGCTGATGCCAAGGTGGGCCGCTGCATCCATGCGCGCTGCCGCCATCTTAAACCACCTAGCCAAGCTATTGGATCGATGTACCATCATCGTAAAAAAATAAAACAAAATAAGCCAGAATGACACCAAAAAACAGTATATCGACTGGATTTGTGAAAAAGATGGAAACAAGGACATCTATTAGGGTGAGATCACATTTTCAAGATCTTGGTCTCATCTTGGAATCAGAGTTGTTTTTAATTGGTCTTGTCTTGGTCTTGGACAAAACGGAGTCAGCATTTTGAATCATGACCATTCAAGACCAGGACTCATTTGTCCATACGATTAGCATGACTGCAAAGAAAGAGTCCCCTGAAATGTGACAATAAAGTAGTAGTAGTAGTAGTAGATTAGTTTATTTGACAGGGACAGTGCAATAAACATAGACAATTAATCAAAGACAATCAATCTGATGTGTTGCACATAGAGTGTATAGCTATTAGCTAATTTGCAACTCTTGTCCCTGGATGGGCTTTAGAAAAAAGAATCAAGATAAAAATATACACAATAACCACATACATCAATGCAGAAAAATTATAAATACACAATTATAAATATTATAAATATTATAAATACACAAATATAACAGCCTGACTCACCTTTAACATAAATATTATAAATACACAAATATAACAGCCTGACTCACATTTAACACATATAACATAACTCACATTTGCCTATTTCAGGCCTTCCTCCCTCCGTCACTCACTATAAACAAACACATTTATTCCTTCCCTTCATTCACTCTCACTTTGCAGACAAATAATTCATACATGAGTACATTCTTGTTTATTTTTCAGCCAGTTTTTAACATTTTTAGTGAATGTTTTAAAGTCCGTTATTATTTTAATTTCATTTGGCATTGTGTTCCAGATGTGACTGCCCTTTATAGAGAAAGCTGTTTGTCCAAATGTGGTTCTGCGGTGGAATATTTTACAGTTATTGTTAACAGAACTCCTGGTGGCTCTGCTGCTGTCCTGTCTTTGGACGAAACCAGCAAGTGGCTCGGGTGCTGATTTATGGAAACATTTGAACGTTAATTTCAGAAGACAGAGGTCAATGAAGCTCTCAAAACTCAATAGGTTGTATTTTTTTAAAACATTACAGTGATGCCACCTAATGGGCTTTTTGTCCAAGATTTTTAGGGTTTGATTATATAATGAACCTATATGTCTTATTGTGGAAGGGGCTGCTTGAGCCCAGACTGTCAAACAGTATGATATATGAGAAAAAACCATAGAATGCATATACAGTGCAGCTGCTTCGTAAGGTATGTAATATCTAATTAATTTAAAGCAGTTCAGATTTTTTTTTACTGTTTTTGAAATTTTCTTTATATGAAGATTAAATTTGAGTTGAGGATCTAGTACAATGCCAAGGTATTTGAATTCTGTAGCTAAACTGATGTCATGATCATGTATATTAACTTTAAAATGTTGCAGGTTACATTTTTTGATTGAAAAGCACATTGAGACTGTTTTCTGAAGGTTCAGCAATAGATGGTTCTTGAGGAGCCACTCTTGGACATCAACCATACTTGTAGACAGTACATCTGCAGCCTGTGCTGGAGTCTTGGCAGCTGTGTAAATAACTGCATCATCTGCATAAAGTTGGCATGTTGCAGCTGAGCAGTGTAACGGCAAGTCATTAATAAAAATGCTGAAAAGTAAAGGACCAAGAATGGACACTTGTGGGATACCCATGCGGTTGTTTAAAAATGAGGATTTATCCTGGTGAACTTTTACACACTGTTCTCTATTCTGGAGATAAGATGCAAACCATTCTAATGTATTTGGGGAGAAGTTAAAAGATACCATTTTGGATAAAAGCAAACTGTGGTTTACAGTATCGAAAGCCTTTTTGAGATCTAGAAAAACAGCTCCTACCACATTACCCCTGTCCAAGGACTGTTTGACGTTTTCAATAAGGCAACAATTTGCTGTTTCTGTTGAGTATCCTGGTCTAAAACCAAATTGATGTGGATGAAGAAGTTGACTGTCTTGTAAGTAGTCTATCAGCTGTGTAGCTACAACTTTTTCAAGAACCTTAGATAGGACTGGTAAGATAGAGATTGGGCGGTAATTGCATATATCGTCTTTACTGCCTGATTTATGAACTGGTATGACGACAGCTTTTTTCCAGCCAGATGGAAATGTACTAGACCTAATGGAGAGATTAATGAGATGAGTCAGTGGTTTGATTAATATTTTGCTGTGCATTTTGAGAAAGGAGGTGCTCATATTGTAGATATCACTAGTTTTTGAGTTTGACAGTGTTTTAACAATACCAGCAATTAACTCCTCATTTACCTCATCGATGTGAAAAGAATCTGTTGGAAGTATGGAATTTGTGTTGTTGAGCACATTTGGCAGCACAAAAATTTTTGTTAAGTCTTCCACAGAGCCCACAAAGTGTGAATTAAATTCATTTGCCAAAGTAGCCTTGTCACTGACGGTCTTGCCATTGATTCTAAGTTCCTTTACCCCCTTCTGATCGTTTTTTTTATTAGTTAAGTTATTTAAATGCCTCCATAGGGAACTGTTGTTACCCTTTGCATGATCAATCAGTTTATTGTAATAAGATATTTTTGATTTTCGCAGCTCATGTACCACTTTATTTCTTAAACTTTTGTACACAAGGTGATCATTTTGTAGTTTGGAGGTTAGTGATGTTTTCAGTGCATAGTCTCGCCTCTTCATAAGTTTTCTTATTTCATTATTTAACCATGGTAGGCTAATCTTCTGTTGTCTACTTTTAATTTGCTTTGAAAATTTTTCTATAGACTTTGTGATTGTTGCAGTTATAAAATTACAACAATCATCTACTTCACATGTTGCCATGAGCTGCTCCCAATTTTGATTCTCTAAGTAATGTTCAAACTCCTCATTTTTTGATTTGAGGATAATAAAATTTGATTTGTCAATATCGACTCCCCCAAAATACTGTAGTCGCTTTTTAGTAAGTTTCCTGACAGCAAGAACCATGTTATGATCTGAGAGACCAGTTACAAGATTATAGGTTCTGGTTATTCGTTCTGGTTTATTAGTAAATACCATGTCAATAAGTGTTCTGGATTGTTTGGTTATCCTGGTGGGTCCTTTGATGATTTGCTGGTAATTAAATTTAGTCATGAGGCTTTTCAGTTTTTGTTTGTCTTTTTTATCAGACCAGTTGATATTAAAGTCACCATGAATTATTGTTTCTCTGTTCTTCTCAAGTTGTTTAACCAGATCACTTAATTCATTATAAAAGGAAGAGTTGTGTGACGGTGGGTTGTACACTACTGCAATGTTGAAATTCATTACCGGAGAGAGACATACATTAACAGCTAAACATTCAAGTGAAGTATTCAAATCAACCAGTTGACATTTATATTTCTCTTTGATGTAAATTAAAACACCTCCTCCCCTCCCTACCTGCCTGTCTTTTCTAAAACACTGGTAGCCCACAATATCGATCATATTAGTGTCTATGTTACTGTGTAGCCAGCTTTCTGAGAGACAAAGGTAGTCCAGATTTGAGTCCAACAGCAACACCGAAATCTCATCTCTTTTGGGGATTATGCTCCGTATGTTTAAATGACCGCCGAGGATCCCCTTTGGTTTAGCCTTGGCGTCCCAAAGAACTCGTGCATGATTAACAGTTTGGAAAAATAAATGTTGTTTTTGCTTTTGTACAGCTCGGTTTTGTGCTAACCCAGTGGTCTGCTGTTTAATAGTGGCAGGTCCAGGGTTAAGGTGAATATCTCCTGCCAGAAGTAGCAGAACTAACAGAACTTTAACTGTATATCCTCTGCCATATTGTGATTTTTGCTTAACAGCCATGTTTGCCTTAATTTGGAAGTTTTTGCTCAGGGCTTTTAAAGACCACATAGAGTGTAGGGTGAGATGTCCAAGCCCAAATCCATACAGATAAAACTTTTTAACTTCACCTTTGGTTGAGTTTGTCGGAAAATCCTTCTTGTTGCAGGTCCAGACACACAAAGACAAAACGAAGAGGAAGTAGAGAAGTAGAGAAGGCTTATTAGTGGTGCCCATCAGCCCACTTTTTAATCCGGTGGCAGCCATCTTCAGTTCTTCTTGGAAAGAAGGAAAAGGAAAATCTGTGGATAGTAAAATAAATTCTGCTTATATCGCCAGAATCTGATCCGATCGTCCTCGAATCCAGCTGGGCCTCAGCTAGCCAACTAGCCCCTTCCGTTGCTGGTCTCGTTGCTCATAGTCGCCGTAACTGGTCTCCCGTCCCGCTCCTCCAACCGAGTCTCGTCACACACCGCCGCTGCCACCGAGCTCCGCTGAGGTCACGGTAAATCCTCCGCTAGGCACCGCCACCTACCGTCGTCTGCCTGGGTGAAATCTCTGCTGAGCCCCGTCAACAAATAGCCGCTTGCCTGGTAGTATCTCCGCTGGGCCTCGCAGCTGGGCTTCGATTCAGGCTGGTGTAAGGTGGAATGACTGGCGCCAGCATTAAGCTAACTAGCGTTAGCTTAGCAATCGCTTCGGGTAGTCTCGTCGCACACCGCCGCTGCAGTCACGGTAAGTCCTCCGCTGGGCACCGCCGCCTACCGCCGTCTGCCTGGGTGAAATCTCTGCTGAGCCCCATCAAACAAATAGCCGCCTGCCTGGTAGAATCCCCGCTGGGCCTCGCAGCTGGGCTTTGATTCAGGCTGGTGTTAGGTGGAATGGCTGGCGCCAGCATTAAGCTAACTAGCGTTAGCTTAGCAATCGCTTCAGGTAGGGCACATCAGTGAATCACAAGGAAGCGCTGGAATCGCTGGTCAGTTTACTCACAGTGGCCGGATAAAAGCGATCAAAGGGGTAATCCACCGGAGGTATATCCGATCGCTGTAGGTAGTTATTTAGAGACTGGCGCCAGCATTAAGCTAACTAGTGTTAGCTTAGCAATCGCTTCAGGTAGCATTAAGCTAACTAGTGTTAGCTGAGCAATCGCTTCAGGAAGGCGCAGGAAGTCGCTGGAGAAAGGCGATTAAAGGGCAATCCAACGGAGGTGGCAATTCAGCCCGTGCGTGTTCGCCACGAGCGCCGATCGCTGCAGGCCAGCCACTTTTAATGGCAAAATCAGTGACTTTGTCTCAGCACTGAAAAAGTGTGACCATCCCGGTCGCCATCTTGAAAGTGATTTGCAGGTTTAATTTTATGTAACTGCTAAAAGTCACAGTCCCACCTCCTTTACACAAACAGGAGGAGATGAGAGGAAACAAAGAGGAGGCAAGAGTTCCAACCAAACTGGTTTCAACATTTTTCAGTTGATTGGAATTTTGTAAACTAAAGAGGGTTGTTGGTGATTTCAGCAGTGTTGCACTTCACTCAGAGAAGGAACTAATATAAATATGGCACTGTATAAGGTCGTGGTCTCAACTTGGTCTCGATCTCTTTTGTTCTTGGTCTTGACTCTGTCTCAAACCCTTCAAGCCTTGGTCTTGTCTTGGTCTTAATACACTATGGTCTCAGTCATGTCTTGGCCTCAGATAGTGTGGTCTTAAAAACAACACTACATTAAAATAGGTAACAGTGTGGACAATGTCATTAGATTTGACTTGCTTGAAAAAGCTAACACTAACAGTTCAAATTTATGCTGCTCACAAACATGCAGTTGATCTTCACAAGCAGAATAGAACAGGTATGTTCTTGGCAAAATAATAGCATGCCTAAGACTTTGTGGGAAATGTGAAATTGTGCTATGGGGCCATAATGAGTCATCAGTCTCACAGAATCCAGGGATTTCTTCAACAAGTATTTTTGCAACAATGTGTGTGGGTGATTGCAGACTCAGATGGCTTTACAACACAGTCTTACTTTAAAGGCAAATCAATTCATTGATGAAATGGTGGACTTTGACAAAAAAAGTTACCGACAAGTTTGCTAGATGAAAGGGCACCGTACAGCCTTTCTTTCAAGTGACTGTCACTGGTGAGTCCAATTTACATTGTAAGGTTGTTTTGACTGTAAGTTAAGAATCTTGGATTTCCCTCCTCTTATGTTAGATGTGTCATAAATGAGCATTAACTGGTTAAGTTTGGATTTATGAATTTATTACTGTTTGAAAGGGTGTCATGAGCTAATACCAGATAGGCTCAAATGCAGAGCAACTACACCGAATGAATACTCAGACTCAAGAGGAGAAGTTTGACACAACTTTAACGAAAACCAAAAGACACACATCATCAGAGCAGTCTGTCGTGAGCGACAATGACTGTTTCATTTAGGTCTGATCAGATTCCCCCACACAGCTCTGTCCTTAGCCTTCCGCTGCCAGGAACTCCTGTCTATATCCAACTTCTTCAAGTTTCATTTTACAGTGTCTTTAAATCTGAGCCTTGGTCTACCCTGATTGCGTTTGCCCTCGCATAACTGTGAGTAGAGTAACTGCCAAGGGAGACGCTGGTGATCCATCCTCTCAACATGTCTGAGCCATCTCAGGTTCATCTGTATTAGCATGTCCTCCATTGATGGTTGACGAGCTCGTTTCAACACTTGTATGTTGGTTATCTTGTCTTTCCATGAGATGTTCATTATGGCTCGAAGGTGTCTCATCATATACGTGCAGAGTTTCTGCAGCTGCACTCTGTAGACAGTCCAAGTTTTAGCACTGTACAATAGAGCAGCCAGTACTGTCGCTCTGTATACTTTGCATTTCACACGGATAGACACATGTCTGTTGTTCCACAGTCTCTCCAAGTTTCCAAACACAGCGCTTGCTCTTCCCATTCTGAGAGTTAGTTCATCCTCCAGCCTAGCATTCTCTGAAACAGTACTCCCCAGATACTTGAAAGTCTTGCACTTGACAAGTGGCTCTGTACCAATGCTGATCTCTTCTGGTAGTGATGTTGATAATTGGAACTTTGGTTTTTGATAAAGGCACTCTGTCTTCTTGATGTTGATTTTGAGGCTGAATTGGCTAGCTGCTCTTGCAAATTTCTCCACTAAAGATTGCATATCTACCACGCTGTGTGCAACTAGAGCACTGTCGTCGGCAAAGAGCATTTCTCTTACTATCTTTATTGATGTCTTACTCTTGGCTTTAAACTTTGCCACATTGAACAAGTCTGCTTCTTTCCTTGTTTGAATGTATACTCCTTCTGAAGTGTCTTTGAAGGCCACCTCAAGCATGGCTGCCAGATATAGCGAGAAGAGTGTAGGCACCAGCACACACCGTTGTTTCACCCCATTGCTTACTGAAAAGTCTTTAGATATTGAACCACTCATTGCCACATTTGCTTGCATACCTGTATGGAGTGCCTCGATCAGGCTGACAAACTTCTCTGTACAGCCATACTTCTTGAGTACCTGCCAAAGTCCTTGTCGCGAAACAGTATAGGAGGCTTTACTGAAGTCTATGAAGACTACATAAAGCGGCATGTTCTGTTCGATACATTTTTCTTGAACCTGTTTCAAGCAGAAAATCATGTCCATTGTGCTTCTTCCACTTCTAAAGCCATACTGGGTTTCCGGTAGTACATTCTGCAAGATGTGTTCATTTAGTCTGTTCAGTAGTACACGTGAGAGAATTTTACCAACAATGTCTAGCAGTGATATACCTCGGTAATTAATAATTTCCACAATCTTTCCTGTCCCCTTTCTTGAACAAAGGCACAATACTTGCATCCTTCCAGTTTTGAGGTACTTTCTGGGCATCCCATATAAGATAAGATAAGATAAGATAAGCCTTTATTAGCCCCACAATGGGGAAATTCCAGGATTGCAACAGCACAGGGATAGCAACACTCAGCGCAACAATCAGAAGACAAGAGAAAAAAAGAAACAAGAGCAGCAAGTATACAGTACATATGTACATATAAACATAAATATATATAAAGACACACAGTGTGGAGCATTGTAGCTAGATGGAATAAATATGTAGATATATAAACACACACAGTATGGAGCATTGTAGCTAGATGGAATAAATATGTAGATATATAAAACACACAGTGCGGAGCATTGTAGCTAGATGGAATAATATGTAGATATATAAAAACACAGTGCGGCACATTGTAGCTAGATGGAATAAATATGTAGATATATAAACACACCCAGTGCAGAGCATTGTAGCTAGATGGAATAAATATGTTGTGGAGCGTGTAAATGAAGAGGCAGATTTGTTTCAGACGCTTTATTGCACACTCTCACATTCTCAAGCATAGTAAGAATGACATTCAAGTAGAAGCTCTTCTCTTAAATACCATGACATTCTTCCAGAATCTTCTCACACACAAAAGATGATCTTCTCGTCAACCCACTCATCCTTAACACCTCCCTGTTATCTTACTAGGGAACCCTCGCTCTTTGTTCCTGTCTAAGATGGTATACAATTAGGCTCTCCCCAGGTTGCCACCCCCCCAGCAACTTAGATAGGACAAAAGGATAACAATCCACATGCTGTGATAGAACTATTAACATCAGTCCACATGCTGCTTGGGCTTCAGTCTCCTCCCGTATCTGCTGTAACCAGAATCCGCCGCCTCCGCGGCACTGCCCTGCCTTTGGGGGGGTGTTGCTTGGGGGGAAAACCGTTCTGTCTGTCCGTGTGGGTGCTTTGAGGAATCGTCTCTCTGGGGAGCTCCCCGTGGGGGTCTTCCACACCAAGGGGCCCTCGCCAACAGCACTTGCTCGTCCGCCACAACAAAAGCAGGTTTGAGTCTGTCTATGCCAATTTTTTTCCCTCCTACCCCCAAAGTCTAGCAAAAAATGCTTATCCCCTGTTTCCAGCACTCTGAACGGTCCATCATAGGTTGGGTGCAGTGGAGGGCAGTGGGCGACGTGTCTGACAAAAACGAACTCCGCGTTCTTCAAAGTTTTAGGCACAAAACCGCGCGGAAAACTGTGGTGGGCAGGGCCAGGCAACGTGCCTGTGTCTGCGCTAGGCTGCAAAAGCTGAGACGGGCAGCTGCCCGGTGCGGGATTATCTGGCAAAAACTCCCCGGGCAGCCGGAGTGGTTGTGCAAAAACGAGTTCTGCCGGGGAAGCTTCCAGATCCTCTTTAGGCGCGCAGCGCAACCCCAATAAAACCCATGGTAGCCTGTCTACCCAATTTGCATCTGTCAATGAAGCCCTGAGAGCCGCTTTCAATGATCTATGAAAATGTTCGCATAACCCATTAGCCTGTGGGTTGTACGCGGTTGTGCGGTGAATTGTAATACCCAGGCTGCGGGCCATCGCTGACCAGAGTTCGGAAACAAATTGAGGGCCTCTGTCGGATGTAATGTCCGACGGGACTCCAAAACGCGCTACCCATGCTGTTAAAAAAGCGCGCGCCACTTCCTCAGACGTGGTTGCCGCCAGCGGAACCGCTTCCGGCCAGCGTGTGGTGCGGTCCACCATTGTCAGGAGGTGCGTGCACCCCTGTGATGGTGGGAGGGGGCCCACGAGGTCCACGTGAACATGGTCGATCCTCTTAGCCGGAATACGAAATGGCTCCAAGGGAGCCTTCGTGTGTCTGTGTACTTTAGCTCGTTGGCACGCCACGCAGGCTGCCGCCCACTCTTTCACTTGTTTGCGAAGGCTCGGCCACACGAATTTCTCCCCTACCATTTTGACCGACGCGTGCACTCCTGGGTGCGCCAAAGAATGAATCGAGTCAAATACGTGGCGGCGCCACGCGGCCGGGACCACGGGACGCGGGCAACCCATGGAGACATCGCAGATTAGGGGGGCATGCCGTCTTGCAGCACCCTGCTCTCCAGCCTTAACCCTGTTGTTCCAGACTGGAGCGCGCGCACGTCCACGTCACTAACCTGCTCCGCGGCCATGGCTGCATAATCTATCCCCACGGAGACTGGGGCCACCACGGCGTGCGAGAGGCAGTCTGCCACTACATTCAGTTTACCCGACACATGCTGAATATCGGTAGTAAACACTGAGATCGCGGCCAGCTGTCTCTGCTGCCGGCCCAACCACGGTTCTGAAACCTTGGCCATCGTGAATGTTAGCGGCTTGTGGTCAACGAACACGGTGAAACTGCGCCCTTCCAGCCAGAACTGGAAGTGGCGAATGGCCAGGTGGAGGGCCAACAACTCTCTGTCGAACGCGCTGTATTTACGTTCATTGTCGCGCAAAGTCCTGCTGAAAAAGGCAAGCGGCTGCCAAGCCCCGGCTACACGCTGCTCCACGACCGCCCCAATGGCCACATCTGAAGCATCAGTGGTGAGCGCTATGTGGGCCGTTGGGTCTGGATGTGCCAGCAATGCAGCGTTTGCCAGGGCTGCTTTGACTTCCGAGAATGCCCGCTCTCGCTCCGAGGACCATTCGACCCTATCCGCGGGTTTCTGTTTTTTGAACGCGGCGTACAATGGTTGCATGAGCTGCGCTGCGCGGGGAAGGAAACGGTTATAAAAGTTTACCATTCCCAAAAATTCTTGTAGCGCCCTGACCGTTTGCGGCCGGGGAAAATCCGCCACTGCATGCACCTTGTCAGGCAGCGGGATCGCTCCTTCGGGAGAGACGCAGTGCCCCAAAAAATCAATATCCGTCACTCCGAACTGACATTTCGCTGGGTTGATTATTAACCCGTGCTCTTCCAACTTCCGGAAAACTGTCATGAGGTGGGTTTCGTGTTCGTCTTCGGACGCGCTGGCTACCAGGATATCGTCCAGGTAGACGAACACGAACGAGAGATCGCGCAGCACTGCATCCATCATGCGCTGGAATGTCTGTGCCGCTCCTTTCAACCCGAATGGCATGCGCAAAAATGCGAATAAACCGAATGGAGTTATTACCGCTGTTTTGGGTATGTCCTCAGCACGCACTGGGACTTGGTGGTAACCGCGGACGAGATCTATCTTGGAAAAAATGCGCGCCCCAGCGAGGTGAAAGGAAAAATCCTGTATGTGGGGAATTGGGTAGCAATCGTGCGCTGTGGCATTGTTCAACCTGCGGAAATCCCCGCACGGTTGCCACGAGCCCTCAGCTTTAGGGACCATGTGTAGCGGGGACGCCCATGGGCTGTTTGAGCGCCTGATGATGCCCAACCTTTCCAGATTGGCGAACTCCTCGCGCGCTATGGCCAGTTTAGCTGCGTCCAAGCGCCGAGGTCGTGCAAAAATGGGTGGCCCGGTGGTGGTGATAAAATGCTCCACCCCGTGTTTAGTGATGGCTGCCGAAAACGTCGGGACTGTGAGTGCTGGGAACTGGGTGAGCAGTGTGTGGAACTTACCGCCTGCTGCTGTGACATTGGCTTGTGCTGTCGGCCGGGTGACTCGAGCTATACAGGGGAGAGAGTCGAAAGTGCATTAGAAATGAAAGAGAAAGAAAAGTGCATTAACTAGGTGCCTGTTAGCAAGATCAACCAGTAAATTATGTGCACACAGAAAATCAGCCCCCAGTATATGATAATCCACTGCTGCTATGACAAAAGTCCACTCATATGTACGTCCGTGTAGAGACAAGAGTAGAGTCTTCTCACCAAAGGTCTTAATCTCCGAGCCGTTCGCTGCCACCCTCTCGGGGCCGCTAGATCCTGCCAGCCGGTTAGCGTAGGTCAGCCGGATGAAACTCTTCTGGGCACCGGTGTCCACGAGGAAATGCCTCCCCGAGCGTGCGTCCGTCAGGTAGAGCAGCTTATTCTCCTCCCCGAGGGTTGCGGCTGCTACCGACCCCCGGTCTTGGCATTTCCCGAGCGCTTGAACTGACAAGGTGGTGTACATCTGCGTGCCTTCTCTCCGAAGCGGCGGTGGTAGAAACAAAGTGTCTCCCTTGCACTCCTTGGCTCCCGCTGCTGCTGCCATCGGTGGCTCCTCGCCTCCTCTGGTCGTCTCGCTGAGCTCCGTCGCTGCCACGATGGTCGTGAATGCCCTGGTGGCGATGATGATCCGGTCTGCCTCCCGGGCTAGCACATGAAAGTCCCGCTCGGCCAGCAACAGCGAATTGGCCAGGGCCACTCTCACCGCTGTCGGAAGTTTCCGGAAGAAGAGGTGGGTAAAAAGAAAGTGGTCATCGTCCGTGCCCCTCAACGTCAGCATCTTCTCCATAAGGTCTATTGCCGACCCATCTCCCAACTCGGTCCGCATCAGGAGCCTCTCTGCCCGCTCACCATCCGAGAGAGTGAAGTGTTGGATGAGCGCAGCCTTTAGCGCCCCGTACTTGTTGCCAGTTGGTGGCTGATCGAGCAGGTTCGCTACGTGCTGAGCTGTGCAGGCGTCGAGCACTGCGACCACATAGTGGAACTTGGTGTCATCTGCCGTTATTCCCCGGAGGGCGAACTGCGCCTCGACGAGGTGGAACCAAGAGCGCGGATTGTTCTGCCAGAAATCCGGTAGCTTGACTGCGACCGCACATGCGTGGCTGGAGGTTCCCCTCGAGGTCGGCTCCGGGGATCTTGAACCGTGTTCCATGATACGTCTTGGGTCACCAGTGTGGAGCGTGTAAATGAAGAGACAGATTTGTTTCAGACGGTTTATTACACACACTCACATTCTCAAGCATAGTAAGAATGACATTCAAATAGAAGCTCTTCTCTTAAATACCATGACATTCTTCCAGAATCTTCTCACACACAAAAGATGATCTTCTTGTCAACCCACTCATCCTTAACACCTCCCTGTTATCTTACTAGGGAATCCTCGCTCTTTATTCCTGTCTAAGATGGTATACAATTAGGCTCTCCCCAGGTTGCCACAATGTAAATATATAAACAAACACAGTGCAGAGCATTGTTGCTAGATGGGATGAAACGGCACAACCGTCTACTTAGTTATCCTACATGGTATGATTATGTACCCATACATATTCTCACCCTCCATAGCGACCGGTATTTTCCTAGTTGTATGCTGGAGGGGACCATTGTATAAGTCTATTGCGTCTTTTGCGTTCAAAACTATTAGGTTGTCACGACTTTTGGTTATCTCTTGCATGAGCTTGTGCAGGCAGTTGGTCAGCTGAACACCACCAAATTTCTACACTTCTGCTGGAATTCCATCCCTTCCTGGAGCTTTACCATCCTGTGTTGTCCTGATAATTACCATTAGTTCATCAAAATTTGGTGGTTCATCCAGACTTGATATAGCTGGTTGCTGCACTAGAGCTTCTTTAGCCTCTTCAGTGAGATCTCCAGGGTTGTTTAGTAGTTGGTCAAAGTAGTCTGCAAATCTGTCCAGGATCTTGTCTTTCTCCTGCAAAACCATTTCACCATCCATAGCCTTTAGTTGGATCAGTCTTCTTGATTTAGGGCCGCAGATTTCTCTCAAACCTGTGAAGAATGTTTTCATGTCCTTCCTGTCTGCTGCCATTTGAAGTTCCTCCGCTTTTTCATCCCACCAGTTGGACTTCATCTCTCTGGTGTACTTCTGTAGCTCATTCTGAGCCTTTAAGTATTTCTTCTTCTTCGACCTTGTGTTACATTGTAGGTTTTCCTGCCTAGCTGTATTCCTCGCTTCTAGCAGTTTCTTAAGGTGGTCATCATGCTCATCAAACCAATCTTGATGTTTCCTCTCAGGGTGGCCTAATACATCACTCGCAGTCTGATATACCATATCCTTCAGTGTTGCCCATTTCTCTTCTATGTCATTCTCTGAGTTGTTGCTCTCCCAGTCTTTCAAGTTTTCATCCATTTCCTGAGTAAGTTCTTCCTGCTTCTTTTGGCCTTTCAGTGCACTAGTGTTAAGCTTCCGTGGTGGCTTCGCACCCCTCCTGCAGTGCTGTTTTCATCTCCAAATCCTTAATCTAGATCTCAGTATAACATGATCAGTACCACAGTCTGCGCACAGTCCGATCAGTACCACAAGGTTGTATTCTGAACATAGTGCAAGTAGAAGTCCTCCATTAGCATTGCACTTGCCTACTCCATGACTGCCTTGCGATCCTTTCCATTTCTCAGTTTCCGAACCAACTCTGGCATTAAAATCTCCTTTCTTGAGTTCAATTGGTATTGTTGAGTAACTGTCAGATGCAGTTTGATATACAGCAATGGCAGTGCCATGGAGTGTATTCATCCCGGAAGGTGTGGATTCAAGAAAATCTATGTTGTCCAGGGCAAACCAAACAAACATATCGTGGACCAACCAAGGTGGACGATAAACTCCTCCTGTGGAATTCATTCGCTCAAGAACAGCATTTGCGATGGCAGTCTCTATTTCCATAACCTTTTTGTATGGGACAGTGAGGTCTAGTTGGCCTAGCTTCTCTACAAGGGACTTTGATCTGGTGCTTTTGTGTACCTCTAGAGCTAATCCGACATTGAGGGGAGTTTCAGTTCGGTGTTTGAAAGTGACGTTTTCGTGTTTTGTTTCATAAGTAACCTGCCGATCAGTCTTGTATGCACACACGAACTGCTGCGCCAGCACAGATGCACTTTGATTCATAGATTCGGCCCTGCTGGTAGTTTTAACTTCATGCAAACCTTGGATAGCATGTTTGCAGAAGAGTTGGAGCAAAGCCGGTGGTTCATAATTATCAAATGTTCCTTGAAATTTCCACGGAGGTGCGTTTGCAATGTCTTTTCTCAGGATTTTAGCAGCTTTGAGAAGGACTTTCACATCTTCTCTTATGTGTTTTGGGTCGCTGGCAAGAGCACCAGCTAACAGGGTTTCCTTGGCCTTTGTAGAAAGTACTTGTTCTGGTTTTGTTTTGTCTGGAGGTGTGGTGAAGTGCACATCAGGGATATTGTCCAAAATCAGTTGCTTTAGGTATGGTTTGTATCGCGGATAATTGGGTAAAGTAAACCCGTTTACTTCCAGCAAACATACATAAGATTTTTCAATGTCGTTCATATTCAAAACAGATTCATGCGTTGAGTTGTTAATTTCTGTTTCCACCATTTCGAGAATCTCTACATCAGACACTAACTGTGCAAACTTAATATCATCTTTTGGGAGTTGTCTCTTCGCCTTTTCTATGTCTCATTTTGCATGGCTTAAGCACAGCAGGTGATACTTCATGTCCTCTGCAACTGCTGTTAAAAGATCTGATGATGCAACAACATTGCTCAGTCTGACTTTCAACTGTTCATTTGTTGTCTGTTGGCCAATTGCCTTGAGCTGAGCTCCCATGTTTTCAGTTGAGACATCATGCAAGTTGTCTGCTCTCTCTTCTTGGCAAATGACACACATCTCCTTGTCAAAAGTCTGACGTCCGGTACATATAGGTAGTGACGTAGAAGTATAGGTAGAAGTGGATTTTGATGGTCGTCCTTTTTTCTTCTGTTTTACGTCACTGACACTGCCTGTTGCTTGTCCCTTCTCATATCTCCTTTTTGCTCGTTCAACGTGTGTTTTGTTTGTGAGATCCTTGTAACATGTCTTGTGGTAGGAAACACTTTTCTGTAGCAGTCCATCGGCAGACGAACCACTTATGCGATCCTTTAATGCAGAGAACTCTGTTTCCCCGTATGAACATCGAACATCAGTTGATGCAATTAGTTTCTCTACTGAAAGCAAAGAAGGGTGAAGCACATAGTTTGTATAATCTGTTTGTTTGCTCCTCAGCTGACAAATGAAGCAAAGTTCAAAGTCCACAGTTTTTGACTTCTTGTTAGATGAAGACTCTGCCATGTTGGTTAATATATGGACTCTAAGCTACGTTATGGTTGCTGTGGGTAATTGTTTCCTGCAAATACAAAGAAAATACATCTTTGTATACACATATACACCAAATGTTCAAACCTTAAGCTAATGCGGAAAAACTGCGTCCAGCAACTGCATTCAAACATCAATTATGGGGCCGCCGTGTTTAATTCAAGATGGCAGTCTGTCTGAAAGACAAAATAAAAAGATTAGTAATCACAGGGAAGTTGTTATCCATGTGGAAATCTCTATTTAAAGTTACTTTTATAAGTAATAGATGCTGAAAAAAATATTGGAACCAGATTTATATCAATCGTAATGTCTAATTTATGCCGTTTTTGTATCATGGCAGCCATCTTGGATTTCAGGGCATTAGAGCGCGAAAAAAAAATGGCACCCTATTTTTGTCTTATGTTTATATCATATTCTAACAGAATCAGGCGAGTTTTTGCTTTTACCAAAAAAAAAAATACACAAATTTTTATTTCATGACAAATGAGCCTACACTAATGGACTTCTGGAGCGACAAGGAGCTATGCGCACTGGACCTCCTGGAGAACGCTTTCTCGTGGATGCAGGGGCTGAGTACTCCTGAGGATGCTCGAGCTGTTTGGGACACCGCTTGCGGAGGTGCTGGTTTTTCCCGGAGGAGGCCAACATTCTGCACTCCATCTTCTCCCTGCCTTATGAGGAGCCTGGGAAGGCATCTCCAGCACTGGAGCTGTCCTCCTCCTGCAGCTCTCCCGCTCCAGTTCCGCCTCCATCTCCAGAGCCAGGGTCCGCTCAATCCTCAGTGAGCTGGGAAGAACACAGGCAGGCATTACTGGTGGAGATTGACAGCAATTAATAGGAGGACAATCCCACTCCAGCTCCGCCTCCAGCTCCAGGGCTCGGGCCTGTTCCTTCCACGAGGAACTGGGAGGAATACAGACTGGCATGGCTGGCTGAATTAGACTGCTTGATGGAGGAGAATCCCACAGTGGGGCCAATTCTTCCTGCAGCTGCCTCGCCTGCAGTCACCTCATCCTCAATTTTTACATCCGCCAAGGTGGAGAGGGCAAATTTCTCCCCGGCTTCAACTGCCTCGATGCCTGTATGGGAGCCATTCCTGCTGCCTACAGAGGAGCCCAGGGCCACCATGGACACAGAGAGGGATGAGAGTGTTTCTGACGACGCTGGGAACAACGTGGACCAGGGGAACAGGAAAGTTCTTTCTCATTATATTTCCATTATTGATGAACAGTCTTGACTGATCCCTAGTCTAGAGACTCAGGTATTGTAGTCCCCTGAGTTCTCTACACAAGCGGCATGTGACAACCCCTCACCAGTCTCCTCCGTGTCATCTCTGTGTGCTTCTCTGAGTTTGTTGGTCCCTGAACCAAGCCAGCAGGTGGAGGAGGAGCCTGCGGAAGATCCAATCCCAGGGTCAATGGTGAGGCTGCCCCCAGCCGCCATGCCGGGGGAGTCGCCACCATGGGATACCTCACCTGGGGGCATAAGGACTGCTACCACCATCATGCCTGCTGCGGAGGCTTCCACAGCAGAGTTGGAGACTGAGCCCGGACCTCCATCTTTGCCTGGATCGTTGGAGTCCTGGACGGTGGTGGAGCTTGAGCTCAGGTAAGTGCTCTATTTTGTCTTTCTCCTTTCTATATTAGAGCATTCTTGCCTGGCTCTTGGTGAGGAGAGCCAGGTGCAGCCGCCCACTGCACCTGAGCTCGCCTCGCCAAGCTCCGCCGCTGCCAGTGACCCTGACCCTGCCTCTCCTTGTGTTCTTTCCAAGCTCTCTCCCAGGGTCACCAGAGAAGTTCTAGCTCCACCTGAGGTCTCTGTGGGTCCAGGCTCACCGCTGGAGGTCACCGTGGTTCCAGCTTCTCCCACTGAGGCCACCCCGGATCCTGCTCCTCCTCTACCTGAGGCTGTCATGTGGGTCCCTCCGCGAGCTGAGTCTCCATGGGTGCTGTGTCCCGGCCGGGGACCATTGTGGGTGCCGTGCCACAATTTCACTCCCACGTGGGTGCTGCGCTCCAGTTTTGGTCCACCATGGGTGCCGTCCCTCAGCCCGGGTCCACCGAGGGTGCAGCTGAGCTCCAGCCCAGAGCCACCAGGGATGCAGCCAAATCCCAAGCCGGGACCACTGTGGGTGCAGCCAAGGTCCACCAGGGGTGCAGCCTTGTCCCAAGCCGGAACCCCCATGGGTGCTGCTACACTTCTCCCTGAAACCACCAAAGGCACTGTTCCTTCTCCTTCACCACCTGACATCTCTGGGGGTCCAGGGCTATGACTTAAGGCAATTCTGCATCCAGCCTCTCCCAAAGAGGCCGCCGTGAGTGCAGCTACCTTCCTCTTCCAGACCACTGAGGGCATCGTGGTTCCCCCTTCATCTCTGCCCGATGCCGGGGTTCCCGCTCCTCGACTCTCCCCCCTTTTTGGAGGGGCCTCCTTGTATGGAGGCCATCGACCGGGCATCCTCTCCCAAACTAGTGGCTGAAGGACTCAGGCCGCCCGCCCAATGAACTGTGCTGTTGTGTTGGATGGCCAAATTTCCCTAGCAGACCAACTGATTTGTTCCTCCTGACCATCTGGCTGGCCTGGGATGCAGGCAGGCCACCAGACCAGTCTCATCTTGCTGTCTGGGACTTTGGGTGGCCTCCTAAGCCTCTTGCTTCAGAACGTGTGGGGGGGGGGGCTTTGTGTTCTTTTGCAGTAACTCTTGAGTTGAATTGTTTTTTGTTCCCTTCTGGCCTGTTTCCTCCACCACCTGCCCTGGGTAGTTGTGGTAGTCCCTCCTGGATGGGGGGGGGGGGGGCAGGTTTCATTTTTCCTTGTTGTCCTTTTGATGTCATGTGCAGGTGTCTGGTACCCACCTGTTGGGGCTTGGGGGGGGGGGCTCTGTCATGAGTGGGGTTTGGACTTATTCCAAACCCAGCTTCATGGCATTGTGGCTGCTTTTTTCTCCTGTGATATTTTGGTGCCTGCCTGCTAGTTTTGATCTCTTATTTGTTGTCCGGCAGCTCTCAGGGAGCCTTCGGGGTTTGCCCTGCTCCTTGTCAGGTGACAGCCATGCCTCCCTCTCCTGCCAGTGCCTGCCAGCTGAATGTCATTATCATTTGTGTCCGCCACTCTGCTCACACACACACACACACACACACACACACACACACACACACACACACACCTGCACTCTCTCAGTCCTATCCACACTCGCGCGCACGCACACACACACACACACACACACACACTTGCACACACTCACCCATGCCTGTGCTCACTTGACTCATTATGTTTGTCAGTATTTAAGTCCTGTCTGTTCATCTGTAACTCGTCGGTTCATTGGATTGTCTCCCCACTCTAGAGCATGGACCACTCTGTCGAGTTTTCTGTAAGTACTGTGGGCCCACCGTTCTGCAGTTCCGTCTGGGAACATTGTGGGCTTCCATCTCTCTCTACCCTTTTTCCCGCTCCTCAGTCCCATCTGAGAGTATGTTGGGTCCTTCCTCTCACTCTCCAATGAACTGCAGAGTACAGATGTTCGTTCCCCTGTATACCTGCTCTGCTTGCT
Source organism: Pholidichthys leucotaenia (assembly GCA_020510985.1). Lineage (NCBI taxonomy): Eukaryota > Metazoa > Chordata > Actinopteri > Cichliformes > Pholidichthyidae > Pholidichthys > Pholidichthys leucotaenia. Next base: position 300,258,421 of record CM035836.1, on the reverse strand, counting down.
CGTTGGAGTTGTTGTTTGTCACCTTTTGTGCTTAATAAATTCACACAACACCATCCTGCATCTGGGTTTTCATCTCTTTCCCTCCGTGCGCTGTGTAAAAGTGCACGGATATGACAAAAGCAAACTTAAAGAGGGAGCATGGTACTCAAACCATGATCAGACCCTGACACTGCAAGAACAAAATGATGTAATTTTGTTCTTGCAGCCCTGGTTTGGGAGTTCTTGTAGCTTGTTCTTGACACATCATTATGGTGGAATTTTTTTCTTGCATGGTGCTCAAGAGCTATTGTGTGTGGTTTTGCAGGAGTTCTGCACTTGAGTTTCTTGTGAAGTATGAAATGGGGCGGCAGTGGCTCAGGAGGTAGAGCAGGTCATCTAATAACCCGATGGTTGGCGGTTCGAATCCCGCTCTCCCCAGATATCTTGCCGTTGTGTCCCTGGGCAAGACACTTCACCCGCATTGCCTCCAGTGCCCATAACACTGGGTATGAATGTGTATAAATGTATAAAATGTTCGGTGGTGGCCGGAAAGGCCGTTGGCGCAGATTGGCTGCCACGTTTCCATCAGCCTGCCCCAGGGCAACTGTGGCTGCAGAAGTAGCTTGCCACTACCATTGCCTGTCTGGAGTGAATGAATAATGTACCTATTTGTAAAGCGTCTTTGAGTATACAGTGGGGCAAAAAAGTATTTAGTCAGCCACCAGTTGTGCAAGTTCTCCCACTTAAAAGATGAGAGAGGTCTCCAATTTTCATCATAGGTATACCTCAACTATGAGAGACAAAATGAGAAAAAAAAATCCAGAAAATCACATTGTCTGATTTTTAAAGAATTTATTTGCAAATTATGATGGGAAATAAGTATTTGGTCACCTACAAACAAGGAAGATTTCTGGTGCTCACAGACCTGTAACTTCTTCTTTAAGAGGCTCCTCTGTCCTCCACTCATTACCTGCATTAATGGCACCTGTTTGAACTCGTTATCAGTATAAAAGACACCTATCCACAACCTCAAACAGTCAGACTTCAAACTCCACTATGGCCAAGACCAAAGAGGTGTCAAAGGACACCAGAAACAAAATTGTAGACCTGTACCAGGCTGGGAAGACTGAATCTGCAATAGGTAAGCAGCTTGGTGTGAAGAAATCAACTGTGGGAGCAATTATTAGAAAATGGAAGACATACAAGACCACTGATAATCTCCCTCGATCTGGGGCTCCATGCAAGATCGCACCCCGTGGGGTCAAAATGATCATGAGAACGGTGAGCAAAAATCCCAGAACCACATGGGGGGACCTAGTGAATGACCTGCAGAGAGCTGGGACCAAAGTAACAAAGGCTATATCAGAAACACACTACGCCGCCAGGGACTCAAATCCTGCAGTGCCAGACGTGTCCCCCTACTTAAGCCAGTACATGTCCAGGCCATCTGAAGTTTGTTAGAGAGCATTTGGATGATCCACAAGAGGACTGGGAGAATGTCATATGGTCAGATGAAACCAAAACAACATTTTGGTAAAAACTCAACTTGTCGTGTTTGGAGGAGAAAGAATGCTGAGTTGCATCCAAAGACCACCATACCTACTGTGAAGCATGGGGGTGGAAACATCATGCTTTGGGGCTGTTTTTCTGCAAAGGGACCAGGACGACTGATCCGTGTAAAGGAAAGAATGAATGGGGCCATGTATCGTGAGATTTTGAGTGAAAACCTCCTTCCTTCAGCAAGGGCATTGAAGATGAAACGTGGCTGGGTCTTTCAGCATGACAATGATCCCAAACACACCACCCGGGCAACGAAGGAGTGGCTTTGTAAGAAGCATTTCAAGGTCCTGGAGTGGCCTAGCCAGTCTCCAGATCTCAACCCCATAGAAAATCTTTGGAGGGAGTTGAAAGTCCATGTTGCCCAGCGACAGCCCCAAAACATCACTGCTCTAGAGGAGATCTGCATGGAGGAATGGGCCAAAATACCAGCAACAGTGTGTGAAAACCTTGTGAAGACTTACAGAAAACGTTTGACCTCTGTCATTGCCAACAAAGGGTATATAACAAAGTATTGAGATGAACTTTTGTTATTGACCAAATACTTTTTTTTCACTACAATTTGCAAATAAATTCTTTAAAAAAAATCAGACAATGTGATTTTCTGGATTTTTTTTCCTCATTTTGTCTCTCATAGTTGAGGTATGACTAAGATGAAAATTGGAGACCTCTCTCATCTTTTAAGTGGGAGAACTTGCACAATTGGTGGCTGACTAAATACTTTTTTGCCCCACTGTATATGATAAAGCGCTATATAAAACCGATGCATTATTATTATTATTATTATGTCCTCGCCAGAAAGAACTTTGTTCTTGCTCTTGCCACCTCAATGAAAAGAAAAAAAAATGTAAAAGTTCCGGTATCTATAGCAACAGCAAAACAGCAAAAAACAGCAAAACAGAACTCTTCACTTCAAACTTCTCTAGAATGATCTTGGCGGTGTTTCAAACAGTCTGGTTCTGAGTATAGATTAATGGAGGGAAAAATTGAACAATTTTAGCATCAGCTTGTAACAATAATGTAAGAAAAATACTGAGGGGGTGATACTTTTGCAAGCTACTGTACTTCACTTTTGTTACTGCTGAGTTTCATGGTTTATGTCATGCTAATGTCAGCTGTTAACTTCCGCTGTTGGAGCCAGCCTTACCTAACTAATGTTAAATTTGCTGGAAGTGAGAGAATGGAAAAGACCACATAAGGCATCATTGGAGAAAGGAATGAGTATAATATCCCTGGAGTATAATAAGCACAGAAACAAAGCTAAAGGCCTTGCTACACCTTGACAGCATTTGTCAAATGTATAAAATTTTGTCTAAAATGCTGGCATATGCCAAAATTTTCACTTTTGGCCATATACATCGCGTATCCATAACGAGTTGGACATATACATAATGTATTAGTAACTTATATAGAACGTTTTGATAAATTATACAGTGGTGTGAAAAGTGTTTGCCCCCTTCCTGATTTCTCATTTTTTGTATGTTTGTCACACTTAAATATTTCAGATCATCAAACAAATTTATATATTTGACAAAGATAACACAAGTAAACACAAAATGCAGTTTTTAAATGAAGGTGTTTATTATTAAAAGAAAAAAATCCAAACCTATATGGCCCTGTGTGAAAAAGTGATTGCCCCCGAACCCTAATAACTGGTTGGGCCGCCCTTGGCAGGAACAACTGCAATCAAGTCTTTCTGATAACTGCCAGTGAGTCTTTTACAGCACTGTGGAGGAATTTTGGCCCACGCATCGCTGCAGAATTGTTGTAATTCAATTCATGTTTTCAAGCATGAACCGCCTTTTTAAAGTCATGCCACAGCATCTCAGTCGGATTCAGGTCAGGACTTTGACTAAGCCACTTCAAAGTCTTCATTTCATTTTTCATAAGCCATTCTGATTTGGACTTGCTGGTGTGGTTTCAGGATCATTGTCCTGCTGCAGAACCCAAGTGCACTTCAGCTTAAGGTCACAAACAGATGGCTGGAAATTCTCCTATGGGATTTTTTGGTAGACAGCAGGATTCATGGTTCCATTTACCACAGCAAGTCTTCCAGGCCCTGAAGCGGCAAAACAGCCCCAGACCATCACACTACCACCGCCATATTTTACTGTTCAGTCAGTCAGTCAATCAAACTTTATTTGTATAGCACTTTTCAAACATTAGATGCTGTGCAAAGTGCTTTACATGGATAAGAACAGTAGACACATTTAGTTACATATATTTACATGATACATCCCACTCATTCAAACCCTTCCATAAACATACTCACTCACACACACACACACACACACACACACACACACACACACACACGCTTGCTTGCTTGCGGTTGTCCATCGAGTCCGATGATGACGTTCACTTCTATCGGTGAGTCCTTTGATGGCTGTGTAGTCCTATCCTGGACCCACATGTCCTGTTGCAGGTAGGGCATGTAAAAGTTGTGGTAGTGGCAGCAGGGGCTGCAGGTGCATTCCTCCTCAGTCTTCTCTCCTGTCTCCTGGCTGTTCTGTCCTCCTCCATCATACGGGTCCCCACAAGGCACTGCTGTCATCAGGTGTTCCGGTCAGCAGCAGCCTCCTCCAGAGCCTCAGGTCTGAACCTGCACTTCTTTAAGGCCATCTTTAGCTGGTCCTTGTAGCGCTTCTTCTGCCCTCCAGCAGAGCGTTGACCATGGTGTAGCTGGCCATATAACACCCTGTGAGGCAGCCGGTTTGGGGGCATCCTTACCACATGTCCCAGCCAGCGTAGCTGGTGCTGGGTGATCGTTGCCTCAATACTCCTACAGCTGGTCTTAAAGAGTATCTCAGAATGAGGCACATGGTCACGCCAGGTGATTCCCAAGATGCGCTGAAGGCAGCGTATATGGAACCGTTCTAGATCCCTAATGTGGCGGCTGTAAGTCACCCAGGATTCACAGCTGTAGAGGAGAGTAGTGACACAGACTGCCTGGTAAACAGAGATCTTCGTTTGGAAATGGAGGTTCTTGTTCTGGAAGACCCGACGCCGGAGTCTCCCAAAAGAAGCTGATGCCTGCCTGATCCTGTTCTGGACCTCACTGTCAATGGTATTGTCTACAGAGAGGATGCTCCCCAGGTACTTGAAAGATGGAACAACAGACAGCTGTTCACCAGCAACAGTGAAGGTAGGTGGAGTAGATGGGATATTGGTGCTCCATTGGCAGACAACCTCTGTTTTGATGGTGTTCACCATCAGTCCCATCTTGCTGTATGCTTTCACCACAGCAGTAAGAACAGACTGGAGATCTTGTGGGCTATGAGATACCAGAGCACAGTCATCTACATACTGTAGCTCAATGACTCACCCTTTGCAGTTTGGTGGTTGCCTGGAGCCTCCTTATATTAAAAAGGTTGCCATCTAGACGGAAGTCCACTGTTACACCGCTGCTGTCCTCAATCTCCTTGTGGAGAAGCTGGGTGACACAGAGCAGGAAGATGTTAAAAAGTACTGGTGCTAATACACACCCCTGCCTAACCCCTGTACAAACGGGGAAGGAAGGAGATTCCTGTCCTCCTATAGTCACCCAAGCAGTCAAACCATCATGAAATTGACGGAGGATATTGACAAACTTGCTGGGGAAGCCAAACTTAAGAAGAACTTCCCATAGGAGTTCTCTATGGACAGTGTCGAAAGCTTTGGAGAGATCAACAAAGGCCATGAACAGGTCCTGGTGTTGCTCCCGACATTTCTCCTGCAGCTGCCGAGCTGTGAAAATCATGTCCACCAAGCTCCTGCCCTTCCTGAAACTGCATTGCGATTCAGGCAGCACTGATTCTGTGATGTTGTTGATCAGCCTGTGAAGCATCACCTTCGCCAGGACCTTACCAGCAACAGCAAGGAGCGAAATGCCCCTGCTGTTGCCGCAGACAGCCTTATCACCCTTGTTTTTATAAATGGTGACAATTATGGCATCTCTCCATTATTGTGGGATGTTGTCATCGGCCCAGACCTTGGTGATGTACTTGTGCAGGGTTTTTGTACACAAGTAGCCTCCTTGTTTCAACAGCTCAGCAGGGATGTTGTCATTACCAGGGGACTTGTTTTTGAGAGAGCGGGTAGCTGATAGAACCTCCAGGAAGGTTGGGGGCTGATCCAGGTCTTGCATCGGAGGAAATGTAGGCAAGTTGTCGAGAACAGTGGGGTCTGCATCCGAGTCCTGGTTAACCAGGGTACTAAAGTGTTCAGCCCATCTCAGCAAGATGTTAGGCTGATCCTTTAGGATTCTCAGCCCATCTGCTGTTTTCAGGGGAGTGATGCAGCAATTTATTGGGCCGTAAATCTTCTTGACAGCATTATAAAAATTATGCATGTCATTTTTATCAGCAAAGGCCTGGATTTCATGTGCCTTTTTTGTCCACCACTCGTTCTGCATTGTTCGAGTAGCCCTTTGTACATCCTGCTGGGCTCTCTGCCACTGATGCCTGATGATAATGGATGAGGGGTTCCTTAAGGTTGCCTGATGAGCTCTGTGCTTGTCCTCCAGCAAGTCGTGGATGGTGTCCGAGTTGTCATCAAACCAGTCTTGGTGGTTCTTTCTTTTATAGCCAGTCGTTTGGGCTGCTGCCTCACAAAGAGCCGAGCTGATGAAGTCCCACTTCTGGTCCATGGTCTTCTCAGGCAGACTCAAGAAATGCTGCCCCCCCCCCCCCAGTTTCTCAACCAGGGAGCGAAAAAAGTCATTTCTTGCATCCAGATTTGCCAGACGGGAGCAATCAAGTTTCCTCCTTTTGGGCCTTTGTAGTTGCAAGGGGGGGGCGCACTTGCATGTGGACCTTGGACACGATCAGCCGGTGATCTGTCCAGCATTCTGCACCTCTCATGGCACGGGTGATGTGGACATCTCTGATGTCACTGCACTTCACAGTGACATAGTCAGTCAGGTGCCAGTGTTTAGAGCGAGGGTGCATCCATGATGTTTTGTATTTGGCCTTTTGCTGGAAGATGGTGTTGGTTATGGTCAGGTTATGCTCAGAGCAGAGAGTGAGCAATCTCACTCCATTTGCATTAGCCTGGCCAACTCCGTGTCTGCCAAGCACTCCACTCCATATCTGGTTGTTCTGACCCACTCTGGCGTTAAAATCTCCAAGTAAGAAGATCTTGTCATTCTTGGGGATCCGGCGAAGAGTTTCGTCCAGTGACTGGTAGAAGGGATCCTTGGCCTCACTCTCCGATGGCAGGGTCGGTGCATAGGCACTAAGAAGTGTAGCAAAGCGATTCTTAACCAGGGGGATACGGAGTGTCATCAGTCTCTCATTAATGCCAACAGGTGTTTCACTGATTCTTGGTAGAAGGGTGTTTTTGATGGCCAGTCCTACACAATGCAGATGTTGTTCTCCTGAGGGGTAACCCCTCCAGAAGAATGTGTAGCCCATCCCTTCCTCTGTTAAAGTGCCCTCATCTAGGAGCCTGGTCTCGCTCAGTGCAGCAATATCAATGTTGTAGCGACTCAGTTCAACAGCAACCAGAGCTGTTCTCCTATGGGGTCTATCAGAACCTCGATCCAGGAGTGTCCTTACATTCCATGTTGCCAGTTTTAGGTTACATGCTCTCTTTTTATTGTTTCGACCGCAGAGGTGGAATGACCCAACAGGCACGGTAACCTGTTCAGGCGAAAGATAGGTGGGCAATTTTTAGGCCACTTTTTCTAGGCCCCTCCCCAGTTGGAGTGAGCAGTGCTGTCCTAAATAGGGCTGCTCAATCACACAGGGGTCTGCCGAAAACAGCTGCCACCACAGCTGTTAGCGACCATAATAGCCCTGTGCTGCTGACGTGCAGGGTTATAGCTAGGAACTCCCAGTAACAGTCATACCTGCGCCCATCGCCACACACCCTGTCGCCGCCAGACTTCAACCAGATGTCCAGGAAGGTAAGGCCCACCATGGTCAGAGGTGGACACCTGCACACTGAATTATTTAGAGTGTCATAGGGAGCGCGCTCTTCCCAATAGCACTGCCTTCGCGAAGATGAGGTAAATCCGGTGGCATGGGTAAGCCCAAGACGACCAGTCCCTCAACATGGCTGCAGGAGGCTGCCGGGTCCTTGGTCTTTTAAGTCCCGCCTTTTGCGCACCACCAGCGCATTGCTTTTCTGTCAGGGGTTGCTCCCTTAGCCTTCACCTTAATAGATTACCCACAAGGCAGTGGGGCTATTTACCCATAGTTGGGGCAGGGGTTGACGGGCGTCAGGGCGTGTCCACACAGAGTGGGCCTATACGCCGCGTCTCTGGGGCCCCCTGCTGCTCTGAGATCCCCTCCCTTTTAGCCTGGGATCACAGGGTACCCAGTTACCATGTGTGGCCACGAGGAGGCACTGCAGGGGTCTTGGTGGTGGACAGGCTATGTACCAGCAGGAGGAGACTTACGCACTCGGCTCCTCTTTTCACCCCCAGTGGGGGCTAGCTGGTGGCAGTAGCTGTAAGCAGAGCAGCAAGCAGAAAGCAACATGCAACATGCACTATCTACAAACATCTCTATGTTACTATACTACTGCACTAGGCGCTTCACGTGCACCCTGTGTCACCCTGACACACACACACATTTAGTCACATATATTTACATGATACATCCCACTCCTTCCAACCCTTCCATAAACATACTCACACACACACACACACACAGAGAGAGTGGCACAAAGTACATCACCCCCTACTTCTCTTATACACATATAAAATAAAAGACTTCACCAGGGACCGAGGCACCGTGTGAAGGAGCAGCCATCCTGGGGAGCCCCCCACGCCGGGAGACCACACAGCCCACAACCATAGGGCGTGCCACAGAGGCCACCCCAACCAGGACAGGCCAGGGCCTGAACCACAGCTGTAGGTAGTGGCATAAAGCCCCCCACCCACCCAAGCTAGAGCGACCCACGAGACCAGCACCCCTGCAGATGGGCCAGGCAGCATCCGGCATGAGTGTCTCCACTGAAGAAACACTGGAGCTAAAACCCATAAAATACAAGATCAAACTAAGAACACATACAACAAAGGGAACTAAAAACCTATACTTATAAACTGAGCTAAGCACACATCAAAATAAGAAAATCTAAAAGCAAATAGAGCTAAGAAGATTGTAAAACAATGGAACATAAATGACTACTTTAATAATAGTTAAACAGTTTGTTGAAGCCAAATTAAAAACTAAAAACCCATACTTAAAAACTGAACTAAAATACATCAATAAGAAAAGATGAGAAAATCTTAAAAAAAAAAAAAAAAATTGCGCCAAGAAGAACATAAAACAATGGAGCATAAATGACTACTTCAGTAATAGTTAAACAGGTTTGTTAAAAGCCAAATTAAAAAGGTGGGTCCTGAACCTGTTCTTAAAATCATCTATTGGCACTGCGACCCTGACGCTCTCTGGCAGGCCGTCTCACAGATGATGTTGGTATGATGTTCCTTTTCTGAAATGCTGTGTTACTTTTACGCCAGATGTAATGGGACACACACCTTCCAAAAAGTTCAAGTTTTGTCTTGTCAGTCCACAGAGTATTTTCCCAAAAGTTTTGGGGCTCATAAAGGTGTTTTCTGGCAAAACTGAGATGAGCCTTTATGTTCTTTTTGCTCAGCAGTGGTTTTCATCTTGGAACTCTTCCATGCAGGCTATTTTTGCCCAGTCTCTTTCTTATGGTGAAGTCATGAATACTGACCTTAACTGAGTCAAGTGAGGCCTGCAGTTCTTTGGATGTTGTTGTGGGGTCTTTTGTGACCTCTTGGATGAGTTGTCGCTGCGCTCTTGGAGTAATTTTGGTCAGCTGGCCACTCCTGGAAAGGTTCACCACTGTTCCATGTTTTCACCATTTGTGGACGATGGCTCTCACTGTGATTTGCTGGAGTCCCAAAGCTTTAGAAATGGTTTTATAACCTTTCCCAGACTGATAGATATCAGTTACTTTGTTTCTCGTTTGTTGCTGAATTTCTTTGGATCGCAGCATGAGGTCTAGCTTATGAGGACCTTTTGGTCTACTTCACCTTGTCAGGCAGGTCTTATTTAAGTGATTTCTTGATTGAGAACAGGTGTGGTGGTAATCAGGCCTGGGTGTGGCTAGAGAAATTGAACTCAGTGTGACGGCCTGAGCGCTGATTCTGTCCACACTCGGGTCGTCTAGTATTTTCCCCATTCTTCTGTGTTGTTTTTTCATATGGCAGTTCAGGGCTTTTATTTTGACAGCATTACAATGGGGCTTCCGGCTGTCAAAGCCGAGTCACGTTGTGACAGCTGTTTACCATTTCTGCTGACTGCATTTCCCTTTATTGATTGGTGTGTTATTGGTATTTAAGGAAGCAGTTGAGGCTTGCACCTTGCTGCAACCTTGTCAATCTCTTGTCAATCTTTCGTCTATCTTTCGTCAATCTCTCATCAAACCTTCGTCTAAGTAAGTGTGTTTCCTCAGAGTCTATTTTCTAGTGTTTAAGTGTATGTTTGTATTTTTGCCCCACGTGGCTGTTATTTTGTCATTTATATCTTTTGTTAATAAATATGCAAACTCATCGGCTGGCCCTTGGCGTCTTATTGATGGCCCGCGAGGGCCATCCATGACACTTAGCTTTCCAAAGATGTGATAAACAACAGTTAATTTATGTTTTAACGGGGGGGGGGGTCACTTTTTCACACAAGGCCATGTAGGTTTGGATATTTTTTTTTTACCCTTAATAACAAACACCTTAATTTAAAAACTGCATTTTGTGTTTACTTGTGTTATCTTTGTCTAATATTTAAATTTGTTTGGTGATCTGAAACATTTAAGTGTGACAAACATACAAAAAAATGAGAAATCAGGAAGGGGCAAACACTTTTTCATACCACTCTAAATACCTATACCAATACTTATACCAGCGAATGATTAGCGTGTTCCCGGCATTCACAATGATAATCCAGATGCACAACGATAGTCCATGCATCCTGGGTGTGTGAGAGATCATCCCTATTCAATCGAGATGATTCTCCCCTCCAAAGAGCATTGCACGGTAGGGGGTGTGACTGACCTGGCAGAGCTGTCAAACCTGTCAGATCGGTCATGTCTAAAACAACTGATGTGACACGTCATGAATGTCAAATGACAGTTGTCACAACCTGGCTCAACAGTTATGACAAAGGCACGTGAACTGATGGCGGTTAAAAATAAATTATTTTCAATAAAGTGAAAAAAAAACAAAACAAGATAATGTATGGCGTGTGCTTTTGCCGGTGTGGACCCAAAAACAGCAGAGAGCCACAGTCAATGGAGGGCAAAGTGGGATTTATCATCCAACACCAGCTAATGGAAAACAGCTGAGCTCTGTGCTTCGGGCGATCTCATCAGCTGATTGGATCCACCTCCTCCGGTGTTCTGACATTTTGGCATATCAATCAGAACAGCTGATGGTGTAGACTTCAGTCAAAGGTAAAAACATGACAAGGAGGGCTAAACAGCGATTTGGATCTTCATAATATACTGTAGCTTGAAAGTGACAGTTCCCGTTAGACAAACAAGTACCTGTGTTTAGCTCTGTGTGTGTGTGTGTGTGTGTGTGTGTGTGTGTGTGTGCTGCAGGCAGCACCTGAGCTAATCAGAACAGCGAGGAGGTGGATAAAGTCAGCTCTTAATTAGTAAAGGTATCACCCAGTCTACACGAACACCATCACACAGTCGAAACATGATAAGGTATGAAACATCTCTTTGTCTGAAAAGAAGAACAAGACCAGTTTATCTGCTCACCATGGAGCTCTGTATGGGTTTTTCCTGTAAACCAATGCTGCCAATACGCCGTTAGAGGGTAGCTGTAAGTTAGAAAGATGTTTAGTAAGTTACACATAGGTTCAAAGAGTGTTACTCATATGTTAGAAATAAGTTTTGGTTATGCTAGACATTATCTCGACGTATTTCGACTTATGAGTAACCTATGAGTAATGTGTCTGAACAATCGCATAACTTATCAATAACTTATGTCCCACATATGCGGGACATAACAGCCATACGCTGGATACGTCAAAAAATTTTCAGCATGCTGAAAATTTTCAGAGGACCTCGGCATACAATGTATACCAACATGCTTCAGCATGCTGTTACAGTATCTCACAAAAGTGAGTACACCCCTCACATTTTTGAAAATATTTTATTATATCTTTTCATGGGACAACACTAAAGATATGACACTTTGATACAATGTAAAGTAGTCAGTGTACAGCTTGTATAACAGTGTAAATTTGATGTCCTCTCAAAATAACTCAACACACAGACATCAGTGTCTAAACCGCTGGCAACAAAAGTGAGTACACCCCTAAGTGAAAATGTCCAAATTGTGCCCAATTAGCAATTTTCCCTTTCCGGTGTCATGTGACTCATTAGTGTTACCAGGTCTCAGGTGTGAATGGGGAGCAGGTGTGTTAAATTTGGTGTTATCACTCTCACATGCTCTCATACTGGTCACTGGAAGTTCAACATAGCATCTCATGGCAAAGAATTCTCTGAGGATCTGAAAAAAAGAATTGTTGCTCTACATAAAGATGGCCTAGGCTATAAGAAGACTGCCAACACCCTGAAACTGAGCTGCAGCATGGTGGCCAAGACCATACAGCAGTTTAACAGGACAGGTTCCGCTCAGAACAGGCCTCGCCACGGTCGACCAAAGAAGCTGAGTGCACGGGCTCAGCATCATATCCAGAGATTGTCATTTGAAAATAGACGTATGAGTGCTGCCAGCATTGCTGCAGAGGTTGAAGGGGTGGGGAGTCAGTCTGTCAGTGCTCAGACCATACGCCGCACACTGCATCAAAATGGTCTACATGGCTGTCATCCCAGAAGGAAGCCTCTTTTAAAGATGATGCACAAGAAAGCCCACAAACAGTCTGCTGAAGACAAGCAGACTAAGAACAAGGATTACTGGAACCATGTCCTGTGGCCTGATGAGACCAACATAAACTTATTTGGTTCAGATGGTGTCAAGCATGTGTGGCGGCAACCAGGTGAGGAGTACAAAGACAAGTGTGTCTTGCCTACAGTCAAGCATGGTGGTGGGAGTGTCATGGTTTGGGGCTGCAGGCTGCATGAGTGCTGCTGGCACTCATGCAGAACTACAGTTCATTAAGTGAACCATGAATGCCAACATGTACTGTGACATACTGAAGCAGAGCACAATCCCCTTCCTTCGGGAACTGGGCCGCAGGGCAGTATTCCAACATCATAACAACCCCAAACACACCTCCAACATGACCACTGACTTGCTAAAGAAACTAAGGGTAAAGATGATGGACTACCCAAGCATGTCTCCAGACCTAAAACCTACTGAACATCTGTGGGGAATCCTCAAACGGAAGGTGAAGAAGAGCAAGGTCTCTAACATCCACCAGCTCCGGTTTTCACGGTTTTCAGAGTGGTGGTCCACCATGCTGAAATGTTACCAGCAGAAACCCTGCATTTTCTGTGTATAATGCCCCCCTATGTGTTGTTCACCTCAGGGGCTTATGGGTCGTGGTATGACCATGTGAATGGCTGGTGGGAAAAGAAAAAGACTTATACAAATCTTCACTACATGTTCTATGAAGACATGATTGAGATGAGTTGCAAGGTCAGGTAGAATAAAAGATTAACAAAATGAGAACAATATCAGGTGTATGTCATAAATTCTTAAAACACATATTTGTTCTTTTTGGCATTTTGGTGTGTAATCTTGTTCTGTCCTCACTGTATAGGGTAACTACAGCTATGTATGCCAATGGTTGACTCTTTGACAAGTGACAGGCATTGTTCTTCTTTACTGCCAACAGAGTAAAATGAAAGAAAATAAAAGCAGATACTTCAGACTCTTAAATGAATATTCAAATGGCTATTAGAAAACACATTTGGATTATTGAAAGCTTAAACATGTCACAAAAACATCCACTACTCACAAAAAGTTAGGGATATTTGGCCTCTGGGTGAAATTTATGGAAAAATGTAAAAAGTTCACACTACAGTGGTATTATTTCATGAAAGCAGGGCATTTAAGTAGAAGCATGCAATGGCGATTTCTTCATCTCAAACAATTTATTGAAACAAAAGCCAACAAGAGTGGTGGGTATACCACAACAAAAAATGTCAATGTCTCAATAACTTTTCATGTGCCCTTCAGCATCCAGTACAGCTTTACAAAGACGTCTCATGCTGTTCACAAGTCGACTTATTGTCTGCTGAGGCATGACATTCTCTATTCTTGAAGAGCGGCCCTCAGATCATTGAGTTGTGGGGTGCAGGGTTACGAGCGTCTACATGGTAACTCAGCAGATCCTATAGGTTTTCTATTGGATTCAAGTCTGGAGAAAGTGCCGGCCACTCCATTTGAGGTACCCCAGCCTCCAGCAAGTCATTCCCAAATGATGAGACCTCAATGAGCTGGAGCATTATTTTCCATGAAGGTGAAATTTGGCTTGTGTTGTTCATGCAGCGGCACAATGACTGGATTAATGATGTTATTCAGGTAGTTTCAGCTTGTCACGGTACCATTCACAAGGTGTAGGGCAGTTCTGACACACCTGCCAAGACTGTAACACCACCACCCCCAAAGGTTTGTCTAGTGACAACAGTGGCTGATGCATAGTGCTCTCCTTGACGTTTCCAACATCATTGGTGGCCATCATTTCTGATCAATGTGAATCAACTTTCATCAGAGAACAGCACTGAGGCCCACTGGTCCCTTGTCCAGCGTAAATGCTCCCTGGCCCATGCAAGACGATGATGCCTGTGCCTGTTTGTGTGGTCAGCTACCCTTGCAGGTTTTTTAGCATGCAGAGCACGCTGATGTAAATGGTTTTGAATGGCCTGATGCGACACTTAGGAGCTTCTCACCTCCCTTAAATGTGCCTGGAGTTGAGTGGCTTCATCATCTGGTTCCGCAGGGCACTGTTCACAATGCACGGGATGTGGCCAAAGGACATCCACTTTTATGCCTTTCCTTGACTCTTCCCGTCTCTCTGTATCACTGTTGCAACCTGCTGATGACACTCTGTAACACTCTAACCTCAGTGGCCACTCCCCTCTGAGAACATCCTGCTTGAAGCCTTGCAATGGTAAGGTACTGTTGATCGATTGTTCGTCTTGATCTCATGATGTCAATATGCGAACAGCATGATTAAGCGGACTGTTTAAATACCAATTCTAACTGAACCAGAAAATTTATTGGTCTGGTCTAGACTGGAAACATCTTTGTATCCCCTCTGAAGAGCTGAAGCAGGTGGCCGGGGAGAGAGACATCTGGGCTTCTCTGCTTGAATCGCTGCCTCCATGACCTGGAACTCTGGAAAAGTGGTAGTAAATGGATGGATGGATGGATGGATGGATGGATGGATGGATGGATGGATGGATGGATGGAATTTATTGGTCGATTCATGGATCAAACACCTGTTGTGAGTTTTGCCATTAAGCACCTTGTTAGAGAACAGCAATTTATGCAAAAAGTACTGAAACAATGAACAGTTGGACGTGTGCATTCAACAGGCTAGAGGAGGTCAAACAAATTAAGTTCACCTGCAAAGGTTATAGTGCATTTTAGGTGCATTTTAGGTGCATCTTGAAATTTCACTTGAAAGCTGAATATCCCTAACTTTTTGTGAGTAGTGTATTCCAAGACAAAATAAAAACTCTCTGATTTGAATAAATACGACAGGAAAGTGCTGTATAATAACAGTGGCCATGTTTACATGGTCACCAGAAAACCAATTATAATCAGATTTCTGGAGATGCCTGATTAGTCTGTCACATTCTGAGCACAGGGGGACCCCACCGGGCTCAGGTTGTCTGCCTTTTATCCATATTTTGTACTGTGTTGTCATTTTGAGTTTCAGTATGATTTATTTTCCCCCATTTATGTTTGTTATAGGTTGGTTTTGTTTGTGTTTTTGAGGTTGTCAGCCCCATTTCTGCCATATTGTTATGTTTGTATTCCGTTGTGTTCTCTCCCTCTTGGGGTTGAAAGCTGTGAGTGGCTTTCTGGGGTGTCGCTCTGCGTGGACGTGGCCCTGTCAACTGCCAGCTCCGATTGCTCCCTTCTCCCTCATCGTCCCCGGCTGGTCTAGATTGTTTCTTTATTTTCTCCTGCCCGCTCAGGTTTACCACACCTGTTGTCATTTATTTTAGTTTGGGTTTAGCCTTATTTAAGGGGCTGTGCACTATTGTTGGGCACAGCACCCTACTATCAACTACCGTCTACACAAGAAAGTGCCTTTGTAATGTCTCCTGTGTTTTCTCCTAGTGTGTGCTCCACGGCTAGTATTTCCAGGTGTAGCCGGCAAACCCCCTCGCCTTAGCCTTTGCTATTTTGGCTCATCTTGTCTCCGTTATTTGCCAGTTTTTGGTTTAGAATTGTTTGTTCTTTTGTGTATTTTCTCCCTAATAATTTTGCAAACTGACAGCAGGTGTGTGGTTCCTTTTATCCTGCCCTGAAGGGCATTTATGACATCTTCAAACTGTCATGTAAACAGAGTAATCTGATTACCTTTATCAGTTAACCTCTTGCACTCTGGTGTACCGTGGGCGGGCACGTCTCTGCGTCCTAGAGCGCACGAGGGTGCACGGGGGCGCTGCGTCCTAAAGCGCACTGAAAAAAAAAATCTGCATTTCCGTTCTTCCACTACAGACACAGCCGCGAACAGAAAGCCATAGGAGTGCTTTGATTGGTTTAGATGTGATTGACCTCTCATTCGACTAATAAGAGCCTTGAATTGGGTTTCTGAAACCTTGAAGAAGCAATGACTGAAAACCATGCAAGAAGGACCCGCCTACCAACGGCTGCGAATACAGCCAGCCAATTGAAGCACAGAAGTTCGAAAGCTGTTTTGTGTAAGGCTGGGTGAAGAGAGACTGACTGCTGCAGCAGATGAAAAAAGGACCCGCAGGAAGAACCGCCACAGACCCAGCAGCACGGAGACCACCCACAAGTGCAACCTGTGTGACAGGGACTGCCATTCGCGCATCGGCCTGTTCAGCCACAGGTGGTGCTGTCCCAGCAGAGTAGACATTTAGGATTCTCTTCCATGGTCATCATAGACCGACGGAGGCCGACAACGAAGGCTGGGTGACACACATGCATTCGCCAGTCTTTTTTTCTTACTACTGTTATTTGTTTTGAAAAATCGTTCGCCAAAACCGCAATCATGGAAGCGCAAAACCGTAATAATGGAATTATGGTTTGACCGGGTCGTGTGACCAGAACCACGAGTCCGTAACAAGCGGACCAGCTTCATGTTCGTCTGACAATGAGGAAGAGAAGTTCGCCAGCTACGCTGCTGTTGTGAACAGGTAAGTGTTATAAGCTAAATTATTCTTTATCCCTGAAAATTGTAATCAAAAATGACTTTTGACCGATTGGTAAATTACAACTGTGCGTAGTAGACAGCGGCGCACCATGACCGCGGCGCACCGGGCGATGTCCATCCTCTGTGGCGGGGGGGGGGGACAACCCCCCCCCCCCACACACACACACAGCCCTGAGTGTCACCTTTCATTAGAGCCCAACATCAAGCTTCTATATTGAATCATTCAAAAGTTACAGACATTTTTTCCAAACTGTGCCATTTGGCACAATTTGGCACAGTTCAAAAACTCCTGGGAACAACCTAAGAAAAAAGCTGTGTAATATATTAATTTTTTGTGGTATTGCTGCAAAATTTTGACCTCAGCTGGATAACACTTGGTTCTACATTTCTGTTGCATTTTCCAGAAGCTGTCTTCTATTTGCAGAATAGAAGACAGAAGACTATTTTATCTGAAGCTGTCTGTTATTTGCAAGCATTTGTATCCAAAAAAACACGCGGGTGAAATTTATTTTCTTCAAGTTCAGTATGTTTAGATGACTGTTACTCAGCGGCAGGAGGACTTTGAGAGAATATGACTGTTTTGCCAAAAAATTCAAAGTGTTTTCTTTTAAATGAGACCAATCCCATGAAGATGCTGCAAAGGATTGAAGAACAGCTTTTGATTTACTTTGGGTACGTTATTTTTTGGCGTTTTTAGGGAAATTGACCAGAGTGCAAGGGGTTAAAGGCCATTATCGGTTTATGAGAAAATGGATTGATACACCTAGTTTATTTGCCCAATAAACCATTTACTCGGTGCATGTAAACACCATAAGCAATTTTTTTTACCTTTATCAGTTTACTATAGTAATCAGTTTACTCATGACCATGTAAACAGGGTCACTGAAACGTTTCTGCATTAACATACAGTAGTACAGCTGCACTTATGTTATCAGCATTGTCTGAGCAGGAGTTAAGAATTAAAAAAAATACATATCAGTGTAGCTATGCATCAACATAAAGTTAATTGAAATTAGCTGAAGTTAATTAATTGAAATTAAGCAAAATCCCACAAAAAGCACAAACTATCAGTTTAGCCATGAATAACATTTCTAAATCATGTTAAACAAAGGATTTACTCACAGGTAGCGATGTTACGTCTGACACTGAAGTCCCGAAGCTTGTGTCGAGCAAAGGGGGCGTGGCTAAATGAAGCTCGTGTCGAGGCCCATATCATGTGTCAGAAGATCACGTGACTCAATACAAACGAGGCCTCGTTTCTCTAGAAATCACGTGACTGCCACACTGTGTGATTCACTTGCTGCAAAAGGCTCAGGAAATGCAGAAGTGTTCTGCTTGATAGGTGACGCTGATCGTTACATGTAGGCAACTGACAGCATTTCTTAGAAAATGGAGCCACCAAAAAGGCAAAGAAAATCTGCTGACTTGGAGCATTTCAACTTGATATCTCTAAATAAGGAAAACTAACATATCTCCTGAAATCACTCACATGGATGATGGTTTTATAGTCTGTGTGTTCACAATACATGGATTCTTGTTATGCCAGTTTCACTTATGTCCCATAACACAAACACATTGATATACTTTATTAATACTGGATACCCTGACTGATATGTTGTGATGTATTGATACTTTATTGATATCCCATGTTCAAAATAAATTCATTTCACCTGGCATGCAAGACCTCATATGGGGATTCTGACATAATACTTAAGTATTATTATTATTATCAAATAATGATGCAATTGCTTCATTATGTTTACAGATCTACTGATATGTAGCCCACATGTACGTAATATCAGAGTAGGACTGCTGTACATCAAATGACCAACAGATTTCAGAACTCCCAAATGAGCTGTGAAATGGGGCTTTGTGTAATCAGCCTTTTGGTGAGGCAACTGACCAGAAAGAAATGACACATTCACAGAGTTTCATCACACCATCACTACTCACAGGCAATGCTTTCCATAAAACAACAAAGAAGGATGCACGTGGATTCAATCATGAACATGAGGACTTCTGCAGCTGACAATCATGGCTGAATATGTGGAATTTACTTCCTTTTTCCTGTGGCTATATATACTGAGCAACATGGGAACACAAATAATAGCACCATCTGCTGGCAAGGAGTAATTCCTGAAGGCACACTCCCTGCCTGACATCTGTAAGATGTCACAATCATCTTTACCTTGTCCTGAAGCTTTGGCAGGATCAATACTTCTGTTACTGGCCTCAAGAAGGTCTTGCATGTTCCTCCAGAAGCAATCTTGACTTCAGCTTTCCTCACTTCCACTTTGGCTTGGCAGAGCTTTGAAAACCATGCCCATGGGCCAGTGGTTCCATTTCACTTGGCTGTCTTTCAGCAGCACAAGGTCTCCTTGAATATTGGGTAAGTATGAGTGCCATTTTCTGTGACCTTATAATGTAGAGAGGTACTGACTTTTACAAGAAGAGACACTGGAAAAATTTTGCATCTGTCTCCATTGTCATCTGTACAGGTCCTTTTCCTTGAAATCCCCAAGAGGTATGGACAGAACTCCAACTTTCTGTGTAAGAAGGGTAGCTGGTATGAGCGTGAGAGAAATGCTTGGGGTGGAGGATACTGGGATGAGGGGACAAGAGTTGACAATGGCTTCTACTCCTCCCATGAAAGTAGTCAACACTTCATGGATAAACAGTAACACCCATGCGCATAGTGTCAAGAATACATCTTGTCTTGCCAATCAGCCCATCTCAGCTACCTCCCATATATGAGGCATGCGGTGGTTTAAACACCCATGTGCACTCATTGTGACTCAGAAACCTCTCTATTTTCTGGTCCTTACAGTGTCTTGAATCAATACTGAGCTCTTTGGATGCACCTAAGAAGTTAATCCCACAATCAGACCTGGACTATTTTGCCAGGCCACAAACAGACAGGAACCCCTGCTGGTGCAACCTTGTCTGGTCTGAAGTGAGGTGACGGGTCCAATTATGTCCACTCCAACATAAGAGAATGGGGGATTAGTGCTGAGAATGGGGGATTAGACGGTCCACAGGGATATTAGCCATCTTTTGTGAATCTGTCCTCCATCTGAACTTATGGCAAATCCAGCAGCTGTGAATGATGTTGCTGATGCACTGCTTTCTCTCAGTCAGCCACAGGCCAGCCAACCTCACAGCACCATCCTAAAGTGATGTCCTTGGTACTTGACTTGCTGATGGTACTGTTGTAACAGTACTGTTGCTAGGTGTTGATGAGTAATACTGACTGTGTTTATTTCTTCGCTCTAAAAATCAGCTTGCACAAAAATGACCTCCGGGTCCGCGACAACCAGCATCATCTTGATGAGGGGACATTTGTTTTAGTTGGCTTCTGATTGTTGATAATGACTGTTGATGGTAATGTTGTGGTTCTTTGTGCGCAGGATTGTGGACAAGAAAAAGATCACCTGTGCTCCTTTCTTGGGTTATCTCCTTCAGCTGAAGAAAAGGAGGAAATCATGGCTAAAGCAACGTTTCACAACATGAAATCGAACAGCATGACAAACTATACCTGGATCAAACACCTGAATCAAAAATGTTCCTCCTTCATGAGAAAAGGTAGTGTGGAAAACATTTTTGTTTTGTTTTTAGTTTGTGTGGAAAAGAAGCATCATTTAACATTCTTGTTCCAGTTAGGAATGCTGAAAAGACAACAGCTTTGACCATACACAGGGTGCTTAGTTGTTGGTGGCTACAGTTGGGCCCTTTGGTTGCTGAGACAGAGGTCATAGTTTCCATAGTTGTAGTCTTTTCAGTGTTCCTACCAAAAACAGAACTGTTGCAAATAATGTGGACCCACTCAGTCTACTGGGGAGGTAACAGTCACTAAAGAGCAGTGTTGGGAGTAACGCGTTACAAAGTAAGGCATTACAAAGTAAGGCATTACAAAGTAACGCGTTATTGTAACACCACTACTTTTGCAGTAATGTGCTGTGTAACAAAATTACTGTGTAAAAATTCAGTAATGCATTACAGTTACTGAAATTTGATCAGATGCATTACTTGTGTTACTGTTGTGATCTGAGCTGTGTGTTGTTGTTCTCCTTTATTACTAATTATGTTTCACAGCTGTGGTTCCAATCACACCTGCGCTCCCTAATCAGGCAGCCTTTAGATGGAGTGGGGCCCTCCACTCCTGCACAGAGATGTCAACACTCCAATTATATGAAAGAGCTTCACAACTCTTATTTACTCTTCTACTTGCCAGGTGGGAGCTTTGCCTCCCTTTCTACTACGATTACTCGGCTCCTTGTCAAATGGGAGTTTCACCTCCCTCTACAAACCGTAAGCAGCTTGTTATCCTGTTCTCATCAACCTGCATCATCCTCTCCTTGTCCTTTATACCTGTGCACAGGTGGAGTGTCCTCCTGGCGGACCAACCCTACTCCGGGCGGCGGACCAGGACTCAATCCATGAACTAGAGGCTCCTCTTCCTATTAAACATCTCATAAGTGCCTCAGCACTAAGACTGAACTTTCTCGTTCTCTCCTCAGCTGAGGAATCCTCTGCACTGAACACTGTACATAGCTGCACTGGCACTTCCTTACCGTCGCGGGACAACGGTAATCTGGAGAAGACCAAGGCTGCAAGTAGTTTCACTCCTACCATTCCTTGCTCCGTAAGATTATTTATTCCACTAATTCATCCGTGTGTTACAAGATTACTTATATCTCCTTCTCTCTCCTACTTGCAGGGTTGCCAGACTTCTCCTGCTCTGCATTCACTGTCTCACACACACACACACACACACACACACACACACACACACACACACACACACACACACACACACACACACACACGTTCAGTAAAGATCATTGTATTTCTATCCGAGTCTGTTGTCTGCTCCTGGGTTTAAGCCTCTGTAGCATCATCTCACTTTGGCTCAGCAACAATTATTTTTCTGCTTAAAGACATTTTGTTTCATCCAGTAATAACACAAAAAAAATGGATTTTCTTCCTCCAGGCCACAGCTGAAATCCCCCTTCTTTTGTTAAAACCCGCCTAAGGAATTTCCCCAATGTCCGGCTTCACTTTTATTGCCCCCATAAAACATGCAACAGATCCACGACTCAGCTAATTTCCTAAAACTCTGGACATGCTGGATTTAAACAGTGAACTTTAAAGTACATTATTACAAACTCAATTCTAAACCTTCATTCTTTTCAGAACTATGAAAATGCAGATGGACTCTGATGTTTTTGATGTGGAAAATCAATAATATGTTTGAAATGCATTAATCTGTGATTTTATATATATGCATGTTAATGTTTAAATAATTGTTTACTCCTGCATGTTGATTTAGAAGCACTGCTTATAATTTATACTAATCACTAAAGTTATCTTAGTTTAATACATAAAGGGAAATATTAACTTCCAGTATGTATCAAAGTTTTGCCTCCAAAACCATGTGACTCCAACAGCCAATCTCTGCATGACAACTCTTCATCGCAAAGGACTCCAAACAATAGACTGTTTGTTCATTGGACTAAAAGTTCATTGAGCCCGCCCACGAAGGACGCTCATTGGCTGAGATTCCGGTCAGGCCGGAAGCCCGTGAAACTCAACAGAGCTTATATAAAGGAGAGAGACCCCTGCTTCAGTCTCTTCCCGTCTCCTCTTTTCGTCATCCCCTTTTCGTCAACTCTTTTGCTCCGGACACTCTTTTGCTTCACTCCCCCGGATTTCTTTTCGGCTGCTCCCTTTTTTCTGATCTCCTCCATTGTCTACACACAGCAAGGAAGAAAAAGGACCGTCTGAACAAAGGCTCAACCACGTGTCGCTTTTCTGAACACAGAGCAGATAACTCGTAATTTGTTTATGTAACGTTGTATCTTAATGTTTTATTTTTCTCTTAAATACCTAGGAATTCCTATTTCTTTGAGCTCAATTCTTAATCGGAGTTAAACTCCAATTTTTATTCATCACTTTTTCTTTGTTAAACTTTCTGTAAAACCACCGTTTGTTTAATTTTAATATAAACTTTAATCTTGACTTTATTTTATAATATTTTTCTTGACCAAGCACCCACCAGAAGCTACTATTTTTATCTAAAGTCCGAAGCCTTTTTAATTTGAGATCGGATTAGATATCTTTTAATTATTATCGAAGGCCTCTTGAGAAGAAGCAGCTCCCACATCGCGCTGAAGAAACGTCACCATCTGGCTCCGAGCCCAGTTGCAACTCTGGGTCATACAGCCCAGAATCCAGCCCCCTTCGACCGCTTGAATTTAAAGGTCGAACTGTGGACCCTGAAATATCTGCGGGCAGATATTTCCCCTAACATCCACGAAATCTTGGGCTGAGGACTACGACAGAACCATCGTCGAACGAGGATCACGTGAGCTGCAACTTTAATTCAACTGCTGAATAAACTTCTGAGGTTCGGTAATAATTTGTATATCTAATCAGATGCAAATTGAGAAGCCCTTAACATAACTCTTCTTTTCATTAAAATTCCGTTTTTATTTTCTTAAGATTAATTTAGGACTTTTTCATATAATTAGTAAGCTTTCTCTATAAATTTGTGTTGTTTCCATGATCTGTTAACTCAAACTGATAGAAATTGGTTTCAAGTTAACCCTGGTTCCGAAAATATTGATATTGTTAATCTATCATTTACAAGATTGATTTTATGATTAATGAAATTACTGCAATGTCTGTTAATCATTTCATTTAACCACTTGCACTCCGGGCAATTTTCCTAAAAATGCCAAAAAATAACGTGCCCAAAGTAAATCGAAAGCTGTTATTCAACCCTCTGCAGCATCTTCATGGGGTTGGTCTCATTTAAAAGAAAACACTTTGAATTTTTTGGCAAAAAAAAACATAATCTCTCTACGTGCTCCGGCCACTGAGTTACAGTCATCTAAACATACTGAACTTAAAGAAAAAAAAAATTGGACACAGTGTTTTTTTGGATACAAATGCTTGTAAATAACACACAGCTGTCCGATCCAGCTGGAAAATGCAACAGAAATGTAGAACCACGTGTTATCCAGCTGAGATCCAAATTTGGTAACAATACCACAAAAAATGAATATTTTACACAGCTTTGTTCTCAGGCTGTTCCCAGGCGTTTTGGAACTGTGCCAAATTGTGCCAAATGGCACAGTTTGGAAAAACGTCTGTAACTTTTTAATAATTCAATGTAGAATCTTCATTTTAGGCTCTAATGAAAGGTCACACTTAGGGCTGTGTCTGTGTGTGTGTGTGGGGGCGGGGGGTCGTTCCCCCCCCGCTACCAAGGACCGACTTCGGCCCTCGCTACAGACGGATTACACTCCTTGCATGTTTTCACAGCGGCTCCCCCCCCTCGCTACTGTGTGTGTGTGGGGGGGGGGGAACCGTGAACGGACCGTGAATGCCCCCCCCCTTGCTACAGAAGAGGGCCATCGCTACATGATGGAATAGACTAATATGCTTCCCCCCGCGGACAGGGGGGCGTTCTGACCGTGAAACGCCCCCCCCCCTTGCTACAGAAGAGGGCCATCGCTACATGATGGAATAGACTAATATGCTTCCCCCCACGGACAGGGGGGCGTTCTGACCGTGAAACGCCCCCCCCCCGCTCCTCTTCTGCAGTGGGGGGGGGGGGCTTTCACGGTCCGAACACGGCAAATGAACCGTTTATTGCGGTGCACGCACTTCGTACTTTGTGCGCAGTACAGTTGTAATTTACCGATCGGTCAAAAGTCATTTTTGGATTACAGTTTTCAGGGATAAATAATAATTTAGCTTATAACACCTTACCTCTTCAAAGCAGCAGAGTCGTGGCGAACATCTCTTCCCACGCGTCAGACGAACGCGACGCTGCTCCGCTCGTGGATCGATCAACATAAATCCATTATTGCCGTTTTGGCGAATGATTTACGACTTTTGTCATCGGCCTCCGTCTATTCTGCTGGAATTAGTGCAGGTCCCACTTGTGGGTGTTCTCCATGCTGCTGGGTCTGTATTAGATTCGTCCAGCGTCCTTTGTTTTCATCTTTGGCAACAGTAAATCTCTCTTCACCCTGCCTGAATTTCTGTGCTTCAATTGTATCCTGCGTTCACAGTAGGCAGGTCTTCCTTCCTAGATTTTCATTCATTGGCTCCTCAAGGTTTCAGAAACCCAAATCAAGGCTCTTATTAGTCGAATGACAGGTCAATCAGATGAACTAATCTGTTCGCGGCTGTCTCTGCAGTTTTTTTTTGAGTGGCGCTTGGACGCTACTACATCACCATCACCACCATCATGCGTCATGCATCCAAGCGCGCACGAGGGCGCTCTCGTGCGCCCTCGTGCGTCATAGGACGCAGAGACTTGCCCGCCCGCGGAACAATGAAGCGCAAGTGGTTAATAAATGTTTAAAAATGAGAGAAGTTGTTGGGAATTTATTTCATTCCGAGTCTGTTTCAAGCCCAGGTATCGAATTCATGGAGAATTTTTGAGACTGATTATTGATTATTTTATTGAGTGATTAAACAGGTATAAAGTGAAATTAAAGATCAAATTGCTTCTTAAAGATAGAAGCTGGTGCCCCTTACGAGTGTTATTAACTTTTCTGATGTATATGAAATGAGATTTGAGCTCAGATTCCAATACATCAACATAAATTAAATAATTCATACCTGATCACATTTATTATTTATTAAATATTTCTATTTTCCCTTACATATTTTGGTTTCCCGTGTGAAGGCCTGGCTGAACTTGACACGACTCAGAGTGAAAGAAATTAATACATAAGCTGTGTGTGATTTTGGTCAATTTTAACTCACAAAGGTGCTTCATTGTCTGCAGCCAGTCTATTGGCTCTGTTTCTGTGTCACGAGGGGGAGGGGTGAATTCGCCCCCCTGATTACTGTGTGTGTGTGTGTCTGCTGACGAAGAGAAGGTGGGGGTGAAGAGACCCCACTGCACCCTAGTCAGTTTAGTTTTTTTCAATGCATGCTTAAGCGTGACTACACGCTGAATAATTAAAATAGGCCTGGGAACAAAATAGCGAAGAAATCCTATTTGTTTTCCCCATTATTTCAACACCCCGCAGGCGAAGCAAACCCTTGGGGGATTTAATTGAATTAACCATTGTATAAACTTGTTGAATAAAGTTTAGGGAGACTAAAGTTTTCCCGCCTTTGGAAAGCAAGGCGTGGTTTTATGGACTGAAGCTTGAGCTGCATCCACGTGGCACATGCACGCTCAGTCGCGCACGCGACCGTCAAGCTGTGCATAAAAAAAAAACAAAACTGCGCATGTGTAGATCGGCTCAGCGACGCCATCTTAAGTCTAGGTAGAGTTCTCTGTAGCCGCCATTTTGAGTAGAGATCCTTGACTCCTTGTGACGTCATTGGGTTTCCTCTTCTGGAAGTGCAGATGAAAACTGCCTCCATCTTGTGGTGAAACATAGGGACTGCAATTTTTATTTAAACTTCTAATCTTTAAAGACGATTTATAACCAAATTAAGTCTTCAAAGTAACTTCAAAGCAATTCATATTATTCGGAATAAACTAAATTTAACACTAATCCAAACTTTTATGCCAAGAATAAAAGGAAAAGGACCTGTTGGCTTCTGAAAGTTTTTTTCTCAGTGGTGAAATCCCACTCATTGCATAGATACCTATAGCAGGAACATTTATAAACACCCCTATTGTATTTAATCACTTATATAACCACATATTATAATCTTTTAAGCCAAAAGCAAACATATTGACACACTTTTAAGCAAAAAGTTGCAAACTTTGAAGCTACATGTGTGCTTATTTTGCTGTTTTTAAATGTGATATGGTGTGATTCCCCTCCCACAGAAACCCAGTTTTAGCTTAAGGATTCTAATGCTGATGTTTACTCAAGAGTAACATTAAAGTAGGATTAGTCCTGTGCGTTTTAACAAATTTACAGACTTATTGAATATTTATAATTTTTCCTCTTTCTCAAATTTAGGAAACCACATTAAGCAATTAACACTTAAGCGAAGCTCTAGGTGTTATTTAAACTCATTGTGTCATTTCTGATTCATGCTTTCTCTACAGGAAAAGAAAAACACTTAACCAACCACCATAATTTTCAAATTTTTCCCAGGATTTAAAAGAAAAGTCAAAAAGGTGCAAACATTGATTATTCTGTAAATAAGAAATTTATAGATCACAATCAAGAAAGATCACTATTGGCTTCAATCCTAAGAAATCCTTGGACACCAAATATTCAAACAATTCACTTGTTTCTAATTTGTAAATATTTTAAACATTTAATGCTTCAAATGAAAATAGGCTTTAACAAATAAAACCAAAGGAAAGCCTTAACTTTAAAAGAAAGTGGAAACTTATAATCTTAAATCTTTAAAGCATTTAGCCTCTTTTGCTTTTGGATTTCTTTTGTAAATAAAATCCTCACTTTCAAAGTGACATTTTGCAAAATCCCAAAGCTAGTTATTGATGACAAATTCCAATACTAGACTTGAAAATCAAAGGAAAGAAGTCAATCCACACAATTGAAATTCCTGTTTTGTTTTGTGAAACAAACTCAATCCAATTTCAATTCAACTTTATTTATCAATACAGTTTCAACAAACAAATTATTTGAAGCATCTCTACATTTCTAAATAATTTCAAAATTCTATTCCCCCTCCTGCAAGCCTACAAGTTGAAACAAATTCTAAAGGAACTTTCAACTATCACGGTTGTAAAATAAAACACTCAAGGTTAAACCTTGTTGAACAAATTTAAGAATAATCAACAAGTTGAATTTTTTTTTTAAAGCTAAATAACAACAACGGTCAAACATGACGAATCATCAGACAACCGACCGATTTACCAAACTGGATGACCTTCAAACAACATTGGAAGCATGGACTTCTAATTTAATTTCTAGCTTCACAACACGGGTCGAGGAAACACAGCCCGAAGAATTGGAGCAACTCACTGAAGAACTTTTGAATGGACACACTGAAAAACCACCAGAAGGCAAGGACCTCACCAGTGTGTTAGGTAAGTTTGCGCTAACATTAGTCGCAAGATTAAAGGTAGCCGAGAACGAGCTGGCAAATCAACAAACAACGATCTTATCTCTCCAAGAAGAGAACGAGACACTGAAAGAAAATTTGGAACAATCTCAAAAGGAGAATGACAAAACTCAAAACCAACTGGATGAAGCGTTACAAGATTTGGACCATGCAGAGTCAGAAAAGGAACGGTTGATGCATAACAATGACACGCTTCATCAAGACTGGGCTGCACGGTCTGCACGGTGGCTGCACGGGCTGCACGGTGGTGCAGTGGTTTAGCACTGTGGCAGCACAGTTTTACCCTCGGACGGGGGACCGCGGGGATTATGAGATCGTGGGTTCGATCCCAGCCCCCGACCAACAGTGAGCTGTGTGGAGTTTGCATGTTCTCCCCGTGTTGCGCGGGTTTACTCCGGGATTTCTCCGGTTTCCTCCCGCACACCAAAAACATGTAGGTTTAGGGCGCTCGCGCACGCAGCGACCAGTAGCCGGTGGCTTGTCACCAGACTGCAAACCAAGTCTACCTACGGGTACAAATAAGTAACAAAAAAAAAAGAAAAAAAAAAAAAGACAACAATGAACTTGAAGATGCCCTTCAAGAAACAAAGAAGGAACTCAGAAGAGTTGAAGGTCAACTTGAAAATGTGAAGAAGGACTACAAGGAATGTCAACTGCTCCTAAAGGAAAGACATGAACACCGGGACACCCACCGCGCTCCCTTGCCCAATTCCCGTTTTGAATACGGACAACCGCGTGGACAACGTGCGTGTGCCCCTTCAGACCGTGACCTTGACAAGATCGCGTGAAATATCACCAAATTTGATCCAGGACCTACGGGTTCACCTGATGCCAAAGTCTATTTACAGGACATTGATTACTACCTGCACAAGTATCCTGATGCTACGACTGACGATCGCATCTATCTGATTAAACTAACATCTAACAGGTCAGTATCAAAATTCATAGACAGACAGCCGACAAACATCAAAGCAAACTACATGCTGCTCCGCGAAGCCATCGAAAAGGAGTTCTCCGATGATTGCCTACAAGCAGGGCTAACCGCAGCCCTAGCCGTGAAGCAAGGATGCTCAGAGCCAACACAAACCTACTACCAGAGACTCCTACTTGCATATTTTGGATCTCAAAATACACCAGGGATGGAAGAAGATCACAATTTCAAGACCCTCTTCATCCAAAACCTCCATCCCACTGTGAGCCATTACCTAGGAGTTACAGCTAACCCAAGGTCAAACTCAATAAGTCAGCTGAGAGAGTTTGCACACTATGTGTTCCAAAAACGGCAACAAAGTCGCAACAAGCACGCTGAGCCTGCCACAGTGCTAGCTATTAGCGATGCATCTAACACCTTGGAGTTGGAAGGAGCCCCTCGCTCTACTCCACCTCTTACACCGCGAGTACATCAACAGCCGAAGCATTTTCCCAAGCGACCTCATCAAGGTCAAAACCACACTAGGTCCTCTGGATACCACTTTGGACCAACTTTGCAAAAACCCGACTACCGTCGTAGACCATATCCACGGGATAGGTCACGAGAACGCGATACGGACTACCAAGATGACAGATACCGATACGAAGACGTGCGTAACCGCGACAAATGGTCTCCATCCCATCACAGAAGCTCAGAAGCAGAGACCTATCACAAACCTTGGAAGGAAGAAGAAACTCCTACATTCAGTAGAGAAGCTATTGAAATTGTCCAACACCTCCTAGCAGAGATTCAAAGCTACAAAGAGAATAAAACTGCTAACATTCTCGCTATATCAGCTGTGCCAACTCAAAACAAGCGTTCCAAACGAAGGAAACGCAAGAAGAAAATCCCTCATGCAAATGAGGAAGGACCAAAGGACTCAACACAGTCCAGTGCTGTCATGGCAGCCCAACCACAGGTCACAGACCACTCCTCTAACGTGTCGCAACTCTGTGTCGAACCGCCGGTTCCACAATTTCTATGCGATTTAAACGAGAGGGGGGTGGCACGGAAATTCTACCTTCCACTGACCCTTGAAGACATGATGTGTCAGGACGCTGTTTTAGACACTGCTGCTGACATCACTCTCATGTCACACACCCTTTTTGACAAACTACGTGTAGCCGCCAACCGCGCTAACAAACATTTGAAACTGGAACCCTGTTCATTAGCCGTGCGACCATATGCGCTCACTAAAACAACCCTGTTGGGCGTATCACTACTAAACATGTCCATTGGACCCATGACCTTGACACATCCGGTCTACATGTCCAAACTTGACGCCATTCCATTGCTTGTTGGCAAAGACCTACTGAACCGTTTTGAGCCACTGATTGATTTCAAGAACCTCAAACTATGGGCTCAAACGCAACACCCTCACCCTTTTGACCCAACAAGAACAACTGAATCACAGTGCTTTGTTCTGAACACTTTGGACACCCCAAGTCTCACACAACTAGCACTGTTGGAACAACTGCAACCGAGTGAAAGCGACCGCCAAGACCAAGGTGAGTACTGTCCTAAGGAAGTCAAAAGTGACTTTCAAATACAAGGTCACACCAAGGAAGCAAATGACCTTGAAAACTCAATGGCCAAGCAGAAAACCTCAAACGGCCCCCTTAAAACCCTTGATACCTATGATTCAATGGTGGTGTCACATTTTGAAACCCACCCACCCGCCCATGAGGCCTGCGTGGTCACAAGAGCCACACCAACCAGCTCTCTGGACCCTCTGAAACCTCAACTTTTTGCGACAAAGAACCCAACTTTTGCAAACGCAAGGTGCACAGTCACTCAACCTTGCAACCAAATGATCCATAAAACCGTCAAACACCGGTCGGATAAAACGCTACAGGCGCTGCCGGCGTCTAAACCCTATGACATACCAAAACTGAAACCACTTCATGCAACACAATCTTCTCTGCAGCTGTGCAATGGCACAGGAGCCATTGCACAGCTTAAATGCAGCTTAAATGAAATCATTTCATTTAATAAATGTTTAAAAATGAGAGAAGTTGTTGGGAACTTATTTCATTCCGAGTCTGTTTCAAGCCCAGGTATCGAATTCACAGAGAATTTTTGAGACTGATTATTGATTAATTTATTGAGTGATTAAACAGGTATAAAGTGAAATTAAAGATCAAATTGCTTCTTAAAGATAGAAGCTGGTGCCCCTTACGAGTGTTATTAACTTTTCTGATGTATATGAAATGAGATTTGAGCTCAGATTCCAAAACATCAATATAAATTAAATAATTCATACCTGATCACATTTATTATTTATTAAATATTTCTATTTTCCCTTACACCTCAAATGATGCCAGTACGTCTCCATCAGCCAGACACAGCAGACGGTGCTACCACTCAAAGACTAAACATCATGAAGGCTTGGTTAGACCAGCTCACATACCAACAGCAAGTGATCTTGAAACAATTAACCCAGATAAATTCTCGTCTTGATCAGCTTACCTTAGCACTGCCCTCTCAGACTGCTTCCGGGGGTTCAAACATACCGCCACCTTCATCCTCCCCTTCAGCGTGGCATCCTTGGTTAATACCAGTTCCCACACTAACCCATTTTAGGGGAAGACTGGGGGAGGCTCGGGTGTTCCTTCTTCAGTGTAGCCTCGTTTTTCAGCAGGTACTGGGGTATTTCCCCACAAACCATAGTCAAATTAGCTACATGGTGAACCTGCTGGAGGGGCTTGCTTTAGCCTGGGCGTATGCTGTAATGGTTTGCCCCAATTATCCAAATTACACATATGACCGATTTGCTTCCGAATTCACCCAAGTTTTTGATCATTCTGACCGGGATGATGTCCTCACCACACACCTTCTCAATCTCCGGCAGGGGGCCAAGTCCATAGCCAACTACTCTGCTGATTTCCGGGTTGTTGTGGCTGAGGTGGGATGGGAGGATGCTTCACTCTGCAGTATTTTTTACATGCAGCCTTAGTCCTAGCCTTGAGTCCTAGGGATGAGTTGGCCCATTTAGAAAAAACCCTCCTCATTACACGAGTTAATCTCTCTATCCATCAATATTGATAACCGTTTAAGGGAGTGGGCTAATTAGCACCGTTTTACTAATCACTTGGGCTCCCAGCTGCGGCTCCCCTCTCAGTTCCCCCTCCCAGCCCTCCCACCCTCTGAACCCTCTGACACTGGGGAACCTATGCTCTTGGGCCAGTCTAGGTTGCTGCAGAACGACAACGCCGCCGCAATCTTGGATTATGCATGTATTGTGCTAGTGATGATCATGAGGTCACTTCTTGCCCCAATCAGCCAAAAGGGGGGGGGGGGGGGGGTCCGTTTGTCACAGCAGGGGGGCTAACGGACATAGGGAGGCCTAAAACACTTTCACGACTGGTATTGCCCATTCAATTTCAACACTGTCAAACTGATTTTTCCACTAATGCTGTCATTAATTTAGGTGCAGAACAGAATCATTTCAGAGAGTCTGGCAACACGGCTGAAGCTCCCTTGTCATAATCTGGAAACTCCACTGAATTTGGTTGCTGTTTCCAGAGAGCCACTCACCAGAGTTACTAAGAAGACTGCCCCAGTTTCAATTTGGTTTCAGGTAACCATCAGGAGCACCTGAGGGTTTTTTTTTTGTTTGTTTGTTTTGCTCATCTCTGCATCCCCTGACATTTTAGGGTATCCTTGGCTAAGACTCCACAACCCAGTTGTTGATTGGCAGTCAGGGAAGGTCATTTCATGGAACACCTTTTCTTTAGCCACTTGTTTACAGTCTGCAGCCTTTTCTCCCTCTGTGTCTATTAGTTCCATACACACCAACATGCACAATCTCACTTTGGTTCCCCCTGAATACCGTGATCTTGCTCCAGTCTTCAGTAACTCGAAGGCACTTTCTCTACCCCTCCACCGTCCTTATGACTGCGCCATTAAACTCCTTCCGGGAGCTCTGTGGCATTCCAGTAGGCTTTATAGTCTCTCTGCCCCAGAGCAGGAGGCGATGGATAAATAGATCAAGGAGTCATTAAGTTCAGGCATTATCAGGCCTTCGTCTTCGGTGGTGGGGGCAGGGTTTATTTATTTGTTGGAAAAAAGGATGGCTCCCTTCGACCCTACATTGATTTTAGGGCGCTTAATAACATCACTGTGAAAGACAAGCACACTCTGCCACTTATTAACTCTGCCTTTGACTTGCATCAGGGGGCCTCTGTCTTCACCAAGCTGGACCTGCGCAATGCTGACCACCTGGTCTGGATTGGGGGGGGGGGGGGATGAGTGGAAGACAGGGTTCCACACTCCTCGTGGCCACTTCGAATATCTGGTGATGCTGTTTGGATTGACGAACACGCCAGCAGTGTTCCAACGGCTCATCAATGATGTGCTGAGGGACTTCCTGTATTCCTTTGTGTTTGTGTACTTGGATGACATTCTCATCTTTACTCACTCTATAGAGGAGCATCGGATGCACGTGGGGAGGTTCCTTCAGCGGCTGCTGGAAAATCAAGTCTACATCAAGGCTGAGAAGTGTGAGTTCTGTACATCCTCAACCACCTTCCTGGGGTTTGTCATTGCCCATAAAGAGATCCAGGCTGACCCAGTAAGGTGAAGGCAGTGGTGGAGTGGCCTGTTCCTTGCTCCCGTAGGCAGCTGCAGAAGTTCCTAGGATTCATCAATTTTTACCGGCACTTTATCCGTGAGTTTAGTTGCTCTGCCCCTCACCCGCCTCACCTCCACCAAAGTCAATTTTCCGTGGTCCGAAAAGGCGGATGTGGCATTTTCTAAACTAAAGTCTCCAGAGTTGGGGCAGTCCTGCCTCAGCGCTCAATCTCTGACAATAAGGTTCATCACTGCGCCTACTTCTCCCAATATCTGTCGCCTGCCTAAAGGAAATATGATGTGAGTGGCGCCACTGGTTGAAGGGAGTCTCGCTGCCGTTCGTGGTTTGGACTGACCATAAGAACTTGGAGTACCTCAGAACGGCTAAACGGCTGAACTCGAGACAAGTCCGCTGGTCCCTGTTCTTCAGCAGGTTTAACTTTACCATCACCTACTGCCCGGGGGCCAAAAACACCAAGCCTGGCACTCTCTTGAGACAGTTCTCCCCTGACACAGCGTTGCCTGAGCCACATCCTATTGTGTCTCCCTTGTGTGTGGTTAGCATGCTCTCCTGGGAGATCAAGGAGAGGGTCAAGAGAGCGCAGGAAGTGGAGCCCGACCCGGGTGGGGGTCTGGCAGGATGGGTTTATATTCCTTCCTCCATCTGTGGCGAGGTCATCGATTGGTTGCACTCCTCTAAGGTCATGTGTCATTTTGGGGTGTCTTGCACCTTGTCTCAGCTGCAAAGGACCTTCTGGTGGCCATTGATGAGGAGGAATGTCAACAAATTCATCCGGTCTTTTCCCCAGTGAGCCACCAGGAAATCATCCTCCTCTCCCCCCTCGGGACTCTTGCACCCCCTACCCATCCCCAGCAGACCATGGTCCCATGTGGCTCTGGATTTTGTGACCGGACTCCCCCCCCCCCCCTCTGCTGGACATACAGTCATTCTCACCGTCATGGACAGGTTTTTTAAGCCAGTTCATGTCATCCCCCTAAATAAGCTCCCATCTGCCAAGGAGACGGCCAACCTGTTCGTGCTGCATTATGTCCACCTTCAAGGAATCCCGATGGATGTAGTCTTGAACCGGGGTCCTCAGTTTGTCTCTCAGGTGTGGCGATCCTTTTGCAAGGCCATTGGGGCAATGGTCAGCTTTTCCTCAGGATACCACCCTCAGAGTAGTGGCCAGTGTGAAAGTGCCAATCAAGAACTGGAGGCTGCCTGAGGAGTGTCACTGGCTCCACTCCTGCATCCTGGAGCATGTACCTACCATGGATTAAGTATGCACAAAACTCTGCCACTTCTGTGGCTACAGGTCTCGCCCTCTTCGAGGTGTCCTTGGGGTACAACCCCCCCCTCCCTGTTCCTGGAGGGAGAGGTGGAGATTGCTGTCCCATCGGTGCAGTCTCCCATCAAGCACTGCCACCGAATTTGGAGGACTACCAGGCCTGCTCTCCTCCGCACTGTGGGCAGCAACTCTGAGATCGCCAACTGCTGAAGGATCCCGGCCCCTCTTTACCGTGTTGGACAGAAGGTATGGTTGTCCACGAAAAAATTCAACCTTAAAACTCAATCAAAGAAGCTCTCTCCTTGCTTCTTTGGTCCTTACTCCATGTCACACATAATCAATCTGGTTGCTGTCTGCCTTTCTCTTCCCCCTGCTCTCCACAGCTGTCCAACTTTACATGTTTCTAAGTTGAAGCCATTTTCCACCAGCCCTCTGTGTCCTCTATCTAAGCCGCCTCCCCGTCCGGTGATGATTGACGGAGGTCCAGCATTCAAGGTCAACCGCATTATGGACGTACAATGCAGGGGGTGATCTTCAGTACCTGGTGGAGTGGGCTGGATATGGACCTGAGAAAAGGTCATGGGTCCGAGCTTTGTTTATTACAGATCAACAGCTGATCAGAGCTTTCCATTGGGCTCACCCTGGAAGGTTGAGTCGGCTGCTGGGAGGCATTCCTTGGGGGGGGGGCACTGTAGTGATCTAAGCTGTGTGTTGTTTTTCTCCTCCCTTACTAATTATGTTTCACAGCTGCGGTTCCACTCACACCTGCACTCCCTAATGAGGCAGCCTTCAGAAGGAGTGGGGCCCTTCACTCCTGCATCGAGACGTCAACGCTCCAACTCTGTGAAAGAGCTTCATGACGCTCATCTACTATTCTCCTTGCCAGGTGGGAGCTTTGCCTCCCTTTCTACTACATCTACTCTGCTCCTTGTCAGCTGGGAGTTTCGCCTCCCTCTTTACAAACCGTAAGCAGCCTGTTAACCTGTTCTCATCAACCTGCATCATCCTCTCCTTGTCCTTTATACCTGTGCACAGGTGGAGCATCCACCTGGCGGACCAACCCTAGTCCAGGCGGCGGACCAAGACTCTCCATGAGCTGGAGTTCCTCTTCCTCATCAGCATCTCGTAAGTGCCTGAGCACTAAAACTGAACTTTCCCCTTCTCTCCTCAGCTGAGGAATCCTCTGCACTGAACCCTGTATATATCTGCACTGGCACTTCCTCACCATCTTAGAACTGCGGTAACCTGGAGAAGACCAAGTCTGCAAGTAGTTTCACTCCTACCATTTCCTACTTTGTAAGGTTATTTATTCCACTAATTCATCCATGTGTTACAAGATTACTCATATCTCCTTCTCTCTCCTCCTTGCAGGGTTCCCAGACTTCTCCTGCTCTGCAAACACACACACACACACACACACACACACACACACACACACACACACACACACACACACACACACACACACACACACATTCAATAAAGATCATTGTATTTCTAACCGAGTCTGTTGTCTGCTCCTGGATTTAAGCCTCAAATCATGTCAGTTATTCCTTTTATTAATATGGATAGATATTTTTTAGTGCAAATAAACTGACCCTATCATAGCTGGTGAAGCTGTTAGTCTCCTCCGCGGGTCAGTTTCCAGTTCATGGCGCAGCCCGATAGGAAGAAATGCTGTGGCAGTGGTGACTTCTCATATTGAGCCCTGATCGCCTGTTGTCCAAGGAGTGAGAAGCCCCCAACAGCTCCTACCTCTGTGGTTAACCTTTTGAGTGTGTCTGTTGCCGAATTGCGACATAACCCCTAGTGATCAAGAGTGGTAACTATGTTTTGTCAATAAAAGAGTTCAGATTTCCAAGGCTAAAACTTGAAAAAGGTAAGATATAATGGTTTACTGTCAATTAGAAAGATGTAAAATATGATCCAAAGTTTCAGATAGGCATACATTTATGCATCTAATTTGTATAATGTCACGGCACCTCTTTAAATTCCATAACTCAGTCAAAACTGGACTTTGGATGTATTTAAACAAAGAATGGCTCAGTCTTTTGACACCATTTTTTGTACAGAGGTACCTCATCATCTTATCTTCAAAGTATATGAACAAGAAATCAGTACAATATTAAAAATAAGAAAACAAAAATCCTCATTTACTTTTGACAAAAGGAGGGCTGGCTGGCTGGCCGGCTGGCTGGCATGGTCGCTGCGTTTTCACCAATCATGGTCCATATTTTACGTTCTGTCGGTCATTTAAAGTCTGTATCACATCTACAAAGTCTTGTGATTATCCCACAAAAATTTTGCTTGTATCTTGCGGCTATTTTCGGCATACAAAGCCAAAAAAGTGACGGTGACCGATCGTAGCCATATTAGCTTTCTGGGCTAAATGCTACAAACAAGAAAAGGAAATGAGGAGTTCATCTTCTTTGGTGTATTACGTGTCATCCACTGAGTCCTCCAACGGATGTCTGCCATCTTTTGAAACTGGCAAATCAGTACAATCCAGTACAAATCTCCAATGCAGGCCCCAATGCAGGCGATCATGTGAGAGTGACGCGACAGGCACAGTGCCGCGCTCTGCCACTAGGGGCACGCAAAATTCTCACACTCAAAGGGTTAAACATGAGTATTTTTTGAACAAGAAGCTCACATTTAATGTATGCATTAAATGCATTTAAAGTTTTCTTACGCACAGAGAAAAAGTGACTGATTTGTTGCAGTAAAGAACAGCTTCTTCTAAGCGGTGAAGTTTCATTTATCTGTGCTTTCTGTTTTATTTTCTCATCAGTTTTCTTTTTCTTTTTTTTTTTTTTGGATGAGAATAAGGGGCCCTTGACCTTGCTATGTGTGCAAGATGTTTTAAGTATGCATTTAAAAGTAATGTGAACATTACTTTCCCAAGTAACTAGTTACTTTAATCATGCAGTAACTCAAAAGTAACTCAGTTACTTTTGAAAAGAAGTAACTAGTAACTGTAACTAGTTACTTTTTTTTTAGTAACTTGCCCAACACTGCTAAAGAGCAATGTACCATCAAAATGATTTTGATAACATTATTTTAAGGTGGAAATCTTGCAGTACATATTGTTGCTTTAAATCCAATATTGTGAATAATTCTCTGCTTTTTCAGGGAAAGTTGGAGATTGGAAGAATCATTTCACTGTCTCCCAGAATGAACAATTTGATGAGGACTATAAGAAGAAAATGAAGACTCCTGAACTGCAGTTTCATTTTGAAGTTTAGAGCAGGGGTGTCAAATGAACTTTTACTATAGGCCAACAAGTGATAAAGAATAAGGGGGCCATAATTAAAAAAAAATATTTGCTCATTCAACAAATAAGTTCAGTTACAAATAAAAAAAAATATGTACCAGGTAGCATTCAGCAGCATTATATTTGTGTATGTAAGTGCAACATGATTTTTCCCCATTATCTGCTGGTCTTTGTGAGCAGTGAGAGTATGTATAAAATGATAAATTTATTAATATACCACATGTACAGCAGTCTAGTTTACTTTTCTTTGTTTT
The DNA here is from genome assembly GCA_020510985.1 of Pholidichthys leucotaenia. Lineage (NCBI taxonomy): Eukaryota > Metazoa > Chordata > Actinopteri > Cichliformes > Pholidichthyidae > Pholidichthys > Pholidichthys leucotaenia. Next base: position 300,220,214 of record CM035836.1, on the reverse strand, counting down.
GTAATTTTCATGGTTTGTTTCAGAATTCTTTCAAAGGCTTTAATGTCCAAACTGCAAGTCTTCATATTTGAGACACATCAGTTTTTGAATAAACTGACCAGATAAAAGGTTCTGTATGTTTCTTGAAATCATCAGAACTCTGTACTTAAAAAAGAACATTATTTGTGCTAGCTTGAAAGGAAGAACTTATCCATTAATACTGTCTTTACCTTTACTATGAGCGTGAATGTCTAGCTCTTTTATTTGGCTGCGGGACCTTGATAGCCATACATGGAGACACCGTGGCGTTAAACTATATGATATAACAATTACTGTCATGTTATTAATAATTGCTGTAAGACAATTATCCATGTTGCAATGCTATAAAATATTTGTAGATCATTACCAGCTCAAATGGGAACAGAAATTAAACATCATTAAAAAAATCTAATAATGACTTAATAAAATGATTGGTACTTATCTGTCAAGGATCTCCCCATGCGCTTTTACGCAGCGCACGGAGGAGTGAGGAGAAAGGACAGATTTACGAGCAAGGGTTACACCACAGACACATTTATTAAAGAAAAGACAAACAGTTCCAAAATCATGCAGACATACAAAAACAACAAGCTGGGTACACTTACTGGCAAACACAGAGCAACACAGAGCGACGTGTTGCGGGCACACCACAGTGTACAGTGGCGAGCGCTGCCACGGCGAACCATAATCGAGACAGGTATATATGACAATACAATGATCCAGCAATGGTGTACTGATAATGAGCTGCTTAAGTACCACCATTGCTGGAAGAGGGAGATTGGGTGCACCTGGACGAGGAGCGGGAAAGGTAATCAACTGGAGTGGAGCAAGCTGACCAACATGAGACAGGGGGCGTGGTCGGACCAGCAAGCCATCAGAAAGCACCCACACGAATGTAGGTCAAAGGAGGCTGCCTCACAGCTGCCAGCCAGAAACAGTGGCTACAGGTACGGAAAAGATAACAATACACAAATACACAGATAAACCTGAGCCACAGAAGGTCAGAACCAAGCCCAAAGGACAACTTGGCTCAGTTAATGACACTTTTCCATCATTTGTGAACTGTGTAACTGCCATGAAATATAAAGTTAACACCAGGGCCAAACAGAGACAAAAATACTGGCAGCTGCCAGCGTTACACCTCAGCCTGCTGCTCAGCTGCTGTTGTAGCTTTGAATGAGTGAATGAATGAATAAATGTTTATTTTTTGAACATCGTGCAGCATTTCAACCAAAATACAATATGAAAAATACTTAGAAAACAAACAGAACAAAATAAGAATAAAATAAAAAAAACTCTTTACTCCAAGGCTGACTCAAAAATTATGATGAACTTTAGTCTGTAATCTGATTGTTGTTTACTCATTAACAAGCTCTGGAATTTTCAGCGTGGTATTACTGAGCTGATAGAAAGTCCTGCTGACATGCACACAATTATATTATCTGTTCAAAAAAAACAACATCCCTCCATTATGCTTACCTTTTTCCTCTGTCTGCCAGTGGGTCAACCAAATACAATCCATTTCTGTCATGGATCTGGGTGAGTGCTGCATTATCTTGTTACTTGTTGCTCTTTTGCTGTTGCATAAAATCTCTCAAGAGCCATGAGGCTGAGTGGCTGCACCTGTGTAATCACCCTCACCTGCAGGTGATTACTGGCTCCATGGCTTATCTCATGGTAAACCACCGTCATGACAAATCTGGACTGTAAGCAGTTGTTTTGTTTTTGTTTTTTTTTCCATTCTCAGGTGAACCTACCAGTGTGCCTCACATGTGCTCAGCTCCAAAGCCCTCACTCAGCTGGCTACCCTAGACTCCTGTAGATTCACTCATCAGGAACCCCCTCCAAGTAGGCTCATAGAACAAACTCAATTACTAACCTCTGTTCTCAGGATCTCTTTACCTCCCTCATATTACTCTTTGCTGGACCATTGTCTCTGGATTCTCTGGATGTCGGGAAAGCCCCAAGGAAGAACTCTTAACCTTTGCATATTCAAATAACAACTCTGATCTCAGGACCCTATGTGGCCAACGATCTATGGTTAAAGACCGTCACTGGATTATCGCCACTAATCCTCATCAACTGGACTGCAGTTCACCTGTAAGCGCTTAACCTGAGTAAAATACAAATATACTGTACCTACCTTAGTCATAATTTTAGTCACTCACCTCTCCCCTTTGTTTTTCCCACAGGAATTGACTCCCCATGCTGCAGGTCCAAAAACGCCTTTAACTGTTCAATAAAGATTCAGTATTGCCTCATTCCTCAGTGTGTGTGGTTGCATATTGCTCTTGGGTTTTCTTTTGGGTCTAACATGACAACATCGTTTACATCATTAGCTGCTGTTATAGTTCTCTGGTAATCTTCTCTCCTGTTATATCTGGCAAACTTTGTTAACTCATCTAAATATGGGGGGAGAGATCCCATATTTCCACTAATGATGGAGGGAGGACACCTGAAACTGTTCTTTCCCTCAGAGCATTGCTGTCTTTCCATTTCTTCTCTGGTAAAATCAACTCGCATGTAATCATTAGAACCCTGACAGTCTCCGGACCTCCAGACATTAACAGCAACAAAAACATTTTAGTTCTGGTCTCCAGAATCTTCAATTGTTTTCCCAATTTGCACACTTCACTGTCTGCTCCCTCCAAAGTAAATAAAAATATAATGTATAAGCATCCAGGGTGGCTGTGGCACAGGTGTAGTGTGGCTGACTACTGATCAGAGGGTAAGGGGTTTGATTCCCGCTCAATCTGCATGTCGACATGTCCTTGAGCAAGACACTGAACCCCCATTTGCTCCTGGTGGGTCAGGCCAGCGCTGGTGCATGGCAGGTCTGGTGCGATCAGTGTATGTATGGGTGGATAGCAGGATCTGTAAAGCACTATGGTCATCTAGAGACGAGAAAAAGTGCTAGATAAGTGAACGCCATTTACCATCCCAACATGATGAAACCCTAAGTTGATAAAACTCAAATTAAATACGGAGCCTCTAAATCTAATGACTTGGCCTCTGGTCCTCCTCTAATTTAAAAATTAAATGTGGTTTGTCAAATATTAGTGTGATGTTGTGAATCGTGCCATTATTGTGAAGCGCGGCGTAGCAGCGGCCGCTTCTGGTTCTTCCACTGCACCACGCTATAAATACCAGGGGCATCCATTTCAGGTCCTCTTTGCCAATGCCTCTGCCTGGTGGCTCTGTTGTGTGTCCAATGGCAAATAAAACTGTGTTTTACTGTTCACCCTGTCTCACCATTGCACCAAGGCATTTACAGACATAACATTTTGGTGACGAGAACAAACTATGGAGGCGTGTATTGCATCACTTCATCCCTTCCTGGAGCTCCCAGGCGAGCCACCTGTGCCTTGGCCATGATGGGTCGCAGCCTTTCAGAATTGCATCATCGCGCTAGACCTGGGTGAGCTAGATAAACTAAGAGCACGTGCGCTCTTGGTGCATAATTTAGGGGTTGAGGGCCAGCGTGTCCTGCACACACTTGGGGCTTCAGACTCATTTCAGGATGTAGTCGAGTGGCTGGCAAACCATTTTCACACCCCAGATAGTGTAGTTGTCTGGAGGATTCTGACAACGACACCAGCGAATGGGTGAGCCTGTCTGCCAGTTTGTTGCCGACCTGTGGCAGCTGGCTAGCGAGTGTCGTTTTAGGCCATTAGAGGAGGAAATGACACAGGACCAGCTGGCGGAGGACACGACCAGCGCTGCTTTATGAGCTAGGCTACTCATGGCACCGTGTGACTTGACGTTAGCCAGGGCTGTCGAGCTAGCTCTCCAAATGGAGACCGTGGACAAGCAAACATCAAAGCTAAATTGGCACCAGTCACAACGGCAGCCAGAGCCTTCCGCCATGGCATCAGTAGTGAACCCGGATAGTAAGGATAACATGGATGACGACGTGATAGAAAACAATGCTACCAGCCGAAGGTCTGCCCCAGGAAAACCCCTGTGTATGGGTTGTGGGTCCGCGAAGCACCAATACAAGGCTAGGGACTCCCCGGCTAGAGGGAAGCGCTGTGGCAAGCGTGGACTCTTGAACCATTATGCCAGAGTGTGCCATGAGTCCGAGCCGGAGAGCCCACGGAGGAAATCACTTCACCCGCCCTCGACAACTATCCACACGTTGTCCCCGAGTGCCAACAGGTGCACGTTCTGCACAGTGATGCTGGATCGCGTGGAGGTGCTGCTGCTGCTTGATGCGGGGGCGGAGGGATCGTTAATGAATTGGGCCACGGTGAGGAAATTTTTCCTCCACTACAGGATAAGAGGTAACCCAGCGCCACTTTGCGGTTATGGAGGTGGAAGTCTGTGCATGGTTGTAGCGTTGGAGTTAAGGGTTTGGTACAAGTCAGCAGCGATGGATGACTTCACTTTCCACGTGATGGCCCGAGGCAAAAACATCATGGGCTGTGACCTGTTTTATGGACTGGGTTTCGCCATCAAAGATGACACTGGGGAAGAGTGGTCGGGTTGTGGCCAGTGGAACCTTCCGGTTCCAGTGGTGGAGGACGAAGCTGTGTGGGACAACGATCTACGACCAGGCACCATGGCAGTCAAACAGGACCAGACTCGCTCAGGATTGATGCAGCAGGGTCTCAGTGCTGGCGCTCAGGGTATGGTAGGAGAGGGTACTGAGCGTGGCGGTGAGGCGCCTGCGTCGGCGAGTGATGCCAATGTTCTAGTCCCAGATTCCTCCGGAGCTTGGCCACAGAGGACTGGATGATCTGCAGCTACAATGGCAACCGCTGCAGTGGCTTTAGAAGAGGTCGGGGCCAGACCGACAGGCACAGAGAGACTGTGTGCCAAACAGCACCATTGCAGACCGAGTAGAGCCCCTTTGAGAGTTATGGACTTGGTCCGGGCTCGAGGACAGGAACGTCCTCTGTGGATACGGGCCAAGCAACAGCCAGCAGAACACCAGGAACAGCTCCACATTGTGGCTAAGTTGGGCGCAGCTTACTTCCAGTGATCGGACGGCATGAGGAGACTTGCCAACAAGCTGCGGCGTGTCCGGGAAAAGGCTTCTGATGGCGGGTCCAGACGAGAGAGGCAGTTGGTGGTGATGAAAAGAGGCACTTTCATCCATAAGGTCAGCTGCAACCTTGGGGGCTGTCTGCTTCCTGGGGTGGGTCTGCTGAGGGGCTGCCCTGGGCCCCCCATAAGCCAGTTCCACCTTTTTCTGCCAGAAGGACAGTTGTGTAAATTTAACAACTAGTTCTATGTTCATATGTTTGAGCATGTTTTAAAAAAAAAAAGATCAGAAATGTTATGTTTTGAATGTATTCTTGGGTGTTTTGGTTAGTATAGCAACATGACAGTAATTTTGAGTTATTAATGGACTTTATTTAGTTTACAGGTGGCAGAATAACCCACCTTCCTGTGTGGGGTAGGACGGTAGCCCACCCGTCCTCCCTATTTTAGGTTTTGCTGTGTGAATGTGGTAGGCCATTTAGTAATTTCAGTTTAGTTTTCTTAGTGCGTGATTCGGGTCCTAAATTGGGGAGGGTCTTGTGTGTGTGGTTTTTGACTTTCTACAGGGGGGTGGAATGTGATGTGAATCATGCCATTATTGTGAAGTGCGGTGTAGTTTCAACCGCTTCCGGTTCCGCCACTGCACTGCCCTATAAATACCAGGGGCATCTATTTTAGGGCCTCTTTGCCAATGCCCCTGCCTGGTGGCTGTGTTGTGTGTCCAAAGACAAATAAAACTGAGTTTGACTGTTCACCCCATCTCATCATTGCACCAAGGCATTTACAGACATAACAGTTAGGTTTCTAACTCCCCAGTCTCTGCTAGTCCATGATCTGTTAATTGATCATCAGATTCATTTACTATCTCTTACAGAGACTTTGTTAGGGCAAGAGGATTATGTTGGTTTAAATGAAACAACTCCCTCTGGTTATTTAAACTGTAAAAATCCCAGAAGTTCTGGTCATGTAGAATGAGTAGCAACAATTTACCACTCCAAATTATTGGTTAATGTAAAGCAAAAAACATGTTATAATGCCTCTGGGGGCCTGGGGCATCATGTATAAAGGACTGAAGCTTTCATACTGAAAGATGGCATACTCACAAAACTTTCAGATTTATGAAACTGCACATGCCTGATTCTCCACTCCTTTTCTTTATACATCCCACCTCATGTGAAAAGTCAGCGCACGTGCACGCTCTCTTTACGTCGCCTCAGTTCCTCCCACTAATGACTATATAAATGAAGAAAAACACCCCTTCTGTCACTCTTCTGTCCAACAGTGGTCATCAATCCTGTGGGAAAGCACAACATAAAAAAAAACAACATTAAGTTAATTGAGTGTGATGCTGAGGTGTTGATAACGGAGGTGGAGGTCAGAAAAAAAAAAAAAAAAATTCTGTTCTGACCCTCCGGAATCAACAATAAACCTGTCATGACCAAGGACGCGGCTGGGACCATGCCCACACTTTAGGCTCATTTAGTTTGCTTTTCACTGTATTATTATTATTATTATTATTATGAGTACTAGTATTAAGTGCCCCTGTGTTCCCTGATTATCGTTTGCCATATTATCCTCTGTTGTCTGTGTTTTTAGGCTGTCTTTTTGTATTATTGTCCTGTGTCTTTAGTCATGTTGTGTCATCCCCTGTCTGTCCTCATTGTCTTCATTTTAGTCTTGTGTGCATATCTGTTTGCCTAGTGTCCTCAGCTCCTCATGTTCCGTAGCCATAGCCACTTCTCCTCATGCATGGACATGGACATGCATGGCCAGTCCATCACCTTTACCCTCAGTTTCTTCAGCAAGGCAGTGGTCATCTTGGCGGTGTGTTTGGAGTCGTTTTCATGTTGGAATACTGCCCTACAGCTCAGTTTCTGAAGGGAGGGGATCATGCTCTACTTCAGTATATCACAGTACAAGCTGGCATTCATGGTTCCCTCAATGAACTGTAGCTCCCCAGTGCCGATAGCACTCATGCAGCCCCAAACAAACCCAAACCATGACACTCCTACCACTTTGCTTGACAGTAGGCAAGACACACTTGTCTTTGTACTCCTCACCAGGTTGCCGCCACACACGGTTGACACAATCTGAATCAAATAAGTTTATCTTGGTCTCATCAGACCACAGGACACGGTTCCAGTAAACCATGTCCTTAGTCTGCTTGTCTTCAGAAAACTGTTTGTGGGCTTTCTTGTGCATCATGCAGACTAATTTGATGCAGTGTGTATATGGTCTGAGCACTGATAGGCTAACCCCCCCACCCCTTCAACCTCTGCAGCAATGCTGGCAGCACTCATACGTCTATTTTCAAAAGACAAACTCTGCATATGACGCTGAGCATGTGCACTCAACTTCTTTGGTCAACCATGGCGAGGCCTGTTCTGAGTGGAACCTGTCCTGTTAAACCGCTGTATGGTCTTGGCCACCGTGCAGCAGCTCATTTTCAGGATGTTGGCAATCTTCTTATAGCCTAGGCCATCTTTATGTAGAGCAACAATTCTTTTTTTTTTCGGATCCTCTGAGAGTTCTTTGCCATGAGGTGCCATATTGAACTTCCAGTGACCAATATGAGTGTGTCAGAGTGATAACACCAAATTTAACACATCTGCTCCCCATTCACATCTGAGACCTTGTAACACTAATGAGCCACATGACACCGGGAAGGGAAAATGGCTAATTGGGCACAGTTTGGACATTTTCACTCTGGGGTGTACTCACTTTTGTTACCAGCGGTTCAGACATTAACGGCTGTGTGATGATATATTTTAATGGGAAAGCAAATTTATCCTGTTAACCACTTGCACTCCGGGCAATTTTCCTAAAAATGCCAAAAAATAACGTGCCCAAAGTAAATCGAAAGCTGTTATTCAACCCTTTGCAGCATCTTCATGGGGTTGGTCTCATTTAAAAGAAAACACTTTGAATTTTTTGGCAAAAAAAAATAATCTCTCTACATGCTCCAGCCACTGAGTTACAGTCATCTAAACATACTGAACTTGAAGAAAAAAAATGGACACAGTGTTTTTTTGGATACAAATGCTTGTAAATAACACACAGCTGTCCGATCCGGCTGGAAAATGCAACAGAAATGTAGAACCAAGTGTTATCCAGCTGAGATCCAAATTTGGTAACAATACCACAAAAAATGAATATTTTACACAGCTTTGTTCTCAGGCTGTTCCCAGGCGTTTTGGAACTACAGTTTGGAAAAACGTCTGTAACTTTTGAATAATTCAATGTAGAATCTTCATTTTAGGCTCTAATGAAAGGTCACGCTCAAGGCTGTGTGTGTGTGTGTGTGTGTGTGGGCGGGGGGGCGTTCCCCCCCCCGCTACCAAGGACCAAATTCGGCCCTCGCTACATGATGGATTACACGCCTTGCATGTTTTCACAGCGGCTCCCCCCCCTCGCTACTGTGTGTGTGTGTGGGGGGGGGGGAACCGTGAACGGACCGTGAACGCCCCCCCCCCCTCGCTACAGAAGAGGGCCATCGCTACATGATGGAATAGACTGATATGCTTCCCCCCGTGGACCGGGGGGCGTTCGGACCGTGCCCCCCCCGCTCCTCTTCTGCAGCGGGGGGGGGGGGGTGTTCACGGTCCGAACACAGCAAATGAACCGTTTATCGCGGCGCACGCACTTCGTACTAAGTGCGCAGTACAGTTGTAATTTACCCATCGGTCAAAAGTCATTTTTGGATTACAGTTTTCAGGGATAAATAATAATTTAGCTTATAACACCTTACCTCTTCAAAGCAGCAGAGTCGCGGCGAACATCTCTTCCCCCATTGTCAAGACGAACGCGACACTGCTCCGCTCGTGGATCCCGATCAACATAATTCCATTATTGCCGTTTTGGCGAATGATTTACGACTTTTGTCGTCGGCCTCCGTCTATTCTGCTGGAATGAGTGCAGGTCCCACTTGTGGGTGTTCTCCATGCTGCTGGGTGAGCCTGGGTCTGTCGTAGATTCGTCCAGAGTCCTTTGTTTTCATCTGTTGCAACAGTAAATCTGTCTTCACCCAGCCAGAATTTCTGTGCTTCAATTGGCTCCTGTGTTCACAGTAGGCGGGTCCTCCTTCCTAGATTTTCATTCATTGGTTCTTCAAGGTTTCAGAAACCCAATTCAAGGCTCTTATTAGTCGAATGAGAGGTCAATCAGATGAACTAATATGTTTGCGGCTGTGTTTGCAGATTTTTTTTTTAGTGGCGCTTGGAGGGCACACCACCTACACCACCACCATCAATATCCTTATCATGCGTCATGCACACGAGGGCGCACGAGCACGCTCTCGTGCGCCCTCGTGCGTCATAGGATGCAGAGACTTGCCCGCCCGTGGAACAACGGAGCGCAAGTGGTTAAAGTAAAGCTGTAAAGCTGCACACTGACTACTTTACATTGTATCAAAGTGTCATATCTTCAGTGTTGTCACATGAAAAGATGTCAGGGGTGTGCTCACTTTTGTGAGATACTATATATATATATATATATATATATATATATATACACAGTATATATATATACACTACCGTTCAAAAGTTTGGGGTCACCCAGACAATTATTTTGTGTTTTCCATGAAAAGTCACACTTATTTACCACCATGAGTTGTAAAATGAATAGAAAATATAGTCAAGACATTGACAATATTAGAAATAATGATTTGTATTTGAAATAATATTTTTTTCCAGATACTCAACCTGCTCAAAGGAAGGTCAGTTTTATATCTTCTCTAACCAGCTAAAATGTTTTCAGCTTTGCTAACATGATTGCACAAGGGTTTTCTAATCATCCATTAGCCTTCTGACGCAATGAGCAAACACATTGTACCATTAGAACACTGGAGTGATAGTTGCTGGAAATGGGCCTCTATACACCTATGCAGATATTGCACCAAAAAACAGACATTTGCAGCTAGAATAGTCATTTACCACATTAGCAATGTATATTAGATATTAGAGTGTACTGTATTTCTGATTAGTTGAAAGTTATCTTCATTGAAAAAAACAGTGCTTTTCTTTCAAAAATAAGGAAATTTCTAAGTGACCCCAAACTTTTGAACGGTAGTGTATATATATATATATATATATATATATATGATGCCTTTTACAGTATTTCCAGATTGTAATTGCAGATTGTAACTCCAAACAGAGATATTCTGGAGTATGGAAACATCTTTTCACTCCGATACAGCTGCAAATGTCACCGCTGCAGCTACCAGGGGTTCACCTGCAGCGATCCACAATCCAGCTGCCTCCAAGTAGTCTGCAGTCAGGGGCTTCTTGTTTCCTCGGCACATATTGTGCTGGAGCTGGGGCTCAATTAGAGTGCAGAACTCCTCCCAGGAGAGATGGATCTGTACATGTTGCCTTGTGAGTCAACTGTATAGTCTGGTAAATTTTATTTATCTCTACGTCACATTTACAGAAATGGGATTCAGTTTCCAGTGGCGCTGGTTTTGGACCATGAATGAGGCAGGTTATAGCTGAGGGAAATTAGTTATTCTTCATTGGTGTTTCACTGCACTCAATAAGCTGAGTTGTGGAGATAAATCTTGTAATAACAATAATCATGTTTCCAACAACTAATTCACTGACAAATCATTTTAACTGAAGTAGAAACATTATTTTAACACATTCTGTGAGTTTCAACTGTTTTTAACCGACCCACTTGAGAGAAACAGAATTTTGCGGAGAGCCTACAACTTCTCACGGCGGGTGGAAACTTTGCAGCTCGGCTTGCAGATTCTCACATAACTTTTGTTTTTATACATCCCACTGTGTGCATAAAAATCAGCGGACGCTGTGTTTTTGTGCATGCGTGCTGTTTTTGCAGGAGGCCCCTGGTTCTCAGTACTGGGCATGTTAGCAATTTTTATTTAAACCAAATTTTATTTGTCATAGCTTATTGTCCTTCCTCAGCCTACTCAAGAGTTTTTATTTGAATTTTCTGAGTTCTTTGTGTATTTAGTGCTTAAATCAGATATACTAATTAAAGTAGGGGATTTTAATATACATGGGCTGCACGGTGGCGCAGTGGTTAGCACTGCGGCAGCACAGTTTACCCTTGGCCAGGGGATTGTGGGGATTGTGGGATCGTGGGTTCGATCCCAGCCCCCAACCAACAGTGATCTGTGTGGAGTTTGCATGTTCTCCCCGTGTTGCGTGGGTTTACTCCGGGATTTCTCCGGTTTCCTCCCACATGCCAAAAACATGCATGTTAGGTTAATTGGCTGTTCTAAATTGTCCCTAGATATCTGTTTCCTATAGGCCCTTAGAATAGAGGGTTAGTATTAATGAAAGCGCTTTGAGTGGTCTTTGTGACTAGAAAAGCGCTATATAAGTGCAGGTTAGTTAGTAGATGTCGATACTGATTGCCTTAATATGGCATTTAGTTCATTATTACACTTAATAGACTTTTATCAGAATATAAGAAATTCTACCCATTACCTCGACCACACATTGGACCTTGTTCTGACATATGGCATAGAAATATAATATCTGGTAGTATCTCCTTATAGCCCTGTATTGCTTTCGGCTTTAGGACTGTGACTAGGATTCTTCTTTGACTTGGCACAGAGGCGTCGTCTCTTCGAATTTAGTCTGCTGGTAGGATCATTAGCTTCCCCAGGCGAGCCTGGGTACTGGCGGAGGGCGCGACGAGAACGCTGATCCATTGCCCCCTGAGAACTGTGAGAGAACTATATGTTCTATAATGAGAACTATAACTGGAACAATCCGCTCAACACCACTCCCCTGGCTCTCTGTACTGTCAAACATAGCCCCTCCACACATCCGGCGAGCAGCATTAACTCAAAGGATGCTCCAAAAAGTTAAAGATTTTCCTCACTTGCCAATCCATGCAGATATCTACACCCCACCCACTGCCCGACTTTCATCCAGACGGCCGATTTGGAAAAACCCTCCCCCAGCTGACTTTACCATCCAGACAGCTTGGCAAGAGGAATGGGAGACCAAGGAGGTCCCAAACAAACAGCTGGTGATAAACCCCAACCAACAGGTCCCGGGCACCAACCTCCCAAGGAGACAGTGGTCTACACTCAATCGCTTCAGGACTGGACATGGCCCCTGCTTGGCCAGCCTTCACAGATGGGGCAGTAGCCCTAGCCCACTGTGCGCATGTGGAGAGGAGCAAACAATGGAACACATCATAGAGGTTTGCCCGCTCCAAAGACTGGAAGGAGGATTACACACCCTCCATACAGCAAACCAGGAGGCAACTGCTTGGCTTAAGGACTTTGCATTCGCTAAATAAATAAATAAATAGCCCTGTATTGTCAGACCATTATCTGCTAACTTTTGATTTTACTACCTGTATTTCTGGCTATTTGTCTCCTAATGAAAAATATTAAGCTTAATTGTAATGTTTGTTTGAAATGGACATTACATACTAATGAACATTAATACAAATGTAAGTATGCAAGATTTAGCAATACTGATAATTTGCATCTGTCTATTACTACAGTAGATGTCTCTCAGATGCTGTTACCAAATTTAAGCAGATTGTTTCCTCAATGCCATGTGTCAACACAAGTGTTGACACATGGCAGAGATAAGTTATGGAGGTTTTATTGCTTCTGTAGTTAATAGCATGGTAGGAAATGTTACAGCTTCTCTGCATCAGACTCTAGACATGGTGTCCCCTTTAAAAAAGAGAAAGTCTAATCAGAGATTTCTAACTCCTTGGTTCAACACAGACATTTGTACCTTAAAACAGAAGACTTGTCAATTAGAAAGAAAATGACGTTCCACTAAATTAGATGAAATCTATTTAGCTTGGAGAAATCAACTTCTAATTTATCAAAAAAAAAAAAAAAAAACCTCTTAGGAAAGCCAGAACAACTTATTATTCTCCATTAACAGAAGAGAACAAGAATAATCCCAGGTTTCTTTTCAGCACTGTAGCCAGGCTGACAAAGAATCAGGACTCTGTCAAACCTAACATTCCTTTAGAGCTTACTAGTCAAGATTTGATGAACTTCTTCAATAATAAAATTTCATCTATCAGAGATAAAATCAGATCCTTGCCACCATTAACTTAAATATTATAACTACTACAACTCCTTCAACTGATATCTGTTTGGAAGAGTTTACTCCAATTGACCTTTTTGAGTTAGATAAAATAATTTCCTCATCCAAGCTTTCAACTTTTCTTTTAGACCCTATTCCTACCAGGTTATTTAAATAAGTCTTCCCATATATTGGTAGCTCTATTCTTCAAATAATCAATTCTTCATTAACATTAGGCCATGTACCGCAGACTTTTTAAACTGTTGTAATTAAACTGTTACTTAAAAAGCCAATGCTGGATCCAGAAGTTTTAGCTAACTATAGACCAATCTCTAATATGCCTTTCATTTCAAAAATCTTAATAAAAGGAGTTGTTGCTACACAATTATTTGACCACTTGCAGGGAAATGGTTTATTTGAAGAGTTTCAATCAGGGTGTAGAATTCATCATAGTACTGAAACAGCTTCAGTGAAGGTCTCTAATGACCTCCTTATAGGATTTGATAATGGACTTGTTTCTGTACTTGTCCTTTTAGACCTTAGTGCAGCTTTTGATCATAATATTTTACTTGATAGATTAGAATACCTTGTTGGACTTAATGTAGCTTCTGCAAAGGTTCCAGTTTGTTCATGTCAGTAATGTGTTTTCTTCTAATTCAAAGCTTAACCACAGAGTTCCACAGGGATCGGTGCTTGGCCTTATTCTTTTTAACTCACATAAGTTCATTTTGTCTTCTTTTAATTATTTACCTTTTGTTCTTATTAAAAACAAAAATAGAAAGACATTTTTACCTTCTTTACATGTTTCAACTGTTCACTGCAGCCTTCGTCAGAGGTGTCAGGTGATTGCTACGAGGTGTCATGTTATCAGCTGACTTTCGTAGGCGGGGCCAGCCCACCAGACCTGTCAGATCCACCGAGCCGGCCCCGCTTTCCGCTGTCTGATGGAAACACAAGGACGACTCACAAGATCACAAAAAGAAAAGTCAGAACAAGAAACATTAAAATCAGCAATATCAGATCACTGCAAAATAAATAATCACATCATGGACTGGGACAACGCAAAAATCACTGGACCAGAGAGCAACAGACACAAACACTGGATCAAGCAGGTCATAGAAATCAGGAAGCGGGGAAAAGATAGCATGAACCAGGATGAGGGGGCCTTTATTCTTTCCCACACCTGGGACCACATTCTCCAGAGACCACCGGACGGTGGATCTGACAGGTCTGCTGGGGTGGCCCCGTCTACGAAAGTCAGCTGATAAAATGACACCTGGCAGCAATCAGTTGACTCTTCTGACGAAGGCTTCAGTGCACAGTCGAAACATGTAAAGAAGGTAAAAACATCTCCTTTCTATTTTTGTCTTTAATAAGAACAAAGGGTAAATAAAAAGAGACGTAATTATTCAAATATTGTAAAATAATAATGTATTTTATATGAATATTATTGTATAACATGTGGTCAGAATCCTGTCAGAAGTCCAGAGGAGGGAAAAATGGACTTGCCACTGTGGGAGCATTAATCAGCCAATCAGAAATTAGCTCATTTTTGTTACTATGTAAAATATAAGAGGGTGAGCATACTTTCAGATTTACATCAGCCTCTTTTACCACAAACTGGCTGGACCTCCAGAAACGGATTCCAACAGGATTCCCCATCTCCCCTATCTTGTTCCTGATGGATATGAACCTGTCATGACTGATACAATAATTCAGCCCACGTGCGAGATGCAGCAACAAAAGACACAATCAAACAATAATACACATTTGAGTTAATTTTATTAAATAGCAAAAGCCCTCGCACTGCTACTGAAACAGTCACTCACAAGAGGAAGGAGCCTGTGGAGAGAAGACGAGAGCAGTGAGAGGAGGAATGGAGTAAGGGGGAAAACGGGCTAGCCAAATTACCACTTATGTGGGCTCCAAGGGTGCACCGACAGGACTCCAGTGGGGAATAGACGAACCAGCAGGGTGGGGGAATGAGATGATGGAGCCTGACCGGGTGAAGGTTACTGTAGGCGATGGTGAAGTGGCAGGAGAGCGCACGCAGTCCCGGCGACACACCCGCATGACAGCAGCAACCTGAACAATGGAGAAAAAGCACACAGGTTACAAATCTCTTTTCACCAGTGTGAATGACTTGCTGTCTTTATGGCAGTATAGCCAGACGAGCCAGCGTTCAGTGATTCCTTCAGTGATTCCTTCAGAATCACTGAAGGATGCTTCCTTAAGTACGCTGGCTGATGAGCGGGTGCAGGTGTGTCGTCTCCCTCAGGTGTTCTGATGAGCTGAGGAGAGATGAACGGGAAGGAGGGGGTGCACTCTCACCGCCCATGACAGGGCCCCCTTATAGGAGCGCCTCCTGGTGGTTTATACGGTTTATTGGGATGGGCACAATGATAGGACAGGAACATCTGTTTGTCCAGGATCCGGGACGAAGGGACACAGGAACATTCCTCCGGGCCGTAGCCCTCCCAGTCAACCAAATACTGGAGCCCCCATCCTCCACGGTGAACATCGATGATAAGATAAGATAAGATAAGATAAGATAAAGGGGATAAGGGCTTATCCCCTTGGCTTAGCCAAGGGGATAAGCCTTTATTAGTCCCACAACGGGGAAATTCCAGGATTGCAACAGCACAGGGATAGCAACACTCAGAGCAACAATCAGAAGGCAAGAAAAAAAGCAAGCAAGCAAGAGCAGTTAATATACATATGTACATATTACTATAAATAAATGTATATATACACACAGATACACAGTGCAGAGCAGTGTAGGTGGATGGGATAAATATATGAGTATATAAACATACAGTGTGGAGCATTGTAGCTAGATGGAATAAATATGTAGATATATAAACACCCACAGTACGGAGCATTGCAGCTAGGTGGAATAAATATGTAAATATACAGTATAAACACACACAGTGCAGAGCAATGTAGCTAGATGGAATAATATGTAGATATATAAACACACAGTGCGGGGCATTGTAGCTAGATGGAATGAATATATAGATATATAAATATAAACATAAACACACCCAGTGCGGAGCATTGTAGCTAGATGGAATAAATACGTAAATGTATAAACACACACAGTGCAGAGCATTGTAGCTAGATGGGATGAAACAGCACAACCGTCTACTTAGTTATCCTACATGGTATGATTATGTGCCCATACATATTCTCACCATCCATAGCGACCGGTATTTTCCTAGTTGTATGCCGGAGGGGACCACTGTGTAAGTCTATTGCATCTTTTGCGTTCAAAAAAACTATTAGGTTGTTACGTCTTTTTGCTATCTCTGCGAACAGCCCTGCTTAGGTTGTACAGTCTGACAGCCGTTGGTAGGAAGGACCTGCGAAACCTCTCGGTTGTGCACCTGGGATGATGTAGTCTGCTGCTAAATGAGCTCCTCAGTGCATTCAGTATGTCCTGCATAGGGTGGAACTCGGACTCCAGCAGAGATGACAGTTTAGCCACCGTCCTTCTCTCTCCTATCTCCTCCACCGGATCAAGGCGCTGCCCCAGGACGGAGCTAGCTTTCTTGATCAGTTTGTTCAGTCTCTTCCTATCGGCTGCAGTAATGCCACTTCCCCAGCAGACCACTCCAAAAGTGATGGCTGATACCCCCACCGTGTCATAGAATGTCTTCAGCAGTGCCCCTTGTACACCAAAAGACCTGGGTCTCCTCAGTAGGAACAGCCTGTGCTGTCCCTTCTTGTAGAGTGCGTCAGTATTGTGTGACCAGTCTAGTTTATTGTTCAGATGAACACCCAGGTACTTGTAGGATGTCACCATCTCAATGTCTGTTCCCTGTGTATTTACTGGTGCTGTGAGGGGTTGTCCTTGCCTGCGGCAGTCCACCACCAGCTCCTTAGTTTTCCTCGCGTTGATCTGGAGGCAGTTCCGATGGCACCAGTCCACGAAGTCCTGGATAAGCCCTCTGTACTCAGCTTCATCTCCATTGGAGATGAGGCCAATGATCGCAGAGTCATCAGAGAACTTCTGTAGATGGCAGTGTGTTGTGTTGTGTGAGAAGTCCGCAGTATAAAGAGTGAACAGGAAGGGAGCCAACACCGTTCCCTGGGGGGCCCCCGTGCTACCGATGATCGTGTCGGACACACAGTCCCGGGTTCTCACAAACTGAGGCCGGTTCGTGAGGTAGTCCAGGATCCATGATGAAAGGTGCTGGTCCACCCCTGCGCGCAGCAGCTTGTCCTTCAGGATCATCGGTTGGATGGTGTTGAAAGCACTGGAGAAGTCAAAGAACATGATCCTCACCACATTCTCGGGCTTCTCCAGGTGGGACAGAGAACGGTGAAGGAGGAAGATCACCGCATCCTCCACCCCAATGCCATGCTGGTAGGCGAACTGGAGTGGATCCATCGCTGGTTCCACCAGGGGGCGGAGGTGAGCAAGGAGCAGTCTCTCCAGGGTCTTCATCAAGTGGGACGTCAAGGCCATCGGTCTGTAGCTGTTCAGGTCTTTGGGGTGGGAAGTTTTTGGTACAGGTACCACACAAGATGTTTTCCACAGCTGTGGTACCCTCCTCAGCTTCAGGCTCAGGTTGAAGATGTATGTCACAATCCCACACAGCTGGTCTGCACAGGACTTGAGGAGCTTTGCGCTGATGCCGTCCGGTCCCGACGCCTTCCTCGCCTTGATCTTCCTCAGCTCCGTCCTCACCTGGGTCCTGGTCAGGGTCAGGATGGGGGGCTGTGTGTTGGGAGTGGGGGGGTGTTGGTGGAGTGGGGAGTGGGCAGCAGGACTTGATGTCTTTAGAGGCAGCAGTGGTTGTTGTGCAGTCAGGGGGGAGGGTGGTTGGTCAAACCTATTGAAAAACAGATTCAGATTGTTCGCCCACTCCCTGCCCCCCGTGGCCTGGGGGGAGGTATTCTGGAGCCCAGAGATGGTTTTGAGGTTTCTCCAGACCCCGCAGATGTCGCTCTGTTGCAGCTTGTCCTCCATCTTCCTCCTGAAGCTGTCCTTGCCTTCTCTGATCTTTCTCCTCAGCTCCCTCTGTACGGACTTCAGCATCTCCCTGTTCCCCGACCTGAAGATCCTCTTCTTCTCTCTCAGAAGTGTTTTTATCTCAGGGTTGATCCAGGGTTTTTTGTTTGAGCAACACCGTATGGTCTTGGTGGAACGGATTTGTCCACACAGAAGCTGAGGTAGCCCGTGAAGGTGTGAGTGAGGCCATCAATGTCCTCACCATGTGGATCGCAGAGCTGCTTCCAGGCGGTGGCTTCAAAACATCTCTTTAGAGTGTCCATTACCTCCTCAGACCATAACATCACTGTGCGCATGGCCGGAGGTTGTCTGTGCACTAGGGGTTTGTACACCGGCTGGAGATGAACCAAGTTGTGATCCGATCTCCCGAGTTGGGGGAGTTGTGATGAGGTGTACGCCTCCTTAGTGTTTGCATAGAATAAGTCCAGTGTTTTATTGTCTCTAGTGTGGCATGTGACATACTGGGTAAACGTGGATAGAATGGGAGATAGTGAAACATGGTTGAAATCGCCTGAGATGAGGAGAAGAGCATCTGGGTGTTATGTCTGCAGCCTGCTGGTTACTGATTGGATGACGTCACGCGCTGTCCCAGCGTTCGCCGTCGGATTTGCATAAACAACAATGCAGATCACGTGTGAGTGTTCTCTCGGGAGATATGTAGGCCGCATGCCAACAGCTAGCAACTCAATGTCTTTGCTGCAGTGACGTTGTTTAACAGTGATATGTCCCGGTCTGCACCAGTTGTTGTTAACATACATTATCACTCCACCACCCCTTGCTTTGCCAATGT
Organism: Pholidichthys leucotaenia; assembly: GCA_020510985.1. Taxonomy (NCBI): domain Eukaryota; kingdom Metazoa; phylum Chordata; class Actinopteri; order Cichliformes; family Pholidichthyidae; genus Pholidichthys; species Pholidichthys leucotaenia. The sequence goes on along the minus strand of CM035836.1, from coordinate 300,201,373 downwards.
CTGGTGTTCGCTCTGCCCGTATCATGTGGAAACCCTCCAGCTCAATGTTAGCATCTGCTGCTAGTTCAGTTACCCACGTCTCAGAAAACAAAAGGAGAGAGCACTCCCGGTATGTGCTATCGTAACGGCAGATAGCCGCTAGCTCATCTACCTTTCCCAATATAGAGCGTACATTCCCCATAATAACGGATGGGAAGGTGGGTCTGTACCTTATACTCCTTTTCTGCCATCTAACACCAGCCCGGCAACCACGTTGTTTTCGCCTTATTTCTCTCGGTACGTCGAGTTTTTTCGTCAGCACCGAGTGGCGATTTAGTGCAAGCAGCTGTTCCCTGCTGTACCGTCTCCTGCTGTAAACAGTGGCTCCGTCCGCCGGCTCGGGAGGCATTTTGGGGCGATCTGTGTGTCCGTGATGTATAAAGTGTGTAAAGAAAGAAAGAAAAAAACTCAGAATTGAGCCGCTGTTGCAAAAGGCAGCCAACTCGTGTGGCGCCGGAGAAGAAAAAAAAAAAATCCGGCGGACCGTATGGGCAGGGTGACCTTAGATAATCCGGGGAGGAGGAGGTGGCTTGGGAGGGGGAGGCAGAGTGGACTGACAGAGGGAGGCTTGATATGGGACACATGGAAGGTCGGGTTCACTCGTAGGGTCGGTGGTAACTTGAGCCGAACCAACGCATCGTTGTTGATCCTGGACATCGGAACGGGTCCTAAGAAGCGAGGAGACAGGTTCTTCGACGTTGTCTTCAAGGGGACCTGGCTAGCCGCCAACCAAACCTGCTGCCCCACGGTGTACTTAGTGGGCAGGCACCCGTCATCTGTCCACTATAGCACGGTTGCGTTTGACAGAGCGGATGAGGGTGGCACGTGTGGATCTCCAGATACACCGGCAGCGGCGAGCATGACCCTCCGCGGAGGGAACTGCGACCTCCCTCACGGCCATCAGAAGTGGGGGGGGAGCATGTATCCCATGGATGCCTCAAATGGAGTGAGCCCGGTTGCTATGGAAACGGCTGAGTTCATGGCATACTCCACCCAGGTCAGGTGCATGCTCCAGGAAGATGGGTGTTCGGCTGCTACACATCGCAGAGTGGCCTCCAAGGACTGGTTGGCACACTCTGCCTGCCCATTGCTCTGGGGGTGATTACTGGAGGAGAGGCTCACCGTCATTCCAAGGGTGTGGCAGAAGGCCCTCCAAACCTGTGAGGTGAACTGCAGGCCACGGTCAGACACAATGTCCATAGGTATCCCATTGAGCCGGATCACATGGTCGGTGATCGAAAAATCCCATTGTGTCTACATTATTATTGTTATTAATAATGTATTATTATATATGAGAAATATTATGCCTTTCATTTGCCATGTTTAATGTTTATATGTGCATGCCATATAGGATAAGTTCATATAGTCTTGGTATGTTTCTGTGGGCAATTATTGGCCTTTAGAGAGTTCAGTACAGGATCAGAACATGTGTAAGGAATGATCTAAGCTACTCTTAATCTCTTTGACATGACCTGTTTTGGGTCACAGGAATGCACAGGAACTCCTCAGCCTATATAGATCAGTGGTAGAGATTAGGTATACAGACATTCTGTTAGTTTTATGGCCCTCATGTGCATGTAAAGAACCTAAAGAAAGAATCCTTTAGAGATTTTGGGTGTGTTTGAATGCCATGCTTTGTAATCTCTCCCTCAAGATGGCCTTTTGAGGTTAAATAAATGTACATAAATCCAACTTTCCGCCTCATTTTTTGACTTTGAATAATTTAAGCTCAAAATTATTCTAACATTTTGGTGCTCCGAACAGCGGATCTATATATCTCCATCTTTCTGGCGCCTCTGCTTGATTCCAGCAAGTGCACAGCTGATAAAAGACCTTCCCAGGTTGAGTAAAAAAAAAAAAAAAAAAAAAAAAAAAAAAAAGGCTCAGTGTTACTGCAGTGAAGGCATTTCAAACCGGGGTGCTTGAACTGACTGGGTGACGGATCTGAGAATCCTGCAGGCGGCTTGGATGTAAGTACACTTGTTGTTGTTGTTTATGGATAAAAGATAGTGATATTGCCTGGACCGGTCGAACATCGCGGATGCTGTTTGGGTGCATTATTACGGCTTCATCGCTGGGCCATTCCTGCCCACGGTGAGAGATATCGCAATAATCCCTTGAGAGGAATGAGATTTTCCTCTGCAAATGGTGAGCGTTATCGCAAGACCCGGGGAGGCTCCCAGGGTCCGCTGTTCTCTGCACCCTGTCAGTGCGGTGGAGGTACAGGAAGTTGCATGCAAAGAAAATAAGGGAAAGAGTCGTGCTCTTTTAACCACAGACGTTTTATTGTCTACAGAGTTACATGATCCCAGAAAGTAGATTTTCATGGAAGATTCATGCCCTTATCGTGTCTGCTTATCGCCCATGGGATTTCTCCCGCTACGGTGAGCTACTGCAAGATACCAGGGGAGGAGGTCTTACTGGGGCTTTCGGCACACAGCGGAGGGGCTACGTGACCGTTGAAATACTGGTAGATTTTATTTTGACAATTTGTTGAAGTGCTGGATAAAAGTTACTGCAGTCTGGTTTGTTTTGTCTCTGTGTAATCTGTTCCGGTGTGAAAAAGTGACAGACTTCTCCGCGGAGGCGGAAGGAGCAGGTTGTAAAATTGTTGTTTGTGATTTTTTTTCTAGTATTTGTGGAGCAAAAAAGAGTTGGTTAATTGCTTATTATCCTTTTGGGAAAGGATTAAAATTGTGGACGTTTGGAAATTATATTTTTGGGTGAGAAATTCTATTGTGTTTTCATTGTGGTAGGGAAAAAAAAGTTGACAAGAGAATGTTGGTTTGCCAGCTTTGTTTTGTTTTGTTTTGTTTTTTTTCAAGTTTTGGGGTTGCCATTTCAAGCTTATTTTAAGGCTACATAACAATATATTCTGTTACTCTACGTAAACAGCTGCCCGACAGCAACCTTTCAGAAATAACAGAACTGTGCTGTGTGTGTGTATGTGTGGTGTATGTGTGGGCCCTTATGTTTAACACTGAGTGAGTGAGAAGAAGAGAAAAGAGGAGTGAAAGAAATAATCTATATATGGGTATGTTTTGCAAAGTTTTGGGGTTTTACTTTTTTCAGTCTAACTTTGTGGGTTTTGACGCTAATGTTGCATACATGATAAACCATTTACAAATTTTTAAAGCCAATAGTTTCATTTCTTCCAGTTTATCTTTGGAAAATGAAAAACATTGAGCAACTTTTTTTTCAATTTTTTGATGTATCACTGACTTTTATTGACTCAGTTGCCTTATTTCTCTGACTGAAGCATAACAGTGAACTTTACAGGGAAAAAAGGACGCAGGACTAACGATTTCCCCGCTGTTGACAAAACAACTGGCCTCTGGGATCCGGCCTCGCCACTGTCTGTGCCTCCCTCGTCAAGACCACAGGCGCATAGAACATCTAAGTTAAGTACGAATGCTTGCATCTTAATCACTGCTACCACCATGACAATGATGAAATTAATTGAATATTACAATATCATGCTGTAATTTAATAATGCCTGATCACCGAAGGCTTTGTATACACATTATATTACATGATTCAAAGCAAAGAAGCGGTTGATGATTACTGTGTTTGTGCTTGTGATTTGCCAGAGTCTACTATCAAACACAGGTTTTGGTAATTCTATGTCATATTGTTGCTTTGTTTCACTAACACTAAACTCACTTTTTAATAAATGGTATATGCAGTCTTATTTATATTTTGATCCTCAATGTCTATGTAGAAGAGAAAAAATAATATAGCTTGTGTCAGACCGACCTAGATAAGGTAACAGTAAACAGACAGAATCAGCCTTCAAAGGACTCAGATGTTTGTAATACAAAGACAAGGGCTCAAGGTCTGATGGGTTGCAGGATTTAGGGAAAAACAAACAAACAACAGAGTACAATATCAATCATTCTGACATTAGAAGCAGAGAGTAGAGATTAGGCCTGCACCTACAGTTACTAATTCTAATGCTGCATTGGTTTAAGGCTTCTAATGTCATCTCTTGACACGCACAGAAGAAGCTATGACTATTGAAGTCTCATTTTGAAGGAGCTACACTACTCACAAATTTTCATCTAAATTAACTGTGTGTAACACATAAAAGTTGTGACACGCTTCCTTCTAGTAAAAAGACACTACCTATCAAGCAAATACCCTGTAACTTTGCTGCATGTGCATCTCCATGCATCAAAAGGGGGGTACCAAAGAAATTAATTAGCTGTAGCATCATCTCACTTTGGCTCATCAATAAAATTATTCTTCAGTTTAAAGACATTGTTTCACCCAGGAAAAGGACAGTCAAGAACTCCTCTTTTATCCCAGGACCACAGCTGAACTAACATTCCTTTGTTAAACCAGTCTCCGGAATCCCTCCTAATGCATTTCCTCTTGAACATTTTATGGCCCAATAAGACTTAGACAAAGAACAGACCTTTGTGGAATGCCATATGGCCTACAAAATATCCACAGCTCAACAGTGTCCTCTACTGGCAACTCTGGGACATGCTGGATTTAACCAGTGAACTGTTTGACCACAATTCTTGTTACAAGACTTTCAGGACACCATGGAAAAGCAAATGGACTCTTGATGTTTGATGTGGACAATCAATAATGGGTTTGAAATATTTTAATCCGTGATTTTAAATACATGCATGTTAAAATGTTTAAATGAATGTTTATTCTTGCATGTTAATTTAGAAGCACTAGTTATAAAGTTGCATGAGCCACTGAAGTAGGTTAGATTTTATACATAAGTATATTGATGAATAGGGCGGCGCGGTGGTGGAGTGGTTAGCACTGCAGCAGCACAGCAACTCACGCTTGGCCGAGGGATCCTGGGTTCAATCCCAGCTCCCGACCAACAGTGATCTGTGTGGAGTTTGCATGTTCTCCCCGTGTCTGCGTGGGTTTACTTCAGGATTTCTCCGGTTTCCTCCCACATACCAAAAACATGCAAGTTAGGTTAATTGGCATCAAAACTGGGGATTCTAAATTGTCCTTAGGGATGGATGTGAGAGTGAATAGTTGTCTGTCTCTCTGTGTTAGCCCTGCGATAGACTGGCGATCTGTCCAGGGTGTACCCTGCCTCTCACCCAAAGATGCTGGGATAGGCTCCAGCCCCCCTGCGACCCGGAAAGGATTAAGTGGAAGAAGATGAATGAATGAATGAATGAATGAATATTGATGAATCCTCAGTGCTGAGATCTTGTCAGTATGTGAGGACCGGACCCAACATATGCTGGGCCCCAGCTCTTTCATTCCATTAGTTCCTTACAGACAAAAGCCTGTTCAATGGACTAAAGTTCACAAAAACCGCCCACGAAGGAGGGCTATTGGCTGGGGTTCCTGTCAATCCCAGGAAGCCTGCAAAAGTTATCCACAGATAAAAAGGAAGAGATGCCCTCTTTTCACTTTCTTTTCGCTAGGCTCTTTTTCTCTTTGTCCCTTTGTCTTGACTCCACACCAGATGACTGCACAGCACTTCACAGCATTTTTGGGAGAACAAAGACTTCACTGCCCAAACAAAGAAGCCATCTCCCACGTGTTTTTTTTTCTTTTTTTTTCTGTAAACGTCTAGGAATTAATCCTTTTCCTTCCTGAGCTCAAATCCTAAATTTGGAGTCAAACTCCATTTCTAGATGCTTATTTTTATAACGTTTTCTTGTTACCTTTCTTGAAACTTGCCATTTTTAATCTTGACTTTATTTTTAATTTTTATTGACCAACTCCACACTAGAAGCTAATTTTATCTCCACAAAGTCCAAAAATCTTTTAATTTTGCTATTCGATCAGATTTTGTAATAATTCTTGAATTCCCTCGTGAGAAGTCATTGATCCACGATGCGCAGCTGAAGAAATCAACACGCGACGAAAAAGGAGACGTCTTGGGTTGGACCGCAGCCCTTGTTATACAAAACCTCATCTTGTGACAACAGACTGGAAAAGTTGCCATATCACAGAATATTTGTGGGCCAAATACTCTGGCTTTTGGTACTTTTCTACATCGAAAGCTTCCCGAGGACTATGACAGAACCCTTCAGCTTCAATCTGGGTCATGTGAGCTGCATTCTTTATTCACTGCTGAATAAAACATCTGAGATTTGAGAATAATTCAGTTGCAGATGCAAAATTAAATTAATTAAAGCAATTAACATAGCTCTTCTTTTCCTTAAAATTCCGTTTTCATTTTCTTAAGAGTAATCCAGAATTTTCCATATAATTAGTTTAATTTTCCCCATAAGTTTGTGTTGAGTTTTCATAGTCTGTTAACTTCAAACTGATCTAAATTCAGCTTACATTTTCACCCTGGTTCTGCAAATGTTCTGGTTCACCCTGGTTCTGCAAATGTTCACGTTTTTACTCTATCATTTACAAGTTTAAATTAATGGTTAATGAAATCATTGCAATGTCCTGTAATCAACCTTCCCCTTAATAAATACGTGAAAATGAGAGAAGTTGTTGGGAATTTATTTCATTCTGAGTCTGGTTTCAAAGCCCCAAGTATCAAATTCACTAAAATTTTGAGACTTATTATTAATTAATTTATTGAGTGATTAAACAGGTATAAAGTGAAATTAATGATCAAAGTGCTCACTAAAGAGGTGGGCTGGTGCCCCATGAGTGTTAACTTTTTCTGTGTGTATGGACCAGGAGTAAATCTGCGGTCCCAATACATTAATATAAATTAAATAATTTTTATATCTGATCATAATTACTAATCACATATTCCCACATAGCAAAAAATAATTAGCAACCCTCAGAAAAATAGATAATACATAAAAATTATCAATAAATGATCAATAATGAAGAGAAAATATAAATGAAACCGCTTGATAATGAAATCACAACATTCAATAGGAGAAGTTAAAAGTTACATCCATAAATTTTCAGTTATTTAAGAAAATGTCTGCAGATTATTGTGAAAGAAATATCATGTTTATAAGAAACAAGGTAAACTGTGTCGAAGACCCTTTGACCTTGGACCTCAGGAATTGAGGTTAGGTTCACCAGCTTGCAGTTCCTAGAGGAATTTTCCTCATAGGAAATTCTGTTACCTGTGTAGGTGTGCTTGGTGACTTGAGAGTTACCCCAGCTGTACTGTCTTCATTTATTGGAGGACCCCCACTGCCTGTACACCAGACCTCTGACTGAGTGACCTGTCCAGCCAGATACCTGGAATACACCTCCAATATTAACGACAGCCTCTCATGGTCTTACATTGCTCTTGGTAATCTGGGTAAATGTTTAAAACCAGGAAAGAACTGGTTTATAGGGGATCTATTTTAAATACCATTAAGTAAGGAAAACCTTTAAAAGCTCAAAAATTGTCAAATCACCCCGTGAGAATGGACGCTGAATCAATAAGCCCACAGAGTCCCATACTGTCTTTGATATGCTGTGGTATTTATTAAAAATCAGCAAAGCTCAGCCAAAACAGGATAAATTGCATTAAACAGTCCATAATAAAATGAAAATTGAAAATCGAACCCAGAACCCTGATTTCAGAACCTTGATTCAAAAGTTGAAAAATTGTAAAAATCAGTCATTTGATCAAAAAGATTCAAACTCAAAAAGTTTCAAAATAACCCAATAAAATGTTCAGTAAATCATCAAAAAGTTCAAAAAATCAAAATAAAAGTCAAAATAAATCATAGTCCTTTAACTAAAACCTAATAAAAATACCTGATTAATTTGTTGGTTATATCTAAGAAACCTGAAGGGTGAGTTTTGGGAAAAAGGATGTGTGATCGCTGATCTTCTTTCCTCGAAGCCTCTCTTACAAAGTAAGAGAGATAGGGAAGGCAGGGAAGGAACAAGACCGCCGCGGACAGATGCTTCCTCTTCAGGCTGGACAGTGGCCACCTTTGGCCGGGAAGAAGAGATGAGTCGACTCCGATGTGATGTTCCAGCCCGGGGGAGCTTCTGCTTTCTCCCGCTGTTGCTCCGCGACGCCCGATGACTCAGCCTCCTGGCTGAGAGCTGGGGCCAGCAGATGTAGCTTGTTCCCCTTTTTGCACAAGTGTTATAATAACACTTTAGCAGCAGATGTAAAAGTTGTTCAAAGGTTGAAGAATTGAGGCAAAAACTGGATCACTTCTCTTCTGGCGTTCCCCGTCTTTAGTCCGCTGCTCCGATGTTAAGATAAGATAAGATAAGATAAGCCTTTATTAGTCCCACAACGGGGAAATTCCAGGATTGCAACAGCACAGGGATAGCAACACTCAGAGCAACAATCAGAAGGCAAGAAAAAACAAGCAAGCAAGAGCAGCTAATATACATATGTACATATTACTATAAAATATATATATATACACACACACACACAGACACACAGTGCAGAGCATTGTAGCTGGATGGAATAAATATATGAATATATGAACACACAGTGCAGAGCATTGTAGCTAGATGGAATAAATATGTAAATATATAAACACCCACAGTATGGAGCATTGCAGCTAGGTGGAATAAATATGCAAGTATATAAACACACACAGTGCGGAGCAATGTAGCTAGATGGAATAATATGTAGATATATAAAAACACAGTGCGGAGCATTGTAGCTAGATGGAATAAATATATAGATATATAAATATAAACACACCCAGTGCAGAGCATTGTAGCTAGATGGAATAAATATGTAAATATATAAACACACACAGTGCAGAGCATTGTTGCTAGGTGGGATGAAACAGCATAACCGTCTATTTAGTTATCCTACATGGTATGATTATGTGCCCATACATATTCTCACCCTCCATAGCGACCGGTATGTTCCTAGTTGTATGCCGGAGAGGACCATTGTGTAAGTCTATTGCATCTTTTGCATTCAAAAAAAAAAAAAAAAAAAAAAAAACTATTAGTTTGTTACGTCTTTTTGCTATCTCTGCGAGCAGCCCTGCTTAGGTTGTACAGTCTGACAGCCGTTGGTAGGAAGGACCTACGAAACCTCTCGGTTGTGCACCTGGGATGATGTAGTCTGCTGCTAAATGAGCTCCTCAGTGCATCCAGTATGTCCTGCATAGGGTGGAACTCGGACTCCAGCAGAGATGACAGTTTAGCCACCGTCCTTCTCTCTCCTATCTCCTCCATCGGATCAAGGCGTTGCCCCAGGACAGAGCTAGCTTTCTTAATCAGTTTGTTCAGTCTCTTCCTATCGGCTGCAGTAATGCCACTGCCCCAGCAGACCACTCCAAAAGTGATGGCTGATGCCACCACCGTGTCATAGAATGACTTCAGCAGCGCCCCTTGTACACCAAAAGACCTGAGTCTCCTCAGCAGGAACAGCCTGCGCTGTCCCTTCTTGTAGAGTGCGTCAGTATTGTGTGACCAGTCTAGTTTATTGTTCAGATGAATACCCAGGTACTTGTAGGATGTCACCATCTCGATGTCTGTTCCCTGTATATTTACTGGTGCTGTGAGGGGCTGCCCATGCCTGCGGCAGTCCACCACCAGCTCCTTAGTTTTCCTCGCGTTGATCTGGAGGCAGTTCCGATGGCACCAGTCCACAAAGTCCTGGATAAGCCCTCTGTACTCAGCTTCATCTCCGCTGGAGATGAGACCAACGATCGCAGAGTCATCAGAGAACTTCTGTAGATGGCAATGTGTTGTGTTGTGTGAGAAGTCCGCAGTATAAAGAGTGAACAAGAAGGGAGCCAGCACCGTTCCCTGGGGGGCCCCCGTGCTACTGATGATCGTGTCGGAAACACAGTCCCGGGTTCTCACAAACTGAGGCCGGTTCGTGAGGTAGTCCAGGATCCATGATGACAGGTGCTGGTCCACCCCTGCGCGCAGCAGCTTGTCCTTCAGGATCATCGGTTGGATGATGTTGAAAGCACTGGAGAAGTCAAAGAACATGATCCTCACCATATTCCCGGGCTTCTCCAGGTGGGACAGAGAACGGTGAAGGAGGAAGATCACCGCATCCTCCACCCCAATGCCATGCTGGTAGGCGAACTGGAGTGGATCCATCGCTGGTTCCACCAGGGGGCGGAGATGAGCAAGGAGCAGTCTCTCCAGGGTCTTCATCAAGTGGGACGTCAAGGCCACTGGTCTGAAGCTGTTCAGGTCTTTGGGGTGGGAAGTTTTTGGTACAGGTACCACACAAGATGTTTTCCACAGCTGTGGTACCCTCCCCAGTTTCAGGCTCATGTTGAAGATATACGTCACAATCCCACACAGCTGGTTTGCACAGGACTTGAGGAGCTTTGCGCTGATGCCGTCTGGTCCCGACGCCTTCCTCGCCTTGATCTTCCTCAGCTCCGTCCTCACCTGGGTCTTGGTCAGGGTCAGGATGGGGGGCTGTGTGTTGGGAGTGGGGGGGGTGTCGGTGGAGTGGGGAGTGGGTAGCAGGACTTGATTTCTTAGAGGCAGCAGTGGTTGTTGTGCAGACAGGGGGGAGGGCGGTTGGTCAAATCTATTGAAAAACAGATTCAGGTTGTTTGCCCACTCCCTGCCCCCCGTGGCCTGGGGGGAGGTATTCTGGAGCCCCGAGATGGTTTTGAGGTTTCTCCAGACCCCGCTGATGTCGCTCTGTTGCAGCTTGTCCTCCATCTTCTTCCTGAAGCTGTCCTTGCCTTCTCTGATCTTTCTCCTCAGCTCCCTCTGTACGGACTTCAGCATCTCCCTGTTCCCCGACCTGAAGATCCTCTTCTTCTCTCTCAGAAGTGTTTTTATCTCAGGGTTGATCCAGGGTTTGTTGTTTGTATGTTGTTGCCTCATTGAAGACCACCGAGAAAGTGAACATTTGGGGCAGAATAGGCTTGGTTTTTATAACCTTTGCCCAAGTTCTCTGATTGGTTCCAAACTCACCCTAGGCTTTCTTGGCCCCTTATGATTGGCTTAAAGTTACATTATATAATACCATTACTTCATTTCTGCACATGTTCAGGCTAGTCAATTCTCATAAACCATGTGACTGGTCAGGCGCTCATGACTCATGGCCCTTCCCACTAGCCTCTCAGCATTTTCCATTACCAAAATACCTCAGTTTGCTGGACATCTGTGCCCATTTCCTCATTTCTAACACATTTCCAGTAAACAGGGTTCTTTCCAACATATCACAATCTGTTTTGCATAAAACCTTCTATTTGTGCAGTTAAAAGATACATATAATCATACAGTTTGATTACATTCATCATTTCAGGTGATTACATACATTCCATGTACTTTTAACTCAATGAGCATATTGATTTACTAATCATACAAAAAATATCACATAGCATGGCATATGCAATTTAATATGGCTTGTACATTCAGTCTCTGTGATTCACCAATGTTGTCTGTTGCCATCCTTTCTGAATGCTGGATTTTGGGCCTTCTGATAATTCCTCTCATTTTGCTGGTTACCCTGAGTGGATCTTTGAAGCCTGTTATGATCAGCAGCAGAATTGCCCATTTTCCTTCCATAGGGGGTATATCGGTGTGATGGGGAAGGCTGACCACCTTCTACCCTTCGGCGGTGATTAGGGTCATGGCGTGGGGTATTCGAACAACTGATAAGGAAGAAAACCATGCAAATTTATGAGAAAAGTTGCAAATGTCTAAGAAAAGTCCAACTTGTGCTGAATTTATGTTTACTGTGGGACTTAATTTAGAATCTACTACAAGGACAATACAGATTCTTACTCAATTAAGGGAACTATGCTTTAGGGAGCTCAAAGCAAAATAATGTGATCTTCCCCGCATAAACTTAGTCTTTTCAAAACCCTTGCATGAATCTCATTGAGCTAACTAAGAGTGAAGATAAAAATGTTTAGAAATTATTTACACACTTATTGAACATACAAAGGCTTTCCCCTACACTAACCTAAATATTGCTATGGTGACACTGAAACCCTTAACTGAAACAATATCAATATTTAAAAAAAGCTGAAATGATTTGCTTAGATAATGGAAATGGAATACACTTTGTAAATCAAATCATGTCACATCTTGGTGCAGTTCCTAAATTACTAGTACCAAACATTTACCTAGGAAACCATTTAGCTTACCATCAAGAATCTACAAGATTAGTATAATATACAAATAAGAAACAATAGTGAAATTGTGAATGGCAAAACCTGTTATTGAAGCCATTTAACTTAGGTGATGAGAAAGGGTTTCTGTTTGATTATATGCAAAGAATGACAACTGACAGTGATGTCATCCATACTGCCCTTCCCAGGAGGGACCATGTGATGAAGGAACCATGGGAGGTGCACCCATCTCTTGGGCAAACCAGGGGATCTGGTCATCACAGGAAGCTGGACCAAAACTCCCTGGCAAAGACAGCACAAAGGTTATCTTGCTGACCTAGTGGCACTTGGGTGCATCTAACGTCTACTCCACTTGAAACCCTCAGCAAGAGACTGTTTAATATAAATTGTATACTTATTTGAAAAAAAAAATCAAATGACTTTAACTGTTTCTCTATGCAAGTGTCAGCTGATGGTGTTCGCGTCCAGTAACGACCTTTGCTAATAGAGAAACAGGCTGTTTGTTTGACATAACAAGGGGAAAATACAAGGGAAAGTGTGGTTATTGTTGTTACCTTTTCATCTCCATCATCCTCTAGTAATACTTAATATTGGTTATTAAGTTGTTCCATTGCTTATACACTGTAGATAATTGTTATGTTTGCTCCTTAATAACACTAACAGTTAGGCAAAATATCTTTATTACTAAAATAATGCAGCTACTACAGGCTGTTTAGTTTCTTAAGAAAAGCTATATACAGAAATAACATAGCAAACTTCATTTTGAATCACACCTGACACAACACATCACTCCACTGATTAGAAACATGATGGCACTCCTTACTCTGCAAATGCAAGGTTAATTTCATCAGGGAACTCCTCTTTTTGAAGTGGTGATGTTCCCTTTCCAGCAGATTAACACTCTCTGAGTATGCAATGGCTTACAGTGTATCTCTCCCCTGTACTGCTACCCTGCTTGACCAATAAAGCAAGTGTTGCTCCCCTGGGTAGCGGCCCAGGAGGAGGAAACGTGCATGTGGAAGTTAACTCTCCAACCTGTGATAGAGAATCGGCAGAACACGTTTCGTTATTTCACACAAGGAGTTTTATTCTTCGTCCTCCGGTGCGTGAATCTACTCTCTATCACTGTGCGACATGCGCCATCTATTGGTCGGCGTATGGAACTGCACTCAACTCACATGAGTTATAATGGAACCAGATGGATTACAAATGCATTGTAGAAAAATAAACAATTAAAGAATAACATAAAATTGTAGGGGTGCCTGTTTTTTTAAAAATTTTCTTATCCAAATGTCTTTTTCACCTCTTACATAACTATTAACTATTTCCAACCCTCTACACTCTCCCCCACTTCAAATAAATGTCTCCCGACATTTCATGTTCTAGGGTGACTTAATGCATGAGAGTGTACCAATTATAACCATGGGACTGAGGTTGGGTGAGGTAGTGGAATGGCATGTAGTTTTGAGTTAGCGGCACAGGGGTAGGGAGTAGGACAGGTCTTACGTCTGCAGTCCAAGGCTGGTACGATGGCTGTCCCAGGACGTCGTAGGTCAGTCTCTCTACTGGCCTTGCTCTCTGCTGTGACCTTCTCAGTTCCTCCTGTTCTCCATCCATCACCTCCACTTGTCCTTGACGTTCTTCCTGCAGCAAAGCTGGTCCATCCATTTGCTCCTCAGCATCCCGCTGAACGGGGACCGGTTCCTGCCTTACTGGTGGGCAGAACTCTCTAGCTGTCGCTCGAAGCCTTTGCTGATTTTGAGGATTTTGCTCTGGCATGACAGGTACTGGTTGCTGAGTGTTTTGGTCTTGGAGATTTGAGACATTTTGCTGAGGATTTACAGGTCTGTAACATGGGATTTGGCTACGGAGGTTGTAGCGGTAACTATTTTCCTCTTCTTCCTCCGAGCTGTCATTGTCTGTGTTGTCACTGTTTGGATTTGTCTCTGTCCTCTTCTTCCGTTTCTGTTTTGTCTTTTCTTTTGCAGGCAGTTCTTCTTCTAAAGGCAAGTCATTTACAGGCAACAGCAGGTTTCTGTGTAACACTCGCATCACTTGGCTGCCTCTCTCTGCTTGTACTTTATAGACTGGCCCATCTCCCACTCTCTCAACTACGCGATGTACTGCTGACTCCCAGTAAGCACGCAGTTTCCCTGGGCCTCCTCTTTCAGAGAGGTTTCTGACCAACACCCTGTCGCCTGGTTGGAGTGTGACACCTTTTAAGCGTTTGTCGTACTGCTTTTTGCCTTTATCTGAAGACTTTTGACTGTTTTCTGCAGCGATTTTGTAAGCAACACGCATCCTATCAGCCCATTTTTTAGCATAGGTTTGATGGCTGTGTGTGTCAGTGTCTTTTGTCTGGTTCAATAGTAGATCTACAGGCAACCTTGGGACTCTGCCATATAAGAGGAAAAATGGAGAATAGCCTGTTGACTCGTGTCTTGTACAATTGTAAGCATGTACAATTTGGGGTAGGTGATCCTTCCATTCACTTTTTTTTCTCCTCCTGTAGGGTACGAAGCATTTGGAGTAGTGTACGATTCAGGCGCTCCACGGGGTTGCCCTGCGGATGGTATGGAGTGGTTCGTGAGTGAGAAATTCCAGACAGTTGTTGTAATCTGTGGAAGAGACTGTTTTCAAACTCACGTCCCTGATCGTGATGCAACTTCTCAGGGTACCCGAAATGAGGAATAAAATCCTGAAATATCTTTTCTGCAGCTGTTTTGCCTGATTTATTCCATGTAGGGTATGCCTGTGCGAAACGAGTGAAATGGTCCACTAGTACGAGGATGTACTCATACCCTCCTTTACTTGGCTCAAGGTGTAAGTAGTCGATGGAGATTAACTCAAAGGGAGCACTGGTTGTGAGAGAGCCCATTGGAGCTCTCTGGGGAACATTTGGGCGTTTTTGTTTGATGCACAGACATTTTTTTGTTACATAATCTTCAACATCTTGTTGCATACATGGCCAATAGAAACGCTCACGGGCCAGATGCATCACCTTATCACACCCTATGTGACCCATGTCATTGTGTAAACTCTTTAACACCATCGGCTTTAGCTGTTCAGGTAGGACAAGTTGTTTGCTGTGCTCTGTCTTTCTGTACAATAATCTATTGTCAACTTCCAACTTGTTCCACTCATACAGTAGTCTCCATGTCCATTTACTCATTGTCCGTCTATCTTTATTGTTTGGTGTCCATCCTTTGAGTTTGAGTGAGATTACTTCTCTAATTGACTCATCGTCTTGTTGAGCAGCATTGATGTCTTTAGGCGTCATGCTCAAAACACTGTCAGTTGGCACATTGTTGTCATTAGAACTCAGTTGTAACGCAGCTATCCATGGCACATCACTGTTTTGTGCTGCCTTGCTCCCTTGCCACACTGCAGACACTACTTCCGGTAAAACTGTCTCTGTGAACTCATTCATTTGCTCTTGCAGATCTAATGGGTGTCTGGACAACATATCTGCATCTGCATTCCTTTTCCCTGGCCTATACTTGATATCAAAATGGAAGTCAGCCAACTCCCCGACCCACCTATGACCCACTGCATTCAACCTGGCTGAACTGAGGACATAGGTTAAAGGATTGTTATCTGTATAGACAGTAAAAGTCGGTGCATAATACAGATAGTCACGGAATTTGTCACAGATGGCCCACTTGAGAGCTAGAAACTCTAGTTTACTGGAATGTAAGTGATAATTCTTCTCGGCCGGTGTGAGAGTTCTGGATCCATAGCCAATCACCTTAAGTTTGTTTTCTTGTTTTTGATACAAGACGGCTCCCAGGCCTTTGTTTGACGCATCTGTATGCAATACAAATGGAAGGTCCAAATTGGGATAGGCTAGAATGGGAGGATTAGTCAGAATGTCCACAAATCTTGACACAACTTCCTGATGTTCACTGGTCCACATTATTGGTGTGCGAGAAGGAAGCTGGTTTCTGTCTCCTTTGTTTGTCCTTTACTCCTTTTTGGTGCTGGTTTATTGTCATTGCTTGTTTCATTAGTGCTCTGGAGGAGTTCGAACAAGGGTCTCGCCAGATGTGAAAAATCTTGAATAAATGATCGGTAAAAACTGAGAAAACCCAGTAACGTTCAGTCCTCCGACTGTGCGAGGGTTCTTGTCTTTCAGAGCGAACACAGCATCCAAGTCTTTTGGGTCAATCTGGACTCCTTCTCCCGACACTAGCCTACCCAGGTAGCGTACTTGGTTTTTGAACAGTTCACATTTGGCTGGCCGAAGTTTTATGCTGTGTTGTCGCATTTTGCACAAAACCTGTTTAAGGTGTTCTACGTGCTCATCAATGGTTTTGGAGTAACACAGTACATCGTCCAAGTAAGGCACGGAACACTCGTCTCTGATCCCTTCTAACACCCCCTCCATACACCTTTGGAATGCGGCCGGTGCGTTTGACAACCCGAATGGAATCCGCACCCACTCGTATAGTCCCCAGGGTGTGCTAAAAGCAGTTAAATGTCTTGACTCCTCACTTACAAAACCCTGATGGTAGGCACTTCCCTGATCCAATATGGAAAACCAGGAGTTACCCCCAAGACTGTCCAATAGATCTTGTATCCGTGGTAACGGATGCCTGTCAGGTATGGTTTTTCGGTTCAGCTCACGAAAATCAACACACAAGCGCAAAGTATTGTCCTTTTTACGCACACACACTACTGGCGACGAGTTGTTTGACACTGATTTCCTGATCCAGCCCCTGCTTAAAAGGTTTTGAACATACTCCTTCACCTCTTTATACAGTGGACTTGGAATGGAGTTGTAACTTTTCTGCACGGGTGTGTTGTCAGTGGTGTTGATTTTTAGCTGTAGTCCAGGAATACATCCAATGTCTCCTTCATCATGAGCAAACACATCAGACTGTTCATAGAGCATCTGCCGAACCACCTCCCGATCACCCTCTGAGAGATGGTCTAAATTGACATTAGGGTGCCATCTCAGGTGTGAGGGAGCAGTGCTTAATGTTTCTTCACCCTCACCTTGACTGTCACATGTCACTTGAGCAGAGTGACAAAAGGGCTTGTCTGTAGTTTTGGTTGCATTTTCAGCACTGGAACAAACATTTACAGGTTTGTATTCAGTGATCTCTGAAATAAGTCCTAAAACAGTCTTTGGATTTAGAAAAATGTTGTGCTTTGTTGAGTTTTGGATTGGGATTTTGACAGTTTTTGAAGCACCAGCGGGTACATCAATAAGAGCTGGGAATAACTCCCACCCATCCGGTAAGCTACATTTCACCGCTGGCTCGAACAACATTTCTCCTCCTCCAGGGAATGCTCTGATGTGACATTTTACCATACAGATTTGGCTACTGTGAACAGTGAGTCCTTTTTTCCCAACTCTCACCACTGGACTTTCTGGTTCATTTTCTATTGACTTGGCGTGGACAACAGAGATGAGTGATTCAATATTATCTTTCTGGACCTTTAAGGTCTCTGACAGTAAGCCCACTAAGCTAATATCGTCACTTTGTTCACCGTTTGCCATTATTATCTCTTGGATCACATTAAAGCCCAGCAGCGGAGTGCTTAAACGCTGCTGATGACAAGCATTGGAACATACAAGGATACAGAACCATACTGTGAACTTGTGATCTCGAGCAGGACATCTATCCACCCCTCGAACGGAACATCCGTTCCATTGGCTGCGGTGATTTCGAATGGATGGCCTGGGAGTAGGCTCTCGAGTGGCTGTATTTTCACATTTGGTAAGGCTGCTTGTACCCATGACTTTTCAACAATGCTTACTTGTGCCCCACTGTCCAATAACATCTGTAGGTTTACTCCATTTAACTGGCAACTGATCATACACCTACCGCCAATGAGCTGTGCCACACGCTTTGTGTTGGGTGACTTTTGGGACTTGGCAGTAGTCTGTTTGGAGTTCTGTCTTTTAGTGTTGTGGGACTCTGCTGGTGGTTCAATCACTGGTGGTCCCTCCCCAGCGACCTCCTCCAGTTTCCCGACACATTGCTTTTTCTGAAGGCAACCTATTGCTCTGTGCCCCTCCCCTCCACATCGAAAACAGTGTGCGCAGCGCTCAGTCTCTTGGGCGGTACACTTTTGGCACTTTCCTTTCACTGCAGGTTTCAGTGCTGGCTGTTTGGGGACAGGTGCTGTGGGACTGGTGTTTACTGTATTTACCATTGGGATTAGGGCCTTTTCTAAACTCTTGGTTAGGGAGGAGACCTGTGCCGTCAGCTCCTGGACAGCTACACGATTAGCTTGGACTTCAGTGTGCATTTTAATAGAGCTTTGATCTGTCTCTACCTGTGCCGCATTAACACTGGTGACTTTCTGTTTATGACTTTGTCCGAACCTACTTAATCTCTCTGTCTCTTCACTAACAGAATTTGCTATGAGCTCCAGGATGGAGTCATCTGTGACACTGGTGTTTGAGATGTGAGGTTTAAGGTCTCTCCTGACATAAGAGTATTTTTCATTCAAACCCTGATACAATGAATGGATAAACACACCTTGTACCAACTCGTTGTCATAATGAAACCCACTACTGTTTTTAGTTGCCTTGCTCCCTTGCCACACTGCGGACACTACTTCCGGTAAAACTGTCTCTGTGAACTCATTCATTTGCTCTTGCAGATCTAATGGGTGTCTGGACAACATATCTGCATCTGCATTCCTTTTCCCTGGCCTATACTTGATATCAAAATGGAAGTCAGCCAACTCCCCGACCCACCTATGACCCACTGCATTCAACCTGGCTGAACTGAGGACATAGGTTAAAGGATTGTTATCTGTATAGACAGTAAAAATCGGTGCATAATACAGATAGTCACGGAATTTGTCGCAGATGGCCCACTTGATAGCTAGAAACTCTAGTTTACCGGAATGTAAGTGATAATTCTTCTCGGCCGGTGTGAGAGTTCTGGATCCATAGCCAATCACCTTAAGTTTGTTTTCTTGTTTTTGATACAAGACGGCTCCCAGGCCTTTGTTTGACGCATCTGTATGCAATACAAATGGAAGGTCCAAATTGGGATAGGCTAGAATGGGAGGATTAGTCAGAATGTCCACAAATCTTGACACAACTTCCTGATGTTCACTGGTCCATATTATTGGTGTGCGAGAAGGAAGCTGGTTTCTGTCTCCTTTCTTTGTTTGTCCTTTACTCCTTTTTGGTGCTGGTTTATTGTCATTGCTTGTTTCATTAGTGCTCTGGAGGAGTTCGAACAAGGGTCTCGCCAGACGTGAAAAATCTTGAATAAGTGATCGGTAATAACTGAGAAAACCCAGTAATGTTCTGAGTTCTCCGACTGTGCGAGGGTTCTTGTCTTTCAGAGCGAACACAGCATCCAAGTCTTTTGGGTCAATCTGGACTCCTTATCCCGGACGAGCCCCCAAAATTGTTGCTCCCCTGGGTAGCGGCCCAGGAGGAGGAAACGTGCATGTGGAAGTTAACTCTCCAACCTGTGATAGAGAATCGGCAGAACACGTTTCGTTATTTCACAAAAGGAGTTTTATTCTTCGTCCTCCGGTGCGTGAGTCTACTCTCTATCACTGTGCGACATGCGCCATCTATTGGTCGGCGTATGAAACTGCACTCAACTCACATGAGTTATAATGGAACCAGGTGGATTACAAATGCATTGTAGAAAAATAATCAATTAAAGAATAACATAAAATTGTAGGGGTGCCTGTTTTTTTAAAAATTTTCTTATCCAAATGTCTTTTTCACCTCTTACATAACTATTAACTATTTCCAACCCTCTACACAAGCAAGTGTTATACCAAGGATCTACATTGACAAAGGTCAATGAGTCATTGGGCGTATCCGCATTTGGCCAGGACACTTGGCAGATTTGTTTACCTCATTTTGGCAACTGATTGTACCCTCATCATGTCGGCAGGGCAGGTGGGCAGGGTGAAGAGAGATGTTTTTCTACCACATGACGCCATTTATGAAGCATGAATGCAATTTCAGGTGGAAAGTACAGGAGTGAGGTTTTTGTTCATTGTTTCTTTGAGTGAGAGTGGAAACAAAATACCTCAGGGATTAAAACACTTAATTGTAGACTACAATCATTTACAAAATTATAACAAAGGATAGAATGGTCCTTGAATGACAATTTACCACCCGTAGGAGTGTAGGCCCTATTATAGGAGATTATTGTTTTACTTCTATCCATGCAAATGATGCAAATGGTCATATTAATACCTCAGATACTCATAGAAGTTAGTGTTTCTCTTAATGGAGAAGTCTCATCATAAACTTGGTAATGATTTTTATAACTTCAGATTTTTCTTGTATGAGTCCTTAATATGATGATGGGGATGGTGAGAGGGGCAATACTGGCCTAAGGAGTATGAAGGTTGCTATATAATTTAAGTCTGTTTTGAGTATCTCCATATCATTTTCTACAGACTATGATTAATTTTGATCATATTACACATATTCACTCTTAATGACATATTCTACAGATGTTTTTAACTTGCAAAGACACATAACAGCATGTAAATCCTTACACATATCCTTAACTTGATTCATTCACTTTATTTTACTACCACTTTTGTTATTTTTCTTTTGATCCTGATGCTTTATTAAGCATCAAGTGGGGAATATGATAGAAAAATTCAATTTTGTCTACATAATTATTGTTATTAATAATGTATTATTATATTTGAGAAATACCATGCCTTTAATATGTCATGTTTAATGTTTATATTTGCATGCCATATAGGATAAGTTCATATATTCTTGGTATGTTTCTGTGGGCAATTATTGGCCTTCAGAGAATTCAGTACAGGATCAGAACATGTGTATGGAATGATCTAAGCTACTCTTAATCTCTTTGACATGACCTGTTTTGGGTCACAGGAATGCACAGGAACTCCTCAGCCTGTATAGGTCAGTGGTAGAGATTAAGTATATAGACATTCTGTTAGTTTTATGGCCCTCATGTGCATGTCTCCACGACCCCATGTCTCCAGAGTGTCTGTGACGTTTCCCCGGATAAGCTTTGATTATCAGGACTGTCCCGTTCTGTCCCTTCTCTTATCCTCATCCTCCCTCTCCTTTCTCCTACCTATATATATATCAGACCTAAAGAAATGAATCCTTTAGAGATTCTAGGTGTGTCTGAATGCCATGCTTTGTAATCTCTCCCTCAAGATGGCCATTTCAGGTTAAATAAATGTACATGAATCCAACTTTCCACCTGATTTTTTGACTTTGAATAATTTAAGCTCAAAATTATTCTAACAGTCGGTAAGGAGGTTGGCTGTCTCCAAGGCCAAGGGGAGTTTGGGAAGGGCCACCAGATGCACAGCCTTGGAGAAGTGGTCCACGATGGTCAGAATAACTGTTTTTCCATGGGAGGGGGGAAGATCAGTTACAAAGTCCATGGTGATGTGAGACCACGGATGACTGGGGAGGAGGAGGGGATGGAGAAGTCCAACTGGGGGAGAAGAGTTGGACATGCCTCGGACACAGTTCTGATAGGCCCGTACATACTCCCACACATCCCGCCATAGCATGGGATACCAGAACACCCGCCAAACCAGGTACGTGGTGCGGGTGACCCCAGGATGACAGGCAAAGTGGCTGGTGTGACCCCACTGGATAACATCACTGCGGAGGGCAGCAGGGACATACAGGTGGATCCGGGGGCACTCTGCTGGCACAGGCTCCTGAGACTGGGCCTGACGTCCCCTCCCCTCAATATCTCATGTAAGGGCACCAAGGACGCAAGAAGAGGGAAGAATGGTTTGAAGGTAGGAAGGGGGCGCTATCTCCTCAGAACCAAACTGGTGTGATTGGGCGTCCGGTTTGGTGTTCCGAGATCCAGGCCGGTAGGTGATGGTAAAATTGAACCGCTGAAAAACAGGGCCCAACGAGCCTGCCTGGCATTAAGTCAGCAGGCCGACTGCAAATACTCAAGGTTTTTGTGGTCGGTCCACAAGACAATGGGGTGAATAGCGCCCTCTAACCAATGTCTCCATTCCTCCAGTGCCAATTCAATGGCGAGCAGCTTTCTGTCCCCATGTCGTAATTCCTCGCGGCCGGCATAAGCCAACAAGAGAAATACATGCACGGGTGAAGCTTCTGGTTGGAGGATGTGTGCTGTGAAAGGACAGCGCCCACCCCTGAGTCAGATGCATCCACCTCAAGGACAAACTGGAGCTGTGTGTCGACCTGGGCCAAGATAGGAGTGTTAGTGAACAGGCCCTTTAATTTAGAAAAGTCCTGTTCAGCTGCCTCAGTCCACCGAAAGGGAACTTTAACGGAGGTCAGCTGCATCAAGGGCAGTGCTGCCTCACTATAGTTCTGGATGAACCGGCAATAAAAGTTTGTAAACCCAAGGAAGCGTTGAAGCTCCCTGCGGGAGTGGGGTGTTGGCCAATCTAGCACTGCCCTCACCTTGGCCAGGTTGGCAAAAAGTCTCCCCTCAGCCACTATGAAGCCCAAGAAGGTGGTAGATGTTGTGGAGAACTCACATTTCTCGGCCTTAACATAGAGCTGGTTCTCCAAAAGCCATTGTAAAACTGCTCTAACATGGACCTCATATTGCTCTGGCGTGCGGGAGAAAATCAACACAAATTGATAAAGCATATCACGGAGGATGTCGTTAATCAACCCTTGGAAGACAGCGGGGCTGTTGGTGAGCCCAAACGGCATCACCAAATACTAAAACTGCCCCAGTTGGGTTTTAAACGCTATCTTCCATTCGTCCCCCTCACAAATGCGGATTAGATGGTATGCATTGCATAAGTCTAATTTGGTAAACGCCCGTGAGTGCTGAAGGAGTTCAAACACAGAATCCATCAAGGGCAGAGGATATTTGTCCTTAACTGTAATATTGTTGAGCTTACAATAGTAGATACACGGGTGCAGTAAACCATCCTTCTTTCTGATGAAGAAGAACCCGGCCCCGAGAGGGGCTTAAGATGGCCCAATAAGGCCAGTGTTCAGCGACTCCTTGACATATTTCTCCATTGCCTCTCTCTCCGGACCAGAAATGCTGTAGAGCCGGCTGGATGGCAGCTTCGGCCCCGGGATGAGGTCCACAGCACAGTCATAAGAGCAGTGAGGTGGCAGCGACAACGCTCTCGACTTGCTGAAAACCTCTCCCAAATTGTGGTATGCCCGGGGAACGAGGCAGAGATCCGGGGGCTCAGCCAGAGGGAGATAGACAGGGAGCGACAGAGCACATTCAGCCGAACAGAGACAATTAGCCAAGCAAAATGGGCTCCAGGAGGAGATGGAATTACACCCCCCAGTTAATAATGAGGCTGTCCTTCTGGAGCCAGGGAAAACCTAGAATCATTGGGGAAGATGAAACTGGGAGAATGAGTAACGTGAGCTCTTCCTGATGATTCCCGGAAAGGAGGATGGCGACCAGCACCGTGCGTCCGGCAACTACCACAACCTCACAGCCAGATATGGTGGTGATACGTTGAGGATGGGGCAATTTGTGTGTGAGAAAACCGAAGTCCCAAACGAGCGCGACCGACATGAAATTGCCCTCTGCCCCTGAATCAACTAACGCCATGACCCTCCTCTTGACCCCCGGTAATTGCACGAGGGCCGGAATAGATAAATTACTGTGGGGAGTTAATTTGGTCCCTCCCGCCAGAACCCCCATGGTTACTGACGGGCCACATCTTTTGGCAGCTGGGGGCATTCGTCCTGACTGTGCTTCGGAGAACCATAGTACATGCACGCGCCAATCCTCCTCCTTTGCCGAAGCTCATTGACGGTTAATTGAAACTGACTGAGGTCCATCGGCTTGGGAGGAGGACCGACCCCCCAGTGTCAGTTCCCGCAGTGGGCACCCGCTCAGCGGATGGACGAGAGGAGGCCTGTCGCTCCTTCGCGCGCTCACGATAGTGGTTGTGTAACCCCACGGCCTAATCAAAAAGACCATTGAGAGTGTCGGGCACAGCATAAACCTCCAGGTCGTCATGGAGGTGGGCGTTTAACCCGTGGAGAAACGTGCTGCTTAACGCAACCTCGTTCCACCCCGAGTCTGCCGCTTCGACAAGAAACTCCACCAAGTGTTCAGCCACAGACCGAGCACCCTGGTGGAGAGTCATAAGGCTGTTCATAATGTTCCCTTGACTCTCGATGTGGTCAAACGCGCTGGAAAAAGCAACCACAAATTTCTCAAACGTATAGGATCACCCTTCCGGGCTGTCTGCTGTGGCCCAAGCCCAACTAAGGGCTTGGCCCCGCAGCAGTAGAGTGAAGAATTGGATCTTAGTGACATCCCCCGGGTACTCCCCCCTCCGACCTGCTCCAAATACATCCGTACCTGGTGGAGAAATTCCTTACATTTCCCCACCTCCCCCGCGTATGGGGCAGGTGTGGGAATGGAGGTGGTATGGCGCACTGGTAGCTGAACAATGGGAGCAGGTTGAGGAGGAGGAGCCGTCCCGGCCAAATGCAGCATGATGGTGTCCAAAATTTAAGATCTGGCTGTACCAGCATGGCCTCCAGCCCAGGTTGCTGTGCCTCTTCACTGTCTATGAATTTTCCATGACTGCTGTCAAGGGTATCGAGAGGAAAATCAATAATCACCTGCGGAGATGGCTTGGTGTCCCACCAAGTTTTTCCTCAGTGGGCCTTTACATCCAGTCTGGACAGCTACAACTGCCCCTATCAACAGCAGTGGAGAAGTTCAAGGTGGCAAAATGCAGAGTCGAAGTAAGCCTTTGCAACTCCAAAGATGCCCTGGTGAGCCAAGCAGGTATTACAACCAGGCCTGGGTGCAAGTGGACAGTGAAAGTTTCAGTAGATCAAGCAGTCAGCTCTTTAAAGCTTTGCGACATCATCGGCAACCAATGTGTATGACAGCAAGGTCTTGGCACTGTATCTTTCCAACAATGGGGAAATGCAAATGAAACAACCAGGAGCGATATTATCCAGGCGGAAATTCAAACCCAGGAGGAAGAGAAGCTGATTTCAAGAGCAGTGGAACAAGGCTCACAGCACTCTTAGACAAAATGGGATCTGCATAAACACAGAATTTCGTGGGAAGAACTGTGGATACTGGAGCCCTATTTCATTTCCTTCCTCCTCAGATCTGTTTACAAGACCCTCCCCTCACCTTCTAATCTGCACACATGGGGACTGAGAGAGGATCCACTTTGTAAGCTTTGTGGCAAGAGAGGGACATTGGCCCACATTCTATCCAGATGCAAAATGGCGTTATCCCAAGAATGGTATAGGTAGCACCATGCTAAGGTCCTCCTATCCCTTGCAGACACAATAGAACTGGAGAAAACAAAAAAGAGACCGATTCGTACGACCTTGAACAAGATAGTTTCCTTCGTCAAGGAGGGAGTTAGGCCCTCCTTGACTAAGAAGACAAAAGCCAGCCTGGTGTAAACCACTAGACTGTGGAAGATGGTGGTAGATGTAGGAAGAAGGCTGAAGTTCCCAGAGGTAGTGCGCAACTCTCCAACCAGATATTGTGCTCTGTTCAGCTAAAGACCAGAAGATGATTCTGGTTGAACTTACGATGCCATGGGAGGAAGGCTGTGAGGAGGGCCATGAGAGGAAGACCTTGAGGTACCAGTCCTTAGTACAGGATTGTAGGGATAAGGGCTGGCAAGTGTGGCTCTTCCCCGTGGAGTTTGGGCTTCCCAGCTAAATCAGAATGGCAGATGCTGTCAGTTCTTGGCCTTGATGAAAAGAGCAAAAATAAAGCTGCTGGCAAGATGAAGGAGGAAGCAGAGTGAGCCTCCTGTTGGCTTTGGAGTAAGAAGAAGGAGGAGAGCTGGAAGTCAGGAGCAGATAGGCAGTGATCTGGCCAATCACTGCTGGCCCACCATCTGGAGAGTGTAGTCGTTGAGGGCTAAAACACTCAATGAAGACTGGTAACCACCTGAAGATATCTGCTCCTGGCCAAAGGCTAATGCTACCTAAACAAGTAACTGTAAAAATGCACTAAGTAGTGTATGTAACGAGTCTGAAATTATTTAGCCAATCAGAATTCAGTTTACACTGTATGTGTTGCTATGGAAAATTAATATGTCCTTGCACTGAGGGAAAAAAGGATGCTAGACTCTAACCAATCACAATCAGTGTTTTGATAACTTCACTGTGTCAGTGCATTTCAGTGCCCTGATTACTACTGTGCACACAGAAGGGATATCCTGCATTATTTACTTGCTAACAAGTTTAGGAAACAACAATTTGAACACCCGATTTGGATAAAAAAATAGTCCAAGGCCTTCCCTTAAACTCAACATTATAAAGGAGTCAGGATGCAACAGGATGGCTAACTGTACCCATAATTAGTGGTTGTTCTGCGGCATACGCATGTATATATGTGCCCGTGCATCTCACATACACATGCCCCGCCTCTTATTTGTTGCTGTCTGTTGTTGCTGTGAGGTGCTTGGGTGCATGCGTGTGTATGCATACACAGCACTTCACTCATGTGACATTTGAATGTTTTGTTTTGTAACACCTTAACTCTTGCACTTTAGCATATCCACTTTGTACAGTTTCATTGCAGTTGTTCTGTTCATGTATGATTATTTGCTTGTTTGTTTTTGTGACCCGCCGGGGGACTACAGATTGCAAATTAGCAATATTGCTAAATCTGGCATACTTACTTTGTATTAATATTCTTTAGTATGTAATGTCCCTTTCAAGTAAACATTAAACTAAACTAAACTAAACTTAGCAACGTTAGTCTTGGCTTTGCATTTTGCAACCATTACAACAGGATTTGATGACATGAAGATTTATCCAGGTCGATGTAAAGACATAGTAACTGGTGAGTTAAAATCTATTTCTCTCCTGTATGTGTCTTTGCCTGTATAAGAGAATAGAATACAAGAGAAAAGTTTTTATCGTCATTGTACAGTTTTATAGTACAATGAAAAAAATGCATTAAATAATAATAAATTAAATAATAATTACGCATTAGATTATATCTAACAGGACAAAGTGACATCAAGTAAACAATTGTAACACTTAAAAATTCTTGTGATACTTTGTAATGCATTTTTGTTTGTTTGATTTAATTATTTTTGTCATTTTTGTGTCCCCTTTGGTCCCTTTCATTGTTGGTGCTGGGGTTAGGATGTGTCATCAGTTTTTCTTGGTCTATGATGATGATGATTAGATTAGATTAGATTAGATTAGATTCAACTTTACTGTCATTACACATGTATGAATACAAGGTAACGAAACACAGTTTAGCATCCAATCAGAAGTGCAAAGGACAGCAGTGCAGTATATACAGTAATTGACAGTATGCGCAATTTAAGCAGATATATGCAAATATATGCAGCAGTACAGAAAGTTAAGAGTACCGTTATGTGCAAATAATGTACAATAAGTTAGGTGGGCAGTTATGTACAGATGAGGATGGTAAGAGATGATGGTAAGAGAGTCAGCGGGGAACTAAGTTCAATAACATGACAGCTATTGGAAAGAAACTGTTCCTAAACCTGCTGGTTCTAGTCCGAAGGCTTCTGAAACGCCTTCCGGAGGGGAGAAGCTGGAACAGTCCATGAGCAGAATGGTTGGAGTCCCTAAGAATGCTGCGTGCCCGGCGCAGACATCTTTTCCTGTAGACATCCTCTATAACTGGAAGTGGAGTCCCTGTGATGCGGTGGGCGGTTTTCACCACCCGCTGCAGCGCCTTACGGTCAGCGACAGAGCAGCTCCCATACCAGACTGTGACACAGTTGGTCAGGGTGCTCTCTGTCACGCAGTGGTAGAAGTTGCCCAGGATGTCAGTTGACAGATGGTTCTTCTTCAGTGTCCTCAAGAAGAAGAGGCACTGATGGGCCTTCTTGATCAGACTGGTGGTGTTAACTGACCAGGACAGGTCCTCCAAGATGTGGGTCCCCAGGAATTTGAAGCTGGGGACACGTTCAACAGCTACAGTGGGGCAAAAAAGTATTTAGTCAGCCACCATTTGTGCAAGTTCTCCCACTTAAAAGATGAGAGAGGTCTCCAATTTTCATCATAGGTATACTTCAACTATGAGAGACAAAATGAGAAAAAAAATTTCCAGAAAATCACATTGAAGGATTTTTAATGAATTAATTGGTAAATTCCTTGGTAAAATAAGTATTTGGTCACCTACAAACAAGCAAGATTTCTGACTTTCACAGACCTGTAACTTCTTCTTTAAGAGGCTCCTCTGTCCTCCACTCATTACCTGTATTAATGGCACCTGTTTGAACTCGTTATCAGTATAAAAGACACCTGTCCACAACCTCAAACAGTCAGACTCCAAACCCCACTATGGCCAAGACCAAAGAGCTGTCAAAGGACACCAGAAACAAAATTGTAGACCTGCACCAGGCTGGGAAGACTGAATCTGCAATAGGTAAGCAGCTTGGTGTGAAGAAATCAACTGTGGGAGCAATTATTAGAAAATGGAAGACATACAAGACCACTGAAAATCTCCCTTGATCTGGGGCTCCATGCAAGATCTCACCCCGTGAGGTCAAAATGATCATGAGAACGGTGAGCAAAAATCCAAGAACCACACAGGGGGACCTAGTGAATAACCTGCAGAGAGCTGGGACCAAAGTAACAAAGGCTACATCAGTAACACACTACGCCGCCAGGGACTCAAATCCTGCAGTGCCAGACATGTCCCCCTGCTTAAGCCAGTACATGTCCAGGCCTGTCTGAAGTTTGCTAGAGAGCATTTGGATAATCCAGAAGAGGATTGGGAGAATGTCATATGGTCAGATGAAACCAAAATAGAACTTGTTGGTAAAAACTCAACTTGTCGTGTTTGGAGGAGAAAGAACACCATATCTACTGTGAAGCATGGGGATGGAAACATCATGCTTTGGGGCTGTTTTTCTGCAAAGGGACCAGGACGACTGATCCGTGTAAAGGAAAGAATGAATGGGGCCATGTATCGTGAGATTTTGAGTGAAAACCTCCTTCCATCAGCAGGGGCATTGAAGATGAACGTGGCTGGGTCTTTCAGCATGACAATGATCCCAAACACACTGCCTGGGCAATGAAGGAGTGGCTTCGTAAGAAGCATTTCAAGGTCCTGGAGTGGCCTAGCCAGTCTCCAGATCTCAACCATATAGAAAATCGTTGGAGGGAGTTGAAAGTCCGTGTTGCCCAGTGACAGCCCCAAAACATCACTGCTCTAGAGGAGATCTGCATGGAGGAATGGGCCAAAATACCAGCAACAGTGTGTGAAAACCTTGTGAAGACTTACAGAAAATGTTTGACCTCTGTCATTGCCAACAAAGGGTATATAACAAAGTATTGAGATGAACTTTTGTTATTGATCAAATACTTATTTTACCTAGGAATTTACCAATTAATTCATTAAAAATCCTTCAATGTGATTTTCTGGATTTTTTTTTCTCATTTTGTCTCTCATAGTTGAGGTATACCTATGATGAAAATTGAAGACCTCTCTCATCTTCTAAGTGGGAGAACTTGCACAATTGGTGGCTGACTAAATACTTTTTTCCCCACTGTATGCCATTGATATGGATGGGGTCATGTGTCTCTCCCCTCTCCTTCCTGTAGTCCACTATGAGCTCCTTGGTTTTACTAGTGTTAAGGAGCAGGTTATTGTCAGCGCACCAAGTAGCCAAGTGATCAACCTCTGCCCTGTAATCTGACTCATCGTTGTCCCTGATGAGTCAGATCACCGTGGTGTCATCTGCAAACTTTATGATGGAATTGGATCCATACATAGGCCTGCAGTCATGGGTGAAGAGGGAGTAGAGGAATGGGCTGAGCACACAACCCTGTGGTACACCAGTGTTGAGTGTGATGATGGAAGAACGGTTGGGGCCTGACCTAACATGCTGGGGTCTGTTGGTCAGAAAATTCATGATCCAGTTGCAGGTGGAGGTACTGATTCCCAGGTCCCCAAGTTTAGTGATCAACTTGGAGGGGATAACTGTGTTGAATGCTGAGCTGAAGTCAACAAACAGCATTCTTGCTTAGGTGTTCTTGTCATCCAGATGTGAGAGTACACAGTGCAGCGCTGTAGAAACTGCATCCTCTGTACTCCTGTTGCTCCGGTAGGCAAACTGGTGAGGGTCCAGTGTAGGGGGCAGGCATTTTTTGAGCTGTGCCAAGACCAGTCGCTCAAAGCACTTCATGACTATGGGCGTCAGTGCCACAGGGCGATAGTCATTTAGGCACGATGGTGTTGAATGTTTCGGCACTGGTACTATAGAAGTGGTCTTGAAGCACACTGGTACCACCGCCTGGGCCAGGGACAGGTTGAAGATGTCCATGAAGACCCCTGCCAGCTGCTCAGTGCATGCCCTCAGCACATGCCCAGGAATGCCGTCAGGGCCAGCAGCCTTACGTACATTGATATGACTCAGTGCGTTACAGACGTTGGTGTGGGTGAGTGTGAGGTGGTGGAGGTCGTCAGAGGGTGGGAAATTGATATTCTTTTCATTATTGTCCTTGTCAAAACGAGCATAGAAGTAATTTAACTCATTGAGAAAGGACACAGTCATGGCTATAGGTATGGAGTTGCTGGGCTTATAATCAGAGATAGCTTGAATGCCTTGCCACATGCGTCGGGGGTCAGAGTCCCGAAAATGTTCCTCCACCTTCAGCTTGTAGCTGTGCTTGGCCTCTTGATGCCCCTCTTCAGATCTGCCCTGGATGAACTGTAGACCTGTGCGTCACCAGATCTAAAGGCATTGTTACGTGCCTTTAGCAGAAGCCGCACTTCTCTGTTTATCCACAGCTTCTGATTTGGGTACGTGATGATCTGTCTTTCAGTGGTGACACTGTCAATAGTGGTGTTGATATGGTCCAGGACTAAGCGGGTGTAAGAGTCGATGTTTATGTGGGAGCCACAGGTAGCCTGAGAGGTGAACATACTCCAATCTATGTTCCTGAACTTTTCCTGGAGTACAGAGTAAACCCCCTCTGGCCACACTTTGATGGTCCTCACTGATGGCTTTACCCGGTTCATGAGCGGTACATACTTGGGGGTAAGGAACAAAGATAAGTGATCAGACTGACCTAGGTGGGGGAGGGGAGTTGCTGTGTAGGCTCCCACAATATTGGTGTAAATGTGGTCCAATGTTTTGTCCCCTCTTGTGTGACAGGAGACATGCTGGTAGAATTTAGGAAGCACTGTCTTGAGGTTAGAGTGGTTAAAATCACCCGCCACAATAAATGCTGCCTCTGGGTGTGCAGTTTGTTGTTTGGTAATAGCTGCATGTAGTTCTTTCATAGCAAGCTTAGCATTAGCATCCGGAGAGAATATAAGCAGCTGTTATGATGGTACAAGTGAACTCACATGGCAGATAGAAAGGTCTACATTTAACCATGAGAAACTCCATGTTAGCTGAGCAGTGTCTCCCAACAGTAACAGAGTTTGTGCACCAAGCCTTGTTAATATAAATGCGCACTCCCCCACCTCTGGTCTTACCGGAGTCATCAGCTGCTCTGTCGGCCCGGAGAGTGTGTAGGCCCGCTAGGTCAATAGCATTGTCGGGTATTCCACTGTGTAACCATGTTTCCGTGAAAATCATGATATTGCAGTTCATAAGTCTCTTATTGTTGGTGATCCGAAGCCATAGCTCACCCATTTTGTTCGCCAGTGACCGTACATTAGCGAGGAAAATACTGGGTAGAGAAAGCCGGTGCGGTGTTAGCTTTAGCTTAGCTCTTAGCCCTCCACACTTCCCCCGCCATTGTTTACGGTCTCTACGCCGCCTGTGAGCACTTACGGTCAGCCGGGAAGCTTGCCGAGCATCAGGTGTTCTCCGGAGCTCAAGGATAAGACGTAGGTTGCTGATAAAAAGATCATTATCGTTATTTTGTAATCCAATGTCCAAAAGCTCATTTCGGGTGTAAGATGTGAAAGCGAAGCTGTTCTGAACAAACAGACCCGAAATGAGCAGAAATAACACTGCTAATCCACAAAATCTGAGAAGACGCAGAGCGTCGCGTTGTGCAAGCACCGCCATCTTGCAGAAATTATATCTAACAGGACAAAGTGACATCAAGTAATGATGATGATAATGATGATGGTTTTATCATGCTGAGTGAGGCTGGTGTTGTGTTGTCTTGAATGACGTGCTGGTCAGCATAGTTATAATTTTTGGAGGCTTTGCAAAAGCTGTATTTAATGTATGTGAAGCTCAAGACTTGGGGTCCTCGTAAGTATAGGTGTGTGTCTGTTCATTGTACAGTGATCCCTCGCTACTTTGCGCCTCACCTTTCGCGCCCTCAGTGCATCGCGGATTTTTCAAAAATATTCATCAAAAATTCAAAATTGAGAAAAAAATGGGCGGGCGCTAGCCAAAGGCAGGGAGACTACATTAGAACATCAGGTATCAACACGGAAAGCCCGCACAACTCAAAATCCACCTCTCTGGTCACTGTTCTCGTGTTGGCTCGGCTCGGGAATCTTGCAAGCTGATTGGCCGAGACGTTTTACCCAGTTTCTCTCCCTGCCGAGCGCCCATACCCAGCGAAGGAAGACCGCATTCATTGTTCTTTATCGCTCGTGTTGCTTAGTCTCACCGCGTGGAACTTTTCACTGTTCTCTTGTGCCTTTTTGTGCGAAATAGTCTTCCCGTCGAGCCACTACGCCGCCTCCTGCAGCTTCTCCAGCTCTATTGGAAGCTGCCCTCGACGATCCTGCGCCTCTAGCACCTGACGATGAGGCGTCACCTGAGGAGCAGTAAAGTTCTCATTAACCTGTGCAGTAAATCATCTTCATCTTGAGTTACGTATCTTGTTATAAGAATAAAAGTGTTCTAAAAACATATTTATGTACACTTTATTTACATCTACGTATGTATGTACACTTACACACACACACACGTATCATATGAGAGAGAGCGTGAGAGAATGACCGTACGTATTATTTATGGGTGACGTCATTAGAGGTGAAGCTACTTCGCGTTTTTTCACTTTTCGCGGTCGGTTCTGGAACCCATTAACCGCGATAAGTGAGGGATCACTGTAATTTGCCTCATCAGCAGTGTTGGGAGTATTGTGACACCACTACTTTTGCAGTGACGTGCTGTGTCGTGAAATTACTGTTTAAAAATTCAGTAATGCATTACAGTTAGTAAAATTTGATCAGATGCATTACTCATTACTCGTTTTATTAATCTGTGTAGATATTTTTCGCGCAAATAAATGAATGTCCACCTTAAGGTGCCTTCAGACCAAATGCAAATGGGCAAATTTTTTGCATGGTGTGATTAAATTATAACTCAATGTAAACACGCAAATAGATATGAATTTGCCATCTCAGTTAGATGCAGACAGGTGAAGTTGCCTTGATAACTTCTGCAGCAGAGTTCAACCTACTGTGGAAATCTCCAACATCATGCTTTAGGTTTACATTAGCCGATGGGGAGCTCACCTGAAAAAGTTGTCCCTGTCTCCAAAACTTTACAAGATGATGAATGTTTCCATTGCTAGCTTGCTAGCCTTGTTAGCATGTGTTACATATGGGAATTGGGTCTTGGGGCTTGCCGTAGCCCAGTCAAGGGTTTGGGGCTATGACGTCAGGCTGGCTATGGTTGGAGTATATATTGTGTTGCACACATGAATAAAGTGTGTTCAGTGTTCAGCATATTATTCAGGCATAACATTTGGCGATGAGGAAAATGGGCACACATGTCAGGGAGCCACCTCCATTTCTACAGTCATTGGGCACACCGGCTATACCGTGGGCCTGCTGGAGGGACATGTTCAATGTGTATGTGGCTGCAGCCGGCCTGAGTGACATCAGCGAGGAGAGACGGAGGAGTCTCTTGGTCCACCACCTCGGTGTTTTTGGGATGTGCGGCAGCGGCTTGCTGGAAAGCGGGTTGGAATTAATGGACAGTACCTTCGGAGACCACTCCACCATCACTGAGTGGAGGTGCAAATTTTTTGATCACCAACAGCGAACGGGTGCGTCCACTCAGTCGTTCATTACAGAGCTCCGCAGCCTAGCAAAGGAATGCGCTTTCGGGCCTATTGAGGAGGAGCTGGTCCGGGATAAGCTAGCCCACAGCACCAACAATGTGTGGCTAAAGAATAAGCTAAGGCTAACCAGAGATGCTGTCTCACTTGAACACGTGTTTGACATGGTTAGACAGAGGGAGTCCACAACACTGCGAAATCTGGCAGCGTTAGCTGACGAGAAGTCGGCTACCCAAGTTTTCCTGCCGAGCATGGGGGTTAGCATGTTAGCTAAGCCTCGAGGGTGGATTCGCAAGAGGCGGTGGACGAAGGTGCAGGACGGGACCCACACCTTCACTACTAGCCCATTGGCGGTGGAGCCCAGCTACACCAGACGGGTGTGCGTGACACATATCAGGGAGGGGCCGTTGAAATGGTATGTGCTTTACTGTATTTTGACGGGCTTGATGTGCCTCTTATGGTGGACTCAGGGGCTGGCAAGTCTATCCTGTGCCTGACCACGCTGAGGAGACTGTTCCCCAGGAAAACCATCAATGCCAGAGCAGTGAAGATGTTTGGGTATGGCCATGCGGAGATTGAAATAGTGGGTATGGCCAACGGTGACGTGTGGGTTGAAGACGGTGCCCTGTTTCACTTTCCAGGTGGTGCGCCAGGGGGCAGACCTGTTGGGAATAGACCTGCTGCATGAGCTGGGATTTTCCATCAGGGACCCGGAGAGCTCAACGGTGCTGACTGTTTACCCCGATTGGCATCTCCGTTGGCCGGCGTTTAAGGGCCTGGGATGTGTCAATGCCTTTCATCACCGCTTGCTCATTGATACGAGCGTGGCGCCAAAGATCCAGCCACTACGGCGGCTTCCCATCGCACTGATGATGTCACGGCAGAATTATCCAAACTACTGGAGGCTGGCATCATTGAGAGGGTGGATGCCTCGCCTTGGATATCTAACATTGTGGTGGCCAAAAAGAAATTGGGGGCATCAGACCGTGCATAGACCTCAGAATGGTGAACAAAGCAATTATCCCGGACAAGTACCCACTCCCAACTATGGGGGAGCTCACGGCGATGTTCAGTTGGTCACAGGTATTCACAAAGCTGGACCTTCACCAGGGCTACCTGCAGGTGCCCCTCCACCTTGCCAACAGGAACCTGACGGTGTTTGTGACCCATATGGGGGTCTTTAGGTACACCCGGGTGCTATTTGGCCTCAGCTCAGCACCCAGCTGTTTCCAGAAGATTATGTTGACGATCCTAACTAGTTTCAAGGGCATGGTAGCATATTTGGATGACATTGTGGCGCATGGTGTGCTGCGGGAGGAGCACAATGATCGGTTGAAACGGGTCCTGGCGGTACTACGAGAGCATGGGGTCACCCTGAATGGAGAGAAGTGCATCTTTCCGATGGACTCCATAGAGTTTTTGGGGTTCCGGCTGACCAGGAGGGGGCTTCAGCCTCTACATTAGAACATGGAGGCGGTCCTATGCCTTCCAGAACCTTCAATGCCTGCACAGATCTCCTCGTTTCTGGGCATGATAAAATTTTATGGATGTTTTCTTCTCCACTACTCAGAGACGACTGAACCCGTCCTGACCCTGTTGAAGCAGGATGTGGCGGTTGCCAAGCTGAAATGCCAACTCACCTCCTCTCTGGTATTGGCCCATTTTGACCCAAACCAGCCAACTATCGTGACCTGTGACGCATCTGGCTCTGTGGTAGGGGCGGTTATGTCCCAGGTGCAAGACGGCACGGAACGCCTGGTGGCGTTCACATCGAGTTCCCTCTTGGCAGCTGAGCAAAAATATGCTGTGGGTGAGAGGGGTGTGAGTTTGCCTTCATCTGGGCGTGTGAGCGGTGGCATACTTACCTCTATGGGTGCCATTTTGCCCTGAGGACAGACCACCAAGTGGTCACAACTCTGCTGGAGACATCGGGTTTGGGACACAGGGCTTTGAGGATCCACAGGTGGACGGAACGGCTGAGGGCCTACAATTTCTCCATCCAGTTCACCCCTGGCCAGGATAACATTGTGGCGAATCTCTTGTCCCGTGACACAGCCCACTCCATACTATTGGACAACAACAGTGATGTCGACCCAGGGGGAGGCGGATCTAGTTATTGCGCTGCACGGAACCCTATGGGATATCGTGTCCCCCTAAGAACTTTGGGTGGAATCGGAACAAGACCCTGTGCTAGCACAACTACTCTCAGTGATTAGAGGGGGTTGGCCTGCAAATGTGCAGGATGAGTTGGCACCCTTCCACCGAGTCAAAGATGAACTGAGCTGCTGGATTGACGTGTGTGTGCCGAGGGGACACTGCACCTTGATCCCGTCGTCCCTGAGGTGGCGTCTCATGGCGAAGCTACACAAGGGCCATTTAGGCGTGGTCAGGGTGAAGCCATGCGGTAGGGATTCAGTTTGGTAGCCAGGTATGGATAAGGACATTGAGACCATGGTGAAACATTGTGTTCCATGTTTGGAGAGTGGGAAGACCAGCAGAACACCTCCCCCACCCCTGCGGCCGGTGTCATACCCTGAGGGTCCTTGGAGACATGTGCAACTGGACATCTGCGGCAAGCTACATGCAGCATCCTCGAACAGCCCGTTCTTGCTCGTGGCCTATGATTTATTCTCAAAGTGGCCAGAGGTGCTGCCAACCAACTCGGTAACAATGGATGTGGTGACAAGCTTCCTTTCGTCCCTGTTTTCCAGGTGGGGAATACCGAGCACAATCACGATTGACAATGGCCCGCAGTTCACCTCTAGAGCGTTCATGGATTTCTTGACCGGTAAGCCTGTGGAACACGTGGCGCTCCACGTGGCGCTCCACGTGGCGCCACGCACACCGGCAGAGTGAAGAGGCCTCGCCGTCACAGGCCCGTGGCTCTGAGAGAGATCCGTCGCTGCCAGAAATCCACGGAGCTGCTCATCCGTAAGCTGCCCGTCCAGCGTCTGGTGAGGGAGATCGCTCAGGACTTCAAGACCGTCCTGTGTTTCCTGAGCTTCGCCGTCATGGCTCTGCAGGAGACCAGCGAGGCCCACCTGGTGGTCTCTTCTTCGCTAAGGGGGTCACCATCATGCCCAAAGACTTCCAGCTGGCCCGCTGCATCCGCGGAGAGAGAGCTTAGACTTTCTGCTGCACATTCACCAACCAGCCATAATGCTCTGCACTGTGTGTCTATATATATACATTTATAGTAATATGGACATATGTTTACTAGATGTTGTTTATTCTTGCCTTCTGATTGTTGCTCTGAGTGTTGCTATCCCTGTGCTGTTGCAATCCTGGAATTTCCCCATTGTGGGACTAATAAAGGCTTATCTTATCTTATCTTATCTTATCTTATCTTATCTTATCTTATCATCCCCAGGCCAATGGGCCAAGGGGTTGGGGCTATGACATCAGGGGGCTATGACGTCAGGTGGGCTACAGCTGGAGTATATATTGTGCTGTACACATCAATAAAGTGTGTTCAGTGTTCAGAAGAGAAAGGCTCTCGTCTCAGATTATTCAGATATAACAGCATGCCCGTGGCAGGAATCCGTGGGAAAATAACTCCGACATCCTGATTTAACTGAAAAGCTCCCGGTCCTCCTGTTTCCAGGTGAGTGGCAGTCTCATTTTCAAAGTAGTTTACTCTCCAATGGTGATACTTTTACTCCGGTGACAGAAGAATCTCAAAGCTAGCATACTCCCTCAGATGTGAATGCACGAATGCCCAATTTCATCTGTACTCGCCTCTTTCCATTAACTTTGTATGGATTTGTGCCACCCGTTCACGTTTGGTTTGAAGGGACCTTTATTCCTTAGGGTGCTGCTGTAGAAAGATTGTTGGGGCAACTTCCCGTTTCGGGCTGAAATAGTATTAAATCAGTCAGCAAGAGTGCAGTAGTGGGAAATTTCAAATAGCATTTTTAAATGTTTTTATTTTTTTTAATGTATAGTTCACATGCATGTTTTGCAGTCAAGTGGCAGCTAATTTCAGCTCTTGTAGTTTTTGTATTTTTGAATGTTTTTGCGTAGTTCTAGTATTTGTTGCTGCTGTTCGTGGTTGTGCCATAGACTGTATAAATGGAGGCTCCTCACAAATAGGCACAGCTAAATCTGTGGCTTCAAGAGCAATGGGTAGATCATGCACCGAAAACTAAAAAGGACTGTTGGTGTGATCGTTGGTACACAGAACAGACACAAGAGCACCAGGTACATTTTGTATGAATGTCACAGATCTGACGTCTATGCATCAAATATGTCACCAGATGCAAGGCTGCATGAAGTAAAATAATAAATAAAAAATAGTAACAGTTTGCTTCCTAAGGCTTAACGATTTAAGAAAGATATATAGTTTATTTGGGGTTTGTTGCTTTCATTGCACTGCCTTGGAACAATATGGACTTGATATTAGCAGCCTCAGCATGCATTAATCTTTAAATTATTACAAAATATAGACCAAAAAAATTTTGAACAATTGTCAGAAAAGGTCTGTACGTGATAAGTTATATAACAGGCATTCATGGCATGACAGTAGCATGAGCATTTTAATTTCAGGGTAAAACCCCGACATTTAAACACTCAAGCACGGTCTTGTGGTTCTCTGTGGCTCTGACTAGATTCAACGTCTGCTGTGAGGTAAATTTTATTATGTCCAACATCTTTTAACAAAATGCAACCAACTTTATTGCAGTGGAGACATTGATGTATCTCAGAGCTTTTATTTGTTTACAGCGTTAACATTTTAGCAGCAGAGCTAACTAACGGTGCTACTGCCTCCAAGGCCACTTTCAAAGTATCTTTTGCCACGCTTCCATAGTTGTAGGAACAATTATATTACTGTTTTTACGGAGCAAAAGGCTGTGTTCCTGCATTTTTCCCACATAATGTAATTCATTAATTAAATTATCTTTCTATGTGAGCAAGTTGATTTAAGTATACATTTAAAAGTAATGTGGAAGTTACTTTTCCAGCTAACTAATTACTTTAATCATACAGTAATTTTTAAAATAACTCAATTACTTTAAAAAAGAAGTGACTAGTATCTTTAATTAGTTACTATTTTTACTAACTTGCCAAACACTGCTTGTCATTGGGATCAGCCACGATCCGATACTGAATAGCAGTTAATTTTGACAACCATGAAGTGTCACACACAGAAGAAACATTTCAAGCAATAACTGATTGTTACTGTCTTATTGGTTACTCAAAATAATATAAAAACATTTCCAAAAAAGATTTGGATCTTAGTGAATACAGTAATCATTCATCTGTAAATATAACTGTAAATGATGCAGTCCACTTCTCACATGATTGGTTCATTTGTTTTGTGCATGTGTTTCATTATTATGATGCTTGGTTTCAGATTAAGTGTTTCATATTATGTTTGTTTTAATTCAGGTTAAAAATGGACCCTCTACATCTTCAGCTCTGTATCAAAGACAGTATCTTCACATATTGAATATACACACAGGGTCTGTTCAAATTTCAGTGCGGAATTTAAGTGTGGAATCCTTCATTTTCTTCTTGTAGTCTTCATCAAATACTTCATTCTGGGCTACAGTAAAGTGATTCTTCCAGTCACCGACCTTTCCTGTGGAAACACAGCAAATCAGTCAGATAGTTTTCCCCCATTGTCTTTCATGGCCTCATGTGTTTATCCCTCTACCTTTTCTCATGAAGTGAGAAATTTTGAAATCAAATATGGGGACCGTTGAACAGTTTGCCATCTTGTCCTTTTTCATGTTGTCAAACTGCACTCCACCTGTAATTCTCGCCTTGTCCTCAGCTGAAGGAGACAAACTGAGAAAGTTGCAGAGCTTGTCGATTTCACGTCCAGTGTCCTGAAAGTAAATGATAAGATAGCAACACAAAGTAAAGCAACACAGGAGTACAGCTTTAGAGAAGCTGAGACTCACAAAACAGCAGAATTACCTCAACCATATCCTCAAAGAACATGTAATGGATGTTGGAGTAAGTATCTTTTTTCTTCCACCATCCATTCACATGGTCGTACCAGGAGCCAAAGACCACTGAGACCAGAGAACAAAACAGAAGAATGAGTAGAGTGGAGGAAACACATTCACAGCACTGAAACTAAATTCTCTGTCATTTATACATACTCTGTCCATCTATAAATTGCTGGAAGAAATCACTCCAGTCTCCAGGATCAGGCTGACCTTTATCCATCCGATTAAAGTGGAAATATGACACCATGTTGTCCTTTGCATTGCGGGCTACATACACCACCTATGGGAGAAGAAAAAATACATCAGTCAATACATGAGTAACATCAGAAATCTTATTAAGTCACCATCACATTAAGATACAAACAACACAATCAGCAGCATTACCCTACAGTTTTGCTCCCAAAAGGACTGGGCACAAACTGGACTGGAAAATGAGTTTTAATGAGTCGAGGAGAGGTGGGGAGGTTGTCTGCCAAGTCTTTCCCTGTATGAATGGGTTAGAAGGGAAAAATGATAGACTTAATCAGTGTTTTAAAGCACAACTATGTAACCCTTGGTAGTAACATTGACAAGATTGAAAAGACACTACAACACTACAACTATGGCGACTATGACGATGACCCAACAGCCAACCACAGGGTGCTTTGTTGTTGGTGGTTACAGCTGTGCCCTATGATTGGCTATCGGGAGTCAGGTCATAGTTCTCATAGCTGTAGACTATTCAGTGTTCCTAACAAGAAAAGTGTTGCAGGAAAAATGGGTCCACTCAGGCCTTAGGGGAAGTGACATTTACCTGGACAAAACTTGATGTACCATCAAAATAATTTTAGAAACATTATTTTAAGGTGAAAAACTTGTGATACTTTTAAATCAGAGTTTGCTATGATAATGAGAAAGAAATTCAAAAAATTACAAAAATAAAGTTATAAAAGAACGTGAAAATTCACACAATTATGAGTAAAAAGTTTAAAATGTAGAACTAAAATGTTGAAAAGCTACAAAGAAAAAGTCACTAATTAAGCCAGTGTACACTCTGTGTGCCGGTCCCAAGCCCGGGTAAATGGGAAGCGATGTGTCAGGAA
Source organism: Pholidichthys leucotaenia (assembly GCA_020510985.1). Taxonomy (NCBI): domain Eukaryota; kingdom Metazoa; phylum Chordata; class Actinopteri; order Cichliformes; family Pholidichthyidae; genus Pholidichthys; species Pholidichthys leucotaenia. Next base: position 300,160,437 of record CM035836.1, on the reverse strand, counting down.
GGGCATCTGCCATAAAACCTTTACCAAATCAAAGCACGTGGATCATGACAAATGAGACTTATTACTAGATCGGTCAAGGCCCGAGTTAACAACAACTGCCGTTGGTGTTGTTAACCGACAGGGTGCCAGTGGAAATTGGGCTACTGTTGGTAGTAGATCAAGGAGGAGTAAAGAGTTGAGGGGCGTTCTGAGGCAGAGAGAAAGAAAAAAAAGAAAGGCAGGAGTGTGAAGGTGAGAGGAGGGACTGTAAATGTACAGGCTATGACCGGTAAAGGGAGAGAGTTGGCTGACATGAAGGAGAGAAGGAAGGTAGATATACTGTGTGTCCAAGAAACCAGATGGAAGGGAAATAAGGCTAGAAGCATTGGAGCTGCTAATGGCAGCTAATCACTCCTGGTAAAATAAGCTAAAATACCATCTATGAATAAAATATTTGGTCAAGGGTAGCTAAATAATTTGGCCGGGGTGTTCTGTGGAACAGAAGAACTCCTATGCAGGGAGACTTTGAACTGTTTGACTTTGCGGACCATACAAGGGGGAAGGGCGGTGGGGCTGAAAAGTTCATAGGATGACGATGATGCAGTGATCAAATTTTACCAAATGTGGTCTGCATGGGCTTACTCCAGGATTTCTCCGGTTTCCTCCCACATGCCAAAAACATGCAAGTTTGGTTAATTGGCATCAAACTGGGGATTCTAAACTGTCGTTAGGTATGACTGTGAGAGTGAATGGTTGTCTGTCTCTCTGTGTTGGCCCTGCGATGGACTGGCAATCTGTCCAGGGTGTACCCTGCCTCTCATCCAAAGATGCTGGGATAGGCTCCAGCCCCCCTCGCAACCCAAAAAGGATTAAGCGGAAGATGGATTGTTTATTGTACCCATACTCTTGACAGTTCTCTCACTCCCAGCTCTGTTCTGCCCTCTTGTTCCTTGTCCACTGAAGCACAAATTCAGTTGGCTCAGGACCTACGAGCATAACTCCTTCTTAGTCAAACTATGAACTATTCCGCCTTCCCACCTTATACATCATAAAAACATACACAATGCTATAAAATAAAGGTAAAACCATCAAACGCATAATAGGCAGTGAACTGTTGTTGCCCTTATTTATCAAAAGTTCACAGGAATCGGTGCACATTTGGGTAAAAATATAATGAGTAACAAAAGGTCTGTGTGGTATTTATGAAACAATGCGTATCTGGTCACTCTCATCGTGCGATTGTTAACTCATTGATAAATCTCACGGATGGATCCAAGTGTCATTTGAATTCCACACCCACATCTCGTCCCCAGAAATTATGATATAGTGGAATGAAAAACAGCAAGCGAGAAACTTCTCCGTTAAAGAAATTGACATTATCATAAGAGAAGGGGAAAAAAATCTATTAATTAGTGTTGGGTTGCAGAGTCAGAAGTCAGAGTCAGAGTCAGTCTCATTCAATGCAAAAGAACCACATTTTGGTGGCAATCGAAGCTGCAACACGATTGGTTTGACCAGCTAATCGTTTGCTGAGGGTTGTAATTTAAATCTGCACATCCATGATTTATTTGGATATTTGGGTTATATTACCTATATAATTTTCTGTTTAAACCTGTTTTATTTGCCACAGTGACATACACATGTAAAGAATGTTTAAATTTGGTAAATGCAACCTTGTTAATCATTACAACTCCCATCTAAATTTAACACAAGTAAAACATATCGCCTGAAAGGTTGTACTGCTCAATAATCTGATCAAATAATTCCCCCATACAGAGACTTTAAAATTTGCTTAAGGTGCACAATCTCTTTCAAGAACAACCACCGGTAGACAGAAGGATGACTCCTTAAGGCGGCTTGGACTTCAGTGCAAAAACATATTCATTACAGGACAAAACAAAGCAAGAGACAGTGCCGGGGCTGAACAGCGAGTGCAAACGAAAAGGAAACAAGAGGGAAAATTGTACATTGTTGCCACAATGAGAAATGAGAAGTGATGGGTATACAAGGACAAAGCAAATACTAAACAAGGAACAGCTGGGACTATTCAAGAACTAAATGACAATATCAGAGATGGAAACAACAGGTAAAAAAACACGACCAAGGAACCCTTTAAAGTAAGAATGACATACACATGTGGACAAAATTGTTGGTACCCCTCTGTTAATGAAAGAAAAACCCACAGTGGTCACAGAAATAACTTGAATCTGACAAAAATGGTAATAAATAAAAAATCTATGAAAATTAACCAATGAAAATCAGAAAATGCTTTTGAATTGTGGTTCAACAGAATTATTTTAAAAAACAAACTCATGAAACAGGACTGGACAAAAATGATGGTACCCCTAGAAAAGATTGAAAATAATGTGACCATAGGGACATGTTCAACCAAAACGTGTCCTCTAATTAAAGTCCAAATATCACGTAATAGGGTCCTTAAAATGTCTTGAAACTAGATATAAAAGGGAACCGATCCGTTCGGGTCTTGGTGCATATGCTTCAGTAACGCCGGAACATTTGTTAATTTAAAACTGCCGCGCTTGGCCTGACGTTCCTACTCACGGCCCCCGGAATCGCCTGGGGAAGAAGGCGGAAGTGACGAAACAGATTGTACCTTAGTTTGATGCTTGGGGTATCCCGATTGATTGTTTATATGGAGACTGGAAGAGGCACCGCATATTTTTAATACATAGACAGTTTTTTTTTCCTTTGTTTGTGGAAGGCAATCACTATTTTTGTTCTTAGTTACCCCTCGTTACCAACGTAACAACAACCAACAATTTTATCCTTAGAAATAAATCATCTATTGTATTGCTGGATGGCACCGTAAAACGGGGCTATAAGGGACGGCTTTGTAATAAGGGACACTTTTCTGGGAAATGTTTTAAATGTAATTTGTGTTGTTATTGTCAAATATTTTAAGGATTCATTCAATTCAATTCAATTCAATTCAATTCAACTTTATTTATATAGCGCCATTTCACAACAACAGTCATCTCATAGCACTATCAATTGTAGGGAGGACCCCCACAGTTGCAGAAAGACCCCAGCAATCAGGCAATCCCCTGTGTGCAAGCACTTGGCGACGGTGGAGAGGAAAAACTCCCTTTTAACAGGAAGAAACCTCCAGCAGAACCAGGCTCAGGGAGGGGCAGTCATCTGCTGCGACTGGCTGGGGGGTGAGGGGATAGAGAAGAAGAAAAGAACAGACATGTAGAGAGCAAACAGCACGATGGGGACTCAATCAATTCATGGATATTTGACAATAACAACACAACTCAGCGTCATGCTCAAAATAAAAAATGCAGAATTCTGGATTTGGAAGGTGATTCCTCTCTGTCCCGGAGCCGCAGGACAGTAGAAAGTGTGAGGCCATCAGCCTAATGATTGAGTCCACACTTCTAACTGTAGTGATAATAGCTCACGCTGAGCGCTCTGCCCGCCCCGTCCATCAGCCTAATGATTGAGTCCACACTTCTCACTGTAGTGAGAATAGCTCACGCTGAGCGCTCTGCCAGCCCCCTAGCTGTGGGGGTCACACACACGACGTGTTCCTCAACACACTCAATAATTTTTTTTCCCGTATATTTTTCTTTTGGGCGTACAGAAATGGCAATACGCCCGTATTTGCTAAAATTGCATTTTCCCCGAATTAAAATACGGCGAAAACGTATCACTTGACAGGTATGCGCCTCCATTCTCATTCTGATCTGGTCATTTTCTTGACAGCAGCGGCTCTCCTCCACTGTTGGCATTGCTTGGCAACACTCACAGGTGCACCTATTGAAAAATTCAAGTACAAGAATTTGCAAATATTTTCTGAATGCATGTATACATAAATATGCTTGTTTGTTGATATTGTAAGCACAGGTTTGTTGATATTGCAATTGTGAGCTTTTATAAATTTTGTAACAATATAATATATATAATATTCAATAATGTGTTCACATCCTGTCCATATTATTTACACCATATCCACCTCATAAATGCCTTGCAGAACTCATGTAAAATAAAGTGAAAAGATCCATTGCATTATTCATGTTGTCTTTGTTTATTAATAGAACTTTCAAGCCCTCCCCATGAAGTGCCATGTGCTAGAGACATAGTTTTTTCCCAATTATTTCTAGTTATCAAACCTTGAAGCTGGCGTACAAAACAACAAGCTAGATTTCTAATTCGTCTACAGTGAGAAAGGAACATTCCTGGTTATAAGATAAGATAAGCCTTTATTAGTCCCACAACGGGGAAATTCCAGGATTGCAACAGCACAGGGATAGCAACACTCAGAGCAACAATCAGAAGGCAAGAAAAAAAAAAACAAGCAAGCAAGAGCAGCTAATATACATATGTACATATTACTATAAAATATATATATACACACACACAGACACACAGTGCAGAGCATTGTAGCTGCATGGAATAAATATATGAATATGTAAACACACAGTGCGGAGCATTGTAGCTAGATGAAATAAATATGTAAATATATAAACACCCACAGTACGGAGCAATGTAGCTAGATGGAATAATATGTAGATATATAAACACACAGTGCGGAGCATTGTAGCTAGATGGAATAAATATATAGATATATAAATATAAACACACCCAGTGCGGAGCATTGTAGCTAGATGGAATAAATATGTAAATATATAAACACACACAGTGCAGAGCATTGTTGCTAGATGGGATGAAACAGCACAACCGTCTACTTAGTTATCCTACATGGTATGATTATGTGCCCATACATATTCTCACTCTCCATAGCGACCGGTATTTTCCTAGTTGTATGCCGGAGGGGACCATTGTGTAAGTCTATTGCATCTTTGCATTCAAAAAACTATTAGTTTGTTAAGTCTTTTTGCTATCTCTGCGAGCAGCTCTGCTTAGGTTGTACAGTCTGACAGCCGTTGGTAGGAAGGACCTGCGAAACCTCTCGGTTGTGCACCTGGGATGATGTAGTCTGCTGCTAAATGAGCTCCTCAGTGCATTCAGTATGTCCTGCATAGGGTGGAACTCGGACTCCAGCAGAGATGACAGTTTAGCCACTGTCCTTCTCTCTCCTATCTCCTCCACTGGAGCAAGGCGCTGCCCCAGGACAGAGCTAGTTTTCTTGATCTGTTTGTTCAGTCTTTTCCTATCGGCTGCAGTAATGCCACTGCCCCAGCAGACCACTCCAAAAGTGATGGCTGATACCACCACCGTGTCATAGAATGTCTTCAGCAGCGCGCCTTGTACACCAAAAGACCTGAGTCTCCTCAGCAGGAACAGCCTGCGCTGTCCCTTCTTGTAGAGTGCGTCAGTATTGTGTGACCAGTCTAGTTTATTGTTCAGATGAACACCCAGGTACTTATAGGCTGTCACCATCTCGATGTCTGTTCCCTGTATATTTACTGGTGCTGTGAGGGGTTGTCCTTGCCTGCAACAGTCCACCACCAGCTCCTTAGTTTTCCTCGCGTTGATCTGGAGGCAGTTCCGATGGCACCAGTCCACGAAGTCCTGGATAAGCCCTCTGTACTCAGCTTCATCTCCATTGGAGATGAGGCCAACGATCGCAGAGTCATCAGAGGACTTCTGTAGATGGCAGTGTGTTGTGTTGTGTGAGAAGTCCGCAGTATAAAGAGTGAACAGGAAGGGAGCCAGCACCGTTCCCTGGGGGGCCCCCGTGCCACTGATGATCGTGTCGTACACACAGTCCCGGGTTCTCACAAACTGAGGCTGGTTCGTGAGGTAGTCCAGGATCCATGATGACAGGTGCTGGTCCACCCCTGCGCGCAGCAGCTTGTCCTTCAGGATCATCGGTTGGATGGTGTTGAAAGCACTGGAGAAGTCAAAGAAAATGATCCTCACCTTATGGCCCTATACACATAATCCTGGGGATTTTAATACAAGTCATTTTCCACAATTACTCCCATTTCATCCTTGATTTTGTTGCTACAACTGAATGAGGAAAGAAAGGGTTCTACTGTAAGCTACACTGTATCGTCATAATAATGGCTTCCGAAAAATCGATATTTATGGGGCGCCCTCAAACAGACCCCCTTCGGCTTCCCAATTTTGCCAGTGGTTATAGTTAATTTATTAAACATCACAGATTTCTTTTGGATTACCATTCAACATTCTGGAGGCGATTAATGTCCAATTCAATGACATTTTCCACTGGTTCTGCTCTCTGGTCATCGTTGGAACTGTTGTCATCAGACAAAGCATCTGATTCCGTCTCGGACGGCTCGAACCTGTAAGGTTCTATGCCTCTGTCACTGTCTGAACAACTGTCATCAGTATCTGGGGTGTCGTCTTCCCTGAATTCCAAATCTGATTCACCAGATCACAAAACTAAACTAATTTCGTCACAATCGCTGTCAGTTTCCGTCATGATTGTCCAATGTTGATAAGTGTGAATGTGGATACGGCAGGGCAGCCAGGGTTAAATTTGTGAAGTCAAAAACATGGCCGCGGTCTGGATTGGCTGTCACAAGCCAGCGAGCAAGGCGGGGCCTTCGCCTGGTGTATTTTGTGCAATTATGTAAATACGGGTGGGTGATATGGTCTCCGGTATGAATATTTGGTTTAAGCTATGTGTATTTTATCAAAATTCGTTGGCATTTGGAAAAAAAAAATTATGTGACATTTGGACTTTAACATCACAGGTGTCTACAAACTTGTTATCAGTCAGTCAGCCTATTTAAAGGGTGACAAGTAGTCACTGTGCTGTTTGGTGACATGGTGTGTACCACACTAAACATGGACCAGAGGAAGCAAAGGAGAGAGTTGTCTCAGGAGATTAGAAAGAAAATTATAGACAAGCATGTTAAAGATAAAGGCTATAAGACCATCTCCAAGCAGCTTGATGTTCCTGTGACTACAGTTGCACATATTATTCAGAAATTTAAGATCCATGGTACTGTAGCCAACCTCCCTGAACGTGGCTGCAGGAGGAAACTTGATGAAAAATGGAAGAGACGGATAATACGAATGGCAACAAAAGAGCCCAGAACAACCTCTAAACACATTCATGGTGAATTCCAAGGTCAAGGTACATCAGTGTCAGATCGCACCATCTGTCGTTATTTCAGCCAAAGTGGACTTCATGGGAGACGACGAAGGGGGACACCACTGTTGAAAACAAATCATAAAAAAGCCAGACTGGAATTTGACAAACTGCATGTTGACAAGCCACAAAGCTTCTGGGAGAATGTCCTATGGACAGACGAGACAAAACTGGAACTTTTTGATAAGGCACATCAGTGCTATGTTCACAGATGCAAAAATGAAGCATACCAAGAAAAGAACACTGTCCCTACTGTGAAACATGGAGGAGGTTCTGTTATGTTCTGGGGCTGCTTTGCTGCATCTGGTACTGGGTGTCTTGAATCTGTGCAGGGTACAAAGAAATCACAAGACTATCAAGGTATTCTAGAGAGAAATGTGCTGCCCAGTGTCAGACAACTTGGTCTCAGTCGCAGGTCATGGGTCTTGCAACAGGATAATGACCCAAAACACACAGCTAAAAACACCCAAGAATGGCTAAGAGACATTGGACTATTCTAAAGTGGCCTTCTATGAGCCATGATCTAAATCCTATTGAACATCTGTGGAAGGAGCTGAAACATGCCATCTGTAGAAGGCACCCTTCAAACCTGAGACAACTGGAGCAGTTTGCTCATGAGGAGTGGGCCAAAATCCCTTCTGAGAGGTGCAGAAGTCTCATTGACAATTACAGAAATTGTTTGATTGCAGTGATTGCCTCAAAAGGTTTTGCAACAAAATATTAAGTTAAGGGTACCATCATTTTTGTCCAGGCCTGTTTCATGAGTTTGTTTTTTAAAATAATTCTGTTGAACCACAATTCAAAAGCACTGTCTGATTTTCATTGGTTAATTTTCATAAAATTTTTATTTATTACCACTTTTTGTCAGATTCAAGTTATTTCTGTGACCATTGTGGGTTTTTTGACATGTTTCGGGACCCAGGAGACAGACACTGACATGGGTAAATTAGTGAACAATAATCTTTATTAGAGTGAAAGGGTGTGTAGTGCAAGTGTAAGAGCGTGGATAGTATCCTGGTCACTGGAGCTGAGCACCCTAGACGGAGACCCGGCAACCCTGGAACATATAAGCACAGACAATTACTTTTGTCCCACGCTAATGACAAGCTAGCAGTAGTGAGGCTTACTTGGGAGAAGCACAGGTTACGTCCTGCTGAGAACCAGCGGCCGTGCAACGTGGAGGTGAAGGCGTCCGTGAACGTGCTGAGGCTTCCACCTGTGACTGTGGCGAGGACAGGTCTTCCAGAGACTCCGGCTGTGACTCCACAGACCGGGGCGATGACAAACCAGCTGATGACAAGACCAGTGATTCCACAGAACGTGGAGACGATGACAATCCAGATGATGACAAGACGAGTGATTCCACAGAACGTGGTGACGAAGATAGTCCAGATGATGACAAGACGAGTGATTCCACAGAGCGTGGTGACCATGACAATCCAGACGATGACGAGGTGAGTGATTCCACAGAACGTGGTGACGATGACACGACAGATGACGATGACACAAACTCCACCGGTAACGGTGGCCAGTACTCCTCTAACTGATACAATAATAATTCAGAGATTTGTGGAGCAAGACGTACCGGTAGACGTGGTGGTAGCGAACCGCTACGTGTGCGAGTTGGCGTTACCCCGTCAGCTGGGGACGCAGGTCCGCCGCCAAGGGAGTCAACCTGTGCACAGGGGTAGAGGTTAGGAGTAGAGTAGCAAACAGTTCTCTTACGTGCTTGACTTTGAGCAGAAGTCCTAGACGAGGCAAGAGAAGTTCTTGACGAGGCCAGAGAAGTTCCTGACGAGACAGTTCCTGATGAAACAGTTCCTGACAAGACAGTTTCTGACGAGACAGTATTTGACAAGACAGTTCTTGACAAGACAGTTCTTGACGAGACAGTTCTTGACGAGACAGTTTCTGACGAGACAAGAGAATACCTTGACGAGGCCAGAGAGCGGAGTTCTGGTTCTTTCTCTGACGAGGAGGACAGCCGACTCTGTGCCGGGCTGTCAGCAACGCTGGCTTTTAACAGCTGCTGATTAACACCTATGGATCTGTGCGCAGCTGGAGTTAATGATGCCAATGACGGCCCAGAGGCCGCCATGACAGTACTCCCCCCTCTAGCAGTGCCTCCAGGCACCTGCCCAATCCTACCTGGATTCGCCCGGTGGAAGTCGCGAATCAGCTGCTTATCCAAGATCAACGCTGGGCGAATCCAAGACCGATCCTCCGGTCCAAAGCCCTCCCAGTCCACCAAATACTGAAGGCCACGACCCCGCCTGCGAACATCCAAGATGGCAGTCACCCCCCAGGCCGGATGGCCATCGATCATCCTTGGGGGTGGGGGTGCCGCGGGAGCAGGGCACAGGGGGTCAGAGACGTATGGCTTGACCTGGGAGACATGAAAGGTGGGGCAGATACACATCGAAGAGGGGAGAGACAAGCGCACAGACACAGGGTTAACAATACGATTAATGGTGTAGGGACCAATAAAGCGTTTAGTCAGCTTACGCTTTTCAGCCAGCACACCAATATTCCGGGTAGATAACCAAACCTTCTGACCCACCTTATACTCCGGGGCGGGTCTCCTATGCCGGTTGGCCACCTGGATATTACGTTCAGTGGTCTTCAACAAAGCTTTGCGAGCAAGGAGCCACACTCGCCGGCAGCGTTTAATATGTGCCTGGACAGAAGGAACCGCTACCTCCTTCTCCTCCTCAGGAAACAACGGAGGATCAAACCCACAAGAGGCTTTAAATGGGGAGACGCCCATGGCCGTGGAGATCGTGGCGTTGTGAGCGTACTCAATCCAGGGCAGGAACTTGCTCCAGGAGGATGAGCAGGAGGAGATGACACAACGGAGGGCGGCCTCCAGCTCCTGATTAGCCCTCTTGCACTGACCATTACTTTGGGGGTGATAGCCAAAAGAGAGGCTGGCGGTGGCTCCTAGTGCCGTGCAGAAGGCCTTCCAAACTTGAGATACAAATTGGGGTCCTCGATCGGACACAATATCTGCAGGGATGCCATGAAGACGTACCACGTGTTGCACCAGGAGGTCCGCAGTCTCCTGGGCCGAAGGCAGACCCCGAAGAGGCACAAAATGGGCCGCCTTCGAGAACCGGTCTACAATGGTTAATACAGTGGTGTACTCATCTGAAGTGGGTAACCCAGTAACAAAGTCCATAGCTACATGAGACCAAGGGCGTGAAGGAACAGGTAACGGATGTAATAAGCCTGCCGGGGGAGATGATGTCGTCTTCCCGGTGGCGCACTGAGCGCAGGCCCGAATGTAGCCAACAACGTCCTTCCGCAACCCTGGCCACCAGAAGGTCCTTTGAAGAAGATCCACAGTTCGACCCACTCCAGGATGACAAGCCAACTTGGAAGCATGACCCCACTCAATCACCTTGCCTCAGACAGCGCGTGGAACAAACAAGCGCCCCCCCCCCCCCCCCCCCCAGGGCCCGGCTCAGTCTTCTGGGCCTGGCGAGCCATCTTGCAGATTCCCCAGGACAGGGCGCCCACGACGCAGGAAGGCGCCAGAATAGGGGTCTCCTGGTCCTCGGAGGATGGGGGGTCAAACTGCCGGGAGACAGCGTCCGGCTTACCGTTCTTGCTTCCCGGCCGGTACGTGATGGTAAAATTAAACTGGCTGAAGAAGAGGGACCAGCGAGCCTGGCGTGCATTCAGGCGCTTAGCCGTCCTGAGGTACTCCAGGTTACGGTGATCGGTCCAAACCACGAACGGCTGAGCAGCCCCCTCCAGCCAATGTCTCCATTCCTCCAAGGCCAGTTTCACAGCCAGTAACTCCCTGTCCCCGATGCTGTAGTTCCTCTTTGCAGGGGAGAGACGATGAGAGAAAAAAGCACAAGGGCGAATCTTACCATCCATGGGAGATCGTTGGGAGAGTACTGCTCCAACTCCCGCATCAGACGCGTCCACCTCCACCAAGCATTGAAGCTTTGGGTCCACCTGGGTAAGGACTCGGGCCGAGGTGAACTCCCTCTTGAGCTTCTCAAATGCATCGGCTGCTTCCTTACTCCAGCAAAATGGAATCTTAGGGGAGGTGAGAGCAGTCAAAGGACGGGCAATATTACCAAAGTTAGGCACGAACCTCCTATAAAAGTTAGCAAACCCCAGGAACCCTTGAAGCTGCTTTCTGGAGGTGGGTGCAGGCCATTCCACCACTGCCTTGACCTTGGAAGGGTCAGGAAGCACCTGGTTCCGAGCAATAATAAATTCAAGGAAGGAGGTTTGATCAGTGTGAAATTTGCATTTCTCGGCCTTGACGAACAGCTGGTTCTCCAGGAGGCGCTGTAATACTCTGCGGACATGCACCCGATGTTCCTCTAGTGTGCGGGAGAAGATGAGGATATCATCAAGATAAACGAAAACAAAAGAGTTCAAGAAATCCCGTAGTACATCGTTAATCAAATGCTGGAAAACGGCTGGGGCGTTAGTTAACCCAAACGGCATTACCAGGTACTCAAAATGACCGCTGGGGGTCCGGAAAGCCGTTTTCCACTCATCACCTTCTCTAATGCACACTAGATGGTAGGCATTCCTAAGGTCCAGTTTAGTAAACCATGATGCCCCCTGGAGGGAGTCAAACGCAGTGTTCATCAAGGACAGAGTATATTTATCCTTGACCATTATTTCATTCAGCCCCCGGAAGTCAATACAGGGGCGTAGTGAACCGTCCTTCTTTCCAACAAAGAAAAATCCGGCCCCCACGGCTGAAGACGATGGGCGGATAATACCAGAGGCCAAAGATTCCTTAATGTATGTGTCCATAGCCTCGCGCTATGGACACATGCGCTATTTACAGCATAGGCTGTAAAGGCGGCTAGCAGGTAGAGGGGCCCCAGCCTTCAGATTAATGGCGCAGTCATATGGACGATGGGGGGGTAAAGACAACGCCCGAGATTTGCTGAACACTTGCCCCAAATCGTGATAAACCTCAGGTACCTTAGATAAATCCGGTGGAGATGAATCGGGCAGAGGCACTTTCACGGATGGGGCGCACGCCGCTGATTGGAGACAGGCACTAAGGCAGAACGTACTCCATGCCGTTATTCTCCCAGCTTGCCAATCAATAGTGGGGTTATGTAGGCGCAGCCAGGGGTATCCCAGAATAACGGGCGAAGAGGAAACGGGCAGCACTAAGAACTGAATTTCCTCCCTGTGATTCCCTGAGACAATTATAGACACAGGCGCTGTCTGAAGGTTAATGGTAGTCAACGACGCCTTCGACAGGGTAATCAATCTGACAGGGGGTTCTAAAGTCTGACAACTAAGGCCCATCCGGGTTGCCAGGTCTCTAGAAATGAAATTTTGCTCATCTCCAGAATCAACCAATGCTAGTGTAGAGTGTTCTGTGTGAGTATGAATGAGTCTGAGGGGTAAATGACAACAAGTAAGGGGTTCCTCTGTGTTCTTGCCCGTGAATCCCCCTACTGCGATCCACGGGCTTTCCCTTTTAACTTACTAGGACATTCGGAAAGCCCATGTGACTCCTTCCCACAATAGAAACACAGGCCTTGATCCCTACGGCGTTGTTTCTCAGCTGCTGACACCTTAGAGTGACCAACAATCATGGCTTCCTGATCCGGGGCCTTTTCTGACGCAGGTAGAGCGAGCGGAAGAGAGACAGAGGCACGAGGGCGGGGTTTAACCGGACGGGAAGTAACTCGCCGACCAGCCGCCCGTTCCCTTAACCTACTATCGATACTAACTGCTAAAGCAATTAAATCTTGCAAGTTATCTGGTTTATCCCGTGCCGCTAACTCATCCTTTAGCTCGTCGTTAAGACTGCGTAGAAAAATACCACAAAGAGATGGCTCCCCCCACCCAATCTCTGTGGCCAAGACCCGGAAGTCAATGGCGTAATCTGCAGCTGATCTCTTTCCCTGCTGTAGGCTTAAAAAACGTTCAGTTAACACCTCTCCCCTATCCGTGTGATCAAATACAGACAGAAACTCAGACACAAACTCCTGGTAGGTAAGCAGAGAATAGCTAGGTCTAGCCATGATCGAATAACTACTAACTAACTAACTAACTAACCTGCACTTATATAGCGCTTTTCTAGTCACAAAGACCACTCAAAGCGCTTTCATTAATACTAACCCTCTATTCTAAGGGCCTATAGGAAACAGATATCTAGGGACAATTTAGAACAGCCAATTAACCTAACATGCATGTTTTTGGCATGTGGGAGGAAACCGGAGAAATCCCAGAGTAAACCCACGCAACACGGGGAGAACATGCAAACTCCACACAGATCACTGTTGGTCGGGGGCTGGGATTGAACCCACGATCCCACGATCCCCACAATCCCCCGGCCAAGGGTAAACTGTGCTGCTGCAGTGCTAACCACTGCGCCACCGTGCAGCCCAGAATAAGCCCAGTCCAAGGCTCTACCTGCCAGCAAATTTATAACATAGCCTATCCGGCTAGAGTCGAGAGAAAAATCCCCAGGCACACGCAGAAAAACTGATTCACACTGTAAAATGAATCCTCGAGCTTCCCCGAGTTTTCCGCTGAACCGGGCAGGTGTTGGAATAGGAGTGAGGCGAGAGGACGAGGAGGTGTTAGCTAGTCCTGACGCTAAGCCTGCGGGGGTTGAAGTATTTGCGGTGGGGGGAAACGTTTGGTGTCCCTCCAAGCGATCCAGCCGACCATTAATTTAAGTTAATTGATTCAAGATTACTGTCTGCTGGTGAGCTAGCAAATCTACCCGGGCGCTAAGAGTGTTAATTAAGCGCGACAGTGAGCTGTCCGCTGGGTCAATGTGACGGAGTCGTACTGACATGTTTCGGGACCCAGGAGACAGAAACTGACACAGGTAAATTAGTGAACAATAATCTTTATTAGAGTGAAAGGGTGTGTAGTGCAAGTGTAAGAGCGTGGATAGTATCCTGGTCACTGGAGCTGAGCACCCTAGATGGAGACCCGGCAACCCTGGAACATATAAGCACAGACAATTACTTTTGTCCCATGCTAATGACAAGCTAGCAGTAGTGAGGCTTACTTGGGAGAAGCACAGGTTACGTCCTGCTGAGAACCAGCGGCCGTGCAACGTGGAGGTGAAGGCGTCCGTGAACGTGCTGAGGCTTCCACCTGTGACTGTGGCGAGGACAGGTCTTCCAGAGACTCCGGCTGTGACTCCACAGACCGGGGCGATGACAAACCAGCTGATGACAAGACCAGTGATTCCACAGAACGTGGAGACGATGACAATCCAGATGATGACAAGACGAGTGATTCCACAGAACGTGGTGACGAAGATAGTCCAGATGATGACAAGACGAGTGATTCCACAGAGCGTGGTGACCATGACAATCCAGACGATGACGAGGTGAGTGATTCCACAGAACGTGGTGACGATGACACGACAGATGACGATGACACAAACTCCACCAGTAACGGTGGCCAGTACTCCTGTAACTGATACAGTTATAATTCAGAGATTTGTGGAGCAAGACGTACCGGTAGACGTGGTGGTAGCGAACCGCTACGTGTGCGAGTTGGCGTTACCCCGTCAGCTGGGGACGCAGGTCCGCCACCAAGGGAGTCCACCTGTGCACAGGGGTAGAGGTTAGGAGTAGAGTAGCAAACAGTTCTCTTACGTGCTTGACTTTGAGCAGAAGTCCTAGACGAGGCAAGAGAAGTTCTTGACGAGGCCAGAGAAGTTCCTGACGAGACAGTTCCTGATGAAACAGTATTTGACAAGACAGTTCTTGACGAGACAAGAGAATACCTTGACGAGGCCAGAGAGCGGAGTTCTGGTTCTTTCTCTGACGAGGAGGACAGCCGACTCCGTGCCGGGCTGTCAGCAACGCTGGCTTTTAACAGCTGCTGATTAACACCTGTGGATCTGTGCGCAGCTGGAGTTAATGATGCCAATGACGGCCCAGAGGCCGCCATGACATTTTTCTTTCATTAACAGAGGGGTACCAACAATTTTGTCCACGGCGTTTGAACTAAGGACAGACAAGGACTAAAAACAGAACATAACTAAATAACCAAAGACTAAGGAACACATAAAATGACAATAAACTAGCCAAAAGTGTGGGCATGGTCAAAAACCATGTCCAGATTATGACAATCTCAGACCTGTTGTAAGATCTGAGTGTAACCTACTATCACATCCAGATTGATAAATACCAATCTCTGCTTTCAAATGATCGTACAACCACTTTTCTGTCATGCACATTTGATAATTGAAGGCCTTTACGTGTGTTTCATAGAGAACTATTTCACAGTTTAGCAATGGTAGAGATAGTTTAGTCATTTACCTTTCTCTAAACCTGGGAAATAAATTTCCAAGAAAGGCACCCGATTGTAGAGTGGGATGGTTGCCTGACGCTCTTTCCATGTCTTTTCAAAATAAAGCAAGTCAAGGATATAGGAAACCCATGTGGTCCCTAAATGATGAAAAAGAGAATTATGCCCCCCGCCCAAAAAGACAAATTATCCTCAGACACAAATATGTATATGTGAACTGTAAAACATTTAAGCCAGTTTCTGGACTAACCTGCTTTGGGGTACGTTGCAATGAGGATGTCATCAGGCCTGGCCTGAAAGTTCTGAACATTATCCCAGTTTCCTGTGAAATAGTGAGTCATTGCAACTCCATGGAAATCAAAGATTTTTGGTCGAGGAGGTTCCATCTAAATTAAAAAAGAGGACAGAAAAAGAAGAATTAAAAAAAGATGATGTGTGATAACTTGACAGTAACTAACAGTGTTGGAGGACTCAAGTCCAGCCTTGGCCTCAAGACTGGACTCAAGGCTACTTTTTCCCAGCCTCAGCCTTGGAGGGTAATGACAGTCTTGGCCTTGGGCTCGAGACCTATGGCCTCGGTAACTCGGTCGAGGCCAGCTTGAAGCTATACATTCCAACATTATTTTTTTTTTAGTTTTTGAGATTGAATTTTCATGAAATGAGTTTCAGATATTATTTTTTGATGAATATAAATAAAAATCCACCTCGTAATTTCAGGAAATGTAACATTTTTCAAAATCTGACAATTCCCCTTTCTCCTCACCACCACCATCACCACTCTACTGCGAAAGATTTTTTATCACCCAGCTTGTTCTTTCCCGGCTCCTCGCCTTTGGTCTCTATCTAAACCAGGTTTGATAGTTTCAAAAATGAAAGTGACATCCCTCAGTATTCAAAAACATTTATTTTTTTGGTCCGTTTCTTCAGTAAAGCTCCTCATACTGTTAGTGTCCTGCCCCTCCTGACAGGTGTGTACTGGTCTCTCGGTGTCCTGCTCTGCTGAGTTCCAGAGGAGGAGCGGTTTGCTTCAGTGTGCTGTCAGACTTGGCGCCTTCCTTGTATCCCAACTTGGGGGTATGCTTGGACCATTTTGTAATAGATTTGTTGAAATAATTGTCTAATAATATTGTTGAAGAGTCTGTGATGCTCTCTGGACATTTTTACAGATTCACCTGCTCTCTGTTCTGATTAGCTCAGTTGCTGCCTGCAGCACGTACACACTCAGAGAGCTAAACACGTGTACTTGTTTGTGTAACGGGACATGCTGGGGCCTGTCAGAGCCAACTTATTTTTTTTTTTCCCCCTTGTCCTGTCAGGCAGCTAGATGAGCAGAACAGAAATCTACTACCCTTGTTATGCCAAAACATATTTGCTTTGCCAAAAGGAGCTTTATACAGTACCTATGTATGTACTGTATATTGTTGTAAACTCCTCTTTATAATAACTTTTAAAACTTTATTTAAATAATTTTACCCATGAAGGACCCAACAGGAAGGGGAATGGGAAAGGAAGTGTGGGGAGGGGGAAAGAAAAGAGAGAGGAACAAGGAAAAAAGACAAACAAACCAACAACTAAAACAAACAGAAGACAAACTGCTTCTTCCACCGAAGCGGTCTCATTGTGAGTCTGGTATCCACACCTGTTAAAGGGGAGACATTTGTGCGTGTGCGTCCGTGTGCGTGTATATGAGAGCACGAGAAAAATAAGTGTGTGCATGTGAGTGGTTTGTCAGGAAACATAAGAAGAGGGCGGCTGGTCACAGCAACCCCCCCCCCCCCCAAAAAAAAAAACCCGGAGCAGGCAAGACAGTGCCACCAAACCCCACTGGGCACAAATGTCTGAGGTCAACAAGCCCCAGGAAGCCAGGCATCTGCCACCGGAGGGACGGGGAAGGCCGGAGGAGGCCAGGCGTCCAGTGCAGCTGGCCCACACCCCCGGGCCGGCCACCCCCCCAGCGAGGCCACCGCCAGCACCTGGGCCCCAGGTGCCGGGAGGCCAGCGTCCCCATCCCCCGGGCAAGAGACCGGCCCACACCCCTAGTGCGAGCCCTTCCAGACACCCCCACAACATACCCCCCCCCAGCGCCACCACCACACACCCTGGGGACCCCCATGCCCAAAGAAGCCCCCCCATTTAGGGGATCCCACGTAGCCGTGAGGCACTACCCTCTCAATCCAGCACCTCCCGACTAGCAGACACACCCATTCCCACACCTTCACACCCTCATGCTCTCATACGCATCCACATCTACTCACTCACTCTCGCTCACCCACTCCCTCCACAGTCCCACGCTCACACTCCCAGATCCACCCATTCTCTCTCACTCCTGTAGCTTCTCAATCTCACTCCCTCTCACCCTCAGGGTCACCCACACTCACTCATGTTCACCCATACATGCACTCTTTCTCACACTCAGGCCTACTCACATCCATTTGTGCTCCCCCCCACACACTCCCCCACGATCATTCAATCTTATTACTTAGGGCGACCCCGATGCAGATGCAACGAGCATTAACATGCACCAGCGCCTGGCAGCAGCCAGGAAGACCGCCGACATAGGCCAACAGCACCCCCCACCACCACCGACCCACCCCGGGGCGGCCACGGCCACAGATTCAGACCCCCACCCCCAGCGCCCACTCAAGCGACTGATCAGCAGACCACCGCAGGCGCTCCAAGATGCCACCCAACATGCAAAGCACCACACAAAACCGACCCACCATCACTATCTCCACTCATCACTCTCTCACTCTCGCTTACGCTCTTGTTCAATCCCTCTCGTACTCCCTTGCTCGTATCTATTCATTTGACACCACCCAAGGATTTTGACAGCATGATGGGTCCTAGGCTCCCCACCGGCCCCCCAAGCCCCCGGCAGAATGAGGGCAACAAGGGTGGTGGAAGACCCCCACCCCCTCCCCCTTGCACAAATCATGATAGGTGTGTGTCGGTTTTATGATGTGATTGTGTGCAGGTGTGTGAACTATCATAGTGCAGTTAAAATTGGGGGGATGGTGGTTGGAGCACCACTAGCCACTGCAATAGGCAGCGGAGCCCCCATCCCCCAAAGCCCTCAGTGTCTAAAATGCAATTAAAATTGAGGTGAAGGCAGCCCCTCTGCGCAGTAGAGGAATACCCTACACTGACACAGTGCAGCACACCCCCACCCCAAAACCCTAAATGTATCCAAGAAGATGTATATTATATTCCATCCAGAATCCGGGGGGGGGGGGGTAGGACTGGGAGGGAGGTGGTCCAAAAGGGAGCCCGTCCCACCCCAGAAGCCAGCTTGCAAATGGGTTCAGGAGGCCACCCACTGCCCCCAAATCTCAGCCCAGGGTGAGGGCCGCCAGGCCGAGCAGCCGAGCTGCATTAATGACAGCTTTTCGATCACCAATGTGTCAGGTGAGGAGTGGTCGGGCTGCGGACTGTGGAGCCGGCCGACCCCACTGATGGATGGCGTGGAGGTGAGGGAATCAGACTGGTTGGACATGTGTCATGACGGAGAGCACGTTCGGCGCTACGCGAGGATGCCGCAGGTTGGACCCGATGCCAGTCTGTTTGATGCCCAAACTGGGGGCATGGAATGGCACAACGGGATCCCGCTGGCAACCTGTAAAGACGAGGCGCCCACGCTGGATCCAGAAGGAGCGAGACCAGAGACCGAGCTGTTACATCGCTCGGGAAGACGGTCAGCCATGGGAAACACAGACAGGGCCCAGGAGTCGACCGGACCATTGATGGAGACCAGTCAGATCCATCGTCATCGGAGGAGGAGGTCGCGGGCTTCCCTGCGGGTCGGCCATGTGGTGCGGCCCAGGGTTGAGGACCGGATGAGAGGTGAACATGGCTCGCGCAAGCGGCACGACGAGAGGAGACGGTTCCGAGTGGAGGCCATTTAGAGTGACGGGTATCTACGCTCTCTGACCAGACCTAGAAGCATCCGAATGAGCTGCACAGGGTGGAGGAGATGAAGCGACGCGGTGGGAGGCCTGAGGTCAAGAGATGGAGGCGTCTGGAGAAAGACCGGCCTGAGGACTGAGAGAATTGTTTTAGTTTCTGTCTGCGTTTTTCTCCCCAGTCCGGATGTGTTTATTTCTTTATTTACGTTTGTCTGCTGCTAGTTTGGTACCCTGGTTTGATTAAAAAAAAAAAGAGTGCTAATTTGAGAGAAGTTTTCTATTATAATTATGATGTGCATTGACTGAATTTTGGCCTGAGGCGTTTGTGTGTATAAATTATGTGGTTTGCTAATTTTGGGATGAAATTTTATTAGAGTGTTTTGTGTGCCCAGGTTTTGGGTGGTGGGGCGTGTTTGTCCAATGTGAATTGTGTATGATTGAGTATTTACATACCCGACGTTTTGGAATGTTCCCAGTGTGGGGGTGAACGTTGGGGGGGTGCAGTAGCTGTTATTTGTCTTGTGATTATGTATTTTGTGTGGAGCTGTTCCAGGATTACTTTGCTTTAATTTTAGTATTGTAGTTACATGGCTTTGTTTTGTGTTCGGTGACAGAATAATCCACCCAGCCGTGTGGGGGTGCTGGTAGTCTACCTGGCCCTCAAGTTAGTTGTGTGCATGGATAGGTTGTTTATTTGTCTTTGTAATTGTTTTGTTTTAGTGTGTGAGTCGGGAAGCAAATTTTTTTGGGGGGGACTATCTGTGCGCTTGGCTTTTTTTTGAATGGGGGCGGAGAAATGTTGTGTATGTAAATAGGCTGTAATAGTAAGATGCGGCCAGGTTGGTCATGGGCTAGACCGGGGTGGCTACTGCCGGTTTCCGGTGGTGACGCCACCCATGGCGTAAAGGAGTGGTCAGAAGAGGCTCTGCCTCTTTCGTCGTGGGAGCTACCTGGTCAGGCGGGCGTGTGCCGTGAGCGTGTGTATGTATACAAATACTCTGTGTAATAAAGCTCCGTAAAACTGCAGCAACTGTGTGTTTGCTTTATACCAGTTATGGGCATAACATGCCCCATCTGTGTTTGCCCACATTGACTTTACCTGTGATACAGGCAGGTTTTTTTGGACAAGTTACTAAAAAATAGTAACTAATTACAGTCACTGTTACTTTACAGTTACTTTACCAATTACTACATGATTAAAGTAACTAATTACTTGGAAAAGTAACTTGCACATTACCTTTAAATGCACACTTGAATCATCTTGCACACATAGCAAGATAATTTAATTAATGGATTACATTAAATCGATTCATGAATTGCTGTCCTACTGCTATTGTTATCATTGCTGCATTGTTTATTGTTGTTGTATTGTGTTATCTATTCTATGTAGCTGGCGTTGGCTGGCCAGGGGACACAAAATGGAAAGTAGCTTCAGCTATAATCTTGTTATGTCTTATGTTCATTAATATCTCTAAGTCTCTTTTATAAATAAATAAACTTATAAACTTACATTACAGGCTTATTAATATCAAGCTGAAAACAGACTATTTCAGAAAGAGGTTTTAGAACATGTTTAGTCTGCTTTAGCCTTGAGAGCTCTTATTGTGGGAAAAATCTGGAGGAAATCATCATTATATTGCCCGTAATTTCCTCATTTTGGAGTGAGAGTTGGCAACACTGCATAAAGCGGTCTATGTTTATTTTACCTTTATGATATGGATTTAATCCAATGTGCAGTGATCCAAAGAAATTGTCCATTACCCACAGTCCAAATGATCCAGTTCCTCAAATTCCTTTTGGAGATCAAAATCCCTTTTTGAATAATCTTTATCCAGGTAGCTAGTAAATGTGTTTTAACTTCAGTGATCACAGTCCAGCTGTCTGATGGAAAGTGACTTATTATCACATCTCCAGTCTTTAACAACATATCTGACAATCAGGTTTAATTCTTGCTGGGTTGCAAACTGTCCAGATGCATACTTGTGCTTGAAATCCAGCTGTGGCTGTTGAGACAAGAGTATTTCCACTTTACATGCAGCCATGGCTGTTCAGATGCAGTAGCAGAGATCCACTGTTAGCATAGCTAACCGTTACTTAACACTAGCTTTGTCTTAGCTTTATTGCTGTTCTCAGGTGCTTCTGAAGATTGCAGGAGGTCTCAACTGCACTTTAGGTTCAAACTCACCAGTATGCTTTTGTCCTTAACTGCGACAAAGGAAAAATAATCTGTCTATTTCCACAAAAACAAAGGAGCTTCTTCTTTTCCTCTGCTCAGTAGTCAAGACTTGGCTCTCTGCAACAGGTTATGTCAATTGACGGCTGCATCAGCTAAGGTAGGGTCAGTTTGTGTATTCATTTATTTGGCGAAAAATATCTATCAATGTTAATAAAAAGAGTAACAAGTAATGCATCTGATAAAATTTAAGCAACTGTAATGCATTGCTGAATTTTTAAATAGTAATTTTGTTACAAAGCACATTACTGCAGAAGTAGTGGCGTTACAGTTGACCTAAAACCAGTTACAGGAGGAAACGATTAGAAGTGAACAATAACATTAATTGCAATGATTGTGCAAGGTACTGTGCAACGTGATGACTCCGAGGATCTGGCAACCCAAAGAGGAGTGAGCCAAGGGGCAGGTAAGTATAATTGATAAGCAGAATGATGAGTTTTTAAAGTTAATTTCTTTGCTTCCACTTCGGCAGGGGAAAGCGGCCCGGAGCAGGTAAAGGACTTCCACGCTGGAGAAGCAGGCTTCCAGGGAGACAGGTGTTGAGGTGCTGAGCTCATTTCATGGTGAAGGCTGAGTGTAGGTTAACATCACTAGACAGAGTTAAGGGAGAGCACCCTATTTAAAGGGCCTGGCAGCAGGTGAGGAACAAGGCTGCAGGGTGTTATGTCCAAATAATCTGAGACAGGAGCCTCCATTAACTGAGTACTGAACAACTTTATTAACGTGAACAACAGAATATATATTCTAACCATAGTCCGCCTGACGTCATCACACCAACCCCCTCGGCTAAGCTACGGCAAGCCCGAGAGTCAGTTCCCACATACAGTATAACATTTCCCCCCTTCACAAAGTCAAAGAACCCCGCATCCCCCAAACGAAGAAACAACCACAGTATCATCTTCCCAATATTATTATCATATTTTCCTTTCTTTTTTAACTAACGAGGCGAAACTCAGCCAACCAAACGGGCATCTGGGTAGACTACCAGAGCACTCTATCATGTTAGAGTGGATTATTCTCCCGCTTAGTCCCAACATGCATCAAATATTGTAGTACTCAATACATAGTCCTCCAGGTACCTGGGCCTCTGACAAACTCTAGCCAGGTGTCCCCTGGGCGGGGACTCTTCACCAGGCACTGTTGGCCTCGCCTGTGAGCCCTCACCACCCCAGTCCAACTAGCCCCACCCCATACCAGGCTGTCTCGTCGCAGTTCTAGTCCTTTATTCCAGTGGTGTCTTTCTGAGTCTACTGGAGTGCCACTGCAACCTGTCCTCAAGCTCGAACGTGTCCTGGCTCCGTTGCCTCACGATCAGCAGGGAACCCATCCAGAGGGGATGTAGCTTATGTGTGCGGTTAGGGTGTTTGATCAAGATTCGGTCCGACACCTTCAGTGCGTGGGCTCTCGCCCTGTGCTTCCTGTCAAATCGACGCTTCATTTTACGCTATTGTGCAGTGATCTGACCCCGTGTAGAGTCCACCTTTCTTGGGGAGTGAGTTGTGGGAGGCCTTAGTTGATCCAAAGGTAGAAGCAGTTCACGTCCCACCATGTGAGCCGCGGGGGAACATCCTGTCATAGCATGGGCCGTCGCCCTGTAGTGAAGTATTGTGTTCTGCAGGGCGTCCAGAAATGCAAGGCCATCTGCCAAATGGGCTCTCAGTCCGTTTTTTAGGGTTTTGTTAAATCGTTCGACACTCCCATTGGCCTGGGGTTGGTAGAACATGGTTTTAATGTGTTCCACACCCTTACCGCTCAGGAACTCTTCAAACGCCCCAGAGGTGAACTGCGGGCCATTGTCAGTTGCAATTGCATTCGGTGTCGCCCACCTGACAAACAGTGACAAGAGGAAACTCATAACCACATCCATCATAACTGAGTTAGTGGGCAACACCTCCGGCCACTTTGAAAACAAGTCGTAGGCCACAAGCAGGAACCGACTGTTCCGGGGTGCTCCATGCAATTCACCACAGATGTCTAAATGTATGTGTTTCCAAGGATCTTCCGGGTACGACAGCGGTCACAGGAGTGGAGGGGGTGGTCCACGAGTCTTCCCGCTCTCCAAACATGGAATACAGTTTTTCACCATAACTTCAATGTTCTTATCAATACCTGGCCACCAAACAGAGTCCCTGCTGCACTGTTTTACTCTGATCACACCCAAGTGGCCCTCATGGAGCATCGCCAGGACACGTGGTCTCAGAGACACTGGGATTAGCGTGCAGTCCCCCTCACCACACATACCCCATCCCAACAGCTCGTCGTGCCCATGAGAGGCATGTCGACTCTGTCAAGTTTTAGCACATACCATTTCAATGGTCCCTTTTTCACGCATGCCACATACATCTGTGTCATGTTTCTGGGCTCTGCCGCCAGTGGTTTAGCAGTGATAACGCAGGCCCTGTCCCGCGCCCCAGTCCGCTGCCTCCTGGGGGTTCGCCCCGGAGAGTTAGTCACCATGCTAATGGTTGTGTTAGATGGGGAAACTTGAGCGGCTACACTGCCTTTAGGCAACGCTGATAAACTCCGCAGCACTGTGGACTCACTCTGCCTAACCAGGTCGAACACGTTCTCCAACCACAGACTATCTCTAGCTAGCTTTTTCTTGCTCTTCAGCCACATGTTGTTGGTGTTGTGGGCTAGCTTATCCCGGACCACCTCTTCCTCCATAGGCCCGAAGGCACATTCTTTCGCTAGGCTGCGTAGCTCCATAATAAAGGACTAAGTGGACTCAACCGTTCGCTGTTGGCGGTAAAAAAATTCATACCTCCGCACCATGATTGTGGAATAGTCTCCAAAAGCTCAGTCCATTAGTTCTAAGCTATCCTTCTACGAGCCATTGGCGCACTGCCCAAAATATATTTGCTGACCCTCCTCACCGTGGTAGTGGATCAGTAGGCTCCTCCGTCTCTCTTCGTCGGCGCCACTCATGCCAGCTGCAGCCACATACACTCCGAACATCTCCCTCCAGAGGGCTTACGGTATAGCTGGTGTTCCCAGAGACTGCAAAAACGGAGGTGATTGTTTGAAACACGTGTCCATTTTAGTTCTCGTCGCCAAATGTTATGTCCAAATAATCTGAGACGGGAACCTCCATTAACTGAGTACTGAATAACTTTATTAACATGAACAACAGAATATAAATTCTAGCCGTAGCCTGCCTGATGTCATCACACCAACACCCTCAGCTAGGCTACGGCAAGCCCCAAGAGTCAATTCCCACATATAACACTAATCAGAGAGAGAGAGAAAGGCAGAGTACACCCAGAGCCGTTACAGTAATCCTTCCTCAATGAACACCTCCTGGTGTCACTCTGGGCTTGTCTGTGTGCTGCTGATGGAAGGTAGTGATTAGGGAGTTGTTCATAATGAAGGACCTGGGGATCCATGATCTTTCTTCAGGGCTATAACCCCTCTAATCCACCAGGGACTGTATGCCACAATCTCGGCAATGTGCATCAATGATGCGGTTAACCGCGTATATCAAACCTCGGTCGACCATTTTTGGGGGAGGTGGAGGTTTGGATGGTGGGCAAAGGGAGCTGGCAAACACTGGTTTGACCTGTGAGATGTGGAACACTGGGTTTGTGTGACGTGATGGAGGGAGATTGAGCCGAACTGAGGCAGGATTCACAATTGCCATGATGGAGAATGGGCCAACAAAGCGAGGGGTTAGTTTCCTGCTGTCCTGCTTCAGATGGAGGTGTTTGGTGGATATCCAGACTCTGTTGCCACCAGAATAGGCAGGGGACCTCCTTCTGTTGATCCACTTGATGTGTTCTTCCTTCGACTTGAGCAGTGCTGCCCTGATGACCCTCCAGAGGTGACGGCATCTGGCCATGTGGTCTGTGACACTGGGGACAATGATCTCTTCCTCTGAGATGGGCAGGAGGGAAAATTGTACCCCAAGGATGCCTCAAAGGGGGGCACACCAGTGGCCGCAGACGTGACAGTGTTGTGGGCATACTTCACCCAGGGCAGGAGGGAACACCATGAAGAGGGGTCCGAGGTCTTGACACACCGCAGGAATGCCTCCAACTCTTGGTTGGCCCTCTCACACGACCCGTTGGACTAAGGGTGGTATCCTGATGACAAACTAACCGTGGCCCTGATGGATTTAAAGAATGAGTGCATGACCTGTGATACAAACTGGGGACCATGGTCCAAAATGATGTTGCATGGGATGCCATGTTGTCTGATGACTCAGGTCGTGAGGAGATTGGCCATCTCCAAGGAAGATGGAAGCTTGTGAAGGGTGATAAAGTGGGCCGCCTTTGAGAACCTGTCCACCACTGTAAGGATAATGGTATGACCCTTAGACAGTGGCAGACCAGTGACAAAATCTAATGCAATGTGCGATCAGGGGCGGCCGGGGGTGGGGAGGGGATAGAGCAACCTGGCGGGAGGGGTGGTGAGAGACTTGCCGGCTGAGCACAGGGCACAAGCCTTGATGTATTCCTGCACGTCCCGATCCATGGTGGGCCTCCAAAAGGTGCGGTGAAGGGCAATGAGGGTCCTTGCTACCCCCGGGTGACAGGAAAACTTAAAGGCTTGCATCCAGTGGATGACCTCACCTTTAATGGTGGCAGGAACAAACATCTGGTCCAGAGGGCCTGACCCAGGGCCTGGGTCGGTGGTTTGGACCTCCCTCAACTTTTGCTTGATTCCCCATGTGAGGGCTCCTACAACAGCGGAGCCTGGGATGATGGTGTCCACCATAGGGTCAGCAGCGTCGGGGTGAACTGTCTGGAGAGGGCATCGGGTTTGGTGTTCTTTGAACTGGGTCTATAGGTTAGGGAAAAGTTAAACCAGTCAAAGAACAGTGCCCATCTGGCTTGGCGAGAGTTGAGCCATTTAGCTGCTTTAATGTATTCTATATTTTTGTGGTCGGTCCAAACCAAGAACTGGTGAACCGACCCTTCAAGCCAGAGTTGCTACTCCTGCAGCTCCAACTTCACAGCCAGCAGTTTTTGGTCACCAATGGCGTAGTTCCTCTCGGCATGGGTCAAGTGCCAAGAGAAATACGCACATGGGTGGACCTTGTGGTCGGTGACCGAGCATTCAGAGAGAACTGCCCCCTACCCGATGTCTGAGGCATCCACTTCGATGATGAATTACCTTTGGGGGTTGTGTTGTGTTAGGTTGTGTCAGGATGAGTGCCTCAATAAAATGTGTTTTCAGGAGGGAGAACGCAGTCTCGGCTTCATTGGACCAAATGAAGGGAACTTTGGTTGAGGTTAACTGAGTGAGCAGGGAGGCCATTGTGCTATAGTTCCAGAAAAAACTGTGATAGAAGTTAGTGAAGCCTAGGAACTGCTGAAGCTGCTTTCGGGAGGAGTGTGTGGGCCAAATCAGTACTGCTTGGATTTTTTGGGGATTGGGTTTGAGCTCACCTTCTGAGATTATGTACCCCAGAAAAGTTATTGCGGTGGTGTGGAATTCACATTTTTCGGCTTTTACAAAAAGTTGCTTTTCGAGCAGGCGTTGAAGCACCCTCTGCAAGTGAACCTTGTGCTTGATAAGGGTGTGTGGGAAGATCAGGATATCATCCAGATAATCAAAAACAAAAAGAGTCCAAAAGTCCCACAGGACATCATTGATAAGGCGCTGGAAAACTGTTGGGGCATTGGTGAAGCAGAAGGGCATGACCAGATATTCAAAATGGCTGGTGGGGGTGTGAAATTCCATTTTACACTTATCGCTCTCACAGATTCGGACAAGATTGTATGCATTTCTGAGGTCAAGTTTAGTGTAAACAGTGGAACCCTGGAGTTAATCAAAGGCCGAGTTGATGAGTGGTAGAGAATACTTGTCCTTTACTCCAGTGCTTTTGAATTCACGATAATCAATGCATGGGCGGCAGGTGCCATCCTTTTCCCCCACTAAACAAAAACCCTGCTCCCACCGCCGATGATGAGGGACAAATGATACCAGCGCTAAGGGTCTCTTTAATATATTTATCCATGGCTCCTCTCTCAGGGGATGGCAAGCTATACAACCGGCTGGAGGGCAATCGTGAATCCTGTTGGAGCTCAATAGCGCAGTCATAGGATCGATGGGGAGGGAGGGACAGCACTTTGGTCTTAATGAAGATGGGCACCAGATTGTGGAAAATAGGGGGTATGTTGGAGAAATCAGGGGATTCAGCAGTGGGAGGCGGAATGGGGATTCTGGTAGGTTTGGTACGTCGGGTGGCAGGAGGGAAGGAAGTTGTGGGTGGGGGGGGCAGAGAAGACCACGGAGGGGGCCGAGGGTCAGACAGCCATTCCCTCAAGCATTCTCGCAGCCTACTGTCTGGGTTAATGACGAGGGAGATGAGCTTGTCGAGAGACTCTGGTTCCTCCCAAAGGCAGACAAGCTCATCACAGAGAGCGGAGTTAAGGTGAATGCTGAGCGTAGCGCAATGTCATCCCAGCCCATGGAGGCCACGAGAACCTGAAAATCGATGGGAGTGCTCAGCTGCTGATCTAGCCGCTTGGCGAATCATCATAATGCTCCATACTGTGGGTGTTTATATATCTACATATTTATTCCATCTAGCTACAATGCTCCGCACTGTGTGTTTATATACTCATATATTTATTCCATCCAGCTACAATGCTCTGCACTGTGTGTGTGTGTGTGTATATATATATATTTATAGTAATATGTACATATGTATATTAGCTGCTCTTGCTTTTTCTTCTCGCCTTCTGATTGTTGCTCTGAGTGTTGCTATCCCTGTGCTGTTGCAATTCTGGAATTTCCCCATTGTGGGACTAATAAAGGCTTATCTTATAAGCTGGGAGGACACTGTTCCCTCCCGCTTGGAATGGCCAAACATACGGTTAAACTCTTCCATATAACAGTTGTAGGTGTATGTATTATAATTTGGCCCCTGGATAATGGCTTGGGCCCATGACAGAGCGCGCTCATCAAGCAACCCCGTAATGCTAAGGTGTACAAACCCGGTCATTTTCACCCCCTTCTTTGAGTCCAGATTTTGATCTAAGTTATTATTATTATTATTATTATTATTATTATTATTATCATTATCATAATTTCTGTGGGAAAACCTTCTCTGGGGAAAAATGAAAATAAAAACTGTTCCCATACCTACTGGCAAAATGGGTTTTGAATATACAGTATTTCTAAAAGGAGTAGGATAACAAAGATTTAAAAGTTCAAACGTTAGATGAGGAAGTGCTGGGCTGCACTCCAGGGAAAACACATGTTTATGAGTCAAGAAAAAATAAAGGATAATCTTTACAAATGCAAATGATACACATTCACTGCAAATACCTGTATATGACACAGTTCTTTACAAAGCACTTAACAGATATCACTCCACCATAAGAACTGGAGGTTTTTGGTTTTTTTTAAATAGAAAAATAAAAAACAAACTGATTTTCTGGAAGCAGAGACATCAGACATACCTTGTCAGGATTATGGAACACATTGATTGCTGCTGGTTTCTGCACTTCTTCTGTGTGAGATCCCCTGACCAGTTGAGTACTTTCCTTTTGCTCTTCTCTAGTTGCATAACAGCTCTTGCTCAACACAGCTCAACAAATAAGATAAGATAAGATAAGATAAGATAAGATAAGCCTTTAACCAAATGGGTCGCTTCCAATAAGATCAGAGGTCCAACCCTCCCCTGTCAGCTTGCTGTGCTGTTTTTTTTTTTTTTTTTTTTTTTTTTTTCTCAGTGCAGATGGACTGCTCAGTGCTGCCTTATTCACTTCAAATGATTTCAATGCAAGATAAATAATATTCAACAGCATGCTTTATACCATATGTCAGAGAGAGTCATATCAGGGGGTCACGACCCTTCCTCCGTGCACTGCGTAAAAGCATACGGGGGATCGTGACATAAGATAAGATGGCTATAGGGACATAATAATAAAGACTGAGACTGTAAAGACAAAACTAAGATTGAAATACTAGAGCAACTCTTCAACAAAAGAGCAAACTCAGATAACATAATGCAAACAAAACCATGCTGAGATACAATAATAAAAATGAGACAAGGGAAATACAGAAAAATAATCTGAAATAACTGAAAGTGTGAGCACGATGCTCCCACGGTGCTCCGCATCGTGACAGCTGGAGGTGGCAGAGTTGAAGATGCTCAGACTCTCACTGGGTGTGACTAGGAGGGACATAATTAGAAATGATTATATCAGGGTGACAACTCAGGTTGAGCAGTTTGGAGACAAAGTAAGAGAGGCAGGCTGAGATGGTTTGGACATGTGCAAAGAATCGATAGTGGATATATTGGAGAAAGGATGTTGAAGATGGAGCTACCAGGTAGGAGGAAAAGAGGAAGACCACAGAGAAGATTCATTGTAGTGAAGGAGGACATGGAGAGGGTTGGTGTTACAAAGGAAGATACAAGGATAGGGTGAAATGGAGGCAGATGATCCACTGTGGTGGCCCTAAGGGAAACAGCTGAAAGGAGAAGCAGAAGACTGCTGGAGTTTTTCCAGGTTCTTTTCTATGATTTGGAATTGGTTATTGTTGGGGTGTTCTTGTATGTGTTTTGATGTGTTCAGTTATTTCTGCTGTGCTTTGTATATTGGTTTCTGACTCTTAGGTTCTGTTCATAGGTTTGGTTCCTTTGTCTGTCTAGCCTCCCTTGTTGGCATCATTGTTTCCACCTGTGTTATTATCTGCAACTGTTCCTCATCCTTCATTGCCTCATGTTGGTTTAGTTTCCCCCCATTTCTCTTCTCAGAGTTGGGTCCTTGTGTCTTCTTTCTGAATCTTCTGTGTAAAGCAAAGTCAAGTCTGTAAATTTTGGTTCCTGTTTTTGTTGTTGTTGTTGTTGTTGTTGTTACTTCCTTGCATCACCTTGTGTAGTTTAGTTTTTGTGTTTTAAAGTTTAAATTGAGTATTTTTTTTTTTTTTGGCCTATGTACCATACTTCATTTTTTTCTTCATTTTTTTTAATAAAATCCACATTTACCTACCATCAGTCTGCATTTGTGTCATTGTTCTACATTCCTTGACATTATCAACACTACAACTTCTACAAAAGGGAAAGAATGTCTGACATTTCACATTTATATGGTAAAAATCCTTAATTTTAAATAAAAGGATTTGGTGCAAGTGTGCAGCATGTGCTTTGATTTGGATCCCAACTCTCCAGCAAAAATAGCCAACGCCCCCAAAACTGTTTCCTTAAGGGCAGGATCACATGAGGACAGAACTGCTATACTGCTTAAAGTTCATTTAACTTATTATATTGTACCTGTCTATAATGAATCTCTAACCTTTTACTTTTTAATTTGCTGCTCTCCAAGCAATGATTAACCAAGTTATTGGACTATTTAGCACAACTGGATGTCACGCTACTTTGTAAGTGGGCAGCTACATTTTTTAAGTGCAGCAACTTAAAAAGACAATAAAGATATAGAATTCTGATTCCATTATGATACACAGTAACAGTGCATCTGAAAAGCAATCACAGCTGTCATGATCTTGGGCAAGGGTGGGCGCCATGCCCAGTTTCCTGTCTAGTTTAGTGTTTTTCTGTCTGCTGTGTTTGGTCCCTCTTTAATTCTTGTCTTTTTTTTTATCTGTAGTGCTATTATGTACATTTTGGCATTCTGTTGTGTTTGTATCGTTATGGTTCCGGTAATGTCTTATTTTGACAGTGCTGTGCAGTTTCCGGTGGCCATACTGATCAGAGCTGCACACCTGTTATTCATTATATTATTTTCTCCACTCATGCATGCACACCTGTGTCTAATTATGTGCTGCTTATATGGGCACAGCAAACCTCTGGAGTTTGCTGTGTCCTTCTTCCACGTTACCCCGTCCTCAGGAACAGAGCTGTCTATCCTGAGTGTGTTTTGGACAGCTGTTGAGGAGAGTAGGAGAGATCTGTCCAGGTATGTTTTTCCTTTATTTCCATCCGTGAGCCCCTGCAGCCTTTGGGAGAGCTCCGGCTGGATTCCGCCCCTGGCTTGTTGTTACCGACTTCTTGTCCCCCTGGACATCGAGCCCCACTCTTCTCCAGGGTTTGTCATTGTGTACTTGTTTGTTAGCACCATGCACTCCATGCTTTAGTTTTTGTATGTTAATGTTTTTGTCTGTTTTTACATTAATAAATGTGCAGAAACCCCAGTGTGCGTTTGGTGTCCTTCAATAGCCCTTGAAAATGGCCTTTAATGACAGATGGACATGACCAACAGTGGACACCAGCCACCGTGCGTTTCTGCTGTTTCCTTTTCCCCTCTTTTTTTTTGTTCTCCCAGTTGTTCGTCCTGTTTATTCAGCATGGCAGGCCGTTTTGACTATGGGAGTTATGGACTGGCTGGGGAGGAGTATTGGGCAGCGGAGCTTTTGGAGGACATAGTGTCAGACGTCTCACTGACCCACACTCCCGAGGAGGAGCTGCAGGTGTGGGATAGCGCAGCACAGCAGGTCAAGGAATTCCCCAGCCCGTGGAGCATCCCAGAACTGACAGATCTCCTCACCTCCGTCCTCCACGCTTAACATCAGCTCCACGGGCTGGGGGAAGCCCCTTTGCCGTGGAGGAGGCAATCCTGGAGACTGAAGCCACAAGCCTGGAGCCATCATCAAGCTGCAGCTTTGCCTCTCCACGCCAACCAGTGTTCTGCTGCCATTCTGGATCAGGCATGCAATCCTCCTACCTACAGACGGTCCCAGCGCGGAGGAGATGGAGGTGCGTGAACAAGTTGTTGTAGAGGAGAAGGAGCTAATCTTGGGCTACAAACCATGGCTCGTCCCAGAGTCTCTGCCAGAGCTGCAGGGAGCTTCACCAGCCAGATCGGTGTTTGAGCCGACGTCAGAATGCCCCCTCACTCTGGTGCTCCGCCCATTGGGCCAGACGACCTTCACAGCTCCTGAAGGGATGACGTCTGTCCTCACAGCAGCCACCACCAATCCCTGGGAATTAAGGCAAGTATCTCATCATTTTTTAACATCTAATAATGAATTGCTTTGCCTTATTCCAGGGGGTGAAGCTCAGCAGCAGCAGCCCGGTTTGGTTGAGCTTTCACCATCAGCTCCTATAGTTTTATCCTCACCTGCTCCTCTCATGTCCCTCTCCAATTTCCTAGAGTGTCTGCTGGTTCGGGGAGGGAGCTGCTGGAAAAAGGAGGGGTTTGTGATCCTTGAGAGGTCCATTCCAGCCCCGTAGTCATATCCAGGATGGGAGGAGAGCACCTCCTATGGCCGGAAGCCTGAGCAGACAGGAGAGTGTCTCCCCTAGCTTCTTCTGCACAGGAATTGTGCCACCGGTGAGATGACCCCCAGTTTCAGCCACCATGCCAGGAAGCCCACCTGCGTCAGTCGCCGCACCTGGAGGTCTGTGGGCTGCATCTGCCACCATGCCTGCTGCAGGGGTCATCGCAGCAGAGTCGTCGGAGTCCTGGACGGCGGTGGAGCTCGAGTCCAGGCAAGTACTCAGTTCTGTTTTAACACCTACATATATTGAGAATTCTTGTCTGGCTCAGGGTGAGGAGAATCAGTTGCAGATGTCCTCTGCTCCTGAACTCTCCTCACCGGGCTCCACTGCTGCCAGTGATTTCTCTCCAGTGTTTTTCCCCTTTCCTTCCCCTGAGGTGGCTGTTCCAGGTAGAGACGCCCAGACAGAGAAGACCGAGACACCCCAGCCTGGATCGCCAGAGTCCTGGATGGTGGTGGAGCTAAAGCTCAGGCAAGTTATCTTTTTTTGTTTTCATGTTATCAGTATTAGAGAAATCTTGCCTGGCTCTTGGTGGGGAGGGTCGGATGCAGCCATCTGCTGCCCGTGAGCTCTTCTCACCGGGCTCCACTGCTGCCGGTGACTCTGACACGGTGTCTGTGTTCTGTGTGTGTGAGCCTTCTCCCGAGATCTCCATGGGTGCTGCTGCCCCTCCGTTCAAGGTCTCCATGGGCGCTACTCCCCCTTTGTTTGAGGTCCCCGTGGGTGCTGCTCCCCCTTCATTTGACGTTTTCCTGGGTGCTGCTCCCCCTCCACTTAAGGTCACTGTGGGTGCTGCTCCCCCTCCATTTGAGGTCTCCATGGGTGCTGTTCCCCCCCGTTTGAGGTCTCAATGGGTGCAGCTATGCCTCAGTCCAGGGCTTCCGCGGGTAAAGCTACGCCCCAGTCTGGGGCCTCTGTTGGTGCAGCTACACTCCTGTCCGGGGCTTCCACAGGTACAGCTAGTTCCCAGTCTAGGGCCTCTGCGGGTGCAGTCATGCCTCAGTCCAGGGCCACCGTGAGTGCAGCCCCTCAGCCTGGGGTCCCATTGGTGGACTGACTTCTTTGTCTGGTGCTCTTGCGGGTCAGCCTTGGCATCGTAGGTACCATGCTCCGGTCTAGGGCTGCCATTGATGCTACGCCCCAGTCTGGGGCTGCTGTGGGTTCCGCACCTCAGCCTAAGGATGTCATGGACTCCCCGTCCTCACCGGAGGTCCCCACAGCACAACCTCTTCCCTAGTGTGGCTTCCTCACTGGTCGACCACCACCATCACCGGTCTCCACTTTACCTTCCCCATGCGGATGACCAGGCAAGCCGCTGGGAGCCTGGGTCCCAGCTAGTGTCGCCTGAGGGGGGCGTGTTGTGCTCGGTGGACCGGTGGCTTGTGTACTCTGGGAGGCCACCTGAAGGGTTTTGCCATCAGGTTGGGTGGTTCTGGTACTCTGGGCGGCCACCGGACATCTTTTACCCTACACTCTGGTGGTTTTGAGACTCCAGTAGGCCAACCAAACTGCCTTCACCCCCGTCTGAGGTCCCTGGAGTCTGGGCCACTGCAGTGTTCAGGCTGTGGATCTTGAGTGTCTTCTTTTGGTTTGTTTTAGTTGTTTGTTTTGTCTCAGTCCCTCCATGCCTGGGTCCCCCCCCCCCCCGTGGTGGGTTGTTTTTCTTGTTGGGGTGTTTTTTTTTCTTTTGTGGGGGGTGGAGGTTTATGATCTGACCCTGGGGTATCTGGGCTCCACCGCTTGAGGAGGGGGCTCTGTCATGATCCTGGGGACAAGCGGGTGCCGTGCCCAGTTTCAATTCAATTCAATTCAACTTTATTTATATAGCGCCATTTTACAACAACAGTCATCTCATAGCATTTTCAAATGTAGAGGAAACCCCCACAGTTGTAGAAAAACCCCAGCAATCAGGCGATCCCCTGTGAGCAAGCGCTTGGCGACGGTGGAGAGGGAAAACTCTCTTTTAACAGGAAGAAACCTCCAGCACAACCAGGCTCAGGGAGGAGCAGTCATCTGCTGCGACTGGCTGGGAAGGGAGTTTTCTCTCTCCACCGTCGCCAAGCGCTTGCTCACAGGGGATCGCCTGATTGCTGGGGTTTTTCTACAACTGTGGGGGTTTCCCCAACATTTGAAAATGCTATGAGATGACTGTTGTTGTAAAATGGCGCTATATAAAAAAAGTTGAATTGAATTGAAAGTGGGCACGGCACCCGCTTGTCCCCAGGATCATGACAGAGCCCCCTCCTCAAGCGGTGGAGCCCAGATACCCCAGGGTCAGATCATAAACCTCCACCCCCGACAAAAGAAAAAAACACCCCAACAAGAAAAACAACCCACCACGGTGGGGGGGGGGGGGGGGAGGGGGAACCCAGGCATGGAGGGACTGAGACAAAACCTCTTTTGTGTACAGGAAGAAACCTCCAGCACAACCAGGCTCAGTGAGGGGCAGTCATCTGCTGCGACTGGCTGGGGGGTGAGGGGATAGAGAAGATGAAAAGAACAGACATGTAGAGAGCAAACAGCATGATGGGGACTCAATCTATGGAAGAGAACAAACAGATGTTAATGACCAGCAAAAAAAAAAAAAAATATTTCATTGAGAGTGAAGAAAGGAGTGAAGCCCAGTGCATTTATTGGAGGTCCCCCGGCTGTGTAAACCTATTATCAGCATAACTAAGGGAGGGTTCAGAGACACATGATCCCTCCCTAATTATAGGCTATATCAAAAAGGAAGGTTTTAACCCTATTCTTAAAAACAGAGATCGAGTCTGACTCCCGAATCCAGATTGGCAGCTGGTTCCAGAGGAGAGGAGCTTGATACCTGAAGGCTTTGCCTCCCATTGTACTTTTGGAGATTCTAGGTATTACAAGTAATCCAGCATTTTGGGGGCGTAGTGCTCTGTTCGGATAATATGGTAGTATCAGATCTTTTAAATAAAAAGGGGCCTGATTGTTTAGAGTGTTGTAAGTAGGAAGAAAGATTTTAAAATTAATTCTAAACTCTATGGGAAGCCAATGAAGGGAGGCCAGAACCGGAGAGAAATTATCTCTCTTTCTAGTACCTGTTAAAACTCTTGCTGCAGCATTTTGGATCAACTGAAGACTTTTTTAAAGATATTTTGGGACAACCTGATAATAAAGAGTTACAATAATCTAATCTAGAGCTAACAAAAGTGTAGATCAGTTTCTCAGCATCACTCTGAGACAAGATGCTCCGAATCTTGGCAATATTACGCAAATGATAGAAGGCAGTCTTAGAAACGAATTTAATATGTGGATTCAAAGACAGATCTTTATCAAAAATACCTCCAAGGTTCCTCACAGAGCTATTAAGAGAAAGAGTAACCACATCCAAACTAAAAGTTTGATTTGAAAAGGTATTTCTAAGGTTTTTTTGGACCAACAAGAATGACTTCAGTCTTATCTGAATTTAATAGCAGGAAATTGCAAGTCATCCAAGCTTTGATTTCCTTAAGACAGGCTTCTAACTTGGCTAATTGATTACTATCATCTGGCTTCATTGACAGGAATAATTGTGTGTAATCTGCATAACAATAAAAATATATACAATGCTTTCTAATAATGTTGCCTAAGGGAAGCACATATAAACCAAAAAGAGTAGGGCCTAGCACAGATCTCTGTGGAACTCCATGACTGAGCTTTGAGTTTAAAGAAAACTCATTATTGACATGAACAAACTGGAACCTATCAGATAAATAAGAACTAAACCACTGCAATGAAGTTCCATTAAGTCCAACATAGTGTCCTAATCTATCAAGTAGAATATTATGATCGATAGTATCAAAAGCTGCACTAAGGTCTAAAAGGACAAGAACAGAAACAAGTCCATTACCAGATGTGATAAGATGGTTATTAGTGACCTTCACTAAGGCTGTTTCAGTACTATGATGGATTCTAAACCCAGATTGAAGCTCTTCAAGTAAACCATTTCCCTGCAGGTGGTCAAATAATTGCGTAGCAACAACTCTTTCTAAGATTTTTGAAATGAAAGGGAGATTAGAGATTGGTCTATAGTTAGCTAAAGCTCCTGGATCCAGCGTTGGCTTTTTGAGTAAGGGTTTAATTACAGCCATTTTAAAAGCCTGCAGTACATGGCCTAAAGTTAATGAAGAATTGATTATTTGAAGAATAAAGCTACCAATAAGTGGGAAGACTTCTTTAAATAACCTGGTAGGAATAGGGTCTAAAAGACAAGTTGAAGGCTTGGATGAGGAAATTATTTTGTCTAACTCTAAAAGGTCAATTGGAGTAAACTCAACCAAACAGATATCAATTGAAGGAGTTGTAGTAGTTACTGTATTTAAGTTAACAGTGGGAAGAATCTGACTGATTTTATCTCTGATAGATGAAATTTTATTATTGAAAAAGTTCATAAAGTCCTGACTAGTAAGCTCTAAGGGAATGCTAGGATTGACAGAGTCCTGACACTTTGTCAGCCTGGCTACAGTGCTGAAAAGAAACCTGAGATTATTCTTGTTGTCTTCTATTAATGCAGAATAATAACTTGTTCTAGCTTTTCTATGAGATTTTTTATAAATTAAAAGATGATTTCTCCAAGCTAAAAAGTTTTCATCTAAATTAGTGGAGCACCATTTTCTTTCTAATTGACGAGTCTTCTGTTTTAAGCTACGAGTTTCTGTGTTGAACCAAGGAGTTAGAAATCTCTGATTAGACTTTTTCTTTTTTAAAGGGGCCATCAAGTCTAGAGTCTGATGCAGAGAAGCTGTAACACTATCTAGAGGAAGCAATCTGCATAAATTTGGTAACAACATCATTTGAGAGGTATCTACTGTAGTAATATTTTTCTTTAGGAGCCAAATAGTCAGAAATAGTAAAATCAAAGGTTAACTGATAATGGTCTGACAGTACAGGGTTATGAGGAGACACTACCAGATTTTCTGTTTCTATGCCATATGTCAGAACAAGGTCCAATGTATGGTGGAGATAATGGGTAGAATTTCCTACTTTCTGAGAAAACCCCATCGAGTCAAATATTGAATTAAATGCCATATTAAGGCAATCACTATCTACATCTACATGTATATTAAAGTCCCCTACTCTAATTATTCTATCTGATTTCAGCACTAAATAAGCTAAGAATTCGGAAAATTTGGATAAAAACTCTGAGTAGGTTGATGGAGGATGATAAACTATGGCAAATAAAATTGGGTTTAGCCTAAAATTTTTAAAATGCCCAATACTGAGGACCAGGCCCTCAAAGGATTGATAACATGTTTTTTGCTTTACATTAACAAATAATTTGGAATGGTAAAGTGTTGCTACTCCTCCTCCATGACTAGAACTTCTGGGATTTTGACAGTTTAAATAACCAGAGGGAGTTGATTCTTTCAAACAAACATAATCCTCTTGCCCTAACCAAGTCTTTGTAAGAGATATTAAATCAATCTGATCATCAATTAACAGATGATGGACTAGCAGAGACTTGGGAGTTAGAGACCTAATATTTAACAAGCCACATTTAATTTTTAAATCATGAGGAGGAACAGTGGCCAAACCATTCAATTTAGAGGCTTCATGTTTAATTTGAGTTTTACCAACTTTTTGTTTAATCACTTTGGGATTCTTATAGGCTACATTATATTTTTATTTACTTTGGAGGGAAGGTTTTGGAAATTTGGATAAAAATGATGCCAGACTGTTAGATAAATGAGACGCACCATCCAAAGTGGGATGGACGCTGTCTCGTCTAATAAGACCAGGTTTTCCCCAAAATGAGCTCCATTTATCTATGTAACCCACGTTGTTTGCAGGACACCACACAGACAGCCAACGGTTGAAGGATGACAAGCGGCTAAACATGTCAACACTGGTCAGATTGGGAAGGGGCCCAGAGAATACCACAGAGGCAGACATTGTTTTGGCAAAGTCACACACCGATTCCACAGTTTCCTGTCTAGTTTAATGTTTTTCTGGTTGCTGTGTTTGGTTCCTCTTTAATTCTTGTCTTTTTGTATCTGTAGTATTATTATGTACATTTTGGGGTTCTGTTGTGTTTGTATCATTATGGTTACGGTTATGTCTTATTTTGACAGCGCTGTGCAGCTTCCGGCTGTCAGACTGGTTGGAGCTTCACATCCGTTATTCATTCTGTTATTGTCTCCACTCATGCATCCGCACCTGTGTCTAATTATGTACTGCTTATAAGGGCACGGCAAACCTCTGGGGTTTGTTGTGTCCTTCTTCCACGTTACCCCATCCTCAGGAACAGAGCTGTCCGTCCTGAATGTGTTTTGGGCCGCTGTTGAGGAGAGTAGGAGAGCTCCATCCATGTATGTGTTTCCCTTATTTCCAGCTGTGAGCCCCTCCAGCCTTTGGGAGAGCTCCGGCTGGATTCCGCCCCTGGCTCGGTGTTCTCAGCGTCATGCTCCCCTGGACGTTGAGCCCCGCTCTCCTCCACCATAGGTCGTTGTATACTTGTTTGTTAGTGCCACGCACTCCATACTTTAGTTTTTGTATGTTAATGTTCTTGTCTGTTTTTACGTTAATAAATGTGCAGAAACCACAGTGTGTGTTTGGTGTCCTTCAGTAGCCCTTGAAAAGGGCCGTTCACGGCACACGACACTTCACTTTTTTCATACTTTGTTATGCTACAGCCTTATTCCAAAATGGAATAAATTCATTTTCGGCCTCAACGTTCTCCACACAAAACCCCATAATGACAACATTGTAAAAGTTTTTTTTTTTTTTAAATTATTACAAAATTATTAAAAATAATAAAAAACCTCATGTACATAAAGTGGTGTGAAAAAGACTTTGCCCACTTCCTGATTTCTCATTTTTTTTGTGTTTGTCACCCTTAAATGTTTCAGATCATCAAACAAATTTAAATGTGAGGCAAAGATAACACAAGTAAACACAAAATGCAGTTTTTAAATGAAGGTGTTTATTATTAAGGGGAAAAAGATCCAATCCTACATGGCCCTGTGTGAAAAAAGTGATTGCCCATAAACCTAATAAGTGGTTGGGCCACCCTTAGCAGCAACAAAAGCAATCAAGCGTTTGTGATAACTGGCAATGAGTCTTTTACTGCACTGTGAATCTTAGCAGAATTGTTGTAATTCAGCCACATTGCAGGGTTTTCCAGCATGGACCGCCTTTTTAAGGTCATGCCACAGCATCTCAATTGGATTCAGGTCAGGACTTTGACAATGCCATTCCAAAGTCTTCATTTTGTTTTTCTTAAGCCATTCAGACATGGATTTGCTGGTGTTTTTTGGATCATTGTTCTGCTGCAGAACCCAAGTGTGCTTCAGCTTGAGGTCACGAACAGCTGGCTGGACATTCTCCTTCAGGAATTTTTTTGGTTGACAGCAGAATTCATTGTTCCATTTATCACAGCAAGTCTTCCAGGCCCTGAAGCAGCAAAACAGCCCCAGACCATCACACTGCCACCACCATATTTTATTGCAAGTATGATGTTCTTTTCTGAAATGCTGTGTTACTTTCATGCCGGATGTAATGGGACGCACACCTTCCAAAATTTGCTGCACTCTTGGGGTAATTTTGATTGGCAGATGTCCAGCTTTTGAGGATCTTTTAGTCTACTTCACTTTGTCAGGCAGGTCCTATTTAAGTGATTTCTTGATTGAGAACAGGTGCGGCAACAATCAGGCCTGGGTGTGGCTAGAGAAATTTCAATTCAGCTTCCCAAAGATGTGATAAACCACAGTTAATTTCTGTTTTAAAGGGGGGGGGGATCACTTTTTCACACTGGGTCATGTAGGTTTGGATTTTTTTTTACTCTTAATAATAAATACCTTCATTTATAACCTGCATTTTTTGTATATTTGTGTTATCTTTGTCTAATATTTAAATTTGTTTGATGATCTGAAACATTTAAGTGTTACAAACACACAAAAAAGGAGAAATCAGGAAGAGGCACTTTTTCACACCACTGTATATTTATATATATGTGTGTGTGTGTGTGTGTGTGTGTGTACATACATATACACACACACACACACACACACACACATATATAATGTACTGTATGTATATGTACACATATATGTGTGTGGGTGTGGGTGTTTGTGCAATAGATTTCTTTCCATGTGAATTATTATTTTCAGCACAGAATTTAAAAAAAATAATCAATCATTGCTCTTAGCTCTGAGGGCTCTCTAGTGTAGTGTTTAGAATGGAGGAAGAAAAGGGGAAAAAAATATTCCATTTCCACTCATCAGTAGGTGAATTAAAGTGTGCTTATGCGTTCGCCATTTTATGGCCTTGTGCTGGGATATTTGCATTGTTTTCCCTCAATAAATACTGACGTATGCGGCAGTGTTCCCTGGAGGGGAATGATGTGGAGCCTGCACATGGCGCACCACAGAAGTCCTGCTTTTTGTACCATGATGGTAAGTTCTAAAACCTGGACAAGGCAGCACACTCTCGATATTTTTTTTTTTCCAAGTATAGTGCAAGTTTCTGGCTGTGAACATGTGTTTCCACTGTGCAGAAAAGAAGATTCTCACCCAATTTTGAGGTCAGGGTTTTTTGTTTTTTTTTTTTGTTCCAGTCAAGTTCTTCCACACAAACCTCATCTAACCATGCCTTTAAAGGCCTTGCTCTGTACACTGGGACACAATCACACAGGGATGGAAAAGGGCCTTCCCAAAACTGTTCCCATGAATTTGAAAGAAGAGTTGTTCAAAATATCTTAGTAAGCTGAAGCATAAAGATTTTCCTGGAATGAAACACCCGAGTTCAATGATTAAAGGGGTCACTGACTGCCCTTTTTCTTCATTTTAACAGCCCACATCGGTCTTAATTAAATGTTTGTGACATATTTTGGTCAAATTTTCTTTAATTATTAAATTATTGCAGCATCATTGTGATCATATTTTGCAGCCTACTCAGAATGGCTGGTTTCAGTGCATCTCTCTTTAAATTCTTAAGACTGTATTTATCGCCACCCTCCCTCTTACATCAGTATTGCTATTCTTAGCTTGCTGGCTCCTAGTTCGGATTGAGACCGAGCCAGCTAATGTAAATTTGTCTTAAAGAATCAATGAAATAAAGCATCACTAGTGGGCAGGGGTGTGTTGTTTCAGTGATTGGTAGGATATGACCATGGAGAATAATAAGCACAGAATCATTTGTGAATGAGTGGCTAGCTTCAGCTGAGTGCCATAGATCTCAGGTAGAGAAAATAAAACTTTAACTCATTTAAAATAATCTCTAAGAACAAAGAATATGGTCAAGTGTTGTTAGATGAACAAGGATTCTAGTGGGGTATGAACAGAATTTATAGAAAATGACACTCAGAAGCGGCCTGATCGACAGTTAAGCTAAGGCCAGGCGGCATGTCGGACAGCATCTTCCCACTAAGCTGTGATTATGCTACAGACTGACCAAATCAAATCAAATCAAATCAAACTTTATTGTCATATTTCTGTACATACAACTGTAGTGCAGGCAAGATGAAATTGTGTTTCTCTCGGCATCCATATAAATAGAAGCAGCATGATTTAAGACACACTCACACATAGCTTCACCCCCCCCCCCCCCATCCATTCACACATCCCTGAGACATACTTGGAAAAAAAAACTAACTAACTATAATATACAAATAATTTACATAATGTCCGTAGGTGCAGTAGTGTGTATGAGAGATTCCGGGTCAACTGTTCAGCATCCTGACAGCTTGTGGAAGGAAGCTGTTGATCAGTCTGGTGGTTCTGCCTCTGATGCTCAGGAATCGTTTACCAGATGG
The DNA here is from genome assembly GCA_020510985.1 of Pholidichthys leucotaenia. Lineage (NCBI taxonomy): Eukaryota > Metazoa > Chordata > Actinopteri > Cichliformes > Pholidichthyidae > Pholidichthys > Pholidichthys leucotaenia. The sequence continues at coordinate 300,118,044 of CM035836.1, read as the reverse complement.
AAGAAGTTCAAAGTGTTTATGCAGAGGGTGAGAACGGTCCTTGACAATGTTCAGTGCCCTGCTCCTACAACGGTTCTGAAAAAGTTCTTGGACAGAGGGGAGGGAGACTCCAATTACCCTCTCAGCCCCCTTGATTATCCTCTGCAGGGCTTTTTTGTCTGACATACTGCAGCTGGAGTACCATGTAGCAATGCAGTACGTCAGAACACTCTTCACCACACCTCTGTAGAAGGTCCTGAGGATGCAGATGGGGAGAGAGGCCTGTTTGAGTTTCCTCAAGAAGTGCAGTCTCTGCTGAGCCCGTTTCCTGATCCCTAAGGAATTCTTGCTCCAGGTCAGGTCCTGTGAGATCTGCACTCCGAGGAACTTGATGTTCTCCACTCTCTCCACTAAACGGCCGCCGATGCTGAGGGGGGCGTGTTCAGGCTGTGACCGCCGGGAGTCGATAATCATCTCCTTCGTTTTGTCCACGTTGAGCACCAGATTGTTCTCCCTGCACCAGCTCTCCAGCTCTCTCACTTCTTCCCTGTACATTGATTCCTCATCCCTCTGAATAAGTCCCACCACCGTGGTGTCGTCTGCAAACTTAATAATCTGGTTCCCCTCGTGTCTGGATACACAGTCATGTGTTAGAAGTGTAAACAACAGTGGACTGAATACACAGCCTTGAGGGGATCCGGTACTCAGCGTGACAGAGTTTGAGATGTTGTTTCCAACCCGGACAGACTGAGGTCTCTCAGTCAGGAAATCCAGGATCCAGAGACATGTGGCGGTGTTCAGACCGAGAAGGAGTAATTTCTCCATCAGTCTCTGGGGAATAATGGTGTTGAATGCTGAACTGAAATCAATGTACAGGAGTCTGGCGTAGGTGTCTTTCTGGTCCAGGTGGGTGATGACAGAGTGTAGGGTGGTGACTATAGCATCCTCCGTGGAGCGGTTTGAACGATATGCAAACTGGAGCGGGTCATGTGATGCAGGGAGGCAGGCTGTAATGTGTGGTTTGACAAGCCGTTCAAAACACTTCATTACAATTGGTGTCAGTGCAACAGGACAATAGTCATTCAAACAGGACACAACTGGTTTCTTTGCCACCTGTACAATGATAGAGTTCTTGAAGCATCTGGGAACGATGGCCTGACTCAGGGAGATGTTATAAATGTCAGTCAGGACATCCACCAACTCGCTCGCGCAGTCTCAGAGCACACGTCCCGGGATGTTGTCCGGACCTGCAGCTTTACATGGGTTGACTCTTGTTAGGGTCCTCCGTGTGTCCACTGTGTTGATGGTAAAAGCTGGTCCGACCGATGGTGGGGGTGGGCCAGCCCTCCCTCTGATTGTTGAGTTTGATGCTTCAAAACGTGCAAAGAAGTCATTGAGCCTGTCTGGAAGCGAAGCGTCGTCATCATCGACCCCCTGCCTAGACTTATAGCCTGTCAGTGTCCGAACTCCCTGCCACATCTGCTTGGTGTTCCTAGTGTCACAGAGGTGTCCCTGGATTTTCTCCGTATAGGTGCGCTTCGCCGCCTTAATTCCCTTTGAGAGTGCAGACCTGGCTGAGCGGAGGGCGATCCTGTCCTTCACTCTGAAGGCTGCATCCCTGGCTGTAAGCAGCGAGCGCACCTCTGCAGTCATCCAGGGCTTATGGTTACCCCGCATAGTGATGGTCTTTACTGTAGTGACATCCTCTGTGCACTTCGCTATGTAGCTGGTGACCGTTTCAGCATACTCCTCCACATCTGTCTTGTCTTCCTGGGAGGCTGCTATTTTGAAGAGTTTTAAGGGTTTTCTGTGTACAGAAAATAGTCTTTCAGTGCAGAGGTTGCACTCTCTGGCCAAATCCTGATTTGTTTCACTGCCGGCCTGCTGCACTTCAATAAAGGTTTGTTGGCAGGCAGCAGCATCATGGATATGTGGTCAGAAAGGCCGAGATGGGTGCGGGGTATAGCATTATATGCATCTGTGTTTGTGTACACTAAGTCCAACATATTCTCTCCTCTGGTCTTAAAGTCTACACATTGTTCAAACTTGGGGAGCACAGTCTTTAAGCTGGTGTGGTTAAAATCCCCCGCAACCACCACAAAACTGTCTGGGTGTGAAGTTTGGATTTCACTAATCGCATTGTGCAGTTCCCCGAGTGCCTTCTTAGCATTAGCGTTAGCATTAGCGCTCGGCACTATGTAAACAGCCGCTACAAACACGTTGCTGAATTCCCTCGGCAGATAATATGGCCGACAATTTACAATAAGGAACTCCGCCAACGGAGAGCAGTGTTTAGACACTAACGTGGCATTAATGCACCAGTTCTTGTTAACATAGATGCATAGCCCACCCCACCCCCGGCTCTTACCGGAGCTCGCCGTTTCCCTGTCGGCACGGAACATCGCCATATCTTCCAGTTGAATGGCCTCGTCAGGGATGTTGTCATGGAGCCATGTCTCTGTAAACACAAGCACACAGCAGTCTCAACACTCTCTCCGGGTTTCTCTCAGCAGACGCAGCTCGTCCAGCTTGTTGTTGAGGGAGCGGACGTTAGAGAGAATGAGCGACGGTACCGCTGGTCTGGAGGGGTTAGCCTTTAGCCTAGCATGGATCCCGGCCCTTATTTCCACGCTTTTGCTTGCGTTCGCTCCGCTTACGCCTCCTCCTCTCTCGGGTAGCTTCCAGCGGGGACTCCGCCAGAATTCCATGCTGGCGTAGAATGTCCAAATCACAACCAATCGCCGCGATTCTTGCAGCGTGCAGTACCTTGATGTTTAATAAGGTCTCAGGGTTGTAAGTTTTACAGAATGTACGTCTGGGAAGATCAAAACACTCAAAACTCTCACACTCGCTGATGCCAAGAGGGGCCGCTGCATCCATGCGCGCTGCCGCCATCTTAAACCACCTAGCCAAGCTATTGGATCGATGTACCATCATCGTAAAAAAAACCAACAAAATAAGCCAGAATGACACCAAAAAACAGTATATCGACTGGATTTGTGAAAAAGATGGAAACAAGGACATCTACACTAGAAGTCCCAGAAGTTGGCCCTCTTGTGGGTTTTCTAGGTAAAAAGGCCAAATGGCCCCTCTCTGGGACTTCTAGTGCTTTAGGGTGAGATCACATTTTCAAGATCTTGGTCTCATCTTGGAATCAGAGTTGTTTTTAATTGGTCTTGTCTTGGTCTTGGACAAAATGGAGTCAGCATTTTGAATCATGACCATTCAAGACCAGGACTCATTTGTCCATACGATTAGCATGACTGCAAAGAAAAAGTCCCCTGAAATGTGACAATAAAGTGATTTGCAGGTTTAATTTTATGTAATTGCTAAAAGTCACAGTCCCACCCCCTTTACACAAACAGGAGGAGATGAGAGGAAACAAAGAGGAGGCAAGAGTTCCAACCAAACTTTGGTTTCAACATTTTTCAGTTGATTGGAATTTTGTAAACTAAAGAGGGTTGTTGGTGATTTCAGCAGTGTTGCACTTCACTCAGAGAAGGAACTAATATAAATATGGCACTGTATGAGGTCGTGGTCTCAACTTGGTCTCGATCTCTTTTGTTCTTGGTCTTGACTCTGTCTCAAACCCTTCAAGCCTTGGTCTTGTCTTGGTCTTAATACACTATGGTCTCAGTCATGTATTGTCCTCAGATAGTGTGGTCTTAAAAACAACACTACATTAAAATAGGTAACAGTGTGGACAATGTCATTAGATTTGACTTGCTTGAAAAAGCTAACACTAACAGTTCAAATTTATGCTGCTCACAAACATGCAGTTGATCTTCACAAGCAGAATAGAACAGGTATGTTCTTGGCAAAATAATAGCATGCCTAAGACTTTGTGGGAAATGTGAAATTGTGCTATGGGGCCATAATGAGTCATCAGTCTCACAGAATCCAGGGATTTCTTCAACAAGTATTTTTGCAACAATGTGTGTGGGTGATTGCAGACTCAGATGGCTTTACAACACACAATCTTATTTTAAAGGCACATCAATTGATTGATGAAATGGTGGACTTTGACAAAAAAAGTTACCGACAAGTTTGCTAGATGAAAGACCACCGAATGTGTACAATCGTACAAATATCTTGGGACAATTATTGATAGTGGATTGAACTTTGAGGTGAACTGTGAAAGGGTGTGCAAAAAGGGTCAGCAAAATTTGCATTGTTTGAGGAAACTTGCACGCTTCCAAATTGACCGAACCATAATGACTATGTTCTATCGGGCTTTTATTGAATCTGTTTTATCCTTTTCTTTAATGTCATGGTTTGGTCAGATAAAACTGAAACAGAGGAAATCCTTGGATCAGGTAGTCAGATGGTCCAGTCGTTTGCTTGGTGAGTCACAGCTGAGCCTGACATCCCTGTACACCAGACAAGTACAGAGGATGGCCGACTCGATTTTAAATGATGACTCCCACCCTTTGCACTGCAACTTTCAGCTTCTTCCCTCCAGACGGAGGTTTGCTGTCCCAAAAAGTAGAACCCAGCGCTACAAAAACAGCTTTGTCCCTGCTGCTGTCAAAGAGTTGAACAAGCTATAAAAATTATATTGTACATATTTTATATTTACCTATTTTGTAAGATGTGTGCCTGTGTTTGTGTCTATGTTGAATGTAATTAGTGGCTTGTAAATATGGATGTCACCAACTCCAAAACAAATCTACCTACGGGTACAAATAAAGTAACCTGAACCTGAACCTGAACCTTCTTTCAAGTGACTGTCACTGGTGAGTCCAATTTACATTGTAAGGTTGTTTTGACTGTAAGTTAAGAATCTTGGATTTCCCTCCTCTTATGTTAGATGTGTCATAAATGAGCATTAACTGGTTAAGTTTGGATTTATGAATTTATTACTGTTTGAAAGGGTGTCGTGATCTAATACCAGATAGGCTCAAATGCAGAGCAGCTACACCGAATGAATACTCAGACTCAAGAGGAGAAGTTTGACACAACTTTAACGAAAACCAAAAGACACACATCATCAGAGCAGTCTGTCGAGAGCGACAATGACTGTTTCATTTAGGTCTGATCAGATTCCTCCACACAGCTCTGTCCTTAGCCTTCCGCTGCCAGGAACTCCTGTCTATATCCAACTTCTTCAAGTTTCTTTTTACAGTGTCTTTAAATCTGAGCCTTGGTCTACCCTGATTGCGTTTGCCCTCGCATAACTGTGAGTAGAGTAACTGCCGAGGGAGACGCTGGTGGTCCATCCTCTCAACATGTCCGAGCCATCTCAGGTTCATCTTTATTAGCATGTCCTCCATTGATGGTTGACCAGCTCGTTTCAACACTTGTATGTTGGTTATCTTGTCTTTCCATGAGATGTTCATTATGGCTCGAAGGTGTCTCATCATGTACGTGCGGAGTTTCTGCACCTGCACTCTGTAGACCGTCCAAGTTTCAGCACCGTACAATAGAGCAGCCAGTACAGTCGCTCTGTATACTTTGCATTTCACACGGATAGACACATGTCTGTTGTTCCACAGTCTCTCCAAGTTTCCAAACACAGCGCTTGCTCTTCCCATTCTGAGAGTTTGTTCATCCTCCAGCCTAGCATTCTCTGAAACAGTACTCCCTAGATACTTGAAAGTCTTGCACTTGACCAGTGGCTCTGTACCAATGCTGATCTCTTCTGGTAGTGATGTTGATAATTGGAACTTTGGTTTTTGATAACAGGCACTCTGTCTTCTTGATGTTGATTTTGAGGCTGAATTGGCTAGCTGCTCTTGCAAATTTCTCCACTAAAGATTGCATATCTACCACGCTGTGTGCAACTAGAGCACTGTCGTCGGCAAAGAGCATTTCTCTTACTATCTTTATTGATGTCTTACTCTTGGCTTTAAACTTTGCCACATTGAACAAGTCTGCTTCTTTCCTTGTTTGAATGTATACTCCTTCTGAAGTGTCTTTGAAGGCCACCTCAAGCATGGCTGCCAGATATAGCGAGAAGAGTGTAGGCACCAGCACACACCGTTGTTTCACCCCATTGCTTACTGAAAAGTCTTTAGATATTGAACCACTCATTGCCACATTTGCTTGCATACCTGTATGGAGTGCCTCGATCAGGCTGACAAACTTCTCTGTACAGCCATATTTCTTGAGTACCTGCCAAAGTCCTTGTCGCGAAACAGTATAGAAGGCTTTACTGAAGTCTATGAAGACTACATAAAGTGGCATATTCTGTTCGATACACTTTTCTTGAACCTGTTTCATGCAGAAAATCATGTCCATTGTGCTTCTTCCACTTCTAAAGCCGTACTGGGTTTCCGGTAGTACATTCTGCAAGATGTGTTCATTTAGTCTGTTCAGTAGTACACGTGAGAGAATCTTACCAACAATGTCTAGCAGTGATATACCTCTGTAATTAATAATTTCCACAATCTTTCCTGTCACCTTTCTTGAACAAAGGCACAATACTTGCATCCTTCCAGTTTTGAGGTACTTGCTGGGCATCCCATATAAGATAAGATAAGATAAGATAAGATAAGATAAGATAAGATAAGATAAGCTTTTATTAGCCCCACAATGGGGAAATTCCAGGATTGCAACAGCACAGGGATAGCAACACTCAGAGCAACAATCAGAAGGCAAGAGAAAAAAAGAAACAAGAGCAGCAAGTATACATATGTACATATAATCATAAATATATATATATATATATATATATGTTTATATAAAGACACACAGTGCGGAGCATTGTAGCTAGATGGAATAAATATGTAGACATATAAACACACACAGTATGGAGCATTGTAGCTAGATGGAATAAATATGTAAATATATAAACACACACAGTGCGGAGCATTGTAACTAGATGGAATGATATGTAGATATATAAAAACACCCAGTGCAGAGCATTGTAGCTAGATGGAATAAATATGTAAATATATAAACACACACAGTGCGGAGCATTGTAGCTAGATGGAATAAATATGTAAATATATAAACACACAGTGCGGAGCATTGTAGCTAGATGGAATAAATATGTAGATATATAAACACACCCAGTGCGGAGCATTGTAGCTAGATGGAATAAATATGTTGTGGAGTGTGTAAATGAAGAGGCAGATTTGTTTCAGACGCTTTATTGCACACTCTCACATTCTCAAGCATAGTAAGAATGACATTCAAGTAGAAGCTCTTCTCTTAAATACCATGACATTCTTCCAGAATCTTCTCACACACAAAAGATGATCTTCTCGTCAACCCACTCATCCTTAACACCTCCCTGTTATCTTACTAGGGAACCCTCGCTCTTTGTTCCTGTCTAAGATGGTATACATTTAGGCTCTCCCCAGGTTGCCACCCCCCCCAGCAACATAGATAGGACAAAAGGATAACAGTCCACATGCTGTGATAGAACTATTAACATCAGTCCACATGTTGCTTGGGCTTCAGTCTCCTCCCGTATCTGCTGTAACCAGAATCTGCCACCTCCGCGGCACTGCCCTGCCTTTGGAGGGGTGTTGCTTGGGGGAAAAACCGTTCTGTCTGTCCGTGTGGGTGCTCTGAGGAATCGTCTCTCTGGGGAGCTCCCCGTGGGGGTCTTCCACGCCAAGGGGCCCTCGCCAACAGCACTTGCTCGTCCGCCACAACAAAAGCAGGTTTGAGTCTGTCTATGCCAATTTTTTCCCTCCTACCCCCCAAGTCTAGCAAAAAATGCTTATCCCCTGTTTCCAGCACTCTGAACAGTCCATCATAGGGTGGGTGCAGTGGAAGGCGGTGGGCGTCGTGTCTGACAAAAACGAACTCTGCGTTCTTCAAAGTTTTAGGCACAAAACCGCGTGGAAAACTGTGGTGGGTAGGGCCAGGCAGCATGCCTGTGTCTGCGCTAGGCTGCAAAAGCTGAGACGGGCAGCTGCCCGGTGCGGGATTATCTGGCAAAAACTCCCCGGGCAGCCGGAGTGGTTGTGCAAAAACGAGTTCTGCCGGGGAAGCTTCCAGATCCTCTTTAGGCGCGCAGCGCAACCCCAATAAAACCCATGGTAGCCTGTCTACCCAATTTGCATCTGTCAATGAAGCCCTGAGAGCCGCTTTCAATGATCTATGAAAATGTTCGCATAACCCATTAGCCTGTGGGTTGTACGCGGTTGTGCGCTGAATTGTAATACCCAGGCTGCGGGCCATCGCTGACCAGAGTTCGGAAACAAATTGAGGGCCTCTGTCGGACGTAATGTCGGACGGGACTCCAAAACACGCTACCCATGCTGTTAAAAAAAGCGCGTGCCACCTCCTCGGACGTGGTTGCCGCCAGCGGAACCGCTTCCGGCCAGCGTGTGGTGCGGTCCACCATTGGCAGGAGGTGCGTGCACCCCTGTATTGGCGGGAGGGGGCCCACGAGGTCCACGTGAACATGGTCGATCCTCTTAGCCGGAATACGAAACGGCTCCAAGGGAGCCTTCGTGTGTCTGTGTACTTTGGCTCGTTGGCACGCCACCCAGGCTGCTGCCCACTCTTTCACTTGTTTGCGAAGGCTCGACCACACGAATTTCTCCCCTACCATTTTGACCGACGCGCGCACTCCTGGGTGCGCCAAAGAATGAATCGAGTCAAACACGCGGCGGCGCCACGCGGCCGGGACCACGGGACGCGGGCGACCCGTGGAGACATCGCAGATTAGGGGGGGCATGCCGTCTTGCAGCACCCTGCTCTCCAGCCTTAACCCTGTTGGTCCAGACTGGAGCGCGCGCACGTCCATGTCACTAACCTGCTCCGCGGCCATGGCTGCATAATCTATCCCCACGGAGACTGGTGCCACCACGGCATGCGAGAGGCAGTCTGCCACTACATTCAGTTTACCCGACACATGCTGAATATCGGTAGTAAACTCTGAGATCGCGGCCAGCTGTCTCTGCTGCCGGCCCAACCATGGTTCTGAAACCTTGGCCATCGTGAATGTTAGCGGCTTGTGGTCAACGAACGCGGTGAAACTGCGCCCTTCCAGCCAGAACTGGAAGTGGCGAATGGCCAGGTGGAGGGCCAACAACTCTCTGTCGAACGCGCTGTATTTACGTTCATTGTCGCGCAAAGTCCTGCTGAAAAAGGCAAGCGGCTGCCAAGCCCCGGCTATGCGCTGCTCCACGACCGCCCCTATGGCCACATCTGAAGCATCAGTGGTGAGCGCTATGCGGGCCGTTGGGTCTGGATGTGCCAGCAATGCAGCGTTTGCCAGGGCTGCTTTAACTTCCGAGAACGCCCGCTCTCGCTCCGGGGACCATTCGACCCTATCCGCGGGTTTCTGTTTTTTGAACGCGGCGTACAATAGTTGCATGAGCTGCACTGCGCGGGGAAGGAAACGGTTATAAAAGTTTACCATTCCCAAAAATTCTTGTAGCGCCCTGACTGTTTGCGGCCGGGGAAAATCCGCCACTGCCCGCACCTTGTCAGGCAGCGGGATCGCTCCTTCGGGAGAGACGCGGTGCCCCAAAAAATCAATATCCGTCACTCCGAACTGACATTTCGCTGGGTTGATTATTAACCCGTGCTCTTCCAACCTCCGGAAAACTGTCATGAGGTGGGTTTTGTGTTCATCTTCGGACGCGCTGGCTACCAGGATGTCGTCCAGGTAGACGAACATGAACGAGAGATCGCGCAGCACTGCATCCATCATGCGCTGGAACGCCTGTGCCGCTCCTTTCAACCCGAATGGCATGCGCAAAAATGCGAATAAACCGAACGGAGTTATTACCACTGTTTTGGGTATGTCCTCAGCGCGCACTGGGACTTGGTGGTAACCGCGGACCAGATCTATCTTGGAAAAAATGCGCGCCCCAGCGAGGTGAAAGGAAAAATCCTGTATGTGGGGAATTGGGTAGCGATCGTGCGCTGTGGCATTGTTCAACCTGCGGAAATCCCCGGACGGTCGCCACGAGCCCTCAGCTTTAGGGACCATGTGTGGCGGGGACGCCCATGGGCTGTTTGAGTGCCTGATGATGCCCAACCTTTCCAGATTGGCGAACTCCTCGCGCGCTATGGCCAGTTTAGCTGCGTCCAAGCGCCGAGGTCGTGCAAAAACGGGTGGCCCGGTGGTGGTGATAAAATGCTCCACCCCGTGTTTAGCGATGGCTGCCGAAAACGTCGGGACTGTGAGTGCTGGGAACTGGGTGAGCAGTGTGTGGAACTTACCGCCTGCTGCTGTGACGTTGGCTTGTGCTGTCGGCCGGGTGACTCGAGCTATACAGGGGAGAGAGTCGAAAGACAGTGCATTAACTAGGCGCCTGTTAGCAAGATCAACCA